>OZ005664.1:17652442-20052442 GCA_963930725.1 Candelabrum cocksii
TATTTGAAGTTCTGACTCAAGTTCTGATCATAAACACTTTTGATATTACGACTTACTTTAGCAGGCTTTGTATTACGAGGTACAGTGGGTTTTTTTGCAGAATGATGGTGTGAGACTTCAACTTCGCCCTAAAGGAGTGTCAACATGATGATAATTGTATTTGTAAGAAAAACACAAAGGGCCACCCACCTCATCGTGTTCATCTAATAACGCTAGAGATGGATCTAAGATCTCAACAATATCTTCGAAAAGCTGTGAAAGATCATCATACAGTTCACATCAATAAACATATTGTAAATGATATTGTATTTATCATCTATATGAGCTATATAAGTATTTTTATGGATTAACCACTAAGTTAACTTGTATGAACATAAAAAGTCGAAAAAATGTTTTTTACTCGTCAAGCTGTCTAAAGCAATGATTGGGAAGATTTACCTCTGGACAAAGGGATTCCTGATAATGCGAGTAAAGAGATAAAGGATGATTTAACAACTCTCTTTCCACGCTATTTATTCGTTCTATTTGCCTACGCTGTCTTGGCAGCGATCTAAGAAACAAAACAAGATCTTCAATTATGTTCTACAAACCATGAATCCAATTTCAGCTGAATATTGAAATGTTTTTACCTTCCATAGACAAGGTCCTCTTTCGTCAAATTCTTTTTTACCTTTGCCCCTTGCGAGTTGTTTTTATTTGCGAAGAGTCCTGGTAAACTTGTATTTTTTTTATTCTAAAGAATTAGTTGGAAATAGTTAAATATTAATGTATATGTATATATATTCATAAGAAAACATTACTTTGATCAATATTGAATCGTCAATAATTGGGAGACGCCCATCTCGAAAATCATCTAAACCTTCTTTCACAAATGTCCAGTTGGAGGTTTGCAGCAGGTGTTTAGCTTTGTATTTTGTGTTCAACGGCTCGCGACACCTTTAAACATTTTATCAGGAATAGGAGATGGTCAACTATTATAGCAAGTACTTTAAAATTATTGATCAAATACATAAGTTCATTTTCTAATATATATATATATAAATGAAATTTGTTTTTATGTAATAGAGACAAAGGTAAGATTTAATTTGAAGTTTTAAATATATATAGATTTGATAAACACCAATATTAAATTTTATTTCAATAAAAATACATGTGGAATTAAAAACAAATTTCAACAAATTCATCACAAATATTTATTCCAAATGTATTCAGTTAATAGACAGTTTGCGTGAACCATTATATATAGTAATAAAATGAAAGGATTAGTAGAAGAATTATATTCTTGTTTTGTTCCCCAAATTGTCTTGTCCATTTCCAACATTGTTTTCATTGGAACATACCACTTCACAAAATCCTTCCAAAATAATTCTAACGTTGTCAGTGCTAGAGCAACATTCCACGTTATATGAAGAATCTTTACACAAAAAATTCAAGTCCAATTTTTCAATAATTTCTGACCTCGTGTCACCATCAATACTTTCTGTTTTTGAAACAAGAATCATCAGCAATTTGTTACTAAGTTCATCATGCCGCATTATTGCATGTAGTTCTGTTTTTTGTTCATTTAAACTATCAATTTTATTTCCGTCAACAATCCAAATAATCCCTTGGGTATTTTCTATATAGTGGCACCAATAAGAACGGACCTTTGATGATCCGCCCAGTTCTTTAGCATGAATAATAAAGTTATTGAGAGCAATGTCCTTTAAAGAAAACCCATTGGTGGGTTGGATATTATCAGTTCTTTCGTCACATAATTGAGCTAATAAATGGCTTTTACCGCAACTTTCCAGACCTAATACTAAAATGTTTACTTCCTTTTTAACAACATTTTTTGGATGAAGGCAACAACAGCAAAATTGATAGCACAATAATCGAGAAGCAGCGCAATACAGTTGACAAGTGAAGCAAAAGTTCTCTGGCATCATGTATATTTTAAAAGTCTAAAAATATTATTCTTTTCATCAAAATGAATATATATTTTTACCATAACTTTTACACCGCAGTATAAATTATATTGGAAACCTTTAGACAGAGAAACAGTATTACATTATATTTATATGTTTTGAATAAACGTTAAGTCTTTCCCTGATGAATAGATATTTTGACAATCAATTTGAAAAACTTTTCTGTCAAGAAAGGTCTTGTTTAACATATTGTATATCGCATTCAATATTGATTCCATTTAAATTCTTTATATAATTGATCATTTCCATTTATAATGATTTCCAATGTTTGTATTCAAATTCCTCCTAGATAGTCCCATGGACCAATTTGAATGAAGCTTAAAGGGCGTATATATAACAAGGATGAAACTCTGGTTTTCTAAAAAATCCGGAAAACCTGAAAGGTTTTATAGACAAAGCAGCTGAGGGGTTTGGGGGGGGGCTGTAAGCATCCCCAATTGGGTTAGGGGCAAAGACCCTTAAAGCTATCGGTTTTTAGCACAATTAAAGCTCTGAAATATAAGTTTTACATGCCCAATAGTCCAATTTATTCGTTGCTTTTTAACAAATAACAGTGTGATAAAAAACATTGTTAATCCGGAAATCCAAATAAAGATTTGTAAAAATCCGGAAAAATTTCATCCTTGATATAAAGTCTATAGGCTATATTATATATAAATAGTTTTTAAAAATTGAGGAAGAAATAATTTAGTAAAATGTTCACATTTTTCAAATTAGCACTACCTTAAGAGTACTATATTTTGCGAGTACTAATTTTTGAATTTGGCAAAAAATTCGCAAAATTAAATACCCACGAAATATTCTCGAAGACAGCATTCGCGAAAATTAATTCTCGCAAAAAAAATCTGGAAAAGCTAGATTCGATACAATTTTTTATACTTAACCCATTCTCTCCCCTGGGGTCATATATGGAACCACCTAATTGGGAGGTGGGTTTATGCACGCAGCTCTGTTTACGATTTGTCGATTGTAACCAATTTTTACTTTTAGACAGTCAAAGGTGTTGTTAGTTACAAATAGAAAATTCATTAACTTTGAAAGTCTTTGAAGCATCGATTTGTTGATAACCAACATATTTATAGGAAACAAAAATTTGAAACCAAGAATCTTCTGGGAGAGAATGGGTTAAGTTTGGAAGACAAAGAAACCAATGTAAATAGGAAATAATGGTCTTATGTATAACTAAATAGCTAATCAAGTACAATTATTTTGCTGACGTCATTCTTCTTTGATATGTTTTGCAACATGTCATGAATGTCCCTTGATGTGACTTTTTTTTCTTTTTTTTGGTTGTCGAACTTTTTTCTGCTGTTGTTCCACTTGCTTTTCTTCGTCATTACGCACCAAAAGAAAAATCCCAATAATTTCTTCGGTTTTTTTTGTAAAGTTCTTCCAGCAGCTTTTCATACCATTGTAAGAGAAGGTGGTTGACTACACTTCCACTCGCAGCTATTGTCACCTCACAAGGAACCTCTAGACCATCTTGTACAAGAGGGTGTTTCCTCGATAATGCCAGCCAGTGATCTTCAAAGAAATACTTGCTCCTCTGTCCACATGATGAATTTTGTAATCTGGTTTTTCTCAACAAGCAAAAAGGAATGTGGTCTGAATATCATCGTAACCTTATGTAACACTTATCAATGATTCTTTGTAAACGCAAACTCTTCTGGGATTCGTGAAAATTAATACCCGCAAAATATTTTATAAACAATCATTCGCAAAAATTAATACCCACGAAATGCAATTTTTTTCGACTCGCGAACATTTAAACCCGCGAAAATAAGTACTCTTAAGGTATGCAATACTACCTACATAAACCATGTCTTCCCTTCAACTTCAATTGGTTAAGCTGTATTCCTTGTGTAAACTCTACAAGTTGCCACAAATTTTGCAACCAACAAGTCTCAAGTGTCTGCGATTAGAGTCGACTCTTGATAGGTAAAACCCTGGTGAAGTGGAACTTTTGATATGTGGAACCATTTCCACCGGTCCCTTGTATTTGCTTTAAAAATCTTTACTAATTTCTTCAGATAAGTGGAACTTTTGTTTAGTGGAACCATTTTTTCAGTCCTATTGATCAAATTACCTCTCATAAGTTGAACAATTTTGTTTTCAAAAAAATTTTCTCCATGTAAACAAACTCATATTAAGAATTTCAAATTCAAAAGGTTTGAATAAAAAATACAACAACAAAGCATTTGATTTTCTAAAGTTGCACATGTTTGAAACAAAATGGTGTCTGTGCTTGATTTATAAAAGCCAGTTGAGTACTACCAGTCCGGTCAATAAATACAAAGCTTTGCAAGAGATGAGGGAGGTCAAAGCTGCATTGACATTTTGCTAAAAACACAATCCGAAGCTTATTGAAAGAGAACTTCTGAACAATCTCAAGCAGGTTTTGATCACAAACTTTTTCGAAAGTAAAAACTGACATGGTATGTTGTTGTAAACCTTTTTTGTTAGACTTTTAAGACTCCAGAAGCTTATTTTGAGAGTAACAAGATTTATGTAATATATACCTCATTCAATTGTTTTCCTTCATTCTCATTAATGAACCATTTTGTGACCCAACTTCAGATAAGTGGAACATATTCCAACCCTTATCTTCAGTTTTAAATTTGTTTTTTCCAAATAATTTACAGTATTCCTATTCCCTGGCTCACAACAGTTTTATTGAAAAGAATTTTATAAAATTTTATTAAAATTTTTATATATAGAATTATTTTAATAAAGTATTCTATGATTGTAGTTTACTACAATGGTAGGTAGTATTACAGGCAGGTAGATATGGTTTTATCATGTGTAACCAGATTTAAATTTATTTGACTGAAAATGTAGATGGCTAGTACAAAACTTGCATGACAAAAGTTAATAAATATGACTGCAAAAATTTAGGCATGTTATGTTAACCAAATTGATCACCATTCAGGCAAGGAAAAGTTTGCTTTCAATAATCAGATTGTGTTTGTAAGCAGATTTTACATATTTTACAGAGCAATATATTTCTTACAAAAGTTAAATTTTACGGCTGATGATAAAAAAAATATAGTAAAATAATAAGATACAGTAAAAGATAAAATTCAAAAATTGAAACAGTTAAGCGCAGTTAGTGGTTAGTGTTATGCAGTTAGCTATGTATTTGAGCTAAACAAAAATATTGATATTCGTCAGATTAGCAAATAGTTATACCAATGCTGGTTTAAAAAGGCATGGTTGTTGTTCATGCTGGTGATTCTACCATCTGAATCTAGTGTCTATCGTGTTCCTATCGCGTAGCATCGTCTTATTGAACAGTTGTTTGAGAACATGACTCGGTGTACAAGCAAATAAAAAAACAAACAAGTTTGTGTTGCATGGTAACCACACAACACAAATGTTTCACATTCCTCATTCAAAAGATATTATAATTCTTAAATGAAATAAAAATAAATCGTTTTCTGTTACCAATTCTGTCAAACGCTTCCTATAATAAATGATGCATGAACACGATTCTAACGAAAATATAGATTGAATTCAATAAAAACCAATGGCAGGTGTTACTATTGTTGATAACGTCGCCAGCAATATGCCTTTTCCTGTTTCAAAGTTTGCTTCGATGCGCCTTATTATTGTTCAGAGAAAGTAGCAAAATTTGGAATCTGGTTTAGAAATAAAATAGAATTTAAGGGTTATGTATTGTACAGGAAGTTTACTGTCATAAAGATTATTTTCATAGAAGCTTTGTCTATATGCAATTAAATCCCAATTGTTTCAAAATCTATAAACAGTGCATATGGTGTGGGATAGAACCGCGTACGATAGCGTCTGTAATCTATATTGAGAACAATGATATCAGCAAAAAATGATCGTTCGTTAGAAAAAAAGAGAAAAAGATATTATAATAGAGCTCGCTTGTATATTTTTTTTGCGTTTGTAAATAAATAAGGATTGTCGGTAGTATGATAGTTGATGCATATTCAAAACATACGAAGGTAATTTTGAACAAACATGAAGTATATCCCAACCATCATAATAGGACGATTATTAGTTTCAACGAATGCAATATCAACAAAAGGGATTTTGAATATTTAAGACTGTTCTTTGTAGTAGCGTGTTTTTTTCCAGCCAATTAACCACAGTAAAGCAGTTTGAGGAAACGTGCGTAAATCATGACAGAAGTAAGAATTCTTTTTACATGATCATATAATGACTATTCTTCTTTATCCAGGATGTTGAAAACCAAAAACAAACAGGAGAAAAAGGTATGTTCAACATTATTGAATTACAGACGGGTATAATCCTTCTCGTTCATTCTGTTCTAGAACCCATGCTTCAAAATACTAATGTAAAAAAGAAGTGCAGTGATGTCATTTCTTTACGTAGGTTTCTTTTATCTGTTGTATTACTATGTATTAAGATTATGCTACAGGTTTGAAAAGGTTGTCATTTTTTATATCTTTTCCAGTGATGACATCATGCCTGGTGGTTGTTGCTGTAATTGTTCCAGTGTTCATGATAATTGTTGGTGAGAGACTTGAATAGCAAGAATGACATTTTGATGTTTACTATGGAAAGTGCACTAAGGACATCTTACTCTTGTATTTGGTTCTTAGCAATCTAAAAGTTCAGGAATTCCTTCATTTTAATGTTCTTTTAATATTCTGTTTGCCTTTTTTTAGGTTCTTTACATGTTGGTGATTGTCCAATTGAAGAGTGGATACCGATTTACCTCATCGGAGCAGGGACGGTTGAGATCATTTTGATCCCAGTAACGCTAATCCTAACCAATTCGAAAGTTTACTCGGAGTCGTGTCGGATCTTTACAAAATACTTCTGCGGCATTTTTGCTTTGCTGTTTTATTTGTTTACATTCGGCTGGTTTATCGCGGGAAATGTTTGGGTTTTTCGAATTTACGGCAAACGAAGTGCTTGCGATGCGTTGACCTATCAGTTCGCTTTTTGGTCCATTATCGTTACATATGTAATGGCTTTATATAGCTGCTGTATTCACCCCGTCGGTAAGAAGGTATTCACTAAAAACTAACATGGACATTGGAATTGCCTTCAAACTTGTTGTATTGACATTTGTATAGTTAACAGGGAGAAGTATTGTCTAGGATTAATGTGTAGAAATCTATTATTTTCTTTTTAATTGTTGTGGGTATTTTACAAACTTTTTTGCGACAAATCTTTTTATCACACTTTCTCGCACAATTATTAATCTGTTTCTCCAAAGCATAAAAACCACCTGTACTTAACAAGCTCAACCTCTCGTACACAATGGCCGCTGGAACAGCCTACTTCATTGTTCTTTAACTTCGTTATTTCAATAATGTTTGAGATTGTTCAAAAGAGAAGTTAGATTGCTCTGAAAGCTGTAAAATATCATTATGAAAAAATAAGATGAACAATTAAGTGACCATATGTTTGATGACGTTGACCGGTTGCGGAGCAATCTCTTTGCCGCAGCTATCTCCAGGTCATTCTTATGCAAGCACCTATCAATCCTTATGATGATTAGAGAATAGTTGGGATGTCAGTGACTAAACCGGAGCCGGTTGAGCCTACAAGTGAGGACGTGTGAACACCCCAGAGGACTAGAAACAAGACCTTTCAAAGGGCGGATGACCTCCTCTGGGAGCCAATGACCATTCACCCTAGATATGGGACAAATATCGGTTTGCCAACCCACCCTGAGCCAGTGTGGCAGACTATGGCTCAACTTCACAAACATGAAATGCGCAAAATAGGAAATGATCATCGTCTAATAAGAAGCACCATAAGATTAGACACAAAAATGGAGAGAACAAGAAGAAATAAGAAGGAATAGTTGAAGCAATCCATGAATGCGCGTTAGCTCTAGCGGGAAAGAAAGGAAAACAAAAAGTAAAGAATTTATAAGCGAGGAAGAGATGATGATGACGATGATGCCGACGATGATGAAGATGATGCTGATGCTGATGATGTATTTGAGGAAACAGAACAATCGGAAATAAGATAGAAATTGTTTTATTTGATCAAATTTAAAGAAAATTACAATGTGGTTGGCATCTATATTTTGCAGTCTATGTAACCACGGTTGTTGCACCAGAGGTGACAACCTCACATGTACAATAAATGAAAAAGATGTACTCAGACAATTCTATAAAATCAATATTTATATATATATATATTTATTTGTAAATATATATATATATATATTTACAAAACTTATTGGTATAAAAATATATAGAATACAAAAAATAAAAAGTCGTGGTTGTGAAACAGAACGGTTAAAAATCATATCACGGGGTGAGTTCAGCATTGACATAGCGAAGAAGCTAAAACGCATGAATCAACATACCGCGATGCGAATGAACAACAGACTCCCCATAAATATTTGCGTTGTTTACGTCAGATTGAAGAGCGCACTCCATAAATGATAAATACTTCCAAGTAAAAAGCGTGAGCGTGCATAAATAATAGTCTGTGGATGACGTCACTCGACACTAGTGTTTCTCCACCGGCCAACCTTTCACACTCTGGCTTCTTGCGAGTAATTGAAAGCAGGCGGATACTTGTAGTGACCAGCCGGTGTCATGGGAACATAACTATCCGGTGGAGGTGGAAGTTCCTCCTCGTGGTTCAGTAAACTAAGAAGAAATCAAGAGTCTGTTATTTAAGTGTTTTTGCATTAGAAAACAAGAATTATTTATCTAATCTAAAAAATAGAAATGAATATAAAGATACTTTTGAGATGGTTCCGGAACGTAAGTATGGCCTTTCGGCGACACGCGTTCGGCGACTAAATAGTCCGACGAATCAGCTCTCTGTATCGGTTTCAACTGATTTTCCGTTGGTTGGAGATAGTCGTCAGGGTTACCATCAGAAAAATCCAAATATTCTGCATTCTGGAAAACAATCGTAAACACTGCTGATGGAATTGTGTGGATGAAAACTGTTAACGATAATGTCTGTTGTGTGACGTAGCTTTTTGTATTCGCAAGTCTCATTCTATATTTTAAGCTAAGATAATGAAGATGTCAATTCACGTTGTGCTTACGTTGGGAACATTGCTTTTCATGATGTTACTCAATCGCTCGGCAACTTGAGTAAACAGCGGTCGATCGTACGGACTTTTGGTCCAACAATCCAACATCACATTGTAGATGGGTTTCGGACAAATCTCCGGACAATCCATGCGTTGTTCGTTCTGCAAAAATGAGAACAATTCTTCCGTGGGCAGCCCGGGGTAAGGCGAACCCCCTAGCGTGAACACCTCCCACAGCAATATTCCAAACGACCATCTAAAGATAATGTGAACAGATAAAAGGTTTGAGCAACGAAACCACGGTGTAAATATCGCCAAGTTTACGAGAGAGAAAGATTTCTATGGGTGATACGAAAGGAAAAGATATAGAGGTCAACTCTAACTAACACATCGCTGCTCGAAGTGTACATCCTATCAAACAATGATTCTGGCGCCATCCATTTCACTGGCAACAGACCGGTCGTCTCCTTCAAGTAGAACTCATTTTTGTAAATATCTCGTGCCAGCCCGAAATCCGCAACCTTCATTACGTAATCAGTACCAATCAAAACGTTACGGGCCGCCAAGTCTCGATGGACGCACTATTAACATGAAATACATAAAGAAGTATTAACTTTTGAACCTACAAAACTGAATGAGTCATTGCATAAACAAACATACTCACGTATGTATGCCAGAAACTCACCTTTTTTGACTGTAAAAATTCCATTCCTTTGGAAACTTGATAAGCGATCAAAACCAAATCGATGTAAGTGAACTCGTTTTCCATGTCCGTCTCAGCTTTAAACCACGCTGGATTAAAGATCTCTCTCTTGGAACGTAACATGGTCAAGAGATTACCTCCTGGACAGTACTCAAGGATGACGTTCAACTTTTCACCTTTTGTTGTACAGGCACCTAGAAGATTCACAATGTTTTTGTGCTCACCCAGATGAATGAGGATCTTCAGTTCAGTGGCTAAGTCCTTGTATTCTGTCTCTGCCGCATCCTCTGTAACACAATCAAATTCTTGTCATTCGTTTTACACTTAAAGTTTCTCAATAATGAAAGACATAGTAAGACATCATTTAGGCTTGAAACGTTTAATGATAGAATATACTTTTAAACCACAAAAGCTGACATGATGCGCGTCACACCTTTTAATGTCTTCACAGCAACTAGCATTCTCTCTTCTTGCAACAGTTTGGTGTTGTCATGTTGTTTCTTGTATCGAACCGAGAACGAGTGATAACGGCGTACTTGTTTACGCATGCTCTTTCTTCGTTTGACTGCCGCCATTGTTTGATCACGAGGCGCAAAATCTAAAACGAGAAAGAAAAAAAATTAAGAATTGTGCGTCAACTTTTTGTTCATCTCCTTCGAATCATATTATACTAAATTTGTTTTTGAATAATTGTGTTTGTAACATTGATCTTGAAATTAGCAAGAATTGAGAGCAAGAGAGATTCACTGCCAGAAATACTGATGAGTGATGAAGAAACTAACTGAACACTTGCTTACTATTAATGCCGACAGCTTCGGCTAACCACACTTGACCGAATGCCCCTGAGCCCAACGTCTTGACAAAATTCAATCGATCACGGGGAAATTCCCAGGACATATCGTATGGAAGCTCACTTGTCTGCTCAAATATCGAGCGGTCTGGATCCATCTGGTAGGAAAAACTTTCTACTTTATTAATTCATCATCAGGAATTTTTCGAAGAATGTAAACATAAAATCAGCTAAACTAATCAAATCTTAAGAAAACATTTAATTGTGTTTAAAATTTTATATTAAAAAAATTAATCATCATTTATTGCATTCCACAATTTTCATTCTTTTTAACTGGAACGCAGGATATTCATTGTTAGAAAGCAATTACAAACAAGAAACATGTTATAACACCATCGATAACCTGTTATGAGTCATCAATATCAAAAACTGCTTACAATAAAATCTTTGTTTGGCGCCAGGTAGCGGGCATATCTCCTTTTAATTCTTTTAACATAAATATAGATAGCAATAATGATCAGGACGATGATCACAAGAGAAGCTATGATGACACTGTAAAGTGCCTCCTTGCGTAAGCCAGAAATGAGAGTTACAGCTGTAAAACAGAGAGAAAAGCACATAAAGACAAATAAATCAACACAAGCTATAATTTACATACGTGGTTCTGTAACAGTAATTCGGACATATTGTGTTGTGTTCGCCAATTTATTACTAGCAATACACTTGTATAAACCAACATCAGACAAGGTAACATCCTTAATTTCGTACACAGATACTTCAACACCTGAGCCCAAATGAATCGTTTTGTTATCTTCGCCCCTTTCCTCTATGATTCTTTGCCAAGTAATGTTAACTAGAGGATTACCGGAAGCTGCACATCTAAGTCTTGCATCTTCATTGTGAACTAACAATCTATCACGGTGCCATTCTAATATCTTAGGTTTAGCTACATCAAAAAGTAAGAATTATAAATAGTGGTGGGTGACTATATTATACCACGTATCAATGAAGCAAAAGAAGTGAAACATTGAAAAAATAATCAAGAGCAAACAACTTTAACATTTCAATTCTAAAAATCTTACCGTTGATAGTAAAGATCATTGCTTGCTTCACTCTGCCAACCTTATTGCTTGCCTCGCATTGGAACAAACCTTGGTGAACGGTATAATTAAGTTTACACAGTATCAACCGGTGACTTATTCCTGGCTGCCGATAAATTCCCCGTATTGATTGATTGCAACCTTCCAAAGTGGTCAACGAGCCAATGGAGACTAATGGCTGGTTTTTGTGGGACCAAGTGACATCAGGTTTGGGATTACCAGATATGTTGCAGTTTAAATACATATTTCTAACAACTTCCTGGGAGACAGTCAAGTTGGTGAAATTTTGAATAGAAGGTGGAAGAAGTTCTAAAATAAAAATTCAATAATCTAAGAAACATTTATTTAGTTTTACTTGTGTTTATTTTCAATTAAATTTTTCAGTTAATTTTCTATTCAAAGTTGAAATACATAATAAATACATATAAAAGATTGTAGATAGGTTACCCTTGACAACCACTTTTCTTTTTGCAGTTCGAAATCCTCCTCTAGGGTAACCAGCTATGCATTCATAAACACCTGAATGTGACAACAATGCCGACGATTTCTCGTACACTATCTTTCTCAATTCCGCGTCAATAGCAGGATCAGAAACATCCTCGAAATCCAGTAAAAGTGAATTTTTGTACATTTTCGCCCAACGAAATGCAAACATGTTGGTCTCACATTCAAGCAGCAACCTGTCGCCCTCATTGATAATAAACGGGTCAGATTCGGGAAGTAGAGCTAACTGTGGAATTGCAAATTCTGTCAAAAAAACAAAATTATGAATGCCATTGATGTAACAGACATTACCATCAAACTGATTGTGTACGCCTTTACAGAATTTTTGTCAAAAACTGATTACCATATAAGTGGTTTTTTAAACAGGGAAGATTTTTTGTACATGATTGAATAAACTTCAACAACATCATACCCGTCATCCGATTATTTCATGTACACTCCTTGCTTATCCTTTTCTCTTATGCCATTGAACAATATTTCATCATTGGAAACTGTGCAAAACTTACCTGGCGTTACTTGGTATATTAGTACAACGTGGAAACCACATTAAAACTACAACTTGCCGATATCAAAACTTACCCTTTCGTTCCAATTTGAATTCGTAAACATCTTCTCCAGCTATATTTTTCGCAATACAACGGTAGAAGATGCTTCGTTTTGTTTGTTTGCTCACAATATAACTGAAGTTGGTAGGCACGTTAGCAGCCGGGAATTGCTGTTTGAAAGATAAGAAAGAAAACGGGTTTACTGATGGCACGCCTCCATCCTACTCTATCCTGCGCCAACCCAGGCTGAATATGCTTCTCAACGAGATCTTTCTTCACAACCTGGCTCCATGTTATCCGTGGCCTGCCTCTGCCACTCTTACTATCTACAACTAAATCTCTACACTTCTTAACCCAGTTATTATCATTCATTCTCTCGACATGACCAAACCATCTAAGCCGACGCCTTTGCAAAGATTTTCTAACACTTTCTAGTCCACAGCGTTCTCTTAACTCATTTGAAGGCTTCCTATCCTTCAATGTCACATTTGACATCCATCTAATCATTCTCATGTCATTACGCTCTAGTTTGTTTAGTTCAACAGTTCTAACTCCCCATGTCTCTCCACTATATAGAAAAATACTCCTTACACAAGCATCATACACCCTGCCTTTCGTGCGAAGAGATATCACTCTAGAAGTTAGGAAAGGTATATAAAAATTTAAAAATATATATTACTTATTGTAAATGGTAAAATAAAACTTTGCAAATAGTTCTTAATGATTTTTTAAAAATCATGACAGAAATGGTTTCAAGCAAACCAACATCCCAAACAATCGTATTAAATTTAAATTTGCTGATGAAAGGTCAAGAGAGAGAAAAGCAATCTGATTTTAAAACTGTATATTCTACAGCCACAGAGTTCATGAGTTTAAATGATACAGATGTCACAGAGGATTTTGTAAATGATTGTGGAGATTCTAACACAAAATTTGTTTCCGCTTAATTGGGAACCACATATGAACATTTAAACATGCCAGTATTGATGCTAATATGTGATGGCACGCCAGATTTCAATTCCCACTTTCCCATTCGCCTCTAAATGAAGATGATCTTGTGAATTATAAGACAAAAATCCCCCCTCTTTTTTACCGACTTGTTATGAAAGTAAACAATGGTCATCATAGAACATAAAACACGCACTGCTTGGCTTAGGCACAAAACGTAGAACTGGTTCAAAGAATCTAGTCAAATGGTTGAATTGTCTTGTACATGGTATTTCTTATGATTTCTTATGATGAAGTTTGCTACATCGAGTGGGTTGTATAACATCTTTGACCTCATGGACATAAGCATCCATGCTCCTGATGTATAGCTGCCACAGAGTTTTAAATACAAGTTGGTACCTTGTGTGGGTTAACTCACCACTGTTTTCCTCTTTCTGGGGTTGCTGATCCTAATGGTATCATAGTACAGTTAAAAATCACACTTTCATGAATACAGGCACAGCAATAGAAAGAATAATGAGAAGGGAGAACACACATTCAAACCAATTCCGAATGAACTCCCCATATATACTTTGCGAGGTAGAGTGGATCCAATTCACTTACAAAACAGTTCAAGTCAATAAAAAAGAATTCTTAACATTTCCCAACTTCTTGCAAAATTGATTTCATTTGGGTTTTGTTCTACCGTTCATCTTCCATCATCTCAAGTTGTGCTGGGTTTAATTATCATTATTAATGTATCACCGACAAATAAGAGCCAAGAAGAGACTAATACCAAGGTGTTCTTTTGCTCAGAACACACTCCCTCTGTTAAGTTCCATTCTGTATGTATACACACTGTAGCTATTGCTATTTACGCTCTATTTCTAATATCATCTGGATCTACGTAAGTTTATTGATATCAGTGTTTCAACAACAACAAGGAGGATTCTTGATATCTAAACTATTTCATCTGAACTTGGTGCTGTTTGTTACGAGGCCCTCCCAGCTCTTCATGCATTCAGCAGAAATGACTACACAAGCATGGTTTATAGGATCAATAGGCAAAAGCATTTAAATTCGTAAGACAGTCGGAAGAATTCACAGTCGTTTTTGGAAAGCTGGTTGATTCATTTGTATTTGATGCCCATCTTGCTGATATCGAAAGTTTCGTATGCCGCTTGTATAGGTTGAAATGTAGCAATATCAACAAAGGAATATACTTAAAATTCATTGGCAAAGAGAAAGCCCTAGATCCCAAAAAGCTTCCTCCAACTCGAGAAACTCTCTACTGTCATACAAAAAGAGTATCACATGTCACAGCAATTGTACAGAGATCACTGGAATCAAGTTCTGTAGTTCTTGAGCAGCAAGGACACAAACGGACAGAATCTGACGGTCAGCTGTACGTTGAGTGATTGTTCATTCTACCAGCTCCGCCTGATATTCTTAACTTGACATCTTGTGGTTGTAAAAAGAAAGTATGTAATGCATGCGTATGGAGAGCGCACAGAGTAATGGTTGTTGTCGAAATTCAGATGATGATCTTGATTCACAAAGCAAAACTCTGAATTCTGAATCATCAAGTTTGAGTGAATCATCTGATTCTGAATGAGCTTGTAAACATTATCTATTTCTCATACACTTTAAGCAACAACAAAAATTTTTTGTATTTCATGTTATGATTTGTTATTCATGTTCTATGATAAAGATTGTTACGTCTCTAAATATTGTGAAGCTTATAATTTTTTACTTCTTAAATATTTCTAAAGTGTTAACACTTAAAAGTAATTTCAGGATGGACAGTAAACTTTTTCTTCATCGGAACATTGGTCTTAATCGTTTTAAATATGTTTTGTATTGTCCCTTTGTTTACAAGAAAAAATTGTCTGTCTATTACCTTGTCTACTTGTCTATTACCTTCATGTGGTGTCATGAATCATAAATCATGACCAAAAACCAAAACATTTTTGCTAATTTCATTAAATATTTTAAAAATATAGAAGCAATGAGCGCAATTTGCACATGGGTTATATAACTAGTCGGTAAAGCAACAAAAAAGATACAACACATCATACCTCTGTAACATTAGTCCATGCATTGTCCAAAGGCTGACATATAGTTAAATCCTCCGGATTACAATCATCGTTTTGCTCCTGCCATTGCACCGCAGGCAAAGGGTTAACCATCTCAAACTCACAATAAAGGTCGCGATCATCTTTGTAATTTGCAACGAAGAGTAGAGAAGGTTTAATAATTCTCGGCTTAACTAAAGTTAATGAACAACAAAACGCAACACAGATGCAAAAACAGACATTAACAGAAGTAACATACTTAGAACTACAACAGTGATTGATTCCGCAACATTATTTACACGATTCTTTCCCACACAAGTGTAATTACCATTGTTTTTTGGATAAGCGACTTTTTTGATATACAAAATGCAGGTATCCTCATTGTGGTAACATGACTTTACAATTTTACCATCCTTTTCCCACTGTTTTAGAGGACTGGGTATACCAGTAACTTTGCAACTGATTAGAATAGATGTATCGGGAGATTCATAGCGAATTTTTGGAGAATCAATGACAACAACAGTTGCTTCATCAGCTGAAAATAAATATATAAATAATGGGCAATAGTTATCATTACAATAACAGATACGGTATCAAGATATCAAATTTTTATTTGTTTATTTCAGTATTGTTTTGGGGTTCTCAATATATTTTTTAATTTAAATTTAAAGTCATCAAAATCATAGCTGGACAATGTTGATGATTTAATGACCTCAGTTATCAAGAAACTGGCTACAAAAAACACTTACCTTTTATATTAATGAGAACAGACTTTGATGTTGGTGCATTATCTCTGACCTTTCTTTCACAAATATATTTTCCTGTATCAGCTACACTAAATTTCTTGAGGGTCAACTTCTCAACATCAACAACCACAAATGATTGTGTCAGTGTTTCGGTTCGGATCACTTTCGACTTGTCCACCAGAACTTTGCCACCACCATCATCTTCTTTGTACCAGTTCAGAAAAGATTCTTTGATGCCAGAAGCTCCAACAGTTTTACATGTAATGTTTTTATTACCATCTAATTCAATCAATATTTCGCTAGTTTTTGGGTAGATTTCTGGCGCTACATTTTTCGGAACTATTAAAAGAAGGAGAAAAAAATATGTATTTACGAAATTAAATAAACAGCAAATTAAATTTATTACCAGGTGACACCATCATGTTACCAAGCACCAAATCAATACTTTCATTGTCATTGCTGGCAAAACATTTATAAATTCCTGCATCTACAACATTCAAACTGGCAATCTCATATCTTTGGTCAACTTTTTTAACACGATCGCCAAAAATTTCCGTCAACTCTTTAAAAACATCATTCTGTCCGACTTTCCTTTTTAAACTAACAATGGCCTTTGGGTCATTGGTTTGACAGGATATAACTAGTGATTCTTCCCTGTTTGTAAACAACATAGGGGGCATGTTTTCGTTAACGAACCAACTTTTCACAGTAAACTGCAGTTGAGCTGAAAGACACAAAACTATATCTGAAACCCAAAAATTTCCCAAAAATGGTTGAAGTATCAAAAATACCATATATATGCATATTTTTCTATAAAAATTTATTAAGGTACTTTGCAATGCTGGATGTAATTTTGAAAAAAAATGCCTATACTTGAATGAGTGACACCACAAATTCTATATGTAATAAGTAGAAATTTCCAATTGGGACTGTTTGACACAAATTGGCATTTTCCAGGTGTGAGAAATTGAGAAAAAGGGGCTTAGTTCAGGAGGAAGCTATTGCTACTTTTAGCCGTTAAAGACCCTCAGGGCTTGAATATTGACACATTTAAATTCATTAAAAAGATATCTTCACTAACGTTCTTACATCGTTAGCAAACCTTATACAGACTAAAACATATCTATAAAAGTTAAACTCCTAAACTTAACAAAATAACTGCAATACTGCAATACTGCAATACTGTGCTGAGGCAAAAATATTGCAATCAAAAAGTCAATGAACTTTTCGTTGAGGTCACAAGAATGATTTTAGCCGTTGTCATGATATACTCAATGTAGGTACGGCTTGTCGAGATATATATGAGTCGGTGCCGGCATTGTAGCTTGTTTTTGAAATAACTAACATGGCACTGCTTGTAGGATACTAAATCAAACTGAAGAAATAATAGAAAAGAAGAAGAAAAATCCAAGTTTATCTTTTAATCATCAGAGCACTTAATTACAATGGAGGAAGCTTTCAGACAAAATCTGAGTCCACCAGTCCTAAATTTCAGCATAGATCGCTATGCTGCATGGCGAACGTGGAAGAAGAAATAGGAGGATTTTTCCACCATAACTGGCTTGAAAAACGAGGAAGATAAATCCAGCAGTTATTCGTTACACATTTACAGATGAAACTTCTTCTTTCTTTTCGAGTCCACAAATACACATCAGTGGTAGTAGGTATTTATGGTGGGTGGTGTCAGGATTAGTTCGACTATGATAGCCTATCCAATGCCGCTTGTATTCATAAAATACGGAAGCTCCTAACGTGGCATATTGGGGGTTGTAAGTACATATACAAAGCTCCATCTACCCCATAGTCTTTAAGTACTTTTTCAAAAACCTTTACTGTCACGCATGTTATGCTAATCAGTCTGTAGTTGCTTGCTTCAGATTTGTCGCCTTTCTTAAATATAGGAGTGATGTTAGCGTCTTTCCAGTTTTGTGGCATAATTCCAGTTTTCATGACTTTTAAAAAAATTGTTGAGTAATTTTTTGATGTTTGTTCTTGTGTATCTTTTATTACCTGTGGATGTATGCCGTCAGGTCCGGAGGATTTATTACTGATATATGTACTTTTTGATATTCTCTGGTGATAGATCAACGTTGTCTGAGGTTTAGTGCTGAGAGAGAAGAATGGAATTGATGATATGTTTTCTTCGGTAAATACACTGGTGAAGTAATTGTTAAAAGTAGTGGCTTTTTTATAATCTGTTGTAGCGGTAAAGTTATTGAAGTTAATGTTAGGAAATGAATGACTTGTCTGTGATTTCGATTTCACATATGAAAAGAATGCTTTAAGATTGGTTTTAATATCTTTTGCAAGATTTTTTTCGAAATTTCGTATTGCAATTCTGTTACGAGCTTTGCAATAATCTTGGTATGTTGCATCAGTTTTGTTTGAAAGATATTTTCCATATTTTAACCGTTTTTGCTTTTAAAAGCTTTCGATGATAGAAGAATTGCTCCATTTTAAATTCTTTCTCTTAGCTTGTGAAATTGAAGGAATATTTTGATTGATGCTATACATCAGCTTTGCATAGAAAGAGTCCCATAATTGCTGGAAGGTGGCAGATGAGGAATATGTTAATGTTTCAAGATCCTCATATATTTTATCATAATTTCCTTTCCAGTATAGATACTTTTTTGTTTTCTTTGGTGGTGGTGTAAGTTTTGTTTGTAAATCGAAGAGTAGGAGATCGTGATGGCTTTTTCCTATTGGTGACGTGTGAATTATTGTGGATAACATTACTTCAGAAGAAAACACAAGATCAATCCTTGTTGGATTTTGGTTATGGCGGTGGTGGGTTGGTTTAAAGACATGTTGGTACAGATGAGATTTGCGAATGCTTTCAATAAAATCTTTGGATTTGGTAGAGCGTGGTATCGGATTTTTCGGATCTTGCCAGTTAATGTCAGGATAGTTAAAATCTCCTAGCATTAGGACATTCGAATATTTTTTGCAGGAATCAATGATGTGTGAGTTGATAAGTTTATCATTGTCTGTTGAACTGTTCGGTGATCTGTAGAAAGTAGTCAAAAGAAGTTTAGTTTTTGCAGTTTTTATTTCACAGCTGATTGATTCTTGTGGCAATATGGTAAACACAACATTTTTAGCTTCTATCTCTTTGTCTACATATAATGCTACAACTCTGTGACATTTCTCGCTTGAATGGTTCGTAAACAATTGAAATTGTTCGAGCATAATTTCGCAATCTAAAACATCATATCTGTTGTTTTTTGGGAGAGTTTCTGTCAAGCATACAATATGGGGTTTATATGTGTCAATTAGAATGATAAGCTCATGTCATTAAAAGTGAATCGATGTTGGTGTAGATAATCTTTAGTTTGTTTATTTCTGGAGTATTTTTGGATTTGAAGTTAAACCAGTTTGATTTTGATTGTTGGTGTTTGTTCCGTTTGGTGTAGTACTGAGTGCAGATTTGTTCACAAGGGATTTGACTTGTTTCTTTTCTTTCAAAATTTCTAGTTTCCAAGGAGGTCCTTTTATCCGGTAGAACCATTCCCCCGAAAGATCTGATTCAATTAACTTTTTTTGTTGCGCTCTTATGGCGTTGAAGTGGTGTCTTTCTTCTAGACTACGATCGAGGTTAATGAATACACCAGACATATTTTGTTTTAGGTTGAAAATGTTTCTCATTACGTTTGCCTTGATATCTCCATTTTTGAACGTAGCTATAAGGATTTGAGGTTTACTTCTGGTGTTATTTTTAGCATTGCCGATTCTTTTGGCACAAGTTAGGCTAGCCCGCTCTAAGTTGAATTTCGAACCATTACAAACAACATTCAAGAAGTCAGCTGCAGGATCATCAGTTTCAATGCAGTTGTGTACAACCAAGTTTAGTTCTCGTCTTTCCTTTTTCTCGATTTCAATTTCGCTCATTGCCTGCTTAATAATGAGTTTAGTTGGAGGTGGATTTTCTACTTTAGTCGATTTAGATGATGATTTTTGTTTTAAACAGTCTGCATAGCTGGCATGAAGGTTTTGCTGGTCCTCTTTAACATCCACCCGAAATTGTGCGAATTTTGCGTCTTATATCGTTAAGTTTCGTTAGTATTTTATTTATCGGCGCTTCACTTATGTTTAGGCATAGTAATTTACAGCGATCACAGACCCAGAATAAAGAATATTTGGCTATCGCTTTATAAGCATCCGTTTCAAGCGACTGACATCGGGCATGAAACCAAAACAGACATACGTCACATTCAATTGCAGTGTCTGAATCTTTTACTTTCAATTCACATTTGCTATTGCAATTCCCCTTGCATATGTCTTTTGGATTTGTAGACATGTCTATATTCTCTTTAAGATGATATACACAGGAACTAGTTGTATTTGAGTGTTATTCTTTGTAGAAACCAGGTATTTAAAGTAATTAAAACGGAAGATGTGAAGTTGATTGTAGGTTATTTGAAAAAGAAAATAGTGATGAGAAATTAATTGTTGTAGATAATTGGCAAATTTTGTAAGAGGAAAATTTGTTGATCAGAGAAAATTTGGTTTGGATTGTTAAATAAATCGCAAGAGGTAATATAGAATAGGTGTTCCACAATCAAGCCTTAGTTCTTCGGAATATGGGGCAGTCCACTGGGGTTAATACCCAATCTCCCAAAAATCCCCAACAAACCAGAAAAATAAGTCAAAAAATAAAAATGAAACAAGTAAGCTGCGCAAAGAAACAATATGTATGTACGACTCAAATTATATGAGGGCGTAGGTATGATTGGAGTATATAGTGAAATAAAAAATGGTTTGATAATAGCTGATATAACTTACTATTGCAACCGTAAGAAAATTCCAATCATCAACAAAAACACGTCTGGACTTCGAAAACCAGATATTTCGCAATAACTACTTTATCAATAGGTCTATATATGATATCTTATATAACATGCTTTGAAAGCGTGAACATGAACGTCGTCGTCTTTTGGGAGGTTTTGTCCAACACGAGCACCATTTGGCTTAACGCAGACTTTCTCATAAGAAAAATTTAGGCGTGTGGTGC
Source organism: Candelabrum cocksii (assembly GCA_963930725.1). Lineage (NCBI taxonomy): Eukaryota > Metazoa > Cnidaria > Hydrozoa > Anthoathecata > Candelabridae > Candelabrum > Candelabrum cocksii. The sequence goes on from OZ005664.1 coordinate 17,673,820, forward strand.
TTCGCAAGCCTAACCAAAGTTAAAAACATTTCAGACGTGCGATATCCACTCGCCTGAATTTGTCTAGGCGTGCAATGACACGCAATAAATTTTTAATGTAATTTTTTAATTCTGAAATGTCATTTAAAACTTGCGCGGTAAATGGTCTTTACTACTAAAACATATCTTGTTTGGCTTTAAATCTGAAGATACATTGACTTGGTCGTTTACGGCATAATTACATATTTAATTACATATTCACAGATTTACGTTACAATGTTTAACGCAGAACATTTTTATCACTTAATAAAATATTCCTCTTTCCGCGACTATTATTGAAAAGTTGTTGTATTTTTATGATTTAAATTTAAAAAACAACAAAGCATCTGACATTCGGTTTTACAACAATTTAAACAATCTATTTTACTATTGTTTGCCGTATATGTTATTGATAACCTTTAAATGAAACACCTTTTTAAAAAAATGTTTATCTTTTAAAAATTGTAAACAAGTGGGGGACGTTCATGCTCGTGAACCCCAAACATGAGGGCTAAGTGTCAAGTACAAGTGGCTGACTCTCAAAGCCTTCACTTCCTTGTTTACATTGCCTTCTTCTATTATTAAAACTGGAGGACGGAAGCGTTAAACGTTAAGCGTTTTATAAAATATGATTTTGTGATTTGAATTCTTCTGAATAATCAATCAGTTAAAGCACATATTTGTCAGTTTTTAAAAATCTTTTTCAGCATATTTATATATTATATATTTTCTTTAGTTCTTCTAATCATACCAGGGGGTAATACAGGACAAATATCATAGCGCAAAGCGCAAATTCAAAATTTTGCAGTGAATTTTTTTTATAACTTTATCACTGAAATCAGAGAGTATTAATTAAAAAGAAAATGTATCAAGCTGTTTAAACCATGTGTTGTTTATCCACCTCTATTGATAGACCTGCATTTCAACTCAACATTCCTAGCGGTAAACATTGACCTGTGATCATGAAAATACTGCTAAATAAGTTTGTTATTGATGCCTTGACTATTCACAGCATTTTAGTTTTGAAAAACGAGTCATCGAGACAATATGCTTGCATCTATAACGCAGGAAAAACCTCATCTCCATCATGGTATCACAGATGTATCCAGAGTGGTTTTGCTACTGGTCAACCGGTATGGGATCCCAAATTCTCATCCCAAATTTTTGTAAAGCCAGAAAATAAAAAGAATTTGTTCAAGAAAACGATTGTAGATAAATTAAATTAGTCTTCAGGAGTCAATTTGAATGTAAGGAAGTTGCTCACAAAGCCGAAGAAGTTATTGCATTTGACTCGCCTGTGTATAGACAAAAAAGATAACATTCTTTTCACTTGACGTGTTGGACTCACCTGTGTATAGATGGAAAAATCGCAAATAGCCTAGTATCAATTTCCCTTTTTGAAATAATTTATGCGACGCATTTTGAAACGCGTGACGATTCGCGTAAGTTATCATGACGAGAATCTAACTAAATTCGCGTTTACGTTTCCCTTTAAGTTAAGGCTTCAAAAATATTTTTGAATTAACAGTGTACAGGCCTGGCAATTTAATTATAATCGATTCATCCGTTCTTTAAATGTATCAATGTGTAGCTTCATTAAGAAATTTAGTTTGTTTAAAACAAAATTTAACGTTACCAATTAATAGTAAACGTTTCAAAAGGTTTGACGTCAATCATAGAAAAAAGGAAGAAAACGACAGACATGTTTACACACGATGCTGCAGGTTGTTTAAAAGTTCCATTCAACATAGGAGGCAGATAAATGCAGAAAAACTATGCTGCATTCGATGGAAGAAAAAAAGATCAAACCACAAAGAAATGTTCAGTTTTGTTTACAAAAAGAATGAAGACACTTTCACAAAACCAATAAACATGCAGTAGACTCTGAAGAAAATGAACACAACATTTTAACAAAATTAACGATCACGCGTCTCACAAAAAAATAATCGATTGAGGCGCGCGATTGACCACGCACCTAAAAACTTAAAAAACTTTTTACTGTGCAACAAATGAAAAAATTAGTTTGTTGTGATCTGTTTAAAAGTGCTTTGCGAGTAAAGTTAAGTTATACACATTTTATTGATATTTCTACTGAACAAGAGTCATGGTGCGTGGAAGAAAAAGAACAACAGGCACAAATCATAATAAAAATGCTAAACCATACAAATCTGAAGAAAAAAAGAAGCGCTGGGAACGAGGTTGGTAGTTCAACGTGGTATTCCCGACACCACCGTCATATAATTATCCCGTCGCCGCATTCTTTAGTCTGGAAAAATCTGAATCTTTTCTTATATTAAGGCTAGAGGTTTATTTAGCAGAATAAAATTGGACATCTTTATATAGCGTTGTGTAATTTAACCACAATCAAAAATTAAAACATGTCAGAGCGAGACGGACATGTAAACACAAAATCTGATAAAATAACATCGCTTCACGTGTTGAATATCGAAGAAAATATTTCGAATTTGATAACCAATCTTCCTTGTTACATAAATGTAAAAGTTTCCAAGAAAAAAAATAACGTCAAAGTGTTTAATTATGTTCAGATTTAAGGCATTTTAGACCTATATAGACCTGAAAATTGAAAAATTTTCACGGCTCCGCCCCACACCCCGCTGGGTGGGCTTGCATACGATTAGTAACCATAGTAACATACACACTTTTGTCTGTCGACACCGATGTTATCTGTAAACAATTTTTTTTAAAACAAGGCTTTTTGTAAATAAGTTTTACTTATTTAGCTGAATGTATTGATGATACTTTGAGTCCCACAATAAATATTTTTTAATATAAGTTTATTTACAAAGATTTATTAAAATATAAAATCAAACTCGGTATTTAGAGACTTAAACACAGTCTGTATTAGTTTTATATCCAAATTCCAGACAGTCTACCAGAATTCAATTGCACTACGCTTTGAAACTGCCGACTCGAAACTAGCCCTTTCAAAATTTACATTTAAAACTTATTTATTTAAAACGAAATTGGCTAGAGAATTAAAATCCAGCCAACACGAATATTTTCAAAAGGAACTGACAGACATGCTAACATGATGCACTACAGGTTCTTTCAACTCAAAGACAAACTAATGCAGAAGAACTACTCTGTAACACAATAGAAAATCAAAAGATAAAACATGTTGACAATAAATCAACAAATGAAACATTTTCATTTCATTTCAAACATCTTTCGACGTAACAACTTTAGGCATACAGAAAAAGCATAACAATGTCCAACTAAAATGTTAAATAAAAAAAAAAGATATCGGTTTTGATTCGCGAAATTAAATTCGAAATCAAGAAAATTTCGTGACAAGCTTGATTCGCAAAATTTTCTGACAATAAAGTAGTTCTTCTGCATTTTAAAGCGTCTTCATTATTTTTTGTAAACAAAACTAAATGTTTTGTGTTTTGATTTTTTTCTTCCATCGATTGCAGCATAATTCTTCTGCATTTTAAAGTGTCTTTTCATTCTTTTTTGTAAACACAACTGATTGTTTCTTTGTGTAAAATTTTTCAAAAATTAATAAATGTCCCCCACCCTTGTATTAAGCACCTGAGAGAACAGTGTAGCACCATATTGGGAACACCGTGGAAATTGAACTGAATTGGAGGGACTGATAATGCTAAGTAATCGAATTGTAATACCTCAAAAACTTCAAAACAAAATTTTGGAGAGAATTCACATGGGTCACTGTGGAATAGAGAAATGTAAACAATGTGCAAGACAAACAGTATTCTGGCCAAGAATGAATCAGGACATTGAAACAACTGTTAAAAAATGTCATGTTTATATTGACCGTTATTATACCACAGGCCCTAAAATAAATATTATAAGCTCATCGGTCACGTTGACCGCCGTACTCATAAATCTTATCGGTCATCGAAGTTCGCCGTCGGTCAAAACTGACCGACATAAGTAACGTTTCTATCGGTCAACTTAACACCATGCATTTGCATTTCAAACAATAATCTCTCTTTAACACCATGGAGACATGCCTACTTAGTCAGAAAACTTTGGGAAAAGACAGAGGAAATTAACTAAATATCGAGGTTGAACGGAATAAATAGCAACATCAACGAAAACACAAATCAAAAGAAGCTAGTATCAGTCTTCTCATTATTACAATTGTTGCGTAAATAAGTATGATTTTTACTGTTTTGCGTATATTTTCGCGTAGAGATATTTTATGTTTTACCCTTCATAATTTGTTATACACAGTTATTCTTTCTCATAGAACTAATGAGTGCAATTTTAACGGGTTATATAGTTAGCCTAGTAGATTCTGCAGTGCTCCAATTAGTTGTTCAAAAGCGATTCGCGAATTTTTGCGAGGCCATGTGCATTAATTAAGTTAATTCATTGTCCATTGGCGCATTTTTATGTCTCCTTGCAATGTGTTTGTTAATCACTACTTAAGCTGTTGCAGGCCTGTCAGTAAGAATTTCGTCTGGCGCGCGACTCTTCATGCGCGTTAACTCATCGAGGCACGCTATTTATTTTTCCCCCTCAGATTCCCAAGGCAGGGTTGTCATTCTTGAGCTCGCGTAGCGAGCTTCGAGGCGATACTTTGATTGATCACCTCACGTTCTGAAAAACTGTTCATGGCGATCCTTTTTTATTGTTTTTTTTTATCGTTTTGATGATTTTGGAAGATTTGTTCCTTCTCTAAAGTATTATATAAAATATAATTTTAATTTGATAAATCTATAGGTTATTTTTTTACAAACTACATATACAATCTATTAATCGATTCGACCTTTGTCTGTAGCGTTTAAAGTTACGGCAATATAGAAAAGTTGAAGCCGCTTGAGATTGTCGAGACAACTTTAAACAAACATCAAAAAGAAGAGTTTCTTTTTTTGCATGATTTCTTTACCAATAAAAATATCTTGTTTAGGCTTTTTTGCGTTTAAAAGCACACCTCAAATTATTTCTTTCTATAAGGCGACTCACATGCCTCAATTATACATATCGCGTTTGTTGTTGTAATTTTCAACTTATTTTGTACTGAACACTAAACGTTCCGAATATCTAAAAAATATCAAGTTAAGTCAAAACAAATTTAGAAGTTGTTTTGCGTGCCCGACCGACTCTAACTTTCACAAAATGGAATATCAATATTACATATTGCCACTTCCACAAAAATATATTCATTTTTGTTGCTTACCTACTACAGATTAATAAAAAAGTTTTTAGATGTTAAGAAACTGGTCCAAACACAATGATAAGAAAAAATGTTGTTTCGCTTCGGAATGTTGCACGTGTTTATGGTGAAATTACTGACACAAGAAGATATTTGAATGGACATTTGTACAATGCAGAAATGTGGCTTCTTTCTTCCACTTTGTTTTTGTGATTTTTAAAAACTTTTTCTTCAATTTCTTACCTTAAGTAAATATCAACTTTTTTCTACATATTTATTTATTACATAAAAAAGGGAAATTCATATAAAATGTTTACTTTTTTGTCGTGGCAATATTCTATTAAACTATGGAACAGTTGCAATGTTATACACATGCATCATCAACCTCATTTGATACAAAAACAAAACAAATAAGAACCGGGGGTGTTTAGTAAAACTCATTTTTCTGTACGGAAAAATTGCATTACTATGAAATTTAAAACTTTCTTGAGAAAACAACATTAGATGTATTTTGCACAATAATTAAAAACACGGAAAATCGCGATTCTTTTTCACAAAAACAGTAGTGTTGTTGTTGAGATTGAGAAATATCCACAAGAAGATGTTTGAATGGACAATGTCTGTACAATGCAGAAATGTGGCTTTTTTTCTTCAACCAGTTTCTTTGCCGTTTAGTATTTTTTCTTCCATGGAATGCAGCATAGTTCTTCTGCATTTATCTGTCTTTATGTTGAATGGAACTTTTAAAAACCTGTAGCATCGCGCGTAAACATGTCTGTCGGTTCTCTTCTCTTTTTCTATGATTGACGTCAAACCTTTTGAAACAGTTAATAATTGATAACAAAATTTATCGAAATTAAAATTATATATAATACTTTAGAGAAGGAAAAAATAAGGAAAAACTGACTTTAGAGACTTACAATGTCTAAAAAACTGTGAAAATCACGTTAACTTATTTTGCTTAGTAAAGGGAACGACCGCGTGTGGAGGTGCGCGAGCGCGATAGTTATTCTGCATTTTCATTGAATATTGTAAACAAAACTGAATGTTTTGTGTTTTGATTTTTTTCTTCCATCAATTGCAGCATACCTTAAGCGGATAAATTTTAGCGGACGTAGGTTTTCGTAGTTTTCGCGCGGATTTAATTTCGCGGACGACCAAAGTTTGTGTTATTTTGCGCGGATTTAATTTAATTTCGGTAAATTATGGTTGTAAAAGAGGGAGCTCAACCATAGCTACTAAGACTGCTGTCACAAACACAACGAAAAAACACGAAGTAAAATTGAGAGATATTCGAGAGCTCTTTAAGCGAGGCAAAGGTGTTAATTTAATTTCGCGGACGGCGAATTATCGTGGCTTTCGTGCGGATTTAATTTCGCGGAAAATGCTTAAATCCGCGAAAATTAATCCGCTTAAGGTAGTTCTTCTGCATTTTAATGTGTTTTTCATTTTTTTTTGTATATAAACAAAACTGATTGGTTCTTTGTGTATTGATCTTTTTTTCTTCCATCGAATGCAGCGTAGTTCTTCTGCATTTATCTAAGTTGAATGAAACTTTTAAACAACTTGTAGCATAGTTCCAAATGGTTACAGCGATATGACGGCTTCTTTGACACGCCAGGTCATTAGGGGGTTAGGATGTAGACACAGCATGCTCAGATTTTCATAACTAAAAACGTGTTTTTCTTTTTTTCTCTAAATGCGTACGCCATAGAAATACGTTACGCTTGGCGTACGAAAAATACCAATTCAGGTACGTCATCGTACATTTTGCAAACTTAGCAGCAAAGAATCAGGCAAGCTGGTTTGTGAAAACGTACGCAAAAATGAGAAAACTGTAGTATATTCTATCTTTATGTTGTAGACTGAAAAAAATGAGTTTAAATGAAAACAAACCATTAATAATAAACATAATTCAAGGTCCGATAGATTCACGCCGGTCGATTTTTTGAATTTTAGTTCAAATAAAAAGTTTGCAAAATTTCATCGGTCAACGTGACCGTTGATATGCGCATATACGTCGGTCAACGGCCGTATTTCATCGGACATTGACCGATGACCGACAGCTATTTCAGGGCATGTACCATGATGTACCAATCAGACCATCGTAGAAAAAGTGATATCTTTCATTATTGTGGAAAGAATTATTTAATTGTAACTGATTACTACTTGTTATGGCCGGAAGTCTATCTCTTATCAAGAGCTTCATCAGAAACTGTTATTGATGCTCTTAAACAAGCGTTTTCGCATCATGTTATCCCACAAGAATTAGTATCAGATAACAGTCCACAATATAAATCTAGTAAATTTCGCCAATTTATGTACAAATGGAACATTAAACATACGACCAGCAGCCCTCATTATCCCAGATCTAATGGTTTTGCAGAGTCCATGGTAAAAAGTGTAAAAAGGACAATTAAGAAGTGCAAGTACGTTCAAAACAAGACATTTACATGGGGTTGTTAATCCTGCAAAATTCACTGTTAAACTGTTGGTCGTCACCTGCTCAATTACTCATGGGAAGAGAATTACAGGACAATTTGCCCAAATTTCATAAAACTGGACCTTTAAAACTTCACCAAAATCTTGAACAAGACCGGGATAAATCCAAATTATGACATGACAGAAAACTTCAAAACTCAAGGAAAGTGGAAAAGTTCCAGGCAGGGCAAAACGTTGCTATTCAAGATCCAACAACTAAAGAGTGGTGCCTAAGAGGAACTATTGTCAAAGAAGTTGCTCCGCGTTCATATAAAGTCAAGGTCAAAAATAAGACATTTAGAAGGAATCAGCGAAACTTGCTAAAAGTGTTAAAAAGCAATTATTGCCAGCCAATCTAAATTTAGGTGCCCCTTTCCTCAAAATTTGCCTCTGATCCCCATTAGCCTCCTAACCTCAGTTGACTCTGACTCCATCCAGTCCAATGACTCGTTTGACACAATAGCTTACAAAATAGAGGAAGACACCAAATCCTCCGAAACAAGGGCAGACAAATTAAGGAAGACAGCAACGACTCATCAGAAACAGTTGCATACGAACTAAAAAAAGAAAGTGATTCGGTGGAAACGAATACGGTGAACGAAAACATGAAAAAAGAAGATGTAAGATTTGTGACAAGAAGCGGAAGAGCTATCAGAAAGCCAAGTAAATTTAGATGACTTTACTTAAAAGACATTCTTTAGTTTATATTATGTTTCTATATGTGTAGGGAAGATGTTATGATATACTCAATGTAGGTACGGCTTGCCGAGGTTTATAAGAGTCGGCGCCAGTATTGTAGCTTGTTTTTGAAATAACTAACAACCATCACTTCAGTTTTTTGATAACACTTCACTTCTAGCCCTGACATGCCAAATGATTGAGTCGTCATCCTGAATGTTTCTATGAACCAGGGCCATCTTCTTTCTGACTGAGGATACTTTCACTTTTGTTGTGTTTACATATTTCTGTACATATCTTACTTGAGGATATACTTTAATGGATATTTGAGTTGAGACATACATTAACTGGAGGATAACTTTAGAACGCCAGATTGTACTTGTTGTGTTGTTTTGTTTCCTATTTCTTTGTTATTGTTTTAGTTCAAAACATCCAATATGTATAAATAGTTAAATAAACTAAACGTTGGATGATCTTTATCCATGCTTTGAACTACTCAGGGACTAGAAATTGTTGACACAACAAAGGAGTCCATTTTTCATATTAAAATAAGAATGAATTTATTAAAAAATAAAAGAGTCATCAAAATACCGAATCAGACTACTTGAATACTGTTCATCATTAAATCAGTGAAAGTTTTTTCTATTGGATCTAATATAAATCTTTGATAAATAAACATCAATTGGGAAAGTGCATTGCTAACTTCGATTGAGAAGGGGTCACTTAATGTTCGCTACGGTCTAGTTAACACCCTGATAATCGGAATTTAAAAGATCATAAAAAAATTATTAATTATCAATGATGATATCTTCTAAAAGCAATATATCTTTAACAACTCACTTACCTTGAGTAGTTACCATTGCAATAATTAAATTCAAGAAAATCACTAATACCACCACCATATTTTTAATGTAAATTTTGTTAGCGTGCTATAAATGTATTTTTTTATTACTAAAATCAGAAAAAGACATTGAATGTATGTACAATATTAAAAAGAAATAAACAAAAAATGATAAAAATTAACTTTTAAAGGATTTTTATAGTATAAAATTCACAAGAATAACAATTCAGTTATTTCAACATTCAAACTAGTAGAAGTTATGTTTATGTTTTTTCACAGCATTTATAGTAACAGTAAAAAATTATAAATTGCTACTGTTAAAATACCCCTAACCTTAAACGATATAAAACTTTTAAGGCAGAACACTGTAACAAGAGTACATATCTGTTCATAAAAGCAATGTCATTGTTAATGTCATTATGACATCATTGTAAAAGATTGATGCATTAAGCATACATTATTGCATGCTTCCAATGTAAATACAACACATTATGGAGGAGTAAAAGCTGAACTCTATAAAAGAAACAAAATTATTATTATTATTTCAAATGTTTGAAAATAGGTACATCACTTCAGTATTTATTGAAGTATAAAATATAAAATAAAACTGCTATTAACGTGGGACCTGTTACTTGTAAAAACAATTCTATACATATATATATATATATATATATATATTTAGGCCTATAGAATTATTAAAGATTATATGAAAAACTTTAAACAAATTAAATATATTTTAATTAGTATATATTAAAAATATTACTGACAGGACAGTTTGGAAATCATGCTAAAATTGCAAAGAAGGAATCATTCAAGATAACTTACACATTGTTGTTTACAACATTTATAAATATATATATGTATTTCGTTCATTCTCAATGCATACAGTAGGGTAAAAGGACAATAACAAATGACAGTATAAATATATAAATACACTATTATATTAAAAACTCTTTGAAAACCACTCATACAAACTAACATCGAAAACTAAAAAGGAAGTCTTTGTTCTAATCATTGACATAATTTGGACAATACTTTTTGTTTCGTTTGATTAAAAATTTGCCATTGTCATTATACTGTTACTGTCAAAGGTCCTGACAAAGATGACCAAATAGCAAATATTACAAATATTGCCATTTACTAACATAACTATTATACACCTTTACTTCGTTACCATATAATAATGATTATTCAGTATACTCTTCAGGAAGTGCAACAGAACTTGTTTGCTGAAAATAGTATTACAACCAGATCATCCAGTTTCCTTTCCTGGTAACATAGATATTACAGGCAAATAAAGTTAGGTTTAATTTGACTAATCCTGCTAAAATGGTATTGTTATTGTCGATACGTTGTTGTTAAGACAATGGGGGAGCTACAATAACTTCCAGTAAACTTTATTAATACTCTAATTTTATAAATGAACCCAACACTCCTGAGGAAATCTACCACAAAATCCAAACATCGCCAGATACCTTACCTTATACATTGTTGTGTTTTGATTTATCGCTGGCTTCCCTAGTTACTCAGTGTAGTGCATTATAAACTTGAAATTATAAAAGTACCTAACGCATGAATATGGAAATAAAAGAATAAAACTAAAACAGTGGATGCTAAAATAATTGGCCAAAAGAAATTCTGCATTTTAAATCGACCATAACCCACCTACTCCAAAAATTGGGATGAACGACTGCGGTTTAACTAAACAAAATGACGTCGTATTAAGTTTAGCCTGAGGTTTTTTTTAGTTTTACAGATGTCAGTTTTTTCCTGAACTCCAGAGCAGATTGTTCAGGCTAATATTGATGACGTTTGTAATTACACCCACCGTTCCTTCGACTAATTTTGCGAACATTATTTACAAACCAAAACAGATTTTTTTAAGATTCGTAAGTACACACAGTTCAATCATTGCATAATCAATAGAAAAAACATGGTCTGGAAAATCGCGCAATTCTTTTATTTTGATTTGAGAGCATGCGTTATCTGATCACATAATCAAAGTAACTAGTGGTCTGCATAAATTACCAATTAGCGCCATAAGTTGCGATTTTGTTCAAGAGAATGACGTGTCAACTGTGTCAAATTCTTTTGCCGGATAAACACTTCAAATGTATATTTACTGTCCTCAAAATGTTTAATAATGTTATCCACGAGTTCAACAATTCCATGTTCGATTGTTTTGTTTTTGTTAAGCCAAATTGATTATTGCTCAATAATTTATTAATAAAATAAATACGGTTATACATTATCCGTTCTAAATTTTTAGAAAAAAAAACAGACAAAATTCATATAGGCTTATAGTTGAGCAGTTTTGGCAAATTTATATAGGGTAAAATTCTAGCAATTTTGAGTTTGTCTTGGAATACATTAACACCCAAAAATTTCGGCAAGACAAAATTTCAGATTTTTTTCTGTCCAAATATTAATCCATCCGAAATTCTGAGTTGTCCGAAATTCTTTCCTGCCGAAATTTTTCAAAAACAGTACTTTTTTGCTGTAATGTTTATGGAGAATCAATATAGGAAATCGAACACATATTTTTGTATCTTTTAAGTGTCACACATTTTAGCACAAAACAAAGAATCGATGGATATTTAAAGCTGCCATCTGCTGCCAGCTGCACGCTATTCTTTATCAATGTCACTTTGTGTATTTATGATAGTTTTGTAACACTTTCCCTTTGTTTAAAGCGTTACATTTTTCTTACGTAATTATTAGTTATTATAGACACGCTTTGATGATTTTGTACATCCACATGTCCATGAGGAGGGGGATCATAAAATTTGGACGGTTGTGGATGGGGGAAGGGGTGTTCGAATTTTAGCCATTTTTTGCGGACGTCATAAAAGTATGTCCTCCAGTACGTTATAAAATCTGTCCGAAAAATTTTCCGCCGAAATTCGGAAAAAGTGTCCGAAATTATTTCCGCCGAAGTTTTTCCGCCAAAATTTTATCCACCGAAATTTTTTGGTGTTAATGTACGCCCGTTTCATTCGAAATACCAAAGATATTTCAGCGGTTCTTGTATTTCGTTAGAATTTCGTTCCGCGCGATGGGGGGAAACTAGCGTGCCATCTTCGAAGATCAAGCGTAGTGATGTATTTAGATCTCCAATTTTAGGCTACAAGTTATATTTATATCTTTTATAAAAATTGCACTGGGATTCAAAGCATACTCGTAAAGTTCTTCCTTGTTTATTGTTATTTATTTATTTATTTGCATAACCCGCTCACCCACATTAACAAAAAGTTCAAATACATTTAAAAAATGAAACCTCAAAACAAATAGTAGATATAAATTACCAACAAAAACAAACATTTTTCTATTCAAAACAAGAAGAATCATTCCAGTGCATCAAAAATTCAATTCTGAACTAACAAACTATCGACCCATCTTTCTACTCCTAATATTTTCCAAAGCATTTTCGAGCGTGTGATATATAACAGATTATATTCTCACTTTATCAATAATAACCTTTTCTATTCAAAGCAGTTTGATTTTCAAAGAACAAATCCACAGAACACGCTGTTCTTGAAGTGTAAGTTAAAACACTATGGATTTAGAAACAGGATGTCATCACTCCTTAAAAGCTATTTCTTCAATCGAAAACAATATGTAATCAATCCTGACAGCAAACTGCTTCCAATAACTTGTGGAGTGCCGCAATAGTTATACATGGCCCTCTTTTATTTCTTATATACGTTAATGACCTATCAAATGCCATAGAGGAGTTAAATGCAATTATATTCGCAGTTGATATCAACTTGTTTGTGTCCAACATCGATTTGAGCTTGTTGTTCGACGATATGAATAACCAGCTCCAATCAATTGTTCCTTAGTTTAAAGCAATTAAACTATCTTTTAAACGAAACAAAAACCAATTTCACAATCTTCCATAAACCGAAAACTGTTTGACAGTCTGTCAAAAATTATTAATCTCATTTGAAATAATAAGTCAATTTTTATAAACGATACTATTGTTTAAAGAAGCAAATGCTCTAGATCCTAGGAGTCCAACTGGATGAAAATTTATCATGGAACGAACACATAAGACATAGAATAAAAAATAAGTAAGACAATTGGTGTCATGTATCGTTCTAGGCAATATGTGGGCTTAAACAGTCTTAAAATTTGTATTTTAGCCTGACTCTGTAATATAACCTGGGCAAGCAACTGTCGGACTAAATTTAACAAAATCCCTCAACTTCAGAAGCACGCCAGCAGGGTCATTTTCAGTAAATTAAAACTTGAACCGGCCAAACCTCTGTTGCGATCTCTCAACATCTTGAAAGTTTATGAAATTAATTTACACAAACATCTTATTTTTATGTTTTAAGAATCATTTGGCCAAAAATTTTTTGGTAAACAAATTACTGAATCTTTTAATAGTATATGGTTTTTAAAGTCAATCGATTATACGAAATTTCTTGTACCGAGAAAAGGTTCAATGTTTTTGAATTTTGCGATTTCATAAGTTCGGACGTGTGGAATTCCTTTCCCGACGAGAATGAAAAATACCAAAAAACCTCATCACTTTCATAACTAAAACAAAAATATTCGTTTAAAGATTTAATTTGCTTTTAGCTCGAATTTTATTTATATATTTCTCTCTATATATATACTAGTTTATCATATTAGTAGTGATATGTTCAGAATTCGGTTTATTATATTTTATTTATATAGGTTGTATAGACATCCACGTTAACCACTTATTAACACTTTTTATATATTTGATGTCTGTTAGCTGACAAAAGATGGGTTAGGTGAAAAGACTTGGAGGAAATCACAAAATTACGTCTCCTTGGAACCCTCGCTACACTCGTATGCGTCTTAACTAATGAAACAATTTTCTTTTATAGTAGCGAAATATATATACTACATAGATATAGAATTTTTTGTATTGTTGTCGGTGTTTTCTCGTCATTTTAACCGTTTTCACGGTCCATTTGACCATCTTTTTGGTCCTCTCCTGTGTTTTTGAACAGTCTTTCGGTCTTTTCCTGTCAGTTTAACCATCTTTCTTATCCTTTTCCGTCTCTTTCGGTTTTAACCCAAAATAAAATGAGTTCGACCGCAGTTTATTTTATTAACTTTTTATTTCTCTACTTTTCCATCATCAACAACATGCCTGGCTCGAACTTTGAGTTTTCTATGGATGTACAGATTCACAATCTCCTCCTCACAAAAGGGATTAGTTTGTTTCAAACTCCTACACATTTCAGTCAACTTGGAAAGAGAAATCTCAAAGAACGTTTTAGAAATCGGAAGTTCGAATTTTCGAAGTGAGAGACATTTCGAGGCTGATGACGTAAAACAATTGTATTGAACGGCTGTTTGTATACATTGCTCATGATATTGTTTAAATCTACAGTCTGTTAGTGATGTTTCCTATTTTACAATCTGGTCCGGTGTTTTTATTGTGTTTTTTGTTTCTGTTCTGATCACAAGTTTTAAAACAAATGGCAGAATCAGATATGTCATAGAACCGAAAATAAACTAGCAATTCATCTGATAAGAAATTGTCGAGAAGAAGCAACTAAGCTTGCATAATTCCCACGAACGACGGCAATTGATATTCTTTCGAATAGCCATGTAAGCTCGCGTGCATCGCCAGTTCTTCGTGTCAATTTTCGACCCAGATTCTTCAGAAAAGCTTTTTTCTTTCTTTCTCTTCCTTTTGTCGTCATCATAGTCTACCTCAATCCTTTGTCTTGCACATCGTTTTTGTTTCGACAAAAGAAACGAAGCTTTATAGATGACCCGAGATCTATAAACGATTCTATGAACTCACAAACACGTAACTGAGGGCAGGCGAGGTCGGGCGCAGCCTGCCCTGAGAGCCCTTGTTCCAGTTGTCCGCCTGCCCTGGGGAATTTTCCAACGAAAAATATTTTCAGAAAATATAAATTCTAATATTTTGAAAAACTTCCAAAATATCCCACGTCATATAATTAGAAGATAGTTTCTATGCGGAAACCTTTTGTTTTGAGACTGAGGTCTGCACTCTGCTGTCAATTTATAAAAGAAATGTGATCTAAACTGAACTTTATATTTCTATGTATAATGTAAAAAAAGCTTTAGAACATATTTTATCTTTATTTACAACACGATAATTGCGTTGATTTTCCCAAACTGTAAACACATTATATAATGCTGCAAATATGTATATGTTACCGTTGACGTAAACAAACAAAAACACTCCGTCAAAAAATCAATTGAATATGTGTCTGTGTCTCACTTTGATTATTCTCTCCGAAGGAGAACACAGGTGAGCATGGTGTCCAGATTTTTTGAAACTCTTCTGATTTTATGTTTTGAAAAAAGGATAGAACAAATGCGTTGAAGAGGATTGAACGTGATATGCACTATACAATGCAGATATGAGTATCGACAGATTTTTTATACGTACAGCTCGTCACACTAATACTGCACAAGAAAACAAAGACGATGGTCTCTCTTCTTTAAACCCAGCAACAACAAAACGCACATCAACACCGGAATATCCAGGACCCAGCCAGTTAAAACAACCTACAATTTGTCCTTCCGATTCCGAATCCGCACCAGCTTTATCATCAATCATCTCAAAACTTGATAAACAGAAACCCAACACTCCAGAGCTTGCTTCATATCCGAAGACAAAATTTGGCAATGAGAAGTTTTTTAGAAGTTTCTCAAAGCAGTGGTATATTCAAAAGGAATGGCTAGAGTACATTGTGGAGCTTGATGCGTGTTTCTGTTATCCATGCCGAGTGTACGCTCCGACTACCGACACCCCTTTTAAATGATGGTTTCAAAAACTGGAAGAATGCCACTAATTCGTTTGATAAACATTCCAAGAGTGTCATTCATTAATCAGCAATCAAATCGTGGAAAGAACACAAAATGCGAGAAATAACTGTTTAAACCGTCAGCACCATGGTTATGCAGTGGACACCCGAACATCGGAGATGGGTGGAGGCAGTCTTCCTGGTTGTTCGATTTCTTGCGGTGAATGGTCTTCCATTGCGTGGTGACGAAGAAAATGCTGATTTCTTGTCAGACGAGTTTGGTGGTGGGCTGTATCTAAACACATTTGGCGATTTACTCTTTCCATTCGACGAAAGTCTGAGAGAAATTGCAAAGAAACTTCCCAACAACGCAAAATATACGAGTGGGGTAATACAAAATGAAGTCATTGTTGTTCTGCAGAAAGTTCTAAAATCAAAATTGCGGCAGAAAGTTATCCAGTCGCAAATATACACCTTATTGATGGATGGGAGTAGCAACAAGAATTGGAGGGATATCGAAGGGATCGTCGTTCGATATCTCAACAATGAAGGTAAGATTGAGGAACATGCTATCGGTGTGGAAGAAGCAAAAGATAGGTCTGCACAAGGGCTAATGGCGTTGATGACCAAATGCCTCAACGATATGGAAATCTCGCTGGATGGAACGGTTTCACAATGTTACGATGGCGCGAGTGTGATGAGTGGTCACAGAGATGGCCTTCAAAAATTACTTTCGAATAAATGTGGCAGAAATATAATTTACGTTCATTGTTTCTGTCATAGACTTCATCTTGTTGTTTGTGATATAATCGAAAAGGTCATGTTCATTAGCGAGCATTACTCGTTAGTACGCAGTCTTTACAATTGCATGAAACTTGTCGATGTGAAAGAACATTACGATGGTGTGAAACTGAAGCGATTATTGGAAACAAGGTGGTCAGGTCACCGAGAATGTGTTCTAGCAATTAACCAAGAAATCAAGGAGATCATTAACTGTTTGTCGACTTGCTGTTCGTCTGGTAATGTTAAAAGCGATCATCGTGTTCTTGCACGGGGATTCCTCACGCAGATTACACAGCCATCCTTCATACTTTTGAACAAGTTTCTGTCTGACTTCTTGAATCAGATCAATATTGTAAACTTAGTTTGCCAGTCAAAGTCTTTGAACATTCCAAGCATACTATCTGTGATTCAAGAATGCAGAGCCGAAATTTCTGTGTTGAAGAATTTGTATGATGTTGACAGGATAACTCACGATTTTAAAGTGCTAACGGAGCAGTATTCAGTAGAAAGGAGACCAACGAGACAAAGATCAATTCTTCAATCCTTTGATAGATTTATCGTCAATGCTCCCATCGAAACCCGTTCAAATACAGCTACGGAGGGTGAGTGTACAGAGAGTGTTATTCAAGAACTAGGTCGTGTTATTGTTGAACTGTCAGATTGTTTCGAAAGTGAAATGAACACTCGATTCACAACTGATAACACAAGCCTTTGTTCGGCCATGGAGGTACTCTCACTCACACATGCAGACTTCCTCAATCCATCTCTCCTTCGACCTCTCTTCGATTACATGTATACTGTTCCAGTAATCAGTGAGCAATTGCGTTCCTTAAATGCTGATGATTTTGAAGCATTCAAATCAGAATGTCAGGTATTCAAAAACGTTATTGTTCGCAAATTTGAAGCTACCGACGATGTTGACATAGGGGATGTATATGTTTTCTTGTTGAAAAACTATGCAGAGGCAGCACTAGTTCTTACTTCAATGTATAAACTCAGCATAACATGTGGATATGCTTCTGCCCGAGTAGAATGCCTCTTTTCTGCTATGTCTTACGTTGACGCACCAAGACGCCAGAGTAGTAACGTAGAACGGCAATGCGCATTGACTCACCTTTACTTTGAAAAAGAGACAGTGAAAGTATTACTTTTGAAGAGTTCGCCGATGAATGGTTGAAGAAACCACGGGGCTTATTTTTTTAAGTGCTTTTATTTATTTCAAACTGTTATAGTTATATTATGACATGTAAATGCACTTGTTTTCTCGTTTTATTTATGTTTTGATCATATAATACATTGTTTTACTTTTACACACTTAAGCAACACGAGTCTAAAACATGTGCAGAACATTAACCATTTTAAACACATTTGTAGGGTAGGGTCCATTCGATTCTCAGAACATTTCATATTCCGTTCCCATGTTTTGAAAAATATATATTTGATATGAATATATTTTCTGCCTGCCCTATGAAGTTCTGGAAGGTGTAATAGCCTTCTCTCTGTTAGAGCGCCAGTGACGTGAGTGTGAACTCATAGTTTTCTTTAAGCCCGTTAAACGCCGCATGTCTTCATTTCCATAAAAAAAAGCTTACAGTATCACAGCCCTAGTATATAAAACATAAATAAACTAAAACCTAAAATAACTCACTTTAATGGTTAATTAGTATTATGTCGAGTCATAGTGAGTTTTTGCATCTATTATAGGCACTGAATAAACTGAAACACGTTTTCAAAGTGGCAAATTTTGAAACTAATCATGTCTAACACAAAATATAGAGCATAAAAATAGAGAAAATGTAAAATACGGTTTTAATTTAACTTTTTTTTTACAAAGTTCATTAAATGTTTTTATGAAAATAAGCATTTTGCAGGACCCGTTCAGTCACATTTTTTCATGGCATGGAACATTATTCATGAAGGAGTTCGTGTTGTATCAATTTTTCTTGGTTATTTCCTTCCTTTTGCATCCTAATGATGTTGTTATGATGATGTTTTCAAACAATACAACTATAATTATACAACTTCTCTTCGAACATCAATATGAAGGTAGAAATTTCCCCATCCCAATCCCAAGCGTATACAAACGTCTCAAACTCAAGTCCATGTTCGGATAAACGAGGACGTTGTATTGTACAAGAATTACATTTATTGTATGAAAAAGGTACTATTTTGAAAATTAAGATTTTCTTCTGGAGAGTTCGCAAATCTTTACAAAAGTCTTTAGAAAATTCAACAATTTTTTAAAATAATATTTTGTAAAAAGGTATGCTGCTTCAAGTGTTGTGGTATCAGACGTCCTCATGTGATTATATCACATTCATATCACTTATATAGGTAACATTGCAAGAAATATAAGACTGCAGATTTTTTATTGAGATTTTTCTTTCTTAGCAGCATTTTCATTCTTTTTTGATTGTTTTAGTGCTGCATATCTACTTTTCAATTCAATTATTTTTCCTTCTAAGAACTTTTTAACTTTTTGTCGTTCTTTGACTTCATCATTCTTCTTCAGGACTTCTCTTTTCAAATTTTCTTCCTCCAATGTCTTGTTGGTAATTTCATTTTTTACATTTTCAATTTTTTCTTTAACAAGTTTGATTTTCGATCCCCATTCCTTCTCCAATTGCTTCATTTCTACAAGGGAATTTCTAATCTTCTGATGGTACTCAACAACACTGCCATCCAACCCTCTATTTAATTCGCTCAGTGATCCCTTTCTCTCAAGTTCCTTTTTCATCTTCTCCTTTACTTGCTCCAGCTCTTGTTGCAACTCCTGCAACTTTTCTTTCAACTCCACAGTTTGCTGTTTCATGAGCTTCATGTTTTCACTTCTTTCGTCCATTTCAAGTTCCCTTTTACTTTCACTCATCAGTAGTTCTTCCTGACGTTTCTGCAGAGCATCATGTGATTCCAGAAGACTGTTGAACTTTACATTCCAATCTTCATCATCTTTTGCTTTAGTCAAAACAAACGATTTAATTTTCTTCAAAGCAGACGTTACTCCGCTCTCGTTTTTTGTTTCTTCTGACTCGTAAATTTTATGCCAGAATTGATATTTCTCTCTCTTTACCTTGGCAGTATTAGCAACTCTAAAAACACAAATACAATATTTTAATGAACTTTCTTTTCAGTAGCAATACATTCATTCCAATTTAAACAACAAAAATTGTTACTTTATTTTCAGTTTTTCCAGTTGTTCTTTCAACTCTATATTACATTGTTGTTCGATGGAAAGATTCGCCTCGTGTCTTTCTACATCGGTCAAAGCTTTTGGTTTTGAATTGTCTACATTTACTGAATCCTCATGGTCATCTTGCATCGCCATCTCGTTATCAATCCTTCCAAATATGTATTGGTTATAGTCCGTTGCATCTTTGCTGCGTCGAACAAACACTAAAATGTATCGATTAAGGGTTTTAGACATTTAAATTAATTTTGTGAGGTCAAACAACATGAAAAGTTATAATTACCTTTTTGCTTGGAAGCTTCAAGTACAGAACTTAGGTAGCTTCGAATGAACTGACAGCAGCTGAAAAAAATCAGTTGCATTTGTATACGAAAAAATGATGGAAAACCAAATAATTAATACACACTTTAAATCGTCTTACCTGTCTCCTTTTTTATAGTAACCGGATATATCATTGCCTCGATTGTCTTTGGCCATTATGTCCGCACCGTTGTTTAGAAGGAGCTGAACAATGGAGATATGTCCATTTGAAGCGGATAACATCAAAGCAGTTCTGAAAATAAATTTTGTAAGGATATTATTAAAGACTCATGGAAATTTCCATTTTGCTAACCTATTATAATATATTTATTTATTCACCTTCCTTCAATATCTTTTGTGTTAATATCAACAGACTTTGTTAACAAATGTTTGATGGCTTCAATTCTGCCATGTTGTGCAGCAATGTGGAGAAGAGTCATTCCATCGTTGTTGCCAAGTTTCTGATATTTCGTGACCAGATACACGAAGCACGGAAGAGTTTTCTTCGTGCAAACGGAAGCCAGTTGTTCAACTGGAGTCGTATCATCAATAGCGCTAATCTCAGTGACGTAGGAAGATTGTTTGTACAACTCGATCAAGCATTCTAACGACCCAACCTCTGCCGCCTGAAAAATGCTTAGATATTCATATTTCAATGATGACCATTGTTCAAATATCATTCTTTTAATTATACATATATTTATACACGTGTAGTCTGTTTCTATTTTTGGTCTGTTTAACTTGTAAAAAGGCGTACATCCTTGATCATCTTTTAAAGTCACTGTATGCACTCCCATTGTCAATAGCAATTGGAGGGTTTTCAAATCCCCAAAAGAAGCAGCAAAGTGCAGCGCAGTTCTAAACGTACGGTTGTTATGTAGTAACTCAACAACAGTTGATTTGTAATCTACTAATAAACATACGAAAATCTATAATTTGAAATGATATATTTGTTATCTAGCATACTTCCTCAGTAAATAGATACTTAGTTATATAACAAAAGTGACGCAATGTTTTACCTTCCAGCGTAATCCTTATCATCAATCTTCCACAATCTCTTTTGCTTGTTTACTCGTTTCATGATCTTACGTACATCCCCCCTCCATACATCTCGATGGAGTTTCGGCAGCAATTTCTCGTCCACTTCACTCGAACTGTAACTCGAAACACGAGCTTCACTCGTCCCTTTTCCTGAATTTTGCATGGTTCTAAAACCACCTTTTACTCAATATTTCTACTACTTTTTAAAACTTTTCAATCTTTCGACTTGACGTCTTCAACAGAAAATTTTAAGTGGTCGAAACGCCGCACCGTGTATTACATATATATATTTATGAATTTGACGTCAAATATTGCGTGACGTAATGTAAAAACAATCCAATCTAGACTTATGTGGAATTCGAGCCTTGTTAATTAACTAGAACAATTTCCTGTGTCATTTTAATTTTCCTTTTATATATATATATATATTATTATTATTAATTTCTCTACTTTGTTTGGTAGAAACACTCTGTTCTTCGCGTTACGAATAATTTAAGAACATTTTAAGTCGACCAGCACAGTCTATTACGCGTACGAATATTTACGGGAGACAACAAGAAACCTTGATGTTTACTTTCACTAAACATCGAATCATTTTGGATTCTGTTGAACCAACTGGTAGTCCATTCGTTTTGTTGGAGACAAATTAGTTGAGAAAGTAAGATGAATATTTCTCACATTAAACCTTTTGAAATCAACACTTTAAACGGCGTTTTTAGCGTCCGGAAGAAGTTAGAGCCGGTGGGTTCGCTGGTGCTAGTCCAAACTGAAACAAGTGCTCTCCATCCAGGTTTTGGACTGAACCCGATACCTACATGATAATGTTCTCATATCCTGCACACATATTTGATTTCTAGCTTTATTAAAAATTGACATTTCCGCCCGCACCATTTTCTGCTGTAATTGTCCTTCGTTTTCTGCTTTCAATTGATATAGTTCAGCTGATGTGAATACTATTTAACCGAACTCAAAATCTGGATAATGGAAAAAACTGGGATGATTTTCATGATATGAATTGCCTTTAAAAATTAAACGGTTTCTAATCCAAATCCTTTGTTAGATGAGCGTGGTCAAAGGACCTGAATGATAGTTCAAAGAATGCCGAAATGACATTTCCTACATAGCTGGAGTCGACTTACTGTATATGTTTTGAATTCGTTATTTCTTCCGATTGGAAAATGTTAAAGTTGTATTGGAATTGTCGTCATGGTATTGTCAAACTTACCTATACACTAACTCTGAAAGATATTATCAGCAAAAAAATCTGTCAATATATATTAAAGAACATTCTCATGACCACACCAAGACAGTTATGCTTTCCCAAAAGTTGTTAATTCGTTCCCCTGTTCAAATAGCAAAATGGTACCAACGCGTAGTCATGGTAACAACGTGTGTATCAATAGAATTCGCGTGTACCACATGAAAATGTCCAAACGACAATTCCGATGCGAAGTTGGTGGTAGGGAAAATATTAGGTATCAACGCGTAAAGAAGACCACTTTTGAAGAAAAAATAGCTCTGCGTTATTGAAACATTCCATAGCAAAATACCATCGAAATCTCGAATGATGTAAATATCGCATGGAAAGTCTCATAAAAATTAACAACCGTAACTATGTCATATTTCTTGGGAACAAATGAAAGGAATCGACTGAGTAACTAAAAAAACATATATTTCTATAGATATTTCTATTAGTCTACTAATATATTTTTTAATTATTATAAAAATTTCTTGACAATTAGGTTTGATGCTGGGCTTAATGTCCGTGTTCTTTGCTACAACCGCAGTTTATTTTCGTGAAATAAGGTGGCACACACCTATGATTTCCTTTCAATTTTAGACTTTACTCATCGTTTCAGTAGTCGCTTTAAACCAATCGAATCCGTCTATTTTCCAGAACTGATATTGCTTCATAGAAGAACTGTGCAAATACATACGATTTTAATCAAATTTCTTACTTAATCGTTTGTAACCAAACTAAGTATTTCGCTATACGCTGTTGCTTCACAATTTAACGACGGTGAATGCAGTGTATTTGATCAGCTTTCAAATCACTAGCTTGTGTTGAATTAACATTCAAAACCTTTCAATGTCTATACTGCTTTCTGACGTCTTACGAGTCAATAACATGTGCCTTGGTGGACCTTTTTCCCAAAGCCACGAACTTATATTGTAAGCAACTTAACAATGATTCTCATACCATTCAGTTAATCAGCTGTCCACTATCGTGTAATCACTGAATAGTTTGTTTGCGTTCCGTGTACTTTCTACAGATGGGTCCTGTTGTTTTCGTGTCGTTTCTAAAAAATGCAAATGCAATGGAAGTACCAACGCAAAGTGTGCAAAAGATGTCTCATAAAACAGGTATAGTTTAAGTTGATCAGTGCATTTGAATATACACTGTTTTGTTGATTTAATTTTGAATGAAATTTTTTAAAAAGCTTTTCATTAAGACACATTATCAAGGATACTGCATTTTAGTGTGAACGGTCACCGACAATTTGCGAAGAGTTTTGTATTGGACGACGATGTACAACCTTAACAAAAAATCATTAATTTTTATTCTCTTTAGATACCTCGTCTGTTTTGTTAGCAAGAGAAATTATTACACTGTTCAGAAATGGCATCAGTGAACAGATTATATCTAAGCGACTTATGGTCCCTCTTCTCTTCGTGAGCAAAGTTCTTGGTAAGAAGCTTAATCCAAATATTAGAAAAAGTCCATGAACAAGAACAAATGTTCCTTCTTTCTGTTTTAGAGTCTGATAACTGCCTAGAAAACAGGAGAGTCCCAAAACAACCAGAGTGGACGCCATGGATGGGCGGAAGCAAGCCGAAGGTCGCCACACCACATGTTGTTGAAAAAATCGAAGAGTTTAAACGAAAGAGACCCGCTATATACGCGTGGGAGATAAGGAAGAAATTAATCGAATCAAATGTGTGCCCGGTATCTCATTGCCCGAGCGTGAGTTCGATAAATCGAGTGTTGCGTAACAGAGCGGCTCAAAGATTGGTCCACAGGAGCCTCTTAGAACAACAACGATCGGTTTCCATCGCTAAACAGTCTTACTCTCGAAACTTTATGAATGTGAGGCCTTGCTTATGTGCGGCTTGCACTTGGTTGTCCTTTAAAAGACCCATACCGCATCTAATACCATTAGTAGGAGGAGAAGGGAAGGGAATAAAAAAGAACGCAATCGGTAAATTAAATTCTAATTCTAAATTCTTTAAATTTTATTCAAGATATTGTTTTCTTTTTATCGGATTTAGGGAGTGAAAATCCATGTAGTTTCCTCGAAAGACCGCATGTAAGTTTGTCGAGAACAAAGCAAGAATTGATTTATAAGAAAAAGAAAGATGAAACCTCTGTTGATGATAAACCTGTTGAAAAGACGGAGGCAACATCCACACAAGAATACTCTGATGAAAATGAGGAAGAGTCTATTCAAAAGTCTCCAAAAATGCGACGAAGTCGCACAACATTTACCTCATACCAACTCGAAATGCTCGAGAGAAAATTCGAAAGCCAACGTTACCCAGACCTTGCAACGAGAGAGGATATGGCAAAGAAAATTGACATGTCAGAAGCACGTGTACAGGTTAGATCTCTTGAGTCTATCAACTGAATTGTGTTACATTCTTTTTGACACTCTTTATAGGTTTGGTTTTCGAACAGACGCGCAAAATGGCGACGCAAACGGGACGAACTCTATGAAACAACATTCCACTCGCTGAGGGATTTTGTGTATTGTTCTTGTGAGAAGTGCAGTCAGAAATACTAGACGAAGTTGCAACAATTTCAGATGACTTTTACTAATCCAATTCAACTTAAAGGGAAGAAATATCGGGTATATTAAATTCCCACCAAAGAATACTCGGCACAAGTGTTTCTATGCTTGTATCAATTTAACTTGAAAATATTTCATCAATATTGAAGATCGTAAAAATAAAATCCCTCCAAAGTTTCTTCCCTTAAAGAAGTTAATATAGAAAATATTAAAAAGTATATTTTTTCTTCAGTATATATTTTTGCATAGTAGAAAGAAATAATTTTTTCATGATAGAGCTAAAAAATGTTGTTGTTTTTAAAAAATTTTGTAAATGTGTGCTATGTACCCACAAATGCAATAATGTTTCCATGGAATTCACATGTGTCGTGATAAACGCAAATAATGGAAGTGATATAGACGTTGTTATGCGATATGACATTCTAAAACATTCTCAGAGGCGTAACCAAGGTGCCAATAATATGTTTTTCAATTATGTTCATGTCAATTTTAGTTTGTTCTTATTTCAACTTTATTCCAGTTTTAGAACTATTACGTTGTTTACATCATGTTTTCTAGGATGTATAAAACGTTAAATTTTCCATTTACCACCAGGCAGTGGTAAAATTTTGGGCTCCCTAAAAAGAAAAACAACGTCTCGCATTCGCATGATACGTATTCATTGCAAAGAGCTGTTATAGTTATATGTTCCTAATCCGTATTAATGACCGTTATGTTATCTATCTGTCTGTTTTCTTTTCTGTATACATCTGAGACGGGGGTTCGATTCTTCTGCGATAAAGCTTTTTAAATACTAGCAGATGTCGTGGAATAAATGTTTCTTGAAGTAAGATTAGGTCCATATTTTTCTACATTTTTAAAGCCTTCACGCTGTTGTCGAAAATAAGCGATTTTCATATTAGCATATACAACCGCCACGTTTTTATGGCTTGGAAACAGAAAATTCGTAGAGTGCCTACACCTTTTTTTATAAGCGTGAGGGAAAATCGGCTCCGGCCTCATTTATGGTTAGCATTTTAACAATTTCAGGCTCAATATATGCTTATATTTTCATTTAAAAAAAATCTAATACAAAAATCTAAGTTGTTGCGGTGGTCACTAAAATGACGACGAAGTAGAAAGAAATCTATTTGAATTTATTGATTCTTGAACCACTTTAACTGAACTATTTAACAATGATTGAACTTGATATGGACTATGATAAACGTTAAAGAATACTTCTTATCTTATTTTAATGTAATAATAGAAAGAAATTTTGTTTTTCTTCATTTGTTCATGCCTTACCTTTTTTCGCCAGCCCTAAATTTGACACTTGTAAAAATTGATAATCAGTTTTTTTATATCATAAATTTCCGGTTCGACGAAAGACTGATAGATAGATGCCGTCCATTGTCAGTTTGCCCAATACACATAATAATTTTTTACGATTGAACTTGTTAGTACTGCCCCAAGCAAATTACCATAGTTGATGTAGCTGTGTATGGAGGAGAAATAAAGTAAGTTAAGGGAATAAATGTTTAATACTTGTCTGGCCCTGTACATAACTCCAATACTTTTGGATATTTTACTTTCAACCATACTGACATGTGGTTTCCATGCTATGTTGGTTTTATATTGTTGTTTTTTTAATCAGTGTTTTATGCCAGAAAGAAATATGTTAGTGCCATCTGCATATAAAATTGAATGGTGTTTTATTGAGTTTTCTAGATCGTTGGTGGAGATGAGGAACAATAGGGGCCCCAGAATTGAACCTTGGGGGAATGCACAAAGAACGTTAAAAAGGTTTTTTTATCGTGATAGTTAACGTACTGTCTGATCAATAGATGCTCATCTAATTTAAATAGCATCTATTTATTCCGTAATTCCGTTTCATTTTTTTAAAAGAATACCAATGGTTAACTATGTCAAATTCTTTTGCCAGATAAAAACACCAAATGTATATTTACTGTCCGCAGAATGTTTAAAAATGTTATCCACGAGTTCAACAATTGCATGTTCGGTTGACCCCAAATTGATTATTGCCAAATAATTTATTACTAATCTAATATTACTTGGTATGTCGTCATCACCTGGAGCTTTATTGTTGCTTAAAGAATTGAATGCATCCATCGGTCAAAATACTATACTTCATTTTTAAATGATTTGATATGAAATACCGCTTATATTTTTCTTTCTCTTCTGAACGCAACGTAATTTTGGAAGCTAGGTTTGGTCCAATTTTTTTTCTTTGGTCCAATTTACGTATATATTGCAAAATATTCAGTGAAAGCGTTAGCAATTAAACTTTTATCACATGTTATCTATAATCATTTGATTAGGAAACTTACTTTTATCTTTTAAATTTTTTTTACCTTTTTAATAACCTTCCAATTCTGTTCGAGCATCATCCAAAAAATTAAATCTAAAACAATCCCTTTAATAGATTTCGTATGGAGATGGTAGTTCAGGCGGACTTATAACCGGTTCCGTCTATCGTATGTATCGAAAATGTTTGTAGAAAAACCATTGAAAACCCTTAAAAGGAAGAAAGCTGCCGGTTTAGACCATCTACCATCTACTTTATTGAAAGATAGTGCGTTATACATATCACAACCGTTAACTCACTTCAATTTATCGATAAAAACGGAAAAAATTCCAACCCTCTAGAAATGTGCAAAAATAACGCCAACTACAAATCGGGATTAATGAACAATATATCGGAGTGCCACAAGGGTTCATATTAGGACCTTTACTGTTTGTTATATTTATTGACAACTTACCTGAACAACTTGTACATTGCGAAGGTTATTTTGTATGCTGACGATACGGTCACACAAGATTGAGTAGAACCTCTTTTCGCATTCTTGCATGTTGCATTATTAACTTTTTAAAAACAGCTGTAGCGTTTCAGGTCGAAAGCCATAAAATATTCCACTTGAGAGTTACTTTCAATATGAGCGCATTTTTAAAAATAACCGTTTAACACACTTCATAAAATGCAATGATACAATCAATACATCATGTTACATCAATTCAATGAATGAAACATTACCTTTCTAGCCTTATAAACGTAACGCGCAAAAAGGTTTTGATCAAATTTATGGAGTTCACCTAAAATATGTCCACTTTGCATTTATTGTAGAACAACGATGGGTTATTGCCATAATAACAGCTCCGCTTTATCATTATAACTTTTAGCATAACCGAAAAAGTTCTTTGCATCTGAGTGGTCTAAACTTCTCACAATGAAACCAAGAACCTTCATTCTAAAGGAAATCCAAGTAACATGAGTGTTACCTTAAAAAGCCAACGTTAAAATTTCAACAATTTCGCCTGTTGGCTATGACGTTTCGTTCTATCAGGCGTAAAGAAATGTAACTAGTTACGTGGCTATTACGCAATATAGTGCTTTTCTACGGTGAAAAAAACTCGTTTATAATGAGTGTAAGCACAAATGAAATACAAAAGCCGGATACAAAATAAAATAGCAGCTTTTATACACAAGAAAATTGTATTCGGAGAGAAGGGGATTGCAAAACAATTCGAGTTAACGCGAGTTCGAGTTATCCGGTGTTCGAGTTACAGGGATTATACTGTACTTTTAAAAAATAATATTTTAATTTATTTCAATGGCGCTTTGACTTTGTATGTGGTCAATCGCGTTTTAGAATTGTAAATTAAGGAAATGAACGGCGTTTTAAAACCAATTGTTGTTTTTCGGAAGAAAAGTGTGATCCACGATTATCCTAATTTCATATCATCCGAACACCTCATTCATGATTTAAGGTGGCATCTCCATCAATAAATATACTTTTGCAATATTGCATTTGTTATGATAAAAGTAAGTGAAACAACATTTAACAATAGATATATAAAGCAAAAATACAAAGAAGAATTAAAAACTTAATTTTTGCCTAATTAATTACCGCTATAACGAGCCCGAAAACAACTAAATTTCTGTCAAAGATATCTTGAGAACGCTATGTCAGATTTAAATTTTCAGAAGTTATTAATTTTAAATAGACACAGTTGCTGAACCTGAAAATATCTAACATAATTCACTTGTAAAGGTTATTCTATTAAAAATATTTTTTGTTTGTTTCAACGTAACCAACTAATTAGTGAAAATTAATCACTTATGTTAGGTATGTTTTTTTAAAATTTTTTTGTCCATCACATAAACAGAAGCCCCATAGAACTGTGTCTAAAATATCATTGGAATTGATGCAACAGTTAAAAAGTTATCTCTGTCAAATTTGAGAAACATTATTACGAGAATAAGCACTTTATAAAAATAGCAGTAAAGAAAATAAAACAGTATAAAACAAGAAGCCAACTAGGCTAAACATAACGAACAACAACATAGCATTTTTGGTTCATTTTAAGGGGTAAAGCTAATTACGAAAGTGTCGTTATGTGCGTTTAGGAGTAAAATTTAAAAAAATGAAGTTTACTTTTGTAATCTACGATGCTAAAAGTTATTTAAATCGACAATGCAAAAAAATCGAGATTTTATATTTATTTTTAGGGAAACCACCTTAAGTTCAAGCCGTTCATATAAACGAAGATACACTAAACGTAGTCATTATCTTGCAGGGTTTTTAAACAAAGCAACTTAAACGTCGAGCAACTGCGTAAGGAACGCAGTGAAATTCATGTTAAAAATGTGCATCGAAATGACAAAGTCACTCATTGTAAAGATAACATTGCATTGTAGCAGACACGGATATCAATTTTGTACGTGAATATGCAAAACTTTGCCAAATATTTACATGAAAGATATACTATATTAAAAGAAATTGAAACCGCTGTTTACTTTCTTTTATGCTTCAAAGGTAGATATTGGAACTGATTATATCAAAATTCTCTCTATGTGTCACATGTCGTAAAACATTTTTTACAAAGGAAGAGAAACTTATATCAATCGTGAAAATAGAAAAGCATTATTAAATCTCCAGTTTTCGAAATTTCTATTGAAGCTTTCTAACTAGTTAGTAGTTATACGTTGGCATGTTTACATTCGGGTGAAATGTTAACCTCAGACATTTTTGCTGTTTGTTTACCCTCTGTCTGATATATCCAAGATATTTGAGTTACGTCTACCCACAAACATTCCGTATTTCTGCATTGACTGCCTTTAACAATAAATTATTCGTGTTTGCTGCTGGAACACAAATATTGGGGTATTTACATTGGCAGTGCCGAATGCAGAAAATAATAAAGGGGGATTCCTAATGTTAGAGCGCGCAAAAAAAATTTGGCCACGCCCCTTTTGACCACCGTGACCGTGACCACCTCCTGGGTGAACCCTCTCAATACAAGAGAAGATCTCTCAAATTATAGTTGCAACGCGATCAAGAAGTAGCTAATACTGTAATAGCTAGCTACGTACGTATAAGAACATGCAATACTGTTACTAGCTAGTTACTTTTTCTTGATTCTACTGCTTTCTATCGTGATCTGCAAGCAGATAGTTTATTGTCAGTTACGTGTGTAGAATAAAAACGTGAGTGAAACATACACTTATAACATTGAAAAAACACAATTTCAAGTTTTTGACTTGACTTGGCTTGAAAGAGTGGTTCCTTTGCACCCCTGGATCCCCCCTGCATCCGCCACTGATTGGGGTATATGGGGTATTTAAAGTGATTTACAAACAGAACATTACGTACAAAAAAAGATTTTTTAAAAAAACTTTCTTGTTAATTTTTTTGCTTAAAATTAGCACAATTTCCATATAATATAATAAATAAAGTTTCCAATTAAATATTTCATAAACTCCTCTTTTGAATTAATTATTTTTCAAAAGAAATTGTCATTACGAAAGTAAAAATATATATGCATAATATTACAAAAATAATTTCGAAATTATTAAAAAACATATAAAGTATATACATGAATAATTTAAATTGTTTAAATAAGACAATTCATGATTTGGTTACAAATAAATACTTAAATATTACTCTTATATGTCCTTCTTTTCAAGAATAATTATTTAGCAAATCAGAACAAACACATTTCTTCGCTCCCAAAACTCCTTCTTCATTATTTTGTTTACGATTTCCAGTTGCTTCAAAACAATATAAGCGCTTTTGTCGTGGTTATACTTGCTACTCAAAGCATCGTAACTTTGGGTATAAGAAGCTCTAAGAGGCGTGCGAAACATACACTGACATTCGGAAAGTCCCTGAACATAAACAATTCATAGTTATCAAAAAGTATTTAAAACATTTATGTTTACGCACCCTTTTACTACAGTTCTTACAACTTCAAGTACATACCTTGATAGCTGCTTTTGAATCTGATATCAACTTTTTAAAACTGTTTTGTATCAACAACATGTTTCCAACGAGACTCCTGCGGTATTTAATGCTGGTCTCTTTGTTTGACATCTTTGCAAAAGATCTGAGAAGTTCTTCGGCAATTCCTTGGTACTTCCATAAAACATCCATGTTCTAATAAATGCAGAAGATATATACTACATCATTTCGTAAAACGCAACCTATCACATACGTTTAAACTGTTGTTTTCTCTTGGAATGGTTGACAATGTTTCTGATGTGAAGTAAGAACAACTCCCCGGTGAATCGTTGAGTTTTCCAGCTTGTAGAATATCACTCTAAAATCCAGTTAACATTGCTCGATATACTATGTTTTTCCCAATTAAGTTCTCACCATTTCACATTTCAATCGACGAACTGCAGAAAAGCTGTATCGATCATTTATAATGTTATTAGCGGTATTGTAAACAAGTTTATTAGCAGAGATGCAACTTTTCTTCTGACATGACACCATGGAATAAAACGAGGAATATTGTTGCAGAAATGATGCATTGTTAGCATATAACTTTGTTTTAGCAGGATATGTTGTGTTTCGTTGCAAGTCTTCATTTTTTCTTCCAATACGAATGTTTAAGGTTATTCCTAACACCAATACTGTTACCAACGTCATACCACAAGTTGCAGATGCTAAAAAAATAGTTTTATAAGTAAATGTGTTAATTATTAAGCCTGGTTCTATGCATTACCAACTAAGGCTCGTTTTAAATTGTCTTTCATTTTGTAGCAGCAGTGTTGCAACAGTGTAATCAAAGCAAATGTACTTTTTAAAATCCATCTTGCTGCAAACCTTTTATACTGGCAAGCTAGGTTTTTTCCATTTACAATTCTAAATCAAACTTCAAATGGGGGAATTCCATAAACTAATTTTACAACAATCTGGAGCATTGAAAAACTTTCACTTTCCACGAAAGTATAATCAACAATGGAATTATGTCTCCATTGTAATAAGAACAACCGTGCTAACCTATCATAACACTTTTGCAATTGGAGCATGAAAATATAACCCTGCTTTTACTTTGCAAAATTTCCCGGCCAGATTTAAAAAGATTCATTCCAAAGGGAAACCTTTTACAATACAAATTATGCCAAATTATATTTCAATTTTCATAGAAGAAATTATTGCTTTCTCTGGTTATTTCCCTGCCAATATGATGAAACTTCATTTTGAAGTCAATTCTACTTCTGATAGAATTTTAGTAATATATATATATATACTTACTGTGATGGCTAATATGCTGCAACATCATTAAACAGTATGAGTCATTGAATAACATTGTTTAGTGTCTTCTGTTTATTCCTTTCCAGATTTTCACAACCGTTCCACATTTTGGGTGTGTGAAAGTTTGACAATGTACCAAACAAAGGTTGTGATTAACCATTAGGTGCTTATGATTTCATGCCCTGCATTGATGCAATACCATCTACCACCTTTCACAGGTCTGACATAATTGTGGTTCCTGGTAACATTGAAATTTGAATAATCGGAGAGGCAAGGCATATAGAGCTGTAATACAAAACCAAATGTCATTGTATTTCAATGTTAATAAGTTTCCAATTTTGAAATGAGAGAAAATAACAGTATTGCATCTAATTAGCTACTTGTTTGTTTCCTTTTCAGTGCCGGATTTAAAATGATATATAATAACAAAACAGACAAACAAACAAGAATAATTAGCATAAGCATTCGATACTAGCATCATCAGTTTCGTTTTTCAAGGTATACAGTCTTGCTGTCTCCTCGAAATCTCAATGGCAAGTTTCGAGATAACGGGACGGGTGTAGATTCAAACAAAACAGTGAAAAAATACATACTATTTAACGCGGATATTATTATGAAAAACGAAAGAAAAGAAAATGTCAAAGAAATTTGATTTGAATCTAATTATTCTGGCGACGATATAAGCCAGCTGCCACCTTTTCTTGCTTAGAATTCCCGCGCAACCTTGCATCACGTGACCACATATATTTGATGGTTGTCATAAAGTTAGGATAACTTTGCGATAAACCAATGCAATGGAATCAAATTTCAAATTACGATGTGCTCTTTCGATGTGCTCTTACGATGTGCTCTTTCGATGTTCAGGTTTTCAAATTTTCTTTTCAATGAACGTTTATGTATAATTTTTTAGATTCCGTCAGCGTTTTTCTTTACCTCCGCAAGATCTACTGCTAACATTGGATGTTTACCTTCTTTGTGTTTTCTTCCATTAATTTCATCTTTTTCAATTCCTTTTAGTTTTCCCGATTGATATAGTCGTCAAAATTTAGTGTCCTTTTTATTTCATTTCTAATTAAATATAACTATAGGCGATAAATATTTGTTTATTCTAATTTGACTTGGTGAATTTGAAACGAAATTATTGCTGTAAACTGTAATCTCTCAGAAGTAAAATAACCTTCCATGAAAAATGTATGATCGTCCGATTTCTACTAAAGTCAACGTTTAAAAATCGATGTTAAAATCCCTCCTCTCAGACGTTTTTATGACGATTTTAATACGGCCGATCATTATAAAGCGGCCATCATAAAGCCGACAACTTTGTGAGACGAAGGGTAATTAAAGGAACAAAAAGTTCTGTCAGTGAAACTCTCAAGCGGCCACAATTCCATGAACGAAATGAAGTTTTTTCTCTTTAAAGTGGACAGAGATAAGAATTCGTACGATACAATATTTTATACGCTTTTCTTTCTATTTCCACTACAAATAATATGCTAAATACATATTCCTAAGACATGCAGCAATGCTCAGTCTTCTTCTTCTGCACCTTTTCTCGGAACAAATGATTTTGGCTTTATAGAGATTCCCCAGTACTAGGTGAAGATTTTCGGAAATTTTTCTATCAGCCAAAAGTTCATTGTAGACAAACTGATAACATCCCATATAGTTTAAAATACGGTGAGGGAAAATACCGGTTGCCGATGATAAGTACGCAATGGCTTTCTGCGAGAACAATTTTAATAACGAATAATTATTGATTTATTTCATTAATAAATACTTACGAACGACAATTTATAAACTCTTGCATTATATATATTTGATATTATAAAACATCTATTAATACATAAATCATTACACCACCGCTACTATAAATATATACAAGAAGCAAAGATCAACTCCACTCAAACATTGTAAAACAATAAATAATTGATAATCTTACAACTTTTACTGAAATAAATAAGCTTTAAATAAGATGTTCGTATAAAAAAATTTAAGCGAGATTAAAAATAAATGTCATTGTAAAACAAAAAAAAAGAACTAAAACTTTTAATGAACTAAAGGTTGATAAGTTACATTTCTTACAAACATATTCCCCTAATAGATTCAAAAATAAATAGTTCAAGCACAAATCGCAACAAACATATTTCTTCGCTCCCAAAACTCCTTCTTCATTATTTTATTTACGATTTCCAGTTGGTTCAAAACAATATAAGCGCTTTTGTCGTGGTTATACTTGCTACTCAAAGCATCGTAACCTTGAGTATAAGAAGCTCTAAGAGGCGTGCGAAACATACACTGACATTCGGAAAGTCCCTGAACATAAACAATTCATAGTTATCAAAAAGTATTTAAAACATTTATGTTTCCGCACCCTTTTACTACAGTTTTTACAACATCAAGTACATACCTTGATAGCTGCTTTTGAATCTGATATCAACTTTTTAAAACTGTTTTGTATCAACAACATGTTTCCAACGAGACTCCTCCGGTATTTAATGCTGGTCTCTTTGTTTGACATCTTTGCAAAAGATCTGAGAAGTTCTTCGGCAATTCCTTGGTACTTCCATAAAACATCCATGTTCTAATAAATGCAGAAGATATATACTACATCATTTCGTAAAACGCAACCTATCACATACGTTTAAACTGTTGTTTTCTCTTGGGACGGTTGAAAATGTTTCTGATGTGAAGTAAGAACAACTCCCCGGGGAATGATTGAGTTTTCCAGCTTGTAGAATATCACTCTAAAATCCAGTTCACATTGCTCGATATACTATGTTTTTCCCAATTAAGTTCTCACCATTTCACATTTTAAGTGATGAACTGCAGAAAAGTTGTATTTATCATTCAGAATGTTGTTAGCGGTGTTGTAAACAAGTTTATTAGCAGAGACGCAACTTTTCTTCTGGCATGACACCATGGAATAAAACGAGGAATATTGTTGCAAAAACGTTTTGTTTTTCGGGTTGTTGGTTGTAGCCATTATGGAATCATTCCTTCTACTCTTAGATTCACTGTCATTTGATGATGTTGAAAAATGATAGAACAACGTCATTGCTAATGACATTATTGCTGTCGCGAAAACGAGAGTAAGGCTGGATGCTGCAAGAAAAATCCAAAGTACATTAAATATTAAATAATATTTTGTTCAAACGACCAATTACGATCTTTCTTATTCCGTCCTTCATGTTGCGGTTTTGCTTCTTTTCGTTGTATACAACCAACACAAATGTAAACCCTTGATATCATCTCCATTTGAAGACGTTTTATGCTGTGAATTAGGGAACTACCAGAGGGAAAAATTGACATAAGCAAAAAAAAAACTTTACCAAAACGTCTTCGCTCCTGAACATTAAACTCTCAAAAACTTTCACTTTCGAGGCTTCGTTCTGTCTGCTTGCAAAATGGCTGTTAATAATCAATTGTACGTTAATTCTTAACGAAATCCAGACATGCCAACATTTTAAAATTTGAAATGGGGAGTTTAAGGTAGGAAGCTTAGCCGCGAAGGGTTTGGGGGCGTTAATAATAATAAACATATATTGCGAAACGCGCGTGTTAGCTCGTATTTTATACATTACTTTGAGTCAGAAACATGTTGTTTGGAATTATTATTTGGGGTTTTTTTTCTTGTGTGGAAAAAAATATCAAAATCGGGAGAGTTGGCATGTCTAGAAATCGAAAGAACAGTTGTAGAGATAAGATTGAGAATTACTGTAAACATTCCTTTTTATAATTATTTAGGTATAAATTGAACAAATATTATTAACAAAGAAAAATATAATATTGTCCGAAATAAACATTTGACTTGAAAAAATAAGAACAATTAAGTGAAAACAATATCTTGTTTTGTATAAATTTTAATGTTGCTTGTATTAATTGCTCAAGATACGGTTTGTAAGTAGATGATGTATCCTTTAAATTGACAATCCTTCGAAAAAGTAGTTTTATTCATATGGAGAACTTTGTTGCAGCTCTAACATTTTACAAGTTTCACATCTGGAAAGACAAAGACAAAAGACAAGAAGAATATAATTTAGTGTATAACTTCGAATAAAGTCAATTATCTAAAAGGAAACGTGAGATTTGTGGTTTGTGACGCCTTCATCAGATTCATCTTTGCATTATTCTTCGCTTTGTAGTATGGCCTTTCGCCAGACGAAAGGTTGATTGTCCGCAAATAAATAAAACATGTACGATACCAATCTAGTTTTTTGACCCTTCGACACTCCATCATATTGCGGGTTATTTTTTGTTTGTGTTTGAAAAAATAAACGAGTCATATTCAAGTATTTTTGATTTCGTTGTTCGTGAATGAAGATAGTATGTAGAAAGGTTTTGTGAGCTGGTTTTATCGATAGAAATGTTTTAGACAAAATGGCGACGATTTTCCATAATTTCAATGCTAATATTTGCATTTTCCAAAACCTGACCAAAATCTCTCAAAATTTGTTTCTTTTTTTTCTTGTTTTTTTTTTTTACCAATAAAAATGTACAATGAACAGTTTGTTAGTATATAAATATGCAATGTATAACAAAGAATTGTAGCTAAAATCGTATAAAGTACAGTGTAGGAATTTATTGGCGTGGAGTTAAAGAAGGCCTTGCTGACAAGTCAGTCAATCCTTTTCATAAAACCCATTGTTGTTTATCAACTGTAGCAATTTCCCATATTATACAATATGTAATATATATAATTCTGCGTTAACTAGATATCATCAACGTAAAAAAAGACAAAAAATTAGTTATATTTTAATAAAATGGATTTCTTTGTTGAAGATTTGAAAGCACATTAATATCTCCGACAAAGATCTGTTTCACAATGATCAGCATATAGTTTTAATCATATAAAAAATAAACGAAATTGTCTTGATGATGCTTTACTTTTAAAGGTTACTGTGATGTACTGATGGAGATTTATCTCTGGATCGCATTAATTCCCATAGTTACTAGCTGTTCAACATGACATTTAAAAGGAGTTTATTCCGGGGAATTTTAAACAAATAAATTATATTGTTTATTTAGGTCATTAGGTTCATTAGGTCACTGTAGCTTAGTGGTTAGTGCATTCAACCCACAAAATCAAACGGTGCTGGTTCGAAACCCAGCTCGGACATATTTTGATTTCTGAGTTACAGTTGAGTTATTGAGCGGAACTCATTGCGTAATGCAAGCCTAGCTCAAATAGTGGGTTGTCTGGTGAAGCGACTTCGTAGGTGCAAATGGGTGCCCTAAGTACGCCAGGACCTAAACCTTGGGATAAGAAGAGCCACTGTTACATGTGGAGAGTCCCGTAAAAACTCCATTATATTATATTATTTGACAATATTTTTGTATTGACTGTTTTTGCAATTTCTTCCATAAGTATCTATGTTTTTTTATTCATCATATAGCGGTCAGTTTCGATGAGTCACATCAAAACTTCGAGTTCCCTTTTAAATGCAAAACTGACTAAATTTGTTCAATATAGTTAACTGGAATTTAGTTTCGATTTGTGCATTATATATGCATATATTTATTGTGTATACGTTTCATACAGGAATCAATTCAAAACAACATTTGCAACACAACATAATGCTGATTAGCAAGCTTTCGAATGAACTTTCACAGATTACGAAATTATTAGCCTGTATCCCGTACAAAATAACTAAACAACAGCTTATCTTTGGTAAATGGCGGGTTTCTAATAGCAGAGAAGTATTTTGATGTTGTTGTTTTTATACTGCTATTGTTGGATGTAATTCAAATTTAATGACAAGAAAGGTTGTGCACAATGTTTGTAACCTTCATAATTCTCAGTATCGTCGCATTTCAATTTGTGTCTTCTCTCTGCCGGAACTGGATGACGTTTTTTATGTTGCAAAATTGAAGGCTCTGACATGATTCCTCTTTCTTTAAAACACTTATAAACTTCCAGAAATTCGGATGACACGCTGAGCTGAGGATCCTGAATTCTCATTTTATATATTCTATAAAGGTAATACCTTAGTATAATATTATATTCTTATACTTTTTTCAAACACATGCAAAAAAATAATGCTTAATGAATGACGGGGTGTCTAAGGATCAAAACTAGCCCAACGTCATATGCCAATTTTTCGCTTACTAGTTGATAATCAACCTTTCACCTGACAAAAGACCATAGTCAGTGAAGTATATTGCAACGAAGAATATGATAAAGACAAACGAAGAGCAAATTGAGAAAACCGCAAATGCGATGGTTCGGATTAGATAACTGCCTCCGAATAAACTTCCATTAAATATAGACCAAGTAAGTAAGTGATCCAATGTCAATTCCTTCAAAAATGATAAATTTGAGATTTAAAAGGCACAAATGAAATCATTGTCTTTAACTGCACAACACAAAACATGTATATAAAAATTATACACAGTTCACACGTGTCCAAGACGTTTGGAGTTATAACAAAGAAAATTAAAACGACGCGCAAAATTATATAGATTTCTTTGTAACGTCCAGTCTCGTTCTTGTTGTTAGCAACAGCAAACCGGCAACCAATAAGGATACTACTGCCATAGCAACATAGAAATAACTCCAACCGTAATGCGTGATGAGGTAGGCGAGGGGATATCCAGCAATAATGCTTCCAACTGTTAGAAACAAAAGAACTTCTTAAACGACATATTGAACGATTTTAATAGTTCTTTTATCTTAAAAGATAACCAGCTTTAAGAAAAATAAAATCAGATAATTGGTTATAAAAATCAGTTAAAAAAAAACAAAATAGCTTGGAAGTACAACTATAATTTATCTATAATTTTACCAGATGAAGATGCTGACACAATGGCTTGCGCTGTAGCACGTGACCCATCAGGAGCCGTTTCCACAGCAACCAAACCAAACAAAACATGAGGACCATAACATGACAGGCCCATGAAAAACGATGACAGAAGGAGAATAAACTGAAAAGATATAATGATCTTGTATTTATTTATTTAAATGAAAACTTTTACGTCTAATAATTAAATAATAATGTACATCATTTCTGATTAAAACTAACGAAATAGCTGCAATTTTAATTCCCATGGTAGCATGTTATACACACAATGAAAAACAGTTTAGTTAAATATAACAAGATGGTGTGCCACTCAATATTTATCTATACAACGCCAATTGAAATTAACATTCCGTTAGTTATCTATGAGATATGTGTGGAGGTGTCAATTGTTAGATTTAGTATGAGAGGAAATTGATATCAAATGAGCGAAAGAGTTTTGGATTGGCAGTCAGTCAAAAGCAGTGCAGCAATTCATGTGGTAAAAAATTGTTACCGGTGATGTTAGAAATAGCTTAGCGATGCCACTTGAACTTTATTTTTCAAAAAAACATTTGAATTTACTTACAAAATTATTGGAGATATATGCTGTGAATATCCACGGCAAAATGAAGAATGCGCAGAATATTATGGCTGGTAAACGTGGATTGCATTTAGATGTAACGCTGTACTAAAGGAGAATATTGTGTGATAATGGCATCATTGTAGATGGTACAAACCTTTTTCACAAGCTGGTCGGTTATAACACCACTTGATAAGCAAGCAAATAAACCACCTATCTGATATGCCGTAACACCAAAACCAGCTAAAAATTGTGCGAAACATTAGCTTGTTGTAAATAATTGTACCAAATA
Organism: Candelabrum cocksii; assembly: GCA_963930725.1. NCBI lineage: Eukaryota > Metazoa > Cnidaria > Hydrozoa > Anthoathecata > Candelabridae > Candelabrum > Candelabrum cocksii. Next base: position 17,714,039 of record OZ005664.1, read on the forward strand.
AAAAACAGATAAAAAAATACAAAAATATATCTTTGTATAAAATTACATTGGAGTCAAAGAAATATAAATAATGTACCTTGAATGTTGCTGAAATGTTTCTCAGTTATTAACAACATCTGCAGCCAGTCCTCGCTTCCTGTTTTCAACACTATCCATAGCATATATGAGAGGGAGATAATCCAAATAAATTGACTGGTGAATATTTCACGATAGTTGATTGCCTTCTTTCTCCTATCAGTAACAGATGCAGAGGTACCGGTTTTATTTGCATCTGATGGATAGTCAGTCATCAAAAAATACAATATCACCGAAGCAATGCAAGTAATAATTCCTATGACTTGAAAACTTGTGCGCCAATGAAAGGTTTCAGACAGTGCTGCCATTAGGAATGGAGTCAAACACACACTGACGTTAATAGAAGCAGTCATTAAAGACCATACAGTACCTGCCTAAATGTAACAATTAGTTTAGTGGAGTGTGCTCATAGATTCGAAACCAGTTCATGCTGCATTGCATAAAAAGTCAGCAATCTCAAATCATATTATTTAATTGGTATCCTAGACAGTTAGACCAGACTTTAGTTTTAATGAAGTCATTTTGAAGCAGATAATTTAAAGCTTAGCAGATAATGTTGGGAAAAGGTATATTGTGTTTTGCATAAAAATTAAACTCTACAAGGCAGCAGGATTTGTTTTAGACAAATCATTTCTGTTTCTTATGACATTTAGGCTATTAACAAATTCAGCAATGAAAACATGTACACACACATATATAATGCAATACCTCGGTTGGTGAATACCATCTGGTGATTAGCACAGCTATAGGTGCCCAACCACACCCTTGAAAGAGACCATTAACAGCACACCATATTGATAGATAAACCAATTTCGAACCAAAGGAAAAGACAATGTTAGTGAGTCCACATACAAACAAACCAAAACTCAGTAGGAGACGACAACTTCCATAATCAGCAAGGAAACCCAAGAATACTTTTCCAATAGTATAAAAAATCATCTGAATACTGGTTAACCACCCAAAATCCTTTTCGGTCAGTGACATCATTGGGTCACTCAGTACGAATGGCATTGAAAAATTATATGATTTTCTTGTAAGATTGTACATGACATAACCAAAAAACATGCTCCCAAACAAAATATTTCTCCAAAAACATACTGTGGGATTGTTTTCCATTTTGGTTCCTTGATTCAAATTCACAATAGAGATAAATAGAAAAATAGATCACAAATATATATATATATATATATATATATATATACTATAAATATATATATAGATACTGAGTTGAAATATTCAACGAAGATTGGAAATAATAGTTCAATCTGAAATATATGATAATTATCTTTAAAATTTGGATATAGTGGCTTGCGCATGCGTAAACGTGAATACAATATATAGAGGCCTACCAAACTTTGCATGTGAATGGCCAAATGATAGATGCTAACGGGATGGATAAAAAAGATTTGGAAAAGGATAAATTCGCTTAATTCCCAGAATTCCCAACCTTTTTTAACATAATTACAACATTTCTACACCAAACCAGCAAAACTATAAACCTAAAATTAAATTAGTACTAATCGGAAACTTCCAATTTTACTTTCAAATTGTTTGAGTTTGGTTATTGGTAATTGGTATTTTCTAAAACTTTGTTTTGTTTTGCCACTAACCGTAATGGCCTCCGTTAAAATACGTCATTTCGGGCTTCACTTTTGTTTCTTAAAAATTCTGCCGAGTCCGGCATCTAGTTATTATATCATTGCATATAACAGACTTCTTATATATATGTAAATTACAGAATATTATGCCACTTTAAAAATTTATCGGATTCAGCGGTTGTTCGGGGGGTTGTTTTACTTAAAATATCTTGTATAAAAAGACGACAATGTTTTGATTGATGTATAAAACCATTTGCCACTCAAAATGGCTTTCCGTAATATAAGCTATAAGCTTGTCTGTAGAGATTTAAGTAAAATCATTGTAATTATAATGTTGTTTTGATTATTTTTTGCATTGTTTTGTTTAGTATAGTTAAAATTTGGTAATATCTTGTACGGTATTTTCTAAAACTTCGTTTGTTCGTCATCTCGGGTGGCTTCACTTTGTTTCTTAAAAATTCTGCCGAGTCCGGTGTCTAGTCTATACATATCATTGGGTGCGTGCAACTTATCGTCTCTCAATAATAAAAACACATTTCAAAAATCATTACTAAGCAAATAAAAATAGAGATAGGATGTTTGTATTGCAAGAACAATAAGTATACCATAAAAAATATAAAAACAATTTTGTTTTTATATATTTTAAACGGAGGCAATCTTCCGGGAGGGAATTATCCGGGGGGCAATGTTCTAGGAGGGAATTGTCCTGTTACGATGTTTTTGACTACATTGTGCACTTTTTGCTAAAAGCATGAAATTTTGCACAGACCCAGTTTAGACCAAAAGAAATGATTTGAACCCGGAACCCAAAAAAGTCTCATAAAATTAACACCAATTTTGGATAAATTGCAAACCAGATCCTAGTGTGGTAATATCTAAACAATTTTTTGATGATCGGTAACGAATCCTTTATTGCAGAATACGTTGGTTGACAACTTAACTTTTCAAAAACAAGAGTCACTTCATCAAATAAACTCCAAATCTTCCAAGCTGAACTTTCCGAAACTTGTGAGAAGTACCAGACTTGGTCGCATCCTATGAATGCATGAAAAACGAAAGTGGCCTAGGGCTTTCGGCGATTGGATTGGGACATACTGACAATGCTTCCAAGTTCGAAAATCCACCCAGAGCTCCTCCAGTTGATCTCTTAAGCGAGAGAAAACGGACACTGCTATCACCAGCACATCTGTATCGACAGTGCGAACAATGATTTTGGTGTGACCTTGGAGTGACATATCGTCGACATATAAGCGAACAATTCGGTTTTATTTTGATCCAAACTGATCCTAATATTAAAAAAAGGAAAGAAAAAGGTTGAAAGAATGCTTTGAAAACTTTAAGAACGTATTATTTTCATAATTAAATAGTACACACGTTCAATTAAACCTTTTGTGCAGAATATATTTGAGCTAAGTAGCTTTAAGTGCTTTGGTCCGTAAAATACACCAGGTCTGTAAAATACACGCTAGATATTTGCTATAGGTATTGACATCAAAGGTTTTAATTTAGATGCACATGATATAAGATTTGAAATAATATTGATGGCTAGTTAAGCAGCTACGATTAAATTTCAGCGATTCATATTACGGACCCGAAAGAATTATCTGGTCTGTAAAATACATTATTGTTACATGATCCTGGCACGCAGACGTTGCAATTTCTTTCTCGCTGTCGGAAAGTCTTTTTAAAAGCTTCAGAACTTATTCCTGACTTCCATAACCAATGTCCACTCTTCTAGAAAGGAATTTGGGAGAAAGATTCTGGATTTCCTCAGGAAATATAAATATAATTTCTCCAGAAATCCCTTCAATTAGCATGATTATCAGTTCATCGTATCTTGTAGGACGTCTACAAGAAAATATATCAGACGTTAGCACAAAATATAAAGGAAAACAAAGCGGTCGTCGAATAAATAATTGTAGTTCTTTAATTCAAAAAATATAAGGTTTAAAAATGAAAAGCATCCTATCTATTGCTAAATTGTGTTGTTCTTCAAGCGATATTACTTTAGTTCCCAGGATCACTGATGGCGTGTTGCTTATCACATGTGAAGGAAACAGTGAGCGCGTAACGAGTTCCACTTTCCACGCGCTCAACGTAATGTTCGTTTTCCGAGCCTGAAGTGAAAAACGACAATCTACCAAACCGCGGTTCAACGCTCTTATTGACACGATGCCCCACAAACATGAACCTCCCTCCAGTGAAATCTGTAGCGTAGTCGCTTAAGTAGAGAAGTGACGTGTAGAAAAATGTCCCGTAAGTGACGCGGTCGATGTGCGCGTGCCAGTATTCATCGTGGCTCGTGCGCGCGGGATTGTTAGTCATGCGAGAAAAGAATGTGGGCTTAGTGAGATATAGATACTTCTCATCGATACCAAACTCACTCGCAATGGCATATCGTATAGTGTTTTTAATTTCAGCGTAAATGGAGAACTCGGACTCGTTGAAAACTCGAGCGTTCAGCTTGTAAATGTTTACAAATTTATCTTCGTAACTCAAGGCTCCGCTGTGCAAATCCAAAATGGTAGCGCCACCACTTCCGCCGCCATATTTCATACCCTTCTGAGCCAGGCCCAATAACCGAAAAACATCTTCTTGATTGAACAACAGATCTTTCACACCTCTACCGCATTTCTTGGGTATACACTTCCTGAAAGCAGTGCCGTAATCCGTCGAACAAGGAACCGCGAGGAACAGCCGCGTGTACTCATCTGATTGGCTGGCGATGCTGTCATCACTGACGTCGTGGATATATTCCACCAGATATATAGAGAAAGCAAGGAAAAGAACAAAGACACATATATACAGCATCACGTTTATCTTCTCTACACAGTTGACAACCTTCGATTTGTTCTTAGATAGGAGACCGTGTACAGCAAAAGTGACCTTTTTAATGATGGATTCCTTCTGATCAGCATCTGGCGTCAAACTTTTCAATATTGGTTTTCTTTCTCGTAAGTTAGTCATATTGACTATAATAACAATATGAATGAGGTAATAAACAAACAAACACCTGCCATTACAAAAGAACAAAGTAAATAGGATAAATATAAGTTTTGCACAATGCAATATAAAATATTAAAAAATTAGAAAAATAACGTTCAAATTCTAGAAGAATTTCATATAAAACCAAACCCAAAATTAAAATAAATCGTAAACAAATATGTGTGTGAAAAGCACCAAAAACATTAGAAAAATACAAATTTATAAAAATACTTAAACAACATAATTATTCGCCATCAAAATCACTAAAATAAGCATTGCGTAAATTAGCGACGAATTTCAAATACCACTGTTGACTCGAGCGCAACGGCGTATCTTCAGATACTTCCACCCATTTTAAATGCAACTTCGACACTGCTTCCGTCTGAAAGAAAGTAATGACGTAAGCAAAACACGACGTATTTGTAAGCATCCCTACATCGAGCATGAACTTCTTGAGGACGCCACCGGAATCGTGATAATTGTACACGGAGGTTTCCAGCCACGCGTTATCGGTGTTTCTTTCGTCGTCAAGGTAACCTTCAAACACCTGCAAGCGCAATAATACGATCTCAAATAAACTGGGGAATATATGTTCATTTACTAATCTCCGACGACAAAAGGTTGTTATATACATATATATATATATATATATATATATATATATATATATATATATATATATATATATATATATATATATATATATATATATATATATATATATATATATATATATATAGATAATAGTAATAAAAATATAATATAATTAAACTAAATGGAAGATTTATTAACCATCAGTTAAGGGCGCCACCGGTGTTGAAATAAGGAGCGGGGTGTTGAAAAATCTAGTTTTTAAGAACATACTTTCATGGACTCGTTATGCCTCAGTAAAGCCTGTAAAGCGACTTTCGTCGGTAAACGTTGCTGGTTTGTGTTCATTCCAATTTTCGCCAGTGTCTCTGAGCTCAAAAACTCCACTAGGAACTTTGGCAGCTTCTCGTCAGATTCCACTTCACCCTTAAAAACAAAAGGTTCATTAATTACTAATCACTGGAAGACACCACTTTAGATATTTGGATCGTCACTACAAATTGTATCTTATCTAGTAATAGAAGTATGTTCATTTAATTTGACGCCAACATTTTTTCACATCGGCGAATCAGAGCTCTGATATATTTTTTTCTTTGAGGTGCAATCAAGTTCTTAAGCGAAACTCATGCAAGCCTAGCTCAAATTTGCTGGTAGAGAGATATTAGTAGGGCGCAAATAAGTATACAAGAACCTAAATCTCCGGATGAATAGCCACTGTTGCGTCCGTAAACAATCGGTATTATGATGCAATAACTTCATTTGCATTACTTACACTGGGCAGGGAATATTCGCCTGGAGTTGATTCGATCACCAAAACCTCCAACTTGTGGGAAACCTGTTTGACGGTGCTGTTAATAAACCTGAAAGGGACATCCTTGAGTTTGAAACATTCAACTTTTTCACCACAACATTACTACGTGTGATCATTAAAACCAAAAGTTCATGTTTGACAAGTTGTTGTTGATGTACCCAACCGAAAACTTCAACAATCAACAGGTTAAAAGCAAACGAAAAGTTAGGTTTTCACTTTCTCATTCACTAATCCTTGTGAAACTACAGAAATACGCCATGGTTTTGTAACTATGGTGTTCACATTAAATAAAATTCCAGTCAAACCAGTTCAACGAACCTTGTGAATAGAGGTTCTGCAATGTGGTTCGGACCGTAGCGACCTAGGAAACCGCGGCCCGCCAAACCAGTTCTTCCAATTGGATTCCTAGAAGATAAATATATTTTAAGAGGTAAAGTTTATAAAAATACAGCAATAATAATTGTCAAATATTTTGATGTGACGCGATTGTATAACGCACTCGCTAAGGTTGTCCATTTGATGTTGCTTACCTTAATAAAACGTAGAAACTAACGCATACCTCGGTAATCCATCAATTACTTGGTATAAACCTTCAAAGCTTTTCCGGTTCAACTTTCCATCCACCACGTTGAATTTGTAAGGATTGTCCGGACTGGATGAAAGAAATATCATGAGTAGCGCGAACTAATACATTATCATCATCATCATCCTTTTAACATCGCTTTCCCATGCTTGCATGGGTTGGACGGTTTCAAAAGATGATTTTCTCCGATTATGGAGGTTTAATCATCTGTTGGTTTATTGGTGCAGATGTTTTTACGGCTGGATGCCCTTCCTAACGCCAACCCCAGAAAGAGGAAAATTTATCATTTATTTAATTATCATTATTAAAAAGGTTGTTTAGTAATATGCCCGTTCAGCAAACAAATCACTGTCCGTTTCACAAGAAAACCTTCTTGGGTGGATTTACTTACTCAAGTTCTTTATCTGCCCATGCCAATCCTGCAAGTACTGTAGGTGAGGTGTATTCCTTTGGTGTGTAGTCTTTGAACTCTAGCTGCAAGAAAAGACAGTGCAATGTACATATATATACAATAGAACTAGACAGATAAAAACCAGCAAAGTCACCTCCCAATCAACAAAGTGATCTGGCAAGAACAAACGCTGTACTCCAGAAAATGGATAGTTTGAACACCGCGCTAACAAGTGTGTTTTCTTTTTTTTAACTGGACTTCGAGAATCCTCTTGTTTTTCATGGGATGATCCAATCAAAATCTTCTGAAACATAAATGAATGTTTCATTGGGTATATTAAATGAAAAACTAGAAAACCTTCCACGCAAACAATGCAATATATGAGCAGCATTAAGTAAACCTTAAGAAATTTCTTTAAATGCAAATATATATGAATGCAAGATTTTTAATTAAGATTAATTAACAGCGAAAATACCTCATCAAGAGAAACGCTTGCCCCAATTTTTTTGCTGACTGTTTCATTCTTTGCTTGCATTCCACGTTTGAATATTGGATCGTTTCCTGTTGGTGATGGTAACATGGTCATAGGGGTTGAAGGACCGATCCTCTTTTGAGTTTGTATGGCTCTTTCGATGCGATTCAATCGAATCTCAGTGGATTTTATGCTCTCAGACAACTTAGTGTTCAACTCCAGAAACTCTTTCTGCATTCCCTTGTATATATGCTGGTAGGTTTCCCTACTAAAAAGGAAGGAAGTACCAAAGGTAAATCTATTTCTGGAAGCACAGTAGCGGTTTCCATTTGTGGATCAAAACTTGATTTTTCATTTGTTAAAAACGGAATCATAAAATGCATAATAAAATAATGAAACCTTTACCATTTGCAAGGAATTGAACTTTGAAGTAGGATTAAATGTTTAGTGTCATTTCACTCTCAGTTAACATTATACATTGATTATAACAAAGCAGAAGACTTAATGCACAAACCAACATACCTATCTTTTAGTTTGTCTTCTTGCAAGTTATAATCAATATCCTTCTTTTCTGTACTGCTCAAAAATCTGTTCAGTCCTTGTTGCTCCAACTTCATCAGTTCGTATAACAAAGCACCTAGACGAAATAAAAATAGACTTATGTATCAATAAAAACATGATGTATACATGTCATAGACAAATTTTGACTGAAAATTATCACTTGTTGCTCAAACTAAAGCTAATTTGTGTTATGCCCAATATTTTCACACACTTCACAGCGTTACCTCTAAAAATAAAAACCAATAAAATTTTACTTTTCTCTGGCGTTTCATCATCACTTTCATCGTCTTTTGTAAACAATGCCGTGATAAAGAACTTAACCAAGAGGTAGAGATGAGATATGATAATAAAAGGTGGGGGAGGGAGTGGACGATGGGAATACTCCTGCACCAGTAGGTAGCGCTGGAATTTCCAAATCCTTTTCGAGTTAATGCGCAACTCATTGTATGTGTTGCTAAGAACAAGTTAGGTTGATTGTGAAAATATCAAAACTGCAAAATTTAAAAACACGTGATGTCACAAGCACATATCTCTGGAGAATGGCTATTTTAGAATTAAGTTATTCTTTAAATCTGAAAACATGTTGCTTAAATAATGGTGTCTCACAAATTTGAAGTTCACGTGACAAGCTATAACTAGGTCAGCTGCAAGTATTGAATTACCGTATTTACTCGAATGAGCGCCCGGGGCGCTCATTTAATTCTGGGCTCTCAAAGGGGGGCGCTCATTCGAGGGAGTCGCTCATTAAATCATTTACGTTAAAAGAGGGGCGCTAAATCGAGGGGGCACTCTTTCAAGTAAATACGGCATACAGTTACAATGTATTTGTTTTCCAATGCTTTGAACAATACACTTCTATATTGAATTTACATAAGACCTTGTGTTGTAATGATTCCTAATGTGACAAATGTAAGTAGGTCCTACGTCAAACACAAAAAGAACCTTTTACTTAAAAAATTCTTATTAATATTTTAAAATAAATCTAAAGTATTGCCAAATAAATGGATGCATAGACATTAGTTAGTTAAGTCACAAAAGAATACTTTAGGTCAAACAGTCTTAGTGACTCTTCTTACTTGAAGCAGGCAATAAGCAGGTTGACCAACAAGAGAGATGTGAAGATGAGGTAAACTGCCATGAGGAAGAAAACTAGTGGTTCGGTGTAATTATCCAACCTGCCTGTCTCAAATAATGTTGTGTTTCTATCTGAAAAATAAATACTTTGCAAACAAGACATTTGTAAAATAAGCAATTCGGCAAGAGCATTCTTTCAAAGCGACAAATACATGCATTTTATTCAATGTTTTACTCTTTATTTAAGAATATATTTCAAAAAACGTTTTAAAGCATTGACTGAATTTGAATTTCCAATAATGCAGCCCTTGTAAACCTAATAAGGTTTTACTAGTCCACAGACTTACCTTTGGAATTCTCCATGAAAATTTCCCCGTACAAGTGCAGATATGGCACTGCCAAGTCACCCAGTGTAAACCTTTTGTAAGGAACCAAAAGTGAATAGCGCCCGATACTAAATGCCAACATGAAGACGGAGAAAATCGAGAGAAACATGGCAACATCAGAGACCTATGAAATCAAAATGGCAGTTAACAGTGTAATTACAATGAAAGATAAAGATAGCGAGATAAATTACAAAATGAAATTAATTGTTGTCATAGTTAAATGTTATGTACACAGGAGAAGATTGATAAATATGAAGGATTCAAAACAATAAACAGATGACGTGGAAATGAATGGTGTTCTTGAAAAACTGCTCGCTGGTAAATATATGATATACCATTCTCTGAATCATCACAACCATTGGTCCAACTCTTTTGGAGAGAGCAAACACTTCCAACAACCTCATCACCCATAACATTACATCAACAGTGAGGACAGTGTGGGCCACATGGTTTAGTTTGCAACTGCAAATGCGCAAAGCGAAACCAACAAAGTACAGCAGGATCGCAACGCAATCACATTTGTTTGAATTCACACTCCACCAGTTAATGATTTTTTTGCACAAAGACACTGAGAATTTCGAATAACAAATCTACGAGTAAATAAATTGTGCGGGTCTGTATAACATAATGTAAGTCTAATAATTAGAGAGTGACACTGAAATAGACTTCGGTTATTCTCCAAACACATCCTGATAAGGAAAATAGAGTTGAAGACAACTCACCTGTCGTATTTCTTCAGTTGTAAGAGAGACAACAATAGCAAACACAATCCACTCCACGACAGATATTCGTTTCTCGAATGGAAGTAACACAACGCTGGAGAGCAGAACAAGAAAAATTGGAAACGAAATCTGAAATAAACAATGTTGAAATACCTCATCCTATGAATCTCAATATACAATGCAATTCACACAATTCTGGTTCCTATAGTATTTGCATGAACTTTTACAATAAAAACCTACAATAATACACTAAGTTTTGACAACATTGAAGACATGGTTAGTTATTTTGAACAAAGTTTGTTTTGATTGTCAATGACGTAATTTATTTAATTTAACCTATGTAGTTAGGGAATCTAATTGGCCAAATAAATTAACTTAACATAATAAATTACATACAAAATTAAGCCAAAAGCAAGTGACAGGGGCATTGTAGAGAGCAAAGAAAATTTTGCTCAAAGAGTTTTCCCGATTGTTGGTTGTTTCATCCGACAGAAGTAACATTTTGGAGCTTTGGTGCGGTCTAAACAATATGTAAGGTATTAGATCAAGCTCGAGAATCAAAACAGATTACTGTTAAGAACACAATGTCGGTTTTCTGTCTCACGAAACGTTAAAACATTTTTACCTCAAATGCTGATAACGATTGGAGTATTTGCAATACTTGTAAACCCAGAACAATGGCGGGAACAAAATTGCCATCAAAATCTATGACAAACTATAGTGTGTGAACTATAAAGATAATTATTAGGGTGCCACTGGATTATGCATTGCTTTTAATGAGAACCAATAACTATACCAAAGTATTCAAGAAATGTCTTTCGAAGACTATATTGAACAAAAAATTGTTCAGGATTAGTATAAGGTCAGTTCTATTGTTTTATTTTGATGACAACATTATATGGGACATTTTGCGTCAATTAACTAACATGATTGCACACCTGATAATGTATTGTGTCACCCCTAAAATGGATTCCACCATTCCAATGCTCTGAAATAACATTCTGACATGAACTATGCTCGATAAACTCTTCGAGATTTGACAACTGTGCGATACTCATGCAATTGTGACTGCCAAAATTCTTCATGGGTAACGACAATAACAATTCCGCAGAATGTTCATCATAATTAGAACAACTTTTCAGGATTTCCAAGGCATAACCGCCAAAAGTCCTACAAGCAAAGTGTGTAGCCATGTATATGCATCTTTTATAAGTGTAAGAATGTAACAAATGCAACATTTTCATCGTCTGGCTTGGTTTCAGAAAAATTTTACTGGATTTTAATTGACACACAGGCCCTAAAATAAGTGCCGGACATCGGACATTGTCCGGCACTCAATGATAGATGTCCGGTATATACACATTTTACATCGGACATAATGTCCGATGTGTAATATTCAACTTTGCAAATAATTGTTATTAAAATAAGAATACATTGTTGTTATTTTTTGTAAATAAAATCGTTTAAAATATTATATTTAAAAAATAACAGTTACGTTTATCAGTTTGATTTATTTCTTTTTGCAAAACATCTTTTGAAAACATCGCACTAACGTTCAGGTGCGCACATTCTAATGTTATGCAAGTGTGACGTCAATACCATTGTCTGTATAAAAATAACTCGATCGAAAAATAACTAACGATCGCACTCGCAAGTGCTGGCACACGCCATCTTCGAATATCGCGAGTGATTAGGCGCTCGCATGCTTTAATTTTCACGAGCGATGACTTTTTTTCTTCCGTGATGACCACATCTTTATTGAAAATATAAAAATGTAAGATTTTCAAAGAAAACCGACAGACATGTTTACTGCACGCGATACTGCTTGTAATTGTTTAAAAGTTCCATTCATCTTAGAGACAAACAAATGCAGAAGAACTATGCTGCATTCGATGGAAGAAAAAAAGATCAAACAACACATGACAACGAAACATTCAGTTTTGTTTACAAAAACAATGAAAAGACACAAAATCAATAAACATGCAGTAGACTCTGAAGAAAAACACGACAGCTAGGTTTAACAGGTTAACTTCGCACTTTTTCCTAATTTCAAGAAGACATCGTTATCACTGAAGAAGTCGTCGTATTTTAACTTGTTAAAGCTGTATTTCGCTAGTGAAAATATGTCACGGCATATACGCGAATACAATTTTTACTGTTTCGCGTACTTTTTTGCGTAGACATATTTTTATGTTTTGCACTAAATAATTTGTCATTTGATTTAATTTAATTCATTGTCCCTTGCCGCATTTTTATGTCTCCTTGCAATGTGTTTGTTAATCATTGTGACGTACGTACGTACGTCGTATAATTAAAACATTAATCACTCAGCTAAGTTCTTTGTTACCCTGGAGATTTTCCCCTCCGTAACCATGTTTTATCCGCATGATTTAATATTAACTTTAACAACATAAATGTCTTATCTTAATATATGTTATATCTTAATACAAGCTTCTCTCCAATGTGCTGATTGCTTTATGCCATTCCAGCATTGGTCCGCCCTCTGCCGCAGTGAAAAAGTAGTTATGTATCGTCTAGGATCTACACTTTAGTGTAGTGACTGGTCCCTTTAGGGATGAGTAACTTGTGGCATAGTTCCAAATGGTTACTGCGATATGACGGCTTCTTTGACACGCCAGGTCATTAGGGGGTTAGGATGTAGACACAGCATGCTCAGATTTTTATAACTGAAACCACTTTTTTCTAAATGCGTACGTCATAGAAATACGTCTATAAAACCAAAAAAATCTTTTATTACACATAAAAAATAGTTAAAAACAACTGGTGTACGCAAAAAACACGTACGCGAACGTTCCTATACCAAGGTTGGCGTACGTGCCGACGAGCGGGGAAATTTTTTCTCATGTCCGCCGTGATTATCTGATGTCCGGTGAGATGGCGTAACATGCCGGACATCATGTCCGACGTCTTCTAAATTCTTATTTTAGGGCCTGGACACACACCATAAACATCTATGTCATCATCTATAAATCTACTAGCTACGGACATTGAATTAAAATATCAGGAATGACAGTTGCTAAATCCAATCTGTACAGTGTCAGGGGTTCACTGATTAATTTGTTAATCTAGTGTTGATGATACTAAATACTTATTACACAGAAGCATTAAATATGGGGCATAATATAAAATAATAGCACATGAATTTCGTATGTTGGGCTATGACAAGAAATGTAGATTTCAACATTCTATCGCACCATAGTCCATACCATCAACCGACAGCGAGAGTGCAACACTGGCAGCCTAAATATTTTTCTGAATGTAACGAAGAAACTACATTGATTACACTTCGACATGATATAATAGTATATTATCTCAATTTCCTAGAATGTATATAGTAATCCTACTCAGCGCTTTCTCTTAGCTTTTCGTAAACAGCCTCCTCCATTTTGTGATTGTATGTTTTGTAGATCTTTGACATGGCTAGATAGAGCTTCCTAGCAATGAGGGCTTTAGAGAGTGACTGTTCACCGCGCCTCCACAGACAAACTGCCATGTCGAATTTATTATGAAGTACTGCCCACAAAAACAATTCAGTGAAGGGCTGTTCAAATCGTTGCTAGAAAAGTAAAATGACATACAAATTATGAAATAATTTCTTTGGTAAAGTCCTACATATTTTCTTCCATAATTTTTTATGTCACATTATCAAAAAATGGACTGATATTTACGTTAATAAAATATGATACAATTTCAAAAGTTCAATAAAAATCTACCATGTATGCTACAAAAAGTCCCTTGTTATTGCGGAAACCAGAAATGTAACAGTGCAGTCCTTGTCACCCGGACAACATCCTTGTCCATGGCAAACATTTTATGACATCAATGTGGAGGGTGATTGCCACACCAAAAATTGCTTTTGTTGCGCATTGCAAAGATTTTTTCCATAGAGATTATTTGTATTTAACAAAACGGTCATAAAGTAAAACAAAATGACAGAGCATTCCTTGTGCCTTATTTCTGATTTAGAACTTTCTTGACAAAGACTGATAGTGACATTGCTCTTAATGCAGTATGGAACCTCTCTCTCTTACTTCAGCGGTGTATCCAGGCTTCCAGTAATGTTTCGCCATTTTGATGTTAGTGAGTTGCGATAGAATGCGTTGCACTACATACAAACTGATGTGCTTTGGATGAGGTACAAGATTCACATTCTAAAGAGAGCAAACACCTTTTTGTGATTGTTGTGGATTTTAAAGAATGTAAAGAAAAAGACTTCAAAAGATTTCTAAGAAACCTTTTTAGAAATAGTACCTAAGTATTTGTAAATATTTTAACTTTTGGAGAGAAAAAAAGATGTGTTTGAAATTATATATATTTAATTTCAATTAATTTTAACCGCTATATATACATTGAAATTATCGAAGGAAATAAAAACAATTGAAAAGACAGAATTGTTGTAAAAGTTTTCATCATCACATGATCAAAAGGAGAGGAAACTTACCTTTGAGTAAAATATAGCAATAATCAATCGGAAAATACTTCCTGGCTTGTCGTAAATCTAGGAGAGATTAAAAGTATGCAATCACCACCATCACAAATTGATAAATAACTTACATAGTAATATAAATCGCCAAGGACACCGTAATCGAGAAACAAGTTGATATTGAACCCACTATCGAGTAACAGATCAATAAAATGATATTTATCCTGTATCAATGCCCTCCACATCGTTTCCTGGAAGTCCATGTTCTAAATGTTTGAAAGATATGTTTACGCAAAATTACGGTGGATGTTACTGTTCAGGTGTCACTCATCAACACCCGTACTTTCCAGCATCAAAATACTACGCAAGACCAGAATGATTTAAATTTAACTGAGCTATCCTAACTCTGGTATTTAGCTAGAAAACTTGCGCAGCATAGATCGCACAGTTTTTTAGCAAAAATTGAGGCTAACAGCTGAAAGACTGTAAATTATTCGACCGGATTATATATAAGTGCAGTAATGTCTAACTTGACATTATAAGCCATGTAGTGGATATGTAGAAAATAAATTCAACTGGAGAGAGGGCCTTAGAGAATCTGTTTTGCTTTTAGTTTGTTGGTCAGATTATCTTGTATGGTTATTTCAAACGCTTCAAAGGATGCAGACCATGTAACACGTCTTGTTGCTTATGGCGTACGGTCGTGACAGAGATGAGAATCCATGTTGATAAGTCAATTTCAAATATCAAAGAAATGATCTTACATTGTTGGTGATCGCTTTTTCAATTGAAACATCTTTGTTGGCAATGTCAGGCCTGTCCCAGAGCATAGCTAAATCTAGTTGGGACTTTGCCTTCTTCTCGCTATCAATTAACACCATCAAAATAGTCTCGTCAAGAGTCATGGGGCCATCAGGAGAGTAGATGGTGATCTAGATGATCAATTGAAAGACTTGCTTATATTCACCGTAAAAACAATTGCCGATAAAAATTATTTTCACTGTTTCAATAACAAAGTGAGTGTAATCGTTTTTAAAGAAATAAAAGAAGTAATGATCATTGATGTCTTGACAAATACTGACTTACGTATTCTTTCTTTTGCATACAAATGATTATATCATGAAACGTCTTCAAGGCTTCCATTGGACTCAAATGTGGAAACTTGCTGTTAATCATGCTTATGAGTTTTGTTTCATCAACCACACCAGCTTGAGAATGTACCAAGCTGCCCAACCGCACCATTTTATGAGCGTGTGCCAGCAGGTCTGCCGCATGCCCGCTCCCTTCCATCACAACTACTGGCATTATACGAGCCGTTTTGTCAAGAAATAATGACTGACGTAATTCAAATAAAGTCTCCGGACCACCATTGATGATAAGACGAATAGCTGGTACAGCTTAAAATCAAAATGTAAAGACAAAAATCTTAACACTTAGGTAAGGAAAATATATAAAATATTGCTTAATACTCTCTTCTTGAAAAAAATTGACGGTTTTTGACTTTGTTAAGGCTGTAACTTCAATATTTCAACGCTAACCTGTTTCATACAGTTGATCATTAGTGATGAACTGTTCAAACTTGGTACGAAACAATGCTTCCCCTCCAAACATATCTACCTTTCCGTTGTCGACCAGAATGAAATGTGTGTGGTTGCTATTGAGCACTGTGTGTTTAGGAGAGCTCAAGAATTCCTCCTTTACGTTCACATTTGTTGGCGGGTAAATCACTGGTTTATTTTCTGGTTTTTTCTGTTTAAGAACCCGCAAACCCTCACGTCCATACACCACACCCCAAGGTACTATGCCAATAACAGTAATCTTTCGATGGATATCTTGTATCAGACAGTCATCTATCACCTCCATGACACTGTCTTTAAGACCGTTGGTTATAAACCAAGCATTGGTTGATAACGAAGCCTAAAAAGTACCATACACTAATTTTAAATAAAATTGCATCATCATCCATTCTATTTCTTTTGATGAAATGTGACAATACCAAAAATACTAAAATTTACCGTATTCTTTGAGACTGAAGACCTTTTTTGCAACCAGGGAGGAATCAAATAACACATGTTAATTTAGGGATTTCAAGCATGTTATCATAGGTTACTGTACCTTAATATCAAAGGAAAGTTAATATAAACATACCTTTAAAAGTTGTTGAAGTGAAGGCCTTAACTTCTTTGATAAACTAAATTGCTGGCACGATCCAGTGATTGAGATAAGAAGTTTTGGTGTTCGCTTCAATTTCCAGTCAGTTCGAATCATTTTGAATAAACTTCCCATGTTGGTGTGTTCCGATAAACGAATATACTGGAAAAGTTGTCTCGATAAAATGTTGATAATTTAGCAAAGATAGAAGGAAAAGGTAAATTAAAAATTTTCTTGTTGTGCTTTTAAAAAATTGTATGAATGAGAAGAAGAAGAACATGCAGATGCTTGGCTAATATCATAGACAGTTTGTGTAAATGTTAACAAGAATTGTACAACAACACATACCTGAGCTCTGGTTTTGCGTCTAGAGTCTTGGAACTCAATAGTTCCAAAGGCATCTGTGGACACAAAGTCAGATTCACTAGAGCTGACACTTTTATGGAACATTTCCAGATCATTGCAAACTTTACATCTTGAAAACAGATATATGGTTTTAAATACCAAATAAAATGTAGGGAAAAATAAATAAAAACAAATATTGGCTTTCAATTTTTGTCGTTTTATGTATAATTTCTGTGACAAAAATTTGATAAACAAAAAGTAAATACAGTGAAATTAGAATAAATTTAAATCATCATTATAAGACATCAAGAATGATCATAGAATAATCTTCTACAAAGTTCACTGATTTCTCAAATAGTTCTAAAAATCAAAAATCAAATACACCACCGAGTCAAACTACTTCCGCATAATTCATGACAGATGGCACAAAACAAAAGCAATACACAAATTAGACACAAACAGATACATACCTGTCTCCACGCTCATTAGCCTCAAATAAGCGGCAATCATTAGGCACATAGAATATTCCTTGGACTGTTGCAATATATTCTTTGAACTAATAAGTAAATAGTGATTATTTGTTTCTAAGGTTTTGAATACTGAAAATTTCAAAATATATATAATGCTACAACTGTCATTTTGAAGTTCAAAAGTATAATCAAGGCACCTAAAATCTACGCATCTAGCATAAACTTTGCTTTTATTTAATTTTTGTCAATATTCGTTGATTGAAACTGAAAGTGTAGATTACCGTGGTCAAACGCAATCCAAAACAACTGCCTTAGTCACATATTATTTGAAATTGGCTGCAGAATCATAGAATTATGCTGCGTATATTTTAAATGCCAAAACCACGAAAAAATACGCATTTGACTTTTGAAAATACGCAACCATATTGCATGCGTATATTTTTGAGGCATGACTTTTTAACATATGCAGTGTTTCATGATTAATCTTGTTGAGCATTTTCTTTTGCTTTTAAAACGTTTTTAAAATGTTTTCATTTCAGGTTGATATGGAAATTTATTGATAGATTATTCCGATTATATACTGAAGTTTTCGTACTGCTTGAAGAATTGAAAAAAATTGCACTTGCGTTTGAACCGTTTATTTTTTCAAGGTTCTTTATACTACGACCACGCATCAAAGGAATATTGCAGTGTTAATGAGCGAAGATTGATATATTTATTTACAGTATGCTTTACTTACAAAAGAATTATGTTTATAAAAAAAATTAATTAAAAAGTTTACAAATTAAAGAATTGTATTCTCTCTCCCTGTTCTCTTTCTTCGCGTCATCGACGGCTGCCCAAACTTTATTATATTGCGGGAATTTCCATTTACCGTTCCTTACAAATTCGCACGTCAGTGGGCCGCATACAATATCATAAACAGGGAAGTTGTAAATGTCTTTCCTGCCGTCTTCGTGTTCTCGAAAGATATCGTCAGAAATTCCATGCTTTTCTTGCAGATACTCCACCTCGACAGCTGCCGCGTATCCTCCTACATTTTGAGCATCGGTAAGAAACCGACGTATCGCCCTTCCAATGAACAAGGATTCCTTCTTTTTTCCTTTATAGATACAGGCAAACCATCTTCCTACAATTTCAGCTTCAATTGTAGGTGGATTTAGATACTTCCATATTCTGACCATCAATAGTTTATTGTCACAAATAATTTCAAACTCGCATTCATCACTGGAAAAGGAGTTTTCTTCTTCATTTAATTCCTCATCCATACTTAGTTTTTTGTGAGTAGTCTCATTGTTTCCGTCCACTTCTTCATTGACTCGTTTTCGTTCGGCATACTGAAGATAACACATGTAAAATACATTCCTTTAAGAAATCGTTAAAACGAAGATCGCTGTCATATAAACTTTCAATGTTAAAGTATAAAATAAGTAAATAAATTGTCTTCTAAATAAATACATATGAATAACTTCTTACGTATAACTTACTTAGCATGTAGAGATGTGCGTGTTGAGTTTTTAAAAAAACTGTTTTTGATATCTTCAGACGACTTAATTCTTGTGAGAGTAAAGAATTCAATGATCGTTGTTATCGCTTGAACTGCTATGTTGCAAGCTGCGTATTTTTAAATATTTTATCAAGATTTGGACTCGAAAACCTACGCACCATTATTACACAATTTCTATAAACGAACCAATCAAAACCTTTATATTTCCTAAAAGTAACACCTTTAAAGAACATGACAATGCATTCATTTTGAACACATGTCAAACACCTGTCTCGTAATTGGAAAGTTAGTTGGCGCGGTCAAGAACTTTTCACAGCAGTTTAATGAGGTCGATTCAACATGACGCTTATTTCAATGAAAAATAAACACATATGGTCATAAAAACTAGCTATCTAGCTCTAGAGTAACAAAGAATATAAGGCCTATATTTTCTAAGTTTACTAACAGTTAAACAAGTATTTTACATTTTCATTGTGAAATTTTGCTGCGTATTTTTTCGAGGACTTTGTTGATGCATAGATTTATTTTAGGTGCCTTGACTATATATACTGACTTTTATGATTACAGTCTGTAAAACCAACTTCATACATAGTTCATCGTTTTAAAAGCATATATATTTTTCATTAACTGTTATTTTCTCTCTTCTGTTCACATTTCTAAATTCATCATTCTTAAGTAAACAAGCAGTCTTTTATTGTTCCAGATTCAGATGAACAAATATAAATTTAATGTTGTTTTACAAAAAATATCTTTCCACAAGCTATTGTGAATATTCCCAAAAAAGATTTTCTTCAAGTAAAAACCAATACCTTTGCGTTGACATATGCATCTCTGTGTCTATTATCTGTCTAAAGTAAATTTTAAAGGGGACAAATTATATTCTGTTTCTCTGGGAAAAAAAACACTTTTAATCACCTTCACTTCTAGAATCGTGAATGTCACTACAGTTATCAAAAAAATATTCACTGTTGCATAATTAGATTCATAATCAAATAAAGAGAGCATATATATGTATATATATATATATATAAGTGAGATATTGCCCGTGTAACATAACTTTCTCTCCTCATCTCGTCCTTAATCCCAACTTTTTACTTAGAAATAATAAGAGCCACTTTCTGTAAGAGTCAGGCAATGTCAGGAAGTGATGTTCTCAAAACAACTTAGTTTTCACATGTGTTGAAAGTATTTGGGTTTTAAGCACTCTCTGAAATTTTTTTTCGATTTCATTAGTTTTTAAGGATTTTCTGGGCTTTTGAATTTTGATCATTTATTTATTATTTTCTGTACCCTAATATTCAAACCCTGATAATTTCCTTATAGTTTGGTTAGAAGCTGAACTTTTACTTTAAATCCTATAACACTCAATGAGGGTTATCAGTTTCAGCTGCAATGTACAGTCTAAAATGAGTATTAGGCTAGAAATCATGGTTCAAAACCCCTTTCAAACTCTAATTTTGGCTAAATTAAGGAGGCCATTTTGGGCCAAATATGTGTTAAAACACAAAAAACCTTTCAAACCACATAATCTACACTTACAAGTGTCAGATGATATGAAAATTACTACTTTTTCACTTTGTGATTTTGACTTATGAGCAAATTTATTTGCTATCTTTCTCATGTGGGGCTAGGTTCCAGGTCATTTTTTTGGAATGGGCAACAAAATTGGTTTCTATCAAGTAGTTTTATACTTAGCTCAGACCTAGGCCTCCTTAAAACAGTTGAAAAAACTATGTGACCTGTTGTCTTTAAATAGATATCATTGCTCAAAACTACCTTAGTTACCCAATGGAGAACGTCTATATTAAAGTGATTCAAAATGATCGACTTTTGAATTTTTTATGGGCCACCCTCCCAAAAGCTTCCATTTTCTACAAAAACACCTTGTGTGAAATATTTTTGAAAAATATTAATATTTTGGGGTGGCACAAAATCCCCCAAATTTTAAATTTTTTGACAAAACACTGCATATTTAAAATGACCATATTTTGAAAACCCTTGATGCAAACATCAGAGGGTAATACAGAACAAATATCATAGCGCAAAGCGCTATTGGGCGCCGATTTATTGGCGCCCAAATTCAAAATTTTGCAGTAAATTTTTTTTATAGCTTTATCACTGAAATCAGAGAGTATTAATTAAAAAGAAAATGTGTCGAGCTGTTTAAAACATGTGTTGTTTATCCACCTCTATTGATAGACCTGCGTTTCAACTCAACTTTCCTAACAGTAAACACTGACCTGTGACCATGAAAATACTGCTAAATAAGTTTGTTATTGATGCCGTGACTGTTCACAGCATTTTAGTTTTAAAAAACGAGTCATCGAGACAATATGCTTGCCTATCTCTAACGCGGGGAAATCTTGTATCTCCATCATGGTATTCAATATGTATATATCTAATACCCTCCAGTAAATCTGAACTCATCATGTTTCGAATGGTTGTTGATTGGGCGGGTTCAAGAAAGTTTAAAAACAGTCATAACCAGGCCTGGCATTTAGAGGCGCGATAATTAAAATAATAATAATTTAAGGTGCACTGTCCACCACGCTCCTAACTGCGGTATTTTGCTAATAATGACGCGTCTGAAATATATCTCTTGTAAACGAAATCTTAAAAAAACTTACTTTAACGTAATTTATTTAGTCGCTTAAATATGTTTTTTCATTTCAAATTATAATCGATTCATCCGTCCTTTAAATATATCAATGTGTAGCTCTATTTAAAAATTTAGTTAGTTTAACGAAATTTAACCGTTACCAATTATTAACCGTTTTAAAAAGTTTGACGTCAATTATAGAAAAAAGAAAGAAAACCAACAGAGATGTTTACACACGATTCTACAGGTTGTTTAAAAGTTCCACTCAACTTAGAGACAGACAAATGCAGAAGAACTATGCTGCATTCGATGGAAAAAAAAAATCAAACCACAAAGAAACGTTCAGTTTTGTTTACAAAAACAATGAAGACACTTTCACAAAACCAATAAACATGCAGTAGACTCTGAAGAAAATAAACACAACATTTTAACAAAATTACCGATTGCGCGTCTCACAAAAATTAATCGATTGAAGCACGTGATTGACCATGCACCTAAAATAACAAACGTTTAAGTGAATGTATTCCTACGTAAATGAAATTTACTGTGCAACGAATGTTGTTGTGATCTGTTTAAAAGTGCTTTGCGAGTAAAGTTAAGTTATGCACATTTTGTTGATATTTCTACTGAACAAGAGTCATGGTCGGTGCGTGGAAGAAAAAGAACAACAGGCACAAGTCATAATAAAAATGCTAAAACATACAAATCTGAAGAGAAAAAAAAGCGCTGGAAATGAGGTTGGTAGTTCAACGTGGTATTCCCGACACCACCGTCATATAATTAACCCGTCGCCGCATTCTTTAGTCTGCAAAAATCCCAACTTTTCTTATTAAGGCTAGAGGTTTATTTTGCAGAATAAAATTGGACATCTTTATATAGCGTTCTGTAATTTAACCACAATCAAAAATTAAAACATGTCAGAGCGAGACGGACATGTAAACACAAAATCTGATGAAATAACATCGCTTCACGTGTTGAATATCGAAGAAAATATTTCGAATTTGATAACCAATCTTCCTTGTTACATAAATGTAAAAGTTTCCAAGAAGAAAAAGAACGTCGAAGTGTTTATGTTCAGATTTAAGGCATTTTAGACCTATATAGACCTGAAAATGGAAAAATTTTAGAGGCTCACTGTGGTCGACTGGCACCACCCAAATTCAAATCCTGTATTACCCCCTGTAGCCCCACATGAGAAAGATAGCAAATAAATTTGCTCATAAGTCAAAACCACAAAGTGAAAAAGTAGTAATTTTCATATCATCTGACACTTGTAAGTGTAGATTATGTGGTTTGAAAGGTTTTTTGTGTTTTAAAACATATTTGGGCCAAAATGGCCTCTTTAAGTTAGCCAAAATTATAGTTTGAAAGGGGTTTTAAACCATTTCTAGCCTAATACTCAATTTAGACTGTTCATTGCAGCTGAAACTGATAAACCGCATTGAGCGTTATAGGATTTAAGTAACAGTTCAGCTTCTAACCAAACTATAAGTAAATTATTAGGGTTTGAATATTAGGGTACAGCAAATAATAAATAAATGATCAAAATTCAAAAGCCCAGAAAATCCTTAAAAATCAATGAAATCGAAAAAAAATTTCAGAGAGTGCTTAAAACCCAAGTACTTTCAACATATGTAAAAACTAAGTTGTTTTGAGAACATCACTTCCTGACATTATGGATTTTGCCTGATTCTTACAGAAAGTGGCTCATAAAAACTGAGCTTTAAACTGTTAAATCATTATGATCATTTTTTTTCGAGATTCCAGGAAGGTATTTAAAAAGGTTGAGTACTGATGCAAGAACTAAGAAAACCTTACCAAATCTATTGCATGATATCCATCATTATTGTCAAGAAGAGACTCTTCTGTAAATTCTACAGCAAGATATCCAACATTCTGGGTTTTTCTGTTCCTCAAACGAAGTTCCACACTCTGGTCAGCCATTTTTTCAACATATCAGTTTGCACAAAGTGGTTTCATAACTGAATGTATTGTGGTTTGTAAAGTAGTTAATAAGCTACAAGGAGCAATTAAAACATTAATCAATTTAGGCATGTTTGTCAAAAACTTTTGTAAAAAATTATTTTCAAGTCGACATATTGTTTATATATATTATATGAATATTCAGAGCAAAAATGATTTTGATAGATTTTTACTATAATGGCCAGCTACCTTATAAATAACGAAGAACAATTCCCTCATAAAACAATTGAATTAATTGATGAAATAAGAAACACAACTAGAAACAAGGAGGGAGAAAACACATTCTTTTCTGCCCCTCGCTCCCTTGTTTATAATGAATTAAAATATAATAAACGGACCTAAAGTTTCAGTCAAAGCACGAATTGACTTGGATAGCGTTCTGATAAAACTGCAAACTTTTCTAGATTCTTTCAATATCTCTTCAATATGTTTTAGGTATACATAGAATGTTCAACTAAAAGAACAAAGAAGAAAATATATCATAAACATAAAACAGAAGGTATTCTCAAAATAGTAATTAAAAGTAAGGGTTACAGGCCAACTCGGCCAAATGCCAACTCGGCCTACCGACTCGGCCTACCAACTCGGCCTAGATTTCCGATTTACGTACAAAATGAGGACTCGACTGTTTGGTACGGGAATTGGTTTTAATAAGTTTTTATCAAGTTTTTTGAGCTTTCTAGACCAAGATCGGCGGAATTAATAAAGAATAAAAAAAAGTCCCGATTGGTCAGATATATCGGAATTTTATTTAAGGAAAAAAATTTTGCCTTGTTTACATTGATTAGACAAAATATGAAATAAAGAAACCCAGTTCATTCTGTTCGTTTATTCTGCCGTTCCCCTAGCTGGCACACCGCAAACATGATTGGCAACCGCGTTCAGAAGTCTTTCGGAAGTGCGTGTTCCCGCATTAAATTGGTCCCACAGCTCGAGCAAGTGTGCGTTATGTTCGGTGTACTTCTTTCGTTGCGCATGAAGAATCTTCCCACACGACAACAGTGACGATTGGACATTGACGAATGAGGCATCGGTGTGCAGGAGTTTAATCAATAAATAAAAGTTTAGGTTGCCTTTCTTGGCCTTCGAATTTAAGCGATGATGCCAACCTTCCACGTCGTTATTTATTCGGATATTACGGTAGATGGCTGGTGTTGGAGAGGCTTGCTATTGGCATCGGGCAATGGCGATGGCAAACTCGGAGTATCGAGACAGGATTGCAGCAAAAATAGAGAAGGCAGGGATGACGTGGCCGGCGCTCGATGGTGAGGTTTGGCTGGCTGGCATTTTCTCTTCTGTGATCTTAGTGCG
The DNA here is from genome assembly GCA_963930725.1 of Candelabrum cocksii. Taxonomy (NCBI): domain Eukaryota; kingdom Metazoa; phylum Cnidaria; class Hydrozoa; order Anthoathecata; family Candelabridae; genus Candelabrum; species Candelabrum cocksii. The sequence goes on from OZ005664.1 coordinate 17,739,098, forward strand.
GCGGGCTCGGCGGCTGGGCTTGACTCAGGCAAAATCGTGATGGTAACGTGATGGACTTGTTTAATTGAACTTTCAAGCATGGAAAAGGCAGCCTCCATCCACTGGCACACTGACTGGAGTTTTGTCGCCTCTTCCTCCGAACCTTGAAGTGAACCACTGAAGTGTGGTGCGTGCCTGATTGTCGACTGTGTGGATTCCTGGTTGGAAACTAGCAAAACCTGAAAATATAACAACATGGACTTTATAAACTGATAAAACATAAGTCTACAGCTCTGACCGCACTCCCTGGTATAGGAAACACAATATATTTACCTGGAGAAGGGGAGGCCATTTTCGTTCCGCGGAGGAAGATCTCTTCTCTTCTAATCGCAGTTTTATGAAGATAAAGATAAGCATTGTCGGAGAAGCGCCACATCATAGAGTTTTCCATATGTATAAATCTGGGGACAGCTCTTTTCTAGGCAACTACCGAACTACCAAAATATTACCTTTTTTTAAAGATATTAGAAAAAATTATGTACAATTGTTTACACACCCACATATGTAAAAATAACATTTTTTTCCTTGAGCAGCTTGGTTTTAAAAAGAACACTGCAACTAAACATGCTATTTACAGACAAAATTACACAATCCTTCCGTCGAGCAAACAGACGAGTCCGCATTTTGTACGTAACCGACACAGCCAAATTAATATGGTTGCCAGCGTTCGGAAATCTTGCTAATATACCAACGAAAAAAACTTCTATCTTTTTCTAAAGATATCATTAGTGGACCAAATGTATTGATGTTCACATGATAGATTGAACAATAATATTCATAGTTAGGCCGAGTTGGTATCGGCTTAGGCCGAGTTGGTAGGCCGAGTTGGCCCTACACCAAAGTAAGAACTCCCCTGCTTTACAAGCAAACAAATTACAATTGGAATTGTGGAAGTCAAAAACAGAAAAAGTTGGCGGAGGATACCATCGTCTAGTCGATCTTCATCAAGAAGCTGCCGTATTTTACAAAGCAATTGTTAAGGTTTTCGATCACCGAGTTCCTCTTGAAATCAACAACCGATGCAAACGTTTTTGTTCGGAGGCGGAAGTACGTTTTATCAAATCCGTTTTCAATTTGTTATATAGTTTTTGGTTGGAGGTGAAATTAATAGATCCCCGACTACTTGGGCAATATCTGGCGTGAGTGTAGAAATAATATGTGCGAACTTCGTAGTGGATAAATAGATGTAATATTTTTGTTCAGGAATTGGGCTTCGACCTGAGCAAACCAGAAAGAAGAAGTATTTCAACGCCAATGTTTTTCAGGGTGTTCCAGAATATCAACATAGTATTTAATAATAACTTCTGCATTCATTCACAAGTCGTTTTATGTTTTACGGCAACAGAACAGAATTTACCTTATTAACGCTTGCTTGAAAGCTTTTACATTCTACCGACTTTAATGCTGTACAACATCGAAACTAATCGTACTAAAGCAATCCAATTTCTTTGGATAAAGCTCATGGCGCCCTTTATACTAGCAGGCTATATTAACGGGAGCGTGCGATAAACCATTGTTTACATAGCTGTTGTAACATAAGTTTCTTTGAAAACCGTTGATTTAACATTATTCTAGTAAAATTAACTGTTTTACACCTTACTTAGCAATAAATTTGAATTTGTGACGTGCGTGGTCTAGTGGTCGAAACTTATGTTTTCTGGCCGCAATAGCCCAGGTTCGGTTCTCGCTGTTCAAAACGAGAATTACTTGAGCGCGCGGCACCTTTGGGAAGTGCCTGAAAAACTTACCACGGGTTAACCAAAGCCTTGTGAGGGAAATTTGGTAGACTAATGGTCGAATAATAAGTTACGAAAATGTACTTTCCAACAGTGGACCCCAGTGGAAACAACTACAGCACTTTCTTGTGGTATGGGTATTCTCGGTTATCCACTTAAAATATGAATTATTATTATTATTAGTGAGATCAGCATATAATAGATAAACAATCGGCACCAATACAAAATTTCATATTTTGGATTTTGGCATCAAAGTTGTGTGTTAAAAATTGTAACTTTTGCGTTGTAATTAACCATGATTCATAAAACAGATGTTTCTTGATCCATATTTCAATGATTTTTGAATAGATTTAACTTGAAAGATTAACCCAAAAGCACGAAACGTAAATAGCGAACAGGTTTAATAATATAGGAGGACATCCAAAAGTTGGGAAACGAAACTATAATTTATTTTGTATTATATCAAGTTCATTTACATAATGACTTAGTGGCAAGACTTCTAATCAGTGGCATGAATAATTTGTCTAAAGAATTTATGACAATCACGTAGGATTGTAGGACTGGCCTGATGAAGTTTTGAACAGAATGCTTGGCTAATTCTTTTTCAACCAACTTCACTTTCCATGTGCCTGAAACATACAAAGTTCATATGTGTAAACGGTCATCATCATATCAAACAATGAATAAGGAAATAAGGAAATCGATCAAAAAATAAGACTCGCCTATAAAAGGAAAGAGAAAGCGCTATTCAAAGAAAGCGTCATGAAGCGCTATTCCATCATTTTCCATTGATTTCAGATATGGGCAAGTTTTAACTTACCGGAAAATTTTTTGAAATGTAATGGAGGTAGCAGTGGTATTGTCACGTCCTGTCGTGCTTTGCTACTTTCCGTCAATTCATAAAATTTTATACTTCCATATACCAGTTCAATGTTATTCATAACAAAACAACTTATCTGTGAAACAAAACATGGGGAAACTCACATTGTCAACAAAACAAAATTTTATATGTATGCAAGGCGGGCAAAATAAAAGCCCATGGTCTCACGATTCCAAAAATGTATAGAAGCCCTATACTTCTGAAATGTCAAGGTTAACTCCGAATTCACCAATTTGGATCCCAGATTAGAGTGCTTTTAATGTTTTGGTAATAAAGATAATACGTTTGATTACCGAAATGATTTTCCTTGCAAGTTTCAGCTTTCCCCGGAGTTTACTGCACGAAGTTCAATTCGCTTGCAATATAATATTGATTCTATTAATATTTGTTACATCACTTATTACTATTATTATTATTATTATAATGAACGAGGAAGTGAATAGAAAATAAGGGAATATAGCAAGAAAAAATGCAGATAAGTTCTAAATAAAAAAGGTATTGAGTTGGAGGACCGAAATCGGAGGAACAACCTCGGAATTAAAAGACTAAAAGAGCACGTAAAAGAGAATTAGTGGGAAACGAAAGCAAAGGTTGGTGAGTTTTTTTAATCTAAACTCAAAATATCTAGAGACATAAAAATAGACCTCGCGCATAGAGTGGACAGTAAATTGAGCAACACCGGAAAAACAAGAACAATCGTCCTGAGATTACAAGACTTTGGAGACGAAAATCTGATACTGAAGAACTGTAAGCTGTTGAAGCTACAACTTTGTCAACGAAGATTTTAGTGAGGCGATGCAGACGGTGAGTGAACTGTTGCAACAAGCAAAAATGCATCGGCAGAATGGAAAGTGGGCGAAGGTTGTTTACAACAGATTGGTTGTTAAAGAATTTTTAAAAAGATCTACATTCTCAACGCCACAAAACTATTTCTCGCATCCATTCGAACCCTACTTAAATGAATTAACTTTTAACATCTCTAATATTACTCCTTCTGATTGCGTGAATATCTGTAACGTAATTGGCTAATCACGAGGAATGCGTGAATATCTGTAACGTGATTGGCTAATCACGAAATAATATATATCATATTTCGGAGTGCAAAACTCGATATTTTTTCTTGATTGGCTAAAAAGGAGTGCAAAATTCAATATTTCTTCTGATTGGTTAAAGCAACTATTCCCGGGATGCCTATTGGTTAAAAACAGAGTGCAAAATATGACACGTGCGAATGTCCCCCCCCCCCCCCCCCCAATGATTTAATTAAATCGTTCAAAGAAAGCTTAAAAATACCCATCCACGAAACAGATAAGGAACGCAAAAATATTTATATTGTTGGGGACTTTAGAAACGCACTGATATACAACAACTTTCCTGAAACAAAATCTTTCTATGACATGATTTTTAAAAACCACATACTCCCGTTATTTTAACAAACCGTCAAGGACTACAATGACATCAAGAATCGCAATTGACAACATTCTGACTAACAATATTTACGCTAGTCCTCTTAAAACTGGTGTAACTCGATCTTAACTTAACCGATCAAAACTCTATCTATCTCTTACTAAAACGTACTAAAACTAACCCTAACCTCTCTTCTTACTAAAATCAAATGAACAAACGCTGGAAACAGAAACAAAAAGAAACCTTTCTCCCCACAATCTTATTGATCTCTCTCTTAAAACGGAATATTGCCTGCAAGTTGTAAGATTGTGAAGATTGTTCCTATATATAAAATGGCTGATCACAGCTTGGTAAGTAATTACCGTCCAATTTCTTCATTACTTGTTTTTTCAAAACTTTTTGAAAGAGCTATGTCTAACCATCTTTATAACTATTTCACGCAAAATAATCTATTTTACGATAATCAGTTTGGCTTTCGAAAAGATATATCAACCGAGTATGCCATTATTCACATTTATGATCAAATGCCACATAACTTAGAAACAACTAAATACATTCTTGACGTCTTCATGGACCTGCTAAACGCGTATGATACTGTAGATCACCGTATTCTACTTCAAAAATCAAACACTATGGCGTTGAAGATAAATGAACAATTTTTGTAATGTCTCAAAAAAAGTTTGCTGACGACACGAACTTGTTTCGCGCGAATACAGACATTGACAAACTATTTACGGAAATGAACAACGAACTGACACTGATTGTTGACTGGTTTAACTAAAATGAGCTATCTTTGAAAGAGTAAAAAACAAAACACGTATTATTTCATGAACCCTGCCAATCTAAACATCTAGGTGCAACACAACCGAAACTATTTTTAAATAAGGTGGAAATTGAAAAACAAGGAAACAACTCAATTCCCCGGTGTCATTGTTGATCAGTATCTGTCATGGACGCTCCACGTGAAATATCTCGAACAATTTTTAAGCAAAGTCATCGGAATTATGTTCCGCGCGCGCCCTTTTGTAAACAAAAAATGCTTGAAACTAATTTTGTCTCTTTAATCCATTCATATCTCACACATGCAAACATGGCGTGGGCAAGCACAACTAAAACAACGCTAAAACGTTTACATAGTATTCAAAAACATGCAACTAGAATAAAATGCAATAAGCCACGATGGGAGTCGAGTAACCCGTTATCCTTAAACATGCTGAGCGTATATAAAATAAATATCCAAAAACATTTAATTTTTATGTACAAGTATAACAAGCAGTTGACGCCTTAGATCAGCATATTACGAATATTACATGAGGTCGGACTGCTCAACGTCGTTTGTATTACCTAATAAAGGTTCGGACGGTTTAAACTTTTCTTTTACATACAGAGCACCAGAGAGAGTCACTAATGACAAAATAAAAACTTCTCCAAATATTTTTGTTTTCAAAAAAAGACTAAAAAAGTATTTATTGAGTAGTTAATATATATATTTCAAAATGGGTTTACCGAGTTTTACATAGTATATTTAGAGAAAGATTTCCCGGAATATTCCTCATATTTTAGCTACTAATATTATATCTTTAATAATTCTCTTCTTTTTTCATTTTAATTGTTACGGTAAACAAAATTGTTATTATTAGAGAGATTATTAAGGTATATGAGGTCTTGATGGAAAGATGTGTTTGGCAACAGGCAGACTAAAATCTTCTTGAAGTCCTATCTAATTGTTTGTATATAATCCAATCTTTAATCTTTTATTTTAATCTTTCTGGGTTTTTTTATGACAACTTTTTTTTGGTGTGTTTATTATATATATCATTGTACAGCGCTAATGTTAGTAACATGTTGGTAGAAATAATAAAAAAAAATAATTTGTAATTCGACAACTAAAAAATTAATGGCGTTTAGAGAGATTAAGTACAAGAAACAATGCGAAAAAACTTGGCGCGGAGAGGTTTCTATGGCGATACTATGTCATATAGTTGCCATGGTTACTTGTCAGATGATATTTACAATGAGTCTTCTCGTATTTCCACTACGATCTAATTTTCTTACTTTTAGTTTCAAAATTTCCCTATTTCAATATTAACAAAGTGAGAATTTAAAAAGTATATTTAAAACCACTAAAAAAGTTAAATAAAACTATTTTTACATTACGGTACACACAAGTAACAAAATTAGACGATGTGTTGAGTGAATCAAAGCGAAACTCGCGAGAACTAAAGAATGGGTTGGGTATGCGAAGAATCGTCTGCATAGGATAATCATGTGATCGTTACAGGCAAAGAAAGGCACGGCATTAAGCTCTGCAACTCACCTTGACAGTGTAAACTTTACCCCACTGCAGGACAAAGTGCAAGGCTCCTAAAATTGTAAACCATTGCGAAACTTATTTCCATTGCCTTACTAAAATCTTACGGAGATAACATCGACTTCTAGGAAACAATCAATGGTCAGATTTGAGTATTTACATTACTAAAGCGAAGGATTAGCGCAAAGACAATAGAGTTGTACTCTAGTGTTTTCGTTATCTCCCCAAGCAAACAAACCGATCAGATTTACATTGGAATATGGTGAAGCACCCTACGCTTCTGTGTTTCGTTTGTGATATTATTATAATATTTTTAATGTAAACTGCTAAAATTAGACATCGGCATGTTGTGTTCAACGAATGATTCATCTGTCAGAGGGCCTAGCCTGCTTTGGTTATTTCAGCATTGAGGCAATAAAAGCAGTAGAATGTGCGCAACCAGACAGTATCCATTAACGTTCCAACTACATTCGTTGAAGACCAAAATTAAATTCACTGAAAATGAAGACTAATACCAAGAAAGCTTTAGTTGGTAACACAAACCATTTCTTATTTGTAAAAAAATGTTAACGACGCTTCTTTTTAGCTTCAAGCGTCGTCTTTGTTATTGTGTCAACAGCTGCAATCATTGGGATGGTATTTCACTATCGAGACGAGAACAAAGATGACCGACTTCACCAAAACAAAGCAAATGAACACACAAGGATTGAATCTCATGATGGAGCAAAGTTATTCTCATCGCTGCGATATTCCTCGTTTCATTCCATGGTGTCCTGTCAGAAGAAAAGTTGCGTCTCTGCTAATAAACTTGTTTACAACACCGCTAACAACATTCTAAATGATCGATACAACTTTTCTGCAGTTCGTCACTTGAAATGTGAAATGGTGAGAACTTAATAGGGAAAAACATAGTATATTGAGCAATGTTAACTGGATTGTAGAGTGATATTCTACAAGCTGGAAAACCCAACCATTCACCGGGGAGTTGTTCTTACTTCACATCAGAAACATTGTCAACCGTCCCAAGAGAAAACAACAGTTTAAACGTATGTGATAGGTTGTGTTTTACGAAATGATGTAGTATATATCTTCTGCATTTATTAGAACATGGATGTTTTATGGAAGTACCAAGGAATTGCCGAAGAACTTCTCAGATCTTTTGCAAAGATGTCAAACAAAGAGACCAGCATTAAATACCGGAGGAGTCTCGTTGGAAACATGTTGTTGATACAAAACAGTTTTAAAAAGTTGATATCAGATTCAAAAGCAGCTATCAAGGTATGTACTTGAAGTTTTAAGAACTGTAGTAAAAGGGTGCGTAAACATAAATGTCTTAAATATTTTTTGATAACTATGAATTGTTTATGTTCAGGGACTTTCCGAATGTCAGTGTATGTTTCGCACGCCTCTTAGAGCTTCTTATACTCAAGGTTACGATGCTTTGAGTAGCAAGTATAACCACGACAAAAGCGCTTATATTGTTTTGAAGCAACTGGAAATCGTAAACAAAGCAATGAAGAAGGAGTTTTGGGAGCGAAGAAATATGTTTGTTGCGATTTGTTAACAACAGATATTATATAAAAAATAATTATAACTTTACAATGATTGTAAGAAAATGTATTAAAAAAAAAATGATGGGAAATTGATATGTGTTGTTTTAATTTTAATTAAGTATTTTATCAACAATATCCAAAATAAATATATTTATTGCTTAAGCAAGTTTACAAAGATGATTAAGGAATCTGCTTTCTCTTCAAAATAGTCCTTGTTATTGTCACAAAAACGACTTAGTCTACTAGAAAATTGAAGTCGTTCATTGGAAGAGAATTGCATAAGCAAACTTCTTTACGTCTGTATAAATAGATTTTAGTAACTACAAAAATATGATTTCCGTAAAATTCAAGAATAAATCTTTATCGAGGTATTGGAGGCTGATCGACCGTTTATCTGCAATGATTCTTTTACCAATCTTCTGCAACTTGTATTGCTTCCATAATACAAAAGGTGAACGTGGTTTTACCTAGGTAATTTTTTCACAGTAACATAGTGATTACAATGGTATCCAATCTGGCAATTGACGACAAACCCACCTCAAACATTTTTTCAACATTAAGAAAAGAACTAGTATACAAAAAATAATTTGGTATATAATATAGGAATTTCGTTCACGACATTGGACAGCTCAAATTGATAGAGGAGATGAAGAAGCCAGATTGTGTAGTGGAAATTTGATTATTTTGGGAAAATTTGTTTTCCACTCCTTTTTCTTTTACAAAAAATATACTCCCTATGAAAATCCTGGACATCTAAGTAGTATGCATGCCAAGTTCAATCTAATTTAGTTCACGGGTTTTTATTTGGAACCGAACCTTTATTTGGGTATCAAAAATTTTAATCTGCCTTCTTCCTACCTATTAGTTCAACTCAAATTTATTTACATTTCGATTAAAAACGGGAAAAACTTTCTTTCATGCAGTTGAAATTTAAATTAAAAGTTGAAAGGGTTGCTCGATTTCGCAATAAAGATCGAAACGAAGTTCCACATGTGAAATCACATGAAATCATGTATACCGATTTGTTATTTCAATTAATGTGAAACTGACTCAAATTAATTATGCCTTGCTGAAGTCAGGTGCTTCTTAAAATTTTCAGCGCTTTCAACCCACACATCCTCTAAAAATAGTTATCTTCTAGATTCTCTTCGAAGTTTGCGTTGTTTGTACATGACGTCACTTTCGAATTTCCAATTGTGTTTTATATGCCTAGCAAAATGGTAAATAATATTTTTGAAAATGAGTAATCGCATCGTTTAGGACACAATGGAGTTCCTTAAATTTCTTTTTTGGTAGCTGAGGTATCCTAGCTAAAAATCAACTTTTATCATGTGCGACATTCATAAATTTCTGAAAAAACAACATTTAGAACATAAAAATGATAAATAAGTTCCCCCTTTCCCCCTTTTAAAAGCACATTTGATGCTCAAACACCTCATCCCTACATTTATTTACAGGGGAAATGAGTTTTAAAAGAATAGAAACTTTTAAAAGCACGAACAGTGAAGATTTATCACATTACTATCTTAAAAAGCATAGAATTCGTGAACTGTTGGATAATCTCACTGGACAGCTTGTATATAAAAGACCAGGTCGGTACTGTGCTGTATTTTAACTATAACAATGTCTGTATGAGTGGTTGTATTGCTTACAAAGTTTGTATATATTAAATTTACTACAAAAAGGAATGTTCAGATCTAGACCTACCCAACAATATCAGTTGGATATATTTTGTGGGTATGAAAGTGTCTTGTTACAACAAAATATGTTCAATGTTAATCATATGTTGCAGCGAACAAAACAATTGAGTAAAATGAATGATTTACGAGAATTGTTCTACCTTTGCTTGATTTAAATTAACTGGATCAATGATTCACGATGTGAAAATTTTACCTTTCAGATAATCCGAAAACATTCATGATTGAATACTTTGGAAAGCTGAAGAAATCTCAAGCAGCAAAATCAAATTACCCTTGTCTTTTCGATGATGAAAATATCAAATCTTTGTTTGAAATCATGGATCCTGCAGGCAGAGGCTTTATCAATCACTCCCAATACATATCAGGTATAGAAATCATTCAATTTGTTAATTTAAATATATTAAATAAATAAAAAATATTTTTTATGCACCTGATGATGTACAGACGTACGAAAAGCTTTGTGCTATTTTATTGAGAAAATAAATATATTGTTTTAAAGAAAACTTTTAATTCAATTTGTATTACGTAACAACAATTGATGACAATAACAAACAGCATTTTTATATTTGCAGGAATGGCAAATTTAGGTGTGGTAAATTATGAAAGAAATCCTCCCGGTTCAGATGATGATCAGATAGGAATCAAGGTGTTTCTTGCTCAGGCGTAAGTTCATTATTTAATTCATACTGAAAATGGCACAAGATTTACTCACATATGCTTGCCAGAAAACATAAATCTCACCCTAAACTCTTTTACCCAGTATATATCCAGCTCTACTAAAGTTAAATGTAACATTGACTCTCTAATGATAGTAATAATGATCTAATCTCTGATGCTGCTCATATGTCAGACATCTTAAATCAGTTCTTCACCTCACAGTTTGTTCATGACAATGACAACACTAAACCTCCTAAAGTTAATGTTCTACCTTGTTCACCAGTTTTTGAAGACATTTGACCCGTCTTCAATAAAAAGCATTATTTCTTGTCTTTAAAATACTCCCTCAGGCTTAGACGGTATTACCAGCTTACCTCTGAAAGAATGTACCGGAGAACTGCTTCTACCGATATCTATGGTTCTTAGTAAATCTTTTGAATCAAGTGAAATTCCATCTGATAGGCTAAACGTAAATGTTGCACCAGTGTACAAAAGTGGCAAAAAATGATCATCCCCTGACAATTATTGCCTAATATCCATGGAGAACATTGTGCTGAAAATCGGTGAAAGAATTATTAGAGACAATATTCTAGATCACCTCAAATTAAATAATATGCAGAACAACAGTCAACATGGTTTCCTCTCCGGTAAATCAACGACCAAAAATTTGATTGAATATCTTGATGCAATTACTAAACTCCTTTAGGAATCTCCAGTGGATTGCTTATACACCGAATTCTCCAAATGCTTTGATAAAATTCCTTATAGACGCTTGATTCATAAACTAAAACATTGGATATCAAATTTGGTAACTAACAGAAAGCAACGTGTCTATATTAATGGCATGTCTTCTAACTCGTCTGTTATCTCAGCATCTTCTGTCATTCAATGTTGTGTACCTTGCCTTTCATGTTGACATCTGTCGAAATATGAAAATGTTTAGCCAATCTACAGCATGGCCAAGCTGAAAATTTTCAAAAAGACATAATTGCAGTCCAAAACTGGACTGAAGATTGTTGTTTTATTATCAATGTTAAACAGTGTCATACCTTACACTTTGGTAAAAATAATAATAGGCACCAATACTACATCAACGATGGTCATATTGATCACTCACGCACAGTAAAAGATCTAGGGTTCCACATATCTGAAGATCTTTTGAAGATCTCTCGTTGAGAATACAGGTGACTAAACCAGTCAAGAAAGTCAATCAAGGTGTCTTTCCTTGAAAGAAGATATAAATGTGATTGAATCTGTTCACCGCTGAGCTACTCATCAGGTACCAGGACGTCTTCCAACCCGTCAGGTATCAGGCATTGTACGTCTTCCATATGCGGAACGTCTCAAGATATGTAAACCTTACCACGCTTGAAGATCGAAGGAAAAGAGGAGATGTTATCGAACTGTATAAATGCCTAAACAAGTCTTTTTTCACTGTCGTCCAACACGATAAGGGTGCCAGAGGAGAACAGCGTACGTCATCACTCTTCACGCTGTTCGTGTCGTAAATTTATGGAACGAGATCTCTGTCAATATACGAAATGAAAGATCTCTTAACTCGTTCAAAAATACGATAGATGGAGGTCTGATTGATACCCACACCACTCGGGTGTTATTTTGTTATGCTTACCTTGTGTGGAAATTAGTGTTTTGAGCCATAGTTGCATTAATTACTCAATACTGATGCTTAATAAAGTGCATTAATTAACTAAATAGCCTTATTACGAATTTACTATCAATTAAGAATACCTGTTTATTGCCCTAGTTCAAATTGAATATAACTGAGCGATAGTATCGGGACCAAAAATTGAATAATTTAAAATTGTAGTCGTTACGTTTTATCGCTGACAACATCCTCGTTAAAACGAGTCCTAGAACACGAAGTTCTCGTAACGAAATTATCATCATTCTTCTTTTACAAAACTTTTCTTTCATTTATTTCAGTAAAGAAGGTCTGGAGACATCCTGCGCAACCTTCGCAACGTAGAGCCGTTTGAATGTTAAATAGTTTTATATTTGTACGTGAGTTGTATATTTGATTGAAAAGGTTAATAAACGTATTTATATTCGGTTTGAAATGCATTAGACTCAGACAGAACCAAAAATATATATTCTTCAATAATTTATAATAAACTTTCACTATATACAGTAAATTGAGTACAAAAAACAAAGGAACTTTTCAATCGTTTAGTTGGCACAGCAAAGCTGTTGCTTTTGATATCCAATAGTCTTGTGGTAAATCACTGGGCAAATGGACGGCAATGACAAAGTTTGTTGAATGCCCTGAAACAAGAAAATTGTAATGATTACGAGCTAATCTCGTCAGGTTTTCCTTCGCGCATTAAAACATAGATTTTATTTCGATAGAAATGTCACGTGCTTTCGTGAGTTTGCGCATGTGCACACAGAACTACATTACGCAACTTTCTTTTTACTTAAGTACCCAACATAGTAAATTATGTTTCTATCAATCTACCTGTAGTTGACAACGTGCCAGCTCTTTCAGCTGTTTTGTACAAAGGACACTTGTAACGAGTTTCGTCCACTGACAAATTCATGCAAGGTTCCATATGCAGTATGGGTAGAGGCTGTGAAATAACAATACTCAAAGAAGGTGAACTAGAAACTGAAATTACGCAATGAATATATTTTGGGGGTACGATTATAACAACATCTCCTCTTCCCCGTACAAAGTCTTGCATTAAAACGGTTTTCTTACGGAAGTCATTTCACCAATGAGCGCGTCTTTTAAAACCATGTGCTCGTCATTCCAACGTGCAGCCTCCAGAAACAATCCGTGCACTAACACTCCATCCTCGGGACGTTTAATTAACCTGTCCATATCAAGTGTTTCCCCGTGTGCAAGTTTGACCATAGCCTCGGCAACCTCTTCTTGTGAACGGTAGACTGGTTTTACGTTGAAACGGAAAGAAAGCTGGTCAATAGGTTGGTTGTATTTTCGAGCATGGTTTTGAAGCGCTCCAGTTAGAAACCCTGTCAATAAAACTCGCTATATTACATAGTATTTAAGGAAACTGCTGCACATGGCCAATAACAACATATCTCTGTTACCTTGTGGAAAGAAAAACCCAGACAACCAAAAAGACTTCGGAAGCCCGTTGACAATCCAATTCTAGAAGAAAATATTGAAACCATATACGAATTTATAGAAAATATGAGTGCATACTTCAATAAACTGTATTCTTAAGACAAGATCTTTAACCCAAGACGCGAGTTTCTTCAATGACGGATAAGCAGCACTTGACCACATGGTTGGAACCTGAACACAATCGAAATTCATTTTTGACGCATAAAAATACACAGTGTAGCTTTAAACAAGTACACAGTGAAAAATAACTACCTGGTTATTGAGAAAGCTGGTGTATACAAGATCTAATTCTAAAGACATGACTGCTAAGCCTTGAATTGCCAGCTGAAGACTTCTAAGGGAACACTAAATCGAATAAAATACATTCAGCTTCTACGTTCATATTGTGTGATTACAAGCGCAACATATTGAGAAACAATCATACCTTTATCACCAACAGTAAGTTATTGAACCTGTCTACTTCTTGTCCCAACACCGTAGTCAAAGAATTTACGCGACCTTTTTCATCCGTCTGCATGTAAAAAAGTAAAAACATGATATTAACTGTACTGGTCCACTCCCAACTAAGATCCTTAAAAAATACCACGATATCTGTTGCCTACCACTAGAAGCTCCGAACTGATCTGTTCCATGTCCAATTTATCTGGCAGTTTACTTAAAATGCTGTCAGCCTGTTCAAACACGATTTCATCGCTTGTTTTACCACTTCCTCCCGAGGACATTCGTGGTTGCACTTCTAACACGCTCCCGATCAAAGCCTGAGTCTCTTGAATCTAACGTAAGAAAACGCATTAAACAAATCCAGTGAACTCACATTGGATTTCCTATAGATCGAACACAGTTCAAACGCTTTCAAAGAGTCTCCGGATTCAAGGAACTATTCAACATCTAATATCACGGGATTATATTTCAGCATACCTGAAAAGCTAAATTGGCGTTTTCATGCATTCCGAATATCTCTGGTTCATCGTTGAGCGGCAAACTCTCAATGTAATCCCGATACCCTTGCAAGGATACACTGTTCGGGGCGTAGTACACCCCAGAAGGCGAGTATTTGTAACCTTTTCCAACCGTAACCGGGGCGAAGAATCTCTTTAAGATTGTAGTGAGACATCTTTGATCCCATTCGTCAGTTACGCGGCCTCCATATGTTATCTAAGAGAGATAACGAGATAAGGTTTAACCAAGACACAAAAGTAATTACATGATTGGTTTTGTGTCTTTTATTGAACATTTTAGCGCTAAGGTATTTTGATAGTTGTAATCGTTGTGGATGATAGTTCTATTCACGAAACTAATAATTCGCATCATGATGGAAACCGACCAAACAAATGTCTTTAGCATTTTAGGCGTAATATTTAAATGAATCTGCAAATTACCAGTCCGGTAATGAAGATGAGTGCATCCCAAGGAATTTCACCGTCGCCCACAAATATTCCTAAGTTCTCCAGACAGCAAGAACGATCAGGATCATTGAACTCATACTGAAAAAGGAAAACAAAGCTTTAAACAATACGAGAAGTAAAACAGCTTCGATTACTTTAATATTCCAACCAAGTGGGCCGAATTTCTTTCGTTCTTGTATAATAGCATGAAAGAAACACAATCCGAACACTAGTTTTCTCCAAGTCGTTCCCAGATCTAAGGATAAAGTGAAGATAGCATCCAACAAATGCAAGGATTAAAGAACTGACTGTGTGTTTCGAACGACTCGACGGTAATTTCACCAAAAGCTCTTCGTATGTTCGCGCGCAAACCTTTCGGAGGTTCGTTCGTCACTTTGATGCTGTTCTGTAGGACCGTCACCGGGAAACATTTTGCCGGCATCGAACTTAAGAACAAGCGGAAATCTTTGTGAACCGATGCCTCGTTCGAAGAGAGATCTTTAACAATGTTTTCCATGGATAACATCCAAGATGCCGCTAAGTGACAGTTCTAAAGAGAAATGAAGAAAAGTTGAAAATGAAAAATAGGTTATGGGGTAATAAATTCGTCACGAGTTAATGAGAAATTAATCACGGTTTCAAATGATGCTTGAATTTTTTAGCAAAACGCATTTGTAAATAGCACTGATGATGGGAAGTAGCCCGAAAAGCCATTGCTAAAAAATTCAAATTTTATTTCTTATGAAAAATAGACAGTAAAGCAGATCAAGCACATTCACCGAACTTGTATTTTACCTGTAAGAACACCCAATCACCAACTTTAACTGCGTTTGAAATCAACTTTTCAGCTACTGGGCCCTGACCCTGACCCAAAGAAATAGCATGAATTCTAAAAATAATGATAATCCAAGGTAATTATGAACAGATGTAAATCTCATCTCTTACTTATCCAGTTTATCCATTTCTTTGGCGAACCTCAAAAAAGCGTTCATAGGGTCTGAACCAGTAGAGAGTATGAAGACAAGAGGTATTGTGGGCGACATGTCATTGTACAGGATGTTGAGATCGATCGCCGGACTCTCAACAAACTCTTTACCAAGGGAGACGGTCACAAACTGTGTGACTGCAAACGTAACTTTCTCCTCGCGAAGACTTTTGATTAAAATGAGATGCTGGAATAAAGACATTTCCTCCAACAATGTTTTGCTTTGTTTCTCTTTGTTGTAACCTTTCCATTTTCTTGGATTAATGTCCACCTTAAGATAAAAAAGTATT
The DNA here is from genome assembly GCA_963930725.1 of Candelabrum cocksii. Classification (NCBI taxonomy): domain Eukaryota; kingdom Metazoa; phylum Cnidaria; class Hydrozoa; order Anthoathecata; family Candelabridae; genus Candelabrum; species Candelabrum cocksii. Next base: position 17,755,150 of record OZ005664.1, read on the forward strand.
TCATTTTATTAACAGCTGATTTATTCAAGATGTGATTTTTATTCCTTTTTAAGGCGAATAAATTCATATCAACGTTACTTTCATGTTTCCCAGACGACATCGGATGTTCCTGCTAGTGTACAACTCCTTCAAGCCGGAAAACGAAGGGAGTGCCTCCTATAGAATAAACATCAGTCGAAGCGCTCGTGACCTCGTAACTTTACCTCTAAACAACAGCAAGCATTCCAGTCTTGATCGGACAACCAAGGTATATCTGGTTTGCTGTTGTCCGAACTCGCTAAGCCAGCTCCGCCTCGCAGAAAGTAGTTCCATTCGGAATCGGCAATCGAGTCGCTCTGTCGCATAATATCAGCGCACAGCATGAATGAATACACCAACTTGTCTTTCTCAAACAAACCCCTAAAAACGCGTGACGCAATACTGCAATGATAATGATTGGTTAATTGTCGGTTACCTAGCAACATTTGCGTATACAGTCGCAGTGCAACGTTCCATCAAAACCTCTAATCTTTCCTCGAGTGTGTCGACGGCAGGAGAATTCTCAATGCAAGTGTTGAACAGCTGTATGTAGTATACAAAAACGTTGTTGTAGAACAGGAATGAGTAGTTCGCTCTTATAATCAAAGAATAATAATGAAGTTCACCTGCGTAAAGTACTTGAGTGAATACTGATACATCGGGTCAATCTCAGCAAGTGAGGCCACAACAAAGTACATCACCGAACCACGAGTGGCCACGGACCTGTATTTCTCACGAGCCACAGTAATCTGCTCTTCGGTTTTTTCTGCTTCGATCAGACGATTGGTGATGATGCCTGAGGTCACCTGAATCAACGAACGTACAACAAATTTTATCGGTCAAAACATATTGACGGCTACATACCTTTGATTCATTGAGAGTGTTGATAAGAACCTCGTCATCAAGTATGTTTCCCTCTGAGTTAAAGAGCAACTTCAAAATGCGATCTTCGATTTCTTTCAGTTGGTTCTTGTCGGTGTTTATGCGTATGATGAGCTTGTTGCGTTGCTCCTCGAGGTCGGGACGCTCTAACCGTACTACGTCACTGCAATTTAAAACAGTTTTTTTAGCCTGGTGGATTTTAGTAGAGTGAAAACGTAAACAGTGATATATGAACTGCTGCATATGTCGATAAGCGAATGCTAATGATGTAAATGACTTTGTAAAAACGGCTTCCAAAATTCGCGACCAATGTTCACAACATACCCAAGAAGTTGGTCTTCTAAGCCGGATTTGGTGACGGTGAAGTTGATAATGGTAACCTTGATGCAGACCTCGGGGAGATAGTGCGGATTGGCAAGCTTCGTTGTCATGTAAAAGCGAAAGTTTTTATCGTAATCAACATCGGTGTCGCCAAGTCGTATCAAAAGCCTTCCCCCGGAAATAAACGTCTGCTTTAAGAGTATGGGTTCTAGCGAAGGGTCCAGACTCTCTCCAATCTCCTCTAAGAGGACAGGCATGCCGATTCGAATGCAGTTCTCGAGTGTCCTCAGAAAATTGCCATCGGTGAGTTTGATTACTTTCAATCCGTTCTTCATTTCCTTGCTTCTGATCCATCGGTTGGCTTGATCCTGAGGGTCGATCATCAGTGGCCATCTTCGTCCACGTGTAACTAAAATGGCGTTCTCTGTCGATAACTGAAATGAATATGATATATATAATATGAATGACGATATAAAAATATTAATTTGTATAAAAAGTGAAATTTATATAATGCAAGTGAGTTTTCGTCATAGCAAAAAATAAACTTTACATTGTCTGTCGGTAGTCCGTCCGAATTCCACTGACGTATTTCAAAAGGATTGGCCGACACGTGTATGAGACTGTAGTCATCGGAGACGGGGATTTCAAGCTCCTGACATCGTACCACCCAAAACTTTATCAACTAAGAACCACAAGAATTCTAAGAACTAACGTGATTGCATACACGAGAATTCGTTCGTTTTTACTTTTCCAAATAAACAAGAAGGCTTTGTTGGTTCTATGTTGTATAGGGGTTTAAAACTTCGTACCTCTTGTCGATATAAACTAGTGAAGGCACCGAAGTAAGCCACACAAGCGGCGGCAACAAATACATTCCCAACTACGTTTCCAATATCCACTTCAAATGCCTGCAAAAATATATACCACTGTATAAAGGAAAATGGAATACAAAAAGGTGTATTGGCTTTTGCTCTGTGGAACAAAACTATTTTGTTTACAGAACTGTGTCAAATCTCATAAAAAAAGATATTTTATTTAGAAAATAATGAAGCTTAAAGGACAAAAAGCTCAACCTTATTCAACGACAGAATGTTATAAAATGATTGACAACTTAACCTTATCCAACGAAAGAATGTCATAAAATGATTGACAACTTAACCTTATCCAACAAAAGGAACCTAAGTCTCGTTTTTCGTTGAAATCTTTATTTTACATCCAGAGAGTCTTAAATTTTAGACTCTTATCTCTGTTAAATGATGCGTGTATTTTTGTTTACATACAGCGATGTTTTCCGTCCATCTAACTTGCTCGTCGCCAAGGGCCATTGTTAGCTTGGACGCCCTTTTCAATCGTGCCGCCGTTTGTGCAATGTTTTTCGTCAAGCTGTCTTTCTCCGCAACACTCTGACTGTAAGTGGCTTCCAACTCAGCAATCTGAAGTTCATAGTTATTTGGCCATGTTGAACAAGTAATACAATTACTGAGGTTTGATGAACATGTACGTGTCTCAATGAACTATGTATTTATATTGTGAGTCACCTAAGCTCAAACACCGCATTACACGTAACGCCTACAGGCACATATAAACATTGTAAAATTTGTCTAGATATATATCAGCCAACCGAAATACGTGGATCTTTTTATAAACATTAAGATAGAATCTACCCACCTTAGCTTCAACTGCAGCTAACTTATCTTGCTTTTCTTTCAGAATTGTCATAACTTCATCCAACTCTTCTTGAGCTGCTTTCAACCTAACATCATCAACATATTTCAGTATTTTTATGTTTCTTCTACCAGAAAAGCCAGTAACTGATTGAGGAATATGTGTTTCTAAAATTCAAAAGGCTTTATACACAGTAGTGTCAACATTGCGAAATGAATCAGTAAAATATCTCCGAGGAGGATAATGTTCACCTCCGTCTCTTTGGCTCCACCGTGCGCACAACCTTTGCGTACAAATCACAAGCTCTCGCCCACAAACACATAGACTTGCACGCCTGAAACCACACACGATAACATTACCTCACAAAGCTACAACTGCATGCAAATCATCAAACAATTCACACAAAATTTATTTGCCGCCTACAAACATAGGTGTTTTACTTTGGACGACTTTTCAGCGACTTCAGGAACAAACTTTGGATTTTCAATGTATTTCTTCAGCTTTCTCAGAGAGGAGTCTGGGATGTTATCCTGTAAAAACATAAACAAGTTACCATCACTGCAACACAATTTCATCAATATCTCCGACGACAATTAAAGAAATATGTTATCAATTGCAATTACCTTGTCAAATTCGATCAATCTCTTCAGAAAGTTACCGTCACCCAATAAACCTTTAGCAGTTGGCCAGTCTGGTCTGAATTAAAAAAAAAAAAACAATGTAGAAAGAGGTTGAAGAACTAACAAGACAAAATCAAGTGTAAATTGTTCCCTAATTCATCATTAATGATTTTCTGGGTCTTGAAAAGGATTCAGAACTGTGGAATGCACAGAGAAAAAACAAAGACAATAGAAGCTGGGGTAAGGCGGCAGAGGGAAGGGGAGGGGTGCTGGGCACACTTACTTAGAACCAAGTAGAATGCACACCGCCTCCATGACAGTCATCACCATTTCTGGGGGGTTGGTAAACACTCGTAACTCTGAAATGTCTGCTTTGTCCAGAGAATCTAAAGCCTAGCGAGGAAAACAAACAAACTAAACACTCTGTGCTTAAAACATCTTTGTAAACAAACATATCTCTTACAGCAAAGTTATGGAAAATAAGGTATAAATTCTTCGTCCGATTCTTTACAGTCCAAGAAGACCGTGATGATCTAGATGATCATGTATATAGCACTTACTTTATTAGCAGCATCAAGAGCGGGAAGGGCTTCATCAAGATCTTTCTGTGCATCTGAAGCTATAGCCTCAGTTTCTTTTGCTTTCTTACTTGCAACGGTCTCATCTGCCATTACTACCTCCCGTACCTGACAACAAGACAACACATACCAGTTTTAGAATATTGATACCAATCGAATCATGTCTACATATTATACAAAATACAAAAACACAATTGCCTTGTCAGCTTCTTCTTGGTCAACTTTTAATCTCTCCATCAGTTTTTCAGTATCCAAAGACTTCTGTTTCAATTCTGGTTCCAAGGCAACAAGTTCAACCTAAGAGGGGAAAAGAGATACTATGACCAACATAAAAATACAGAAGTAAGCAATAGCAACTTCATTATCTGCATTTCACCATTAATAAATATTTCTACTTACTTGCATAGTATCAACCAGTTCATTCGTTTCGAGCAATTTCTTCAAACCATTCTTAACTCTGTCTCTTGCTTCCATGAGTTGTCTGAACAACATTGTTTAGTGCAAATGGTTCAATGACGTTTCCAACACTTACCTCCTCTTCTCTCCGAGCATTGACAGATAGAGGTTGATCAACTCCAGGTAGCTGGTAGGGGTGGTGTAATAGTACCTCTTTAACTCATTGTAGAATCTATCGGCCATGGTGCTAACGCTGGTATGAATTTCCACACATAGTTCACATATCCCTTCCTAAATCACAATACCATTGCCCTATACATTTCATTCTGTTATCTAAAAATTGGTTTGACGCATAACAATCACCATATCAACAGGAAAAAAATTAGCAAAACAAAATGAGACAAGAAACAAAAGAAATCAACCAAACAATCACAAATAAAAATGCTAAAGATTAACTGAACTTTCTTATCGATTGCATTGAGGTGCATAATATTCAGAAAAGCTAACTTACTTTCACTCTTCCGTCTCCAAGGTCCACCTCTTCAAAGAAGCTTGTCGACACACCAAACAAAGCCTCTCTAAAACACATATCATATGAAACTTATTGTCACTGTGATAACACTTAGAAGAATGTTCAATATCGATGGAAGATGTTGTTGTATATCTCTATAATTGTTTGTTTTAGCCACTATAAACAGTATGATTTCCGAATCAGCTTGTGTCCAACAAGTGAAATGTTTAAAACAACTTAAATAAAACATTTTCAATTGAAAATCTTGACTGCAACACGATGTTCAACCTTGGCCACTCAGTGAACCAGTCAATAGTACAGCAGTTCACCAACGATGGGAACATGCGACATCTCGTACGAAATGCTTCACCAACTGGGCTCATACACAGAACAATGTGGAGATTGTTACGAACACGGTTTATGAGGTGAGCAAAAATTGCATCCCTAAAATAAAAGGGAAAACCCTCAACACGCAATAATAAAAGGGAAAACCCTCAACACGCAATAATGTCTCAAAATCAGTGAAACAAAGCATCTACTTGTTGTTATTTTCAAAATCTACAAATCACTTCGCAACGAAACATTTTTATTTATTTGTTTAGAATATTTTATAAGTTTCATATTTTACAAATTATTTATTATCTTGAGTTATAGGTAATAACAATGACTGGATTCAAAACCATCAATTCTTATCATAGTTATTACAAACATATTAAAAATTACCGAGCATTTTCTTCTATGCCTGCCTCTTTTGCATGTGGCCTCGTTCCAATGATCATTTGTTCGTATTCCTCAGGCTCAAATAGATTTGGAACCTAAAAGTGAATTAGTAGATCCATAAACGATGGAGAGATTCGAAAACTTGATAATTGACAAACTACCTCTCCGGAGTTCAAAATGTTGTTGATATCTTCTAAGAACTCTTCAACAACAATCTAAGAGAATTGAATAATAATTTTTAACTTATTGAACCATTTACTTTAGCAGCTTTATGAATACAGCACAGTACAGTATAATTACTCATTTTGAAGCAATTGACTTCATTGAATCAGGCTTAGAATGATGTCTAAATCATTCTAAACCTTAACCTTAGGCTATCGAGTAACTCCCACCAAAAATCTGAAACCAAATTTCCTTTTATAATAAAGGTCTTTGTTGTTGTTGTGTTTTTGTATTAAGTTTCCGCAGTATTTATAGTTTATTTTATAATTGTAAATGATATTTTGGTAAATAAATTGATTGATTGATTCTAAATAACAATATGTTTTCAAATTGAATATTTTATTAACTGGGTCACCTGTGTATCAGAAAACAGGAAGACAGTGTTCTCCCCTTTGATACCAGCGTACTGGTACAACAACTTCAGATCTTCGCGAAATGCAGTATAATCATAACCTCTTGTCAACTCGATTTGAAAACAACGATAGTTCGACATATGACATGCAAGTCTAAAAATGATGCCACACTCAACGAATGAAAGTTGAATACTTAATTGAATGTGAGTACCTTGTAAGACTCTGTTTTCCAGTTCCACCCACACCTACCAACAATGCATTGCCTCGGGGTTGCCTTACCATGCGCGCAATTCTAAGATGAATCATATTCACAACAAGATTGTGGCCTCACAGTAAAATAAACTGAAAACAACTTTGGCATTGGTCTCAAATACCAACAAAATGTAGGTGTATAAAACCAAGAAAAACCAACAGCATTATTTTTTTAAACCGAAATAAGGAATGTTATGAGTAAACAGTACAATGTGCATTACAGGGTAAAAATATAAATTCTTACACAGAATGTACAAAGGAAGATATAAAAAATTACATTTTGTGGTAAAAAAATGACTTTTTTAATGTATTATATCAAACAGTTACTACTGTACTGTTTAAAATCTTTTAAAAACATGGCATCACAAAAGTTATTTTATTTTGTGTTTTTAACATTTTATTTTTGCACAAGCATAATCATAGTGATTTTTCGTATATATAGAAATCCAAGCTCATTGATTAATAACAAGAGGATAATAACAGAACGTCAAATAAAATAGTTGCCTGGAGACATGCTTGATTGCATCTAAGAAAAATACAAGTTTCATTTCTTTAGATGACGCCATGTTGTAATCATCCAAATACTAAAATAGAAGATATCAGTGATCTCAGTAATCTTTCAGTATTTTCTTTGAGAAACTGATGCCAGAAAGTCTTCCCGTTATAAACTTACATCACTGAGAATGCTCTGTAGTTTTACAAGATCTGTTAAGTCTTCATAAGTCCGATCTGAGGGATCAGCTCCAACCTTCATGAAATCTCCAAAGATGATTGGGTTCTTTTCAAGGTGTTCGGCATTCAAAGACTAAAATGAAATGTACAAGAATCTCTTCACCGGCATGCTCATGATTTTCAAACATATAAGTTTTCGCATTTTATATGATCGATCAGAAATAAGAATCAACATTTCGTGACAAAAAGCATTAAATAGCTTACAATGGAAAAGTGTTTATACGCAATGTGTTTCAGCATTTCGTTGAAGTAGGTTTTATCTTCATTGTTGATGAGACGATCGTGGAACACTCTTTGTGACTCGTGTGCGAACAACCGGAACATTTGGTCTTTCTCTCTGATGACACCCGAATCTGCTTGCAATACACCTGAAAGAAAAATAGTAAAAAATCACACAACGTAATCTTAAACATGGTAATTGTTTCATAAAACTCATGTTATTGTAGCAAATTAAAGTTGGAGGTGGTTATTATAAAAGATAATTTATGAATGCCGCAAACCAATCCATCAAAGATACATTCAAATTAAATCAGTTAACTTAGAGTTTGCAGTTAAATGCAGAAATCCTGGAAATGCACATATGAAAAATTGAAATGAAGCACCTACCCTGCACACACTTTGATAAATCTCTCAAATTGAATACGTAATGCGATTTCGCTGGAGTTGGTCTCAGATCTGTACTCATTTGCGTGTAAATTTCAACGCTACATGAAAAGAAATAAGAAACATAATTGTTTTCCAGCTACCATATACCGTTTGTAACAGATGATAAATGTGGTTTCTCAAAAAAAATATGTTTCCTCAACAATTTTCTCAACTCACTGTCACCCTAATGTTCTAACATTCTTTGTCACTATTTGTGAAACTATTTAGTTAGTTTCGATAATAAATTTAAAGTAACAAAGCTATGAAATTCAACTAATTAACCTGACCATTAGTAACAACTAAAGAATAATGTAAATCATTTAATTACCTTGCTGCTACTATACTTTCAGCCATGTCCCGAACAGCTGCGGGGAAATCAAGAAGAAAGCCTTTCAATATTGACTGAAAGAAAGAAATGAATCCAATGAAAAGAAGTTTCCTTTGTTTTTACACATATACACCATCTCATAAAAATTATACTGTAAAGAAACATGCAACAAAGTGTTACCTTAAAGATATGAGAGAGTGTGTTGTATGATGCTGAGGGTACGGAGAACATGCTAAAGTGTCTAATAAAACGAGGTGTCACAGGGTTTCGCCCGCCCCCTGGCGGTGCACATGCAGCGCAGATTGTCACATCCTATTCGAAGAGTATATACACATATGAAATGTCTCAATCTGCGACACATTTTACATGTAGTTGTACATAAAAAGATATCCTCAATAAATAGATAAATACACAGTTATTAAAATTGTTGACCTTTTGCAACAATGTACCTGTAATTCTTTCCAGAACAATTTTTCGCGGTCATAAAATCCACCAAAATCCTTAATAATAACAATGATAAAGGTATTGATGAAAGAGCTATACAATTATCTTTTAAAAATCAAAAATTACTATTTTAAATTGATTAAAAAATTGTCATTAATACTATCAGTATAAACTTATTTTCTCCCTCCTTCTCTTTGCCCATAAAAAAATTAAACATCAAATCTAAAGTGGTAATCTAATATTTTTGAATATAAATTTGTTTTGTGGAAGTAATTACTTACTTGATATTGATGAAGTAGTTCAATTGGTGGTTGGGAGCCATATGTATCCAACTTTGGCATGTTTAAGTCATCAACAAACAAAATAACTCGCTTGCCCGGTGGAGCTCCTATAGAAAAAATCTCAAAATTACACTTTTCTCACCCATTATATTAGCATTTGAAAGCAATAATGGCCACATTAAACATTCTTCTCATAAATTATTAACCTATAATAAGACACAAATTAATACAAAGTAGACAAAAGCAGAGTCTTAAAATTATCTTTCGATAATGTCCTACAAAAATTGTTAAAATAAACTATTAAATCATCCCATTAAACTATACACAAAAGCCTTACAAACTCATGCCGCGACGAGAAATTGTCTTGAATCCTCTTAATAACATTCTTCCAAACATGGCGGTTTTCCATCAGGCTCGGTAGGTCTTCTACACAACATCCAGTGTCATCTAAAAGCTGATCTATGTAGGTTCGTGCAGGCCTGCCTTGTTTAGATTTGCCATGTGTCGGTGTCCACAAGAGAACATCAGAGACTAGCTCATTTTTATTTCTCCATGAATGGCCTGCTAGTCTGAGCCTTCTTTCTCGAAGCACATAGTTTATCCTTGGTAGCTTTCCATATAGTTGCTGTATTGTAGGGTGCTTTTTCCAGTGTATATTGAGAACTGCCCTAAGCATTCTGGTGTAAGTTCCATCTAGTATTTTCTCCTGTTTCTTAATCAGTGTCCAGGCAGTTGAACCATATAAAAGAACTGATTCTACTACAGATCTGAAAAGATCACGTTTCAGATCATCAGGCAAAATTGATTTCCAGATGCTCGACAGTTTGCTAAGAGTAGCCCAATCTTTGGCAATTCTTATATCAATGTATTTCTCTGTTGATTGGATGTGGCTTCTAAGGTATACAAAATCTTGAACCTTTTTGATATCGCTCCCGTTTAATGATTTTATTTTACCGAATAGATTGATGCTAATGTATTCTGTCTTTTTGACATTGATGAATAACTCAATTTGACTGGTAGCTTTCTCAATGTGATGGAGTAATTTTTCTGCCTTTTCAATATCATCTGCTAAAAGAGACAAGTCATCATCATAGTTGATGTCTGTCATATGAGTTGCAGGATGTCTAGAGCTTTTTCTCTTTGTCAGAGTTATACCCAGATCATTGTTTTTATCCATAGAGATTCTAAGTGCATAATCCAGACAGATTATGAATAAGTAAGGAGCTAGCGTGTCCCCTTGTAATACTCCAGCTTCAATTTGAAATAAGTCTGTATCACCATCAGGGGAACGTACAATTGCTTTTGAGTTTTTATACAGGTATGGCATCAACAATTACTTATGGAATACCATATGCCAGAAGAATACTTGAAAGTTTTTCCCGATGGATGGAGTCAAACGCTTTCGAGAAATTAATGAATAGCAACACAGCCTCAAGGTTCTTTGATTTAACACCTTCAAGTATACGCCTTACAGTTAATATCTGTCCTACTGTGGAGCGGTTTAGACGAAATCCATTTTGATTTTTACACATCACTTTTTCCATCTGAGGTCGAATTCGGTGCAAGAGTAGTAAATTGTAGATTTTTGCTGATATTACTGCCAGAGTTATTCATCTATAGTTACCTGTTTTGCTCAGATTTCTTTGGGAATGGAAGGATACAGCCCATGGTCCATCTATCAATAGGTTTTCCATTGTACACACCATTACAAAACTGAAGAAGTTCATCATTAAATGAGCCTGTCCTCCAAACTTCACCAGGAATATCATCGAGTCCACAAACTTTATTATTAGATATTTTCTTGAGTACAACTTCCAGTTCATCCATAGTAAAGTCTCCTGTTTTTATATTAAGTTCTTGATTGGATATTTGTTTCGTAGGTTGATGTAATATGTTTGGTGGGCTCTCAAGCAGCTTATGGAAATGGTCCTTCCATTTACTTATTCTATCATCTTGATCATTGGCCTTTATTTTTGTCCTGAGACTTTTCTTTCTTACACTAATTTCATTTACTGCCTTCCAAGCAAGAGCCGACTGCTTGTTATCAGCTGCTCTTTTAATCTCATCAATTTTGGTTTGTAGGAATTTAGCTTCCTCTTTTTCATAAGTGAGACGTAGTTCTTGTTTGGCCTTCTTTACAAGGATAATACCTTTTGTTGTTGATTGCGCATGTTATTGAGCAGCAACACTTATCAGTTGAATGCGTTTCTCTTCGATAGCTTCATTTTCCCATGGGTACTTTCTTTTCACTATGGGTTTCAATGGGATATGTATGTATGTTTGTAATTATTTATTTCTGGTTGGATAATATTACAGATCTAGTTTCATACAACTAATTAAGTCCAATATAAAAAATATACATTCTTTAGCTGCATCTCGACAAGCTAATTCAAAGTTTAAATATAATTTGTTGTTGTCTTCATCAAGATTGTCAAATTGGAATGCACTGTATCGGTTTTTGAGTTCCAAACTAAATTTGTCAAACAAATCTTTGTCTCTTCTCAAAAATGACCACAAACTCATAGCATGACAAAAACATTAGTATTACTGAGACAAAAACATTCACCTAAAATATTTTTTCGTTTCTTCTCTAGCTTTGTTTCAACCATCTCCTGCGTTCGAATGCTACTTGTTTGGGCGGAAAAGTTGAGGAAGGCTGGTACATAGCCTTTCTTCTCCGCAATGTCATTTAGCATACCCTTCGCAATGACAGACTGGAAACAAAGGGAGATGAGGGAGGTTGCAAATAAAACTTTGAAGATGCTAAGAGAATAATACAAATTTAAATATTTTTCATCATTCTTATTGATTGCATTATATAAATATCAACGTCATAAATTGATATACTGATGGTATGCACATTTCCCCATACCTTTCCTACACCTGTTGTGCCAGTGTAAAGCACAGAATGGTTCACACTCAATAGTTTCTCCATTAAGAATCCAAACCTAACTGTATCAGCAGTTGGAACCAAGATATCAAAGTATGGAGTCTAAACAAAAGCATACTTTTCAATCACGAAATCAAGTGACATTTGTATAGATAGATGATAATGTGAAATGCATAACAACATACCTCAGCGTCATACTTAAATGCTGGAATGATACGTTCCCATGGTTCAAACCTTTTGGATTCCAAATCAACAAAATAACTGTACATGTCACCAGAAGAAGGCATCTGAAAGACGTGCATATATGTGTGGAGAGTAAAGCAGGATGGAACATCTCAAAAGTTAACAAAGTGCAAAACAAGTGAAAAATATATATTAATAAGTTGCGTTGGATCAGTCATGTATTAATTTGCGGTAGGAAGAAGCGAATTCATCCATTATGTCAACTGTAATTTTAACCATCCCAGCTTGAATAATCCCAACTCATGATAACCCGGCTCACGATACATCAACTTATTTTACAAGTTTAAGCTTCTTTCTATAACTACTATCTATTAAACTATTTTCTTTTACTCTTATGTCATGGTTGTCGGCGAACAGTTCTCGAACAAATCCATCGAATGTGTCTTGACTGGTTTCCACAAGGTTGCCACCAATAGACCATACGAAGGAGAAGACAAACACAATGGAGAAGAGCGGATGAAGTTTCGCCTCATCTAACTTAGCGCCAGGCCCAGATTTTGATAGGAACATCAAACTCTCCAGTAACGCACAGAGGGTGTTCACTTTGCTGATATCCACCTGAAACATTAAGGTTTCTTGAAATTAATGTGGATAAAAATGTCAAATATTAACCTTAAAGTGATGATTTATTGTTGCAGTGTCTAGCATGCAAACTAGAAATAACAACGACATCTAACATTAGTACTGACAATGTAGTTTCTTCAGTGATCGGACATAACTTGGAAAAACAACTTAGTTAAGTTTATTTTTCCCTATAACAATTTCACACAAAAAATAGAAGTTTGACTTGCAGCAAAGTTTGATGACTAGAATTAAAATGTAACTAGCTTATACTATAGGCCAAATCTACCTGTGGCATAGCTTGAGTGCATGACTTTGAAGCAAACCTCAACCCTTCATCCACATATTTCTCGAACAACCCCATAACGTGATCCTATGAATACACCAATAATATAATTGTTGTATAATCAATAACTCATTGTTTGTTAACAACAATTATTTCTTTTTAGAAACAAGGAAGACAGTTTTCTTCATGATTTTCTCAGGATTTTTTTCTCATTTCCGCCGACGATGACCATACTCAAATGAATATCCATTATAAGCTCTCAATAAAGGATTCTTGCAAATTTCACTCAACGTAGCGAACAACATTAAATATTACTTGAGTTTCTTTCTTGAACTTTTGCCCAACGTTTTGCATCCATGACTTGACATAAGGTTTCCAACCAAGGTTCATGGGATCATAATACACCATGCCACACCTACATAGAATTTATATTTACTCATAAAAGTTCTCAACAAATACTGTTTTACATCAGTAAACAGGCAAAATGACGATTACAATGTAGCATTATTGTTGGACTACATGTTTGCATTTATGCTTACCATTTTCTGAACCAGAAGTATGAAATTTGTTGTTATTTTTGACATTGAATGTCCCTGATGAAAGATCATTATTGCCAAGGGGAATTATAGAAATTTTGGTCTGATTGAAACAGAAATGAGAAGCAATATACAAAGAGCGTTCACCTGCTAACTGTGGCAGGAGAAGCTACAGATAAATCTTGAACTTCAAACAACATGTGGATGGTGTTGTTAAGCTTGATTCGTTCAGAGTTGGCTAAGCACAGCATCTTGTTATCATCGAGTACTGTGTTCATGTTTTCGATCCATAGTGCATCCACCGGACCGTCGCTTACAATCCACTTATGATCTTCGGTTGTGTCCTTGAAGAAAGGCCAACTGATGTAAAAACATTCTTCATTCATTCAATCTTATACTATTATTTTTAGATAAGTTTTTGAGAACAATGTTAAGAAAAGTGCATTGATGAAATATAAAAAATCATGTTTTTTGTGTTCTTATATTCGTTGCGTCTGGTAACGCGGTACAAACTTTGTAATGGTGATTTAAATTGGCTATCACATCATAAACATAATACTTGTGAACTTAAATATATTTTAGGAAACATCGCATGTAAAAACACAAGCTAAACCATACCTGTACACAGTGTCTGACAGTGACTGCCATCAAACCATCGTTCCATTCCATCGTCAACTTATTCACTTCACCATACAGTTCTCCCATTGATATCGACTAAAACGCAACCAATTAAACACTTTTTTATTATTATTATTAGTTATTCCCTACCCATCATTAAAAAACATACAAAAACTTATGTGTAAATAGCGCAAAAAAGTTTAGATAAAAGATAATTTGAAATCAATATTTTGGTCTGACATAACAGACCAATCAATATTTCTTGATATAATAACAAATATGACACATTTATAAGCACATATAAAAGCATCAAAGGTTACGTAGGTTACATACCTTGGGGTTGAGCACAAATGTGTGTACAGGCTGGTAAAATGGATCGGGTATTTTCTCTGCATGAAGTTTTGTCAAAGCATCTTTTAACACCTGGAATACAATTACTCTAATAAAACAACTTGTGTATCACAGCCACAAATCATTAAAACTTAACGAATGTTTCCAGGGCCAATTAGAATTAAGTAGCGTGATTTGTAATTTCACTGAAATATTTCTAGGTGAAAGTGCTCACTTGATAACTGCTGGTTTTCCCACCACCGGCTGGCCCAACGCTCATCACACCATGACGCACGATCATTGTTTCATATAATTGAATTGTTTTAGAAATCATGGCAGGAAGAACCTGAGAAATTAACAAGAATTATAATGACGAAAGAAATTAAATGAATAATGAATAATTCTCAACTGTGATCTTATTAATACAAGTGTACCAAGTGGTTACAGTATTTAGGGTTTAAAAGTCTCCTAGATTTCAAGATAATCAGTCAATTCTAGTATACAAAGAAAATGATTTTGCCTGCAAACCCTTTTCTTCGTAGCATTCTTCAATGGCGAGTTGTAATCTTCCATAATCATGATCAGGAATTTCCACACCAGGGAAAAGATCTTGCAGTATTGCCTGAAAACAATCATGTCACATAGGACGTTAATCCTGTTTTTGACTCTTACTTTTATATTTTAAAGTAAAAAAGTCAATTAGAAAACCTTTAATGGACATAAGCAATATATGTTCAACATTATTACGGACGCTCATTCAGTGAACAGCATTTGTAAAGGAAAGTCATTACTCTGAACAGAATTGCATCAGCCACCAAAAACTTTGGCAGGTTACTGTCTCTGAGGGCTCTTATCAGTACTACATCTTCATTCAAGTCTGGATTGCTTCTTTTAAGGGCGCCCGCCATTACCAAGACAGATTTCACGGCCCGCATCCCGAAATCGTAATGGTCCTGTTGTGAAAGCTGCTCAGAGCATAAACGATACATGTTCACCATCTTCCGAGCCAATGTTTTGGACGATTCGAATCCTTCGGAGTAGAGGACAACCTCGGCAATCAATCCTGAGAAAAAAGACTTTAGTCACAAAAATTGAGAGTAGAATAGGAAGAAATTTCAAACCGAAAAGTAAAAATAGAGAAGAACAATTGAAAATCTATGACTGCAAAGAAAAACTACATTCCTATATTTATGTATGTGCAATCTACCATAATCAGGCACCATCATTGACATTGGTCTGAACAATGCTTTTAAGTTATCTGGCAACTCTGTTCTTCCAGCGTACCCAGGGTTCATTGTAATAAAAGCAGCACATGTGCTTACAAGTTTAATCTCTCGTCCTTCGAACATAAACCGGTTGAGCTAAAAATGATGATATAGTATTTGTTACTCTGCTCTTCTTTGTTATATTTCAATATTATTAAAAATCCAATTAAATTGCTGTAAACTGCTCTCTCTAGTAATCGTGTGACTTTTGTTTGTCACCAATACTTGACAAAACAAAAAGTGAGAACTTTACTTATAGGGTAATTCCATATAAAAGCAGGACAAAAATATCATTTTAGATTGTGCTCAAATTCACACCATTTGTACATATTATCGAGACTAACAAAATTGCAAAACTTTAGCTCCCAATTGCAATTGGTTCCAAAGTTATCCAGTACCGAAAGCCAATGCGTGACATCAACAGATTTTGCGTTTCACAAATTTTCCAATATCTCTAATTCAAATTGTAAAAAATAGCTAAAAATTAGCACCTAACCATTTTTTAGGGTGCTGAATCCAAATACAAAAATAAGACAAAATGGTTTCAATTGTATGAGAATCATCTCTTGATTTTAAAGTCGACACATATATTTTATGACCTAGTTACCAAGGACAACATATTGTAAAATTGCCAGAGGTGCCCAAGTTAGAAAGTATTGAGAATTTCAGGGGTTAAACTAGACACAGTAAACAGCCTCTGCAGAAAATATATTCTTGGTCTCTCAAAGATTTCAAAAGTTACAGCCTTTTATACTAGTTCAAAATTTAGATTTTAATTTGCTAGCCTCAATAATATGTACAAATGGTGTGAATTTTCAGCAAAATCTGAAGGGGTAGGTGTCATGACTATCCTAATTTTATACGGAATCACCCTGTAGCATTTGTTATTCCTGCCATCTTTTAGGGGTAGGAGGTATAAATGACATATCTGGAAAACATGTGGCCTAACTTTTATTTTGTTTTAATATGTGTAAAAGTGAAGAATTTAAAAAAATAATTCAATGTAATGCATTTTTGACGGTTTGCCGCCATTTTTAGTCCAGCGGAGGACCAAAAACAGTTTTTTACTTAGTAATTTTTCTATATATAGTCAATTTATATAAGATATATAAGTTATATATCATTTTTTAGGAAATTTTATGCAGATTAATAAAAATATAGGAAGCATATGCTGAAAATGTAGATTTTGGGGGACATGGACCATAAACTTGAAATAATAATTCCCTTTTTCTTGTAAAATAAGCCCAAAGATGAATATATCTTAGTAATTTTTTATGTGATATAACTCCTCCCATATATGGTCTAAAATACTTGTTAATTAGGTGATATTATTAGTGATGTTGTTATTTAAATCTTTATACTATTTTGATATTTTATAATTCATTTACAATTTCATACATATTATGTAATAAAAGCAGATCTTTGTAAATGAAAACATTATAGTGATGTTTTTTAAAAATTTTCATGTTCTTTTTGTAAATGAAGATACTGCATTGATGTTTTTAGAATTTTAAATGTTCTTTTCTATTGTTTTGGAGTTTAAATATACACACAGTTATTAATATATATAAAGTAGTAAATGATATTTATTTTTTATTGTTGACTGTTAGGGGTCTTAACTTTATTGCTTAAAAGTTTTATTTAGTGACATTTAGTTTCAAAATTCTTAATTATTTTAGATAGTTTTGAAATAAACTTATTTTTTAGAAAGTAGTATAAGGACAGAAAGTTTAGTTTTCGTTCTTGGAGATAAACTACCAATTTACTACGATGCTACTATCGCTACCTACACTGTAGCAACAAAGCCGAAAAGCAAAAAAATGGGAACTACAATAAATTCTTATGCAAAATCTTTAATTAGCATGTGGACAAGAGCGTTTGGAGAGAATCATGTCATGAGCAGAAGCAATGTGACACGAAAAATACAAAAGCTGGTAGAACACTACTACAATCAAGTGTATAAAATCCATCGGAGAAGTAACAAACATAAAAACGAAAACAAAAATCAAAAGGAAATATCTTCAAGACAGCTAAATAAACATTGGAGATCTACAACCCTACCCAATACAAGTAATCTTTTACAATATTTTTTATCAAAATGCTCAACATTATTTTTTTTTATTAATATTGTTTTTAAGTGAATTTATAATTATAATTAAGTTCTATTTATATTTCAGTTATTTTTTAATGAAAAGAAAATTATTGAAAAGTTGCAGAAAGCTAACAATCAATCCGTCTACACTTCGAAGCTTCTACAGCAATGTAAGACATGGAGAGGACCAGCAACAAGTGTTGAAGAATCAGAAGAAATTCTTAAAAATTCAATGCAGAAAACGCAGAAAAAATCGTGAGAACAGAAATCGCCTACTTCAGAGACACTCGCCGTTCAGAAATAGTGTACAATTTACAACTATTTAAACTTAACGAAATCAACCATGAAAAAAGATTGCTAAACTTGTGCATCCTATTAAGAGGAAACAACAAAAGCAAAGTCAGTCTTCCAACAAATTCTGAGGCGCTAGCTGTGCTACAATCGGAACCTGCTCCTGACACAACCAATACTGATGGGATTGCAGTGAATGAGATGTGTGTCACCTTGTGGATTGAAAACAACAAAAATGTCTGGTGTTTAGGCTATTGTATTGAAAAACAAAATGAAATGTACAAAATTGAACACCTCCAGAGAGTTAACAAGAATTCAAACCTTAAATGGAAAAATCCCGCAATCTCAGGTATTGCAGAAGTATCGATCGAAAACATAGCAGCATCATGCAGAATTGATGAAGAATGTGACGTATCAAATGATAGGCTGTTAATCTTCACTTTTAAAAACCATGTAAACATTGATATTTATATAAATAATATTAAATTAAACTTTTTTCCGAAAATATGTTACGTTTTTGTTATATTTTGGTTATTTTTTGCCTAAATTATGGTAAAATAGACAATTAGTATATCTAAATTTTATCAAATTCGAAAGGTTTTCAAGGTATTTAATGTTTTAATTTGAATTCAGCATAAAATTTCTGTTAAAACAATATATAACATCAACCGCCAAAAACTGTAAAAAAAAAAAAATTTTTTGTTTATAGAAAAATATGACCTGAAATTTACCTCATACCTCCTACCCCTACATCTTCAAACAATTACTTTAGTTAATTACACTAAATCTTGAAACTATGGTCTTACTTAACCTCTCACCTTAGCGAGTTTTGCATTTCTTATTGTGAGCAGTTGTTGCGCAATAACAGACAACACTTCAATGTCGATTCGATTAAATTCATCAAAACAACACCACGCGCCAGACGTGGCTAGACCCGAGAAAAACCTCCCCATCATCTTGTAATCAAGACCTTCAGAGCAGTTGAACACCACACATTGCTTTGCAAGAGCTTTCGCTAAATCTTTTGTTGTTTCGGTTTTGCCTGTTCCTGCGGGTCCAGCTGGGGCTCCACCCAAGTCCAATTGTAACGCTCCCATGAGACAGAGATAACAACGATCCTGAGATGAAACAAAATGACACCTCAACTGGAACGTTCAACTTCACAATCACAAAATATGAAGAACAATTAAAATACTTAATCACTGTATCCTATAGCAACATCATAAAGAATGCAAACCTCGAACTTAATTAAAAAACTCACAGTAAGTGGTGTGATAACAAGTCGTGCAGAGGCACCAAGGTATTCATATCCATAGATGTAAAGTGAGTTTGACATTCGAACAACACAGTTATCAAGTTCGCTATCCCAATAATAACGCAGCTGTTTTAACCATTCAAAGTTGCTTTCATTCTCCACCTACAAGAATAGACCGGTGATTACAACAAACAAACAAAAGCAAAATGAGAACGAATCAACATTTTGATTAGCACAAGACACTGGGTGTAACTGTTAAGATGATCATTCACCATCAAATACCTGTACTATACTATACCCAAGACATTTAAAGCTTTCTTTGACAGTTGTATTTTAGTCTTCACAAAAGTTCAATATTTACCTTCTTGTCTACCAGCCCACTGATAATATCCCGCGCATGAACATCAATTGTAATTAAAGCACATAACGTACTCCTTGTTAACTTCGGTAAATGACCTCTCACCAAGGCAGCCAGTTTGTTGAGATTTTCAAATGATTTTTGCTCGAAATCTATCATTGCTTGCAGACGATCGCCATCAGCATTTAAACACGCTGCTACCTCTGCACACCAAATAGTCTGAGATACCGTCAACACTACCTACAATAAACAAATATTTGTAAAATGTCATTAGTCCGTATTTTATGAGTTGACTTGATAAACTAAAAAAAGATAAAATAAATATGCTATCTTTGGATACCTGACTGCAATGTTCAGATACCCATTTTTCTCTGGGCTTTATTTCATAATCTCCAATTGAAAACTTTGTAAGTTTACGCAAAGAGACAACCATTGATTCTTCTACTTTTCCCAGCCAGTCCTCAACATTTCCACGTGCTTTCAAACCCTTAACAAAGAAAAAATAAAACAACTAAAGCTTATGACATTTACAGATTTATTACAAAAATTTGCTTACTACCTAGCATGGTATTAAATGTTGCGTTTGTGAAAATTATAGTATTTACTTTCGTCAATCCAACTTTCTCTCCTTCCGGGGATATCATTGCTAAGATGTCATTACTCTTGGTTCCAGTTGATGAAGAATCAGGTCTTTCTGTGGATTCACCAGAGGATCCAAACTCCAGTTTAGATATTGCATCAAAGCATTTTTGCAAGTGGGGCTGAACAGCATGTGGATTCCTTGTCTGGGAGAGGATTTCCAACAGTTCGTCATTCGATAGAAAGTAAAATCTAAAAACCATAAAAACATTTTAAAAAATGTAACAATGAAGGTTTACTTTTTCAGGGTTTTAGAGCAAAATTAAATACCGTTAGCACCTCCTTTATTTGTCCAAACATTACTAAATACTTATGCCAGTCCAGTACTTTATCATGTCTATGACATTTGATAAACATAAATTTATAAAAAACACCTTGGAAACACAACACATTTTGATTCCAAATATGCCTCAAGACACTTCTGTATTTCATCCAACAACGTGTTGTTTTGCTGGAAGGTCTCCAACAGTCCAGGCTGTGTGGCCGCACGCAACGCATTGGGTAACCGAAACACTTTACGCATGATTTCTTTCCAGGATTTATCCACTTGCATGAACATTTTCGCTTCGGAAGGCAACTGGCGTTGAATGTCAGGGGCACTAAATATCGACTCGAGGTACAGCCAATTACGTTGACATATCAACCACTCATCCTTAATAAAGCAAGAGGAAACTATTGAAAATAACTCCATGCTAACATAGCTAAAACAACCTAAAAAAAATGTTTTGAATCAAGAATATATGACCTTATTTGGAAAAGTCTATGTTTGTGATGTGATTTTTAAAAAATGTTTTGAAGTTGTATCATCAATTTGCATTTCTGTAGAGATTGTTTATACAAACCACACAATTATTGGATTAGTTACACCTTTCGCCAAAAATAGTGAAATTTTTTTAATTTAAAAACTTAGGAGTTTTCACTTACAATTGTTTGACTGAACAAACTTAGTTGTTTCATCCATTCTTCAACCTTTGGTTTGATTGGTCCTACGTGTCTTGAACTAGCAATTGTCGACACATTCACTTGACTGTCATCTAAGATGGCTTGTATCTCGTCCACTCCTCCCAAAATAAAAATGTCTTTGGAATCACGATGAGGCAGCACAGTGAACTCAGTTGATTTCCATGCATCTTCAACCTTCAAAACACTTCAACATTCAAAAGATGAATTCTCTTTATTATCATCATAATGATAATTAACAATTATAGTAAACAAAGTTAATTAGTTAAGTTAATTGCTGTTGCTGTTTTTACACACATCATTTTATGAGGAAATCATCATTACACTTTGTGTAATAGAAGATGAAAGTAGAAAAGACAGGCAGAAAATCATGGTTAAAATACAGCAAAAAATAGGGATGCAACTGTCTGGGTCGAAGATTGTGCAGTTAAAATTAAACAGTCAACAACTCTGCATGACCTTTTTCAGTATCCCTTCTAAAGACGCCTCACTGGAAGCCTGCGAAGCAACCTCCTGTATCTCCTGACTGTGTTCAAAAGCATTCAGTTCAACTAGAAGTTCGAGAGTCAGTGGCAATTCACTTGTAAATTTATGCTCAAATATAACTTCAATCATGTCCCAGTGTCTACTCTTCAGTGAAGGATTTCGTAGATCACCAATCATGGCCAGCTGTAAAAACAATAAGTTACCAGATATAAAGGGCTACTTTAAATATCAGTGTGATCTCTATAGATTTTCAAAAACGATACGAAGCATGTATATCACATTCAAAACATACCTGAACATTCAAAAGTATACTTTTCACAGCTTTTCACAATATTCTGATATCCCAGTTCTATTCTCAATAGAGACTCATCTTACCTTTTTTCGTACACTCTCAACTTTCTCTTTTAATATGGGAACTACTCCATTAGGTGGCAGACCCTTTTCCAACTGCAATACATTCTTCACATATTTCATCACTTGGTTGGTTAACACTTCTGGGTCAAAATTTTCAAATGGTGCCTGTGAAAGAATATGATGAAAAAGAAATTGATGAGTAAAAAGCAACAATAAACTTGTTTTAAAGCTAACAATACAAATACATAGTCTAACCATAACTTAAGACCTAAAAATTATGGATAATTGTGGTTAGCATACGAAAAAAGTGTGTACAACCTCCAACATTCTCTATTCCTACTTTCCAACATCATTATATGATATAAAATATCAAATGGTCCAAAAACTGAAGGGAAAAAATGGCGTTGGTAGTATTTACTCATCAAGTAAATAGCCATTCAAGAAAAGTAATATTATCATTATTACTGTAGATCAGTGGTCAACCAAACCAAACCAGCCGATTAGAATCCCCTCTATGGCATATCTTTTTTTCTGAGTTACAATTGACTTCTTGAGCAAAACTCATTGCGTAATGCAAGACTAGCTTAAACTGGTTGGTGTCTGGTTGTGTGATTTTCATAGGCGCTAAGATGTCTTAAGTACACCAAACCTTGCAAAGCAGGATATATAAGAATAACAATGTTAAGTGCAAAAATCCAGTACAAATGAAATAAAATTCATACCTTCATCCACCCCTCTACAGCAGCATCCCATTCCTGCAATGAATTCCACAAGAGCTCTTTCAAATTGATCTCCGCATGAACCTCTTCCAACTCCTGAAACTTTGTCACCTCCACCTTGAAATTCTTCTGATAACTCTTGTATTGGAATGCACGTTTTTGAAACTCCTCCATCTTGGCTTGCATGTTTGTGATGATCTCATTAACCATGTCAACAGTGGATTCAGGGTCAAGAATTACAGGGTTCTAAGAAAAAACACAAGACTGTATACACAAAGAATAACATTTATGGAACCAATCAATGTTAGGTAAATCTACCATTATTACTTGAAAAAAGTCTAGCTTATTAGTACTCATCAGCAATGTCTCAGTCTAAGAAAACTAATGTATGGTGAGCCACTCTCCTACACGTGTTGACAGTCTGCGCAAATATATATATATATATATTTATATATAAAAAAACAACAAACAAATCTTTTATTGAAATTTTAATAATTATTGATTTAATTTGGTTTTCTTTACGAGATAATAAATTTCAAAATAATTGTTTCAAGTAATGAAAAAATAAAAATTTACCTGGGCTTCTTGTTTCACTTGCTTCACTTCCTTTCCTAATTGAGCAATATCTTTATTCAATGACGTACAGAACTTTGCTACGTTCACATCACGATCAGCTAACGATTTGTCGATAGCATTGCGAACAGCCGCCATTGATGGCTTCAAAGTCTGAACCAAATAATAACTCATGTTAACACATGGTGCCTTACCTTGTAATACAGCTTGTAAAATAATATTATAATTTAATAGTTTAGTGGAAATTTGTTTATCTATTTGTTACATACTTTTTTATAATTTAATTGCTGTTTTATTGAAACTGAAAGAGTATAATACTGTGAAAATTAGTCACGATGCGAAATGCGAAATCTTGGCAATTTGCAAAATTAAATCCACACAGACATTCATCCATGTATGGTAGTTTATTTCAGATTGTTAATGAATTTATTCTTTAATTGAGATGCTTATATACATTTATATACAAAAACAAAAAAGGCAAGTTCACAGTTATACTCTATTAAGCCAACTATTACGTCCAACCCTTGAACTTGAGGAACAAGCGATGTTAAACGTGCAGTGAGCAAGTGAGTGAAACAATGAGTGCTATTGTCGAAAAATGAGAAATTCGCTAAATGAGAAATTCACCTGATAAACAGCAAGATTCTCTGGTGGTGTTGGAACAGAATACTGTTCAATCAAATCGTACAACTGTTTTGCAATGTCAGCATTATTTTCTTTTTCATCAATTTGATCCTGGACTTCATCCAAGAAGTTGAGACTATCCACATATTCAATGGTCGTGGTGGATTTTGATTCCAAGTTGAACTGTGCATTTTGCGAAAACTGTATTAATGCATCCACCTGTTTTTTAGCTAGCGTGGGTAGAATGTCGTTTAGAACCTTTGAACAAAAAACAAATCAATGATATATAGTCAATTACAACAATTAGCAACAACATTGTTACATCCATCTTGACTACTATGTATTAGATATTAAAAGTCAAGTGCTTCAATTAAGGAAAAATCTTTTTTCTTATGTGTTTTCATAAATGATGATAAATGGGACGAAACAAAAATTTGAGAAATAACATTATTTTACATTTGTAACCATAACTCAAGAACTCAGCAATGAAACTTTGTGCAAATATAGAACTATAAATGAAAAAAATCAGGGGGTAATGTCAATATTTCTAAGATCTCCATTTTTGGGCCACAAGAAATAACTTAGGATGGCAATAACTATGCTTAAAGTAAAGTAATGACCAATGTCAAAAGACCTTTACACTCAACAGACAGATTTTACAAAATTTCAATTTAAAATTTGTCTGCTCGGGTGAATATATTACAACAAAATACACTATCACACCGAAATTCGTGAATTTAAAGGATTTGAAAAATTTGATTTTTTCACTGCAAGACAATTGCATACCCCCAAGAGTAAAAGAACTTTCTGATAGGACAGATATATATTGACTTCTATGCAAAATATAAATCTTTCTTCATTTGTTATAAATCATCAACATCAGATTATTTCACCTGTAAACAAGCAAGCGGAGAGGGTGTAAGAACTTCTTTCAGCTTTTGTGTGTCCACTAACAACATGCCAATCTTATCATAATCGTTGATTGACAATGCCATGCGATGTTGTTCACTGTACTTCTTCAAAGCGGAAGAAAAGTAAGACACGTCTGAAAGTGATTTTTAAAATTGTAAAAGCATTGTAAAGTTCAGTAGTGACAGCAAACATAAAACCTTGCAAGAAATATAGAATAGGTTTTTTTAGAAATATTTTTAAACCTTTTTAGAAAGTAATTAATGAGCACCATTTTCTTCAAGCATTTCTCTTACCGTGTTCTTCTTCCTTTAACGCTTGTAAATCCGTGGCCTCGTTCTCAACATAGAAAGCATGATACACTTCAAACATTGCCGCATAATCATCTGCAGCTTTGAATCCGTCGTTCAACGATAGTTTGATGTTGTTCATGGTGCTCTGGAGATTCAAATCATTATCAAACATGATGGTGAGGCATGGACCTTCTCCGCAGGTTTTCTCTTCAAGTTTTCCATTGATAATCGGCCTGTAATCATAATACGAAATAATGAAAACAAGTAAAATAACATTGTCCTTAATAAAATAAATCTCTTTAAGATGTTAATATTCTAGTTATTCAACATCATCATCATCATCATCATCATCATCCTTTTAACATCGCTTTTCTATGTTTGCATGGGTTGGATGCTTTCAAAAGATTATTTTCTCCAATTATGGAGGTTTAATCATCTGATGGTTGCAGGTGCAGATGTTTTTACGGCAAGGTACCAACTTTGTATTTAAAACTCGGTGGCAGCTATGCACCAGGGGAATGGATGCTTATGCCCATGAGGTCAAAGATGTTATACAACCCGCATACCCACAAACAAACAAACAAATTTAATTTTCTACCTTGAAAAGGCATCAAAGTAGGGATCTGGCACAAGATTCGACACACTGAGTGCTGTATCTTGAAAACTCCCAATGATGTTCAAAATCTCCCCCTTAAAATCCATGCTGTTCGGATTGAATCGTAGACATTCAGTTTCCAACAGAAATTCTACTTTGAATAAGGGGTTCAACACAGCTGCCTGAAATCAAGAAACATCAGTTAACAATATTACATGTGAAACTAAATGAGATGCAGTCCACAAAACACACAATCTTTAAAATATTGGAGACAAGAAATTTAATAATCTAGTCTCAAGGATACCATAGTAGATCAATATATTATTTTTTACTTTTTCTTCATTGCTTTCTTTTAAGCCTCTCATTTGTTCAGATAAATATCTGAGTAACACTTCTACAGAATTCACGACAAGGTTTTGCATGGTGTTCAATATGACGTAATCAGTTAAACGTATGAACCTGTAAGACGAAGAATGATAATAATCAATATTGCAAAAATAAATGTTTTTATAATTATTTTTCACTTTTCGCCATTTTATGCTGACACAGCGTGTTATAGAAATGGAAATAATAGTAAACTTATAAACTGAAAAACATATGCAAACTTTAAAATTTAAATTAAACATGGATCAGAAGGATTTCCAGAACCATAACAAACTGAAGATAAAAACCGCTAGAACAATAAGAAGCACTGACCTAGTCAATCGTTGGCAGTGCGCTCGTTTGCTTGCTTGTTGAGTGTACGTCATCTTATCTGGGTCTTCCGTCATTTCATATTCGTAACCACTTGGTGACATTGTATCTAATATATGAGGCGTGAAGAATTTGTGATAAACATGTATATTTATTCTGGTAAAGACCTATCAATCCAAACATTTTCTGGACAAATTACCTTCATTACTTGATTCATTTGAGTCATAATAATCATCTGGCAGGAAGCCTTCCTCCATTAAAGCAGCTCTACATGCACTACGCACAACTTCTTTGACAAGCTCACGAAACTCAGACAAACTTGTTTCAACCTGATAAAATTCAAAAGAAGTCATCAAAACAAAAACAACAAAGCCAACCATAATTACATATTAGATATTAGATTTGATGTATAGAATTAAGGTTACAACTATAGGTTGGTACCTTTTTTAATTGCACACATTGAGTCTCCTTAAACTCTTCCAATGTGTAGGTAACACCCTTTTCTACCCGACACAGTCCCATATCGTTAATGCGAATGCACATGTCTCTTACGCAAAGTAAGGCTGGACGTAATGACTAAAATAGAAAATTAAATGTCATCATTATCACCATCATTATCGCTTAGAGTCTGTTATTAATCCATGCTGGCATGGGTTGGAGTGTTCATGCAATTGCAGATCTCCACTTTCCACGATTATGTGCCAGCTCTTGACAAATACCCTTAACATTCAATGCTGACAACCTGCTTCCAAATGTAATTAAAATGTAACTAGATTAACTTTCGGACACTGGATATAAAACAACATTTCTATATCACAAAAACTTACCACATCTGCTACAAAAAGTTGATTGAAAACATTGTTTTTGGATAGTGCAATCTTTCTACAAACAGAAAATAAAGTTCTCCATTTAACAAAACATACTTAACAACATCATGAATATGGTTGCTCATATGTTGCAATATTATGATATGTAATATGTTAAATCATATAAAATATATATTATTAAAATGCATAATATATAAAATAAGATCGTACATTTTATAGTTATATATTATGGTATATGATATATATTATGTTACATATTATATATTTTTCAATGTTTAAAATATATGGTCAGTGAAATCTGACCAACTTTGTTTGGTCTGGTCTAGAAAATTAACTTAACGCTCGCGTTATTTTAGAAAAACTAAAGTGAAAAATGTAATAATAATAAAGATGGCAGACTCTGAAACTGAAGAGATTGCTTTGTTTTTTGAAAAAACATCAGATCTTGTTAGGGCAATCGAACGTGATTTGAATGAACTGTTGGAAAGAATAAGCATAGCAATTTCTTCATTTGAATCACTGAAGGAAGATTTCCCCCATGCTAGTGATAAATGAATGGATTAATAACATTGTTGTATAAACAAACCAGACAAAAAGAAATCTTGGGGGTACAAAACAAAACGTATTATTAGATGACGTATTGTTTCTTCGTCAGCCATCTTTGTTTTAAATTTTCTTGCAGTTTAAGAGCGCGCTCATAAAAAGAAGCGCTGCAGACAATCAGGAACAGACGAAGATTTAACTGAGATAATTTTACTGACCATATAATTTCACAAATTATATATATTACATATCACACAATATATATTATATATAACTTGATATATAGTACATCATCCGATGTTTCATACAATAAATATCATAATTAGAATATATATAATGTGTATCATAATATTTCAACATATGAGCAACCATACATCAAAAGTAATCTAGTACACATCTTTTTTTTAAGAAACAAGTCAAACCAGGCAGGCTCCATTGTTTCTTAAGATTGATAATAAGATTGGATTCTGAAGAAATTGCAGACAATGGTATTATAAGGTTGATAATTTCACAGCATATAATTTTGATAATGCACTGGGTAGGAGAAGCCTACACATATGAAGATGATATATTAGAAGATTGACTTTGGAGATTGGACTTGTCAAATATTGTTCCTTATAACTTTGTTCAAATTTTGTTCTATATTGTTATTAGTTTACTCTATTAAATATAGCCGTTCCACATCTTAACGTAATATTGTGATTATTTGTATTTCATCCCTTATTTCCCTATCTAAGCCTGGCAATGTTTCTTACTTGTTCCTTAAGATATTGGGAATCTGAGCCTCATGTTTCTTATTTACGTGTTTCTTAAAAGAAGAAGATGTATTATGCGATTTTTGAAGTAAACTTCGAGAAAGTAAGTAAAGTTAAAACTTCATTTCTGAACAAATATAGAAATGAATTTGAGCAGATTGAAAACGTTTAATCAATTTCACCTTGCCCTCACATTTTTCCTCCAAATGTAGAAAGCCTTCCACATACGAAACTTTGCAAATGTTTTTATTTTGATAAGTTGTGAATAGTGTACCATCTCTCTTTCCCACTGAGATAGAGGTGTGAACGAGGATTCGCGTGTGGAGATATGAGTGATGCCATGACGACTGATGGTGTAGTAGTCCGCCTTGTCAATCTTGGCATGGCGAACAATTCTAAAACAAAAACCAATTTATTTTAATTTTTCATTAATATATAATGTATATATATAACTTTTTTTTTTGTAAAAAATTATATTAATTTCTTTATATTGTTATTAATTATTGGTATAAATGATTTTAACAATCTTTTAACACCTTACTTAACGTTGTAAGGGTTGAATTTATTTGACGTCCGTGGAACACTTGTGGACATATAAAGGAAGCCAATTTTTGGATGGGTGCGCACTAATTCCAAGATTTTAACAGGATCAGTTAAACCTGAATCGATTATGTTATCAAAAGTGTCATTAACAAAGAGTCTATCTGGTTTGCGTTCAAAAGGAGATCCAGGCAGATGAACAGTCGTTGTAATGTTGGCTGACCGCTCAATTTGTGCTTGTTGTTTTCTTAGGTTTTCAGGGAGATCTGGTAGTTGAGTTGTTTGTAAATTGATCAGGGGTTCAATAGAGTTTTTCCGTTTAATTCTTTTCATTTCGGGCTCGGAGACACTTTGCCTAATTGTATTTAAATTTTGGAGTTCACGTTGCTTTCTTTGGTACTCCCCAAGATGAGGCTAAAGAGAATTATATTTAAAACAAGAAACATACTCAATCTCTGCATCAATGAAATCATTAAAAGTCAATTTTCATATTAAAATTTTCAGTTAAACTGTTGAAATTAGTAATCCAGGAATGTCTTTTATTGTTTTATATTCTACAGAACATAACTACATATTACATAACTACAGATTTAACAAACAAAGCTTTTTTCAGCTAGTCAAATTTCCAAAGTGTCAAAAGAAAGATTACTTACAAGTGGGTCTAACACAGCCACATTGCTTTTTTTCTGCAATTAAAAGAAAATGCTGTACAATAAACTAAAACTAAAACAATTTACAATTTTAAAAATTTTAAGCAACGTATTTTTCAAAAGTGAATAAATATAAATGCATGTTTTCCCCAGGTTCATTTAATCCAGAAATTTTTTAAAAAAAGGTTCTACAAATTCACATAAACATCAAAAGTTTCACATTTTCCACCATTTCCAAGAAATTTATAAATGTTTCAGCATACTGTACGATAAGTATGCTGAAAAGTATGAAAGTATTATACCTGTTTCCTTCTTCCAAGCACTGGTCGTAAGTACTGATACTTGTTGGGTTGCAAAACTTCTGGTTTGCCAATTAACCTGGCCTTTAGTTCATCCATTGTTTCAAAGTTCCACAAGTAAAGCTGATAAACAATTGATACATGGTATATATCACTGCTTAAACATGTAAGGGAAGAAAATCAAAATTACCAAATACATATCAAAAATATGTAACTTAAATCAATGTGTCAATGAGATGGCATTTCATTCCATGGAGATACAACGCAGTTGGTGAATGTGCCACTCTTGCTATTTTAAATAATAATAATAATAATAATAATAATGGAGTTTTTACGGGACTCTCCACATGTAACAGTGGCTCTTCTTATCCCAAGGTTTAGGTCCTGGCGTACTTAGGGCACCCATTTGCACCTACGAAGTCGCTTTACCAGACAACCCACCATTTGAGCTAGGCTTGCATTACGCAATGAGTTCCGCTCAATAACTCAACTGTAACTCAGAAATCAAAATATGTCCGAGCTGGGTTTCGAACCAGCACCGTTTGATTTTGTGGGTTGAATGCACTAACCACTAAGCTACAGTGACCGTAAATAAATATATAGATATATTTAAATATATAGATTCCTCCATCATGCAATGATAGGTTATAAAATATATATTTAATTATTTTATTTATTTATTATTATTTATTTATTCATTTATTTTGTCAACTACTACAGTAATATAAACCATATATATAAAATATAATTGGTATAAATAAAAAAACATTTACCGTTACAAATTAACTCAAGATATACAAAAATATTAACGAAGACTGTACTTAACAAGGAGACATACCTAATACTTGACAAAGTAATTAAAGAAGTAGCCACCATAAAAAAATATACAAGAAACAAAACTAAAAAGAAAATCCTTTTATTCCCACACACAAAAGACATCTATTCATATTGAAATAAAATAAAATAAAATAGCAAAAAAGTGAAAAAGTGAAAATATTTAATCTTGAAAAATAATCCAATTAATTGTAATTTTGTAAGAAATGCTGTTTAATAGAGTTTGCGAGGGAATTATTAGTTTTATGATCAGTCAAATTTAGTTTATCCAAGAATAAGTTCCATAAGTAAGGACCTTGATAATGAAGCGACGACAAACCATATTTAGTAGTTATAATTTTAGGAATAAAAAACTTATTAACTGAGCGGGTACTATGGTTGTGTACAGGTTTGGTTAAAGCAAAGATACTCTTTAGTCCATCAGGGAAACCTTTTAGAAAATAGCCATACAAACATTTTAAAACTTGCAAAGTTAGGACATCTTTGATTTTACAAACCCCATATTTAAGGAATATTGGAGTTGACGGGGTATCATAATTTGAAAATGTAATGATTCTTAAGAATTTTTTTTGAAGTTTGTAATTTTATCAAAGTTTTTTTTAGATGTAAATTGCCACGCTAAACTACCGTATGTGAGATGAGAGTAAAAAAGAGCATAGTATAATAAAAATAGGTTTTTAGTTGGTAAAAAATGACGTAGCTTTGATATTATTCCACACGTTTGAGATAACTTTTTACATAACATTCTTGTTTGTATATTCCAGTTTAAATGCTCATCAATATATACTCCCAAGTAACATACAGAAGGTTTCATAGTTAGTTTAAATCCGTTTATTTTGATACTAATAGAGCATTTAGCACTCCTCTGTGGTCTAAATAAAATCAATTCAGTTTTCTTTGAATTTAGAGAGAGTTTATTAAAATTTAACCACTGGATCAAAAGTTTAAGTTCGTAGTTCATTATTGTTTCTATTGTCTTTAGATTTTTGCTACAAAATAAAATGTTAGTATCATCGGCAAAATGATGCACAACAGATTTTTTTAAAACTTTATGAAGATCATTAATAAAAATTAAGAAAAGCAAAGGTCCTAATGTGGATCCCTTGGGTACCCCACATTGGACTGTTAAAGAGGAGGATTTACAATTTGACAACCTGACAAATTGATTTCTATTAGTTAAAAAGGACTTAAACCAACTATTAGCAACACCTCTTATTCCATAATTGTAAAGTTTATCAATTAATATTTCATGGTTAACGGGATCGAAAGCTTTTTCCAAATCTATAAACACACAACAAGCATATTTCCCACAGTCAAGATTTTTCTTAATTTTCTCAATTAAACTGATAAATGCATGACTGTTTCTAAATCCAAATTGTAATTTATAAAGTATTTCATACTTTTCTAAAAAATTGTATATACATACTATATATATACATATACATATATATACATACATACATTTTTCAAAAATTTTACTAAATATTGAAAGTAGAGAAATAGGCCTGTAATTGGAGCAAAGTTTGTCATCACCTCTTTTAAAGACAGGAATGACCTCTGCTGATTTTAATATATGTGGAAAAACTCCTTCATTAAAGGATTGATTTACTAGCATCGAGAGAGGTTTGGCAAATAAAGTAGCACTTGGTTTAATGAGAAAAATGGGAAAGCTATTTGGGCCAATTGATTTTTTAGTGTCTATAAATTTAATAATGTTTTCTACTTCAGAGAGGTTTGTAGGTTCAAGTATTTAATTGGTTATTAATTGAAAATATCTGATTTGAATGTGTTGATTTACGGATTTTTTTTAGATATATTTGGACCAACATTAATAAAAAAGTTGTTAAATAATTCAGCCATTTTATCTTGAGAGGTTATCTTTTCTTTACGGTTTATTAACATGGTTGGATTCATTTGTTTGATCTTTTTTAATGAAGATAAAGAATTTATGCCTTCCCAAATTTTCTTAGTACAATGACTGTTTTCCTTAAAAAAAGAATCATAATATTGTTTTTTTAAGCCTTATTTCATGAACAATTTTGTTTCTTAAAAAACTTTTATAAGAAAGATACAGAAATTCCTTTGCAATTACATCTTTCGACGTAGTAATTTTTTTTAACAATTTGTCACGGTTTCTCATTTCACGTTTAATGTCGTTTGTTAACCCTGGATGGTTTACCTTTTAAATTAATTAATTAATTAATCAGTAGAAAATTATTTTGTTTGAATATTGAAGGTGTATTTAAAGGCTTTTATTGAAAACTAATTATTGCCCACTATGTATCTATATACCCTTCAAGCAGAAAGCCTAATCATTTTTATTTAATGCAAAAGACGGATAGATAAATCGTTAGTTTCTCCAGTCTACCTAATTTTATATATACATACTTGGTATATATTTGTATATTGTAAACCTTTATTAATAATAAATGAATAATATAAATGACTAGTTATTGTTGCAGGCTGAGGCAGCGCTTTCCGAGTTTTGTTCCTCTCAAGATGGTAAATATGTTCATTTTAGTAATTAGTTTGCGCATATTTCTTTTATTTAGATTTAATTAATTTCTTTTATATATTTTCCATGATAAATTATTTTTTGTTTGTAAGCAATTTGTGTGCTCCATAGATAATCATTCAAACATACGATGAACTCGATTTACCTAGCTCAAAAAAAAGGATAGATAAAACTTGAATAGCGCCGCCTTTTTAAAACCGCGCCCAAAATCTTGTTCAAATTGGACATATTCTGCAGATGGGAAGATCAGGAAAGGGAATTAGCATTTTTGTCTATATAACCATAGCAATTTTATATAGATATACTTCTTTTAAAGTGAATTAAATTAACGCAAACATTTTCGGCTTGACTTCAACTATCTTACTTCTCTATAATGTCTTATTTAAAATTGAGTAAGTATACAATAATTGGTTTTAGGAAAAATACCTACTTGCTGCGATTTGTCAGTGGTTGTTCATTTTGTCAGCCATTATGGACTTTGAAATAAGTTGTTTGCGCATGCGCAACGACGCGTTGCTACTAGTTTTATTTAGAAAATCTTTTGGAAACACACTATGTTGCGGGACTCTTTTTACTCAAGAAATAGCGCACTTATTTTGGCTGGGGACTAACCGAAAAACATGCTTTTTGGCAAAATTTTCTGCAATCGATAAGAATTACAAAGTTTGTTTTGGTCGATTATTACTCCGCCAATAAGTTTATAAGTACTGCGAAGAACTTTATTGCACAACAAGTGTTGTATAATGACGTAACGGCTTTCAGTGGTACCTTATTGAGGAAAACTTCGTCGGGTAAAAATGACAAAATTTTCGGCGTTTGACGAAAATTTTCCCCGACGAATAATTTTACCCGACGAACTACCAATTTCGAAAAAGTCAAAAATACGAAATTAGCAAAATGTGTTAGTTTATAAAAAGAAGCAGCATTTCCTTTTCTGATTTAGAAACCTTAGAAAAAGTTTCAGTACAAATGAAATATTTTAAAACAGTTTTATCGTTTTTCATCAAACGGGATTTGACATCTTTCATAAACCTCTTGCTCCTTCTTGACGGTTTCAAGTACGCCTGCTTTTTCAAAACCTTTGATGATGGACTCCTTCTGTTGCTTAAGATAATAATACATTTCAACAATCCATTTTGCATGCAAAGGTTTTAAGTCACTCAGCTTGAGTGAAACTTAAACATCTGCCGCAGCTTTTCCATTGGTTAATTGCTTGCTCACCCTATCTGCATACCAAGTGTTGAAACAATGTGACACAAACTTTTTCGCTTTTTGATTAATAGTTAAGTCTAGCGGTTGAAACTTGTTCGTTAAATTGTGAGGTACAATCACCAGGTCAAAGTGGAAGTTGAGACAAATCCAAGATCTATAGCAAAGGATCCATACTAATGTGCAATTAAAGCAAAGCATGAATATTTTGCTAGTTGGAAAACTGTTGGTCACATTCAACGTGAAATTTCAAGGTATATATGTCTATTTTTTCATAAAGGAAGAAGAATAAGAAAATTGAAATCACTCAACTACAAAGATTCTTCGTTTTCTTCTGGTGGGCTTGAAGTCCCGCTTTCGCTCAAGTTTAAGTGTGATACGAAGTGGATTCTTGATGCTATGGAAGAATTTTTAGACAATTTCTATTCTTATGACTTTGCTGGGAATCTTGTCAGTGAAGAGGATGAAGCTGATGAGATTGAAATTGATGTTGTTAACCTCGAGCAAGAAGAAGATTCTCGAGACGATAGCAATGACGAGACTGAAATGGATTTACCAACCATGGTATCTCATTTATCTGGAGAAATACCTATTACGATAGATGATTCTGATAGCGAGTAAAATATATGCAGTAAAATTATATCACGTATAGTATTTTCTAAAAACAGTATTTTTTTTAACGTAGCGAACAATTTTCGTCGTGGAAAATGACGAAATTTTCGGCGTTTGACGAAAATTTTTCCCGACGAAGTTTTCTCCGATAAGGTAATAAGACTCTATCTGGCGTCCTATGGCTCGTTAAGGAATTTAAAAACGTAGGGAAGCATTTTGTAATGCGTTTATAAAATAGTTGTTTTCTTTCTGAAACCAATCAAATTTACAATATGTAATTGCACTAATACAATATGTATAAAATATACTAATTAACTGATTTTCCACAAGCCATTAAAAAAAATAATTGACTTTTGTCATAATTGAGGGCTTGGGTCCGAAGCTGAAAATGTTTCCTTTGATATTTAGTTTCTTTGTGCTAACTATTATGCTTTACCCTAAATAGCAGACCAACAATTTTTTTTGCACCAAAATCCTCCACTATTATCAGTGTATAGACAATTACGAATGTGCGAAGAAGTGTATTTCTTTCTGGGCTTTTTCGTTCAAAAACATTCAATTGGTAACGTTAGAGACATTTAAAACCATATTTTATTTAAAAATATTGGACAATAAGGGGAATCCATAAAGAACGTAGGCAGGTAGAAGTGGGGGGGGGACC
Source organism: Candelabrum cocksii (assembly GCA_963930725.1). Classification (NCBI taxonomy): domain Eukaryota; kingdom Metazoa; phylum Cnidaria; class Hydrozoa; order Anthoathecata; family Candelabridae; genus Candelabrum; species Candelabrum cocksii. The sequence goes on from OZ005664.1 coordinate 17,791,133, forward strand.
CAAATGTGCGTACATCGAGAGGAGTCACAAAGACAGTGAGTACATTGGAAAAGCTAGGGAGGAGGTAATATTTTGTAATAAATATGCGTACATACGCAGGGGGAGGTGTAAAAGCATACAAGTACGTTCAGAAGGGGGAGGGGGGGGGGGAGGGGTCCTATGGTAAAGTAGACTTTACTTGCGTTTTCTGTTTGCAACTAAAATCATTATGAACATTCACTAAAACAACAAAGAATAAGGTGCTGTTGATATGGTTCGTAAAAAAAACTGCATCTTGACTTCAAAAATAGGCAACAAAGAGAATGATTATTATTATTTTATGTACAGAACAGAGTTTCACGTTCTTTACGTTCTTCATTTACCAGAACGGACACCTGAAATAAACAAGAAAAATATCTTTACCAGAAGAATTGTAAGGAATTACGGTTCAAAGTTAAATATTGAAGCGTTATTAGCAAATGAAGCTATGAGAGACCTGTGGACAATGAGACTTACCATCCTATGTACGCCTGACATAGGTTAATATGAGAGGTCGCTTGCTTAATGAGCGCATCTACTTGCTCCTCCACTTCTATTGATTCCTCCTTATTAAAATCACAGCCAGTGAGTTTATCCCTCACTCTGTTGACGATCTGAAGGGCGCGTCTGTTCACGGCTTCCGGTTTGTAGCCGAGTTCCGTTTCCTGCAAAGGAGCATCGGCGGCCTTTGCTTTATTCCCGCGTGGCCGGTGTTGAGTGATGTCTAACGCTACTTGGAATTCTACCAAAAACAAAGACCGTTTTCCAAAATTATGAACAAAAGTAAAATTAGTAATTTTCATTACGTCATGACCCGACCAGTTTGAAGTTTTATAAATAACCACCTGTTCCAAGCAGATTTAGTTATAATGATAACTAGCAATTAAAGGTAACTAGTGTTTACCGTCGCTGTTGGCAGGGTAGCTCTCAGTTCGACCTTTTGATCGCTTCTCCTTAGGGGCTAGATGGTAAAAGAAATGAAATAAAAAGTCGACGAATTCAATTTCAAAAACACTCTTAAACAGGTCTCATGTGCATATTCTGAAGAATTCAACAAGCGAGTACATTGACGCATATTAGCCATCTTACTATCGATGAGTTTCCAGTTGAGCAAAGGATCATACACAAACGCTTCTAGCACCGCCATTAAACTGTCTTTATTTTCGCGTAGCACTCGCATCACACTTTCGCACGTCATCCGGTAGTTGCCATCAATACCTGTTACCTAGAGGCAGCGGTGAAACCGTAAAATAAGCACTAAATGCAGAAATATATTTGTATTTGATTACGTTAGACAAACTGGCAAGCTTAAAATACACAAGTGGGCTATGATTTTTATACCATCATATAGACTGCATGAACTAGCTGTTACCTCCATCGCGTTAATGAGCATGCGTGTTAACCGGAAATGAACCTTTTCTGGAAACTTCTCACGCGTCATAGCAACCTGCAAAAAGTTGTGTAAATCGGTCCACCGTCAACCGGGATGCATATCTATTTTTCCTACCTCAAAGCAATCACCAAAATCGATATGCAGAATCTTTCCAGACATTCTGTCCAACATGAGGTTTGAAGGATGCCTACAACGGATAGGACTGCGTTAGATTTGAACAGTTGAATATATTTTATTACCTGTCCCCTAACCCTAAAACGTAACCGACCATCGACATGACTGCTAGAGATCGGGTGTAGTTGGTTCTGCGGTCAAACCATACCTAAATGCGGTCAAAGGTCTTGTAATTGTTAAAGCTGCACTTATTAATCTAACGCCGTTTTAAAACAAATGTGCCGCGAAATTTTACAGCTCTGAGCGTAGTAAATACTAATTAAAGCCAGTAATTCAACCTCTGAACTTGGACTTTTGAGCCACAATATTTTTGCCAAATCATCACCCTGCGTGTTATTAAGCGCATGCTCGAACACCTCCACCTTCTGCATCAAGTGCAAGTGCTCATAATCAGGCGCCATACGCAACATAATCCGATGTTCGATGTTCAGCAGGATCTTGCGCTTTTCGCGGTAGTCGCGAATCAATGTGTGCAGAGTGTCGCAGTAAGGTACCCATCCGATGAGACCGGAGTTCGTTGAGAGAGGGATGACCGCGTAACGTTGAATGCTAAGTGAGAAAGTATTTTCAGAAGTGCTGCTACCAATCCATGCATAGAGAAATCATCGTTTCTAAACGCAGTATCTTTTTACCTTAGTTCAAGACATAACCAGATACAATTGTTAGCTCAGATTATAGCGATCAACGATCATTTTTGATACGACAAAGAAACAATTATTAGAAAATACTAAAGATCAGATTTAGATTATTCAAAAGCAACTGCGATGTTACCTCAAATGTCTTTTAAATGTCACAGAATCGTTTACTAGCAGAGTGTTCACCAAACCAAACAGTTGCATGACTCTTTCATCTTGCCGCAAATCCTCGTGTCCTTTCAACACGAACATGAAGTCTCCTCCGTTGCTTCCACTCAGTGTGAGTTTCCTAGGTCGTTGTTTCGACGTGATCACGTTCAAAGCGGGACTGATGCTCCTGATCCGGATGATGGGTTTGTGCGGTTCGTAGGTGCCTGGCATAGCCAACTCCAAGTCAATGCATCGCAGTAGTTTGGGTGAAACATGTTGTAGTTCAAGAGAAGTGAGCTAGAAGATAAGCGAGGGAAAAACATGTGAAATCCCAAAAGTTTTACATATATTATGTAAGAACTTTTTAGAAAAAGACTTCCGAGACAAATACCTGTGGAAGTTGTTTAGTGATTCTTCTGAATACGTGATAGTACAGATCCCACGCTTGCGTCAGATCCTTATCATGGCCAGAGTTCTGAAACTTTTTACACCATTCCTGTGCTTCCATTAAATCGCGTCCAAACGACTGAACACAAAGAACAGCAATATTGAACTTGTCGGCAGTGAGTGTTAAAATGAGAAGGAAACTTTAAACAACTAGTAACTTTCCCTTCCTAAATAATTCTTCCACATACAAAAAGAAACATTTTGATTGTTCATTTATTGAACTCGTGATTTATTGAACACGTGATTTATTGAACGCGTGATATGAGCCTTATTGGCCTTACCTGATGGAAAGATGTTTCACTCAGAGTCTGCGGTCCACGTTCCATCATTTGGTGCAGCGGTTCCAACACTGCAAACATGCCCTTGATATTATGGTCACCGAAATAAAGGCGAGACGCCTCCTCCAGCCCTTCATGCCAGAGCTCGTGCCATAGTATAGCCACTCTAATCAACTCTTCGCTCACCATTAACGCCTGCTGAACCAACTGAGGACTGTGCTCACAGAGGTTGTTAAGAATCTCATTGGCGGCGTTTTGACGGTCAATGTTTGGTGACTTCGAAGCAACAGTCAACGGATATATCAGTGCCTTTAAGAATATAATTATATTTCTATATAAATGGCTTCATTTATACGAGACCGGGAGTATCAACCAACTATATCTATACCAACTGAGCTATGCCTGACTAACAACTGTTTTCTATTTTTACCAGAATTGTTTCGGGTTCATTCTGACACATTGATTACCAACTAAAATCACGATATATTCTACCTGTGGGTGTTGCTTTCCAACATCATTGAGTAGCTGATGAATAAGACCGCTGATTGGCTTGCGGGAGGTATCAATCCGAGCTATTAACTGTGGTATCACCTGGGAAGCAGTGACGAAATAAACAATGATGTAGCAAAATTTAAAAATGAAATATTGTAATTCTGATCAAAAATTGATTGATCAACAAAGATGGTTTATAAATATTTTATTTTTACTTCTTATAAATTGAAAACACGTACACACCTGTAACCAATTGTCTATTTGAATGGTTTTAATACCATCGACAAGCGCATGGTAAACGTCAGGCCAGTGTCCAAACTCAAACCAGAGAGTTAGCAGTCTAAACAAATAAATAGTTGTAAAATTATAATACCCTTAATGATATCCTAAATGTCTACGAACTTACAATCAGAATATAATATCCTCTATTAAGAATGCTATGAAAAAGCTTCAGGTGAAGTTGCTTTTTAACATGTATTTAAAAACATAGTCTTGTTGAGTTCTAGTTTTCCCCCCACCTTAACGTGTCCTGCAACGAGTTGCCCATTGATAGAGATATTGATCTAAAGAAGCCACGCACGGCTGGAATAGTGTACGTGAGAACATCATTATCTGTTGACTGCAAGTTAAAAATAAACTATTAACAGGTAAACCTCATTAATTGGCTACAAACATACCATTCGTGGTGAATTAGGAGGACTGCTGAGGTTCTTGTAGTATAATACGCTCTCGTAATTCATTAGCGCCCAAGAATGCCACGCCTGAACGTACACAGAGTAAAATATTTAGTTTGTCACCCTACGAATTAACTTGCTAAATTTATGGAATCCAGGCTAAGTACACATGACTTTACAAAAAATTAACTACTCATCACCTTATACCACTTGCTGTTGTTTTCAGTAGCTGCAGAGTAATATTGAAGTATTGGTGAGATAGTGTTTGAGTTAATGCCTTCAGTAACCGTCATCCACTCGCCAAGTTTCATGTGGCATCTAAACAGACAGTGAGTCATTACCGATGATAGAGGTACTTAAGAAAGTACAAGTAATTGAAATACAGTGAGTTTCTTACTAGAACCATATTAATAAAATTAACAAGATTAGTTATTCATCGTTTTCACTTACTTCCCCAATAAACACACCAGGTTGTTTTGGTCTTCAAGTTTACTGTCATCTGGAGACATTACTGGAGACACTTTTGGTTGAAGAACGTTCCGTACAAAATGCTTCAAGTGACGGAAGGCTTCTTCCTAAATTATTCATAAAGATCAAAACAATTAAGTTGCATCATCCAACAATCTTACATCTGCTCTATTCATAACTCTTTCAATTCAATGCACGGTAGCATTGAGAAACAGAATGTGTGGTACTCTATAGTAAAATCACTTTCGTCCAAATTAAAACCGATTGCAGCTTATAATTAAAATCATTATCAGTTATAAATGTTAACCGTCATGCCCTATATAACACAAGAAACCACTCACCCGTTGTCCATCCTTCCACAAATGTTTCATGTAAGCGAATGTGACTTGGGGATACTTGGATGGAATCAACTGATCGGGGTGCTTCGACGGGTCCGTGCCAAGTAACATCACCAGCGTTTGGTGGGACAATGACTATAAGTAAATACTTTAAGTAATTCTGAGCACTTTATATTTATTTCATAAAACACATAGAGCTCACATAAAGGTAGAAACATCTAAAACAATCGCCAGCTTACTAGTTGTCCAGATCTCCTACATAAGCTGGCATACTTGAGCCAGGTCTTCATATCCTCCTTTGGGGTAAGAACTAACGAGTGAACACGAATGATCCTTTGCCAGTCCTCGACGACAGGTTGACAACCCTGTAAACGGGCCCACCACGCGTCTTTTATATTTTCACGTCTCTCAGGAACAAGTTTGTACGTAATTACTTCTTCAAGCTCAGACAGCATTTGCACCATGACCATCGTCTTAAAACAAATTGTAAGTGACAAATTGTATGTTTTACAAAGAATTCCTCTAATCCTTTACTAAAGTGGCTCTTATTAAGAATATTAATGTTCCCATAATGCAGTCTTGACACTCATTTCTCCAAATGTTTATTGTGTCAGAAATTGTTTCAAACCTACTTACAATTCAAGCCACCATACTGAGTAACAAATTGAGCGAGATACTTTCAGGGACATGGCAAAACTCAACCCAGCTTGCTAGGGCACTGAGTCACTGCTGTTTTACTTATTTATTTTTTATTTCAACATTTTGAGAGCAGTATTTTAAATCAAGAAATAATCAACGCAATTAAATCATGATGATGTCTTAATTTCAGCAATATTTAACGTAATGTTTGCAACATAATACCGCACCCAAGAACTCTCATATCGATTTTGCTAATTGCTGAGAGTAGTTGTGCTTTGAGAAGCTCTTCAAAATTTTGCTGTTTCTTTGCTGTTGGCCGTTGCTTTGGATTTGGATTTTTGTTCGAATTGGAGTGTATTAATTGATTACTGTGGAGTCGGTTTGGTGTAGAGGGGGAAGTTATTTTTGTTGTAAAATTCCTTGAAACGTGGTTTAAAACAGTTGGTATTTTCTGTTTTTGCTGATCAAAGTTTACATTCTCTCAACTGTTCTAAAGTCTTAAGTACTTTTAGTTCCTGTGTTTCACTCAGAAATCCTTTAAACATAATTGCCCCATTTGCAACATAATTACTAACAATTGTTAGTACAAAAATTTTTAATTGATTGTTTTAATTGTTTATTAACTTATCGTTACACGCCTGTTAAGTCAATCAAATTGCTTAACAATCCTTTTTTCCTTTCTTACTTTTAATTATTGTATATAAAAATTTTATCTTTGTCTTAAACTGAACTCCATTCATTTCATTTATCATGTCATCTAACAAGTCATCTTTCGGTCGAATTTTAAAAAAACCTGACAGATTCAATAAAAATCGGTCCAATCTGAGTGCCCATTGTTTCAACGAAAATTACACCAGTGTTGACAGCATTATTTATTTTAGGCACTGCACACGTTGTTCCAAATACTATTGCAGTGAGTGTTGTGAGTTCAGTAGGGACATCATTGAGCTTCTCAATGAGAAAGTTGATAACTTTTGGTTCTGTCCGGACTGCACTAAACCTGCTCTAAATGCAATCTTTGTAGAAAAAGATATTGAATCCAGATGCGCAGCCTACTTTGAAAAAATTGAATCTCGCCTTTTTTCTCTCGAAGCGTCTCATTCTTTATATAAATCTTCATTGTCCAGCATCAAAGACAGCATTGAGACAAACGCCTCATTAATTCAAAAATTAGTTGATGACAACTTGAATCTAAACACTCTAATTTCTAATTTAAAAAATAGTGTCAAGGTTGATTGTTTAGACTCCAAACATACTCTAACTAAAGAAATTTTTAAAAATATTGAAGATCACAACTGGCGCAAAAATAATTTGATAATCTATGGTTTGAAAGAGACTGAATCGGTTAGTAACTCATTGCAGGTATTGGGTCTCATTAAAAATCAGCTTAGACTAAATATTCGCATTGACGATATTAAAATTTGTGAAAGACTCGGTCCTTTGCATTCCGCTAAAATTCGACCGTTATGAGTTACTCTGCGTGATTATGACACAAAAATTTCCATCTTAAATCACAAATGGATTTTGAAAGAAGCTGATGGAAGTATTTTTATTAATCCAGACAGGAGCAAGGAGGAAAGGGATATATTCAACAAACTTCGAGTTGAAGCTAAACAGAGGGAGGCTGGTGATAGTTTGGGGGAATGGGTCTATCGTGTAAGAGGTCCTCCGTGGAATTTGTTTGTAAAACAAATAAAGAAAAACCCCTCTTTAAATCAAAACGCAACAACAAAGCCAAAATAAAGTTGAATACTCATTCTCCTATCTCCTTAGCTTTTAGCAACATTTGTGGTTTTCGCACCAATTATTCGGATGTGGAGGCTTTTTTGATAAAAAATAATCCGGATTTATTAGCACTTTGCGAATCTAACCTAAATGCTGGTATATCTTCTAATGATTTCCTTGTTCCTAGATACCTACCTCTGTTTAGATTGGACTCCTCTATTCATATACATGGTCTAGCAGTTTATGTCAAGGAAACTTTACCAATATTTCGTGAAATTGACCTGGAAGACCCCAATCATCCTTTCATGTGTTTTCGTTTGTCTCTTCTACATTCAACTAGTTTTTTGTTCTTTCTCTATCGTTCTCCATCTTCTCAAGACTGTTCTGTTATCAAATCAGTTTCAAAGTCTGCTGACTTAGCTCTTCTTAATCATTGTTCAACCAACATCTTTGTATTTGGTGACTTTAACATTCACCATAAACAATGGCTAAGATTTTCGAATGGAACAAGTAGCTCTGGTGTCGAAACCTATAACTTTGCAGTATCTCAGTTTCTCTCGCAATTGGTTGATTTTCCAACCCGCATTCCTGATCACTCAAGTCAATCGCCCTCCTTGTTGGATTTATTTTTGACCTCTAACCCTGAAATTTGTAAGATATCTCATAGCGCTCCACTAGGCCATTCTGACCATGTTGTTTTGGAGGTCAAAATTAATTTCAATAGGCAAGTTTCCCATGAACATCCCATGCATAGATCCTTTTTTAGATATGATCTTGCGGATCAAGAACACATTCAGTCTGTCCCTTGGGAAAAAATTCTTTCCAACTCAGTTGATGATTGTGTTAATGTAACTACTTCAATAATATCTGAAGCAATACGATTATTTGTTCCGTCAGGGAAATATCAGTTAAAACCTCATTCTTTGTCATGGTTTTCTCCAGCTTGTGCTGCAGCCATAGCAATCATTTCTTTCATCGCTACCGTCGTGATCCGACTGATCATAACAGACAACTGTTTATTGCCTTGCGCAATAATTGTAAATATGTTGTTCGTAAAGCTAAAACTGTTTTTGCTGAAAGGACTAAAGATCTTATCAAATCCAAAGAAATAGGTTCTTGCAAATTTTGGCGTATTATCAAAAACGTCTGGGGTAGTTCTAAAACATCTGTACCTCCACTTTTCAATGGTCCTGAAGTCATTAGTCTATCTAAGGATGAAGCTGAACTATTTGCTAAACTCTTCAGTTCTCATTCCACCCTCGATGATTCTGGTCATGATCTCCCTTATTTCTCCTCCAAAATTGTCCAGACTTTACATGATTGCTTTATATCTCCTGATAAGGTTTCTAAGATTATTAACAAAATGGATTCTAATAAGGCTACTGGACCGGATGGCATTCCTGTAATTGTACTTCAAAGGTGTTCTACCGAGTTATATCTCGTTTTGTGTGCTTTTTTCAAAAAGTGTTTGGATGAATCCTGTTTCCCTTCATCTTGGAAGTTTGCCTCTGTTATTCCAATTTTTAAAAATTGTGGTGAGCGATCTAATCCTTCTAATTACAGACCAATCAGCCTCATTTCCATCTTAAGCAAAGTTTTCGAGACTTTAATTAACCTGAACTTAGTTGAATTTATTGAAAAAAATAATTTGTTTTACGACTCCCAGTATGGGTTTCGTTCTGGGCGTTCCACTGCTGACGTTTTGACAGTTATTACTGAACGTTTTTATCGTGCCCTTGATGTCTCTGGTGAAGCGCGAGCAGTTGCCCTTGACATCTCCAAGGCATTTGATAAAGTCTGGCATCGGGGGCTACCGCACAAACTTAAGGCATATGGTTTAAAAGGTCCATTTTTAAATATTATCTCTTCCTTCCTTTCCAATCATAAACTCAAGGTGGTTCTTAACGGTCATTCTTCTTCCATTTTTTCCATCAATGCTGGTGTTCCTCAAGGTTCAGTTCTCAGTCCGACTCTATTCCTACTGTACATTAACGATCTCCCAGACAATTTATCATCCAAAACCGTTATTTATGCTGATGATTCAACATTGTATTCTTGCCTTAATAAATCAGATGATTGTGATAAAGTTAGAATGGCCTCTGATCTGGAAAAAGATCTCAATACAGTAGTTGAATGGGTAAGAATTGGCTTGTTAATTTTAATCCATCTAAAACTAATCTTCTTTCCATTAATCATCTCAATCATGCTTACTTACCTTGAATTTTGATAAATGGTTCTCATTTGCCTGAAAGCAATTCATTTCGTCTTCTTGGTCTTATATTTACCAGCGACCTCTCATGGCGATCTTATATTGAAAATATAGCTAAATCAACTGCCATGAAGGTTGGTTCTCTTTTACGAGAAATGAATTACCTCACTCCTGAATGTGTCCTTTACTTATACAAATCATCAATTCATCCATGCATGGAATACAGCTGCCACATTTGGGCAGGTGCACCAAAAAATTGCCCGAATTTGTTAGACCGTGTTCAACGGCGTGTTTGCAACGCAATTGGTGAAAACCTTTCTTTGAAATTGGACTCCCCTTGTTCCGGCGGAACGTAGCGTCTCTTTGTCTCTTCTACAAGTTTTTTTATGGTCATTGTTCAAGCGAACTATCTTCTCTTACACCTTCTCTCAAAATTTTTCTCCGTTCTACTAGGTTGTCTTCTTCGTCTCACCAATGGACTGTTTGTGTTCCAAATTGTTGTAGGGATTTTTATAAAAACAGTTTTTTTTCCGCGTGCGTCCAGACTTTGGAACTCCCTTCCATCTACATGCTTTCCTCCTGAATTTAACCTTCAACTGTTCAAATCTAATGTTCATCGCTACCTTAAATCTGCTTAACTTCTCCTGTAGCTCTTTACTCGCAAGTGGCCTTTTAGGCCTTGTTTTGAGCAATCTCCAATAAAAAAAAAAAAAAAAAAATTGTCAGCTTTACAAGCGTGCGAGAATAACTTGTTTTAGTATATATATTTACGAGATTTGTATATTATCTTTGTTCTGATGATGACTACAACTTAGCCAAAATATGTTAACGGCAAGGAGTACTTAACTCAGAAGGTGCAGTGTAAGATTTCAGGACGGTTTTGCGAAGGCAGTAGCTATTGCGCGCAATAATCGGTTTATATGATATTATATCAATAAAAACTAAATGGAAATGAATGAAACAGTTTAATTTGTTTTTACTTTCAATGGATCTATAGGTTTGTGATTACTTGGCACTTCCATTACTTTGGATTTGTGATGGTAAAAGTATTTTGAGTTGGCGGGATGTATGTTTGCAGTCATCTACTTCTAGCTAGCAAGATTCTAGTCAAGTTCTAGATCGAATTCTAATTCCTTCTTAGTTCAGGCTTTTATAAATATTGAAACTGAATTGAAATATAGACTGAATTTAGGATCAATTGTTCTTAGATCTAAGATATATCTGCTTGTTGATTAGTTTTTTCATCATTATCATTATTATGTTTTTATTTTATTTATTTTTTGTATTGTTAATATGTATTTTGTTCTTCTAACTATGATATGTTGTGAAAGATTGCAAAGGGTATTTTGTCATTTTTATTTTCAGAATATCAAAAATGGTTAACAAACGTAGTATTGTGAATTGCCGTGGAAACTACTATCCTATGACTAAAGGCTCAGGGGCAAAGATTTGATTTTTCAGCAGAAATTTTGCAGCATGTTTTTGCTTTTGCAACAACAACTACACTTTTGCAGCATAATTCCCTCTTGGCCTATACCTGCAACATATTTTTGTATTCCTTTGTTGATGTTTTTTGAAAAAACATGGCGTCTGTAGGGGAAAACGTGAAGTTGAGTGATAATGAGAAGTTTCAGTTAATTTATTTTTACAAAGATAATGAAGAACTATGGGTTACCAATCAAGGGGTGACTAGAACCCAAAGATTGTTAAAAAAAGAAAAACTTGTAGAAGAAGAATTTGGAGAGAAATTTAAAATTGAGGTCCTTGAAAAGGTGTTTCATGGAATGTGAGCAAACTTTTTGAGAGAGCACAAGAAACACCAGGAAGGAAATGTACCAAAGAAACCTTAGAAATTTTACAAAAAAATGTTATTCTTGAAAGAAGGACAAACCACTAAAATTGTTTTTGACGATGAAGAACAAGAAAGCCATGGTTTCACCCAGAGAGTTCGCTTTACTTTTTTATTGGCGTTTTCTTCTTCCTCTTCATCGTCAAATAGAAGAGCAAAACAGATTAGAGCTTGTTGTCTCTTCATGCTCATGTCCAATAATGACACAATTTCGCAGAATTTGTTGGATGGTGGGACCACAGATAAAATTTGCTGCAAGAATTTTGCAGCACTCTATCGGTGCATGTGGATGAAAAATGCTGCACGTGGCCCGAGCCTTTAGTGTTGTATATTCAAACTGCCAAAAGAAGAAGCCGAGAGACAAAAGTGGATTAATGCGATACCACCGCGAAAGGATTATGTAATTGATCCTTAGTAAATTTTTTATTTGCAAACAACATTTGGATGCGGGATAGTGTGTTGTAAAGATTCCTTGTGGTTCCACTCAACCGACAATCCCTCCAAGCGTGTTCAGTGTTCCGAAATCATGCTTGTCTTCTACAAAAGCTCCACCTTGCCCAGAGAAAGTTGAAGACAGAAGACTATTACTTGTTCATTGACTCTAGTAGCATTCAAAAAGGAACGAGGGTGCCCTTTATTGGTATTCTTAATCCAAACAATGGTTTGAACTCATACTCTCAGTTTCATGAAGCAGAATCAACATCTGTTAAATATGACCCTCCCTGTAATAGTGTGATTAAGAAGGCTTTAGATGTTCTTCAAAATGTCTCTTCTGTATACAGTAAAGATAAGAAAGAGAGGAAGTTGTTGTTTATCATTCGTCAATTGAGATTGTTGGATGAAAAGCGATTTTCAGTAAATGACTATTGTTTTGCCATCGAATCCTACCCAAGAGTAAATTATGATCAGCTTAGGGACTATTTAGTGCTTCCAAGTAAGCAAAAAATTCAGGCTGTTGTTTCATCAATTGATATAGACAACGTGATGCAAGAGACATTTATAAAACTAAAAGATGAACAACTGAAGAATGCTTTCCTTGTGGTTGATGAGGTAAAGATAAGCCTGATTGTTTCATTTTCTGGTGGTGTTGAGTGGTATGGCTAAAAATAATGAAGAGTGTAGAGCAACTGCTATGCTCTGTGTGATGATGAAGCTGTTACACAGAGGCCCAAGTATTATGGTTTCTGTGACACCTGTACATCGTTTAACTGCTGATTTTCAATATGAAGTTGTTAAAAAAGCAGCAGAAAAAGTTGAGAAAGTGGGTGGTACTGTCGTAGGTTCAATCACAGATAACCACAAAGTGAACCAACAATACTGTAAGTTGTTTAGTAAATCGGGTAGGTCATCAGCCGTTGTCAAGCATCCACTTAGTGAAGACTCAAACAAGCATGTTTGGGTCTTGTTATTCGATAATGTACATCTGCTCAAATGCATTTGCAATAACTGGATCACAGAAAAGACCAAACAGATTGCGCTGGAACCTCATTGCAGTGGCATCGTTTGAAGACATCATTAAATTATATGAAGATGAGAAAGAGTGCATTCTCAAGACAACTACCCTCACTGGGGCTTCAGTCTCTCCTACAAAGCTCCAGCTACAGAATGTACAACACGTCCTTAAGGTCTTCAACGAAAAGGTAGTAGCTGCATTAAAATTGAAAAGTTGTCGTGAAACTGCTCACTTCATTCAGACTGTTGTCAATTGGTGAAATATTGTAAATGTCTCTGGGAGAGGACAGGATCAACGTCTCAATGACCTCTACCGTGCTGTTCAGAAAGTAGGTTCAGTTTCGCTAGATGCATTCAACAATATTTTTCAACAGGCTGAGTCAGGACAAGGAGCATCGTGCATACGGTGCCTTACGCATGACACAAAGAAGGCATTAGTTCAAACAACAGAGGAGTTGAAGGCCGTGTGCGACTACTTGCTCAATACTGCCAAATTCAACATGTTCTATTGCGTGAGCTTCAGTGTGACAGACTTGAATGGGAGGCTTACGTAGCGGGTTTATTAGAAAGCAAGGAAAAGCTTTTTTTTCAGATGAAGAACCGCTTGTGTCCCATGAAGTAACTGATTTTATAGAGACAGTATCAAGAGGCAAACTAGTCATTCCACATGTCTGCACATTTCATCTTGTGCGACTTGGACTCGCATTCATAAAGAATTCACGCCACTGGGCCTGCTGCAGCAATAGACTAATTGGAATCCTCTCGACATTGGCTTGCTTCAGTGAGATTGGTATTACTTGCCGAAAGGTCTACAGACGCCTGTCGAACATCCTTCTTCATGGGATCCACAACTCAGAAAAAGACCACCAGAAGAATGCTGTGTTGTTCCAGACATCTCTGAAGAAAGCTTGGATGTGTTAAAATGGCTAGTCACAATACTAACTTTTATAAGAAACCGCCTCTGTAATGATCATTATTGTGTTGATAAAGGCGTAAAATATAATTTATTTGTTATCAATGGTCAATATATGTCCATGTACTGTATTCAAGCGCTATAACGGGTAGATATGCTCAATGCAAAGACTCAGATCATTAATTATGTTATTGCCTTCGCTAGCAAAGTCTGAAATTGTGCTGTACATGTCCTGTTATAAGTAGTCCATGGTTAACGGGAATAAAACTGGTTTATCTCCTTACATCTAATACTCAAATTAGTGCAGATCGTTAAAAAACATTCCTACAAGAAAGTAACTAACCCCATAAGCACGATTGTATGACTCTCCAACCATTGCTGTGAGTTCCGTATCAAGAATATCTCGTGCACTGTCTATACACTAAAACAAAACCAACAAAATAGAAAAAAGGCGAAAAAAGTTGAAGAACACTGCGGCATCTTGTTTTATGTAAAAAATGATAAAGATGGGTAAAAAGGTGACAGTTAAACCATATGATTTTAAATATGGGTTTTAGAGTTTTTATGTTTTTATGGTAATAATTATTTATGATTTCCACATATAAATATTGATTTAATGTTTAAGAAGGAAATTGTAAAATTTAGCGAGCTTTTAGCTATCTTTTTGGGATAAAATCGTTTTCTTATCAACTGTATTACTGTATTACTAAAATTAATGAGTGGAAAATCTAAAGAGCGTTTTACAAAAACGAATAAAAAGTTTATATCTGATTTTAAAGGTTTAAATATACAGATTGTCACGGGTCATACACATATGTTTATATACAAACAAGTTGCAAGTTATCTTCTATTAGGTAATGAGCACATTTTTGTTTATATTAATATTTCTATGGTCTTTCAAAAGAACAACTCACAATTTGTGCTTTATCAAATTTATTATGATGTAAGGCAAGAACAGCTCGGAAAAATTCACCCTCCAGTTTTTCCTTTGGTATCATGTTAGTATATTCATCCATGTGTTCCCAGTCACCTATAAACACAGCAATCATTTTCAACTAAGAAAATATTTTATGTTTAAATGAAACTGTAATTGTTGTTTAGATTTTGCGTATAAAACATTGTTCATTCATTTGCCAATCAACATCTACGATGCCAACCTAGCCCCCAAGCTGCAGATGCAGCGGTTCTTGCCATTCTCTCTCTGATATCTTCACCAACATTCAACCATTTCTTAGTGGCCAGTTGGTTCAAATCCTCCCTAAAATTAACAAACTTACATTCAAAGTATGTTCAATAAAACAAAAAGAAATTAGCCTTCTTAGCTTCTTAGCTACCATCTTGTGTTACTACTGAAATCAACTGAACTCTAGTGTTTCAAAGTTTTGATTGATTATATGAAAAATTAGTGACTGCACCTTGATAGCGTGCCGAACGATAGAATGAATTACTGTACATTATGAAAAGTCTTAAGAATTTAATTGAAAACTATTTAAACAAATTTCACTTTTTCTTTTCACATTATTCAAAAGAAACAATTCAAAATCATTTTCAGAGCCGTACCATTTCCCTAAAGCCTCCAAACATCTCATTCTACCTAGCAGCAAATCATGGTCGTCTGGCTCATGCTCCAGTTTTGTGTCATAAGCAATCAATGCGCTATCCCAATCATGTAACTTCTCATACCAATGTTGCTGGACTTTCTAAAAACATTTTTAATATCAGGCACATGAACCAACCCAGATCTTTAGGAAAGGTTTTGATTTCTGTTTTTCTTTCAATTAACACCATACTGCTTATATGGTAATATGGCTCTTCAGTCAGTAATTTTTTTTGAATAACAGATACATCATCATCATCATCATCATCATCCGTTTTTACGTGACTTTTTCCACTCAGAATGGGTTTCAAAAGATGATATTCCCCACAATTATGTAGGTTTAAATCATTTGATGGTTTATTGTGGCATATGTTTTTACAGCTGGATGCCCTTCCTAACGCCAACCCCATTAAGAGGAAAACAGTGGCGAGTTAACCCACGCAAGGTACCAACTTTGTATTTAGAAACTCCATGGCAGCTATGCATCAGGGGCATGGATGCTTATGCCCATGAGGTCAAAGATGTTATACGACCCACATACCCGCACACTGATTAAAGCAATAACCTGATGTTGTTGACTTTAATATGATAAAAAAATAAGCTATCCATTTTTATCACTGCTTGCTTCTACTTACATAATCCACTTTTGAGTTGTGCCTTGCATACGCTAGCACTCCGTTTGCTGCCTCAGGGTTTTGAAGCTTGTTATTAATGCTAAAAACAACATCATTCAATATTGTAATCAACTTTAAAAAAACTTTTAAATAAGCCTTAAATTATAAAAACAATTATATAAATAATAACTGGAAATTTACTAAACATCTTCATTTTCTAAATATATCAGCTTTCTTAAATACCAGACCAAATGTATTTTTCTGTATTTAAAATTGGTAGTTATTGTTATTTATTTATTTATTGTTATTTATTGTTACCACTACCAGTTCAAAATCAAAAGTAGAGAATAAGCTCATCTTTGCTTGTTAGTACATAAAAGTACTATTAAAAATCACAAACACTCTGCAGATTTAAAGTTAATCACTACTGTAAACACTCTGAGAAACACACTGTTTAAAATCATTTTTGCTCTTTTTCATCCTCCTCCTTTAGAATCACATAATTTTTTAGTAACAATGCAATAAGTGTGTGTACAAATTTAGTCAAAAATAGGAACAGTGGGATTATTATATAGCTCGGTAGTTTTCAACATGGGGGTTGAACAATAAAGTTTTTAAATGCACACCTGATAAGCGATTCAAGAATTTCAATGGTGGCACCCTTTTGAAATTCCTCTTCTTTGTAATGGAGAGCTTTAGCATAGGCGCGACATTTTGTGGCGCATTCACTTAGCAGCTCAATGCTCAACGAAAATGTTCCCTAAAATGGCACAAAGAAGTAAATCAAAGTTTATAAATGCAATTTATAGGGAACAAAAAGCAAATTGTTGGAAACACATCATTGGGATAATAGAACTATACAATCCCATTGAACAACGCAAACCATAAGTACCTTTATTTCACAGTGTTCCATGAATTCAGAAAGATTAAGTATTGTTTGAGTGATCTGTTGGCTGTTCTGTGATTTGAGAGCTTTCTCTAAACTGCTCACCAGCTCATCTTGCTGCTCCTCTGTTAATTCAGACCAACATGAAACAAACGCAGCATTGAACAAGTCGCTAAAAACAACGCAGTATTGAACAGGTCGCTAAATAATTTAAGGTTCACTGAGCTTGTCTTATTTTTAATCCCCTAGGGTTGCATAGAGGGAAACAAAAATGCGACAATTCACTAGAGCAGATAATAATTTCAAATAAAATAAAATAAGGGATGTTTCATTCACTAATATATTATACAAGCATTTTTATGAAGTGTGGTTGCGTTATTGTAGGGGTTTACCTTGCCAGTGGAATGTATTGCTGGGCCAAAAAATAACACGCTCTGAGCACAGGTGATGGAGATTCCTTCAAAAGATCTTGACAGAAACGCCGCAGCCACTCTGTCCAATCATCTTTAGAGACACATCTCACTGCAGTCCAGGTCTTAAAAAGAATGAACAAAACATAGATGTATTCTAGAAACGCATTTTAAACAATATGAATGACAATCAAAGTATTATAATATTATATTTTCAAAATAGAAAACAAACATGGTTTTAAAAGCAATGCAAGGTAACAAATGTGAGTAAGTTAGTAAATTCTAACTCATTTATGTACCTTCTGTAGACTGTTTGTGTTGACAACCAACTTTCGTAAGCTATCACCCACAGCTACAACACCGTGGTCGTCTATCGAGTTGGATTTCTTGTCTTTACGCAAGTTTAGGTACTCGGTCTCAATCATGTAACCGTTCTTTTGTATGAGCTTTAGAATACAGTTGTACTGCACATCACTAATCCGATGTTTAACAAGGACCTACGGTGGCCAATTGGAATGTGAGTTAAACAGTAACTTAAACCAGTTCTTACATTATTACAACAGTAAAGCTTTGAATTTAAAAATGATCTAGGTAGACAGAGTTTTGAAGTCAAATTTGACTCAAGAATTTTGGAAAGTTAGTGGTGAGTAGTGGATCATAAAGTCACCTTATCAACCAATGGTATGAATATGATGAACTTCTTTCCCATTTGCATAGCGAAAGCAGTGAGTGTGGACATTGCAACCATACGCAGGTCAGGGGATGTGTCCAGTACACGCACTAAAGGGTGAATGATGCAAGCAGCAAACTCTCTCATGTCAACAGAGTCACAGAAATTGCGAATCGTTTCCAAAGCTACCCTAAAATACATAAAAAATGACATGAAATGTAGCTAAACCTGAAATGTAAAGTAAAAAAATGACAATAAATATCTCAAGCTTGTCATTGAGAAAATTGCAGGTGAGCCAAGAGGTTCACCTAGACAGATTTTGAATTATTCTAGGCGAACCATGGTAATAACTTAAGGAGATTTAGGCGACCCGAAGGCGATCGCGATAAATGGCTCACCTCAAATTGACAACCCTGATATCTGTAGATATGCACATATAAGCCACTTTTATATAGTTAATTTCCCTCAGTGCTAGATGCTAACCTAACATATGTGTTCTTCTATACAAAAGTCCACAAAATTATTTACAAATACAAGTATGACATTTTAATACATAATTTTCCAAATTTCCCGTGCTTAACCAGACAGGAAGCTGAGGAGTTCCTATTACCTGAAATGAGAATGATTTCCTTGTTCATTTGATGAAGCATTCACATATGAACATAAATTTAATGGAGCAGGATGTTGTATATTTTCTGTTGTTGTCACTTTGAAGTGACTGTTTCATTTTGCATGTTGTTTGACTTCCTCATTTTCTCAAAGTAATTTTAGCAAATTGATTTTTTTGATTTCTATAGGAGTTAAGTTGTGCATATTTTACCAATTTCATTGGTTTCTCTTCAGCAAAGAATTCCTTTTGAAAAAAAGAAAAAATTCTTGCATTGTATGGTGGAGGAAAGTATGCTCTCTCATAACCAAACAAGAGTTGGTATGCAGCAGTTTTGCATTCTTGGTCAACAGAAAAGAGAGAGCAACATATTCAGAACTATATTCAGCTAAGCCAGCAGTAAAACAAACATTTGTAAAGCCAGTGAACTCTGAGGGAAAAACAGTCATCAAAGTAGAATTTGACCAGAAAATCTAACAACAATGTTGTTGATTGTCACATTCCAACACCAACAACCTCACCAACATTGGTAGCAAATTCAATCAGAGTTCTTTGTCATTTTAGGGAGTTCACTTCATTTAAGAAGTGAACTCCCTAAGATCAGTGAATGTTGTGGAAATCATATTTTATCAATATTTCAATTTTCCTTTGTTTCTTTTTTTCTCGGGGTCCACTTCGTGTGATCAGTTATTTAACTTGCACATTGAATTGGATGGCATGGGCTTACACTGCGCTTTCATTGTGAAGCAACATTGTGAGAGGATTTTCTTGAGTTGTGACCTGAAGTTATATAAGTGCGTTTCCCTAAAAATACCTGTTTATGTAAAAGAATTTGTTCCCAGGCCCAGAAATTTTCAATTTTTTGTTTGTTTCACCATATGTTGCTTGTTATTTATTAAAATGTCATACTTGTATTTGTTGGCTTTTGTATGGAAAAATAAACATATTATCATATTCATGGGTGGGAGTGAGTGGGGATGGGTACATAATATATGACCAACAATTAGACTTTTATAATTAATACAAGAATAATAGTAACGATTTCCAATTATACTTTATAAACAGTAGCATATGAAAAGTAAAACTTACTGACGAACGTTTGATTCATCTGACGCATCAAACAACTTAACAATAGGTGGAATAAGAAGATTGAGGTAAGCGTAAAAGCTCCGACTGAATTTCTGTAAACTGATGAGAAGCTAGAATAAACGTAAGAATAAACTGATGATGGTTTTCACGTTTGCGTGGATGAGCACGTTGTAATGTTGTAATGCAGAAAATTTATTATAGAACTAACGATTTTTAATAATTCAAATGCAAGGTACAATCATGCTTGAATCCTGTTAAGTCGACCTCTCATGTTAACTCAAACTGTTCTTCCATTCCCTTTAGCCTCTTGGAGGTTTGAGTTATCGTGATTATACTGTACTTATAAGAGAGAGAGAAAGTTTGGAAAATAGACAAAATTGAATCTTATAATGTTGCAGATCACTGTGTGTTTTATTTATAAAATATTTAAAATAATTAATATTGTTAAAAAATAAATACGACGAAAATCACCTTGCATGTTACAACTCTTTTTTCGCTTTGATCTGTGTTAAAGATCTTGAGGATGTGTGGAAACACACGAGGGATATAGAGCTTAAAAGAGAGTACATTAAGTGGTAAATCACATGTTAGAATGCTGAATATATAAATATCCATATTTTGTTGCAGATTTGCTTCAAAAACGACAACAGATCAACATTCAAACTATGTTTAAATCATAGGTTTAACAAAAGGCAGGTTGCAGGTTTAACAAAAGAGCACTACTGACATATTATTCCAGAGAAAGGCGTTAACTTAGAAACCCTAGAGCCTCTTCATATAGTTCAATGGCTATATGTTGATTTTACCTTAAACTCTCCACCCAGAGCAATAGCCAGCTGTCGTATTAAATCAATGAACGTTGTTTGCAAGGTGACTTGCCCAGAAATGACCCAAAACTCCTACACATAAAACAACAACTTTTACTAGCTTCTAACTATTGGTTTTCCCAAAGCATTCATCAAAATATTATGTAGAAAATTGAGCAAGAAGCCAATGTTGCATTATAAAGATACACAGCTACAAAGTAAGTTACTACCTTGATCAAGTTGAATATATCATCCAAGTAATTTCGGATGTGTTGTTTCACAAATGATATCATGTTTCCCAACATTTGAAGCATGAACTAAACAGAAAATCGTTCCTAATTGAAACATAGAAAATCATTCGGATACCATCTTTTAAGATTTTGGGTTGATTAATGAAGGCTAAAATTGTCAATTACAATAGAACTTACATCTCTGAATCCTGGTTCACAGTTACGAATCACATTCAAATATGATGGCATCAACTGAGGGAGGTATTGCACGCCTTTCATTCCAAGCTTATTGAAGATGAAATGAAGAGCTTGAATGACAGTCGCATGCATGGTGGAGAGGACTGGATCCCGCATGATGCGCATTAATGACATGAAAACCATTGCAGGGTAAAACTCTTCGAGTTGTGATCCCATGTTGACAAGCATCTCGTTTGCACTGGATTCTACAATTAAGCGAAAATGTATGCTTCACAAGAAGAAAGTCAATTATTCACAATTTTTACTTGTGAATTAAAAAAAGTTGATGTAGATTTGATGACAAAATTAAATGTTATTATAAACAACAATAGTAAAAACAAAAATGTTTTTGACTGAAAATGTTAAGTCTAGATGACAGTTAGATAAGAAGAAAACAAAATCAGATATTACCACTATTTTCATCTTCTTTGTTACTAATCGGTTCACTGGACGCCCCTTTTGCAATAGCCTCTTTTCCACCCATCTGGATTTGTTTGTTCTTGTACGGGTCAAGTGCGCCCAACAGACCCAAAACTCGAATGGCCTGCGAATAAGCACATCATAACTGCACTAAGCAGACATGCGGGAAATGAAAACATGACTTTAAGTGAACTTTAAATCTAATGTCAAGTGCTTTACATAGAACTACATGATAAAAGAAGTTCTCAATATAACAAATGAAAAAGAAATACTTCTTTTCTTATGCCAGGCGACTGCTCTGTTTTCAAAAAATTGAGCAGAACGTAAAGTAGTGCAGGGAATTTCCTGTACGGCTCAACAACATAACTAAAATGAAACGAAATGCAATATTTCTAAGAAAAAATTGCAAGTCTGGTATTTTCATTACGCTATGCATGAATAACCACTACAACAATGAACTAATTTAATTGCGATACTTTTCAAAGGGATTGTCCAAGAAACAATGTTTTGCATACTTTATACGGAAAAAAGGTGGAAATTTTTTTTCTTAACCAAGAAAGAACATAATTAAATTTGATACGTATCAAAGTAAATATAGGTATTAAGGTGTACTGAATTTCTTAAAAATCACCAGACAATCCCTTGAGAAAGAACTTTCTGAAAGAAGAGAATTTTTACCCCGTGTTTTCAACAAGTTTTGCAAGAGTACACAATGCCACCTGAAAGATGTAACAGAGAAGTTAACAATAAAAACTGCCTGCAAGCACAAATTGAAAAAACAACAACAAATAAACTTTGTTATCGCTAAAATGACAAGACACTGAGTAAGCAAAAGCAAAAAATATATGATCCATGTAAACAATTTTCAAACAATGAACACACCTCTCTCTTGGCAAGCGAGGATGCATCTTGTAGCATATCAATGATGACAACAAACAACTCGTCATTGTACTTTCTCATCTCAACACCTCCTATCTGCGGAGGATAAATAAAGTAATAAACATTTCCAAACTCCTGAACAATCTATTAATTTTTGCTTTCTCTTATAACTTATCATGAAATCGACAGCGGAATCATAAAAGAACTTAAATTACAATTAGAACAGATATTTTCAGACAGTGCATGAAGCAATGTGGAGAAACAAAGTCACTGTTGCTGTTAAGATGATGAAGCCGGGAACAATGTCTGAACATGACTTCATTGAAGAAGCAAAAGTCATGTGGTGAGAGACATATATTAAAATAATCTCTCAGTGTTCATGAAAAGGACTTAAATATATTAGATTTAGGAGAGACAAAGGTGTAGAAAATGGATCTCCTAGCTTGAAGAGCACAAAGCGAGAGGGAGTCATGACTCCCCTTAAACTGGCAATAATGATTTTTCTATCCTGATTTGAAGACAAAACTTCACATAGTAGACTCGAATGAACTCTAATAGATAATTGTTGTGACTGAAGAATATTTAGGATTATATTTAGGATTATATTTAATGATATTTGTATTATTGTTCTCTGTATTATTGTCAATATATTAGATTTAGAAGAGCAGTAGGAGAGCGATAGGAGAAATATTGATTCAAAATGGGAGCTCCCTGCTTGAAGACGCGAGAGAGATTCATAGCTGAAACACTATCATAAGCAGTGATCTTACTTGTGCGAGTTCACCAATGGTACTGAGAATACTCGTCACCACTCCAGGGTTTGGATCTTGATCTTTCAGTTTCGGTACCAACGCCTAATTGTATGATAGAGGAGGAATTTACTCATTTTCTAAAACATTGTCAAAGAGTAACAAAAAATGTATTAGATATCATGATGTGAAAGATCTCTTTTGATTTTGATAATGTGCGATTAACAGCACGTAGAAATCAATTTATGGTGTGTGTGTGTGGACACGTGTACTCAGGAAACAGACTGCCCACTACAATACCATATTTAACAACATTGTAAGAAACATGTGACAGGAGAAAGCATCACAGCGTGAACCATTGAAGTAATCAGTTAGTTTGAGCAACGTGTGTGAATCTCACGCTTTAAAAGCAACTGATGCACTACTAGGTCGTCCACAGACAAGCCAAATTGGCTTTACAATGCTAATTAAGAACTGTGGGACACAACTCCTCGCAGTCTCAAGTCCCGTCTCTGGGTTCGATCTTTAGTCTACCAAATTTCCCTCACAAGGCTTTGGTTAACCCGTGGTAAGTTTTTCAGGTACTTCCCAAAGGTGCCGCGCACTCAGGTGATTCTCGTTTTGAACAATTTTTATTTTATTTATTTTTTGTCTCTAGCAAGAATCAAACCTGGGCCATTGCGGTCAGAAAACATAAGTTTCGACCACTAGACGCGCAAAAGCAACTTTAAATAAAATATTTGTAACATCTGTATCTATAAATCTATTGTTATAATCAATTGTATGTGGTTCAAATCAGTTTCTTTTTGAATTATTGATTAATGTACAAGTTGCAATCAATTTTAAACGTAAACAACAATTTTTTGTCTACTAAATAACTGTATATTTTTGTTATAGAATTTCTCCAATGAATATATCATCAGAGACAATCGTTTAAGTAAATTATTTACTATTTTTAAATTTTGCTTGTGGGTATGAAACAAAAGAAATGAAATTCTAGCCACAGAAAATACAGCCACAAATATGATCATAAAAATGAGCAAACATACTGTAAGTATAGGTTTCATGTATGGTCGAATAAGAGTAGGGGCATTGGAAACTAAGTGTGTTAACATCCTTCCACTTTGCTCTTTATTGCGACCAAATCGACTGAACTCCAACTCTGTAAGGATCTATAAACATTGAAAAATTGCAGATATTCTCGGAAAGTATTACATACCTTCTCGAAGGATTCTCAATCTATCTTTATTGTGTTATTTTTTCAATTATATACATTCAACACACTGCAAAGCAAACCTGTGAGAACATTTGTCTGAGAGATGGCATGATGTATGCCGGGTTAAGGCTGCTCAATCGACCAATCATACACAACGCTAACTCCCGGATCTCAAACTCTTCATCATTAACAGCAATAAAAAGCAACTGGAGATTCTCAGCTTGTGCTAAATGCGCATTGAAGCGATCATCCAGGGACGACAAGACACAGTATCGAACATCAGGATCTATGAAGCAAACACACTTTCTTACTGGATCTGGATTTTTTTCCATCAAATCAGCTAAATATCTTAGCAAATATTTATGAATTTATTATGGGAACCAATTGAGCAGAAAAGATAATTTTTTATCAATTTCCCTTGAGCATTACTCATAGAGACAATTCCTTACCTTGATCTGTAATTCCAGCAACAAGCAGTTTGCTAAGCACTTCACTCACAACCTCTGTGCCAGTCGAAGAAATTCGTTTCTCAATTGATGCATTCGGAACAACTAGTGGCTGAAACATACACCAAACCGATAAACAAAATGGACAGCAGTAAAGTAAAATTAATTACTTTGAAAATCTTTTTTGAAACTTGTAATATAAATTATCAAGTTATGCTTTAAAAACAATGGATTGCTAAAAATTATAAAAAAAATAATGTCAACAAACTGTATGCTTCAAGAGTCATAGATTAAGGTTGGGCAACATTTAATCAATTTCTACATTAGAAACACACATTCAGGGGGGGGGGTCACACCAGAGAACATCTAGGGAAAGAAACTTACATGCAGAGAGGGTTGCAAAAGGTAGGAGCATGTCCGGACAGCTTCTATGCGTATATCTTTATGTTCACTATGAAGAAAGTTGTCTGCACAGCTGCTTATAAAGCGTGTCAATTCGGGTGCTACAAAAAAACAAGTGGTTTAAAAGTGAGGTTAGGGTTAGGGAGAAAGAGATTTTCGATGAACAAAAGATGGAGAATCAAATAAAAACTGCAAAAGGCCAATCTAAAGGTAAAAAATTTAAAGAAAAAAATATTTTTTTTGAACTTGTGGTTACAGGATATATACACATATATTCAGTTGCATTGTTCATTTAATATCAATTCAAACAAAAACATTTTTAACAAACCTCTGAAATCAAACTTTCGCAGGGTTCTTAGAGACAATGTTATCATGGTGATATCGTCATCAGATGCTGAGACACAAGAACCTATAAACGTGAACAATTAAGTTTTGGAGGCAAAATTAAAATCAAATAACTAAGTTAGACACAATAATCATTGAGATTGAAAATAATCTATTTTTTACCAGAGGGAGTGGCAGTAGTGGTAGAGTTTCTTGGCATTCCCGGTTGACGCTGAGGCCGTGGCAGTAAGATTGTGGAGAGCATCTTCAATAATCCAGCTGAAATTAAATTGTTATTTGAAAATAGTATTTGTATCGGGAGCCATTGGAATATATTTTTTAATTCGCTTTCGGGGTGCCTTTTAAACTTTTGAATTAGCCACGAGATATTAAAATCAAAGTATAATAAAGATCCCTTCATCTCATATATTACTTCTTATTTTGTGTCTGTATGTAGGTACAATACGAGTCAAATCCTCCAACGCAGCCGTCAACGCTGAGCTGTAACACAATTGTTTAAATGTTCAAATCAAGAAAAACTTGAATTCAGATACCCAAAATTCTATTGAATTTAAATCGCTGTTAAAACACACACACAGATAGTAAAATAACGTTTTCTCCTCAATCTCACAGGTACCTCAGTCCTCCATTTAACATGAGATCGATGATGGAAATGAATTCTTTGTTGTCTGTGGTTCCCTGTGATCCCAATGCCCGTGCAGTCATGCTGACACATGCAAAAACCATGGATTCAACTGGCAATATGGTCCGTTTCCTGGAAATAAAACTTCATTTGCACACATTTCAAATACAAAATGGCTGACTGTGAGATGTTGAAAAACGATATTACAAGCTAGAATAATGTGGTAAAAAAAGTGAAATGGTCAGAAGTCAAATCATTGTATTAGAAATATTATGATGGAAATAAATTGTTACCTATTACCAGGATCCTTGGCGGAAAGCAGAGATTTGATACTGTTCAAGACCGGGTGCCAGTGCACCCACCCAGATATGTTGTCCTTTCTAACAGCGACAGCCAACAAACCAATCGCTTCATACGCTGCTGATCTTTCACGGTCCTAAAATTATAATCTGCACGATAAAAAGTAATAATTGTAATGAACATTCAAATATCATTTAAAGGTTTCAAAGTCAAGTTACTCAATAATTTCGAAAAAAAAGCGATATGAAAAATGTTATCCAATGTGTCAAAAATCAAAATCTAGATGGAAATTATACAACACGCTATCTCCAAGCAATTGAAATTGATAAAATTACTATATTGAGTTCATGATTGACAACAACAAACTTACCAAGTTTCAATAATTCTTACAGACTAGTGGGAACAAAATACAATAAAACAAACACAGTAGAACCTTCACAGTGGTTTATCAAATTCTCATAGCATGAAATCAAACTTCTGCATTTTTGAAAAACAACATTATAGAGGATGAATACATTTGAGAAATTAGATTTTTTTTGTAATGGAGATAACAAAAGTAAAATATACCTTTTTCAGTATGTGTATAATGTGTCCTATACTTTCGCTTAAATAGCTATAACGGAAAGGAAAATACTTGCAGTAAGATTCACGTTGTTATTATTATTTGTGTTAACGAATTCAATCTCCTAGACCATATAAATGTTGCGAAACATCAGTCTTAGCTAATAACATATTTGGAATCAATAAAGGTTCTTGTAGAGATTTTGTGGAAAAAATTCTGATAAGATTTTAAAAAAACTGAAAATTGTTGAAGAAACGTAAGAATCAATCGTAGTGAACAAATGTGAATTATTCTTTGTGGTTCCATTGAACGGCCCTCCTCAAAATTCAATTAGTGCTTTGTTAGATCTCCTTGGATTTAACCTTAACAAGTGGATTTAATACTAATACCACTGTTCCCTGAGCTAGAAATAACATTACCTTTGTAGAAATTTCTTTGGTTTGAATGCAGCAAGTTGTGGCAAGAGTGTTAAAAGGGTATGTTGAACATAGCTGCTTTTCAACGATTTTTGTCGTAAAACCAACTGACAAACCTAAGGAACAATGTCAACTGCACAACATGTTATTATATGGCTGAATGATCTGATAACCTACATAAAGAATCTAAGGCATTGACAATTTCAAAAATATTCTGAAAAGTTCAGCAATGTATCTTGTTACCTCGTCAAACTTGCCTTCCATAACTTCTTTGCAGTAACGACTTTGTGAGTTAGGAATGTGATGACCTCCACTGAGTGGCATCACTGCCATTCGAATCGGATGGTGACTCTGAAGAGAGAGAAATCGAGTGGCCTTCAGCCAGGAGATGTGACAACTTCGGGATGAACTCTGGTTTGGCTTTTCACCGTAGACATCTTCTATTTGTTGCCGCAATTTCTGGGAAAAGAATGTACTAAAAAGCTAACCTAAAAATATTTGTTTAATATATATTTGAAATGATTGTTTTATAAGAATTTTCAACTCAAAAGAATCAATGAACATAATCTAGTAACCCCTGGCTAGCTGGACACTTTTTCCTTATTTTATAAACTTCTATTTATTTTTATTTCTGAAAGTAATTTTTATTTATTCTTATTGATGTCAATTTTCCATAATATTTAATAACAGGAAAATCACACCTCTCCTTCATTGTTGCTGTTTCTGATTAGTTCTTGCAATACCAGGAGTGAACCATGGACCCTGTCTTCTCGAGTCAGAACATTTCCACGCTCTCTCATACTTGTAGACTCCTCGATTCCTTTTATAGCTTCAGCATAGACTTGCTATAATAGGAAAATACCTGAATACAGTCACACAACTTTGTTGGTATTAACATATATGTGTTGTGTAGATATGTGATATTCAGTTGCAAACTGAACTTCATTCGTTTTCTTTATAAAGTAGACTAAATTTAGGACTTTCATGTGAAAATATTATACCTGATACCAGTGAGTGTAATGGTTTTTCTTGATTTCTCGCTGAGCAATTACAGAAAAACATGCCCTCAACGCTTCAACAGCTCCTTCACGGATGGCCGGCTAACAAAAAACATAATAAAACCAGTATTAAAGAATTATTAAGAGATTTAAAGCATAAAAATTTAACTCTTTAACAAAAAGAGAAAAAATATTAGACAAGATAAACATTTAAACTATTTGCATTTGAAATAATTTTTTAATAAATAAAATCATTTTTATACTACCTGGGAGAAATACATGTCAAATATCATAGCGCAAATTCAAAATTTTGCAGTAAATTTTTTTTTAACTTTATCACTGAAACCAGAGAGTATTAATTAAAAAGAAAATGTGTCAATCTGTTTAAAACATGTGTTGTTTATCCACCTCTCTATTGACAGACCTGCCTTTCAACACTGACCTGTGATCATGAAAATACTGCAAAGTTTGTTATTGTTGCCTTTACTGTTCACAGTATTTTAGTTTTGAAAAACAAGTGATCAAGACAATATGCTTGCATCTATAACGCGGGGAAATCTTGTATCTCCATCATGGTATTCAATATATATATATCTAATACCCTCCAGTAAATCTGAACTCATCATGTTTCGAATGGTTGTTGATTGGGTGGGTTCAAAAAAGTTTAAAAACAATCATAACTTTCAGGCCTGGCATTTAAAGGCGCGCAATAATTATAATAATTTAAGGTGCGCTCTCCACCACGCCCCTAACTATTTTACTAATAATCACACGTCTTAAATATATCTCTTGTGCACTATACTCTGAAGAAAATAAACATGACAGCTAGGTTTTAACAAAATTACCGATGGCGTGTCTCAGAAAAAAATGCGCGATTGACCACGCACCTAAAAACTTTTATGTCAATGTATTCCCGCGTAAACAACATTTGCTGTGCAACGAATGAAAAAATTAGTTTGTTGTGATCTGTTTAAAAGTGCTTTGCAAGTAAAGTTAAGTTATACACATTTTGTTGATATTTCTACTGAACAAGAGTCATGGCGCGTGGAAGAAAAAGAACAACAAATAAATATATTTTTAATTTTTTTTTTAAATCAATTTTTGCAAATATATCATTGCAAATATATCATTTACCGTATTTACTACAAAGTTTTTCTGATTCTCCCTACCTTCCTCTCGTTGCTTTCTTTGAAATTAAAGAGTCCTGGTCAACCTTCTTCCCTTGTTTTGTTTCTTGCGCTTCTCTCTCGAACAAAAATCGTAAAGAAAGGAGACATTTTCGAGAGAAAAGAAGCGCTGTAAATTCATAAAGTTCAACGTGGTATTCCCGACACCACCGTCATATAATTATCCCGTCGCCACAATCTTTAGTCTGCAAAAATCCAAACTTTTCTTATTAAGGCTAGAGGTTTATTTTGCAGAATAAAATTGAACATCATTATATAGTGTTCTGTAATTTAACCACAATCAAATGTTAAAACATGTCGGAGCGAGACAGACATGTAAACATAAAATCTGATGAAATAACATCGCTTCACGTGTTGAATATCGAAGAAAATATTTCGAATTTGATAACCAATCTTCCTTGTTACATAAATGTGAAAGTTTCCAAGAAGAAAAAGAACGTCAAAGTGTTTAATTATGTTCAGATTTAAGGCATTTTAGACCTATATAGACCTGAAAATGGAAAAATTTCCCACACCCCGCTGGGGGAGCTTACAGCGCGCCCCCCCAGACCCCCTGGCTGCATTTTTTCGCCTCACGAGGCTCACTCACTTGCGCCGCCCAAATTCAAATCCTGTATTACCCCCTGTATACTGTACAAAAATAACAATTTGATGAAAAACAAAGGGAAAAAGGTTTTCGTCAAATCAATAAATTATGTACAATGCATTAAAAAAATATTAAAAGTCTGTCAAACCCATGCTAGCATGGAAAATAGATCTGAAAAAATGTAAAAGAAAAGAAAAGGAAATAAAAAGTCAAGCTGATAATTTCTGAATAAAACAAATAGAACTAAAAGTTCACTTTTGTGATCTCATAACTTTAATTAAATCAACCATTCATGGATATAAATAGACCAAATAGTTTATAAATTCATAAGGATTTAAGTAAGTTGTTTTTTAAATAAGCTTTAAAAATTTTGAAAACAGCAGAAAACATCAGTCAATATTTAATAGAGAAAACATTGAAATCACCTTGTTATCTCGAACAGCATTATAAAAATGATCGAAAAACGAATCAGCTTGCTGGAAGAAGAATGTTGGCGCATTCACAGCCAGTTCTCGTAAAATCAATACCTAAGAAAAATATACTTTATATAAATAGATGAGAAAATTTTTATTCCTGTAATTCATATCATAGCAAAGAATAACGAAATTGAAAAAGCAGAAGAATGAATATTAACAGATAAAATAAATTTAATTAATTAATATTTATCTCCCTTATATTTATTATTTATTTATTTATCTCCCATTCATGAAAAATTATTAAGTAAAGTTGACATAAAGGCTGTATCTTTTCAAAATCAATTTAGTTAATCATTCTAAAAATAAACTGGATTGAATAATAACCTTCTGAATTGGGAAAATAACAGGTTGGCAAATAAATACCAACCTTAATCTAACTTAGGTCGGCAACACAAGGTCAGCAATTGTTTAATGCCGACCATAATTCAGAAGGCTGATAATTATATGCCTTTAAATAATTTCACTGACTCTTCTATGACAATACTCCAAAATTTGATACCGAAAAAGAGAATGTAAATCTTACAGCAGCATGTCTTCTTCCTTCTTGGCGGTCACCAGAGAGCCATTCCAAGGCTCTTGTCATCTCAAACTCAACATAATCCGAGGAAAAGGTGCCACCAACTTGAGATAATCTACCCACTGTCTTGGCTACCATTTCCATTACAACGACATCACTACAGGGCAACATATTGCGCAAGTAATTGACAAAACGTGACGTACTACTTGATTTTCCACCATCAACCCCAATTAGACCAACTGTAAAAAGAAACGCTTAAATTTAAAAACCTAAAAAAGGTTTCAAATTATTGGATTGATACAGTCTTCTCATTATTAAAATTGTTGCCTAGGCAAAAAATAATACATAACTTGTCATTTACAATCAACGATTTACATCGGTCTACATTAAGATGGGCTAACACAGTTATTCTTTCTCATAGAACTAATAAGTGCAATTTTATGAGAACATTTTTATAATTTTACGAGGAAACACATATTGATAACAGTATATTGTATTAATTTATGATTTTTACTGAAATGTTTTTATCCTCTGTAAATATTCGTAAATAATAATAATAATTTAACGAGTTGCATAGCTAGTCCAGTAGACTCCATTGCAGTGCTCTAACTAGTTGTTCAAAAGTGATTCGCAAATTTTTTTTAGTAGACTCAGCATTTGCCGACGTAAAAGCCGACCATTTACTGGGTGATGCCGACCTCCTGATCCAAATATCTCGGCATGCCGACCTTCAAAAGATAAACAGTTGTTTTTTTGCCGACCTTACTTTTATAACGGTCGGCAAAATTTTGCCATCTCTATTGTTTTGAATTCAGAAGACTGGAAGACTGTTGATATGACTCAAGATATATAAAAATATTTCACAAATTTGAAAAGTATTCAATGTATAGTTAATTTTATCATGTTTACACTAAAAATAATTAAGAAAATGAAAATAATTTCTGATATAAGTTAAGCTTATATCATTATAAGAATCATCACCATACTAACCGATTGCAAGAATTGCCCCCTTCTTCTCATTGACCTCATTACTGTTGGCTAAATCAAAAATGCTGTGGATCAAAGAATCCATTAGTTTAGGTATGGCATCTGGAGATGCTTCCTTCAACTCGGTCATTACAAAATGTTGCAACTCTTGGGCATATCTGCTTCGGGTGTCATCATCTTTGCTCTTTAGTCCAGATACCTTTTGTAACATTCGTTCCTGTAGCGCCATGTTGTTTTTAAGTTTTTAAGGTATTAATTATTTCAAAAAAACACTAAAATATATAGATGTATTCATGGGTTTTGCAACATAGAATATGAAATATGAGACTATGGTTAATAACATAAAGGGATTGAATTGAAGGATTCGATGATCGACACAAATAAAATACTGACACAATAAATGCTTTTTTAATAAGTTCTTTGTTTCTGAAATTGGACCTGGATTAGTCAACATTGTTACTGGAGTCAAAGATGTTAATGTCGATAAAGTGTTTACAGTTGGAAGTAATATATTGGAGTTAGAAAGTAAAAATGTGTTTCAATATAAAATGAAAAGAAACGAAGAGTGAAAACGATGACGACGAAAAAACAAAAATCATATGTAAAGGATTAAAATGTTCATATTGGTCCTGCACACTTCTTTTTCAGAGGTTGTTAGTTTATCGAAAAGTGGTGGTGCTAACATAGAAGGCATAATTACTCACAAATTATCCCTTTATCCTCATCTCCATATTTGAGTCGTACTCAATGAAGTAGAGCGAAAAATCTTAACTGGTTAAAGCCATAACAAATTACGCAAACAACAAAAATGGTAACAGCCTAGTTCAAACCAATGAAACAAACACACAATATGTTTTGAATAGTGGCCGCTTGACTCTCCTCATAGATGAAAAATACAACGTACAGGTATACTATATGTACCCCTAAACCTAAGGTACCCCAAAAACCACAAGCTCAAATAGAGAACGATACCTCTGAATCATCAAAATTTTCTGCAATGTAGCGACTTGATACCTAATACTGGATGTTTAGGCATGTAAAAAAACTATTTAGTACAGAATTACTAAAACACAAAAAAAACTGAGCCCACAAAGAAAATTTTGTATCTAAAAAATTGTAAGATTTTCACTTTAACATAGTGCCATGCCTTACTTTCACAGACTAAGTTTGCAAACTAATGCAGATTAAAGCAGATTTTTATTCAAAACCTTCTCTGACAGTAACATATAAACAATAAAACTAGAAAATACCTTATTTGTACTAATTTTCGCGCAACGGGCCTTACATGTAATTTCGCGCATCATGAATTTAGTATAATTTCATTAAGGCCATTTTACAAGAAAGATTTTCTCTATAATTTATTTGAAAGAGAATGAAAAGGGAATCTAGATTTAAAGAGTATGGTATTTGGAAACAGAAATATTTCTTGAGAGACAAATAATTAAACAGAAATAATAGTGTCACAAGGTAATATAGTAGCGAAAAATAAATCAAAGTTTCCCCCCGGTTTAACGTTTTAGTAGTTACGGACAAAAAGCCATTCCAAAAATAAGCAAAGACGTAAAAAGTTATAGCCACCCACTTTTTTTTGTGGTTTTTGGGGTACATATACCTGGTATGGGGAAATTGCAACTCGGTATGCAGATTTTGTTTTTTCTGAATCATTTTCATATATTTTCTTGGTGTGAAAAAGCTACCGGCATGTTCAATGGGTATGAAAGTGGACCATTTACAAAAAATATGGCACATCAATGTAGAAAATCATCTTGAGCCCCTATTATAAATTTAACTGAAACTGTTTTATTTACATCTATCAAAGAAAGTTGTTTGTCCAATACATCCACTGTAACAAAAAGAAACTCATATTCATTCATTCACTCATTACAGATAAACTACAAAACACAGGTTGCACAGTAGTTAATTCACAGGAAGCAGTCATTGTGCAACAATGTTACAGTTATGCAGATATTGATGTAATAATGTTACTACTCGACCACTGTTACAACATCAAACTTTAAAATATTTACTACAGAAGTGACAAAGCGGGAAATAAAAACTCGATATATATCTGCATAAAGAGCATTCCATCTCTCTCTCTCTCTCTCTATTTACCATGCTGGCACGGGTTAGACGGGTTTACTGATGGCATGCCTCCATCCTACTCTATCCTGCGCCAACCCAGACTGAATCCGTTTCTCAACGAGACCTTTCTTCACAACCTGGCTCCATGTTGTCCGTGGCCTGCCTCTGCCGCACTTACCATCTACAACTAAATCTCTACACTTCTTAACCCAGTTATTATCATTCATTCTCTCGACATGACCAAACCATCTAAGCCAACACCTTTACAAAGATTTTCTAACACTTTCTAGTCCACAGCGTTCTCTTAACTCATTTGAAGGCTTCCTATCCTTCAATGTCACATTTGACATCCATCTAATCATTCTCATGTCATTACGCTCTAGTCTGTTTAGTTCAACAGTTCTAACTCCCCATGTCTCCCCACTATATATATAGAAAAATACTCCTTACACTAAACAATGTTGTCTTTCTATATTTAATTACTTCAATATATAGAATGTGGTTTTCTAAAAGAACACAATAATAAGATATATATAATAACACAAAATAACACAATAATAGATATATAACAACACAACAGTGTATCCAGTTCCTACATACACAAGCATTATACACCCTTCCTTTTGTGCGAAGAGATATCACTCTAGAAGTTAGGAGAGGTAAAAGTTCTCTAAACTTTTTCCACCCAGATCTAATTCAAGTTATACAACTTTGTTCTGCGCCACCTCCTGTACTAATCATGTCGCCCAAATAGCAAAAGCTATCCTTTGTCTCTAAAAAGTCATCACCAATTGGCACAGATTCTACTGGCTGTCCAGTTGCTAAGGTAATATCACCAGTACACACCCTACACACATAGTCCACCACTGAGGTAAGTCGACCCTTTATACCACTACACTTCTTATCTTACCCAATGATCACAATATTTGCAATATATTGAGTTATTACCAACACCCTTGCCTTACTACATACAGAGCATGGCCATCTCCTTGAAGCAATAGGTGCTGAAATGCCAACTCCACTGACCATAACTTTTGTCTTACCCATGTTAACACTAAGCCCTTTTGACTCTATACCTTTCTTCCAAGTAGCAAATTTCGCAGTTAACTCTTCTAGACTATCTGAAATAAGCACAAGATCATCGGCACACAATAATTCCCATGGACACCCTACTCTAAACTCCTCCATGGAATTAGCAAAATAATATTATTCACAAAATTAGTACAGGACAAAGGTCTACTTGATATTTCATAAGTACTTTTAAATAAGGATGTCAACAATGAAACCGTTGAAGAAGCGGGTGAAAATGCAGCTGGAAAGTGTACAGAATTCAACGAGTTAAGATTCTACTAAAAAGATTTTGAATGCAGAATCATTTGTTGAGCTAAACCATCTTCCACCTACAAAAAGCTCATTGAAATCATCAATGATCTTGATGCTATTGGGATTTTATAAATTAGGAGACAGTGAGTATGTTCCAAGATCTACTGATAACAGCTCTTGGACATCTTTTGAAAGTAATTATATATGCAGCTGTGGTTCTGATTATTCAACTCTGCGTTATGGAAGTTGAAAAATGGGGTTAAATTGCAATAATTTTCAGGTTTAAAGGGTTAGAGAGAGAAATCGGAATTTTTGAAAAATTGAGAAAAATCATAAAGGTGAAAAATTAAAAAGATTGATCGAGTTTTCTTTGATAGCTACTTTTTTTTCAGGTCGAAAGCGTATAGGCGAGATACCAAAGATTGTGTCACTTCTTTTATACTTTTATACTTTGTCTCAAGCTTTCGAACTATATGGAGTCGTTTAGCCATTTTGAACGAGAAATACCTAAGACGCAGTTCATCAAACCATATATATAAAGTCACGAGAAAATATGATCAACTTCATACAAAAGACGTGTATTTATAAAAAATCAAAACATTCGAATAGAAATGAATATTGAAAAAAAACATTCGAAAGTGTTAACGGTTAGTTTACACTCCGAAAATTTGAATTACCAGAGAGGATTTTGCTGAGGAGACCTGAAAAAGTTTTCGAATTATAGAGGTTTTCGAATTACAGAGATTCGAATAATAGAAAGTAAATTATAAGAGTTTCTTAAGGAAAATTGACGGTGACTTAGAATTCGTTCGAATTATAGAAAGTTCGAATAATAGAGATTCGAATTCGATTCGAGAGAGAGTCGACTGTATACAATTTTCCTAGACTACACAACTTATTAAATAGCGTGAGTGAAAAAGAATTCGAATTGTCTCGTGCACCTGTCTGAGAATGTCTTGTTCTACACAAAATATCTTCTAATTCTATTGATGTTTTACAATGTGAAATAAAATATATTATTTATTATATATATCTAATAGTTAGTTAATCAATTTAATATATATCATTTTTATAATTTAAGTTTTTAATTTTGAGATGATCTCACTCGACTCAATGTCAACTCTGTTTACTGAATTTAGTACAGTTTGATGAGTGTCTTTGTGGTAGATGGATTTACTTCCTCTAATACATACTCCTATGACTCTCATCAGAGCGAAGGAAGTTTTTCTTCTTATCCGCGATGTTGTATCGTTCATACTCGTGTGCTTTTTCCGATATCATTTCCGACAGTCTAGGCAGTAAGAAAAGTAAAGAATTTCTGGCATTCTCTTCCCATACCACCTGTTGCCGAAAATACAAGGGGCGTAAAACCTCCATGCTCAATCTCCCGTACACGTTCGTTGTATGCTTTCTTCTTCTCTTTCTCGTTTTGTTCGTAAGAACGTTGATTATCCTGACAAACGCGCCATTTAGCTAATGTATTGATTCGAACGTTTCCCCAGTCACAGATGTTCTGTTCTTACATCCTTGCACACTTTGTGTAAAAATTTGGCTATCATATTCCGGAGCTCATTGTGTCTGAGTGCTATGAAACCTCCCTTCTTGCAAGATAAAGCCTGTTGTAAATCAAAGGTGTTGACACATTATTCACAGTTGATTGGAATTCTTGACTGAATTCCGTATCTGATACGCACTAGACCTGGTTGATAATGTAATTTGCGAGAGTTGTTTGCGAGAGATTGTGTCAGTACCGTTCGTTGAGTTTGCAAATTCATAAATGATGTTTCTGCAAAAATAGGGATGCCCATTTCATCCATGCTCGGTGGTAACGACATGAGTTTCTTTTGATCTGAGGAGAAGTTTGTACCACCAAATAAAGTTGGAATGAACTCACTCGTAATGATGTCGATATCCGGAATGGTTCACATAACACATGATATTTTATGTTTGAACGAAGCTGTGAAGCCACAGTACGCAGCTTGTGGCTCAGTCTCAGCGATATCACTTAGTACTCGATTTTCTAGATCCATACGTCAACCTTTGATCATACATATTCGTTTTTGTATGAGTATGAGTCTTTATCAATAACAGCACCTAAATGTCGTTGGCCGTCTGCAGGTATGTTAATGCCCGCACCTGCAAACAGTTCTCTTGCGATTTCAATTTTTTCATCCTTAGTAATAAGCCAAGTTTTTGTTGCATTTGGAAAGTATCCAAACTTGGGACCAATCTCGCAAATTTTTTGTCACTATTTCTTCAGATCTTCTTCTAACCAGCAGTAGTTAGATCGGCAAAACCAGCATGTCCTTGTTCATAAGTTATTATTTCGTCTTGAATTGAACAAGCATACCGTAATGCTTCAAATAAACGCCCCCTTCTAATAAACGCCCCGCCCCCCATTTTCAGCTATTTTTAAATAAACGCCCCCTCTATTAAACGCTCCCTTGAATAAACGCCCCCCTCCCCTGATTTTGTTGTAATTTATTCATACTAAATAATATGGAAATTTCTTATATACACCTTTCTCCCTAACTATCAACTTTAGTGATGGGAATTGGTTTTTCCTCTTTAAAAGTTCATTTTCCAACACTTCCGAATATTTTTTGTTATTTGTGGTGAATAATAACTTTGCTGGAACTACGAGTCCGATTTCCCGTTGCTTCTTCCCAGTGGTTATCGCTCTTATTTCATTTTCAGGGTTTTGATTTATGAAGTGATAACATAAACTAGAAATTTCTATTGGTAAATGGCCAACAAGAAGATCTTTTTTGTAAAGACCGATAGCAAATTTGTCATATTCCTTGGCTTCTTTTCGTTCGTCATTGTTAGCGAGTAGAACATCACCTATTGCTGCATCCCACACCTCCTTATAAACGTGGTGACCCCGAATAATACTCGATACTTCTGTTTTATAGCGAACTATGAAAGGTTTCCATTCACTGATTCGAGCCATTTTTTATTTCTCCACCAAAGTCTGAGCTGAAGAGAAATTCGAATGTTTTGATTACGACATTCGAATAAACAGCAAACATTCAAATGTTTTGACTTTGACTGTTTCAAATGTTCGAAACACACAATAGCAAATTTGTCATATTCCTTGGCTTCTTTTCGTTCGTCAATAACAATCGTGGTCGCAGTCAAAGATGGCAGAGAAAACAAGTGATTTAGCTTCTTCTAAGAGGAAGAAAAAGCGTCCTTACTTTATGGAGTTCAAAATACAAGTTGCTGCTTATGCAGAAGCAAACAGTAATCGATCAGCTGCCTGCCGTTTTGATGTTGAACCAAAACGCATCAGAGAATGGAAAAAAGACAAACTAAAGGAAGCTAAAAAGAGCAGGCAACGTCTCGATGGTGAAGGAAGAAAATGTATCGACGAAGATCTAGAGAAAAACTTGATAAGCTGGATATATGATCAGCGCAGCAAAATGCTACATGTCAGCAGGAAGATGATCATGTGGAAAGCCAAAACTATGTTCGATGAGAAAACAGACGACCCAGCAACTAAAGATTCTTTTTGTGCTAGTCGTGGTTGGTGTGAAAGGTTTATGCTGCAGGCATGGATTATCCCTTTGCAGAAGAAATACCACAGCTCAAAAAGATCCATCGTATTTGATCGATCGTATTGTTGCTTACATTTTACACGTTCGACGACTCCAAAGCCAATTTGAATTTCATGATATGGACATATTGGCAATGGATGAAACACCAGTTTAGAATGACATGGTTTTTAACACAACCGTCGAAAAAATAGGTTCTAAGGAAGTCCCAATGAAATCGACAAGGCATGACAAGGTACGCGTTTCTGTATGCCTAACCGGTAGAGCGGATGGAACAAAGCGTAAACCCTTTATCGTATTCAAATGTGCTAAAAGGGAAAGTAAAGCCCTCCACGAAGAATTCAAAAGAAAATGCTCGGTCGCAAGTTATGCAAACGGCTGGATGAACGAACAATTGACATTGCGTTGGTGTGATGACGTTTTGGAACAGTTCTCGTTCAGAAAACGTTTGTTAGCTTGGGATTCCTTTGAGGTCCATCTTACGGATGACGTCAAAAAATCGTTGACAAAATCAAAAATTGAAACCGTGATTGTTCCAGGAGGTTGTACTAAGTACTAAGTATTCAAGCCCCTGATGTTTCCTGGAACAAGCCATTCAAGGGAAGGATTCAAGAGCTTTATGACGACTGGCTCGCAAATGGAAAGCATGAGTATACAGAAGCTGGCAATATGAAACCTGTTCCGCGTAGATTGATTGTGGAGTGGGTGACTAAATCTTGGAGTGATATTTCAAAAGAACCAATTGCAAAATCGATGAAAGCATGTGGGTTAGCATTGTCTGTAGATGGCACACAAGATGACCTTATATCTTGTTTTAAAGAAGGAAAAAAAATGTGAAGTTGGAAGGGAGATTTTAAAAACCCAAATTATGAACATGAACGATAAAGAACTTCAGAAAAACCCTTTTGAAATAACAGAAGAAGAAGTTACTGATGCTTCGCCCGAGTTTAATATTATCGACGAAGATGATATAGATTTTGAACTAGAAGTATAAATTTTTAACACTCTGTACTTGGTTGGTTGTTGGAAAAAAAAGCTTTATCAAATCATGTTTTTGTAAAAAATTTAATAGACGCCCCCCTCAAATAAACGCCCCTCCTAAAATCCGAAAAATTTAATAAACGCCCCCGGCGTTTATTCGAAGCATTACGGTAAGTATTAATGGTATTATGGCTATCGCGTATGCAGCCATGGAAATTGGATTGCCTTGTGTGATTCCTTCACATGAAGTACTAATCTCCCCGTCACCAAGTACGAAGAGGCGAGAATGTTTTGAATAGCAATTTCTGGCATATATTGCTAATGGCGGACATATAATGGTCACGTTATGAAAAAAGTTTGTCGATTTACGAACTTAAATGCGTTGTTTGGATCTATCAAAAGGACTGCATCTGTTTTTCGTCTTTGAATATTGTTCTCATTGCATGGATAAAGACTTCACTGCCTTGATTCATGTCCAGCGCATACTTGTAAAGATCCAACAGAATCCATCACATCCGTCGTCGTTAATACCATCACAACCACAAGGAGATATATTTTCCTTTCTAATAGTATTTTTACACAACATGTCTATAAAAATACCTTAGCTAGTGAAGTGATAGTTTTAAAGAAAAATTTAGCATTCTTTTTTCGTGCAGGTCTTGTAGTCAATTTCGGACATCAGTTTTATCAAATAGAAAAGACTAGACTTATCCGGCGATAGCGCAATAGGAATGGCGTCCGGATCTTAACCGAAAGGTTCTGGGTTCGGGACCATGCTGTCACAAAGTTGTTTCGTGAGCAGTTATAAATAAAAAACGCCGTATTTCATCAAAAATAACCATAGCACAAATGGGAGCAATTAAATACACTAAAACTCCGGGTCGAGGTCTTCATGATATTGCTTAATTAGTGTTCTTGAAGCCTCGCTAATAAAACAACAGGAAACAAACAAAGGTTCTAGTAACAAGGTTGCCTTTATTTACTGACGTATTTTCTCTAGCCGTAATAATTTTATAAACATTAAAAAAGATTCGGTAGCGGTACTTTAGTCAAACTATTTAAAGATCCGTTGACGGAATTTAGACAAATTTTTTAAAGACGGTCAGCGGTACGCACTTTAGTAAAATTTATAAAAGATACGTTAGCGGTGCACTCGATATATATATATATACATACATAGCATATATTTAATGTCCAGTGGAAATAAACAAAGAGTCAGAAGTAAAGTTAATGTTATAAGACAAAATAATATAGCCATTACAGTCGTTATTCAATTACCGGGCCTAGACGATAGAAACGAGTACGGATAATAAAAAAGGTACCTAAATAGAAAACAGTCGTGAATTTATTCATGAGAAAATATCAAATTTCCGGGTTCTCATTTGATTTAATTTCATGCTTTTTAAAATGATATTTGACCGCATATCAATGTATCACCAGATATTTGATTGGCTCTTTTTCAATTAAAAATAAAAGACAAATTGGCATTGCCACAATTGATTGTGAGTGTATAGGGAAACCAAAGCTAGTTAGGTTTCCAGTGTGATGTGATCTTTTTTTTTTCTTACGATAAAATATTGATAACTGGTATTGGAAAAATACAGAAATACGAAAAAAAACTTTTTTTTACTTTGTGAAACCATTTGGAAATTTATCCCCTTGGCCTTGTGTAGTTATAAATGGTAATAAAATATTTAGAATAATCAAGCGTAGACCACTCTGAAGTATTTTACAGACCAAGCTGGTTTTGATACGAGCTTTTTGTCTGTAAAGTACAACAGGCGCATAAATATAAAATAAAATGTAGTATGTAAATTTTATTGCTATCAAAGACCTATAAACTGACAAATTTTTATCACAAACGGATTGCAACATCAAGAGCAAAGTTGGATTAACGCACAGGCCAACTAGGCCATGGCCTACGGCCTGCTCAATCATTCTCTGTGTTTCCCTTCTTAGGTTTTATGAAGTACACAACATCAAATCTGGTTCAATAACTTGCTGGTATTTTGCGTGAATTTCTACACGTGTTATTTTGAATCCATTGCAATGCTTGTTATTCATAACAAAGAATGAATTGAGAAAATCAACATTTATTGTTGAAACTGAACTTTGTGAATCTGTTCGCAAATTCTAGGCGCATTATCCAAGGGACATAGAAGAATATTTTGAAGATGAACTGATGCAGTTTGTTGACTACCTCAAACAGTATCCTGCAGAATTAGTTTCACCTCCTGCGTGCTTGAAACGCATCAAGGATGATGGAATTGCTGACTCTTTTCCTAATGTGGACATTGCTTTGCGGATTAATTTGACATTGCCGGTAGTAAATACGGAGGTGAACAATAATTTTCGGTGCTTAAACGTGCGAAGAACCAGCTTCGTTCAACTGTCGGACAAAAGAAGTTATGTGACTTATCTCTGTTGACAATTGAGTCAGACTTGGCCAGAGGCAGAGACTTTGAAAGCATCATTGCAAAATTTGCAAAACTCAAATCTAGAAAAAAAAGCTATGGAATTTCGTGTACTGTTGCTTTAAGTAAACTACACATCATTTGTTTTATAAGAAACCTGGGTTTAAGGAACATGAGGCTCAGAATTGAGGTAATTGAAACTGCTAACTCGCAAAATGTTAAAGTTTCGGAAAAGTAATATTATAATTTGAAAGAGCATTGCATAGGAAGCATTCTAAAGGTATAAAATAAGCTGCAGCCCCTACTGATTTTGAGTAATTACGCTTCAAAGTTAAGAAACTGTCAGGCTCAACTCAAATTTCATATTTCTTATAAAACAAATGGCATGTAATGCAATACATGCAATGTATAATGTACATACTGCAGACATACACCACTGTTAATAACAGTGTTATTTCTTTTGATATTTTGTATTTGATGGATGGAATGGATTCCTTAATAGGCCCCATGGAATATTTTGGTCTAGGGCCCCACAAAACCTTAATTCGGCTCTGATCAAGAGTTATATATATATAGGTTTTAGTCCATGGTCTGTAAAATACACTAGTGTCTAAAAAAAAATTGGACAGATATTTTTTGGGAAATACCATTCTACCAGCTTTCCAAAAATGTATAATAATAACTTTTAACAACTCATTCTCATGGAATCACAATTCAGACTGGACCAAATTATATTAATACCCAACATAAAAATATAAACTTCATCATGGAAACTAACAACAACAACAAAATATCTTTTCTCAACACACATCACTGACATTAACTTTATAGAAAATAATAACTAGATATAACATTTATCATAAACCATCATACACTGGTCTCCTAAACTTTAATAGCTTCATTCCATTTTCCTACAAACTCTATCTTATAAAATGTTAAATTGACAGAATTTATAAAATTAATAATACTACATCGCTTGGTTTTCATAATGACATTGAAAACTTAAAAGTTGCAACATTAACACTTACACCCTAAATCATTAACCCAAAAACCTGACAACAAAAGCTTTTTCAAACTCCCTTACATTGGTAAATATTCCCAAAAAGTCTGAAATAAAATTATAAAACCTGAAAATATGTGTGCGTAAAGAAGATACTAACATAAAAGTAATATTTACATCTTAAAATTAAACAATGCTTTTAAAGAAAAGAGGACGAAGACTTTATCGCTTTTGATATGAAGTCAATGCTAGTCTATAAATTCACATTTATTGGATGTGGTTCCAGGTATATTAGTGAGACAACTCTGTCAAAATTGTTTCACTTCATTCTCTAAAGATTCCTTTACTATTCTAATCACTTCGAACTAAAAATTGTCTTAAAAGAAAAGAGGTCTTATACATCAATGAAAAATGTCTTAAACGCTCAACTCCAACTATTCCGTTTCTATTTCTGTATAACCTCATTAACGTTCCTTATATACCATCTGTCCTGTTCTTTCTGCAACCTACACTTCACACATTTCTACATTCCTTGTTGTAATTATGATTACGCAGCGTTTTTATTTTTAGTACTAGATTTGTATATTTTTAATACGAAAGAAGATAACGAAAATAAGAAAGTTTATCTCTTTACAAAAGTTTATTGTTCATTCTATTTCATCTTAGCTAATTCTTAACACAAACATGGAAGATTTGCTATTAGATCCAGCTATCCGTGTTTGGGTTATAGTTCCAATTGTGTTAATTACATTTCTTGTTGGCGTTATTAGACATCATGTCTCACTTTTGCTTACTTCAGCTAAAAAGGTTGATGTGGAACAATTAAAACAAAGGTGCTTTATTGTTTTTCATAAATTGTTCCTGTGTAAAGCTTACCTTTCGGTATGTGTGTTTATTTATTTTCTATGGTTATTATATTTTCTTTTAATTATACTTTTACTATAAATGTTTTTATCTATAATAGTTAACCATATATATATATTAACAATAGTTAATAGTTAGTTATATATAGATATATATGTAATTGAATGATTGATGATTGCACAATGCATGAATTGCAGTTCCATT
This sequence comes from Candelabrum cocksii, assembly GCA_963930725.1. Taxonomy (NCBI): domain Eukaryota; kingdom Metazoa; phylum Cnidaria; class Hydrozoa; order Anthoathecata; family Candelabridae; genus Candelabrum; species Candelabrum cocksii. The sequence goes on from OZ005664.1 coordinate 17,835,666, forward strand.
GAAAAAAATATTAACCCAGTGAAAAGAGATGAATATAAACACTCACTCATCAAGCAATCACAGTGAATAAATAATTATTATTTATTTTCCCATTCAGTCATGTTTTGGCACGAAGTAGGTTATTGCGGGATCATGGAAAATATATTCCACTGGAAGTATGAAACCTTCATTTCTTTTATCCTTTATTTTATTATCATTTACTGAGTCTTAAAAAATGTTTCTTTAAATGTCTCATATAATGCAGTAAATACTTGATTAGGTCCCAGATATGATGATCCCAAAATGATGTTTAGGGTGGGGGTTTATTCAAGGGGGGGGGGGGGGGTATTTGAAGGGGGATTAATTTTTTTCATTGTTCTGTGAATGTTTTTACTATTCCTTAGAATAATATTATCTTCTTTTTCATTCAGTCATATTTGATGCGAAAACAGTTTTTCAATGATACAGAAACCGGTGTTTTAAAAGCTGAGAAACCCCAAGCAGCGCCTAAGAATCCGATGCAAGGTATGTCCTTAGAAACTAAAAACAAACAGAGTTTTACACATTTTTTACTTGCTTAAAAGGTTTCTGTCTAGAAAATTGCTTGATACATTACATAGAAGATAGGAAAGGAGTATGAATTACTTCAGAAATTTCTTTCACACTGACGTAAAATTAGATAATATGACAACAAAGTCTTGAAATAAAAGTTATGTTTTTAATTTTGGTTAACAAAATTCCTTGAAACACAATTTCTTAGATCCAACGATGATGATGGACATGATGAAGGGGAATCTCACAAATGTACTTCCAATGATTGTGATTGGTGGATGGATTAATTGGACATTCTCTGGGTTTATTACAAGTATGATCACAGTAATTTTTTGTGAGAAGTATAATTTTATAAAAAAATTGATTCACAATTCTGGGCAAAGATCAGGTCCGTAGAATGTTTGAAGGGGCAACGTTTGTGTAAATTATGTTTATTACCAAAAATAAAGAAGGCTGTCATTTCGAAAGATAACAAATGGTTATTTTCTTGAAAAAGACTAGAATTTCAAATGAATTTGGTATCATAATTTGCACATCTATACTGTTGTATATGCACTGAAAAGGTCTCTGAATACATCAATGATAATAGAGTAGACAATTACGATTTTTGTTTCTTAACTTGATTCTCGCTGTTTATTTATCTATGAGTTTTTTACATTAATTATGGGCTATTGTTTGTTTATTTCAGCAAAGGTTCCTTTCCCTTTGACATTGAGGTTTAAAGCAATGTTGCAACGTGGCATTGAGCTAACCAGTTTGGATGCTTCATGGTAAAATGCTTATTTATTTTCTTAACCTTCTTTTCTGCAAGAACTATATTGTTTTAATTGTGTAAATGGTATCAGTTTAGAGTTGAGATTTTTCCCTCTTTATTTCACTATATTAAAATCTTTTGTTTTGCAGGGTTAGCTCTGTTTCATGGTATTTCTTGAATGTATTTGGACTGCGAAGTTTGTACGCTCTCATCCTTGGTCAAGATAATGGTAAAGCGACCTTTTATATCTCTGTGCTCATTGATTTATTGTTTTCTTCAAATTAAGCTTATCAAAATTACAATCGTGAAACTCGCATGGTAGCTAAAATATTCAGAATAAAATCTTAATCTTTATGTCTGGAATATAAAGGCCATCAACTGATTTGATCAAATGATTTTTCTATGTATTGTTTCAAATAGAAACTTTAATTTAAGTTGAATGTATGCAGTTTTTTGAAAATCAACATAGTTTTTCACACTGATCTGAGAAGTGGTGTCTTGTCATTCCTTCAAAAGACACTTTTACATCCTCCAACATGGTTTCTCTGAATCCCCAAAAGATGAGCTTTAATATGACCCAAATCCCATGGACTAAATGGATAAGTTTCATTCACTGGAAGATCATTACACATATTGGTTTTTGCATTCTGTGCTTTTATTATAACATATATATGGCTGATTTATTTTTTCTTATAAAAGGTAACTTTATTTTCACAGCTGCAGATTCCAGTCGAGTGATGCAGGAGCAAATGGCTAGTGGGGGTGGCATGATGGCACCGCAGCAAGATCCTGGAAAAGCGTTTGAGGTTTTTCATTTCAATACGCCCTCCTTATGTTCTTAGAAAGCTGATATTGGATTATTATTACAGTATACCTTATTACACGAAATATAAACGAGTCGGTAATTAACGCGGTTGGTTTTGATCCATGTTAAAGAAACATTCCTTAGGTTCTGACCCGCGTTATTTTAACCAACGAAAACACTCGTTTTTAAAGAGAAAATAAGAGAATAAAAATCGAAAAAAACATTAATTACACCATCTCTACTAGTAATGCAATATAAGCTATTCCATAATCTTAGTATCTTTTTCGCTGTTTTCATCCATGGTGTCGTCAAGTTCTTCGTCAAGAGTCCCAACACCCTCGGAACCAACAAACTCTTTCTAGTAAATTCTTTTGAATAGTCCACACACTGTCCAGCAATTGGGTATTTTATCTCCTCCACTTTAGTGATGTAAATTGAGAGCTTCTCTACCAGATGCCAAACAACTTTGACCCGTATTGGTATTTCTTTGTCTGACAACCGTGTTAATTACTACACGCCAACACGCTCAATCACGCCTCGATGAGCTTGCTGATTTTCAAATAAATTGATGATTTTTCTAGTGCATTTTACCCTGTGTTTAAATTCGCCATGTTCCTAAAAGAGCTAGATCATATTTCTTCTTGAGTATTATTCAAGATGGTGTCTATCAATGTCTGCTTTTAGAGCAACCTGCATTCGATTTCTTTCAGGCTGAATGGGAAGCGTTGGAAATCTCTGAACACAAATGGGCGCTGCAAAATGTGGAGGATGACCTAGTGAGAAACTACAGCGAAAATTTAAGGATATACGAAGAAGTAAAAGACAAAAACGTTTAACCTAACGACTGAAAAGAATGGAAATTTTTCCCACTTTAGGGTGTATTTTAATTTGTCAGAATATATACTGGTTGTAACTTACTTTTGTTGTCTTTGGTATAATCACCATGATCAGTTTTCATGTTTTGTGCTTTTATTAACCCTTTTTAAATTATTTTATTGTTATGCATTAAACTTTATGCTCAATGAAATAACATATGTGTACGTCATGACTTATTTCTGTGACATTTCATTCTATTGCGTATATATATATATTTTAGTTAGTAAAAAATGGATATTCCGCTGCAATTTCATGAATTCTACCCATTGAATCACGTGGATAAATGTCCAAAGTACACAGAGACTTTACAGCGGGTGGAGGTGCAGCAAGGCGACCTGGATGCACTGTACACCGACCTGGAGAACCTCCAGGGGGCTGCCAACATCCGCTTAAGACGTTTAGAGGACGAAGTCAAGATCCTCAGTGAGTGGTGCGATAAAAAGGAGAGGTCCAAAACTGATGTTGACTTGAATTTTCTGTCTGCAACCACTAATGTAAAAAGGGCGAGAACATGTAAGGGCATCAATATATAATTGAATTCATCAATGAATTTTGTAAATTGTTTGTACGAATAAAATCAAGAAAATTGTTTTTAAAGTAGTAAAATAAAATTCGTTTTTGAAATATTTTTCTATTTTTCAGGTCAGAGTGAGGAAAGCAAAGTTCTTAAGAAACAAAGGGTAGAAGAGCAACCAAGCAAAGCTACACTGTCAAAAAGTCGAAGCAAATGTAAGTCCAGTTTCATGATTGTCTGCGAGTTTAATTGTCATGTATTGTAGGTAAAGTTGACAACAGCGATTCTGAAGTGTCAGTCAGTAAACCTAAGATCACATACGAAGCACCAAACAAGTTCTGGAGTTACGTGGAACCGTATTGCTCGGATATTTTACCTGACCATATTGCTGCACTGGAAGACTCTCTTACTAGTAAAGCTGACGCGAGCGAGTATTTTAAGGTCCCTCCACTCGGCAAACATTACTCCGAGGTTTGGAGCAAGGAGGATTTCATCGAGGAACAACAACAGAGTGCAAAAATCGATAAGAAGAGAACTTTGCCTCTCTCCAACGCAGAGCTTATTGATTCGCAAAGGCTTCTGAGTGATGTTCATTGTACGTCGACAGAGGTGGAGGACGCTTGCCAGTACGGCACGTTTACGCAAAGGCTCATTGCGGCTCTTGTTGACGAGAACATTATGGCGCCCGTTTGCGAAAGCGATTTGCATGATGCAAGACGAACAGAAGATACTAAAAGTGATGTGAAGCTGAAAAAGGGTTCGTCGCATAGTAAGTCGCTAGAGATGGCGATAAAGGAGGAACTGTTCTCGCTTGGATTGATTGACTCCGTGCATGATGAGGACAGCGATTGTGATACGGACGATGAAATACTCAATGAACTAAGAAAATTACAAAGTGAACTCAAAGCCGTGCGCTCTTATAATAAACAAAGCGTCAATAAACTTGTAGCGCGAGCGAAAAATGCCATGCGCAAGCAGGAAATCCGACAAAAGGCGAAGATTCTCGACGCAGAAGTCGTCGATATTTTCCGTCGTTTTACATCCGCGAAAAACAAAAAGAAAGGCTTGTCTCGTAAAGATCGCGAGCTCGCATGGAAAGCTTACAACGAAAGAAAAGCCATATGGGAATTAGTCGATAACAATGAGTTGAATGGAAAAATTGATGATAATTATTTATAAACGCCTTCAGATTTTCAGTAATTTATTTTTGGGAATTTTGTAACGGAAAACACACAACGCACATGCGATCATAAAATTGTTTCAAACACTATTTCAAATTGATTTTAATGATCAAGATTGTGTCCCTAAATATGCTTAAGATCATTATTAACAATCTCATCTCGACAATTGATTTCTCATATTTCAACTCTTTTGAAAACAGGAATCTGTAGACGAGTGGTGGAGCTTCTCACAAAGGATTGGCCACTTTCACGCGTGCTCGAATTGGTCATTTACTTAGAAATGAATTTGTATGTTACAGATGGTTTTTGTAATAGTATATTTTAAAAGACAAACAATGTATGAAAAATCGAGACCATTGCAACTCCTTCCTAAACGTCCGAAACTTGTGGTCTGCTGTATGGGGTGAACAAAAACACACAAACATAATTTTAACACAATGTCTTATTGCCATATATTTCTCCCTTCATGACCAAATTTTTTTGTCTTTGAATGCCATACCGTATTTCCTCTAATTCCCGGAGTTTTCAATTTTGAAAGAAATTGAGATGGCGGTTATTTAGAGAGAGGTGTTTATTAAATAATTTAAAAATAATTCCATATACATGTTGCTACTTCAATTATTGTAATATAAATACTTTCAAAATTTCAGGTTTGAATCAGTTAATTCGAAAGAATTACCTTGCAAGGAAGGGTTCTCCAAGTCGGCTTATGACAGTCTTTTAAAAATAAACCTGATAGTGCTAGTGCAGCCTTTTCCCTGCACTGCCTTGCACTTATTCTAATAAAGTCCCGTTCTCATGCGTGTGGCGTTTATTAGAGGGGAGCGTTTATTTACATAACGCTCAGACAAATTGTTGCGTTGTGAACAAATTGTTGAAACACGCAGAACGTTTTACCAAACATGCAGATTGGTTCAATGCGCGTGACATTGATATGATAGTGGCGAACCAATACAAAGCCTCCATATTTAGTGGCACATAGCGAATTTTTATTTTTATCGGTACATTGAGTCAGTCTTTCAAAAAAATTATCAAGATTAAAATTCATTTTTGGATCATACAAAGTACTAGAAATTCCCCTTTTATTAAACAACTTTATATTGTAATTTGTGAAAAATATAAACTGCCAACTCCAACACATACGATAACTATAAGTTTTTAGAAAACTATAACGAAAGCTATTATTGAATAAAATGTAAATTTTCCAATCATGCAGAATCAATTCAGCTGAGGGGTTTTTCCATAAGGGGTTTCTCTACATTACAGTTCGTAACTGTTTCCTTGTAAATGTTAATTGTTTATTTATATAGATTAGTTGTGGTTTTATGGTGGTTTAGCTTGAAAACAATATTGGTTTTTTGATAAAAAAAAAGCTGGCGTAGTTGAGTGCTTATTCCCCTGACAATTTCATCGGAAAAAACGTTTTGTAATAGTGTTTTCAAGTCCCTTGAATATTACTCATAGATAAAGCATTAAAGGAGTTTTCAAATTTGACTGGAAAGAAAAATGCATCGATAGGAGGTGAGTAAAAAGTATTGTTATGTTGTTTTTCTGGCGCGTCATTTATTTTCAAAATTTCGTACTTTGGTTTATCCGTTTATCTTACATAGAGACTTAGTTCATTGTCTGGCAACGCCGTGGGTATTTCTGCTAGCAAAGAATAACTTTGCCAACTTGCCTTTTTGTAATTGTATGTAAATTTATATATGCGTGTCTACCCGTGAAAATCTGTAAAGATTAGCTTCGAGAATCACCTGGATACAAATGTTTTTGCTGCGCTTAAAGTCTCCTTCCTCGATTAAAGATTTTTTGTTTAGAACTTTCACGCAGGAATTTTCGTCGTCAACAAGCATATCCGTGCAAATTTCACGCATCTTTTTTTAAGTAGTGAACAGTTGAATTTTACGTGCTTCTAATAAAGGAAACGTCCTTTTTACAAACGGGACATTTCTTTGTTTTCAATTTTAATTATTTTAGTGCTTTGAACGATTTCCTTTTTCTTATAATTTTATTTCATAAATTATAACTAGAAAAAGTTGGCAAAATAAAATATTTTTTACAAAAAAATATCTAACTCGCTAAATTTCACTAAAAATCAGGTAAAATCTTTTGCTCATCCACCAGACTGTCGTTTCATTTCTCCCGTAAGACTGACCTAATATGTCATATATATGCCAACCAAAACAAATTTACGTCATTGCGTCATCAAAACGAATAATCTTGACTTGACTTGACTTGGTCATGCGCTGTTTTGCATTTTATGGTAACATTTTTTCAAATTGTAGTCAGAAAGTGTGTTTTGTGGAAATCGAAAGGAACAGTGATATTATTATAGTAACTGACAATAAGACCCGAGTGCAAAATGCATTACTTCTATGACAAAGAATAACTGTCACCCACAGGGGTCAAAATATTCCTATTCTGGTACTTGATTTGAAAGCAGCATCCTCAAATTAGTAAACCTACCAGTTTAAAAAAAAACAAAAGAAATATTTTAAACTTTGAGGCCAAATTTGCCCATATAAGGTATTAGGGGTGAAATTATCCCAATTATAGTACTGGATTTGAAATCAAAATAAGTGGCTGATGTATCAAAGTTCATCCATCATTCAATCTTGGATGAACGTTTACTTGAAATAATAGCTGACTATCAACCCAAGGATATTTGGAACATGCATGAAGCAGGGTTTTTTAAGGCATTGTCAGAAAAAGGACTGGTCCAAAAAACCTAGAAGGAGAAAAGAAATCGAAATTGCGGCCGACTGTTACCTTTTCGTTGCAGCTGATGAGTAATTTGGCACAGAATATGTTGTAATTTGGAAATGTAAATCACCAAGATGCTTATAAACTTTAAAAAATAAAGAAAGACCATGTAATACGCATTACTTTGCAAACCAGAAAGCTTGGATGACAACAGAATTAATGGAACATATTTTAATGCAACTCGATCAGAATCTCCAGTTCGAAAACAGACAAATAAATTATTTCTCGATAATGCATCTTCTCATCCAGAAACATTGCAAAGTAAACTCCGAAACGTCAAACTTATATGTTTTTATCGAAACGTGCAACATCTCATTTACAACCTTTATATGCAGGAATAATCAGGTCCTTCAATTGCAAGTATAGAAAAGTTCTGTTGAAATATACTTCGTTGCTCATGTGGATGAAGGAAAGACAGCTTAAGATGAAATTCAAGATGACCTGGAACATGCTATCTGAAACTAATTGAGTAAAATAGAAACAATAATTATAGAGGTTCCACTGTATAAAAAAATTATAACTTTTAACTTCAAATGGCTCTTTCAACTTGTATTGTTATGAAAATTGAAGTACTAAAAACAACAAAAAAAAACGGTGATCCAATATTAATTACAGTCAACCCTCTCTATAGCTGAAACCATGGGGACTAAATGGGGTTCATTTCGTCGTAAATCATTTCGTCGCAGTTCATTTCGTCATGGCTGAGCTACGTCTGAAGATTCGTTGGTGGGTCCGCTTCCAGTGATTTCTTTCTTGCATCAGTTATGCACGGATGTGTTGATGCCTACATGTCTTTTGGGCATTTTATGGTGGATGTACTTTACTGGAGTACGATAGTTCAAAGCTGATGTCGCGACGGAATCTTTCATGCCACATAGCATTAGTTGTTGCTTAAACTTATGCAATTCTGTAGAAATGATCTGCGACGAAATGATCCGTGTTGGTACTGGGAAAGGAGAGTCGCGCTATCATTTCGGGTAGATTTGATTTCGCCAATCACTGCCTTGAAGGATAGTTAAGATGGAAAATAAGGAGAGCCCCTTGAAAACCTCAGAAATGGTCAAATGGTATGGAAGTGCCCTGTAAGTTAATGTTTACTGAGTTGAGAAATGTATTGATATATTGCAAACATAAATAAACATAAATAAATAATAAAGTGCACTTCAAATACACCAAAATCAAACGTAGGTACCGAAAAATTCGTTCGGCATACTTTAGGTGTAGAAACTTTCGCCTGGAGAAACTTTTGCGGGAAGAGAAATGCGCGAAATTTTATGCATTTCGCGTGGATAAACATTCGCGAATGGACCCAACATGAAAATTTCGCGCGGATGGACCAAACTGGAAAATTTTGCGTTGCTTTTAATTTGAATTTTTATATCAATGAAAAAAGGGTCCTATTTAACCACTTTACCTGGCGTTTAGACAAGAGGTTGATTTCCAAGCTAGATTCAAATAGCTAGGACACCTGCTCTGACTCTTTCCGCTTTTCTGATCTTCACGTTACATAAATTTGATATATCATTGAGATTGAGATTGCAGATTGATGACAAACATGGCGGACGTATCGACACAAGCGGAGAATGAGATTCTTGATACTGACGAGTATTTACAACAATTCGCTACATTTCTAGACAGTTCTTTCGGGAATAAAAGTGCAATATCGAAAGAGTACATCGAAGTTATTACGGATTCCATCAACATTTTACATAAACGTAAAAAAGGGCTGAAGTTCAAAGTATTGAAGTGATTTTATTCATCATTTCGTCACCGAAGGAATTTTGAAATGTACAGTTAGAAATGGGAAAGAATCGTACAAAACTAATCTCGTTATTGAGAATAGCGCTAATGTAATTAACGACACGCCTACCGCAGTTTCCTTTGAGGACTTTAATTCTTTACAAATTCATTTGGATCAGTTGAACAGGGAAATGCAGAATTTCAAACTCTGCCAGAGTAGTTTGGTCATTTTAAAAAAGGAAAATGAGTTTTTAAAATTTGAACTCACGGCAATGAGAAAAATAGTTTCATATTTGATTGGAAACGACAAAATCTCTGATAAATCCAGAATTAACTCAAGCGTGTCGGCAATAACATCGCCTTGTAAATCTGATCAAATTATAGATTCTGTTGTTAAGGCGAATCCGCCGCGCCACATGCGCAGTAGAAACAATGACATCATTTTGGATCGATAAATGTCGCTGGCGAAAAGTTGAAATGGTTGCATAAGTTGGAATGGAATATGAGGTCAATTCGAAAAATTCTTTGCATCTCCACATGACAGAAAAAGTTGCGGCGGAAAATGTCGAATCGCTCGACATTTTCCGCCTAGTGAAGATTCGCCTTTAGTTCGCCTGTAATCAACTCGCAATTAATTAAACAAAATAAATCACATCAACTTCCTGTTAATAGTACTCATTCCAACAATTTATCTATTATTGTTAATGTTCCTCTTGGTCATGGTTTTAATCCTAACATCATTAAATATAAAGAAACTCAAAACAAAGATAGAAATAAATTCCCCCTGGAAGTTATACAAGTTTTCGCCAGTCCAGGTAAATCGATGAATAAAACTCCTCCAAATAAACACCCCTATGAGCCGCAACCGGAAGTGAATAATAATAATAACAACCGCACGATTCCGAAGCAAAAAATCCCCATCAATACTTGATAGAGAGGGAAACGATTCCGAAAAAATATTTATTCTCGGAGATAGTATGTTATCTGGAATTGAAAACGCCGGTTTATCCAGCAATGGTAACTTTGTGTCTGTTAAAAGTTTCTCTGGGTCTAATTCTTCTAATTGGACTGATTTCATAAATCCATATGTCCGGAAAAAACCAAAAGCCATAGTCATGCATATTGGCACAAACGATATTCAACAGAATTTTGACACGGCTATGAACTTGAAATCCATCGTCGAAAAAATCGATAAGGCTGGAATTGCCGTGGCTATTTCTAGTGTATGCCATCGACAAGATAAAGAGTCATTTGCACCCAAAGTAGTCTCTCTAAACAACGCTATTCGTAACCTCTGTTCTGATCTGAATGTCATGGAATATCAAACATCAAAATGTGGACTCTAGTTATCTATCAAGAAAAGGCTTACATTTGAATAGGAAAGGTTTAGCAACTTTGGCAAAAAAATTAAAAACATTTTTTATCGAAATGACGACAAATTATTAACGGAAGAGGGATCGATAAATTACGAAATATTAGACATAAATTTCCTACGAATGTTGTTGTTTCATACATTAATGTTAATTCGATAAAGAATAAATTAAATTTCCTCCATGATGTGTTACATAGTAGTGTGGACTTGTTAACTATTTCCGAGACTAAATTCGACTGTTCTTTCCCTGAAAGACAATTTGTTGTCGATGGGTTTAAGAAGCCATATCAGCTAGATGTCACTGGAAACAGCGGAGGACTACTCGCCTATGTTAAAACTGACTTACCCAACCGTCTTACGACGACTTTTAAATTTAATTTAGAAATGCAGGTACTTCCTATTGAATTAAATCTTAGGAAACAAAAGTGGCTTATTTTCGTAATTTACCGACCACCTAGTCTTGACTTAAAATATTTCATATCAAATCTTTCAAAAGCTATTGATTTTTATTGTAAATCTTTTGATAATATGATTATAATTGGTGATTTTAATGCCAACCCACAGTCCGTTCACATTAAAGATTTTCTTTCCGAAAATTTTTTCTTTAATCATATGAAGGAAAACACGTGTTTTAAATCTGATAAGGGGACTTGTATTGAATTAATTCTTTCCAACAGAAAATATTCCCAACACACTGGCACTGTAGTATACCGTAAATGACCAATCTAACGCCCACTCCCGAACTGACGCCCTTCCCGAATAAACGCCCAGGGTTAAAGTTAAATTTTTTAACTAACGCCCATTCCCGAATAAACGCCCAGGTCCATCGAGAAAAATTAAAATAAACGCCCATGGGCTTTCATTTGATTCACAGCAAAATTAATACTGCTTTCTTTAATCTTTAAAGTGTGGATATTTTGAAACAGTTTCACTAATTTTAAGCGTAAAATGTTCATACAAGTTACTCTTTCTATTCAGTTCGCTAAACAACACATCTGCGATCTTCTTGCTCTTGGTGTAGCACAAGTACGTTCCAGGACTTGTGAGGCAGGAGCAGAAAAGTTAAAAGCACAACTAGCTGTAATGACAAACGAAGAGATAGGTGATACCAATCCCTTTTCTTTCATTAATGAAGCCATTCCACCTCCTCGATGACAATGAAGAGAATGACGAGAAACTTGATATCATGTAGTCGACGTACATCTTCTCGATTATATTACTTTTGTTGATGGACTTTGTTTATTAACGCCCTTTCCTTACTAACGCCCCTCCCGAATAAACGCCCAGGGTAAAATTCGTTTGTTAAAATAAACGCCCAGGGCGTTTAATCGGTCATTTATGGTAGTCGTTAAGGGTGAAATTGTTCATTTTGTGACCAAAGCATGAAACTTTGAACAACTCTTCCTTAGAATGAGTGATTTTGATTTTGAAGTGGTGCCCAACATGTTGACCCCTGTATGACGTCATTATGACGCCATCAGGGTCCAACAGGGGCAAAAAAAAAAATTCAACAAAACCTATCAACTTTGATATCATTCGAAAGAGAATTAAATTCTGAACATTTTTTATCGTTACGTAGAAAAGTAATCACTTTTCAAGCGACACGATTCTCGTAACCCTTGCCAATGGAGATGGAAAAACGTAGGAGAAAATATGGAACCTTTTTGGACAACCCTTCCTGAAGCATCGTCAGTATGCCGAGAGCTTATCAGATGCGGTTGCAACAAAGGCTGCACAGGACGATGTAAATGTTTGAAAGCCAACTTGGGATGCACGGAGCTTTGCCAATGCTCTGGACAATGTACCAATAACATGAATTAGTATAAAGACATTCTGGTTTAAATAATACATAGGCAGTTTTTGTGTTTTATCGGATGTTTATTTAATTTGTAGTTTGAGAGAGTTTTGACAAAAATTAAAATCAAGAGAAATAATAATACCAAACTGTAAAGAATTCATATTAGAGAAGTTTTTAAAGTTTAAGACATGTCGAGAAAAATTGCTTTGTTTCTTAGAGTGATTTTAATCGTTAATCATGCCCTGATAAGATTATTTCTATGAGAAAAAGCGTATTTTCAAGAAAATCAGGGGGCCATCATATAAAGAATATTTCTTAGTTTATGCATTTTTTCAAACGTTTTCACGTAGATTTTGAAATTAGGACATCTATATATATATATATATATAATATAAAAAGTTTTTGGAAAGAAAGAAGAACCATACTTTGCAAATTTATGATAAGAAGTTAAAGAAAATTGGTTTCATTGTTTAAAATTTACCCCCTGAATCGTTAATTCTAAAACGGCAATAATTCTTAAGGACTTCTTTTTTACGCATCCACGTAACGATAAAAAATGTTCAGAATTTAATTCTCTTTCGAATGATACCAAAGTTGATAGGTTTTGTTGAAATTCTTTTTTTGCCCCTGTTGGACCCTGATGGCGTCATAATGACGTCATACAGGGGTCAACATGTTGGGCACCACTTAAAAATCGAAAGTACTCATTCTAGGGAAGAGTTGTGCAAAGTTTTGTGCTTTGGTCACAAAATGAACAATTGCCCCATAAATCCACCATTAGCTTCTCTACTACTGTGGACACTGGTATTAGTGATCATCATCACTTAGTTTACACGATGTTAAAAACGACTTATGTGAAATTACCACCTAAACATATATGCTACCGTGATTATAAACAATTTACTGATTATTCATTTTTGACTGATTTACAACGCAATTTAATATTTAGTACGAATTATAGCGATTTTGATAGAATTTTTTTGAAAACTTTGGATAAACATGCACCGCTGAAAACTAAGTTTCTACGTGCTAATAACAAGTCACATTTAACAAAAGATCTGAGGAAGGCTATTATGAAGAGAACTCGATTGAAAAATGTAGCCAATAAGACAAAAATCCTGATGATGTGGCTAGTTATCGGAAACAAAGAAATTTAGTTGTCAATATGAACAGGACTATTAAAACCTCTTTCTATAGTAGCATTAGTACGTTGTCTCAGAGTAAAAACTTCTGGAAAGCTTGTACACCCCTCTTTTCTAACAAAACGAATGCTATGGCAGGAAGGATTTTATTAATTGAACATGAAAGAATTATTGATAAAGATTGTGACATTTCTGCAATCTTTAATGGATATTTTAATAGAATTACTGAAACTCTTGATGTTCCCTTTTGAAATATCGAATTCATACCGAAAAATGACGATAATATACGTAATGATCTTGAAAAGTACGCGGACCATCCAAGTATTTGCGCTATAAAAAAACAGTGCGAAGTGAATCAGCGTTTTGAATTTTGTCATCTTTCTGAGGACATATACCAGGAGATTCTTAATCTCGATAGTTTGAAGAAAGTAAGCGGTCATGTTCCCATGAAGATTTTTAAGTTGGGCGTAAATCAATGTGCTCCTATACTTCAGAAATGCCTAAATTCTTTCATTGACAAATGTGAGTTTCCTGACAAACTGAAATGGGCCGATATTATTCCAATTCACAAAAAAATAGCACTACTGACAAAGAAAACTATAGACTTATTAGCCTCATTCCAGCTATTTCTAAGGTCTTTGAGAGAATCGTTTGTAGACAGCTAAGAGGTTTTATAGATACAAAACTATCGAAATTTCTATGTGGGTTCAGAGAAGGGTATAGTACCCAACATTCTCTCTTGAATCTGTTAAATAGCTGGCAAAAGTGCCTTCACAATAAAGAGAAGGTTGCCGCTGTTTTAATGGATTTATCTAAAGCTTTCGATTGTTTCGATTACTTTTGATACCACACGATTTGTTAATTGCTAAACTAGAGGCTTATGGTCTTAGTGCTAAGAGTCTGAGTTTCATATACAACTACCTCAGAAACAAGAAACATCGCGTTTGTATCGGCTTGTCTTTTAGTGGTTGGTTGAATGTTTTATGTGGTGTCCCTCAAGAATCAATATTGGGGCCGATTCTTTTCAATATATTTATTAATGATTTACTTGTGAAATCTGTAACTTTGCTGATGATAATACGATTCAGGGCCGCTAAGAGAAAAAAAAGCATGGAGGACAGAAGTGTAGTTGGGACCTCGAACGAGCGCGCAGCGCGAGTGTTATTTTAGCCGAAGGCACAAACATTTTTTTATGGGGGGGGGGGGCTATTGAAAAGGGCCTATGTGATTATTGGGGGCCTTATTAGTTGGGTCTAGATCATAATTTTCGCGACCATTCTCTGGCTAGTGTGTTTTGATGATTGATTTGACTTTTATAGACCTTTTACAACAAATTTAGCCCCCAGGTCCCTCACAAAAATCCCGGCAATTTTCGCAGGGGGCGAAAATTAAAACGGTATCAAAATGATATCAAAAATGGCTCCTGAAGTTATCTTGTTTTCAACAAAAGCTACAAATGCATCTTTTTTGTACACTTGTACATAGTCGTTTAACTCATTAGTGTATCAGGTAAGGGGTTTACCCTCTAATTGAGGGAGCTATTAACTGGCATAAAGGTCCTACTGGGCAATATGTCCATGATTCTTGCAGATTGAACTTATGTTATGCTAGGAAACTTGAGCAGGCAAAGAAAAGAGAGCAAAAGAGAGTGCTTGATGAAAGCCAATCTCAGTCTTCACCTGCTGCTTCCCCAGCTATTGCTCCACCAGCTAAGCGACTACGATCAAGTCTTGGGCTGATACATGATAAAATGAAATGTGTCTGGTGCTGTAAGGGAGAATCACCTAAGCACCCAGAAACTAAGCTTTCCCTGATATCATATGACTATGCATGGGCTGCTTTCAAAAGCCATACAGTTGCCTTGGAAGACCAAACAATGCGAGACAGAATCAATTGTCTAATTGATTTTGCTGGCGACGAGCCTTATGCCCTTGAAATCAGGTATCATTATAAGTGCTGGTTGAAATATGTTCGGAAGTACCAGAAAATGTGTGAAGATGACAAACTTCCACACATGCACAATGTCACTCTTCGTGAGGCACAAACTATCTTCTTTGATCATGTCAGAACAGTTGTCTTTGTGGAACATGAGCTTAGATCACTGCAAAGCCTCCTTCGTGACTATGGCTCTATCATTTCTAGGTATGGCTTCCCAACATCGGGAGTTAAATCTTCCTACATCAAAGAAATTCTGATTAGAGAGTTTCAGGGCAAGATTGGCTTCCACCCTCGCCCTCAAAAAAGCCTCAGTGAAATAGCCTATGATACATCTGGGGGTGGTTCATACGTTGAGCTTGCACTTTTCTCCATTGGTATCAGCAGTGAACAGCTAGTGTGGAATGTAGTTGAACGTCTCAGAGATGATATCAAGTCTGTCCAACTTGTATCATGGCCACCAAGGGTCGAAGAGCTAGAAGAAAAAGAAAAGCTCTCACCTCTGCTTGTGAAGCTACTATCAGCTTTGCGAGGGAAGAAGGCAGATCTATCCCCAGCAACTCTTTCTCTCACCTTTCTTATCATGCAGTATGTCACAAAGCGACCAACAACTACTGCTATCAATGCCACCATTACCCTTCATGGGATAACTCGCAGTAGAGAGCTTGTTGACTCTTACTACAAACTAGGCATGGGGATCAGCTACTCTAATGTGCTTCTTTTACGTGATTTGTGGACCATGCATGACCTCAATCGATGTTCTCTGTGTCCTAATGGGATTGCCGAGATGGAACCCAGCATTAGTATCATTGATAATGATGATTTCCGTAATGACACCTTGACAGGTGGGGGTACAGCACACCGTTGCAACTGGATGTTTTTGCAGTGTCTTGAGCGCAGGAGTACTGGAGTCCAGGATGTTCGTGGTGAGTTTACAGGTTTTAAAGATGCTAAAGCTGTGTCATGCGCACTTACGGAAAAGGTTCGTGATATGCAGACTGTTGAGCCTTATAGAACTATTAAGCGTGGTGAGCCTCCAATTCGTCCCAAGCCGACTGCTTTTTTATCTAGCACAGAGTCTCAGCGCATGCGTAGTATAATTCATACTCTTGCTCGTACAGACGTAAAAGGTAATCGCCCAGCTGCAGCAGAACAGACCATTTCTTCCTACGGTGGGTTTCATGCTAGCTTGAATGTGGAGCAGAGTAGAAGTAAGGCTTATTATCACATGTCATACAACCAACCATCCAGCAAATCGGTTGTGAATGACATCATGGATAAGCTGTCTACCATCATAGGAACTAAGCGCATGCCATTTGCTTTCTTAGTAGGAGATCAGCCTGTATATGTCCTTATCACTCTATTGAAGGCTGAAAATCCAGACAAGTATCGTGATATTGTGCCATTTCTTGGTCCCTTTCACACTCAGTGTGTGATGATGAGTGCCATCTATAAACGTTACAAAGGGAGTGAGCTAGGAGATGTACTTGTAGCAGCTGGAGTTATTGCTGAAGGTTCAGTTGATCATGCACTGAAAGGTAAGAATTATAAGAGAGGGTTGCGTTGTTTGAGGCTCATGTATGAAGCACTAGTAACTGAGCTTATAAAGGCAAGGCTGATTCCCAATTTGGACAGTACAACTGTGGAGAATGTTAAGATCCTGAAAGATGAAGCTAATTCCCAATATTTTCGTGCTTCTGCTCATGCTAAATTGGAGGAGGATGCTGACCTCAAACAACTGACTGCCCATCTCATGTAGATGAGAGTGATATGGCAGGCTACTGGAGGGAGTTTCTTTCCATGACAGATGCTCTCATGCAGAATGTACATGCCGTTCATATCTGTAACTGGGATGAGTATGTGAGTTCACTTTGTGCCATGCTGCCATGGATTGTAGCATACGACAACAACAAGTATGGGCGGTGGCTGCCTGACTTCTGGGCAATGCTCACAGCTCTTCCTGCCGATCAACTTGCCTTTCTTCGCACTGACTTTGCACAGTCTATTACTGGAAACCCTTACTCCAGCATGCCCTGGGATATGTGGATTGAATGCACAATGAACAAGGGGAGCAAGATGAAATCTGGCTGGCTATCCATCCTCCAGAATGAGAAGCAGCTACTTGTGCACTCCAGGAATGTGAACAATGTAGCTCGGATCCGGGCTGTTCACAATGCCCAGGCAAATCGAAAGAGAGCCAAGAGAAAGCATGTAGAATGTAGCCCAAAACGGATGCAGGAAGATGAGCAGTGTGTGCAAGATCTTATCACCTGCATGAATGAGTTTGACTCATTCCCATTTGATCCAGCTTCACCCACTCTTCGGACTCTACAATCAGCAATGCCAGCCTCTGATGAACTCACCGCAGACTTTAACTCTGCTCATGTCGATGGAGAGAAGAAGTTGACTAGCTTTATGCAAGCTCGGGTTTTCAGCAAGAGTACTTCTCTCCATGATCGTGTTTCCCTGAGCAAACGCTTGACTTTTGCCAAGGGACTATCATCAGACAAGACCAAAGAGAACCTTAAGGCAAGAGCTGCAGAGATGGAACAGATTGCTCTTAAAGCAGTGATTGACCTAGTCAAAGTCAGTAAACTTGTACATCTTCCTGAATTGCTTGAGCATCGTGTTGTTGAGGAATGTGTATCCATATTCAACTCCAATGGCACATACAGGAAAACACAAAAGAGCAAGTTGATCCAGAAACTCCATCTCCAATCAATTGATCTTCAAGAATCTTACATCGCTCTCATTGATATGGGTATGGTTTGGAGAATGGCTACTCCATCGGCTGAAGATCGGCAGAAGCAAGACGCCACTTCATACAAATGGTCTGATTATGCCCACAAGGTGTCATCCATCATTCTTGCTCGCCATGCTAGTGCCCATTGCATCTTCTGCGTGAATGATCCATATGACACAACATACTCCATTAAGGATGATGAGCGAGCCTTGCGAGTACAGGGTAGAGTGCATGTTCCCAACGTCTTCATGAAATTGAATGACCCCTTTCCTTCCGCCAAGGAATTCAAAACATTTCTGTGTAGTACCAGCAACAAGGGACGGCTATAGAAGCTAATCCACAGCTACCTGACTGATCTTGCACAGAAAATGGATGTAGAGGTATTCTACTCTATTGGCTCCCACTGCACCAACTTGTCGACACAGCAGCATATGGAGAACTACAGCTTCCAGCAATCTGAGGCTGACACCATTCTTTTTTCCACTTACACAGTTCTGCGTGAATCAGGCTACAATGGCCCTGTTGTCATTGATGTAGCTGATACGAATGCATATGTTGCATCTGCAGCCATTTCTCGGCAGTTACCTGGTATACTTTGTATCAAAAGAAAGCAAGAGACCATTTTATGCAGGGGCTTAGTAACAGAGGAGATGGCAGATCATCATCCAGTTACACTGTTTTACAGGGTGTGATGCCAACTCTGGCTTCTATGGCAAGGGAAAATTGTCAGTGTATGAAAGAGTAGCAAAGAGTGCTGTAGCACGGCAGCAGCTATCCAAGTGTGGTGATAGACTTGACCCTGAAGAAGAGGTACTAAAGGGGCTCTTTGAATTTACAAGACATGTGCTTTATGGAGACAAGAATAGTAACAACATGGCTGAGTCTCGAGCTACCAAATGGAAGTCGATGAAGAACAAATCATTTATCCACTTTCCCCCAGATGCAGATAGCCTGCACCAACACTGCCTCCGTGCCAACTATTTGTCTTACTTAGTGCGGCATCCCCACCTCAAATGCCACCCCTCGCCAGTTGGTCATGGCTGGGAACTAGTTGGTGGTTTGTGTCGCCCAGTTCGGTCCACTCGTCCAGCTCTTCCAACACATCTACCAGCACTTGGGCCAGGTGATAAGAGTGAGCATGGTGAGAGTGATGAGGAGGCTCAGGAAGATGACACATCATACTCAGATTATAGTGAATCAGAATGGTCTGATTCAGACTGACTTATTCAATTTGTTTAATTTTTGTGTTCTGACTGTTCACTTGACTGAATGTCAGCCACTTTGTGTAAAACAATAGCATATGAGCAGAATCTGCTTACTAGTATGACAAATTATAATTCTAGGTACTGTTGTTCAAAATTAAGACAGTTTTGCAGCCATTTTTGATACCGTTTTAATTTTCGCCCCCTGCGAAAATTGCCGGGATTTTTGTGAGGGACCTGGGGGCTAAATTTGTTGTAAAAGGTCTATAGAAGTCAAATCAATCATCAAAACACACTAGCCAGATAATGGTCGCGAAAATTATGATCTAGACCCAACTATTATAGGTGTTACCTATTGTCTGTTTAGTCTGTGGTATTAGACCAATAAAACTTACTACATTAATTAGAAAAAATCAACTTAAAATAATATGATTTATTTAGTGATAAAGCACAAAAGGTACCGTAATAGTAATTACATTGTAAGAAATAATGAAATGAATTTGATGACATTTGTGTATCTTATCTGTATGGCTGCTTAACTCAAATTAGTCACTAAGTGCAGTAAGCATCATCCCTAATTTTTATTACATTGCAATAGGCAAAAACATCTGCTATTGATAACAGATTATGTAAGCTGTTGTTTGCATTGCACTTTAAGCCTACTAACTCATTAGACCAAATCATTATTTTTATTTTTTAATTTTAAAGCATTTAAGCCTATTGCTAAACAAAATAAAAATTGTTTCAAATATTTATGGGCCCCTGTTTAGCATGGGCCCCGGGTACTTTGCCCCCCTTGCCCCCTCTCTCGGTGGACCTGATACCATTTATGCTTGTGATAGTAGTATCGATAATGCCCTTATACGCCTTAACAATGATTTAACCAAAGCTTTAAATTGGTTTAAATGTAATTTTATGGTCGCAAATCCAGCAAAGTTTCAGGTTATTTTCCTTGGTACCCGTAACAGAGAATTAAGCTTTAATATTGATGGAAATACCATTTTTGGCATTAAAAAACATTGAAAAGTGACTGGTACATGTTACCCCCTGGACGCTAAGTGGCAAGCGTGAATACATATAGCTGGAATCGCTTAAGTCATGACTTTCTAACGAGGGCTACATTGTTTTCTGAGTAAGAATATATCAAGAGAAAGACTTCGTTGAAGTTGGGGGTTATATTTGAAGTAAATAAAACTGACATATGCCTTAAATACACTGAGAGGATTAACTTTCGCGGACCACGAACTTGAATTTTTCGCGTGGATTAACTTTCGCGGATCACGAAATTGAATTTTTTGCGTGGATTAACTTTCGCGGATCACGAAATTGATTTTTTTCGCGTAGATTAACTTTCGCGTATCTAGCTCAAATACGCGAAAGGATATGGTTTGGATATCGTAAACAAAAGTCCACTGAACTTGCAGTTATCATGTTTATCGATCAAGTAAGAGCAAATGTCGATCAAGGTAAATTAGTTGGTGTGGTATTTATCGACCACAGTAAAGCGTTTGACACAATCAGTCACGCCGGCTTGCTTACGAAACTTGACTTTTATAGTGTCAGGAAAAACGAGCTTCAGTGGTTCACTGATTATTTATTCAATCGACGACAATCTGTCTCATACGATTGTAGCTAGTCAGATTTACTACCCTAAACTTGTGGGGTACCCCACGGTTCCATATTAGGACCTTTGTTATTTTTAATTTACTTTACTGATGTAGTAAAACACTTAAACATGCAGAAGTGATAAAGTATGCTAATGATACTGTTTTATATGTCAACGCCGATGATTTTCACATAATCGAAAACAGACTTATTGAAGACCTAAAATTAATATCAGCATGGTTTCGAGACAATGAACTTATAATGAACTTAAAGAAGGGCAAAACCGACTGTATGTTGTTCGGTACACAGAAACGTTTAAACAATCAACCTTCCAACCTTAAACTGTCTGTAAATGAAACATCGATACACAACACCGATATGTATAGATATCTTGGAGTGAAACTCGATCCATCACTTAACCTAAACCAGTTTGTTGATGAATATTTTCGAAAAGCGTCTGGTCGTTTGAAGATCTTATCACGAATCAGAAACTCGTTAACAGTTTACTCAGCCAATATGGTATATAACACTCTTGTAGTGCCTTTGTTGACTTATTGCAGTATCACGGTTTTGCTACTACCGCCTTCGAAACAAAAAAGATTGGAGTTATTATCTGAACGAGCAAAAACATAATTGTTAATAAATCTTCGACTAACCTTGTGCTACCCAATGTGTTCAAGTTATGGCGTAAAAAGGCGTGTATTTTTGTTTGTAAAGTCATTTATAATTCAATCGATGAAACTTTTGAAAATTATTTTGAGTCGTTCCAAAATAACACCAGAAACAGAGGTGTTTCATTGAGACTACAGAAATACAAACTCGAGTTCGGTAGAAAAGGTTTTCACTTTACTGGGGCAAAGATTTTTAACGAACTTCCACTAAAGATTAGAACATCTTTTCGACAGAGCAGAACTATCAATCAAAGCTAAACGACTTTTTAAATGATGCTGTTTATATATTTTATTGTAAATTTTTTTATTACTATTATTACTATTATTATTTATATATATATATATAGCAGGACTATTAACAGGACCTACTTGATAGCAGTATATTTTTTACTGATTAGGCATTTCCTGTATAAATATTCTTGAATAAATAAATAAAATAAAGTTAATCCACGCAAAGGTTTCTACACCTAAAGTAGTAAAAGTTCGATATAGCAGATTTTGACTGTATTGTACAATTTCCAAGGGACACAAGAAAGCTTAACATGACATGGAAATCCTGTGTTGGAACATCAATGGTCGCAGACTTTAATAACAGCTTAAAAGGGATTGCTCATTTTAAATGTGTTGCTTAAAGACTGTTAAGTCTTTAGCAATTCTACATGACTCTTCGTCGGAAAATATAATAGATCAAACATCTAGCTGTGCAGCGCTTAAAGGATTATTCTTAAACCGATTTTGCATAAAATATGATTGTTCTTTTGAAT
Source organism: Candelabrum cocksii (assembly GCA_963930725.1). Taxonomy (NCBI): domain Eukaryota; kingdom Metazoa; phylum Cnidaria; class Hydrozoa; order Anthoathecata; family Candelabridae; genus Candelabrum; species Candelabrum cocksii. The sequence continues at coordinate 17,858,062 of OZ005664.1, forward strand.
GCAATAATTGTATCATCAAATACCAACCATTATACACAACATACGTATATAGGTGATGAACTAACAATCGAACAGGACTTCCTTTTTGTGATAACGTGTTAATACAATGCACAGAATAGTTATAACATGAATGTTTTTATTGCGTCGAGTTGTTTTTAGAATTGCAATGTTAAGTTACACACTGTATATTAAACCGTAATTTTGCACATATACGAAAAAATAATGGGAAAATATGAAACTTGCATAATCGCCGATATCTTAGATAAACCGAAACAGTAAATCAGAACACACTCCTTTGTATAAATTTTGGTTTCTTCCCGTATGTTTGAAATTTACAAAAATTATGTATTTATTCAGTATTTATCAAATTTGCACCTTCAATGAAAATTGTTTTGTTTGCTGGTTTAAATCAATTCGTATTCTGATGAAAAACAAAAGATGTTTTTAAAAAAAGGAATGTTTTTATCTTTTAAGAGTTAACTTGAATGACGGTATCCAGTTGGATTCTCTACTTGTGACAAATATGGAAATTGAAAAAATGGATGAAAAGAATCAGCAAGCTGTATACACAATTTCTGTTACTGCGCGAGGTATGTTTCTTATACGGTTAGTTAGTGTGATGCGTTTATCTCGGATATTTGCGCGTAACGGTTCAAATGAAATTAAGAATGAAGTAATAGCAAAAATAGCAAATTAGTTAATTAAAAATTAAAGTTTAAGTTATAATGTTGTAAGTTGTAGAGTAAAACCTGCTTTTTGAATTTTATATATAATATAGCATCTCGAATAACGCGACGGGGTTCGAGGTATTGGTTTGTACTGTATCAAAAAAATATACAGAATTGCATTGTTATAAAAAGACTTTATAAAGATTAGATAATTTCAGTGCCGGATTTAACCATAAGGCAAACAAGGCACATGCCTTAGGCCCGGCCAGCCAAAAATCCAAGCCAAAAATGTCAAGTAGTGTAATTTTTACCTAATAAATATTCTATTTTAAATTTAAATTTTCTTCTTTTTGTCCAAAGTCCAAAATACCTGTATTTTCAGGCCACTTGTTAAAAATGTGCCTTAGGGCCTGTAAAGCCTTAATCCGACACTGGATAATTTTATATAAACACAGTATTTCTTTAACCATATTTTATGTCTTTTTTATGTTTTTCCAAATTTTACACGCCCTATTAGAAATTGTATTGTAAATAATCACAATAGAATGAGTAATAATGCATTTTATGAATATAATAATACTGGGACCGAGTTTATATTTGTTTGCACATAGTAACACTTAAACCTTGCGCATTGCTACCGCTGGACATGTTTTTTGTGTTTTTTTGTCGCGAAGAGGTGGAAACGGTTGCTTACCGTGTAAACGGTGATCATTAGACTACTTATATTACTCAAAGATGCCTGTTTCCTGAAATCTACAACACCATGCGGGAAGCGTCTACACCTTACTTGTCTGATTACAGTAATTTAAAAAGAAGCAAAATACAAAACAAAACTGGAAGGGTAAGATATTTTAATTCTATGTTGCATGTTGTTGTTGAGCTAAATGCCAAAACTGTCTAAAATATACAAACAGAGACAAAGCTATACCTAGCAATTTCTGGGAATCCATTCAATGAAACATTGTTTATTTTTAAATGATGTCGCAATATACTTTTAAATTCGTAAAAAAATTGTGAGAGCTATTAGTAGCTGTACTAATAGCACAACCCCTTTTTAGAAAAACTTTATAATAACTTTCAAAAAAGGAAAGACAGGCATAAAGATAATTTAATGTAATATTTTTTATTAACCATGTTCCTAAACTGTGACTATATTAAAAACACATGAAGGTGGACTGACTCAGCTGCTATTTAAAAATTTGATGCATGAAATTTGCAGCGGATTTATATAGCTAGTATATATTTATGTGGTGTGGTTGCTCAAGGAAAAGTCGTATTTTTTCTATTATTCTAGTCGTATTCTACCCTCAATGATTCTGGACACAATCTCCCATATTTTAACTTCAAAACTGACCAGACTTTACATTATTGCTTTATATCTCCTGATAACGTTTCCAAAATGTATTCTAATAAAGCTACAGGACCTGATGGAATTCCGTTAATTGTTCTTCAAAGGTGTTCTACCAAGTTATCTCCTATTTTGTGTGATGTTTATAACAAGTGTTTGGATGAATCTTTTTTCCTTCATCCTGAAAGTTTGCCTCCGTTATTCCAATTTTTAAAGATTGTGGTGACTGATCTTATCTTGTAATTATAGACCAATTAGTCTTATTTCCATTTTAAGCAAAGTTTTTGAGACTTTAATTAACCAGACCTTATGGATTTTATTGAAAAAAATAATTTGTTTCATGATTCCCAGTATGGGTTTCGTTCTGGTCGTTCCACTGCTGAAGTTTTGACATTTTTATCATGCCCTCAATGTTTCTGGTGAAGCGCAAGCAGTTGCTCTTGACATCTCCAAGGCATTTGATAAGGTTTGGAACTGGGTCTATTGCATAAACTCAAAGCATATGGTATAAAAGGTTCCTTTTTTAAAATTATATCTTCCTTCCTTCCCAATCGTAAACTCAAGGTTGTCCTTTTTAGTGGTCATTCATCTTCCACTTTTTCCATCCGTGCTGGTGTTCCTCAAGGATCAGTTATCGGTCCAACTCAACAACTGTTCCTACTTTACATAAACGATCTCCCAAACAATTTATCATGCAAAACCATTATTTATGCTGATGATTCCATATTGTACATTGAATATTCCTGTCTTTTGATAAATCAGATGATTGTGATAAAGTTAAATTGGCCTCTATTCTGGAAAAAGATCTCAATACAGTAGTTGAATGGGGTAAGAATTGGCTGGTTAATTTCAGTCTATCTAAAACTAATCTTTTTTCCATTAATCATCACAAGCAAGTATATTTACCTCAAATTTTGATGAGTGATTCTCATTTGCCTGAAAATAATTCATTTTGCCTTCTTGGTCTTATATTTACAAGCGACCTCTCATGGCGATCTTACATTGGAACCATTGCAATATCAGCTGCCATGAAGGTTGTTTCTCTTTTACAAGAAATGAGTTACCTCACACCTGAATGCATCCTTTTCCTTTACAACTCGTTCTTCCTTGCATGGAATGCAGCTGCCACATTTTGGTAGGAGCTCCTGCAAATTGTCTGAATTTGTTAGACCATGTTCAATGACATGTTTGCAACACAAACTTATCTTCAAATTTGGACTCACTATCACACCGGCGTAACATAGCTTCTCATCAGAATTTTTCTTCGTACAACTAGGTTTTTGTCGTTTTTTCAACAATGGACTGTTTGTGTTCCAAATTGTCGCGGGAATTTCTACAAGAACAGTTTTTCCCTGCGAATATCTAAACTTTGGAACTCCTTTCCATCGACTTGCTTCCCTATTGACTATAACCTTCAACTGTTCAAATCAAATGTTCATCAACATCTTAAAACTGCAGCTTAACTTCTCCTGTAGCTCTTTACACACAAGTGGCCTTTAAGGCCTTGTTTTGAGCAACCACATATATATATATTTAATTAGTTTGGTAAAATTGGTGATAAGATTATCTTATAGGGTTCCACAGATATATTATCAATAACAGTATTTCGACTTGCTTTTATGAGTTGTTCTGAATTACATACTACCAACAAAAGGTAATGGCAAGATCATGCATGATGTATGGTTTATTTCCTTTTTGCAGGTTGTTTTATCCTGGAACCGTTTTGCTGTAAATCTAAAAGAGGCTGTACATCTATATGTTTCTGAAAAACAGGTATGTATTTCAAATTTTAAATTATAAACAATTATAGCTAATTATCATTTCCATATACCTGTAATTTTATTCTTCAGGCTGAGATTTACTTAATACTAGAAGAATTCGCCCGTTTCATTCAAAGTACTCTACCTCTTCAACCACTTCTACTAGCTGCCACACCGTTCCTTGTCTACTTACTGCTTTATAGCAATTACAAAAGAATTAGAGTTTCAACTGGTTTAGATCAATTATGCAAACCTAACATCACATTTTTGCCATGGTTTGAGTATCTGGTATTTCATTTTTACCCACATCGCTTCCTTTCACAGTTTGCAACGCCACTGTTGGACATTTTAGCTGCTGTTCCCTATTTAGTGCATTTCCCACTGCCTGCATTATTTCTGCTATATTTGATTAGCGAGAAGAGTCGTCACAAAACAATTATGTCCTTTATTTGGTGCGCCGGTTGGGTGAACTTAGTGGCTGTATTCATTCAGTTGTTCTGTCCGACAGCTCCACCGTGGTATGTAGACAACGCTGTGTACGATAACAATGGAGAGTTTATACAATCTATTGCCAACGAAGCCGGCTTTCATCGTCTAGACGCATTTTTGGGTCATAAGATTTTCCATGGGATTTATTCAGCATCACCACTAAAGTTTGGTGCATTTCCTTCTCTACACGTTGCTTGGCCAGCAGTAATACTGGTGAACAATCCTTGGGTTGGTAAACGTTTTGCATGGTTTCATGTCGCTTGGATAGCGTGGGCAGCAATGTATTCAAATCACCATTATGCTGTCGATGTGTTAGGCGGCATCCTGTTGGTGTTTGTAGTCAATCTATCAATGATCAAGATTTGGAGTCCATTTAATAGTTCTAGAAGAATTTGTCGATTATTTTGCTTTCAAAACCGTCACAATGATTATCATATTGTTAGACAATTGTAATGCTTACTTTAACATATTTTTTTTATTAACGAAACAGAACTCCGTGCGTCCACATAAGAATTCGTATTTTTACATTTTTCGATTTCGTCTATTGTTAATTAACTTAATCCATAATTAGTAATTATAACGAATAACGAATTACAACTTTACGTAATTTACGTAAAGTTGTAATTCGTTAATTGCATCGCTTGCGCATGCGTCCGTTTTCCCCGATTAAGTGCTATTCTTGCTTAAGCCGTAAGAATTCTATCTCAACATTGCGTTAATAAAAAATTGTTTGTGATAGGTTGCGCTTTTTGAGTGTTTTAAACAACGGTGTTTTTTTCTATGTAGGGACTACCTAAAAAACCTTGATATTGTTCGCTACATTCATAATAAAGTTGCATTTTAGTACTTGTTCGTTAAACTGGGATTTTGTATGAGGCTAAAATGAAAGAACCGAGAAATTTTGCTCAATATTGACTCAATTTATTCAACAACCTTTCGGTCTTTCGCAATGTTTTTTATGTTGCATAAGTCGATAATTCCGTAACGTTTTTTTTTATTTGGCCTATACTTGTTTTGTTTTATCCTATTTTACAAATTATAAAAATGCGCACACCATGTTTGCGATGAAATGCTGTAACTGGTTTGCGCATTTTCATAGTTTGTAAAATTTTGAAGAAAAAAATCGTGTTGGATGATATTTGTTCCGGAACATTTTTCTGTGCAAAAGTGTGAATTTTTCGTGTTGGATTGGTTTGGTGGATATTTCAAACATTAAAACGTTCGAATCCCAATTCAAATCGCGTGTGCTTGTATTTATAATGGAAAGAGACGTCATTTTCCGGTTTTCAACATAGTTTCCATTTATTGCACCCAATACCTGTAGCAGTTTCACTTTTTTCAATTTTTTGGGATATTTCAAGGCATTCTTGTTCAGATGTAGGTGTTTTAACAAACGCTAATGCCTTAAAGCACAACGGCTAAGGATGTATTCTCCGCCATTATTGAACTTAGAAATGAATGTGGATGCAGGTGTGCAAACGAAAAACACGGTGTGATGTGTCGGGGTCGGCATGGATGCATTGAAATCCAAATCAATGACCAAGGTCGGGAATTTGTTAATAAAGTATGCGAAAAATATTAAAGCTGTTCAGAAAAGATTAAAACAAGATTAGAAAGAACGTTATTTTCCAAATTATGTTTTTCTTCATTTGTTCATACCTTACCTTTTTTCGCCAGCCCTAACTTTGACACTTGATAATCAGTTTTTCATATCATAAATTCGTGAGGCTCAGTACATGCTTAAGGTATGCTTAATTTTTTGATAATTTCAGCCTCAATAGGCTTATAGCCGTTATGCTTATAAAAAAAGGTGTATGCAAGTATCAAATCAACGTGTTGTAAGTGGGCTCGTATAATTGAAGGTAAAGGTCCTGTCTTACTTCCGAAGATATATATTGATACGTGGAAACCCCTTGGAACGCCCTCCAATCAGAAAAATGAAAAAATTATTGTAAGTACACGAAAGCTCAATAGCCATGAAACCTACTAATCTGTATTAAACTGTCAGAAAAAGAAGTCGACATATTGCCCAGTTTCTGGCGATCATCTTCAGTAATTTTACGATGGTAGTTGTCATTTGTTATTAGCATTCACTTCGAGTGGCAGGGTTCAAGTGTGCGATAGCCTGCACACTAACCTAACATCGATTTTAAAAGAAATGTTTTAAATCCCTCTTTCAACCTCTTGTGAAGAATGACAAGTAACATTTCTCCCGTTGATAAGCAGACCGATGGTTTCAATTGTGGTGTCTTTGCTTTGGGTTATGCTAGTATTTTATCGGATGGCAAATCCCCCGTTGATGCTCGGTTTATTGTGAATGAAATGCGCAATCACTTTATGAAAGGCTTGACAGACACTCACTTATATCCTTTCCCGACACTTGAGAAAGCCGTTGTTGTTTCAAGCAACAAACCTAAATGTTTTGATTTAAAGATAGATTCATTGAAATCTGTTTAAACCATGAGTATGTTAAAAATCCCTACATTCTTAATTACTTTCACTCGTTAAGTAATCTACTATAAACTTTACTAGTTTTAAATATCATTGTAAGACAATATATCATTGTATTGTGTTTAACATTTCATGGTTATTAAACGTTTATCTCTCGGTTCAGGGACGGATCCATGGGGGGGGGGGGGGGGCTTTGGGGACTGAAGCCCCCCCGCCCGCCCCGGTAAATTTTCCTAAAATAATTTTTTGTGTGGCTGTTTTCTTTTTCATATTTCTTCAGTATATAGAAAGGAGAAGCAATAAACGTGCTGGTTATAAAATCAATTACTCTTTTATTCATTCTATTAGTTAACAATAAATGTGTCTCAATTTCTGTGTATTTAATAGCAAAAGAAATCCATTACTTTAATGTATTTTTGTACGAGAGAAACTTTCACGAACAAAAAAATGGAGGAATCAAAACTTTTTTGTGAGATTTCAGTTAAAAAATCATATAAAGTATAAAAAAACACAACAATCAACTGATTTTCAAGCCATAATCATCATCCTTTCTACCATAATTACGATGGCCCTGAAGGCTCATGGAATAAAATTGCGGGCGTCATAATAAAAGGTGCGCATGCCAAAAAAGAAAAAAATGCGCGTGCCAGATAAATAGATATACGCGCCAAAATAAAATGCTGCGAGTAATGAAAATTAACGCGCGCTAATCTTCAAGACATTCTCCAAACGAATTGTTGGAGAAAAAATAAGGTTTGCCTTTTTCCAATAAATCTTCTAATATTGTTTTTTCATTGTTATCAAACGTGGCAAATCTTTGTCCTCCCCCATCAAGAGGTTTGACCATAACCATATTACCATTCTTTTCAACCTTTTGCCAACGTATTTGTATTTTAATTGCCTTTAATGATGTCGAGTTATTACTTTTTTTTGGCAACTGCACATCCTTTTTTATTAATTAATGTTAAAAGATTATTAATTCTTGTTGAAAGCTTCTCCTTTTTGGAAGGTTGTGGTGGTTGTGTTGTGTCTTCTGCCTCTTTTTGTTCTCTGGATCGCTTGACAGCGGTTTTAGCTTCTTCTTTTACAAGCTGTCTGGCAAGTGACTCCATCTTTAATTTGATCAGCATTCTTGAGGAAAAATCGCTAAACCAAAGACCAAAGGCTGGGTCTGCTAATTACAAAACCTAAAGCCCAATTTACAGTATTTTCATGACGCACGCAATTTTTTAAAATGAGCCTTCAGGGCCATCGTACGTTCCTTTGGTATTTGGCGCGCGCCATTGGGAAATCTGGAGCACACGCACCATTTTTATGGCGCGCGCAATTTTTTAAAATTATCCTTCAAGGCCATCGTACATAATATACCGAGTCCAAAATCACAAGAATTTCGCAAGATATACTTTCGCAAATTGCAATTTTCGGAGCTTTTTGCGAGTGTAACTTTTGCAAAAAATGCAAAATTCGCGAAAGTTTCTCCGATTAAAGTAGTTTATTTGACCTTGTTTTGTTTTATTTAAAAATATCTCGTTCAGAAAAAAACTGAGCATTGCAATTATGTCTTAATTTCACAAATCTGGAATTTTATCCCCCCCCCCCCCCCTAAAATTTTCGCTATTGGAAATTGTTCCCCCGAAATCTTTGGGTGTTCTATAGAAGTCCTAATTCCCTAGGAAATTAGTAGTAGTAGCAAAATGATCTTTCGATTTCGAGAGATTATTGGAGTCTTAATTTAACGTCCACTTAATTTCCTGGCAAATTTATACTCAAAAGGTTCTTATTTCCCAGGAAAACTAGATTCAAAACTCTTAATTTCACTGGTCCTATTTTATCGCTATTTTAAGTGTAAATAAATTTTCCATACTTTTAAAAAACTTTTTAATTAAATTTTATACACATTGTACAATTCAGTTTTATAAGCTACTATGAACTTCTTTCCAGACAGAACTACAATTAACAACATTAAATCCTTCAATTGCATTAATTACAACATTGTTAATGGACTAGAAAGTTTCTCAATCTTTGTAACCAATTATTGTTGCCAAACAAGCTTTGTCGCCTTTATTAACAATTACAAGTGCGTTCTTACAAAGTAGTTTACAAGCATGGAGAATCGATTAGCATATTTGACATTGTTCATGTAACAAAACAAAGGCAGAGATAACAATATAAAGGGATTTAAACTACTTTACAAGACAGTAACATGGAATATCTGTTATAATAAGTTTAACCGCCTAAACTGTTTTTACGAAAAAGTCCACCATGGATAAAGAAGGTGTGTGTGTGCGTTTCATGTATATTGTAGATAAAAGTACATTACAATAATAATCTCCGAGATAAAAAATTGTGTATCAATTACAAAACAACTTGACTTGCTTTTGAACATATTACGAAATCATAGCACGGTAAATAAAAAGCGCTTTATAAACAAACGAATCAGTTAAAATGTTAAGTCATCAACCGCTGAAAACCTAAGTAAATTACAACATGCCCAAATTTGAATTATTCATGTATTTTTTTTTCCTGCATGTAGGATTTTCGATTGACTTAATAAAGTACTTGCGAGTAAACATCTGAGTAGGAGAGTTTAAAAATTCTGGGAAGGTGTTTTCTGACTGTTTTACTTTTAACAGTAGTCTGTTTTATAATTTATATTATGTTCAGTCATTATAAGTGCTATAAGTGAAAATTACCATAATCTATACATCTATTGTTCATTTTATCAATCAATCAATTTTTTACCAAAATATAATTTACAATTATAAAGTAAACTATAAATATAGCGGAAACTCAATACAAAAGCACAACAGCAGTATTTTAATCCAGCTAGGCCTGATAACCAAGCCAAAGTAAATCTATATACAGTAGTATTGTCAAGTTGGATTTGTGGCAATGTAGAATGACATTTTTTAGTAGAATTTTTCTTTTAAGTAAAAAAGGTGAAAATTCGAGATTAATTCCGGACAAGTTGCATTTAAAGATTATTGACATTAATGGTAGTATTTGTAGTCATTATTAATTATTATTATAAAACAGATATATAAGCATCTTTGAGGGTTAACGATAAAACATCTTCAATAAACAACGATATTAAATTACAGATCACTGTTTGAAAGATTCTATATTATATATATTTTAAATTGAAATAAGAAGAAAAATATGCTTTTCTTTGTCTAACCAATTTTTTTCTTAAAAATTTCCGAAAGATCCAAAGCAGTTCTGATAAAATTGCAATGACAGATACAAGTATGCAGAGAAAAGTATACTTTGGTTATACTGCTTTGTATGTTTTACTGAGAATTCTTTTAAATTTACCATGACTAACCATACAAGTGGATTAAAAATCATGGGAAAGTCAAACTATACTATATCGAAAATTAATTCAATCCTATTAAAACATGGCATGCATTAAAGAATTAACGCCATCCATCGAAACCCAATTTGAAATAAATAATGTATATACAAGAAATTATTATACATATATATGTTGTTTGACTTAGAAAACAAAGACATTGGTATTGTAGTAGTAAAAATTTGCCGCAATAATTTTGCCTCACTTAAAGCATTATATAACCATGGTGTATATAATTCCTTTTGTGTGTTAATCATTGTATTCATGCTTGCTATAAACGGTACCTGTCTTCACTGTGTGTTTTTTGAAGATTTTAGACTTTGTTTATATACAGTATACTCCAATAATTTAAACCACAGACCATGGAAATGGTTTCAGTTAACGAATGTTCAAGTTGTAATCTTTATGAGAAAGTAAGTTAATTTATTATCTCTTTCTTTATATTTAGGCAAGGAAGATCTCTTAGAAGAAAAACCCAGTACTGAAAAGCAAATTGGTGTTCCTGCAGATGATCTAGATGAAATCTTGGATAAAGAAGATGAAAGGGAGGCCTGGGGAAGTAAGGTGGAGTTCTTACTGGCTTCAATTGGTTTAGCGGTAGGCGTGGGAAATGTATGGAGGTTCCCTTATCTCTGCCAGAAAAATGGAGGAGGTATATTTCCTACTATTTTAAGTCTATCTCTGAGAATTACATTATTCTAAATATTTTACACATGTGTAAAAACAACAATATAATTCTTCTTCATAAAAGTATAACTTACATGCTTTTGTAGAAGGGTGTTTTTAAAAAGCAGCCACGATATATTGCCATTGTAGGTTTTTTTATGCTGATCTGGGTTTATTCCTGTGTTTATTTCTTTGGTTTTACTGCCCTGTTGGCTTATTGGTTGTTTGCAAATAATTTTTAAGTTCCTTAAGTGGAAAATTATCAAGTGGACTTAAAAACACTTCTTGTATGATAACTGTTGCTAAAAATTATAGAGTAGTCCAATGGGATCTTTGTGACCACCGACTGCATATGAAGTGTGGGATTATTTTTTCTAAGGTATACAATAACATGATACATGCATCTGTCCACTTGTTCACTTTCCCATATCAACACCTTACCTTTCCCTAATGGTTTCATTTCTGAACTGCTAGTTGATGAAGCTGAGCCTATCAACTAATCTCTTGCTGTTATTACATCAGTAAATGGTTTTAAACACCTGAATGTTAACTTCTGAAATCAAAGACAGATTTTACTAACATATTACTTGGTCAATCAGATCTTGATATTCTTGCTTTGAATGAAACAATGAGACAAGATTTTTCTTGATTCTGAGTTATCCATTGTGAATTACATTGGGGTGGAGTAGCTATATATATCAAGGGTAGTATCAAAGTTGAAAACATCTAAAACAAAATTCCTCTGAAGCACTATTAGAGCCTGTTCAATCAAAAATTATTAAACCCTTTTATCTTTGTGCTATCTATAGATTTCCAACTTGTAACAACCAGCTTGAGAATGTACTGAAAATCAGCTCTTACATCAAAGATTGCATTTGGAAGATCCCTCAAAAAGGGTGTAGGTGATTTCAATGTTGATATGAAATCCAAATATAACCTCTTGTCTCCTCTTAAAGACCTGTTCAGGTCTATAAATCTTAAACTGCTAATCACAACATTAACTCAATCCATCCAAACATCTGCTACACTTGTTGATTAGGTACTAAGGTATAAACAAACAGTTCCAATATTGTGTCTAATGGTGTTATTGAGTGTGATATTAGTGACCGACCATAGTTGAATTTTTTGTGTTGCGAAAGGAAAGAAAGTAAAAGCAGGACCAAAACACATAAAGACTAGAAGTTTCAAAAACTTCATCAAAGTTGATTACCTCTTACGCTGATTGGTCACACAAATACTTTGCAAGTTTAATGAAATCCTTTCAAACATTGACATGCTCCCTTCATTGAAGGCAGAGTTAAAAGGAACGACAACCCTTGGATTAATCAAGAACTTTTGACCTCCTATCAGAAAAAAAGAATTCTTGCATAAAAGGCAAAGAATTGCGCATTCCTGGTCATTACTGAGCAAGCAAACTAAAGAGTAAGGTTAAATGTGAATACTATCAAACCTTCTTTATGTGATCTAGCTGATAAACGTAAAAAATTAGGGAAAAAGGTTAGAGAATTTATTCCAAATATGGGAATAAACACTAATTCAGCTATCCATCCAATAATCCAGTTGACCATCAAATAAAAAGCTATTCTGATAGAAAACAACAGGATTTAGTCAACAATTCTCTGTCCAATATTTTGGACAAAAACCCGTTTAGAGTGCCTAAAGGATCTGTATTGGGACCACTACTATTTATCTTGTATAGTAATGACATGAACAAAGCTATTACATTTTCCTACTGGCATCTATATGCAGATGACACCATCCTGATTCGGTGACATAATGAGCTGCTTTAGTAAAAAAATTATAGAATGTGAGCTTCTGAACATTAACTGCTGACAAGAAGAAATGCGAAACATTTTATAGTTATATTTTTTGGATTCTCCAACATTAAACAAATGTGAGAACGTAGCAATAAACTTCAAAGACCAGACTCTAAAAAACTAACAAGTTAGTCAAATACCTAGGGATTCATTTTGACTCGTCATACTTAGAAAGATAAACTTCAAGTTCAGCAAAATTAGACCCGTTGCTTACTTCCTAGAGCTGACTGACATCGCTCATTAAATCTCTTATCCATCCTCATCTACACTACTGTTCCACAACATGGTTCTCAGCTGCATCATATCTCATACATATCTGTCACCACATGTCCGTAGCACAAATGCAGAACAAAGACTTAAGCAGTATAACTAAACTACTGGATAACTAATTTTAAAATTAGACAATTTAGCTAATAAATTATTTTATCTTTTATTCCTTTTGTTTATTAAACCCCCAGCAATGCTTATGTTATAATCATCATTACCCTTAGTGACCTCCTGTGCAAAATACCAACAGCATCGCATCAAAGGAACTGGGTTATTTAGGACCAGCCACGTTAAAACATAGGCTAATATTAATAGTTGGTTGCATAGAAGGTTCTTTTATTTCAATGTTAATCTTTTTGTTCTGCTTATTTCCGAAGCATTTACCATTATTGTATCTTTATGTTTAGGGGCATTTTTGGTTGCATATTTAATCATGATGATCTTCCAAGGACTCCCACTTTTTGTGATGGAGTTTGCATTGGGACAACGTATGAAGCAAAGTGCTGTTCGCTGTTGGTCTAATGTCCATCCAGTTTTTTTTGGCGTTGGAATAGCTTGCATGTTGGTGTCATTTGCCATGTGCTCCTATTATATAGTGGTAATCACATGGTGCTTGTATTATTTCTTTGTATCATTTACAAGCGATTTACCTTGGCAGAAGCACTTTTGTGGCATGTACAAGGAATTTTCAATTATAGAAAAGAATCTTACACAATATCAGGCACGCAACCAGTCTGATCCTATTATAAAAAATTTAACTCAAACCTTGCAACTGCAAAAAGACAATTTTCCTGATTGTTGCGTACGTGATCCACCCCAATATTATTGGTATCACACAGCTCTGCAGATTTCTCCCACTATAAACGATGCAAGTGATGTTAATTGGAAGATATTTGGTTGCCTTGCTGCCGGCTGGGTTGTAGTTTATGTTTGTGTTTTGAAAGGAGTAAAATCAAGCGGAAAGGTACAATACTTTTATTTTCCCTCCAATTATCATTAATTTTGTTAATTATCAAACTTTGTTACCATATTGAACCTTCAGTTCAACTTATACTAATTGAAGTGTGATTCTTGCATATTTAATTTACTCTAGTAGTCCTTAGGACAGTTATTACTGAAAGAAATTATTTATTTAAAAATACTTAAAATTAATGAATTTTTGGGTATATGTAGCTCATGTAATATCTCTGACTTCATAGACTTAACCATAGATGCCACTGAGTTTCAATTACAAAGTAGCCATTATTTACCAATGTCATAAAGCATCTGCTTCAATAAACCACCGTTAAATGATTACAGCCCACAAAATTGTGGACAGTTTCTTTTAAAATCTGTCCAACCCATGCTAGCATGGAATGTGGATGTTAAAAGGAGATTGCAGTGCTTAAAATAAAGAAATTTATTGTGCCAGTCAATTGATTGTTAGGGTGCCAACTGAGAAGCTTTCAGGCATTTACGAACATTGTTACGACAGTCAATGACCATTGACCGGCTGTTATTTTAAGCACTGGGATGATGGTTTTGACATTTTTGTTTTATTGTTTGTCGTTTTTATTCTAGGCTGCTTACTTTACAGCAACATTTCCGTATGTGTTATTGTTGATACTTTTTTTCCGTGGTATTACGCTTGATGGTGCTGGAGAGGGTATTGAGGCATTTTTCAAAACTGACGTGAGTTTTTTAATATTATTTTGGTATATCTTGTCAGTTGCAATTTATATTTTTTGGAAGGGCCTACTTCCATCAGTTAATTTTTAAAGAATTAAGGAAGAAAGCCTTTTTTTAGTTTTTTTAATCATGAATATTCCAGTAAATTAATTATTGTATTCGTAAGTAGTTGTAAGTAGGCTTGTTTGTCAATTATAGTTATTTTGTCATATTTCTTTTTATCTGTAGTATTATTATTTCAATTTCAGATATCACATCTGCTAAAGATTGAAGCCTGGATGGATGCAGCCACACAGATATTCTACAGTTTGAGCATTGGTTTTGGAGCACTGATTGCATTTTCCAGTTACATGCCGCGTAAAAACAACTGCGTGCGTGATGCGGTGACTGTTGTCCTCATCAATTGTGGAACATCATTTTTCGCTGGGATCATTACATTCTCGTTTTTAGGATATAGAAAGTTTAAGACCGGCATACCAGTAACACAGGTGAAAACTCAACTTGATATTATTCTCAAAAATAAGTCAATGATAATGTTTGAAGCTGCGGTGATCGTATTTGTAGAATGTAATTAAGTCTTTTATTTATTCTGTTAATTGAATGAGATAATGGAAAGTTTATCCATCACAACTTTGTTCAATTGACTTGCCTGTTTGGGGAAAGAATCTTTTACACAGCCTTTTTAAAATTTTTTAGCTTGGCACTGGACCTGGATTAGCTTTCATGACCTATTGTGAAGCATTCCTATTGATGGATGTCTCACCATTATGGTCAGTCTTATTCTTCATGATGCTGGTACTTCTAGGAATCGATTCAGAGTTTGGAACTATGGAGGGGGCTGTGGCCCCCCTGTACGATCTTAAATGGGTCAAAATGAGGAAGGAACTTTTCATGGGTATGTCTGTTCAGACCGGTTTTTCTATGATTTAAAAAATGATGCGTTTGAGTGAAAGTCGAGAAGAAAATTTAGAGATGATTTATGTATGCATATATATAGCAAATCATTATAGTTTCAACGATTAAATATTGTCAACGATAATTAATTATACTTTTTGAAGCTTGTCTTTCCAGGAAAAAGTGTTTATTTCTTAATTTTATTCAGGATTTCTTCTCAACTTTTGTCGTGTTTGGAGTGTAAATATAGTCTTGTCAGTTAGGTTAAGTGGAAACTGATTTTTTTACTTTCCCTTCGTCTTTGTGGTATCAATTTTCGTA
Organism: Candelabrum cocksii; assembly: GCA_963930725.1. Classification (NCBI taxonomy): domain Eukaryota; kingdom Metazoa; phylum Cnidaria; class Hydrozoa; order Anthoathecata; family Candelabridae; genus Candelabrum; species Candelabrum cocksii. The sequence continues at coordinate 17,873,763 of OZ005664.1, forward strand.
ATTCTATAAAAACGCATTTAATTAGTCCAATTTTCACCGTTTTCTACTGATACATCTAAAAAAAGATTATTTCCGTGGTATTATCTATGTCATTAAAATGGTATATTCGGATGGCAGATAAAACGAATACCAGAATGAAGCTAAAAGCTATAATTCAAATTAGCAATTATATTTGTAGAATGAAAATCTTTGATTCCAATGAATATAATGGAACTTTTATCTGTGATATATTAAGTAGCATATGTCTATTTATTCTTGCAGGTTTGATTGCCATCGTGTTTATCGGACTCGAGATCATTTTCTGTTTGGGCAATGGCTACTACCTGTTTCAAGTGTTCGACGATTACTCGGTGTCAGTTCCTCTGCTTATCATTGCATTGTTTCAAGTCATTGCACTTGGTTGGGTCTACGGAACGGATAAGTAAGCGTTGAGTCTTTCGAAATACAAAGAGCTTGATCATACCTTGCCTTAGTAGCGTTTGTAATTTCATTAAATCTGTACTACGTCTATATCCCAGTGAATTTTTTAAAAATCTCGACATTAAATGGCGTAGTTAATTAAAATTATATTCTTTCTAAATTAATGTTTTTCTATGTTTCCTATATATCGGTTGTACATAACATTGGTGTGGCATGGAAGTCCTATTAACTTATATGATCAAACTAATTGTAATTCGTGTTTGACCGATATGAAAATGTGCTAATTCAGTAGTGTAGATGTAACGCAAGTGTTTATTCGGCCCCTCTTTACTATCATAGTACGTCCGTTGAATATATGGCTGATTGTAAAATGTTATTGTTGTTGCTTTTTTGTCACACGTTTTTAACCCGATATTTCTCTTCTAGCTTTTCCAACGACATCGAGTATATGACCGGCGGACGACCGAATGTTTTTTGGTTGGTATGCTGGAAGTATATTTCCCCACTTCTATTGCTAATTGTGTTTTTCGGATACATCGTAAACCTTCTTCAAAATACGCCCACTTACAAGGCGTATGTTGGGTGCGAACAGGTAAGCCAACAATTAAAAGTGCCTCTTAATCCTCGAATCCAAATTTCAGTCTTTTCGATATTTTGTGTTAGTGAACTATTTAAAAGGTAGCTAACATCGACATCATCTAAAAGATTTTTCACAGATCGATAGCTACATGAATCATTAAAAAATACGAGATATTACACATAACAGCATAGATATGTTCGTATTGTTCTATAGAAACCATTCGCTCCGTTAATCAGCGAAGGAACTAAGGTTTGGTGGAAGAAATACGAATACGAATGGTGGACACAAATACTGGCTGCCGTTTTAGTGTTGATCCCAGTGCTTCCTATTCCATTCTTCTTTATCAAGAACTGGCCGAGGAATACTTGGAGAAATGCGATCCAACACATGAAAGTGAAAGCCAACTACTACCCAGACCCCTGTTGGTGTGAACCGGAGCGGAGACTTACAATGGAGCAAATGGAAAAGAAGATCAGAGCTGAGGACAAGGTCATTCTTCGTGAAAATCTAGCACAGGAAAACAAGACTATTTAGGTCTTTATGTCAATTAATTTTTAATTTGTTTCACTATTTAGGGAAAAATTTGCCATTTGATATTTTGTATTGTATTTTATATTTCTTTTTTGTACTAAGCTAATTGTATTTATTTAGCTTTTAATCGTTTGATGCAAGAAATCGTTAAAAATAGCACGAATTATTTTTTGTTTGTCTTCTTGGGAATTAAATGCTCCTTATCTCTGTTACCATGACAAGAAAAAACACAGGGGGTGGAGTAGTAACGCAATTTCATCGATTGCAGATCTTTAGGCGTTTGGTGGAAAGATTTCTTGTTATGTCATATTCTTGACTTAAATACAGAATTGATGAGATTTTCATCAGGCCACCACTGTTTGTACAAAAAGATAATCAACACTTGACTTTTGCAATGAATTCTTATTTTATTTGCCCGTTCCACTAGAGTATCATCACCACGATATGGTCGAGTTAAAATTTAAGAAAAAAAGGAGACTATAATAGGACCATTCCTGTGCGTTGAAAAGTGCGTTCCCAAGGAGCCTTACATGGCTGCCTAACGAGAAAGGTGTTAAGATTGTCAATGCAAAAACTTGGCATTGGTGATTGGATAATTTCAACTGTCCAAGACACGTACAATTTAACAATCTTGCGTGGAAATAAATGGTGTGGGTGTTCATTAAAATTCGGTTTTAAGTGCACTTAATCATTGTGGTGGAAGTCTTATCCCTCGAGTTTAGGTTCAGTTGACATCAGTCGGATGAGTGATGGGTGCCTTATAATAACTTGCGAACAACCGTCCGCTCTTGTTGCGTTCGGTACTTTCATGCTTACTGTTTGGCGCAAAAGATAATTTTGCTCGCATGCCGCACAATAGTGAATAGAAAGGCGTGTTCCCCGAGGATCCAGAGATCGCAATTTGGGTTTTGATGACTCACTGAAATATGCAACCCACACTACTTATCGCAACTGACTCTGCACAGGTCACAGTGAAGATAGACAAAGGAAGTGTCTTAATGTAATCAAGAAACTTTTCAGTTAAAGTTGTGACTCGTCGATTCGTGTATCGTGTGACTATTTAGCCGGTAAAGGTGCGTTAACAGAATTAACCAGACAAATCACTCCACCAACTAAGAATGGTCATGCACCATCACGCATAGACTAGTAACCAGCAGCTAAAGTAACCACCCTTACTATGCCCAGATTTAATGAGTTTTCCTGTATTGAGTTTTTGATAAGAGTTAGTTAGTTGAGAATTAAGCTACAGGCTCCATTCCTGGTGGTGCTCTTCCGACACCTCCTTTATTTTTGTCTTTAAATCTACTCACTATCACCATGTTTTAAGTGAAACTGGACCGAAGTAGAACTTATACCTCGTAGTAGATAATTATTAACAACGGAATTTTATTTTTATGGTAAAACGATCAAATATCCTGTAATAATGTCCTGTAGAACTGTTTGAAAACATAGTTATTTGTGTTTATGAAACTTAGAGCACCATCGTTGTTACATTAGATGTTATTTTGTCAAACAACAAACGATATGCTCTTGATTTTAAAAGATCCGTGGAGAGCTTTCTGTAAAGCAGTCCTGTACTTTTGAATATGTAAAATATGAGCTAATCGTCAAGGAACGATCTTGTTTTTAAGACTTGTACGCGTTGTTGTGTTTCGTAATTATGCGAATGGAAATCTCCATATATAGTAGTCTGTATTGTTTTACGCCCCATTTCTTGGGAGTATAAAACATTTTCACATTAACTGTAACCGTTTACTTTTGGAAAAATCAAAATACGGCGGTAAGTCATCTAATTTTTTTTACTTATGTGATGTATATGCCAATAATGAACACCTCTTTTTATTTCAGTTACCTTTTTTGCTTCACAAGTAAAGACTTAAAATGCCAGTAAGAAATATGACCTGAAAATAAATCTGTTTGCGTGATACACAAGCTTCTTCTTTAGACATTTGGTGGTGGAAAGAAATGTGGGAGATGCGAGAAGAGTGTTTATTCTAACGAGGAGATAATCGCGGCCGGGGGATCATGGCACAAAAGAGGTTGCTTCACGTGTAAAGATTGCAATAAATCGTTGGATTCAAATACCGTCGCCGAACGAAAATCAGGTAATTGTGTCTACATAGTTTGTTTCTAAACATGTTGTTGACTCTATTCTATGTTTATGTAGAACAAGAAGGTGGCGTTGGCGAAATCTTTTGTAAAACTTGCTACGGAAAATCGTACGGCCCAACCGGTTACGGATACGGTGGCGGAGCCGGAGCTTTAACGAACACCGGCAAATCTTAATGAATTTCTTTTGGTTGATTCAATGATCATCTTCTTTGCCATGTAAATAGGATATTAATAAAAAAATATCATAAATGTTTTGCTTCTTTGTTAGGCGTGTTTTGGAAACATGAGTATTAGCACTAATTACATTGTTGTACCCAGCCCTTTTAAACAACCTCACCGCAGAGTTTAAAAATAAGGCGATGCCAAATTCCTTTCTCTACACAAAATTGAATTAATAAATCATCTTTAAAACGACGGAGAGCTCCTTAACAGTATGTGGGTTTGACACAATGAATCTTAAAATTGAAAATAACTTATCAAAAGTTCGCCAAACATTTACTCCCTTTTTTGTTCGGTACAGACGATCTTTTAATGTAGGTAGTTTTTCTTTCCGTGTTTTTAATAAACCATGGTTTGTTCTGTTTTGAATTCATAATATATTATTCTTTAAAAGTGTATTTATGCAAAACAAAATGAATGAATAGGCGTTTGACGAAGTATTCGATCTCAACAGAAATGAAATTTAAGATCAAGTGTTCCTAAGACTCATCTTCATAATAAGCGCTAATTCTTTTTCTGGCCCGCTTCCCCATGTCCACAGGATGTTTTACACTTTACAGATTTAAATCAACAAAAATTTGATGAAAAAGTATAGGCTTCATGTGATGAAATAGTCTCACGTTTACTTTACCAAAAGTGTTGTTCAAAATGTTTAAAAACTATTTGTAAAAAGAAATTTAGTTTATTTATCAGCCTCTCCTTCTGGGAGGGCTTGGGTAATTTTTCAATAATATTTCTAAAATATGTTATTGATTTTATATTACAAAAATCACACAAACATCAACTTCTAGGGACTAGGGACTTCTGCAACCACACTGTCTCCAGCCCCCTCTTTCATTGAACTGTATTGATAAACTAACTTAGGAGAAAATTTGACAAATTTTTATGGTTGGATGCCCTTCCCTTCCTACCCTTCCTAACACCTAACTCATACATATACAGCAGATAAACTGGATATATAACTGACAAAACTAACGAGTTCCATCTACTCATCCTACAGCTAACTGAGTCTAAGTTCCTCTAGAGGTTTCTGGTGGGGTCCTCACCCTTAGCCTTTGGTTCAAGAACCTGAGGCTACAAGACAGTAGAGGTCCAGTCTGAGGGAAGCTATATGGTCGCTAGGACACTGCATTTAACACTCACCAGACCTTGATCACCTAATAACAAGTGATAATAAAAAGAATGAAATGACTGTGTACCAAAAAGAAGTTTTACGAACTTTGCTGGTGTCTATCTTGATGAAAATATAGTTTTATTACTTTGAAATTATTAAATGAATAAAATTAAATGAAAATTATAATAACGTTGCCAAAAGTTTCAGTCAAAACAAATTTTGCAATATAAACTCAGGGAAGAGTTTCAATGTGTATATATTCAATCAGTGAGATTTCAGAGATTATAAGACATACTCTGCAGACAGTATTAATTTTATTATTGGTTTTTGTTTGTGTATTTTGTATAATCAATCAATTGTAAATACTCTCTATCTTTAGTTCTCCATTGGTAATGTTTGTAGTGTCTTATCATATAAATATTATTTCTTTTTCTTCAATATGTTAATTTAATTCGAGACAACCATTTTTTACTTTTTACAAGTCTTTATTCCTTTTGAGCGCAATTTTTAATAAAGGATTTTGTGTCAAACCCCATTTATACTGATCCTTTGGAATTCTCATATTGAAAATAATTGTTTCGGTTGTTTGTTACTAAAGATTATACCTTTTAAATATCTTTTAATCCACAAAAGGAGACATAATAGACTACTTAAAAATTCTTTTGTCAAAAAAATTTGTTTATCCATGTTCATTGAATTATTTGACAGTGTTGCTTAGCAACTGATATTGTCACTGATACTTGTTCTTGTATTTACCAAATAAAGTAAAAACTGTCAATGTTGCTTGCATGCTTTTAAACAACGCATATTGTATGCATTAATATTTCTTGTTTGCATTTTAGTTGTGAAAGACCAACATGCCACAGGTGTATATTTTTTTCTTTTTAATTATTTATTTGTTATTTGATTATTTGTTGCTAGTTTATTGGATGGTTGATATATTGATTTGAAGTAATGTTAAGAACATTATAGCTTAGGCGGTTCTTATTAAATAAGTATGAAAAGCCACTTGCTTGGCGCTTTCTTAGCTCTGCTTAGTTTTGTTTAACTAGGAGTTTGATGAAGTTATGTTGCGGTTTTTAGTGGGGAGGAGGTAAAAAATGCGGTCGGTGTGAAAAATCTGTCTACACAAATGAGGAGATCATAGCAGCCGGGGGATCATGGCACAAAAGAGGTTGCTTCACATGTAAGGAATGCAACAAATCGCTGGATTCAAATACCGTTGCCGAACGAAAATCAGGTAATTGACATCAGGAGTTAGTTGTTTTTTAAAAATACTGTTTTATGACTTTTATGTTATATATATACAAATATATGTTTCTATTTAAACAGAAACTGGAGGCGTGGGAGAAGTTTATTGTAAGGCTTGCTACGGAAGGGCGTACGGCCCGAAAGGCTACGGGTATGGTGGTGGAGCTGGGGCTCTAACAAACACTGGGAAATAAAGAAAAAGTTTGATTTTGATTGGTTATATTTATACAGGGTTTTTGACACATGATTGATTTTGTAGAGAATTTGCAAGAAAAATATTTTTTACAAAGTCCTCATTTTTATGTCTCCCATTTCGAAATATTATATTTAATTTTAGACTATAAACGCGTTTTTTTAAGCCATGTTGTTATTTTTCTCTGTACCTAATTATTTCGCACAGCAATTTCACTTTAAAATCCAAAGAGCGAACTTAGCAGTCGAAACTCTAAGGGTACTTTAAATAATCCGGCAATTACATTTAATCCGGCTTTAAATAGTATCTTAACCTCGTATTACCTCGTATCACATGACGGTCGATAGGAATATAAGTTCCGTGAAGTGTCCACATTTATTGTCACGAAATAAAGTTCTGAAAGTAGAATTTTCTAACGCACCAAAACTTTCTGAAAAAGTTCGAACCATACTATACCTTTTTCGAATAAATTTTCGCGACATGAATTTATTTCGCTAAATTCCATTATTTAAATTTTTGCGTGTGTGTGTTTATAGCTGTTACAGTAAACAAGAAAGACAAGTTCAGCGTTTGTATTAATATTGTACATAAACTCTCTTTTGCAAGATGATGACGTCTTCGAAATGTTTTGAATTGTTTGATGAAGATGATGATTTGTAGATTCTTGGTTAAAAAAGTTTTTTACACGTGATGAATTGCGAATTTAGCTATTAATTTCCCTTTTATTTGTCTATTGCCTAAACATCCAAAAACTTATATATACCGCAGTCAATGGCGAAAAGAAATTCACTTTGTTTGGTTTCGATATCGGACGGGAGAAACCTGAGATTAACGAAGAAATCTTGTTATACGACTACGACCCTCAACCTTGATGTTTAATTTCGTGGATGAATACACGTTGATGATGATGGTGAGTCTATAGATAAACCTTTTTTTTTTATTTTACAATATACATTTAAAAATTCTAAAAAATAATATTTACAAGATTATATAATATAATAACTGTAGTAAGTAAGCAATGTAAAGAAATAGCTAGGACTCCAAGAAGATGCGCGTAATAAGTGTAACTTGTTGAACAATTAGAAGTATTTTTCATTCTTCTTTTCAGTAATATACTTATCAAAAACGCGTGCAGTCAGCTTTTTCCGGTATTTAAACATAAAATTAAATTGATTTTTGAAATTTATTTTAAATATATCTAAAACCTTTAATTCTTTAAATAAAAGGTTTGCTTGCTTGGTTCCAGTTTTGATTTATTGAGTTTATAAGTTTTGCAGCGTGTTTCTGAATACACTGTATCTTTTTAAGGAGGTCGGGTAAGTGATGCAATATTTGCATAGTTTAGATAACGTATGTATTTAGGCCGAAATAAATAAGCTTAAGAGTTTGTTTGTTTAGGTATGGACGGGCGAGGTATAATATCCCTATAGATTTACTTGTAATTTTCTCTAAATAATTTATATGAGTGCATGATAATTTTCCATTTATGAAAGCGCCAAGAAATTTTATATTTTTCTCGTGTTCTATATATTTTTTTATCGCAAATGAACAAATTGTTCTTAGATGAAATTTGAGAAACTTCTTTTGATTGATGGTTTTATGGAAGATCGTAAATTTGTCTTGTCACCGTTTAAAGAAAGCTTGTTTGAGTTAAACCAATACACTATTAATTTTAACTCGCACGATTCATATCATTAAACAGTTTGTTTGAATATGATAAAAAAAAAAATAAAAAAATGTTGGTATCATCAGCAAAAATAGTAAAATCTACATTGTGAGAAGTGCAGCATAAATCGTTTATATAAATGGCTATTACTAAGTTAGAAAAACATCTATTTTGTTGTTAATATTGATGCTATGAAAGGTGCTGTTTTGGCTGTAACTTTTTCAAATACCAGAAAAAAATCTAAAAGAATTAATATGAAAGAGTTATATATTTTGTGGGAAAAAATACCATCAAGACTGTCATGCCTTGTATATTACTCCCAAAAATGCGCAATTGTTATACACCATTCTTTAGCATTTTTTTCAAAAGGTCTAAAAATGAAGGAAAAAGAAGTTAAATTAAGAAATTCTGTTTTATAGTGAAAGTATGGGATGTAGACGTATTGATTGTTCTTACGAGTTTGAATATAGAAGGTTAGCAGCAACACAGTTAGCAATTGTAGTTGTTGTTGTATATAATTGGGGAGAAAGGACACATTGTTACGTTTGGAGATGGACCAAAGCAATTTAGACGAGAAGCTGAACAGTTTAAAAGAAATTCTTCGTACACCATTATTGCCGGGTTTTTTAAAGCAGTAGAAGAACCGAAGAGAAAGTCAGAACCAAAAACGAAAAGATTAAGATCATGAACAGATACATCATTTGAGTGGAAAAGTTTGTTTTCTTTCTTTGTGGAGATGCGTATGGTAATGAAGGCAACAAAAAGATTGCACTTTCCCACTTCAACACGCCAGTGTGTGAAGGATGAGTGGATTCAAAAAGTTCTTCATTGGTTAGTATCTTGCATTAAACTTGTAGCAGCAGAAGCAATTTACCATCTTGATTGTTCATCCAAGTTCCGACTCAAAATATCTACAAGTAATTATCGTAGGCCAAAGGAAGATTGAGTCACATGTAATGATGCAGGGCCGTAGCAAGGTAAAAGTATTTTAGGGGGGCCAAGTTCAAAACAGCTGCGATTGGACTATCGTATGAGGCGCCACCATGGTTGGCACCGACGCGCAAAGAAAATTTTGAAAATCTGATTCTCTAGATTGGCTAAAAACGCATCCTTTTTGGCTATTTTGAATCAAAAGTTACTACAAATACGACCCATTTTAGCGGAAACGGTTTCAAGGAACTCGATTTATTGAACAAAACTTTTAATCCTTCTTCTACTCCATAAAAAATTTAGTTTTCAGCGTTGAGTTTTTACTTATGGGCCGTAATACATTAGCAAAAAATGACAAAACAAAAAACGTAACAAATTTTAAGAAATGTGAAACACAACTAGAATAGTAATTAATAAGTATATTGATCAAAGACATGTTTGTGTTCCAACACTTTTTGACTGTCCGCTAAAAACTTTCAAATCTTCTTCAATGAAGTTTCCGAATTTAACTTTCCTCGCATTGTTACGTGAAACGAAGTTGTGGGGCAAATCGACTGCAGATAGGTTGTCAATTCTTTCCTTGTGTACATGAATCAACATTAAATTATTCAAACGTGTTTGTCTCATCGTTGGACGAAGATATGTCTTAACTCTGCGAAGGCCGGAAAACATTCTCTCTCCTTCCGCATTACTTGCAGGTGCCAACAAAATCAGTCTTTATTACCTCATTGATGATGATGCGCTTTGTGTTGCTCATTGCACGCAATGATTCCAGCACATCGCGAAAGACAAAATCTTTCTTTTTGATTCCAAGCAGGGTTGGTAGAAGCTTGAGTTGTATTTTGAGTCTGCTCAAGTCGATTTCGTTACCATAAACATTCTGAAAAGATGAGCCGTCTTGAAAAACCTGCTTGTCTAACAAATCTTGAACTTCTTTTCCAGCAATAGAGTTAAATATGATGCTTTCCATAACGCCGTACATCTTATAATCCGGTTGGTCAAACCTTTGTGCGATGGCTTTTATAATAAAATCGTAGCACTGGAAGTAGCTTACCCGAAACATATCTTTGACTGAGGAAAAATCATTATCAGGTTGTTCGACATATCCAAAATAATCAGCCAGAATTTTAGGATGCCGTCGTTTTCGAGGAAGTTCATACTCGTCAACCTCTAGGTGCCTTTTTTTCTCTTCGACTGTTTTCCACAAAACAAATCATATTCTTTGTCAGATCGCTCTTTCTTCAAATTTTTGACGACTGCCTTGGCACAGTCGTGTGCCTCAGTTGCGCAAAGGTCAGGTGACTGGAGTGTTTTACTCAATATATCAGTTTGAGCCAGGACTATAGCTCCAAGCAGACAGCCAAACAAGAATGTTAGCTTAAGCATAGTGGCTTGTGCTCCGATCATTCTTGCTTTCATGTCCGTGTCAGATATTGTCGGGATTCCAATTTCCCAGACAGCCATCAATTCTTTATGGTTGTTAACCAAGGAAAGGAGTGTTTCAGCACGGATAGTCCATCTTGTTGGACAAAAAGCGTGAACGCTTTTCTCAGCATTGTCATTTTCGAGACGAAGCTTTCTGAGAAGAGTTTTTCTTTGTGGTGACTTTTTTATAAGCTTACAAATCTCCTTGGAAACGCCAAAAGTTTCTTTCAGAATAGGTACATTTTCACAAGCATCCTTTACACAAAGATTTAATGCATGGCCATAGCAATGAGTGTACGGACATTTTTGATTTTCTTCCTTTAGCTTAGCTGCAACACCGTTCTTATGACCTGCCATCACGGACGCACCGTCGTAGCATTGTCCACGTAGGTCGGACACTTTTAATCTCATTTGCTCGATGATCGATTTTATTACTTCAACCAGCATTTCAGACGTGCACCTTTCCACGGGTTTAATCGAAACAAAATCTTCGTGAGCACCGAGTGTACTGTCATCAATCCATCTAATGCAAATAACCACTTGCTCTTTATTCGAAACATCAGCAGACTCATCAGCCATAACAGTGTACAACTTAGATGAATGAACATTTGTTGAAATTTCCTTCAAAATCCCAAGTGCTAATACCTCCAACACTCTGATTAAGCCATCTGGTAAGTTCTTCTTGGTTTTCATAACGAAGAAGCAGGAGCTGGTGAAAGTTAGAGTTGAACTCGGTTCCAGATTTTTTGTTCCAGTTTCCACGTAACGGTAAAGATTGGCGTGCTAAAAAACGGATGTTGGTTAGGATCTTCAAGAGCATTTGGCGGTTTTTAGCTCGAGTATTTGCTGCTTCCGTTGATATTTTATCCGCAATGTCAAGTTGGTTAGCTATTTTAACATGACGTTCAATGGCCTCTCGATGAACTTTGGAGCTTTCATGCTTGTCAAATCCTCTTCCCTTTTCGAGAGCTCTCTTCCAGTTTTGAAAGCCATGTTTAACAAATGCGTCGCCTTGAGATAATGATTGAGATGAAATCGAATTTGTCACTGCTGCTTTTGCACATACAAAACAGTATGCTAAGTTCTTATCTTCATCATAATGTAGCCACGGGAAGAAATCGAACCAGCTTGGCTGAAACTCTCTTTCGTGTCCGTTCGATCCAGTTTTAGGAAATTTAATACTCCTTGGCTGATTTGGAGCATCGCTATCGATTCTGTAGAACTCGGTTGTCTTTCTTTTCGGGTCAGTAGAATCAGAAGAGCTTGGAAGAACCGTTTCGGCAACACTAGACAAACAAACGAAAAGAAAATCTTCAGAATTTCAGAACCCAAATTTTTTTAGTTGGTAAAGAAAATAAAAGTTAAAATGATACTGGATAAAGAATAAAAAACATAACATTAATGTTAACTAAATATACCTTGCTGTGTTATTATTTTTCCCCAAGTTAATTTCGTTTGCTTCATAATATCACAACACGTGCACACGCAGGTTTACTTTTTCCCTCTCTCGACCCTTCTTTACACAATTGTAATTATCGAAAATGAATGAAAAAAGATTAATGAAAAAATGACGGGAGAAACTTCCATAGAAAAAGAAACACGAAGCAAGAATGCTTTAAGATTTCCGCTTGAATGTGACAGAGTAGTACATTCATTGTAGTGATACCTTAATATTTCTTGGGAAGTAATTTTGCCAATTTCTGATTATTTAATGGTGATCCCTTGCTTGCTTATATTTCTAGGCTGTTTACGCCATTTCCATGTTTTTCTTTTCAGCTTTTTATAATGTTTTTAATTTGTAAATCTTGACTTACCATTTTTGGCAAAAATTTTGGGGGGCCGTGGCTCCCCCCGGCCCCATAGGCAGCTACGGCCCTGTGATTGCTTCTTTTAACTCTCTAAGCGATTGGTTAGAAAATTCAGGAGATAGCGAGATTTATTTAGTTGAAGAGCTCCATAGAAAGTTGTCAGAAGGGACAGGAAAGCATGCTCTCTGAAAAGATTTCGAGAAAAAATATGTCATGTTTATTTTGTACAGAGTATTGATTGCAAGGCAGAAAACTACATCCTGAGGCAACTAAAAGAGAAAGGTACAGAAAAAAGAGGCAATATCATCATAGTACAGACACTAAAATAATAAGGGAGGGTATTAGGCAGGGAGTTGGGTTTTATAAAAGACCGTCACCCACTTTTAGATGACATACTTAACAGTAAAAACTTGGTTCCAGAATCACTTCAAGTTATTTTTGAAATATATCATTCCATATTCAAGAAAGTATTAGTCATTGTATCGGCCAGGCTGAACGATCAAGATTGTCAATACTACATATTCTATTTGGACTTGGTGTAGGGATTGAGGAAACTATGGGACCAAGTGATTAGTAACTTACCTTAATATACTTGGTTTTTCAATTTTGTACGATAAAAATTACCAGATTGAAACATTCAGCTATTATAAACATGGATATTAGTGAAGATGTCGGCGATGATTTCATTAAAAATACTTTCTCACAATGGGTGTGGCCGGCAATATAGACTGTGATATAGATACTTTGACAGGCAAAGAAACTAAACACAACATTTAACTGCTCAATTGAATGTAACAGCAGCAAATGCTGCTGGAGATAAGTTGTTAAGAGTTTACCCTATCGATGTGTGAGTTAAAGACAACAACATGACTCAATTCCACTTTTGTGATGTTTAAATGTGTTGCCTTACCATATCACCTCTAAGACAAAGCAGATGGACCAAGGAGTAATTTGGTATTCGGTAACAAAATACTGTCTCCGAATTTTCCTGATGATAAGACAACGATGCTCGAAATGATAACACAACAACCAACATTTCAACAGCTATGAAATTACTTGGGCAGTATGGAGTGATAGCCAAAAATCTCTGTGTAAAAGCTGGAACAAGCACAAACTATCTCCTATACATATTTTGTAAGTTTAGATGATTACGTAGTGGCAACGAAAGTGCGTATTTGGTATACGAAACCATTCAAAATTTGCGGAATGAACATTTACGTGACTGGTCTTCTTTTAAAAGTGAAACCGGTCTCCTTCACAGGGCTCTATTTAACGAGCGGCAACTATATAATGGAACCTTTTCCCTAAAATTACGTGACAAAAGTATTTACTTTATACTAGGTATGAAATACAAGTTTTTGAAATGTTTAAAAAGCAAAAGAATAACATTAATTGTGTCCATACTTTCGCAATAAATAAGATGCATTCTGCGCACAATTACTTTTTACAAGTGAGATCTGCGAGCCAGCTGACCTAAGAGTAAATTTACTCCGACACTAACAAACAATTTGTTTTAATCAGCTGTCACCTGTTCACATAGCTCGTGATTCAAGACAAATTCAGGTTACTGTAGTCATTAACCAGGAAGTCGACTGGTTTTATGCGGAACCTTAAGAAAAATGTTGCTTTTTACCTTATGTTTCATCGGGTGGGTGAGTGGAGATTGGCGCGTTCAACGCTTGAACCAATTTCAACAACAGTACAACAACAGTCAAGCCGATATCATATTTCTATTGGATGTCTCGGGGAGTGTTAGCAATGGCGGTTTCTCCACAGAGAAAGAGTTTATCTCCTCAATCCTAAGTAAGATCAGCGTACAGCCTATAGCATCAAGGGTGGCCGTGGTGTCGTTCGGACGGTACGTGCAAGAGGACATCGATTACATTGACTACGGCTATTTAGACAAAGACAAATGCACGTTCAATCAGGAATTTCACAAGATAAAACATCGCAAAGGCTCCGCTACGAATATGAACGGTGCCCTGCAACAGGCGACCAAAATTTTAGACGGAGCGAAAAAGAACAAGTTTAAACGCGAACACGTCAATACAGTGGTGTTTATGTTGACGGACGGCAAGTGGAACAGAGGTGGCTCGCCCTTTTACACGGCGTCACAGTTGCGATCGAGCAAACGTCACTACGCGGAAATATTTTCGATCGGCGTGGGTAGGATCTCTCACTATCAACTGGAAAAGATCGCAGGATCAAAGCGCAATGTGATAGTGGCGCGCGATTTCTCTGATTTCAGTGGACTGGCAACGAGAGTAAGGGGAGGTAAACAATTTCTATTAATCTATCCATCCGATATCTGAACCACCGGAAAAAAGCGTCTATTACAATACAACAACTTTTAAAATATATTTTTAGTTGGCTGGTAGATAAAAATCTGGATATCTTTCATTTAATTTAAAAATATAAAACAATTCATAATTATTCCTGGAAATCATGTCACACGCTAAAATCAAAAATATTGTTGAAAAAATATTCACCATCCATAAATCACAACTTCATTTTTAAAAAATATCATTAAAAAGTAATTAAAAATTGCGACGAAATAAACTTCAATAATTAAAAAATATATAAAGCAAGCATTGAAATGTTAACAACTGATGTTGGTAATTATAGACAAAAAAGCTCCCAGTTCCCATCTGCTTTTATTTTCAAGCACTTTTGATGGAATTGCTTTAAACTCTCTCTGTGTCCAACACTGATAAGTGTTATTCCAAGCTGTTGACAGTAAATATAAAAACATTCTTCCTCAATTACACCAAGGGAACTTGTTGGTTCATCAACTATGGCAAGTTTGGGCCTATGATAAAACAGACGGGCAAAAGAAAGTCTTTGTGCCTCACCAGGTGATATTATATCTAACCAATTTGCTTGGAGCTCAATGTTTAAACCCCCTACTCTTTCGATGAGTGATGACAATCCAACTTCATCAAGGGCTTGAGCAACATTATCTTCTAATGTGGGATTACCAAAGTATGTTTTATACTTCAAAGGATATATAATTTGATCAAACAAGGTCCCATTTGTTAGAAATGTTTTTTGTGGGAGAAACAAAACATCTTTACGATTTAAACTGAACAAAATTTCACCCACATCTGGAGACAGTAAATTGGCTAAAACCTTCAACAAGGAACTTTTTCCCACACCTGTGTTGCCAGTAATTAATAAATTCTCATTCTCTTTTAGTTGTAGGCTTAAATTGGAAAGTAAGATCCTTTCATGTGTCGGGGTTGAATACTTTAAATTCTTAATTTCAAACAGCGATGATGATGCCACATCATATTTTATATCAGATTTTGATTTGACAGTGGAAAAAAATGTACATGCTTCAAGCGATTGTCCAATTCGATGACCATATCCAAATATTTCTACAGCACCTGAGGAGAGATCTATCAATGTGCTAAAGCAATTTATAAGATACATTGAAACAAATGCATTCTTGCTTATCAGCGAACTAAGTTGTACTGGAGTCAATTCATCATAAGCACCTGAAAATATTGGGATGCTAATAACAATGTAACTCAAAATTGACCCAAGATAATCAAAAATATTTATAGACAAATTTAGCAGTACTTCAGAATTAGCTATTTGTATTTGTGTTGAAATTAGCGCATGCAGATACTTGCAAGCTTTGTCCCTTTCAATATCAGCAGATCGTAAAAATGCGATTGACTCCGAGAATGAACGTATTACATTGTGTTTGTATCTAAAATTTCCTTCTGATTTTTCTTGTTGAAAAACATAATTAACAATTGATGACATTATAACTTTGTTAATGAGGCTTCCAACAACAAAGTAACCATAAATAGTCAATAATCCAATATACCCGGTCACATTGAAACATTGTACTGAATAATATGTAATTGTAAATGGGGAAATTATGAGTTTGGATGCCATACTGCTTAATTTTTGACAAAACCTATCAGTGTCTTGTGTTATTCGTTGATCAATGTTATCGATGTCATTTTCAGAGCAGTTAATGTGATAAAATATATTGCCACAAAGGTATTGTCTCTGCAGTTTTTCTGTCAGAAGTAATCTCCAATGAATATACATATAGTTTGTGACTAATTTGTTCGCGGTGTTAAACAATGCAATAGTTGAAATTAACGAAAATGCTTTTAAAAGAAGTAACTTGAACGATCTTGCATCAGAATTTCCTAAAACCGCCATGAACTTGCTGGCAAGGACTCCCACGTGGTAAATAATAACTTGTTGACCGATGCATAAAGTGATGAGAAGCATGAATAACAAAATGGACTTTGAAGATTTAAAGATAATTAATAAACAGTTCTTAAATCTTTGCAGGCAGATTGCATTTAAAACGTATTTGCGATTTCTCATTGCAGCCATTTTCTTTGCACATGTGACATATATGTAAGAAAGTCACGTTCTCGCGAGAACTTCAAAAACAACAAGAAGAAATCAAACTTGAAAAACTCCGTCTGGACCGTTTTAGCTACAATTATATATTTCATTTCTCTTTAGCTGTAAACCCTTTGAAACTACAAATTTTCTTTTTTGACGGCCTTATAATTCAAAGAATATATACTTGAATCTTGTATTAAGGGACACTCATACGGTATTTAGATTCTACATTTGGCATTTTTAAACTGCTTTAAAAAGTTGAATTGTATTTTTTCATGAACCTTGGTCAAAATTAAAAAGCAAATCATAGACATTCGAGCTTATTTTGAACTTACACGAAGCTACCATGATGATTATGAACATAACAGACTAGGAGCCAATCTTTGATGAACTTCAACTTTCACTTAAATTATAATATGCTGTAATATATTTTATTGCATGACCAATGACAATCCCTCCTCTAACCACCCATCTTTTTCAAGTATACATACCTCTTATTGTGTAATCAAATGCTTTTTCATGTAATTTTTGATTAGTCCAACTTTTATCTCAGATTGACCTGTATTTTTTCCTTTGGCATCAACATCTCAACTATATATATACCTTATTGTTGTATACAATATCAAGCTTGAAATATATAAGCGTTTCGTCAAAGTAGGTTGGTTTGATTGCACTATGTGGTGTTACCCAATATGTCAACAAAATCAATCAATTTGTACTTGCAAAGTAGTGGAATCTGTAATCCCCTTTTTAAAGTTGCACTAGGTACAGGTGGTTTGGCCAACCCATAAGCCGGGTGATAAGGTGCTGACTTGCTGTGATTGATTCCATTTCTGTCTGAATGTTTTGAATTTGTCACTCATAAATAGGTACTGTTATCTGAAACTATGGTTTGCGAGTTGCAATTTTTTAACCACAATCATGGAAGTATAGTTTCCTGTGGTTATAACTTTGATTAATTTCGAAAATGTGTCTACTCCAGGCTGATGTATTGGTGCATGTGCTAGGTTTCGCTGATGTATTGGTATGAGATTTTCCAATTATAATCCAATAAGCACAAAATCTTGCAACAGACATCATTTTTGCAATCTAGTTATTTGCCAGTCCACCAACGCTCTCCTCCAACACTAGAATCTTCAACAATCCCATAAAATTTGTCACTAAAATCTTTACCATCAATTCTTTGCACTGAATCACGAGATTGCAGAAGTGTGTGTATATGTATATAACAGGTATTTGAATCGTTATTGTTTTAAAATTGGTGCAAACAGGTATGTGGGTCATGTAACATCTTTGACTTCATGGATATAAGCGCCCATCCCCTTTATGCACAGCTGCCATAGAGTTCAAAATACAAAGTTGGTGTCTTGTTGGGTTAACTCACTACTATTTTTCCTCTTACTGGTTTTGGTGTTAGGTAGGGCATCCAGCTGTAAAAACATCTGCTTCAGTAAACTATCAGATGATTAAACCTACATAATTGTATAATCTTATGAAGTATGGCAATATGAGTAAATCAAATCATGAAGTATGGCAATCCAGCTGCAGCACACCATTCAAATCACCATCAATCATCAATCACCATATTATATTATTCTTTATGATGATTGCAGTGATTTTAAATCACTCTTCAAGTATTGCAACATTTTAAATTATTTAAGAATTATTATCAATCCATTGTTTTAGAAAAATATAACTTATTTTACTACAACTCTGTTTTCTTATCTTTTATATCTAAATTATATTTTCAGTTTTTTCATATATAAATGTTTGATGAAAAATACATTGAAAAAATATTTCACTTTGCTGATATACATTCAAAAGGGTTTCTAACTAAACATGAACTAAAGACAGCGTTTATTGCACTATTCGGCTACAAACCATCAAAGTATGACATTGCTGATTTTCTTCAAAAATACGGAATTGATGACAACTCAAGCAATAACCGGGTTGCCACAAAAAACAGCTTTGTTCAATTAATAAAAAATCATGTCAAACATTTGAATGAGACAGATGAAGCTCGTGAAATATTTCAGTGTTTTGATAGTAGATGCAAGGGATTCATTGATTTTGATGATTTTACTAAAGCTGTGAGAAGAAAGATAAAGTATTTGGATGATTTGAAATTACAATCATTTTTTCGTGAACTTGACACTGATAACGATGGAAGAGTTAGTTTTCTTGATTTTCAAAGGATGATGAATTTTATTGGTTAATAATCTAATTATTTATTATTTTAGATTAGGTTTATGTAATGTTTTTGTAAAGCTCAAGTTTTCTTTCTGCCAGAGTGATGTTTCCAGTTTTTAATGTATTTTATCAAGAAAGATTCATTAGGTTAATTTAAGGTCATGTGTAGATTTTTTTTTGCCGCATTATTTTGCAATTTTCAAATCAAAAGTATAATTTTAACCCCAAATTGCAAAAATGGAGTTAATATAAAGATATAAAACAAATATTTTTAAAAATAATTATAAAAGTAAAAAATAAATATATAATAATAAAATAAAATAGAAACTCCATTGACCTGCGAGGAATAATATATATAAATATAATTCTTTGACACACTTTTATTTATTTGAAATATGGTAAAATGAATAAATTAATAACAAATAGGATAGTATTAAAGACAAAAACTAAAAAGAGTAATTGCGGTTAAATTTGCCAATAGTTTTAATCATCAACCAATTTGTTTGTATTTAGATCAAATTGAAAAACTTTACAAGACAGTAGCGTCATCTTTATGTGGTGTACAGTGTGATAAGATTGCTCATTGTTCATGTGGTACCATCAGTGGGGTTTACACTTGTGCTTGTCCTCCAGGACATTATGGTTCAGGAACTCCTGGAAAGTGCTACAGTGAGATTTTATTATATACACGTCTGTCTTTCTTGTTGTTTTTTATAGTTACCTTGCAAGTAGTGAGTTTTATAGCAATAAAGTCTTACCTTCATTAGAACGCTAACAATATCTCCTGCGTAACTAATCAGGAAAAGATCATTAAAATATTTTATGAAAGAACACAAAGTTGTTGTCAAAAATTTTTGTAAAACTAGAAATCAGTTTCTTGTACGAATTACGTATTTGAGCTATTTAGAATGCCCTGTTGGAACATATAAAGCATACTCATCACCAGACCCTTGTAAACTTTGCCCAAGTAAATCAACATCTGCATCTGTTGGATCGACATCTCCTCGAAACTGTATTTGTTTACCTGGGTATACAGGTTATCCACACCTTGGGAAAGCATGTGTCCGTAAGTTATTACTTCCCGTAGCTCCCAAGGATAATTGTTTCAACAAATCTGTTCATTAAATTTTATTCAATGTCATAAGTTGGTTTTCTTTTAATTTAAAATTAATTTTTATATAATATTATGTATTCTTATTTACATGATAAAGCTTTTTTGTTACACGTTAACCAGGTAAGTTGTTTTTCTCCCTTTATTTCACACAAAGTCATTATCGTTTCTATCATTTCTTCTCTATTTTCACATTTTGTTTCCAGCCGTTAAGTGCCCTGCACTTTCATTAACTTTAACAAACGGCAAGGTGACATCATGTGGTCAATTCTACAAAGAAACCTGCTCGTTCACCTGCAATGAAAATTTCCAAATAGCCAATGAGGTTGTGTCAGCAAGAAAGTTAACTTGCTTGATCACCGGCCAGTGGAACATGGCCGCACCACAATGTGTTGGTAAGATGAGTGCGCTATTTATTTTTGTTACTTTCTTCTTCACATTATTTGGTATGCACAAAAATTATCAATTTTAAATTTTTGAATTACTTCAAATGCATTTTTATGAACATTCTACTAGAACAATTTTTAATCACTTCCTAAACAACATCAAATGGAAACTTTTAAGTGGAAATCATAAAGAATTCTTACTATAAAAACCTTCAATAAAATTAATTACACTAATCTTTAAAATTAAAAACATTTTTTTCAACCATCTTCATTTTCGTTGAATATATATTATGTTTCAATGTTCACCTGTTTGTATTCTTTGTTTTTTTATCAACAAGAATTTTAACATTGTGTCCACTTCTTTCTAATTCTGTTTCTGTGTAGAAACGAAGTGTCAATGGCCACCTAATCCCCCACACATGGCGTTGAAATGTTCAGGAGATGGTGTTGGGGATCGATGCACATATATTTGTAATAAAGGTTACACGTTGGTAGGAGTGAATGAGCGGATATGTCAAAGATACGGTCAATGGAACCATAAACTACCACACTGCAGAGGTATCACTTAAAGTTCACATAAAGTTTTAATTTCAAAAAGTCTTCTTCAAACCATGCTAGCATGGAAATCTACATTAAACGATGATGACGATGATTTGTTTTTGTTTCTCTTGTGCATAAATGTATTGAAAAATATCTCAACTTGCCCCAAACCTTTTTATTGTCATTTGATTGACAAGTATATGAATCAACACTCGTAATGTAAAAGTTTCCTTCTTTTTGAGAAATTGCTTTTCTTTTATAGTATTTCTAGTAAAATCATATCTATTTTTTTCTTTTTTTGAAACTGCTTTGCTGAAATAAAACATATAACGTTTATTTTTCAAAGTTTAAACGCTTCATTGTGCAGCATTTTGTTGTAAAAATAATTGTGAAAAACTTCCACGAACATTTCTTAGCACAAGCGATTAGTCTGGGAGAAAATCTTCAAACCAGTTTACTTGTGCTTAAAACACTTTGTTGTTTTGATAAATCTCATGATCTGCGACAATCGCTATGCCCTTCGGAAAAAAAGAAAGTTTTCCAAATGTTGTTGCCATGTGTAATCCCAACTATTACCCCCATAAACTAACTTTAAGACCTCGCTATTCACAAAAATTTTGCATTAAAAACAACAAACAAAATGGAGTAGGTTTATATTACTTTTTCTGCTTTCACAATCAACAAACTCGAATTGTAAAATACAGTTTTGATAAATTATAAACATCACCACGCTTGAAGCAATTGATTTTGTTCCTTTTCTAAAGTTCTATTATGTGGCATGCAGCAACCTAAAGTCTAAAGTTGTATATTTCACGGCACAACATATTATTGCTTAGAATAAAGCTGAATTGGGTAATTGTAAAGTTTAGGCTCAGGATATAAATAGTATTATTTTGCATCCCACATCCTAATAACTTTCTTAATTACCTAAACAACCTGCACCAACAACACGGCTCTTTGTTTTGTATATTTTTTATTCTCTTTAAGATTTTGCCCAATTTACTAAGTGTTGAAAGAGATCACACTTTTACTGATAAACCTGAAACCATAAACAGATAAATGTGGACAATGCACACAAACAATCTTCCGTTCACCCATTTACTTCAGTAGCCACACAAACTCATGAATTATTTGAGGGAGGGAGGATTTACAAAAGTCACTATGACTTGCACCAAAGATTTAAGAAGAAGAACATCTGTCAACAAGGTGAACATCAAATCGAAAACTAGACAAAGAAAAAAATAGTTTCCCGTGTTTCGACATGTGCTCCAACACAGGGGAGGAAATGTGAAAAGAAACAATTAATTATATTTATAAGAAAACTCTGTTAAATAATGTCAAGTCTAAATAATTTTAACTTTTATACACAGCATTTTAAACATTCATAATAAGAAAGTTTAAGATAATGGAAATTCCTATAGAATCTTATATAACAGAAATTCAAATAGTAACTACTACGTCATAGAACGAAACAGGTTTGGAGCTAGTTAGAATTTCTTTGCAAATATTTCAAATAATGGCAGCATGGTTGTGGCGTAAACAAAACTTTGAAGTACTATACATTGTTAATTAAATGTTTTTGTAATGAAAGAATATAAAAAGAACAAATTTCATGTATTTCTAAATTAGTTTATAGACACATGTTGTGAGACTTAGGAATCAAAGGACATTTCTAAATTTCTAAATTGTCTTATTTTTCAGTAATAACATGCCCACCGTTACGAAGAATTGAAAACATGAATGTCAATCCAGTGATCTGTCTTTCGAAACCAACAAACTTCCAGGATGGTTGTGCTTTTTCGTGCAAACCAGGTTTTAAACATGCCAGTGGTGATCAGAAGCGTGTTTGCATGCACGATGGAACGTGGGACAGAAGAGAATTAGTTTGTTTAGGTTTGTATATATGTTATTTCCACAATTTGTTTGTTTCATTTGTTTTACAACTAAAGTTATTTTCAATGTAAACTCAATTATAGAAAGCTTTATAAAAGTCATCAGAATGCGTAACATTTCAGACAAAACTCCTCCAACAATATCCTGTCCAGAGTCAATAACTGCTGAAACAGAATTAGGGCAAGCTTATCGTGAGATAACATTCCAGTCTCCACAAGTCACTGACAATTCCATCTCAGGAAGTGATGATATCACGGTTTCACAAGACCGTGTTGATATCTTGTCACCTCACAAGTTTCCTATAGGTGTCACACTCATAAAGTACACAGCGTCAGATGCAGCTGGCAATTCTGACACGTGCACGTTTCGTGTAGAAATTAGAGGTACAATATTATTTAACTTTGTTTAGGGGGAAAATTTAGGTCTGTTTAGTATTTAGGTCTACTTTAGCTTTTTCAATGAATATTTCAATCTAATAGTACAACGTTTTCAGTATTTTTCCTTGTTCATTCATGTTCATATCAAGAAGAGCGTGCTAAAAATCATTTTGAAGTATGTTTTTACAATGCTAGATCGTGAGCCGCCCAAATTTACACTTTGCCCTGAAGATGTTCCAGCCACCACTCAATCGGGCTCCGATACAAGCAAACTCATTACCTGGGACGAACCTGTATACTCTGATAATTCTGGTAGTGTTACGCTTACCTATGCTTCTCACACCAACCCAACCCAGTTTCAAATCGGACCAGCACATTTGGTACGCTATAGCATCGAAGACAATTCCAATAATCGTGCAACTTGTGAATTTTTCGTCAAAGTGGAATGTAAGTATTATTGGAAGAGGATTCTTTAGCGTTTCAATGATTTCAGTTATAGCGCTTTTATCCACAACAAACATCCACTTTCATGGTAACACCGCGTTTATCCACAACAAACATCCACTTTCTCGGTAACAACACGTTTAACCACCACAATCATCCACTTTCATGGCGACAATGCGTTTACCCACCACAATCATCCACTTTCATGGCGACAGCGTGTTTACCCACCACAAACATCCACTTTCACGGTAACAACACATTTACCCACCACAATCATCCACTTTCATGGCGACAGCACGTTTATCCATCACAATCATCCACTTTCATGGCGACAGCGCGTTTACCCACCACAAACATCCACTTTCACGGTAACAACACGTTTACCCACCACACTCGCTTGCGGTGGGTTGACTTGCCACTGTTTACTCGGGTCGGCGTTAGGAAGGGCTTCCAGCTGTAAAAACATATGCTTCAATAAACACAATTGTGGGGAATATCATCTTTTGTAAACATGTTTACTCACCACAATCATCCACTTTCATGGCGACAGCGCGTTTACCCACCACAATCATCCACTGTCAGGGTGACAGCACGTTTATCCACAACAATCATCCACTTTCATGGTAACAGCGCATTTATCCACAACAATTGTCCACTTTCATGGTAACACCGCATTTATCCACAACAATCATCCACTTTCACGGTAACAGCACGTTTATCCACAACAATCATCCACTTTCATGGTAACAGCGCATTTACCCACCACAATCATCCACTTTCATGGCGACAGCGCGTTTACCCACTACAATCATCTACTTTCATGGTGACAGCGCGTTTACCCACCACAATCATCCAGTTTCATGGCAACAGCGCGTTTACCCACCACAATCATCCAATTTCACATTTATATTTGGGGTATGCGGGTCATGCAACACCTCATGGAAATAAGCACCCATGCCCTTTATGCACAGCTACCCTCCCTTGCGGTGGGTTGACTTACCACTGTTTACTTGGGTCGGCGTTAGGAAGGGCTTCCAGCTGTAAAAACATATGCTTCAATAAACACAATTGTGGGGAATATCATCTTTTGTAAACGTGCAACTCACTCTGAGTGGAAAAGGTCATGTAAAACAAATAATGATGATGGTGTAAATTTTTATATTTACAGCAAAAACCTGTCCAGCTCGAAATCCTCCAATTAATGGGGCAGTGGGTTGTCAGTTTGTTGGTGGTTATGGTCACGTCTGTATCCCTAGCTGCCAACACCCCTATACATTCAATGGACCATTGGCTTACTCTTATGTTTGTAGTATATTTGGTAACTGGCAAACACTTCCACCAATTATCCAGACAAAATGGCCAGATTGTACAGGTAATAACAGTAACAACAAGATGTTTTAACGTGTTTTTGTTTTCTTGTTTGTTTGTTTTTTTGCGTGAGTGTAAAGCAGTATTAACAGAGACTAAAGCAACACTACATAATAAGTATTACTCTTTGTTAGAAATCAAACGGCAAGAAGGTATGGCACAAGCAATGCGCTTTTTCTATTTCGTTGGAAACTGCCATGACAGTGTTGAAGCCAGGAAAAAGATTAGCAATAATTTTGTTAAGATTCTCGATAAAGTTTTGCGTAATGAAGGAGGTTGCGCTGACAGTGCAAATGCTAGGGTGTGTCAATCCGATAATGTGCAAATCAAATGTGGAACAATTCAAGGAGTGAATAGTCGAGGGAAAAGAAGCTCTCAAGTATGTTTTGTTCGGTACAACATTAATACCTTGCAGGAACAACAAGTTTAAGTCACTCTTTTTCATAAAAAATCCAACAACAAATATTTGATCCATTTAAAATAGGTAAACTGGATAATTGTTGACTTCTTTTGCTATTTGTTGAGCTTTCAGCAAAAAACTGTTTTTCCAGTACTATTGATTTTTAAATGAACGATTAAAGAAAATGATGGATATTATTTATCATAAATATTTCTAAACTTTGGAAAATTTAAGTTAGTAAAAGAATTTTGCACAAGAATATTAGAATGTCTTGGTTCCTATAAAAATTAGTAAACAAATCTTTAAAGATAAAATGCTGACTGACACAAAGTTGTTTGTTTCTTTGCAGCTCACCATGGAGATCGAGGTGGATGTGGAGGTACGTTCACACGAAGATCCAACATTGCAAGAATTCTTTGTTAAAAATGTGACGGGAAATGTGAAGAAAATTACACAGCAAACATCAACTGACGGCAGACAACTGCAGATCATTCATATAGATGACGACAGTTTGGTTTTGGATGGAGTGGATGTGGTAGGGTCAGTGACGGGGGTTTGTTTGAAAGGAATGGTATTTGATAAAGTGGAGAAATTTAGTAACGGGCAAATTAAAAGTGAAAGAACATGTGGTGAGTGAATGAATTGGTATTGTTATTGATATAATGTCAGTGACCTAATACTTTAATTTATTTACATTAAGTCAAGTGAAATTCGTTAAAAGTTTAATTTTGAAGCATTTTTGTTGTATTTAAAAAGCATTTAGTATGATTATTTACATGAAGATCATTATAAATAGTATATTATTTAGTTCAAACTATTATTATTATTATAAAAAAATATATAAAAAATAGTTTATTTATCTTCTTTTCAGTAAGCTGTGTTGCTGGGAAATATTATGATCAAGCGTTCAAAAGATGTAAGGTATGCCCAAAGGGAACGTACACAGAAAACCCTGGTCATCTTGGCTGCACACCATGCCCAAAAGGAAAAACCACGTTCACAAATGCAACTTCAAACTCATCTTTATGTAAAGGTAATGAAATTTTCTCAATAAAATAAAATAAATATCTTAAATGATATTAACTAGACTTCAGCAAATATAAAAGATTGCTTTGTTTTGATTCAATGATATGTATTTTTAAAATATATATATATGTGTGTGTAATTTTTTTCTTATAATAACCCTTAATTTTAGTTTAATTTTTTATTGTAACACAATAGTATGATTTCTGTTATTTTCCACCATCTTAGCACCCTGTACTGCTGGTGCGTTCTCATCAACTGGTCTAGAGAATTGTAGGTTGTGCAAGAAAGGCACCTACCAACAATACCCATATTCAAAATCTTGTATATCATGTCCTGGCTCTACTACAACTTTAGGGGAAGGTTCAACGAAACTAGATCAGTGTGGAAGTACGTAGACTCTCTTAATATGGTTTGATAATTTTAAATTTTCATGCAAATGCTAAGCTTTTAGACTGATTTTATTAAAAAGTAATGCTTTCCCATAGTGGTGTGTCCCAAAGGATCATACTCTAAAACAGGGGTTGAACCATGCGTCCCATGTGCTCTTGGTTACTACCAACCGCTTACTGGACAAAGGCAATGCCACCGTTGTTCAGGAGTTCTCTCAACAAACGCAAAAGGGGCCGATCACGTGCTTGCTTGTATAGGTATTGTTGGTTGTAACATAATGTAGAATGATTTTTGTATGCTTATATAATTCAAATTTAATTATTATTTAAAAGATGCTTTGTGTGTTGAAGCCTTGATAATGAACAAACACTATTCCACTGAAAACTTCATTTCCAAAATATTGTTGTAGAAAACTATCAACCTAGAAGCTTATGAGCGTAATTTGACTTTTTGCATTAGCGGTTGACAACTGTGTTTCAAATCCTTGCATGAATCACGGAACATGTGTGAACTCGTGGAACGCTTTCAAGTGCCAGTGTAAACCAGGTTTCACCGGTATTCGTTGTGAAGAAAACAAAAATGATTGTGCACAAAATCCTTGCTACGGTGACGCTGTCTGTATAGATGAAGTATGGCTTGATATTTCCTTATAAGTCTTTCCCACTGTTTTGATATTAATGTTTTTTCTTACAAGTTGACATCAACTTTTCCAATTATTCGCTTGTCCCGTACTGTCGGACGAGCCTTATGATATACCACTGTAAGACGTTGGAATTAGAATCTCCAGTTTAGTTTAACCCTGATAGTACAATATATTTCTTTTTATACTGAAATCGACCACATGAAATCTAAACTGGTAATTATTTCCGTTTTATCTAACTTGCTAATATATTTCACCTGCATAAGTGTTTTTACCTTTTTCTTTTTTAATTATATCTTTGAAAAAAGTGTAATTAAACTCGAATACAGTATCCTGTATTATGTCCATTTAATTTGTCTTTTTCGAGGTGAATGGATTTTCATGTGCTTGTCTTCCTGGTTTCCATGGACGATTTTGTTCACAGCGTTATGCATTGTGTCAAACAGATCTGTGCGCTAATGGTGGGGAGTGCTTTGAAACACCCGATGGCCCAGCATGTAAATGTAAACCAGGTTGGGTTGGAGATTTCTGCGAAAGTGCAGTCAATGTACGGTTTTTATTGAATTTTTAATTCTCTGCTTTCCTCAAATATTATTATACTCAATGGTTTGTAGTGTGGAAATGTGATTTATTTTTCAATGTGATTCTCTTGAATTTGTTTCAGGAATGCATTAGCAGCCCGTGTCAAAATGGCGCTACATGTGTTGATTCACATCGTGGATTCCAGTGTTTGTGTGCGGTTGGTTACACTGGAACACTCTGCGAAGAGAATGTTGATGACTGTAAACTAAACCACATATGTTTGAATGGTGGGACATGTATGGATGAAATAAATGCGTTCAAATGTGCATGTCCTGCGGGGTATTCGGGTCTCAGGTACGAAAATTAAAAATAACATTCAGACATTAAATGTTTTATGATAATGTCAGGCCATAATCTAGAAATGTAGGGCAGCGTCTGATATTGTAAAAAAGGGCACTCGTCTTACTGTTCGATTACAAGGAGCAAACAGTCTTGGCAAATTTTTGATTTATAGACCCCTAGATTGGCTATAATTGCTATATTAGAAAGTTAACTTACCGTTTAAAACTATCCAAATTAAGTAACAAAATACTATGATTTACATCAACAAAATATTTTTTTCATCTTCTAATAAAATTATTAACACAACCAAAACAAATAAAAAACCAACAAACCAAAACAAACTATCAGTGGATGTAAAATAATAAAAACATTGTTTATAAGTTCCGAGTAGATTTTCAATCACATATTTATTTTAGATGTGAGATCGATAAAGATGAATGCCTTTCTAACCCCTGTCGTAATGGAGCAACATGTTTAGATGGCATCAACAGTTACACATGTCTATGTAAACCAGTGTATTCTGGATCAACATGTGAAATTGGTATAGACTTTACAGATTGTGTTGTTTTCTAATTTTCAAATATCATACTCAAAAAAATAATTTAAAAATATTTCAGTTCTAAATTATATTTTTGATATATATTTATTATCTGTTCATTATAATCGGTGAAGTGTTTGACATTTTTCACAATGTTTGGCTTTTAGAGCAACCCGTTGGAGATTTCGATTTGACATTTGATAGAACTGTTCAAGGTTTCGCTGATACCTCCTTACAACAAATCATCGAAGAGTTCACGCTTGCATTCTGGGTAAAGTCATCATCTGAAGAAACCGAATCTGGAACGATTTTGTCATATGCTGTCGAAACGGACAGTAAGAACAGCGCTTATCTATTTTTTTTATTCTTAGAAAGGAAATACACAGGAGAGGCAGGGCCTATGACTCAACAGAGTCCTGTGTATTGGGTCTATCTTTTTCACCGGACACACATAAATTTTGATGTTATATAAGGTCCAACCCTCTCTCAATTCTAAACCCAGAAACATGAAACAAATGCTAGAAACTCCAGAATAAGCCACTTCATTGAGAAACAGACTGAGCGCAGTACTTCCAGGGATGTGGCAAGATTCGACCGGAGTAGAACCAGTGACCTCTTGATTCTGTGCGCAACGCTTAGACCACCGTGCCACTGCTGCTTCTATGATAAATCTCAGATTTTATTTGTGTGTCTTTTTACCTTTTCTCAATGGATTCTTTATTTTAGTTTGGTGATAAATGATAAACATTCTCCATGATAAAATACTTACTGTTACTATGGTGATAATCAATTCTATGGATTCCCATGTTTGATACCATTCATTTTATTGTTTAGATGGTGTAATTGATAACGGTTTGGTTGTGCGAGACACAAACCACATGCTGCTAGTTGTGATGGGCGAGGAAACACCTACCAATATATCTGTATCCGATGATGACTGGCATCACGTGACAATCACATGGTCGAGTAAATCAGGCATCTACCAGGCTTTCAAGGATGGATTGAAGATGGTGGAAAGCTCAAAATACCAACGAGGAGTGGTAATACAACCTTGTATTTGTTGATTGGTTTTGACAAAATCAACCGGATATCTTTATTTCTACAATAGCTATCTTGTAATACACATATATATACACACAGGTCATACCTTCTGGTGGATCTTTTGTGCTGGGTCAAGAACAAGATGAGATCGGCCGCAACTTTAGTGCGTCGGAGGCTTTGGACGGCTCTCTCAGTCAGTTCAACATGTGGAATTATGTCATGGCTGAAGACGATATACTTCACCTGGCCATGTTTCGTTGCGATAAGGTTACCGGGAATCTTCTTGCCTGGCAGGACTTCCATTCGCCATCTGAAGACGTGAGAAAAGAAGTGAACTTTTGCAAAGGTGAAAATGTTCAACACACAATAAAGAGTGAAACATGCTTTGAAAACTAAATTTTCTTTGGGTCATGACAATCTTTTGTATCACTTCTCATAGTTCAATCATCAAAATTTCATGCTTGGAGCAGAAACGGTTTATCACCGTGTGGTGCACGCACCATCAGTGCTCAGTGTGTAAGCGAAGAGAACAGGAGCATCAAAGAACTGAATTTAATCGAAGCTAGTTGCACTCCGGGAGGATTTCACTGCAGTGACAGTAATCAAGTCAAATTTGACCCAGACAATGAATTGAAATGCCCGTCTGTCATGAAAATCCGTTATGAATGCCCTTATTCTGGGAGTAAGTGTTGTTCACATTAACTAAAGTCATTTCATTGTCGATTTAAATTAACTCAATTGTCTTCACTTACGATTTAAATTAACTCAATTGTCTTCACTTACTTCAAGATTTATTAACATATTAGAATTTTAATTTATAAACTAATATATATATATATATATAACGCAGATCAGGTTTTGTGTCACATTCGCTGAATATGAAAATGATAAAAGTTTTTTGCTTGCAGCGTCTGATTGCTTGAATAGAAACTGCAACAATAATGGCAGGTGTGTTGAAAGGTTGAGTGGTTACAAATGTGTTTGTCACGATGGTTACTATGGTGACAACTGTGAGAAAGGTATTTTCCGTTTTCATGAGAAAATGTAGTTTTATTCTATTTTAATATTATTTCTTGAAATTTACTGTGAACGTTTGTGAACCTAGATTTACCTTGCTCACCCATCAATTTCTTTCCTCGTGGTTCTGCAACAGTGTCGGGCAATCGAGTAACATTCACTTGTTCACAAGGATATGAACTTACTGGCCAAGCAACATTACAATGCATTCATGGGAAATACAATCATGCTATACCACAATGCATAGGTAGTGAAAAAAAATATTTATAACTATATTTATATGTCTGTATGATCATTACATATTGTCTTGCTAGTTATAAAAAACATGTGCAAAATGCTATATAAAAATATTTCAAATAATACAAAAAATATTAATGTTATAAAATATTTGTTGTGGCTGTGGATTCAAACCATGAACAAATGAATGATGATCATACTTTCAAACCACTGCATCACCGCCTCAGTGATTGAGTCTGGAGAAAAAAATGATTTTCTCTAATATGTTGATTATTTTATATTACACCCTTTACTCCTTTGACAACATTGAAGGTTGTTTCTAGATAAAGATGAATGCGCTGTTTCAAATGGCAAGTGTCCTCACATATGCGTGAACACGATTGGTTCGTACAAATGTGCGTGCAACAGAGGTTTTCAACAGCAAGGGAATGTTTGCGTTGGTACACAATTTTACTCTCTACTGCTCGCTACAAAAACTATGCCACTTTGATATAAAGATACAAGTGCAAAAGATCTTTTCAACGATTTGACAATTAAGTATTCAATAACTTGTAGTCAGATATTATAGGTGTTGATAAACATGTGTGTTTCGTGACTTTCAGACATCAACCAAGGCCTATTTGACAATAACACAATCCCTAATATACCCGCTTCAATAAATGACATGTGGTTTTAAACGTAATAACTAGAAAAAGGTGAAAAAATGTAGCATTACTTAACATTCAAGTGTTCGTTGAAACACCTGATATTATTTATTGTTTGTCTACTATCAGACATCAATGAGTGTCAATCAAACACAGTCAGCTGTCAAGAGAAATGCTTCAACATTTATGGTTCATACGCATGCTCATGTAGAGCTGGCTATCGACTCAATACTGGTGGATACACATGTCAAGGTAACATTTTGGCGTCTGTAAAAACCTTGCTTTCTAATCTTGATCTCTTTGTTGTATTTATGATGTTTCCAGGAGCTATGAGAGATAATCAGTGGGTACACACTAAAATCAATATCACAGTATTCGTTTTTCATTTGATAACTCTGTAATGCATTAAATCACTCATCAAAACATTGAAGAATATACTTGACAATTTACTATGGTTACTATGGCTATCAATATTTAGATGTAAATGAGTGTCTTACAAAAGAACATAACTGTCAACAGGAATGTGTAAACACAAGAGGCTCCTTCCAGTGTAAGTGTGCTCCTGGGTACAAACTGGCTGCTGATAAATCATCATGCACTCGTAAGTTGCTTCTCTTCTCTATATTTTCTGTCTATTTTCCTTCTCTAACTTTTCATTAACTTAACAGGATTTTGAAAGAGTCACAATGTTTGAGTCCTTGTAAGATGGGATGCAACTAAAAAAACGTCAATCATGGTTGAAATAAAACTTTCTTATATATAGGAATTGATTGTGGTTCCTTGGTCGCACCACAACATGGTAAAGTTTCTAAAGGTTATGGAAGTTTTGGTACGCAAGCCCTGTTTACGTGCGATACGGGATATAGGCTAAATAGTGTGGAAGAAACACTATGCCAGGCTAATGGCAAATGGTCGAACCCAAACCCGCTCTGCGAAGGTAGATAAATGAAATGTGTTTGATGATGTGGAAACATTTTATGGTTATTGTGTCCAACGAGAAAAACCTTCAGTGTCCATTTTCATTTTTTAGATAAAGTTATGTGTGGTTGTTTATTGAGCTATTAAAAGTACAATCGAAGATTCATCTACATTTAAATAATTTATATACCTTTTTAGTCATAACATGTGGCACCTTAAACAGTCCTTACAATGGGCAAGCGATTCGGGTGGCCACTGGTTTCGGTGGGCAGTACAAATTCTCCTGTTTAAAGGGATTCTTACTGTTTGGTTCAAATATTCGTACTTGTCAACATGACGGCTCGTGGACGGGGGAACAGCCAAGATGCATATGTGAGCACAACAGTTTCTTAATTAGGGTTATACTAAGTTAGGTTTCTATGTATTTTTGCAAAACTTCTTTTGAATCAATTTTCTTTTAATGATTTTTTATGGTTTTAGCTTATCACTGTCCACCACTGGTTACCCCTAACAACGGTGTTGTAATTGGCTCATCATTCGAACTTGACTCTACAGTCATCATAAAATGTAACAAAGGATACATGCTAGAGAACAAGCAAAGCAACTATCGCACTTGTCAAGTAGATCGCAGCTGGTCTGGAACTACTGCTGCTTGTATACGTATGTTCACTTCATCTCAATTACACTTGACAGGCACAACTAAATAGGGGCCATTTTTAAAATACCCTTCTGGTAATGACTGATTTGACCAAAACAATAGAATATTTCCCAAGTGGTTTTAAGATATGTAATTTTTGCTGAAAGTTCCACATCTCATTTCTTCTGATTTCTCAATGATGTAAAAGTAAGGAACTTAAATGAGTTTAGTTTGATGATTTTATCAAGGCTATTACCGAGGATTTAAATTTCTTTCTACCTTTAAAATAATACAAGTCTTCTTTCATTGAATCATCAATTTTCAGCTGTGACCTGCAATCAACCAGAGGTATTAGAGAACGGCAAAATCAACCAAAGATCAAAATATCGAGTAAATGATGTGATAGTTTATACGTGTGACCAAGGTTATGGTTTGTCTGGCCCACCCACACGGGCATGTCAGCTGGATGGCGAGTGGAGTGGATTCGCTCCAAAATGTTTATGTGAGACTCAGCGTTTGTTACTGACGAAGAAAATCATAGTCTTAAAATCAAAAGAAAAATTTCTGAAGTTTAATCAATGCTTTAATCTTAACAATTATCTAGAGTTCATAAAAGGTCAGGTTTTTACAGCTAATCAATATTTAGTTAATAGCTGTGGCTTCCCTGGCAAACCAAAACATAGCAGTTTACACGGAACCGATTTCTCCTTTGGGGAAACAGTCACGTACACATGTGATGTCGGCTACCGTATTGTTGGAATGATGAAGAGAACATGCTTACTTACCGGACGTTGGACCGATTCAACTACAATATGTAAAGGTAGATTGTCATTTAGAAATAAGTTATTTGAAAAGATAATGAACTTATTTTTGTTAATGATAACTCACAATTAGTTTTCTAGCAATTCAAGAAAAGAAATTCTCTTGCTCACAGTTTTATTAGAGTATTTTGTTCAATACAGAAATTGTATGTCCACAACCGGAAGCTCCTTCATCTGGCACGGTTTCTACTGATGGTTACAAAGTGAACTCCACCGTAGTGTATGACTGTTTGCCAGGATATTCTTTAAGAGGTTTGCGTACGGCCGTGTGTCAATTGACAGGACGATGGAGTGCTTATAAACCTTCATGCGTAGGTATGGCAAAAATGAATAATATAATTCAATCGTTTTTAAACTTGCGATAAATAGAAGTTAATTTTGTTTGTTCAAACTCTTCTCAAAATGAGATTAACAGTTCAAAGAGATATACATGCACAGAACAGGCAAAGCTGTGTTTAACTGGCTACTCTCCCAAAATTATTCTTGACAATCCCTAAAGATACAAAAAACAATATTTTTGATGTTGTTCTTTTGTAAATTTTTACTGATGGTTACAATAATTGTTTTTATTTATGTTTATAAAAGACTTCGTTGATTGAAGGCTCAGTAGAAAATGTCTTTCAAATATTCCTTTTCAGTTTTCATTCAAAACTGAAACCGCTTCTTCCTCTCAACACTAAGAGTGTTATAACACAAGCCAAGTCTATGAAACGTTATAACTTGGGTTTTCGCATAAAGTTGTCTAATTGCTCTTTGGATTTTATGATTTTATGATGGTACAACAAAAAATATCAGATGAATAATTCAAAATTAAAAAAATTGAAAAAAAAAATAAAAAACAATTGAAAAAAAATTGAAAAAACTTTTTTTAATAAAAATTAGAAAAACAGTTTTATATAAGAATTGAAAAAAAAATTAAAAAAACAGTTTTATATAAGAATTGAAAAAAAAACTAAAAAAACAGTTTAAAATAGAATTTATCCTGAACTGTGTCAGTGGTGTCGATCGTTGTATTGATTGGAAATTTTTTTGTAGCTTGTTAATCCACCACTGTTGTAAAATATACCAGACTGGACCACAAAATGTTTTTATCTTGTCATTTTTCAGATTTCTGATGTTATAACCGGACAGTAGTTTATATTCCATGCTTTCCTTCTTTATTAAACCTTCATTGAATTTATCAACCATGGATCTGGATGGGTTTTCCATGGTGAAAAACAACTTTCCCAGCAATTTCAATACCTTTACTTCAAACAATCCCATGTATTGATACCGTTACAACTAATGTTCAAATCTCAGTGCCAAAAAGAAAGACGCCTCCACTAAAGTTGATGGAAACTGCTGCTGTATACTTTTAGCTTCAGCATCACTTAATACACACTAACCCCACAAACCATAAACTCAAGGGGAATCCAACACGTCCCCGTTTGCAAAACGAATGATGGTAAAGTAGCGGAATGTCGTTCGTGCAAACAGTTCAAATGTCTTCACATCTCTCGTCCTGATGAAGATCTCTTATTGATATTCCAACCAATCTTGATACATGATCCCTCTCAAACCATAAACTTAAGGCGAATCCAACACGTCCCCGTTGCAAAACAAATGATGGTAAAGTAGCGGAATGTTGTTCGTGCAAACAGTTCAAATGTCTTCACATCTCTCGTCCTGATGAAGATCTCTTATTGATATTCCAACCAATCTTGATGCATGATCCCTCTCAAACCATAAACTCAAGACGAATCCAACACGTCCCCGTTGCAAAACGAATGATGGTAAAGTAGCGGAATGTTGTTCGTGCAAACAGTTCAAATGTCTTCACATCTCTCGTCCTGATGAAGATCTCTTATTGATATTCCAACCAATCTTGATGCATGATCCCTCTCAAACCATAAACTCAAGACGAATCCAACACGTCCCCGTTGCAAAACGAATGATGGTAAAGTAGCGGAATGTTGTTCGTGCAAACAGTTCAAATGTCTTCACATCTCTCGTCCTGATGAAGATCTCTTATTGATATTCCAGCCAATCTTGATGCATGATCCCTCTCAAACCATAAACTCAAGACGAATCCAACACGTCCCCGTTGCAAAACAAATGATGGTAAAGTAGCGGAATGTCGTTCGTGCAAACAGTTCAAATGTCTTCACATCTCTTGTCCAGATGAAGATCTTATTTAGATATCACAATGACATAGAGGGTAATTCAACAATAAAGACTTTTCAAATACCTGATAGCTATCTGACATAACTCATCTGAAAATATATACCAGGCATACAGTCGGTAATGCGGCAATGTGAATAAGAGCTATGCAACCCACTGACACAGTTAAATACAGGCTTGATGGTACAACCTGTTTTCCAAAGAGCAATTTTAACGTTTGTGTGCCTTAAATTATCCAAGATTACAAGCTTTATAAACCACAGGCATACTTTCCACTTCCTAATGTCACACTTTCACTGAGCGGTTTCCCTCCATCCTGAAAACCTACAAAAAACATTCTAATTAACAAATTCCACCTTACCTTCAACTTCTGTCGTCTTTTTCACAATTTTGTATTTATATTATATTGTATTTCTTCGTTTTGTGATGTTTTTGATTTTTAGATTTTTTTTATTTTTGTTAATGTTTTTATAGATCTTTTTTATTTGGTTTTTTATTTTAATTTTTTTTCAGTATTTTTAAAGTTTTTTCTGACGCTTTGTAGCGCTGTTACTGTTGTTTGGGGAGAAGTTGATCGATTGCCTTCCCCTTCTCCAACGCCTTCTCCATATCCACAAGAGTGTTCACTCCATCAATGACTTGCTGAACCAATTGCACCTAAGATATACTTGATGAGTTAGTTACTTTTATATGGCTCATAGCATATAACTTTACCTCTGAAAATCCAAGTCGATCCAAGTTTGAAATGTCAAATGTTCCACCAGTGGCTGCAGTATCAACGCCACCGGTTCCACGTTTCTGTAAGCGCAAGCTTTCCAGAATCCCGTCGAAGCGCTTGTCTTGGGACAGTTTAGGAAGCTTCACGTGTACTCCTAAAGATGAATGTTAGGTAACTAATCTTCCCAAATTTAGAAGTGCTGTTGCATTTCTTACCGGCGCGAAGACCAGTTCCAAGGTTTGATGGGCAAGTGAGGATGTAACCCAAGTGTTCATTCCACATGAACCCATGTCCGTTCTGCGAAATATTCCTTTCAACTTCTTTCAAACCAGTGCAGAATCGCTCAAAGACGCTTTTCATGTTCCCACCTGAAATTGGGAAATAGTCGAACGTTTTAAATTAGAGTGTCAAGAAAAAATGAAATATACGAATTCAATTCTTAACATTGAAACATCTATTCAAAAATCTTTCTTCGCAAACCTTTCTCCATGGAAATGACTCGGGTGTGATCTTCTTCATTGATCCAAATCAAGAAGTTCTTCTGTTTGTTGTGAAAGATACCACGTGCATCGGGCCAGTCACGTGCCATTCCAGCGCAAGTGAGTAAAGGCGAGACTGGTTTATCGAACAAGAAATGATCATCAATCAGTTGCTGTTGTTCAGCTTCAGTCATTTTGTTTAACGGATAGTAAGTTCCTTCCAAATCTCCTGGAGCGAACAAAATTTGCAAGTTCAATATATTGAATATATATATATATGAATATATCATATATGATACAAGCTGTATACAATGAAATAATAATATCGTTTAAATAAATAAATATGAACTGCATGAAAACAAGAAACTTAAATCACCCGTTAAAATAGCCTCACCATTTAAGCTGTTCAATGCTCTTGTGACTATATACTCCACACTTCTTCTCTCGCCACGTGTACAATGGGGCGGCAAACCATGCTTCTTGATGCTCCTTCCGGTCCGCACTCGAGATGACAAAACATACCTCTCATCAAACTGACCTCCTTTTATTTTAGTGAAGTCAAGATCGGTGACATGTTTGGATGTCTTTTTGTAGCCGTTGTGTCTTTCTTGAATGATTGGATCAAACAGATCAGCAAACACGCTGTAAGATTCCTCGTCACCGGCTACTACACCCACGGTTGTAATGAAAGGGTGCCCTGGGTTATCAACTCCCGTTTGAATAGCTTTATCAAGAGTGAAACCGCTTGGTGTCGACTGAAAGATGCAACGAGACATTGATATATATTTACATCTTTATATAACGGTAATGCTTAAAAAAGTGCTGGTTTTCTGATTATCTTTCTATGCTGTATGAAATTCGTGTGCTACTTACACGGTCTCTGAGTTTCGCGTAAACTTGCGGTGTGAGATGATTCGCCAGACAATTGTTATGTGTACTGAGATCGGGGTAGTCATTCATTGAGAAGAATTTCTTGTAAGCGGATCTCCTTGCCTTTGTGCTGTCTTCGGACGCATTGTACACACCATAACCAGCCGCAAGCACGGTTGCACCTCCTGCCAGGAATGTCTTTTTGGTCATTGTTCCGACCATTTTTCTTGCGATGTTACTGAAAATCATTTCGTTGGTGGCTGTATATTTCCCGAGCGTGTGAAGATGTTAGATGTCGGATGATATTTGACGTCAAATATTGAAAATGACGTTAAATATTAAAAACATTAAAATGTCACGTGATTGTATTTTTGATTAAATATTGCTTACTACAATTACTTTTTTCAAGCTGTATTATGAATGTAATGAAAAACATTTCAGACGGGATTTGCGGTTCGCACAAACTTGTCGGACCGACGGGGATCATAGCCTCTCCGGACTTTCCCAACTCGTACAGCGGTCAACATTACTGCCGCTGGAACATAGCCGTGCGGGCGCACAAGAAAGCCGTTCTGGATGTGACGTCACTGAAAACCGTGTCGCCTGACCGCCTGGAGATTTACGACGGCAAAAGTGGGCGACTGTTGACAGTGTTGTCGGGTTTCCTGGCGCGCTCTATACGAGTAACGTCGCAATCGAATCTCATTGACGTGAAGTTCATTTCGAGCGGTGCGCATTCGGCAAACGGTTTCCAGGCAACCTATTCGTCGTCAGGTACGTTGCTATCCTCGCAATTCCATTGAATGTTCAGATCTGTTAAATATTAAGTGACGCAATCCTCTCACAGCAACACTTGTAAACAGGATATTTTCACTCTACAGAATGCGGTGGTCATATAACATCCATTGGCGAAAAACTACACACACCGGGTTACCCAGCAAACTATCCAAACGACGTCACGTGCACTTGGCAAATCTCCATACCTGGTGAAGCTATTGAATTGGTGTTTGAGCGTTTTAATACTGATAGTCACGACGTATTGCATGCTTGGAGCTCCCTCGATAAATTGTCAGGTAACCGACCAAGTCATAAAAACAAAATATTTGTAGACACACTAAGTAAGTTAAGCTCTCATATGTTTACTAAACTTTAAATTGGATAAATATTTACAGTGTAGTTCCCAACAAAGTAGCTACTCTCGTGTCCGAAATATTAGGGATGGCCGGAACAATGGGGTTGAGAGGAAAACTTTCCACATGAAAAATATGTTGAAAATTCTCTCTCGGAATTTTCAAAACTTGACCCGCTCCCTTTTGTGCCAATAGTTTTCGCGAGGGCCATTAGAGTGTGGGCGTATGAAACAAAGTCAACATGTTTAAGGCAAGGTGGTTCATGTTATAGCTAACGTGTTTTTCATCAGCACTCAAACATTCCTTGGAGTGTTTTCCTATTGTTGTTTTTTCTGAGAAATGTGACCCTAATAATAAGTGGATGGAGGTTTTTGAGTGAAAATGAAAGTTTTTGTTTATTATTTCTGACTCTAGTGTCGATGAATGCGTAGAGAATGTAATAAGTAACCATGTACACAACTACTTCAGCTATGTGCTTACACCTCATTGTTATGTTTTGCTTATTTACTCCTTTTATAGCTGAAACAAAGATTGGTTTGTGGTCGGGTAATCGAGGCAGTTTTCTTAAAATTCCCTCCAATGAGGTCATGCACTTAAAGTTCAATTCCGATGAAAGTCACTCGGCTACCGGTTTTGTTGCCGTTGTCCGAAGACAGACGAGTATTGCAGGAAGTCGCTAATTTGCAAAGAAAAGATCTAAAAGATATCTCGGGAATTTATTTGTTATTTTTTCGCCTTAAGTTGCGAGTTTTAGTTATCCGTAAATTTGTTTCAAAATGATCTCTTAAAATTTATTGCAACTTCACTTCATGATAGCGAAATGGTAAATGGACATCTTAAAATTAACCTTTAATAGAGAATAAAATGAATAAAGTTTAAACGAGGTTAAGATTTTATATTGAGTATGAGGGTCACGTAACGTCTTTGACCTCATGAACATAAACACTCATGCCCAAAATATAAAGTTGGTGTCGTGCGTGGGTTAACTCACCACTGTTTTTCCTCTTTTACTTGGGATGGCGTTATGAATATGTTTGATATTTCTATAGATGGGACATTACAATACGGAAATGTGATTTTACTGGTGATTTGCTTCGTGAGATATACTGATGTCAGGGTACACCATGCCGAGCAATTGCAATTGATAGAATGAAAGATACAGCTGGCAGCATTTGTTTGTCGTAAAAAGGTTAGAAGTCTGTCACAAGGCCATTAAGAAGGGTGCTTCGCGTCTCGTTATTAACATACCGTGTTTTCTCGAATAAACGAACTGCGCTTAGTTATAAAACAAGGTTTAGGGGTGTGGGCTTTTTCGGGAGTGTGCCCTTATTTTAAAGATGACGGAGATGAAGACATTGTTTCTTGTGCAGTGTTCTACCTCAGAAGCAGAGAGTGTGGGCTTATTACGATATTTGCTTGCCATGGTAGGCACCTATTCGGGAGTGTGGGCTAATTGGAGAAAAGACGGTAAGTGTTCCGTTAAATCGAACCGCGATAAGAAATGTGTTTCGTTAAAAATATTTTTTGGAAAACGGAAATATGAAATGATCTTCCAAATTTTTAGATGGTTAACATAATCGTTTTTTCTAACGCCCTGGGCGTTAAGTGCTTTGTTGAGTTTTTAGACTGGGCGTTGAATGGAAGGGTGTGTTAAAAAGAGACTGGGGCGTTTATTAAAAAGGTACAAATTTATGCAAGAGTTATCATTTCAACTACTGCAAAAATGAATCAAAGAAAACTCAAAGAATCATAATACAAGAAAAGAAATAATATGGAAAATGGTTAAATGGTCGTTAAAAAGAGAGTGAGCGTTAAAAAGAACATATTTACAGTATTTATTCTCGATTTTAACGGTTCTTAAGTGTTATATTTTTTTTAACGAGGCTCCCAGAACGCACATTAAAAGCATTATCACGAAGACCTCGATCCGGAGTTATTTTTGATGAAATCGGCGTTTTTCACTTATAACCGCTCACTAAACAACTTTGTGATAGCATGGTCTCGAACTCAGAACTTTTCGGTTAAGAGCCGAATGCCTTACCATTTCGCTATCATCATATCAAACCGGCTAGGGTCGTCATATAAATAAAATATAATAAAGGCAGAGTTTCGAAAGAAGGCGTATTTAAAAGAACTATTATTGAGAAGAAAGCTCAATTGCGTTTTAAATATATATACCATATCGTAGATCTTTGCTTCCTGATAAAGAAATAGAATTATCGTCTTTTAAACAAAATAACCTTTTTGCAATGCATAACGCTTCCCCCTCGTCTAAAATATCGTTGTGTCGTTATTAAGATATAACTTAGTATATACCTAGTTTATTTTTCATTTCAATGTTGCTATCGTCGAAATTTTAAGGTAGAAGTGTTTTAAAGTGTCTGGTCAAATAAGATGTTGTTTTCACATAAGACGTCTTATTTCAACATTTTATAAGTTTGTTTATCGAAGTCTTGTGTTTCTGGTTTGCCGGGGAAAGTGACGTAATAGTTTGTGACTCAAACATACATTAAACGTTTTTGTACTTTTACTTTTAAACCCTATTTGTTTTCATTAAAACCATTTCAAAACATGTGAAACAAGACGAAAAAAGGTCGTATAACTCGCATGTAGAAAAAAGGTCGTATGTTTTGAATCCTACATGGTTTTTGTTATATTTTTCGTCTTGATTAGCCATCCAATAAGAAGTTTGTTATTCTGCTTTGACGACAGCAGATCTTTTTCTTTCATTTGAAGTCGAGTTTGTTGCCTCGTTTGTTTGGAAGTATTGTTTTAAAATGGTTTGTGTCAGTTGAATTGTTTAATTGATATTTTTTATCTTTTTACATAAGTATTTTAAGTCAGTTATGACAGTCGCTTTGGTTTGTATAACCTTTGCAGGCTACTCACCTCTTTTTGCTACTTGAAATACCCTAAATTTGCCATCGATCTGGTTATAACCTATTCACGAGGAGCTTTATTTGCAGGGTTATACATAGACGATATTTCCTTCAGGTACTCCTATTGTTTTTGGCGGCTAACTTTTTCCAGTGTGAAGGCATAAATTCCCAATTTGTGTTGGCAATTACAATAATATCATGAGCAAATTAATAA
The DNA here is from genome assembly GCA_963930725.1 of Candelabrum cocksii. NCBI lineage: Eukaryota > Metazoa > Cnidaria > Hydrozoa > Anthoathecata > Candelabridae > Candelabrum > Candelabrum cocksii. The sequence goes on from OZ005664.1 coordinate 17,916,321, forward strand.
TGTGTAGAGTTATTTATTTTATTTTAAAACTTATTAAGGAACTCAGCGCCGTACCCAGAACTAGTTTGGGGTTTACCGTTTTTTCTCACAATATTTTCCTTATCCCTTATTCCTTCTCTTTTGGGAAAGGAATTTTTTAGTTTTCATACCTCTACTTTGGCTAAAACACCATTTGCTAGTTATTTTGTAGAAGTATATTTAATTTCAGCGTTTACCAGTTTGTCGTCTTCGCAAATAATATATTCAAACAAATGTCTACACAAGCAACGCATATTTTTTGAACATAAAATGAAATACAGAAACATACAGAAGAATATTTTTTCTCTCTCCATACTGTTTCGGGAGAGGCGCGCGATTAATTGAAGAAAAATAACAAAAAAGTTTTTTGTCACATTATAAGCAAGTACAAATTGTTTTATCGTATTGGTTAAACTTAACAATGATGTTTAATCTAATTGGTTAAAAAAATTTACGTCAAATAATGATCTTTGTTGCACGCTTTTTGTATAGAATTAATACATTCTGCATAAATTTTTCTTTTAAGTGTTGATAATTGGGCTCTCCCATAAATTATTGCGAGAAGAAAAAAACTAAAATAGGAACCTCGTAGAGCGAAAGTAAAAAGAGTGTTAATTAGTTAAAACAGACTTGTTAACTTGCTATAGTTGTGTTTACATTTGTATATTGTTTTTGCTGGAAACATTTGATTGTGTTCTCATTTGATATTACAATTTCGATAATTATTTCTAATACAATCATAAAATAAAAACGCACACCTCATTAGCGCTTTTTTCTTTATTCATAAAAAACAAATACATACGTTGTTAAAACAACGTTAGTTTTATACATTACTAAAAGTAGCTACTGCAGAAAATTTTAGCATAAAAGTTTTTGTCTTTGTAAATAAAATACTGGTTATCTTTCTTTATCTTTCAGTGAGTCTTGCGTCACCGAAGCTAGCATCGTAACTGTACTTGAACACAGTTTTTTATTTTTTAAAGACCTTACAATCTTTTGAGTCATACGGATGGATAGTATTGCACATGCGTGACGTTGTCTTCTATAAAATGTCACGGGAAATATCTTCACTGGCGAAATACAGTTTTAACAAGTTAAAATAGGACGACTTTTTCAACGATAGCTATGTCTTTGAAATTAGGAAAAAGTATGAAGTTTAAAAATCTTTAAAAAGGTTGAAGAAAACTGAGCAATCATAAAGTGATTTTCGTAAACAAAACTGAATGTGTTTGTTTCTTTGCGGTTTGATCTTTTTTTCTTCCATCGAATGCAGCACAGTTCTTCTGCATTTGTTTGTCTCTTAGTTGAATGGAACTTTTAAACAACCTGCAGTATCGCGTGTAAACATGTCTATCGATTTTCTTTGACAAATCTAAAATCTTTTCATATTTTACGTTTACGTAAGAAACAAAGTTTAATGATAATGATACTTTTCAGTGTGTTTATGAAAGTATCAAGGAAAGAATCTTTAACAAATAAAGGAAAAAATGAATAGTTTGGGCGCCCATACCGCTCAAATGGTATGGGAATACGGCTGGGTACGGCGCTGGAACTTATTTTGTTGCAATAGTTAATCTGACATTATCTTTATGTAATCTTTGTTACACAATGACTACTCAAGCTACTGTAAACCTTCGCAGATAAGCCCTGGGCTTATCTATTAACAAAGACCTAAAATTTGTGGACCTATCTACGAGTGGGCTTATCTACAAGTCAAAAGCAAGACAGGATCTGCTTTCCAGAGTTTGTCCTGCTACCAGCTTTTCATTTGTTTTGATTTCACGGGTAACTGTTCTGTTGTGTGTATACTAATCTTCTAGCCAAATCTTTTGTTGCATGGTTGCATTCTCAAATTTCATGCCCATCTCACAGCGATCTGTCTTTTGTTTATAGAATCTCACATTAAAGCATGTGTTAAAAATCTTGTGATGTGTTTGCCTACCTTAACTTCAATATCATTGCATAATTTATAAAGTTCATACATTAAGTGTACATTCAAGTTTGAAGATAAAAATGATGTTCACTCTTTTCCATAACATAATGAGACGCTATGACATGAAATTTTTTTATATAATTCTTTACAGATTCTATTACTTCATCTGGATAACTTCTGTTGGGCTTCTTCTCCCTGAAATTATTTTCGGTAAAATCATTTCACAAGTGCTGTACACATTAATCTGTCAGTAACGGACATAGTGCTATCCGGCAATAGCGCAATGGTAATGGCGTTTGGCTCTTAACCAAAAGGTTCAGGGTTCGAGACCATGCTATCACAAAGTTGTTTAGTGAGCGGTTATAAATAAACAACGCCGTATTTTATCAAAGATAACCGTAGCACAAATGGGAGCAATTAAATATACTAAAACTTCGGGTCGAGGTCTTTATGATAATGCTTAATGAGCGTTCTGGAAGCCTCGTTAAAAAATAAACAAAACAAAACAAACAAAACATAGTGTTTAAAAATTGTTTTACAGATCTCTTGTCCATCAAGAAGGTTTAGGCAAGTAAGTGGCACTGGTGTTGATATGTTGTTTTGTATCACATCATTTGTTTTCACTACCTTATGTATATCTATTTAGTATTTGCTATATTTATAATATATTTCTAGTTAACAATTATTGTTACTTCTTATTATTCTTGATCGAGTGACAATTGAAGACGATTTCCTTGAGTGAATAGTTTTTCAGTTTGATATGAAAGATGATTTAAACGTTTAATTAATTTTTTTAGCCAATTGCCTCATTTTTAATTACAAGATCTTAAAATGCTTCTAGCACAAACATTCAATGAATTTGGAAATTATTTTGTATATAATATATAACATATATGTATCATACAACAAATTTTCTTCTAGTTCTATATAAATATATTTAAACAATGGGAGAAGAAGTTGATGAAAACGTACCTGGGGCCTCTTATATGAATGTTTTTGTTTGCATGGAGGAGTTCCTTGATAAACTGAAGCTGTTAGAATACGAGAGAGATTTCTGCCGTGAATGGTCAATGAAACAATTCTCTAGACACTATTTTGCAATCGCAACAAACCCTGGTGAACAATTTCATGCCTTTGCAAACATTGCATCTTGGCTTTTACAAAAATGCGGGAAATCCATTGAAAAACCTCAGGAATCCGATGATCCTAATGCAATGATTTCTGAAATACTTACTGAGTCACGGTCTTTAGGCATTACTGTAGATTTTCCGCCGTCTAAATTGAAAGCTGGAAATGGAGAACAAGTGGTTTACATTCTGAATAAGTTAACGATAGAAGCTTTAAAACGGGACCAGTTTTCTTGGGGGAAACCTGAATATATTGAAGAAGAGGAAGAAGAAGAGAATGTTATGGAGGACACGGCAGAGCTGACAATGGAAAAATTAAATGATGAACTCGCGGACGAAATCGAGGAAGAGCTTGACGAAGAAGATAGTTTTCTTGATCTGTCAATGCGTCGGTCTTTCACCAATGATTTCTCGACCACGAAACCTGAAGCTGTTATGGAATCGCAAACCAACATAGATGAATGGAAACTGGAAATTGAACGAGTTTTGCCGTTACTCAAAGTCCACATTCGAGCTGACAACAAGGACTGGCGTAACCATTACGAACAAATGAAACAGTATAGTTTTGGTATTACTGAAACACTACAAGACACACAAACACAACTCGACAAACTGCACCAGGAAATAAGCAAGACACTTGAGAAAGTAGCTAGTCGCGAGAAATATGTTAATAGTCAGTTGGAAAATATGGTGCAAGAGTATCGAGGTAACCAAGACAAGTTGGCGGTTATTCAGGAAAAGTACAAACAAAGCAGCGGAGGTGTAAACGAGCTCACCCAAACATTAGCACAGCTGACAGAGGAGTTGGAAACGGTCAAGGTACAAATGGACGAACGCGGCACGAACATGACAGACTCTGGTCCACTTGTACGTATTAAACAAGGCTTAGCAAAGTTGAAACAAGAAAGTATAGAGATGGAAGTTCAAATTGGAGTCCTTGAACATTCGTTATTACAAGGGAAACTTCGCGAAAAACTTGGCCTTGAATCCAAAGTGAACCAAATTAATGCGGGAAAATGACACTTAGATTTCATTCTAAGATTTCATTTCATTTTTAGTTGTCAACATTCTATCTAGCCTGGTGAATTTGCAACATTAATATATAATTTATATTCAAAGTTTATTTCAAAAAATTTATGTTCGTTATAAATGAACAAAGCAGTATTTTGACTAATAATTGTGTTGGGATTTTGCACCTTTTCACTGTTTGTCATATGTGGATTATCAATTCCAATGTGCGACTATTTTGTTTATTGGACGTAATATATTTTAAAGTTCTTGTCAATAGCAGTTTAACAAATAAATAAATATACCATGTAAATATGACCTGTATATATATATATATATATTGGGGAAATACATTGATTTGTCCCAAACTATTTAAAATATTGTGCAACATTGTTGATTTTTTGTGTTATTTTGTAGATAAAATAAACACGAGTTTCTTTAGCAGTGAAAACATTATTGGAAGAAAATGGTGAGATTTCTTTTCTTTCTTCTTTTTGTTTATAATATTTATTATATATCATTTGAAGTTTGGATTCTTCATCCATGGCTTTGAGAAGTTCATTGTTTCGAAATATGGCGAAGAAAATTGGGTGAATATTCGGTGAGGCAACAAAACATCTCCATGAAAACAAATTATGTTAGTTTCTCGTCTCAATTATCCAAACACATCAAGTCAGTAGTTGTTCAGTCGACACAGTGATAGATATTTTTTGTCCTTGTTTTTTATATCGTTCAATTGCTGGTAATATTAAGTTGTGATCTGAGAATGACTAGTGATAAGTAGAAATTTTTCAAAAATATAATATTTCTTCATATCCGTATAGGATGGAAGCTGGTGTCTACGAAGAGAGTTTTGATGAAAAGATGGTTTATGACGATAACATGATCTTCGAGATGATTGATGCAGCATGCGAAGTCTTAGGTACATGAGACTTTCTTGAAAATAAACTTTGCTCTTTCACCAACTCATCCTTAGTTTAGTGATGTTTGTTACATGATGAACTTTTCATAGACATTGAAGAAGAGGAACTTCACGAAGAATACGGGAAATGTTATTTCTCGCATTGCTTATCGTCAAACCACGGGAAACTATTAAAAACACTAGGTGGTAACTTGTACGACTTTATGTCGAACATCGATTCGCTGCACGATCATCTGTCAGCCACGTACGCTGGTGTGAAAATACCAACATTTCGTGTGAAGCCAGATACGACCGGCCGCAGTATCAGTGTGAACTACTACAGTGACCGCTGCGACTTTGAGTATGTTACGAAAGGTATCATCAAAGCTGCGGCGAAGAAGTTGTTTCGTTTGAATATCTCTGTGGATATCATTGACGATATCGAAAACATAAAGTTTCTCATTACAACTGAGGATCCGGAGGACTGTCACTTGATGTTTCCTAAACCAATCGAGTCGTCACGTGACCTCATACCACGTGCTAACGAACCGAAAGTGTCCCCGCTGGAGTTTACGAAGATCTTCCCCTTTCACATGTTGTTCGATCGAAATTTGGTTTTGTTGCAAGTTGGAGCAACACTAAAACGCGTACTCAAAGACGTAAATAATTCGAAAAGCTTCACTCTCAACACTTTCTTCCAGCTCACCAGACCGCAGGTGCCTTTTGACTTTGAATCCATATATTCGCGTATAAACAACGCTTTCATATTAACGTCGAAGAATGACGTGGTAAAGCCGTCAACGTCAGTGGTACTGAACCACTCATCAAACGACGCAATGCCAAGACGCAGTAACCTTCGCTTAAAAGGACAAATGATTTACTTGGCGGATACCGACCATATGCTGTATCTTTGCTCTCCCAGCGTCAGTAATATTGAGGACATGAGGAACAAAGGGCTGTGTTTGAGCGACATACCCATCCACGATGCGACCAGAGATTTAGTGTTACTCACTGAAAACTTGCAAAAGGAGTTAGAACTCATGCAACAGTTGGGTATAGTGAGCGATCATTTACTCAAAATCTACACGGAACTCGAAGAAGAGATGCACTTGTATGATCGATTGTTGTTCTCGGTGCTGCCTCCTTCCATAGCGAAAGATCTGCAAGAATCCCGACCGGTCTCCACCGAACGTTTTTCCTCAGTAACTCTCATGTTCAGTGGCATCGTTAACTTCGCGAATCTTTGCGAGGAGATGGAGAATCTTGACATCGTGAACATGCTAAATGATCTTTACGTGAAATTCGATACCCTAGTTGACTTCATGACAAGTTACGTTTACAAAGTGAGTGCAAATAATTACGGTTAAAGTTTGAAAATCTTGTAAATTTCTGTTTACTAGAGGGCCATTAGTTACCAAGTAAACTTTACTTTTTTAAACTTTCGTAGGGCGAAATATTTTTTTAAATGTCGGATTGCAAAGTTTTTTTTCGCATCAGGTTGAAACAGTGGGGGATAAATACATGACTGCCAGCGGTCTACCGGAAAGATGTGCTAACCACCCGGAAGTGATTTGCACACTGGCACTTGACATGCTGGATGTGACGCAGGAAATTACAGTGAAAGGAAAGAAGATCGAGGTGTGATGCTGCTATATATTAATTTATTTCGTAGGAACCGTTGCATTTATATTCTGTTAAGGTTTTTATTTCCATGACTTAAACAAAAGAATTTTAACGCGGAAAATAATCTACTTGGGAACCCTTTAAGGTGTCCGAATTAGAGAAAGTTCGAGTTAAGCTAGGATTACACGTATTTTAAATCATTGAAGCGAAGAACCGTTACCTAATCAGCTTTCAATTTTACATGAATAAACTCAAAATATTCGGTGCGTGTAAGCCTACCTTAACAGAGGCTTCTTCGGAAAATAAACTTAGAACGAGTAGTAAAGTAAGTTTACTGTAATGGTACTTGCCCAGGTAACTTTTGGCATACATTCCGGTGAAGTGGTGGCTGGAGTCATAGGCCAGCGTACACCGAGATACTGCTTGTTTGGTAACGCAGTTAATTTGACTAGCAGAACAGAGTCTACTGGTGTGAAAGGGAAAATTAATGTGACCAAGGACACGTACCAGTAAGTAGAGAAGGATTATCAAAAATGATTTGTCTTAATTTTCTGTTGCTGTGTAGACTGTTACAAGACGCCGGTAAAATCGACACATATAACTTTGAGGAGCGCGGCAAAGTAACGATGAAGGGCAAATCTGAACCAATGACCACCTACTGTTTGACGCGAGCTAACAAACGACCCAACCAATCCATGTCTTTTCTCAACGAAACCGGTGTGAAGCCATCATCGAATGGTTCTCTGTTGAAGTCACCGAACACTGGGAAAGCCGAGTTCACTTTAAATCGTAATCGTGGTGGTCCGGGGAATTTACGTAGAAGTCAAATGTCTTCGCTGCTGTCCTCAAGATTCAACACTCCCTGTAAGATGTTTTGAGAGGTTTTTTGGAATGATTCTCATGAATGCTCTAATTAGAAGATGAATCTTTTCATTGCTAAATAATGCTGACAGCGAATGATCTTTACTCTTACTTTTTGCCGTGCATAAAATTGTCTCGTTTTTTTTTTTAGCCTGCAGCCGAAACATCAGCCGGTTCGCGACTCCGCTAAGAAGTCGATGCAACTCCGCCATATCGAACGGACCCTACCTCCCTACCAATCAACTGATGCAGCAAGTAAATCAGCAAACCGGTAGCCGACAAATATACAAGGTTGAGGAGAAAGCCAGTCCTGTGTCAACATCCGGCTCAAAAAGTCCGCTATCCAGAAGTCCACAATCCAGAAGTCCAAAATTGCAGGCCCGACAGATTGAGAACATTTTACAAGAGGTAAACAATTCCTTGCAAGGTGGTAAGAAGAGTAGATAGTTTTTTAATTAATATAAATACACATTGATTATATTTTTTATAAGTAACAATTAACTTGAAGATATTGGAGTTTTTATATATTAACATTGAAAGTAACCATATATTAACTATATTTTGAAAGAGAACATTTTTATATTTGACTGTTTTATGTAAATACATTTTGAAAGCAACCATAATATATACAAATGTCTGTTTCTGTCCTTAATAACTGGAGTTCTAGAGGATTTTGCATGGTTGTATGAGCTAGAATTGCATCTTGTGGCGAGGAATTTATTTGACCTTCATCTTGTACAGCTTGGAGAAATTAAACACAATGTTATTATATAAAACTGGTCAACAAAATTTCACTTTATTTTTTAAAGGAGAACGCGAGTATATCATTTAAGATGTATTTTTCGCGCTGATTCCGAATCTGCCTTTAGTTTTTCTCTAGCACATCACATTTTCAAGATATCGTCGAATTCGTGTTTTCAGAAAAAAAAACATTAAAAACAATACACAGCTATGATACATGGCACTTAAAAATGTTTAGCATGTGACTTTCTTTTGTACACGTGGCTGGGGTCATCACGATATAACATCCAGCAGTAGTCCCCCATTATTCCACAAACCTTGGTAACGAGCTTCCATAGCTTGAATGTCCTGGTGAAATCGTTCACCTTGTTCATCACTAACTGCACCAAGGTTTTCTGGAAAGAAGTTCAAGTGGGAGTGCAGAAAATGCATTTTGAGGGACATGCGGCAACCCATCTCTCTGTAAGCCTCAAGCAGATCTTCAACTCCTGCCTGAAAAGAAGGCGATTTTGCATTTCCTAAAAAGTTAGCACACAACCACTTGAATGCCTGCCAAGCACGTAATTCCAACTTTGACAAAGATCCTCCCTATACTGTACTGTCATTATCAACGATATCAGTCAGGCACAGATGGAATGCTTCATGAATTACGTCATTATTGGATATTATATCGCATAGCGCAATCTGCCTATATAATAAAGATATAGCGTAACATTGAAAATTTAAAATGCAATTATCTCGAAAACTTCATGTGCTAGAAAAAAAATAAGGACATTTTCGGAATCAGCGTCAAAATCCTTTTAAGAATCACCTAATTGGAGCTCCGTTTAAAATTTGCTGTTGACCAGTGTAATCATTGTTATAAACTGGCGCTTTATCATTTTTTACTTCAAACATGGTAAAATGTGAAAACACGACACAAAGGTTTCCCAACCGGACACTGTCCCTACGACATTTTTCCAACCTGACATTTCCCCCACTTATTGCTGCTATACCATTTCAGATTATGACATGAACGTTAGAATTCTTCAAGCCTAAGTAAAGTCCTGTAACATATTATTAAAAATTGTATATTATGTCGAGTAAAAAAAAATATATACAATACAATACTGGACTCAGACTTATTGGAATTTTTTGCATTTCTTTCTATGACTGATTTTTTGTGCATTCATTTTGCGTTCGTTATTTTACAGATCTCTTATTTTTTGTGAAATCATTGCAAAAGTAAAAACTCTTAATATAAACAGAAAGAAGTCATGAGACAAAGATATGCTGAACCAAGTGTGGAAACCATTCCGCGGAAAGAAGTCATGAGACAAAGATATGCTGAACCAAGTGTGGAAACCATTCCGCGACGTTTTGACATTATTACCTGCATATAATTAACAAATGTGAATGTACTACAATGACTACCATTGAAATGCAAAAGAATGTTTACCTTAGGCTGGTGTTATTTTGGGGAGATATCACTTATAAGTGTGTTTCACTGTCTATGTTGACATAAATAAGATATCGTATGTATGGAATAGATTTATAGTAGTGATTGGATCTCTTACTGATAGTGCGGCTTTTCTATGAAACGAATTTAGTGAAGAGGATAAGAGAACGCTGATCAATAAATAGAAATAACATGGAAGGAAAAAATGACTAGGCTATTCATTATCAATGGAAGTGATTACAGTTGTAGGAAAGCGATTAGAGACGTGTGGTTTCACGGGAATTGCGCATTCAATTAAATTCCACATGGAATCAAAGAAAAGAAGAAAAACTGTCAAATCGCATCAGCTTTTAAATAATGCGCGACTCATCTAAAAAATGGGAAAGAATTATTATTAACGAGCTAATCTATGGGGAGAGGGTCCATCTATGCTAGTTCGCAGTGTGTTGAGTTAGTTAGCGCATGTTTTTCAAGACGTATGTCTCCACGAATATTTGCCCTCGTTTTCTCAAATTATGCTGAAAGCAATATTTTTCAGCTGCCTCTCTATAAATCATGCTGACCAAAATATAGTGAACTTTGAAATACACGGCCACTTAACCGTCGATTTTTAAGTGTTTCTTTGTTAATCAAGAAAACAAAAAAACTCTGAATGGTTCTGTCAAATTGAATTGTCGTTATGTTTGAAACGGAAAATAGCTCTTGATCTTTAACATTCGAAAGGTTGAATTTATCATTTTATTAGATTTATTAAAACATTAATTTCAAGTTTCTGCTTTTGCCGCATTTGTTTCTCGGGATTAAATATTATTAATCCGTCCGATGTTCCGTCGTTTTGACGTCTGTTGACGACGTGTGTAAGATTGTTTTTCAATCACGAGGTTCGGGCATCGCAGTTGAATATTATCTTTGACAATAAATTGAAGAAAATGTAAATTTGTGTCAGCAGAATCACTTGTTTTTATTGTTGAGTAGACGCGATTTTACAGCTGATAATCCGGCTAAGCACATCAGGGGAATTTTGGGAGGATATTGGTAAGATAAAATCAAAACAACTTTAACACCATATCAGAATTTTGTTTGTATTCGATTATTGGTTGGTTGCTACACAGTCGCCAAGTAGCTATTGCGACAATTATGCAAATCTTAAAATAAACATAGCTTTCGCGCTAGAAACATTTCTTTTACTCTTCTTATGTTTTTGAAAAAGCCCTTCAAAAGGCTGACTAATTTCCAACTTGTTGACTTTCGAAACGGCAATTCTACATAACACATATATTACTCCACTTGAAATCAATGACATGCATAAAAACCTCGCGAAAGGTATTACATAATTTAGCAATCTCATCGAATTAACTTTCATAGATTACAAATATTTGCGTCGACTTATTGACTAGTAGGTGTTTGGTAACGCAGTATTGTCGCCTAACCATCTCCGTTAAGAACCCTTTGTTGATAGTTTATCTCTTTTAAATCCTTACGGCTCCAGTCGCTGGAGAGGTTTTGTCCCTCCCGAAGAAAACATTAAACTTCCTTTCTTATCCATTCTGGATTTCTACGCAACACCCAGGATTAACCTTTCGTTTAGCTTGTAACACAATTAAAATTAAATAATTTTCTTCCGTCCACTTGATATGGTTAACAGCAATTTCAATGTGTTAATTTATTCTAATTTATGTTTGCGCATTTTTCATTCAATAAAATCTTTGGATTATTTTTAGGAAGGGATTTTGGACGCCGAACTTCAAAATAGTATTAGTTCCAATTCATTGGATCCAGACATTTTGCATCAGCTTTTACTAATTTTAAAAGGATTTTCGTTTTTTTATTGTTTGTAGATTTTGGTTTTAAAAAACTCGTTATCGTGAACTGGGTATATGTTTAGCACGATGTTAGGGATACATTTCTGCAGTCAGTTTTATAAAAAGGAAATGATAAAAAAATATTTACATTTTCTTTAGAAATACGTTTTCTATGCAATTGTTCATATCGTCAGCTCTCCATTGGGGGTGCTTTATAATTTATTCATACACCAACTATCTTATCCATTCATCTATATAGCCCATGTTGCCCTTTTATTGTTTTCAAAGAATTGTCCGTCCGTGGGAAAAGCTCCATCTGTAGCAATAAGATGCCACTTTTCTTTAGTCGATTTGGGTTCATCGTTCAAAAGTTCGTTATCCGATCCACCATAATATTCATTCTCCATGTTTTCTTTCTCTTTGGCGATTTTTGCTCTCAGTGTTATAAAGGTTTTCGTCAGCTCTTTATCCTTCGTTTTTATGTTTTGGAGTTCCTCTCTGATCCAGCCGATGGCGTTGTTTATTCCTCGAATGCGCTCTTGTTGCGGCGAGTTTTCTCCGAGTAAAAACGAGAATGGCGACGATTCAAACTCGACTTCAATGTCCTCCAAAGAGTTCGATAGTTTTGTCGACGATGCTATATCGGAATCGATTCCGCTATCTGAAGGCGATGCCGGGAATTCAGTGGCAGGCAATGATTTGGAGTGATGATCAAGTGTGCACTCTTTCATTTTGTTATTTTTACTGCGTGTGTGCTGTTTGTTATGTTCGATAGCTCAAACACAGTAACGATCACCGGCACTCCAAACTACCAAACAATATATGTGATAGCAGTGAATCGTGCAACGTTTATATTTTACCCCCTAGATAAAAAAGGTCAATACAATGTTCACATAAAAGATAAATCAGTGGAGTGGAACGCTTAAAACGTTAAGCAAACACTTTCGAGCGAAGCTATGTAAATGATTGTCATAAAAGAAACGCCGATAAAGGCGTTAAGAATGAAGTTAAGAAGCATACAAAGTCTTACAAAATATCACGATAAAAAAGTAGATGATTGACACAGGTTTCAACGATTGGGTCAACATTAGAGCGTTCAAGGGGGGATGTTTTTAAGCGCTGACACAGTGTTTTTGGACATAAACAAACAAAGTGCCTGAAATTGAAATCGGAGAAGAAAAAGGTGTCGTAATTTTATGGGAAAAATTTTAAGAACTTTTGATGTTTGTGTTTAAAGATTTTGACCGGACTTTTAATATATCAATAGACAGACACTTTCCCTAAATTCACCATAATCATGACAACGTAGCTTTAGCGATTCTTAAAAACGAAAGGTTGTTGTTTTTTATTTTGACAGATTTAGTTCAAAAAGAACTGCAGGAAAGAAATGAGTGACGGATAATGTTTACCATTTGCACTAGGCGGTTGTTTAAAAAACCGTTATGTCAACAAAAAATGAAATTGTTTGTTAACTAAATTTAGCGAGTAAACGCAAGTAAATCTTGCCAAAAAAGTAATTCACCACGTGCATGTTTCAGCGTGCTTATCTCAGTAGGGCGTTAATTTGATTAAAACCCGCTATCCTAACGGATGTCTCAAAATAACTTGCTTTCAATCTCAAAGAATAAATACAGCAGACAACGCTGTTTTTAACAATAACTGAAATGTAACTATAAATGTAACTTCATAAACCTTTGCAGATTCGCGCGGAGTTTCCTTTTTATTCTTTTCTGTTGAAAACCAATCTAAGAACTTTCTTTATCTTCCGAAACTCGGTCATGTGTTTTTCATAAGCTTTTCATATACCCAGCTATTAAATTTTAATAATATTTTCTTTCAAAACTTTACTATCACATTTCTTTTACAAACACCACTTACATTGTTTATATGTTGCACGAAAAAGCTATGCGAAGGAGGGTGGAACAGGCCAAAGAGTGTTTCTTTTGCACGCTTTAAGATTTAAAATGTAACGGTTATCTTGGAGGTCTGAAGGCTTAACGGGTAAACATGTTCTTATGTAAAACATCATCTGATGGCGTGGGTTTTAAATGAGATTTTACGTTAAGGATTTTAACGTGCGAAACTGTTTTAAAAACACCTTATTCATCGTTTTATATAGTACGCCATCCAATATCGTGCATATCGTGTATATACAAACGGTATATTTGAACAAAAAAGTTAGTTGGCTCTTTACTTCATGTTGTCAATGGTTCTTTTTAAATACTAAACCTATTGTTTATTGGATTTTTCATTTTTTTTTTCAAAAACCTAAAAAGTAAGAGTCAATTAAAACCTAATTTCTGCAAGTAAATTTAAAAAAAAGAAAAATCTATTAAGATTCTATTTACCTTTGCAAAAATCTATCAACGAAATTTCCTCTCTCTTATTCAAATCAGTAAATGGTTTTTGAAAGAATTGAAACCTTAATATGACGCTAAGCATCTATTCAATGCTTCATGACGTCACCAACAACCGCAAAATCAATGAATGACGCGTTAATGTATTCGGCACAGTCCACCGTTAGTTTCAATTGAATTTTCTTTTAAAATCATTTATGTAAGAGATATTTAATGTTTCAAAGAACTTCACCAAGCCTTCTATAACTGCCACAATCAACCATCCAAACATCGAAACAAAACTACCTTGGCTTCACCCAAGCTGGTTTATTATCTTTGAAAATGTTGGGAAATGGATTACTACTAATCTATTTTTGCCTTGCGAGTTAAGAACATCCAAAGTTTTTCCCACGTAACAAAGAAAATATCGTGAGAAGGTTTTGAAGAGGTTCGTACCAAACAATGAATAATTTAAATCATGTTGCAATAACAACAAATACGTTTGAAAATATCACCTTACTGACCACGTGGTTTAATCTGTCCTATTTCTCTTGTTAAATAATTCATTGCTAGGAAACATCTGACAGATTGTGAAAACAGATCGTCATTATTCCAAAAGAAATTGTTTTTTTTATATTAATTAGAAATTGTTGAATATACTTACTTTCTAAATTATGTTTTCTTCCCAATAACAGAGCGAGCAAATTCAACTGCAGCAAAATGTAGTTCTTTTGCAGAAACAGTTTGACCACTGATACCGAATGTTACGAACGGTGTTTTTGATGTTCGGTCGACACGGTGTTACAACTCAATCTTTCTGTATGTTGGAATCTCTCTGCGGACTTTGTTTTCGCTAACAGTGAACATGAAAGAAATCTATTTCGCCTTCAAATTGTGAATTAAGCTTTATTGAACAAGTAAAATACGAAATGGCGCGTATTTATTTTCATAGCAAATGATGGATACAACTCAAAGGAAACCATTCCAACCCTTTTCGGAAACCGATCATCATTTCTTTAACAGTTTGTCAGGGAACATATTTTGTTCAAATAAAATATGTAGCTGCTAGCAGATTGAGTAAGCTTTTCGATATCCGGGAGGAGGGGCTAGATCGTAGTGCTCAGAGATAACCTTTCATTATTTAGAAACAATTTGCCAAGAAAACTGAAAGTCAATAAACACTCAGCATCTTTTATACCTTGTGAGAGCCGACAAAGTGAGGTAGAAATATGTTTCGACGGCGAGAAGAAAATGAGTTTGCTTCCGACAAAAAAAGTAACTGTTTCCCTTACTGTGCAAAGACAAAAACATCCTGATCTTCGAATGTTAAGACTATAATACCGAACACATTGTTCTTTGTTTTTCCTTTATTCAACATTTTGTGAGCAGTTATGGTTAAGTTTAATTATAAGCGAAACAGAAAACGAAGTCTCAGAAATATATCCTATTTTCCCTCGATGAGAATTTGAAAAGTGCAAAATATAAACCATATTTTTTATATTATAAAATATAAAATGTAAGAAAATGAACAAATACCCAAAAATCCACGACAACACCTTTAGAACGATAGAATGTTCAACTACTGAATCCAACCTTTCAGTTGACAGATGTTAAACGGAAAAAATAATGAAAAATATTTAATTTTCCTTTCAGACTGATATTTATCTTTCTCACTAACGATATCCTGTATGTGAAGAAATAGGCTATCGTCTTTTTCAACAGTTCACAACAATAGATGAATAAAGAACCGGGCGGAAACAAAGTCGTTGATTATAACGATGAAAGAGTTCTTATTATAACTAACCGGTTTATGAAAGCACATTCATCTGTGTTTAGAAATTCCAACGTGCTTTTGAAAAAGGAAAACGTGGTTTACATTTTTAATCAAAAGACCACAAACAAAATTGAAGGTAAAAAGTGCGCTAAGGTGAAAGGATTTGTTTTCATTCAAATGTTTAGGAACCAAATAATCATTTTATATGTTGTTTTTTTAACGAGGCTTCCAAAACGCTCATTAAGCATTACACTCTTTTTTATAAGAACCAGTAAAATTGGGGTTGAGGCTGGCTGTTCTTAATTTTTTCAGGATTCTCAGACTGAAATGTTCTTAATTTGTTCTTATTTTAGAGAACCTTTTTAGCGTTTTAGTCTTTGCATACGTGTGAATAAAGATAAGAAAAACACAGAATATTTGATAGTAAGCGCAAGATAAAATGTTAAAGCTTTATACAACTTAATCTATATAGATACAATCGTAGTGAAATTATGTATTCTTTTAGATGGAACCATTAACAGGTGTTATCTTTTTTTTTAGATGGCCACATTGTCACCTGTTGTTCTTAAAAATGAATCTACAGTATTTATCCCAGGCTGAGGTTGTTCTTAATTTTTTGCATGATTTTCAGGCTGTTGTTCTTATAAAATTGTTCTTTTAAAAAAATAGTGTATCATGAAGACCTCGACCCGGAGTTTTAGTGTGTTTAATTGCTCCTATTTGTGCTACGGTTATTTTTGATGAAACACGGCGTTGTTTATTTATAACCGCTCACTAAACAACTTTGTGATAGCATGGTCTCGAACCCAGAACCTTTCGGTTAAGAGCCGAACGCCATTCCCATTGCGCTATCGCCGGATGAAGTTCTCTCATTCTTTCATTTCTTTCGCTTTCAATAATTTACAAGTTTTCCTCATTTCGCAATACTAATCGTTAATACTTTATACGTAGCTTACTTACTCATGGTATGTTTCAAAATATTTCGTCGACAAGGTTATTCAGTAGGATAATTATGATTCAGCCGCAGTAAATATGCGACTGACTCAAACTCCAAACTGGCCTCGTCACAATTACGCGACTGACTCAAACTCCAAACTCGCCTCGTCATAATTAGGCGACTGACTCAAGCTCCAAACTTGCCTCGTCACAATTATGCGACTGAGTGTACTCAGGGATTACATCATCGTCATTTCTCCGGTCTATGAGAGTAAATTGCCGAATAAAAAATAGCCAAATATTCCTTTAAAACTTATTGCATCTTATCAGAGACTAACATCTATAATCTTTATATTATGCCTCCTAATATCATAAATTGATTTATCTGTTTGAAATCCAATAGAGTAGCTAGGTATGGTGTAATGTGTAGCTATTGAATGTAATAACTCTTCAAAGTTAAGTTAAAGTTAGATTAGAACTCCAGCTTCATCTCGGAACAATTTTGCAAAGACTTAAACTTAGTAGTAGCTTTTACATCGTTTAGGTTAGGAAACTATTTCTCTACAAAAGATCATATTTCCTTATCAAATATCGTATATAAATTTGTTTGTGCAGGTTGTAAGACTTGCTACATTGGTCAAACCACCCGACATTTGAACAAGAAAATTGAAGAATATCTGTGGTCGCAGACAACATACATATGAGCACATACACCAAAAAATTGAATGTTTAGATTCTGTGTCTAAGGATTGTTTTTTAATTATTGATTGCTAAAAACGCAATTAAAGATCATGTTGGCCTCTAAATTAATTGGGAGAAACATGAACTGAACAGACAGTTTTTAATTTCACCGTATCTTTACAACTTTAATCCCTACCTAATTCCCTCCTACATCCCTCCCCACTTCTCTGCTATTCTTTCCTTTTGATTGTTTCCCATTACCACACGTAATTGGTTTTCTCTCCGAATCATTACTGTGATGTTTAAATGACGACTTTTCGAGACTTTAATGTCATAATAAATATTTGGGCATATAACTAACAACATCATGTGTTTTAACCATTCTTGAAAATGACTATTGATAGTCGAAACATGGCGAAACAACTTAAAAAATGAAATGTTGTATGAGTATTAACTCTTCGTGTAAAATGGATATTTTTTCCGACTACTTCTTGATGAAAAGCTAAAAAAGGTTTGGAAAGATGCTATCAAGAGGGAAAACTGGCCAAAAGTGGAAGGTAATATCAGAGTACCGTAAATCCTCATGATTAATCACGATTTTTAGGGCGGCACTTGTTCGAAAAAAACAATGCCTATACAATGGGTCACCTTAACAGAGGTTTCATCTCTTCCCTATCAGTAGTTAAATTTCGTTTAATTAAGGATGTTTAGAGATTTGAACTTAGAAAGTTTTACATTTTTACCGTTAAACTTAGGAGACGAAAACAACAAAACACGAATAAACTTACTTTAGAACCCCACAATTAAAGTTTCCATTTTCGAAAAAAATGTTTCAGTACGCCAAGAATCAAAAATAATATATATATATATATATATACAATTTGATATTTCATAGTGTGTCGAAGAAGCATGTTACGGATCATTGGAAGAGCAATTGTTGAACGCAACAGCAAGTTTGTACAAAATGCTCTCTCTTTCAAAGGTGTTTACTCGCGTTAACTTTCAACATATTAACCTAAATTTAGACATGAAAACGTTGTTTTTTGAAACTTTGATGCTCTAATCAGTTGAATTAACCCAGTGGCACAATTCCTTTCGGTGGGACCACTCCTTTACATGTAAATGCGGTAGTAGCATGAACTCATAAAACAAAATGCAAGACCACTTAAAGTCCCCCTTCTTCTGATACTAAATCACTAATGAGGAGGTACATTGAACCAAAAGCCGGAAGAAAAGAGGAAATATAAAACTGTAATGACTGAAAGTACTTGCGAAAACATTTCTGACAATTTGTAATGGGCGGTCCATCATGGAAAGATAAGAAAAATCGTATAAAATTCCAGATTATTTTGCGACTCTGTGATATTGTTTTATTTACTTTCATTTATTATATTTATGTGGTTCTGTCATTTAACCATGAACATCTGTGTGTTCATGTATATTCGTTGTTCAACATGCGGACGGGTATGTACAGTATAATACCGAATAAGGTAGTTCGAGAAAGCGAATGCTCGATCGGGAGTTTTTATGAAAAATTGTTATGAAAGAGATTATCTAAGTTCAACTTAATGTGGTTTGAGTTATTGCGATTGGACTGTAGCAGGTAAACAGAGCTCTAGCCGTTTTAAAACTCAGAAGAAAGTTAACTGTTGTAGTTGCACCAACTGTTGTAGTCGATATTATTACATCTAACATATAGTGGGACCTCAATATTAGCGGATGTTGCAATGGATGCAATTTGAAAGACCCCAAAAAAACTTCAATTACGCTCTACTGGCTTAGTTCCAGCGTAATATAGATTGAGTTTCCGAATAAAAACATGAAAATAAATTATGAAAAGCGAATAAACCTGGAATTGGCACAATTAAACAAAACAGCCAGCCGGTTCCCTGCGGTTGTGGTTCATTATATATACTCACTGTTGCATCATTTGTTAGCCAGTCAGTGCAACAACAAAAACATAAACAATGACCATCATCGTTGCTTTTCAACGTCACCATTGATATTGTGTTTAAGATGTTCTTGAGCAAGAAGACTTTTAGAAAACGCGAAACAAAAGACAGCAATACAAAGCATGATCTATAATGACAATACACTGCAAACTCAAATTGTCGACAGATTTGTTAACATATCGAATTAATTGGACGTTACTAGTTCCGGCAAAGACACCTCCTTAATAAAAATGTTTCTTTCAAAAATAATGAATCACATTTGCGGATTCTAAATGAATCAAAATTCAATTGATGAATCAACATGTGTTTTTAAAATTGCAGTAAACATCGAACAAGTGTAAACACCGTAACCGAAAATGTTTACAGTTTTTTTTTCGTGTCGAGTGACAAAGCAAGGGCCGATTTTTTAAATACTTCTTTGGAATGCATTTTCAACTGACCTTTAGTTTAGGGTTTTGCCACTAAATTTCAGAAAAATTTTAAATTCTTTATAATATTTTTCTTTTATTCCATCTGGTGGTTTCCACTTTAATGGATATTCACTGAGACCACTGAGAAAGAAATTTGTTCTATTATGGTATACTTGAACAAGCAGGTTGTACTAAATTTCGAAAATCTATTAAAGTTTTTATAAAAATGTTTCACTGACGCGATTAAATTCATTTGCTGTCATGCCAGAGTTAGTTGGTTGTAATTGATCAAATTCTGTGCTAGCGTAATAACATCATTGTCATATTATGGATAAATTTTACATGAAACTAAAATGTCTCAGTAATATTCCAAACTCATAGATTTATGTTTGCTTCGAGAACTCAACTCCGCTTTTCCGGTAACTGTCAAAAAAGATTTACACTTTTCCGGTGTCTGAAAACCTAATGTTGGACAGAAATTCAATATTTTTGACTTTTACTGTTTGCGAAAATTACAATAAAATCCAAAGCAAATAATATTCTTATCCATTTAGACTAGTGGGCTGAAATGGGTAATTCAAAGTAAACACGTTAAATTCTGAACATTCTGTTTGTAAGCTGTTAAGTACAATCACAAAACAAGCTTTAAACTTTTGGATTGGAACAGTTTATCCTCATACATTGGAACCTTCCATTTTAATTAATTGCTGAAAAGTGATAAAAATCGGTTGTCTCTTGTTTGTCTTTTGAGAGATTCACTTAGCTTCCGCAGCAAGGAAACTCTACGAAGAAAAAAGCGCTTTGAAAGAAAGATTCCTCGTCTGCAGAATGATAAAAATAACTATGCGTTCACCTCATGAGTTATTGTGATAAAACAAATATTTAGTTTAAGCAACCGTTTTAAAGATATATTGTTTTAAAACCATTTGGAAATCTTATTGCTCAAGACCTTTCGTCGTCAACTAATGATTCAGACTGTTTTGCACAGCATCTTCTGTCAGAACAGTTAATTCGCGCTTACAGCGGAGCTACAAAAACAAGATTTATAACAAGATTTAACGAAAGATAAGATGGTTACACAAATGGAAGAGTGCGAGGATATTGACACGATGATGAAAGAGCTGGCAATTTGGGCTGCTGAACATAACGTTCAAAACTACCTGTATAAATTTCCCATCCACGACTTTAACCAAGATGATTGCGAAGAGACAAAGAAGAGCAATTGCTCGAAACATATCGACGCCAAAGTGAAAAACCGAATCGAGAAGTCGCGCGGAAACAAGACCAAATACGATAATGAGTTTGAAAATGAAATCATAGGTGAGCCAATCGAGAAGAATTTTAAGAAAACAGACGATGTGAATGTATTGGTGAAGGATTTAGTCGATTGGTTGAAACACAACAAAAGCGTGGAGCAAAACACTTACAAGTTCACAGATTTAAAGCAGGATAAACGCTCGACCACGATCGAGATAACATTTGACCACTCAGGCAATTTCGATCCTAACACACTAAAGAGCCAAATAGAAAACTGCCAAGGCGAATTTATTAAAGTAAGAGTGCCCAGCGACTCGGATATTAATATAAGCGGTTATATACCAAGAAAAAATTCCGCCGTCAGCGAATATGTAGTTTGATGGCCGGCAGGGATATTTCATTATATAAACTATGCAATATTTTGTAAGCAATAAAACTAAATAATACTTGTAAAAACGTGTAAATAACATTCCAGTAAAATTTTACATCTTTAAAAAGTATTACAGTGCAAAGTTCAATAGCATTTTTGACACAATTTGTACTTTAACATAAAAGCTCCATTTGGTAAACGCAAAAATCACATCTCATTGTTGTTGACTCAATAAATGGATTGCACCTTCTCACACATATATCCTTCGATTTCAACTTTGGTACATGATTATGGGGAAGTCATAATGCAATCTCGGCAGATCTAGCTTCACTATGCCCTGTTGACAGAAGATGAATTACTTCATACTTTTAAATTAATCAAACTTGAAAGCTAACAAAATTGTCGGTAAATAAACTGGTAGAATTGAGTTTAAAAGAATTAAAGGACATTTACACAAGTTAGAAACTTACCCGCCAAACAAGATTGTTGGTGATTTGTTTCATCCATGGTTGACCGGATAATGGAGTGACTTCTTCGAAAAACTCCTCCGCAATATCACCATCTTCATCTATGTACTGACGACTGAATGCAAAATAACAACAAGAAGATGATGAAAAAGATATAAATATTTAATATCTTCCGATCTAACTTATTGTGTTAGATCTAAACTCATATACAATATTGTATAACTTCCAAAATTATTTTGTTTTCTATTTATAGGTTAAAACCTAAAATATTTCAGGAAAGTTGAATACTTTGAAAACTTAAGATGAATTCTAGAGTTAGGCCGCTTTTTGTTTCATTTAAAAGATTAGAGACCAAGTCTAAAGTCATATCAAAATCAATTAACGAGAAAAACAAAATGGCCAAAACCTTCATAAACCATGACAGAAATAAACGAGAAAAGATCTCCTTAAAACAAAAATCGATGAATGAAATCATCATAAAACACGACCTTAAGCAATCCCTTGACAGTCATTCCTAACAAAAGACGTTCCTAAGATGATTAACAACTCAACCCTAACTAACAAAAATAGTTCAACCTAAACCTTGTTTTCATTTAAAAGTTTGCTATCTCGTGGTCTATTGAGTTTCAATTATTGATTGTATTATATATATATATATATATATATTATGACTTTTCAAAACAAAACAAAAACTACACCCTTTGAAATAATTATTGATAACTTGCGTTAGAAGGAAGTTATGTAAATCAAGGCATAAGTAGAGCTATATTATCAGTATATATATATATATATAACTTTTTCCGATTGGTGAAATATCGCGCCAATCTCTCTATACTGTAAATATATCTACAATTTTTTAACATAAAACCTTTCACTCTCACCTTGGTTTACTTGTTGTGAATGGAGAAGCGGTAGCAGTCAGTGATGGAGTACCAGTTTCTTCTTCTTCGTAACCAAGGAACCATTTTACTCCACATAACACATTCTTTAACCAGCCCATTAGCTCATAAAGTAAACGTAGTAAATCACTTTGTTACCAAAAAAATCAAACACAAACTGCTTTATATATTTATTAATTCAATTATATATACCTATAAAATAATCGAATAAGCTAAGAATAATTCATTTGAAAGGTATGCTCAAAATTGATATGTATATATATAATTCTTCAGCTCTTCCCAATGGAACTTTGTTTTGACATTATCTAAAGTGTTTGTAATTCGGTGACCAAGTTTTTACCTGTGCGACCTGGTGTGGCCAACATAAAAAGTAGAATAATTTACTTTCAACATTTAAGAGACTTTGATGCACAACAAACAAAAAAAGTGTTATTGTAAATTAGATACTCCAATAATAAAATAATTAGCTTTATTGAAAATATGCAGTTATGCGTGCAGTGTGACAGATTCCAATCTAAGCGAAGAGACGACGTAAATATGTTAAGCTAGCTATGCTTTTCTATATATAAAATTTATTTATGTTTAAAAATAAATTTTTCTTAATTAAATACTTTTAATATAATGGCAGAACAACTTGCCATATTGTATAGCGTCACTCTTTCTTTATAAAACAAGAGATATTTACAGCAAAACAAATGAAAATTTCTCATCACTAATCACCATTTTGCTTAAGATACGGTGACGTCATCCGTAAAACACTTCGTTCGTGGTTAGCTATTTTTCCATCCCTCAAAATGCGAAAATTAAAATCATGGCGGAGGAGTGTTTGCGCTTCGTTTGCGCAAAACCAGCAATCCAAACATGGTAGCTATTTTTTCCATCCCTCAAAATGCGAAAACATTTTTAAGTTAAAACATTAATTAATTTATGTTACAACAAACGTAATAATTATTGCGTAAAAAGAATTCTCAAAAATAAACTTTGCACGTGTTTTAACGCGGGAATCATAATTTTTGTTTTGAATTGAATTTTTGTTTTGAATTTTTTTTTACACTACATTTATATACATTGCTTAAGTAAGCATTTCTCTTTGCGCGAAAGTTTCTACACCTATAATACATTTTATTTATAAGCAAGACTGTGAAATGACCTTACGGTAGCTATGCTTAGCAATTTTACAATTTTTACCGTAAAAATATGCTTATAGTTATGCTATGTATATGGAAAGCAGGGGTAGAAACTATGTTTATATGCATATGCCGGTAATTTCCCTTGAAATGTAAATTATATACAGTATATAAAAATCTTTTTGTTGTATAATTTTGAGCTTTGTTTTAAATTTACTCATGTCTTCTGATCATTTAATATTGTCTCGCTAAGCCCATTTTACCCTCTGTCTCTGAATAAACTACATTATAAGCTAACTTTAAAACAAAGTATTTTTAAATAATTGGGAATTTTTGTTCGTGCGATGCTTATAGCTGTCTTGCTTATAATGTTTGTATTGTTATTATGCAGGGTTAAGAACATGGAAAACAAAATAAATCAAATGTTAATATTTCAATGAAAATATAACCTTACATAAACCGCCGGTTTTAAAATACAAAACAATGGTCGGTCGCCATTCACAATTAAATAAACAGAATCATATTTAATATAAATTTTGGTAAGTGTACCCCCGTAGCATAAATAATAAACATTACTTTAAAACTATATCAGTTCAATGAACAAAATAAAGCACTGCGTTGGTGGGTTAGCTATTTTTTCCATCCCTCAAAATGCGAAAACATTTTTAAGTTAAAACATGTTAATTTATGTTACAACAAACGTAATAATTATGCGTAAAATGAATTTTCAAAAATAAGCTGTGTTGCACGTGTTTTGACGCGGAATCATAATTATTGTTTTGAATTGAATTTTTGTTTTGAATTTTTTTTGCACTACATTTATATACATAGCTTATGTAAGCATTTCTCTTTGCGCGAAAGTTTCTACACCTATAATACACTAATTTTATTTATAATTATTAATTAATTAATTTTATTTATTTATTTTATTTTAGGGGCGTCCTGACGGACGGTCTAAGTAAGTAAGTAAGTAGTTATTTATAAGCAAGACTGTGAAATGACCTTACGGTAGCTATGCTTAGCAATTTTAGTAGAATAAAGGAAAAACATAAATGCTTAAAGGTCGAAAATCTGTGAATTTTTCGTTTTCTAATATTATGTAGGAAAAGTCAACCCGCACTAATAAATAGAGGGAAAAAATGTGCAATTTTTGAAAAAAGGCTATCCGCACTAATTAGAAGCCGCACTAAATTAGAGAATTTACGGTATAGCAGTCTTGCTTTTAAAAAAATTATTGTTATTATGCAGGGCTTGAACATGGTAAACAAAACAAAGCACTGCGTTGGTGAGTATGATAATAAATTATAAGTTACAGCACTCCTCCGCCATGATTTTAATTTTTTCGCATTTTGAGGGATGGAAAAAATAGCTAACCGCGTTGGTGAGTATGATAATAAATTATAAGTTACAACACTCCTCCGCCATGACTTAATTTTCGCATTTTGAGGGATGGAAAAATAGCTAACCTCCAAACATAGGTACAAAACCGTTCGAGAAACGGTTTTTATCCAATTTAGAAGCAATTCTAACAGAATTATATTTTTTTTCATAAAATAAATGACAGGTTATGATTAAAAATGGCTGAATCATTAAAAAAACGCCTCATATCATATATCGTATCGTTCATATGGTTTGGCCAATAATGCATACTGCAATGTCTTCATCATGTTTTATAATATGTTTATTAGATGATCATCGAGACATGAGATGGCTTTTTATGTTACAGGGCTACCCTGAGGCACACATGTATTACTCTGTCTCTATCATGGGCTATTACATATATCAATAGAAAATGTTAGCTAAGACTAATACTTTCAATAGAGATCAACTTACCTCAAAGTAGAAAAGCGGAATAGCAAATAAAAGTCAGTATAAACAAACTCCTAAAGAAGATGAGGAGTCATTGATATTACACTTTACTCAACATAGTCAGATATAACAAAACCATTGCCACATTATTATTATTATTTTAAAATATTTATACAGGATTAAAAACTTCAGTACAAAGTAAATTGACACTGTTATCAATGCTTGTCCTGTTGATTGACACTCTCCTGCTTGTCCAACAACATCACTGAGATCACTAGCAAAACTTGTTCACAGTCTCTCAATTTTTGCTCGACTTAAGCTACATAGGAAATGCAGCGGTATTGTGGGAAGATTAAGTGCTGACATTCAGTTTATAAATGAGCTTTGATTGTTGAAAACTTCTGTGACTTAGTGATATGTTAGGTATTGAAGGGAGAGTTGAAAGGAGTGTTATTTGCAGTGTATAGGGTAGATTTTTGAAAATTTAGAGACTTCCAGGTTAATGGTAGGTTGTATGAAGCTTGTGTGTTATGTTGTAATAGGAGTGAGACATAAGCTTTGAAGCAGGAAGATCTTGATCGTCTGCAAAAAATAACATTGGAAGACGGCCATTAAAATACCCTGTATGACCCATGCTTGCATGGAAAACGGACAACAAGCTGATAGATAGATACCACATGGTCATTCCAGCCAAATTCATTCATTTATGTCAAGACAAAAGTTTTTTAAATCTTTGAAACTTTCACCATTTATTTATCTCAATGAGAATAGAAAATCCCCCCAGTTTTTCTCTTGAATTAAGTGACAATATGTGTTTTGGAGCATTTTCAGGGCACTCTTAGTACATCAAGTAATTGATTTATAACATTGGTTTTTAGAGAATGTGAACACTTCCATATTTACTTTCATCAGAAAATCAAAATTTCCTATTTGATTTGGGGGGGGGGGGGGGGGTGGTTGCATTTTGGAGCCAATTTTGGGGCCTAATAACTTCAAGTGTTGTGACCCATTGGAAAATGGCCCTAAATCGTTATACTGACTGTGTGCCCTACACCTGTTGAATGCGGAAAGAAAGTTAAACATGATTAATCTAAACTTCTAACTTTTGACGCCGTATATGATATGAGAGAATAACTATCATTGAAAATGATTTTCTTGTGGTTTAATTGACATTATTCATAAAAAGTCTTAAAAGTTAAATCAGTTATTACAATAAAAAGGTAATATAAGGCTAAGGTTAAGGTTAATATAAGGTTAGTTAAATATAAGTATTTTAACAAGGAATGTGTTTATTTGTTTTGTATTCGCAAAAAGAAGTAAACATATTACTCTTAGGTTCCTAATAAACGGGGGGGGGGGGGGGGGGGGGTCATAATAGTAGGGGGGGTCGGAAAATTTTCAAAAATTTAAGAAACGGGGAGGGGGTCTTATTAAACGGAAAAAATCTAAAAATTAATAAGCATCCCGGGACATTTATTGGAAGAGATCATGTAAATGGGGAAAGTGCTGATTTTGTAGAAGGTATAGAAATATTATTTATAATTGTAGGTGTGTGTCTTTTTTATAAAATTTGAATATATCATAGGAATTTGACCCTATGCGTAATGCATCAATGATTCACATAACTCACAAATAATAACATTAAATGTTTGTATGTGCAATGGATTGATATATTAATTTTAAAAATTTATTGCATATTTTTGAAGAAAGAATCCATGTATATAATATATATTATAATATATATTTCAGTTTCCATAAGATACCAAGTAGATGATAAAATACGATCCAGTGGTGTAGATGATTGTAGAGAATTACACGTCCAACCAACCAGTTTAGTTGGCATTGCAGTTCGATGATACAGAATGTATCATACCACATCCCACCCCGTTTTAGAGCAGCTGTCAAACATAAACTATATATTTTGCGTTAGTTCTGTTATTAGATTTCCCAATTTCTTTGTCTCATGATAGTTTCCATTTAGTTAAGTCAAGTTATCATTTGGATAAATGCTGATTTGGTACATAATACTTTCCGGTTGTAGTTGTTTGTAGTTGTTTCCATATTTCTTATGCAGTTTATGCAGTTGATATACAATATGGTTATGTATAATTAAACAATATGGTTTCAAATCAAGTTTTATTTATTCATTACGGAGTTTCAATTTTGTATACTTCCTGCCATAATGTTTTCGCTATGTTACATTAACAGTGCTAACAAAGTTCAGATCGTCTCAGATTTTTTGAAGACATATTGATATGCTTTTCATTCCTGTGATTTAACCAATGAAATGAAAATGTACAGACTTTCACCAACAGGAATTTTTATTTAGAGAATTTAAACATATATATATATATACTGGAATGGAATTGTAGATTTTTTGATGAGTGTTCTACAGCAAGTTGGTCTTCTGACGTCCGGTGCCCAACCATGGCATTCAAATATATGTGATGGCAATGAAAACTATTTTGCTTATTGCGCAACTCTAGCCATTTATATCTACAAGGTATATATATATATATTTTTATTAAAATACTATCTCATAATTTTATAACTTTTTTCATCATAGGGCTCTTTCCAGAAAGATTAATTTTTTATTGTTTTATTAAATTGCCTTTCCTTTCGATTACATTTCACATTATTAATGCTTTTTAGCTTGACAAGTTACATGGTAAGTATAGCTTGCATTCTGTGATGTCTGAACACAAAAAAACAATAAGATGTATTGCTTGGAAAAAGAAAGAAGACATCTTTGCTAGTATCAGCAACGAACTAATCATTATAATATGGGATGTGAATCAAAACAGGTCTTTAATAAAGTTGGACACTGTTAAATTATCACCTGTTTTACTACAATGGTGTTACCATCAGAATAAAACTGTTTCATTCATGTCATCTGAGGGCCCCTTGTACCTATGGGAACACACTTCAGCGCAAAATATTACAACTTTTAAAGACAGTCAATACTTTTCTCATCCAGTTTGCCTGTTTAAATGGAATGAAAAAAGGGTCTCATCTGTTTGCTTCGGCCATTTGGATGGTAGTGTATCATTTGTAACTAGTGGCAAAAAAGCAATAAAACATGTTTTCTCAACTGTGGATTACAGCACTTCATTCAACGAAGACCCTGTCATGGATATAGAATGGGATTTACTATCTCCGGATTACCTTCTTGTGTCAACGAAACATTGCGGAATCAAATTAGTAGATTCAGAATCGCTAACTGTTATCATGAAGTACAAGCTGCCAAGTACCAGCTCAACGATTCGCAAGTTGTGTTGGATTGAATCTGCCCCTGGAATGTTTTTAAGTGCTGGTATGTTGATATTTATTTGGCTTGTAGCATTAAGATTACTATGATGTTAAGGTATATATTGAACAGGCCCGTCAATATTAAACTAGTTAAAAGATAATACAAAAATAAATATGATTTTGTATTTTTTTAACAGGGTTAATAATAATAATGCAATGACCGTCTCCTTAAACTATCCCTTCTCCAGTAAAATGGTGGTGGAACTTTAACTGTTGCAACAGTTTTTCGCTCATCCTTAACATTCTACATTAACATTTGTTCTGTTGCATTTGACAAGTGTTGAGTTTGCTTTCTCGGTCTTTTTTTAAAATATTTTTTCCATAATAATTGATGTTGTTTCCCAACTTTGTTCTGTTAATTATTACTGGGCACATTTGAAAAGAATTGTGCATTTTGAAAAATTATGTTTTTTACAGCAAACTGCTTAGATAAATGTGTCATTACATTGAGATGTCTCTCTAATAGCTGACATAGCTTTAGTGACTGTAGTTTTAGGAGACTAGACTTAATTGAAAATGACGTTTATAGACGATTTTTTTTCTATTTAGATGAATGCTCTGGTGTTTTACGTTTATGGACTGTTTCAAAAGAGAGTCCCATTTTGAACATCAAAATAAAAGAGACTGGATTCCATTCATTGCATTTACTCAAATCCAAATTTTCTGCAAGTGCAAATCTTCCAACTGCGACGCCATCTTCCTCCACATCCAAAGCTTCCTCTTCATTTCTTTTAACTGATACTTTCTCCATTCCTCCTGCCAGAGTTTTCGGTGTTTTCAATGATGGTGGAGTAGGAGTGTACGATCTCAAACGGAGATGTTGGGACTTTCTAAGAGAAATGGTAGGTGTTCCTCTCTCTAGTAAAGTAAAGTAAAGTGGTCAAATTAACCCTAATGTTGGTAACAGGCGTAGACAAGGGTGTCTACCCCCTTTTCGTTAGCGCAAGATGTTGGGTGTAACTGTTGAGGCGGGTGCTACTCCTACTATCAACATTCGCTGAGTCGCAGGCTTTGTCATGAATCGCGTGCGATCGCTCTCGCACGCGCTGGCACACGCCACAATCAATTATCGCGAGCGATTTGTCGCTCGTTTGCTTTAATTTTCACGAGTGATATAATTCTTTTGTTTTTGACACCTTCTTATTATCCAAGTACAAATTTAATCAAGTTGTTTTTCACAGTAATAACGAACAAAGTTATTTTAATTTGATTAAAAACGTATACGTTTCGAAAAGTTTGTAACGTAAATTATAAAAAGAAGGAAGATTTTCAAAGAGAATCGACAGACATGTTTACACGCGATAATGCATGTTGTTCCATTCAACTTAGAGACAGATAAATGCAGAAGAACTATGCTGAATTCCATGGAAGAAAAAAATATCAAACCACAACTAAACATTCAGTTTTCAAAACAAAAGACACTTTCACAAAACAATAAACATGCATTAGACTCTGAAGAAAATAAACAGGACAGCTAGGTTTTAACGGGTTAACTTTTAAGTCGTCGTATTTTAACTTTTTAAAGCTGTTTTTGCTAGTGAAAATATGTGCCGTGACATTTTATATCATTAAAATTTCGATTATGAAGTCAAAAACTGTTCTCTGTAAAATAGTTAAATATGTGATTGCAGAATTTCAGGATAATTGTATTACTACGACACAATTAATTATAAGTGCCAGTTGGTTGGTATTCTACCTTGACATTTAAGGTTTTTCTCAAAGGAATAATATTATTCCCGATTTCGAGGCCTGGAACGATAAAAAAAAAGAATTATCAAGAAAGTTACAAATTAGTTTTGATAGAATTTTGAAATGTTTTATATTCATCTCTTTTTTTATTAAATGCTGCTATTTGAATTGAATTTTTTAAGTTTAATTTCTTTCTGTATTTTTAGTCTTCGATCTATTATATATTTTGATCATTCTTTACTTTTCTTTTGTTTTGATCTAAATTGTTACTATTTTGTTTTATCTCGAATCATTTATGCGGAACAAGAGAAACGTCTGTACACCTGTTCGATTCCACTACGATTTGTAACTGCTATTTCGTAACTGGCGGTTCGAAACATAGAGATTTTTTTATTTAAAAATAAATAAAAATAAAATATTCCTTTCACTTTTCACTGCTTTAATGTGATAAATTTTCACCGGGAATAAATTTTGCGGTGATTTATTTTCGCGGTGAGCCATTTCCAAATATTTTGCGGGGAGTTATTTTCGCGTTTTGACGTTTTTGAATATCGGCAATTGCAAATCGGCCAGTTTCGGAACCCGCAGTTTCTAACGTCTGTACACCTGTGCGAGCAGTGTCAGTTTTAGAATAAATAGTCCATGTTCAAATCATTGGCGGCGTGACTCTGTAATGTTGTTACACAGGTCCGAGCAACTAGAGGGGGGGGGACTTGTTCTGCTAGTGTAATACGTCAAGAGTCTAGGCAATAGCTAGTGACTTTAAAGTCAAACTTCAAAATAAATTTTTTATAGTGATGGGTCAGTAAACTAAAAACTAACTTTAGAAAAGCATGTGCGGTCATGTGTGATTACACGAGCGATCGCACGTCACTTTTAATTTTTACGAGCGATGGTTGGTTGCACGCCCGGGTCGATTTTTGCGAGCGACAAGTCACTCGCGTGCTCAAATACTCTTGACAAAGACTGGAGTTGGCGAGGTCGGGAGGATTTGAACTTGCAACCTCAGAAATCCGAAATTGCAAGCTCTCTACCAACTGAGCTTATCCCTTCCCAGATATACAAATATCCATTCCTCTGTCTAATAGTCCTTAATCTCCACTCAATCTTATAAATCAAATTTGACTTTAAAATTGCATATTTCTTTTAAACTTGTCAAAAGATATAAAAATCAAAATGAATCAATTTCACATTAACTAAAAAATGCAAATCAATTTTCAACAATTAATTAGAGCATAGGTAGTTGTGTTTGCCATAATCAAGTGGAAAAGAATACAACAGGTCTTCAGTTAGTTATTTATTTTCTGCAGTCATGCAGACATGCTTTTTTGTGCTTTGTTAACGTTCATCACCTTACCAGTGAAGGACCACATGGTCAAATTAGGCATACTGCATATATGCAATAAGTCATCGGCATATAAAAATCAGGAATGTCGTGTAGTTGATGTAGGTCACATGGTAGGCCGCGGATAGGCCGAAAGCCTGACATAAATTCTATAAATTTTTTTCACTGTACACTGGAGTGGCTCCATCCGTTATGTTGATACTACAAGCTTTTACAGTAATGTAATTGTAACAAAAAGCATATGTAAAATCAGCAATTTTTTAACCTAAATATGTTGTTACAGCGCAATGAAAGGGTAGAAGTAATTTTTAATGGTTTTTAAAATATACTTTTACGTGGAGAATCCAAAAATAAAATTAAAAATGTTTTGGCAGGACCACCACTTTTTTAAATTTTCTGTGTTTTAATTCATCCCGAAATAATGCCATAAGAACTTCCCCAGGTATGTACACAAAATTTAACAGTTTTAAGGCATGTTTATTTAAAAAAAGTAATAAAAAAATCGCACACAATAACACACATGTGAGGAGAAGTCTTCTTCGACAAGACTGAGTATAGTAGCACTATAGTTTAGTATTGATTTTTATATAACTGAAACTCGTGTATCACTTTTTTTATTGTAAATGCACTCATCGTAGAAATATGTTACACTTGTCCTACTTAAAATTATGAATTCAGGTATGTCATTGTACATTTTGCAAATTGGATTTGTCATTAACCCTGCTTTGGGCTTCACCTTTTCCTCCAGAAAAAAAACAAACAAAATTATACCAAAACTGTTGTCCTTTAAATAAATGCTGGACACATCATTTAAACATTTAAAAAAATGAACTTATTAGATTTCTTTGATTCGCTTTGATTTTTGTTAACTTTGATTTTCCATTCACAAATTGCTAATTGAAGCTCTATTCATAGTATAACAATTAATTTAAAGAAACATGTTGCGACCATTGCACCAATCACAATTCATTGTTATTCCCATTGCACCAATCACAATTCATTGTTATTTCCATTGGTTTGATTATAGAAATTGCAGCTTTTTTCGTTTTGATTCAGGGTCATGTCGAAACAATCTTTGATTGTGAATTCAGTCCAGATGACCCAAACCTTCTTTCCACAGCATCGTTTGATGGATCAATAAAAGTGTGGGATATCACTACAATGAAAGCAGTGAGTGGTTTTTTGTTTTGTCGTTGTGGTATCAAATATATTTAATTAGCATGCAGGTAAAAATAAAAAGATTTCTAAGTGAAAGAAAATTTCCTTGTATTTGTTTTAGTTATATGTATCACCAGGAAATTTGAGCATCATTTACTCCTTGTCTTGGGCTCCAGGTAGAATGTTTTCTTGAAATTTAATAATGTTATTCAAGACAGGAATACTTATTTTAGTCAAAATATTTCTTTCTGTTGTGAAAAAACAATTAAATGTTAGGGAAAAATTCTCCCAGCGATAGAAAATGAATGACATTTGGTATTTTTACCAATTTTGTATTATTTATTAGTTCATGTCATTTGTTCTACACGTTGTTTTTTTTTATAAGCATGTTTTTTTGGGCTGAGGCTCAATATGCTTAGCCAATATATGTTTTTGAGGCTGAAATACTATTAATAATATATTTATATTTTAACTATTACGCACAATAGTATACACACAATAAAAATAATGTTTGTCTGTGTAAAATACAGACTATAATCGTTACACAGAGAGTCCTGAGTATGACATTAAACTGCTTCGTCCTAAGTATGATGTTAAACTGCTTAGGCTTGATGGGAGTCTTTAGCTTTGGCTAATAACCTGTCTAGGAGAAGGGAACTCTGAGATAAAACCTCTACTTTTAAGTAGGAAAGGGTAGGGAGAGCTCTTTTAGCCTTGGTTGGTAATCTCCCTAGTGATGGTGTCACGATAAAAACAGCTAGTTTCCTGATCTACAAATCAGGTTGAACGTTAGAAAGGGCATCCAGTTCATAAAAACCCCGCTCCAACACACATGATGGTACAACAAAATTTTAAACACAACTGTGTAAACAGGACCCAAACTTCATGTAAAGGTGTCGCGCACAGTAGTGATGGTGTAAGGTGTAAGCATCACTCGACCGTCAACAAGTTATTGCATCAAAATCGTAGTAGTGTAGATGAGAAAGTCAATTTTCGAGTTGGGACGCTTAATGTAGGTAGTCTTCATAAAAGGTCAGGAGAAGTGGTTGAAACAATTAGTAGAAGGCATATTGATTTATGTTGCATACAGGAAGTTAGATGGAAAGGAGCATCTACAAGGGTGATTACAGGCAAAGAGAGTTCATACAAGTTTTTTTGGGTGGGAAATAAGGAAGGGACAGGAGGAGTAGGGATATTCTTAGCTGAAAAGTGGATTGATAAAGTGATAGATATAGATAGGGTTAATGACAGGATTATTTCAGATAGTCTAGAAGAGTTAACTGCGAAATTTGCTACTTGGAAGAAAGGTATAGAGTTAAAAGGGCTTAGAGTTAACATGGGTAAGACAAAATTTATGGTCAGTGGAGTTGGCATTTCAGCACCTTTTGCTTCAGGTAGATGGCCATGCTCTGTATGTAGTAAGGGTGTTGGTAATAACTCAATATATTGCAAATATTGTGATCATTGGGTTCATAAGAAGTGTAGTGGTATAAAGGGTCGACTTACCTCAGTGGTGGACTATGTGTGTAGGGTGTGTACTGGTGATATTACCTTAGCAACTGGACAACCAGTAGAATCTGTGCCAATAGGTGATGACTTTTTAGAGACAAAGGATGGCTTTTGTTATTTGGGTGACATGATTAGTACAGAAGGTGGCGCAGAACAAAGTTGTATAACTCGAATTAGATCTGGGTGGAAAAAGTTTAGAGACCTTTTACCTCTCCTAACTTCTAGAGTGATATCTCTTCGCACAAAAGGAAGGGTGTATGATGCTTGCGTAAGGAGTATTTTTCTATATAGTGGGGAGACATGGGGAGTTAGAACTGTTGAACTAAACAGACTAGAGCGTAATGACATGAGAATGATTAGATGGATGTCAAATGTGACATTGAAGGATAGGAAGCCTTCAAATGAGTTAAGAGAACGCTGTGGACTAGAAAGTGTTAGAAAATCCTTGCAAAGGCGTCGGCTTAGATGGTTTGGTCATGTTGAGAGAATGAATGATAATAACTGGGTTAAGAAGTGTAGAGATTTAGTTGTAGATGGTAAGTGTGGCAGGGGCAGGCCACGGACAACATGGAGCCAGGTTGTGAAGAAAGATCTCGTTGAGAAATGTATTCAGTCTGGGTTGGCACAGGATAGAGTAGGATGGAGGCATGCCATCAGTAAACTTGTCTAACCCGTGCCAGCATGGAAAATAGACGTTAAATGTATAGAGAGAGAGAGAGAAAATAAAATAGTTTATTCTTATTTCTTATTGTCGTTCATCGTGTTGTTGGTTGTATTAAATGAAAGCTTGCTATTGTTGATTTAAAATATGCTTATTCTATGTTCCATTGCAAGGTCTAAGGCTGGGAATATGCTTAGTATATGCTTAATTTTTAAGCAAATCTCAGCCTTCATATGCTTATAAGCGTTATGCTTATAAAAAAAAACAACGTGTATTGCAATGTTTTACTTTTACAGTGCTTTATGTAATGTTCTCAATCTGCAGGAAATTTGAATTGCATATGTGTGGCCACTTCAAAGAAAGGCTTGGTCATTTGGAATATGGACAAGGACAGTGTAGTTCAAAGCTTTAAAGAGCACGGATCCCATCCAGTGTATTCATGTGCCTGGAATAAACTAGCCCCACAACTTATTGCAAGTACCGGAGCCGACAAAAACTGGTTTGTTATTTGTTTATTAACTGCTCTCTCTAAATATAAACACATTGTTTTGTGGCTGGTAAAGTACAAGTCATTACACTGCACTGCCACTTTAAACAAATAATATCTGAATTTTTGAGCAAATTCAATTTTTTCAAACAGATGAACGTCAGACTTAAATTTTTGAATGTTGATGTATAATATATAAATTTACCTTTTTCTGTAACTTTTAGCATCATTCGTTCTATTGATGGGTCACTGGTGAAAAAGTACACCCATCCATCATCTGTATATGGGTGCGATTGGAACCCTGTTAACCGGTACTACAGCCATATAAATATACCTTTTCTTTGATGATTTCAGCCATAATTTACACTTCAAGAAATGAGTTTATGGCCGTTATGGGCAACAATAGTACGACAAACATGTGTTTCTTTACTTGCCCCCAAGTCCTGTATTTTGCTTTTGTTATCTATCTAAATTGATTTCATATTTATCTGAATTCTGTAATACCATCCACAGGTCAATTTAATAATAATATTACATTGAATTAGTTTAGTTGTTGACATGTAGCACAAAAGATTTGAAATATTTTAGTCACGGTTGAATATTAATGTTTCATTTTGTAATATGATTCTTATTGTAAGTAGAATTTACGGTAATAATACTTTCCAATTATAGGCTGTTATTAAGAAGTCTTGCGTGCAATGTTTGCAGGAGTTTTATATAGCTAATCTGAAACAATACAGATTATTTCGCCAATAAGTTATCTTTTTACTCACGTGAAACTTTCAATTTATAATCTCCCTCGAAAACACCAATAACAGGGTTCATCTCTCAGCAGCAGATAGTTGGCTCAACTCAATAATAGTGTTGTTATGATTGTTGAGATATGTAACTTTCATATCCTTCCCTAGTGATCCCTATCTGAACAAAGTTTTTTTCACCATTATTCAAGGTTATTAATAGATGTTCAACAGTTATTTGTTCAACATCGATTGTTGAAAATCATAATAGAAATGTTTTATCTTTAGTGATTTGATTGCTACAAGTTGTGAAGACGCAATCGTACGAGTGTTTTATATTGTTTCTGATCATACTGAACCCTTAAAGTCCTTCGTAGGTACATACATTTCCCATCAATGTTTTGTTTATAAGAAGTATATTCTCAGGGTTTATTTCGGGATTTAAAGCTGCTGGAGTTTTTACTTTAAGATTGAGTTAATAATGGATGATATAGTGGCTCCCCCCAAAACTAGTTTACTTTTTATTGATAATAACAATACAGATTGAGAGAAAGAAGTGGATCCATAAACTTTAACATTATTTTATTACTTGCAGAGAAATTACTTATTATTCTATATATATAAATTTATATACTTATTATATTATATTATTCACTTTTTTGGTTATAATAAATTACTTCAAACTAAATTTCTATATATGTACAACAGGAATATTTCTTCACTAGCTACATAAGATATTAAAGGTACAAACAAATGTGTCACTTTTAAAACAAATTTGTAACAAATGATGCCATGATTTTCACATGAAGGTAAACCATAGGTCTTCACTCATCAAAGTCACCAAACATACCACATGAAGGTAAACCTTAGGTCTTTACTCATCAAAGTCACCAAACATGTTGTGGGGTCATTGAAAGAGATACGGCGAGATTACTGACCATTTAAAATACTAAATTACAAATCCTTTCTTAGAAACTGTTTTAAAAGACACAGCAATAAAATCAGAATAGCCTATAGCATAAACAGATAAATACTTCTCTTCTACCTCTTTTTCTTAAAAGTTTGTTGTCGTCTCCGCTTTGCCCTTTCTCCAAAACACTGACAGAATTCTAACTTTTAAACACAGATAAAAGTTTTTTGTGTCGCCTCTTCTTGAGAACACTGAAAGAATTCTTCTTTTCAAAAGCAAATAAACACCCACTTTTTTCTCTTCTTCTTGAAAGTTTGTCTTGTCGCCATTCTTTAAAGTAAAGAAAAAACAGATAAACACTCACCCTTTACTTTGCTTCTCTCTCTTTTTTTTAAAATTCTGTTGTGTTAGTTTGCAATCTAAAAACTTCACACAAGAGCTAGCTAAAAAAGAGTACTAACTGCTTTTTAAATAACACCAAATGAAAACACATAAGTGAAAATAATAAATCCACCTTGCTTTCACATCCACCATTTTTAGAAAGAAATAATTTTCAAGCATTTTGACTATATTAAAAGTCATTGGTTAGACACCCTTTTGCGTTTTGCTGCGCTTTATAGTAGGAATCGTCATGTTAAGACTGTAGCGTGTAGGACAGGAACTCTGTATTATTATATAGATAATTTTTGAAAATTGATTATAAATTATAGAATGATAAATGTTTACTTGGATGCACTACTATGTTGCTAATCAACTTCACTTCACTCATCTTGTTTGTTTTGTGCAGGTCACACAGCTAAGGTGTTCAAAGTGAAATGGTCTCAACTGAAAGACGGTTTTTTATGCAGTGGATCAGATGACAAGTAGGTCTACTGTTTTATATATGTGTAATGTTTTGATTTTCTGTTTTTTGTATATTATATATATAAAAAGAAAGTTTACTATTATACTCATAAAATACTATTGTATTCATATCAATAATAATAAAACCAAGAAATCTTTGAACTGTTGACATGAATAAATATTTGATGACTTTTATAAACTTCTAGGACTATCAGGATTTGGGATTATTGCCAGGTATTTTAGATTGTCTTTTTTTCATGTTATGACTTACTTCAAGAGCTCAAAAAAAACAGAAAAATGTTGGATTTTCACAAGCATTTTGCTTCTGAGCCTTCAAACTATTTCTATGCCAACAAGTTTTGGTTAGCGCCAAACAGACTTGTATTATTTGGAATCTATCAAAAGACATTGTTTCAAAACTTTTATGTTCCAGGATGGTTGCATACAGTGTTTAGAGGGCCACACTGCCCCCGTACGAGGACTCATGTGGAATCCAGAAATATCTAACATCTTGATATCGGGGAGTTGGGACTGCACCATTAAAATATGGGACACAAAGTAACCCTTTATCCTTTCACTAATAATGTAAAAACATTTTTGCGGAAACTTGGCTACAACCCTCGCATATATTATTATATTTACAGCAATGGATATTGTGTTCACACCTGTAAAGACCATGCTGGTGATGTTTATGGTAGGTTTGAAAATCAACAAAATTGTAGTTTAGATTTCTGTCAGATTATCTTTCAACCTATTAATGTGTGGTATACAAGTTGGTGTAATCAAGTTGGTACTGGAGAGATAGGCTTCTATCGAACCATGTTCTGTCAGAACTGAACAAATTCACTTTAAAGAAATAGTTGCTTATCTAATGTCTTGTATATTAGGTCCCAAAACCCAAATATTTTAAATGATTCCCTTCTTTTGAAATTCTCTCAGGTTTAACATGCCATCCTCAGCATCCATTCCTCTTTGCATCCTCGTCAAGAGATTCTACTTTAAGGATCTGGTCCCTCCAAGCGTTTGTGCAGCCGTTGTACTTATGTTTGTTAAACAGTAAAAATGTTGATCAGGTGAAGACATTTCGCTCAGGTACGACACATTTTCTATAAATAGCAGTTGCGGGAATCAACTGTTTTGTAGCATATTCATCAGTTTATAATAATCACAAATTGCTGGTATTGCATTGTTTTACCCCAGTGTTTGTATATGATTTTTATTAACAGAAGTCCATGAAAAACATGTATGGAACCTGATGGAGGAAATGCAAGGGGCCGTCAAAGCTCTGTTTGATTTGAAGGGAAAAGAATCATTGGCGACCAACGCACAAATGTTCTCACATTGTTTATTGGTACGATACCTATTAAATGTTCCTTGATATTCCCCATCTATTTGTTTGCTACTCAGGTGTCCCTGCAATTTTCTTACAATTTTTTCAAATCTTCAATCTCTATTAATATGTCACACAGAGAAGCACAATGACGAGACCCTTCCATGTATCTTAGGATCTTTATACTGTGTTTGATTACAAATGTACTCCCTTAACACTATTTTGTCTCGGTTTCTAGCCTGCCACAAGCCTGAGTAACTTTTGGGTGCTTGTTTCGGTATTACGCGATGGTAAAAAAGCTGTGCTAGGTAGTACTTACTGCGACGGAGTCATGCATAAATCACATTTAGTGAAATACAAGGCAGTAAGTTGCACATTTAAATTTTAATTATGAATTTTAAACTTTGTTCAGATTTGAAGGAAAATCTCAGGAGAAATTACAATTTATTTATTTATTTATTTATAAACAAATATTACAGGATAAAAATATATAATACTTGCTGTTATCAATGTGCGTCCTGTTGAAAAATTAAAAATAATAAATAATTATGATATCAATATAGTCAATATTTTACAAGATTTTACAAAACATTTACTTTTCCTGTGTTTGTCTTTCACTGCATTCTTCAAGTTTTTTGAGATAAGCTAGTAAGTATTCAATTTTTTGGTTATGAATCACGTCATCTGAATGCAGGCTCAAGCTCAAGAAATGGAGTTAGCCAAATCTTCGTTCAGCAAAGGGATTGCTTCAAAAAAGAAAGAGGAGGTTTTACTTGAAGCTGCCAAAATACATTTATCTCTGGGACAGATTGAACGCTATTGCGAGTTGATGGTGCAGTTGAACCAGGTAGAGAGTTTGCTGTGGTGATTAATTATTAAAGTTATCAGATCATGTAATCATATTTTAAAAATTTTAGTGGGAGAAAGCTCTAGCCATAGCTCCGGGCGTTTCAATGAGTTATTGGAAGTCATTGGCTGAAAGGTCGGTTTTATACTTGAGTACACTGAATAATATTGAATATTTTTTTTTGATCTGTTTTTTGCTTTATATCAGCATAATACTGGGTATTAAGAACTGTCCTGTCAGACATCTATACTTATTAATGTCCTCCATGCTCATGTTCTATCCTCCATGTTCAAAAACACATCTTAAAAAATAAGAGAAAAACATTTCAGTTTATAGTGCACTTTATAGACCACTAAAGATTATTTTACGGATTTTAAAGTGTGTACTCGCACTAACTCACTTTTTATTTGTATAGCTATTAGTTAGAGTTAGAATTCTTTGTGCTTTCTCCTTGCGTTTGACTTTATTTAAGAAATGTTGAGTGCAATTTGTACTGGTATCTACACTAAGCCAGTCAGCTGTTTTTATATAAAATTTAAGTTTTTTAAGTTGCTTAATATTTCTAGCAATAATTTATAACGTAACTAGGGACAATTAAAAATAAAAGAATAATGTCGCTTTCGCATAAATACAACCTAGATAAAAATTATTTCTGCACTTGATTTCAAATGCTTTTGTCACGCAACTATTTTTGTCGGCAACAGTGCAAATTGCACTCAATACTTCTATGATAAAGAATAACCATGTTTTTATATAAATATAAGGGTAAAAAATAAAATCCAAAACAAAATTACTGCCTGTGATTTATATATAATATATATTTTCGTCTGTCATGAAGATTTTGATTTTTAAGGTTTTTATAGTTTGCAAAACAAAACAAATTTATGGCACCAACATTATGTCATGTATTTAATTTAACCAATCAAGTCACTGCCCTTGGTCATGTATTTTATTGTTTTTCTTCTTCTTTTTTTAGGGTTTGTATCACGGTCTGTGTGTGTTAGTTGAATTCAAATAAGTATTAGGGACACTAACATCACTGAAATTAATATAGTTATTATTTAAAATGGCCACAGTTCCCTCAAGCATTTAAGTAAATAAATAAACAAAAGTAAAGAAGAAAAAGAAGTAAAATAAATATAATATATAATATAGTAATAAATATAAATACCATTCAAGATTATATCCAGGTACAGCGATGTTCTGGCCTTTGAAAAAAATTCTAGCATTATCAACTACTGCATGGCCACAAGGGATGTCCAAAAGGTAAGCTTGTTATATTAACTCCTAACATTTTTTGCCTTTTGTATAAAATTTGACTCCCTGTCAATGCTTTACAATCTCTCAATAAGAGACCTTTTTCTCATATTGTTCAAAGATAGAAGAATAGCAGCAGTGGCACAGTGGTCTAAGCATTCTTTTCAGAATCAAGAGGTCCCTGGTTCGACTCCCACTTGGGTCAAATCTTGCCACATCCCTACTGCACTCGGTTTTTTTCTCTGTGAAGTGGCTTATTCTAGAGTTTCTAGGATTTGTTTGGTGTTGGTGGGCTAAGAATTGAGAGAGGGTTGGACCTTATATAACATAAAGATTTAAAAAATAAAAATAAATAAAAATAGACCCAATTAAATATATAACCCTCTGCGCTTAAGTGGTTTTCGTAGCCTTGCTTTGGGTGACTACCAATAAAAAATACTGGTGATTCTAACATCAAGTATGCGTGTGGTATGTGGTGTGTTACTTCTATCTTTCTGCTATAGCTATGCAAGTTCTTCAATCGCAATGGCATGTACCAAGAAACACTGCTGGCAGTACAAGTCGCCATGGAAAATGATTTTTGCAAAGGCGATGTACCATCTGACAACACTCATCTTGAGATTCCAGAAAATACCATAAAAGATCTAAAAAGGTGATCATCTTTCACCTTGTCTGATTAAGAGTGAATCAATTTTCAGATGAAATATAGAAAAGGTTCAAAATGAAAATGTCCATGCAATATTGGGAGTAGTAATACAAAGACCCAGAATTTCAAACACAATGCCAGTAGAGTGCATAGTTTCTTTACCTTGTATTCCCTCTTTTCAAAGTTTGCAAAAAATGGCATTATTAATAATTCAAAGCAAGAGATATCATTTAATATGACTTTAATGAATATGTTTTCCCTGAACATTTGAAGATGGGTATAATGTTTAATCAGTCAATTCTAGCTGTCCATGTATATTGGGTGTCGTTCTTATAATAATGTGTTTTCACATGTAGACTAGAAGAAGAATCATGTCAACATTTTGCTGACTCATACTTTCGAGATGATGATCCCATTGGAGCTTCATGTTGTCATCTATCCATCGGGGATGTTAATGTAATGTACTTTGTTGTATGTCATTTCTTTACATTCTGCGTTTTACACTTTAATCTCTATTATGTACTCATGAATAAAATAACGTAAAAACTGACTGTGTGTAAAACAATTGAAAGAGTTGAGTTAAAAATCTCTATTATTTTTAAATACTTCATTGCACTTTTAGGGAGCGTTTTGTTGTTTGCTACGTGGCAACGAACTTGAATTAGCATATTCTTTATCAAAGTGTTTGCTAGTTGACCGTACATTGTCTAACGAGGTTGCTCTGTTGTTAGCCAGAAGATGCGAGAAATATAATCTATGGTGAGCATTACTTTCTTCGAGATGTCTCTTAGTAACTGCGTATAAATTTTAGTAATTCCATTAGCATGTTTTGTCGATCCGTTTAGTTGTTTAAATTCCATTATTTACAATCAGGACTATTTAATGAATGTCACATAAATATGTATGTAAAATCTTCTTTGCAACTTTCCAGGGAATTGGCGATCCATTTGTTAAATGCTAACAGTATTGACGAAACAGACTTGCTCTACACTTGCTCTCGTTTTCCTGGTTCAAAAGCTGAGCAAGAAAAACTATTATCACAGGTTTACCTTTTCCTTTCAATAACCAACAACCATACAAAAGTGTTGTAAATTGCGATTAGATTCTTTTTTTCATGTTTTTTGTCTTTAATATCTTTCTATTACCATCAACAGAGTTGTGATTTTCAAATCTTTCAATACTATTTATCTCATAATCCATTTGGCCATATTCTGTGTATTGATTGTAGGCTGGTCTTCCCTCTATTGGCGAATGTGCAAGCAAAGTAAAAGACTTCCTTGCTGATGACAACTTAGTGACTGCTCTACCGTTTATGGCTGTGGCTTATGACAATACACTAAGCATTGTAATAGAACGAGTCAAGGGTAAGATAAATGCCAACTCTACCGTAGAAT
Organism: Candelabrum cocksii; assembly: GCA_963930725.1. Taxonomy (NCBI): domain Eukaryota; kingdom Metazoa; phylum Cnidaria; class Hydrozoa; order Anthoathecata; family Candelabridae; genus Candelabrum; species Candelabrum cocksii. Next base: position 17,959,913 of record OZ005664.1, read on the forward strand.
TTTCTATATCTATGCATGGTGGTTGTTAATGCTATTGATTGACAAAACCCAATCTGTTTTTATCAAATCTCAGCTCTGTCATTTTCCTCTGGGTTACAGTTCAGGTATAGAACAAAAATCATTGCATAATGCAGCTCTAGTTAGTGGATTTTATCGATGAGGGAGTTTCTTAGGTACAATTTAATGTCTTTCAGAGCCTAACCTTGGGCCTAACCATTTTTGTTATGTATGCATTATGATTATTTAGTGCTTAATCTTTTTCTGTATGTAGATTACCTTTAATAAATGAATTTATAGTAAACAAAAAATTTCTAGAACATGTGACAGACCCTAACTGGAAGCTAACCAACGTATTACCCTTCATGAATTTTTTCTGGAATATCAATACACAGACTCTATTGAAAAGCCAGCCTAAAATGTAAGTTCATTTTATGATTTGTAGACTGTTTTGATCTCAGTTATTTACAGATCTTATCTATTGTTTATAACTTGTTTATTCATTTTGATAGTTCTTTTTCAGTCGCAATGAGATACTGGCACTCTGCTCTTACTTTGGAGCATACCGTGCCATTCAATTGAACTTTGGACCTGTTGTTGTTCCCTTGTTTCAACATACAAGGTACTGCTTTTGGAATTTAAGAAAATCCTAGCGCTAAACACTGACTTTAACCACAAATCCTGTAGTCTAATAATGTTGACGGTGTTGTGTTTTCTTCTATTGCCATTATGTTAATCATATGCAGATATTAAAAACAAATACTTTTCCAGTGTCATTATCTGATTCAACAATTTTATCTCCTCTACTAACTTGTCATATATTTTAGCTCAATCGTGCGAAACCATAATGATGTTGATATTGGTATATCTGCTGGTGAAGTCCAGGAGGAATTAGACACTTGGATTGTACATAATGTTGACAGGTGCAGGTAATATCACGCAAGATTGAAATGAAAACATTTGTTGAGTTTTATATAGCACTGCATGTAAGCCGTTTAGAGTTTTATACCGTGTTGTTTTTAGAATTACTTTCATTGAACCTTTGCATACTTTTCCTTTTTGTATGTTATTACTATTGTTTTCTTCAGCGAGAATCACTTTGTGCAATCTCCAACTAACGAGCAGAAGACGCTTTACAACAAGTTTTTAATACGGAGCGGTATTGTTATTATCCCTTTTAAAATTGTTTATTTTTTAAATATATAAAATAGTCTCTTAATTTACTAATAATTGCTAATTCACATTCATCATCTGTTCAATGTCTAAAAACAAAACTTTCTTGGATAGCATGTGAATTACGTATGTTACAGGTGACACAAGCGCACATTTGGGTGGTATACGCAGTGTCATCGGTGAACACCTGCCTTCTCATAACATATCATACATTAACATGTTCAGCAAAGAAATAATCAAAGTAAGATATTATTTATGTGGGTGACATTTGTTTACATATGCCAGTGAAATAATCAACAGTACTTTACTATTTTTTACCGTAAAATCAGGGAAGTGATAAAAAACTGCGGCGACACCACTGGCATGTGTTCTCAAATCCAAATGTATTTTCTTCCATATATAATATACTAACATGGCAAATTTTTTAATTCAAAGTTGGTTTTGTTAGATTTCTATAAATAACACAATCAACAAACATTCTGAATACGAACCTGTATTGTTGGCATGTTTGACATCTTTCATCAACATGTTCTAAAACAAATGTACAATACTGTAACATGGTAATTTTTCACAACTATTTTAGCAGAACCTTTGTTTGTCCCTGGTTCAATTATTACGGATGAAACTGTTTTTGTAGGGTCCAACACATATTTTAGAAGACGGTATCCATACTTTACCACTGAGTATTGCTTTAATGTGGGCACAAGTAAACTCTTTCTCTCCGTTATCCACGGGAAATCGTATCAACCCATATTAATGAGCTGGCGAGAATTCATTGGGGATTGTGCTACTTTGAAACTAAGTCTGGGAAGTACCGTCTTTAACTGTAAACAAAGATTTTACAAGATCTGATTTATGTATGAATAACTGTATGTAACTCACGAAAATTGATATAATGACGAAAGTGTAAATGGATTTATATTTATTTATAAATTTTATCAACGTTTTAGATAATATATGTTTAATAGATGTTTATGCTTTTAACTTTATCAAAATTAATTTAGGATGTATTGTTTAGATTATTTCATAATTTGTACATGTTATAGGTCTTTATTATTATTAGAAATAGTTAAATATATAATAGTTGAATAAATGTTTAAATTTACAAAATTTTCTTTTTAATTTCTCTTTTGAGGTAACTTTGTACAACACCTTCGTTTGTCATGCCCCAATATTATGGTATAATATGTGGCCCATCAAACAATAAGGAAACTTTTAAAAAACATTTGACTTTGAATGTGTCCTTGTTTTTGTTTATAATGAAATAGATTTCCATTGTTCACATTTGTGTTTTAGACATGACATGAACAAGTACTACCATATTGCTCTGACTTTCGTATCATTTCTTTGTTTCTATAACTCTTTACATTCCCACCTTGTCCACGATGACATCTTTGCTATCAAAAGAAACTCTGACTTACTACCAGAAACATCTCTGTCCAAGGTTTTCTGCAATGACTTTTGGGGAAGAAATATTAGGGACTTACGGAGTCACAAATCTTACCGGCCTTTGACTGTGTTGACATTCCGTCTGAACTACATGCTGCATGGTATCGAACCATTTGGCTATCATCTGGTGAACTTGATTTTGCATGCATTGGTTGTGAACTTTTTCTTTTTTCTGCTGCACAGAAGTTTTTTCACTGAAGATTTGGAGAGTTCATTTGTGGCTTCTGTGTTGTTCGCCACACACCCTGTACATGTGGAAGCAGTACGTGAGTTTGTGTTTTCTTTCAACCTGCTCTTTTTGTTGTCTGGATTTTTTTGCAATGTAAATCGTGAAACGGTATGTGCTCTCCTATAGCAATGTAAATCATGAAACGGTATGTGCTCTCCTATAGCACTAGTTCATGTAAACATATTAGGTATATTTTATCTTGAACTTGACATCTTTTTAACATACAAAACAAAAATGATTAACTTGGAAGCAAATAATTACAAAATAGCTTTCCGTGATAACCAATGGTATAACAACGGATAATACATCAACCTTTTTGGGTTTTCTCACATATTTCTTATGATGTCAATTTTCCTAGACTTAACTAGCATATGGACTAAGAAAGTTATACAAATGAAGCTTTTTCAATATATTTTCACAAGATTCTTTGGCTTTTTATTCAAAGTGTTTGCTTTTAGGTGACAGGTGTTGTTGGAAGAGCAGACGTTTTATCTTGTTTACTCTTCCTGGTTTGTTTACATTTGTACATAAGGTTGGTTGTTTGCGTTAAATTTTCAAGGCCAACCATGGTTCAAACCAACTTCTCAATGCATAATGCAAACCTATTTTAAATTTTTCAAAGTTGTCAAAAGACAATTCTTCGGTTAATGTTGATTAAATATTTGAGGTTTAAATGTTTGTTTAATTATGTCAACACAGGAAAGAGCAATGCCAACTTGCTTGAAGTTTTCTTTTGAGCTCCCAGTTGGTTTAGTTTTGAGAGCTATTTAAACTTAACCATAGGAATTATAATTTCTGCTTTACCCAGATGCTATTGGTATAATATGAGCCTTTTTATGCTTCAATACTGCAGAAATGGTAGAACCACCTTTCATTTTCAGTCTTTGCATGGATAAAACTGTTTGTACTCTAAGGGAGAAAGAAATGAGATTTGAGAAATGAACCTTTCATGTCCAAAGTAACCATTTGTTAGAGTGTTTGATAAATATTTTCTTGCTGTTCCATAGACTGTTGGAAGATCATGATAATGGAAAGGTAAGAAGTTAAAGTTTTCAGAGCAAGATCAACTAGAATCCATTTCAATTGTAAATTTGTTTCTTCAGTACATAGCATCTCTTAACCTCTAGGGTTTTGCTGTGTCAAAAAGGTTTCTATCAGTGTTAACACTTGCCAGTATGTGTCTGCTCATAAAAGAACATTCTGTGATGGTGCTTGGGGTTTGTCTTGCGTACGACATTATTCAACACAAGTGCGTTATTCTTAGGTGAGGGAATTTTGTATAGACATTCTGTTTCTATCTACATCCATTTGTGTTATTTCTTAATCTTGGCAAGCCAAGGCAAATGAGGCCTTGACTAATCAGCAATTTATAGGAAGAATGCAATAACAAACTGTGTTTAAAGGCTTTGATCATACACCACACACCTTGACGTAAGAGAAGAGAAGAGTTATCTTTTTATGATATTTCTTGAAAATGGATACAAATAAAATCTTGTGAAAAATCGTCCATACAAGGTTGGAAACCCGTCGTAAGAAGACATGAAACAGGTTTTGTGAAGGATAATAGGTTTGAGATAGGGAGCATGAATTCGATTGGATGCAATGATAATACCCAAAAGGTACCAAGAATATTGTTCAAGATAGAGGGTATTCGAGATAGTGACAGTCCACTGTACTTTGATTTTAGAACATGCCCATTTTAGAAGTCATTTTTCCAATTATGCCAGAAAAGATTCTGTTAAAGAAGACTTTTTGTGGTCTGAGGTTCTTTTAATTATTTCCATATTTTTTTAATATAAAACATAAGGAAACTTAACCGTTGAAATGTTGTAAAAGGTTTAAAGAAATTGAGTTTTTAATTTAATCATACGTCAAACTCATTCAATATGTCAACACTTAAACATCAAGGTTCACATGCAGCATTTTTGAATGATCTTTATCACCGTTCGGTTGTGAAATATGTGTTCTACATTTATCATCGCCTTATTTATTACTTTTGAATTAGTTTTTGTCTACGTTCACACTATGTTCAAAGTTGAAAAGAAATTTCTAAAACTGTCACAATCCTTAAAATTTCATATCCTTTCAGTGTGTTATCATCTTCACTTCTGGATGTCAATCGAAACAAAAGCCTATCGGATGCAAACTTTATGGTTTTGGTTCCATTGGCCAAAAGAATTGGTGTTGTTTTGATGTGGGTAGGTGACTTCATTATACACTTGTAGTTGACCAAGTTAAATTTCTGATTTCAATTAAATAATAAAATACAAAGAGTTTTCAAATTAACGTATTTATTTCTTAGCTGTTGATTTTATTCATGGTTCGCGTAAACATCATGGGCAATACCTTGCCCCCATTTCAAGAGGAGGACAACCCAGCATCGTTTTCAGAACATCTTTCCACTCGCTTCATGACCTACTCCTACCTGCTAGTGTTCAACTCACAGCTCTTATTGGCGCCATCGATCCTCTGCTACGACTGGCAGGGATCCAGTATACCTTTGATTGAAACAATTTTAGATTTCCGTAACTTCTACACATTGGTCTTTGTAAGCATTGTAGTATTGCTGGTTTGGAAAGGTGTTTGCACCTCTACACGGGTATGTATTTTTGGTACTTAAGTATCAATAGAAATCTACATTTTGTGATATTTCAGTTATTACCAGTGTTAGTAATAATATCAGAGATGTTATTGAAGGGATTGGAGTTTTTATATTCTAGGATGGTGATCTACTATTGATCGGCATCTCTTTGGTCTTCATTCCCTTCCTGCCCGCTTCAAATTTGTTTCTCCGAGTTGGATTTGTAGTGGCTGAACGGATTTTATACATTTCAAGGTGAGCGATGATGGTTTTAACATTTTAAAATCCCGATGAAGCTCCAGAATATATTTTAAAATGAAAACGAGGCTTAGATTGAGCTTCTTTTGTTAGTTAAGGTTGAGTTGTCAATGATTGATAACTTTGAACTTCTTTTGTTAAGAATGGCCATTAAAAAATTAAAAGAAAGTTAAAAAATGATTGACCGATTGAAACGAAATCTATGTTTTTTCGTAAAACTGGATGGAACTAAAATTCTTTTTACCTACCACCAAGCAATAATTACATAGCCAAGGTATGGATGGATAAACACAAAATATAAGTTTTTCAAACAAAGAGAATCTAGTAATTTACTGACTTTATATCAAAGCTATATATTCAATGATATTAAATTTTCTAAAAGATGTTTTTGGGCGAAAGCTTTGGAATATTTTTTTAGCACTGATGAAAGTTTCCAACTGATTTGTTGAACATTTGATTTGGTTGTCAACATTTCAAACCTTTAAACCTTTAAGAGGTGTTTGAATAAAATTGTTCGTTTTTAGTTTAGGTTTTTGTATGTTGGTCGCGCTTGGTTTGAGTCGTATTAAAATACATTTTGACAAAGTTGGTCGTTCACACTTGAAGCATTTCATAAATGCGTTGCTTGTGATTCTGGTATCGTTGTTCGTTTTGAGAACAATTCAATACAACATGTCATGGAAATCAAGGGAGACCCTTTTCAAGTAATATTTCTCAAATTGCGCTGGTATATATATATATTAGGAAGAATGTATAGAAGAACAAGATGTAACTAGTTATACAACAAAGATGTTATAAAAACATTGAGCGCTGTGATGTCATTTGTTTAAAAGAAAGTGTTCAATGTATTTTAATGTTTCAATGTTATTAGATCTGGCATCGATACTCTGCCACACAACGCCAAGGTCCATTACAACTATGCGAATTTCCTTCGCGACGAGAACAGAAAGGAAGAGGCCATCTTTCACTACCGGAGAGCCATTAAGTAAGTAATATCGAGAAATTATTTCTTTCAGCCCTTGCACCAATTTTACTAAATGTTACTGTGTTATAACGACCCTTCTCAATCCCTATCTGATATTCTTTATAATATACTTTCTTGCAGTTTTTTTGTCGGCACACAAATTTTAATTCGATTTCAAGCATAACATTAACGTATTGTTTTTCGTTTGAAAGACTTGATCGGAAAAGCAGTTTCAGTTCGCATAACAACTTGGGATTATTGTTGGGATGCGAGGTATGTCATTGAGATTCCTAAAAAGATTTGTGCCTTTGATCACCAAAACCGTTCAGGTTATTATTATTATTATTAAAACGAATATTTTTACAGGATGGTTCCTCAGTTATAAAATATATATATTAAATATATAGATATACTGTTATCCTGGAAGTCCTGTTTGAAATAAAAAATATAAAACATAAAAATAATATTGAGATTAGTTAAAAACATTTATTATATATTAAAAACATTATAGGTACTAAAAAGGTTTAGTAAAACGACAAATTAAGAAAAAACTCACAAGATTTAGGATAGAGATTTGACTAAAATTAGAGTTGCTTGAGAAGCTTACAAAAACAAGAAAAATCTTTCACTTTTCTGATTTCAATTGGGAGGTTATTAAAAATTAGCGCCCCTTGGAAATAAAATGCTTTACGAGCTGCTTCCAATTTTGCCTTTGGAAGTCTGATGAGGATTCCTTGGTTTCGCGTGTTACGACCAGAACATAGCTCAAAGTAGTTTTTGAAGTTCATGCAAACGTCATTACTCAAGCAACGGTGAACATATTTTGCAGTTTTCGTACGCAACGCTTTAGCTGACTTTTCAATTTTGCCAATTCATTGCCAACAACCTTCTGCGCACGAGCTTCAAGATGCAGAATTCTGGATTTTAGATAATCGGGTATCGAACCAATGATTGTAAATGGACAGTATGTTAAAAACGGAAGGATCATTGCATTGAAAATTCTGCAGCTGGTTTTCACATCTATCATGGGTCTAATTTTACGTAAGAGATAGACTCGTGATGACGCTTTAGAAACCGATTGCTGGATGTGATCAGTCAGATTTAGATTGGATTTTAACAATATACCAAGATACTTGTAGGAGTCAGTACAGCAAATTTCTTTGAATTGGTGTCGAATACGAAGTGGTGGGTCATCCAATTTTTTTAGTCGTGGGTTGGTTCCAAATACCATAGCTTCCGTTTTTCCTTTTTTACAATTTAAAATAAGTTCATTTTCTTTCAACCAATTTGAAAATAAGTTGAATTCAAAAGACATTACATTTTCAATTTCTTTGATATCTTTATGCGAATAGTAAAGAACAGTGTCGTCGGCATACTTTGTAATATTACATTTCGACAAGACGTTTGCTGAGTTGTTGAAGTGTAGGAGGAAAAGAAGAGGTCCAAGGATTGATCCTTGTGGAACACCGCAAAACAAAGGTTCCCGAGAGGATTGCACCCCATCGATAAAAACTTGCTGGTAACGATTGAATAAGTAACTTCCAATCCAAAGTTGTGGGATTTCTGTAATACCAAAGTCAGGAAGTTTTTCAATGATTGAAGAATGACTGACTGTATCAAAGGCTTTGCTCAGGTCGATATAAATAGCACCAGTGAGCAAGCCTTTGTCCATTGCTTTTCGAATGTGGTCAGTGAAAAATGCTGTAGCCAGCTCAGTAGAATGATGTTTTCTAAAACCGAACTGGAATTGAGATAGCAATTGGTAAGTCTCAAAATGGTCTATGAATTGACGATGGACGCATTTCTCCAGAACTTTTGATACCGCTGGGAGAATACTTATTGGTTTGTAGTTATCGATATTAGCTCGATCGCCAGACTTGAAAATTGGTGAAACTCTTGCTTGTTTGAAGTCAGAGGGCACGATACCTGATTTCAGTGAGCAGTTTATAATGTGAGTGAGTGGCTTTGAAATGGCGTATTTTGTATCCTTTAAGAAAGAAGCAGGGATATTGTCCAACCCAACAGCACAATTTCGTTTAAGTCCTTGAAGATGTTTAAGGACCTCTTTGTCAGATACCGTTTTAAATTCGAACTGATGTTTACAATAATTCACTGCACTATATTTCGGTCTCCATACAAATTCCATCAAATGATAAGTTTTTCGTTTGAGAGATGACGCAACGGTGGAGAAGAAAGTACAGAAGCCATTTGCGATTTGAACTTTATCGTTGGTCAATTTATTGTCAATCTTGAATGATTTTGGCAAGTCAGGCGATTTGGATTTGACAGGAAAGATTTTCTTAATAGTTCCCCAAAATTTTGAAGGATTGGTAGCATTGTCATTAAGTTCGTTTTTGAAAAAAGATCTTTTGGTACGATGAAGTTCGTTTTTTACAAAGTTTCGTTTTCGTTTGTACGCGTACCAATCTGTTTTGCTGTCTGATTTGCGAGCGATCCGTAGAAGTTTATCTCTTTCATTCATTTCGCGTTTGATGTTGTCATTTAGCCATGGACATGTTCTCCCTTTCACCATCTTCTCAATGAAGGGGGCATTATTATTTAGCGTTTCTGTTAAATATGATTTCATAAATGACCATGCTCTTAGTGGGCAGGTTGTATTGTAAACTGGGAGCCAATCTTTGTCGAGAAGTTCTTTGTTGATTGTTTTTAAGGTGTAATTTCTGTAGTTACGACATTTTATAGTTTTCCATTGTGACTTTTGATGGTTGAGCTTCCTCACACAGCCAATTAAATCATGATCACCGATAGAAAGTGGAGCAACAATAACATTTTTTATGTTCGATGTATTGTTAGTTAGGATGACATCAATTAATGTATTTGACGAGTCAGTTGTCCGTGTAGGTTTATTGATTACTTGTTTGAACCCATTAATCTTTATGATATCTTTTAGCTCTTTATTATCGGTACGAGAAAGATAATTAGCATTGAGATCACCCAAAATAATGATTTCCTTTTGTTCATTTTGAGCGGTTGTTAAAGAGCCATTAAATGTTTGATTAAAGTTTTTCGGTAAATGTTTTGAAGTGTTTGGAGGTCTGTAATAGATAGCTACAAGAAGAGATTTAGTGTTGCGTGTAAAAATTTCAAGCCAAATACATTCCGCCGATTCACTTTCTAGATCGTCTCTTCTTTGCCATTCCACAGAGTTTTTCACATATACCCCGACTCCTCCACCGATACCAGAAGTTCTGGGTCTTGAAATAAACTGAAAATTATCAACATTAAACAAACCGTTTGGAATATCTTTGTTGATGTGCGTTTCTGTGACTCCAAAGATATCAATACTTTTGTGCTTGCAAAACAAAGTTTCAATTTCAGAAAAGTTTGCAAATAAACCACGTACATTTTGGTGTAATAATTTCAACCCCTTCGATTTAAAAAATTCTTCAAATTGAATCACATCAGCGTCAGTTATAATTTCATCTCCAGCCAAAAACAACAAAACCAGCAAGAGCATGACCGCACGCCACGAAGTCATTATCACATTAATCTGTCTATAACCTTCAACTGTTCAAATCAAACGTTCATCGGTATCTGAAAACTGCTTAACTTTCCCTGCAACTTTTCCAGCTCTTTACACACAAATGACCTTTTAAAAAAAAAGAAACTCGAATCCCAGTTCCGATATACTTTTTTTCTGAGTTACTGTTAGAGCGAAACTAATTGCAAACTTAGTTCGAGTTGTCTCGTTGAGCTATTTTCATATGCGCAACCAAGTGCCATACTCCTGATGGATGGAGATATGTATTGGTTATATGGATGGTGCCTTTGAAGACTCGTTGCTATCATTAAGTTCGAGTGAAATTCATCTCGAGAGTTGATTTACCTATTTTCGGCATATAAGAGATCAGTTCTTTCTGTCTAGACAGGCGAGCCTCATTTTCACGAGGCCATTCGAATTACACCTGGTCACTACCGAGCGATGCTAAACCTGGCCCAATGTCACTAGTGAGTGTATGTGCTTTGAGTGAGGTTGAGTTTTAACACATTGCGTTTCTAGTCAACGCAATGATTACCATGCTGCTGAAGAAATGCTGAAGAAATGTCTACAGTAAGTAAAGACCTTTGATTGTTACTTAATGTAAAATATAGAAGTTTATGTATATCACAAACCAGAAATCGGGTATTAAAAAGTTATTGCCTATCCATTATTTCCCTAAAAAAGCGTTATTTTACATTTTCAATGGAATGTTTATGGATAGTTTCGTTGCACGATGATAGTAACTGTTGCGAATCGTAGACTTGTAGTTGGTAGTAAGAATTTTCCTTACGTTGAGTTCTCTCTTGAATGTAGATTTTCGCCTGATTATTTCGATGCACGGTTCTTACTCGCGGATGTTCTTCAACAAACCAATGACAACGTCGGATCTGTACTTCTGTACGAAACACTGTTCTCTGAACAGCCCACCAACGCTGACGTCAGCAGAGGGCTCGCCTACTCTCTGTATAAAGCAGGTAGGTCGAGTTGGTTTCTTACAATGAATACATCTCAAGTTTCCGTTTGTTCGATGGTGTTTGTGGCACATTAGTTACGGAAATCAAGAAGCAACACATTTTTTTTTTCTGTCTTCATGAATAATGTCATATTTTAAACCAATCAACAAACACTTCTACCTTTCGTATTTCACTGTGATAAATTACCCAGAGTCCTTCATATTTTCGTAGGAAACCGTAAAAGATCTTTCGAAATCTACGAAAAAATATTGAGAGAAAATTCCACTGATTACACGACTTTGCACGAGTATGGTAAAATACAAGGGAATATTGGGAATTTCAACGAAGCTGTAGAAATCCTGAAAAGGTACGCTATCCCTTACCGTTTACCCTTCACATGCTTTAGTTCCTGATGTTAACTCTTCCCTATCTTCACTTGTACAGAAAGCATTGTCTTGAACCATTCGGTGTATTCTCCCACGGGATTGCACGTTGTATGAATGAATGTTAGGGATGACATGATATTCTGCTGTGATATCAACCTTTGTGCGCAACGAATAGTTTAATAACCCCTCCCCTGTACGCCCCCACCATTCACTTCGCCCCTGTCTGAAGACATCCTTCGTTTCAGGGCGATATCATCAAACGCCAAGGAAAGCGCCGCTTACGATACGCTGGGAGTGTTTTATTACAAAAGGAAGGACCTCAAAGCCGCCAAAGATGCTTACGAAAACCTTATAAAGTTTTCAAGTGCCTCTTCTGGCCAAATGCGAAATTATGTGAGTATTTCGATGTGTGATCGTTGGTGTCCATGTTTGCTGAGGTTTAAATCGTTACAGATTGTAAAGCAGAATGCGTCTTGATACCTTAAGGGAAGAAACTTTCGCGGAAGAAACTAAAGATTTTGGCCCCAAATCGCGAAATTAAATTCCGCGAAACTTAATGAAAATGCCTTATCCGCGAAATTCAATTTTTCTCTCGTTTATTTAGTGTCACATAACATGCAATTAAAAATATAAGAAATTACAGTGCACTCCCGATAACTCGAACCTCCAAGAAACCAAGAAAATGGTTCGAGGCGAAGTTCTTAGAAATGCCTTTGATTTGTTTGAAGAATAAATTTCGATAGACCTTTTACGTAAATCATATGGTACTAAATATTCCCCTAAACTCTGCCCACCCCGAAAATATATTCCGCGAAATTCAGATATATTACCTCATCCGCGAAAATAAATTCGCAGTTTTTAGACCTGTCATCGCGAAATTTTCTTCTGCGAAAATTTCTTCCCTTAAGGTATGTCTTAATACTGTTTAATGATCCTGTCCAAGTGTTGCAAACGATTCATTTGTCCATAAACAGACGAGTGTTTAGGTGTGTGCGGTACATAAAATAGAGTCACTGGTCGCATATTTGTGCTTTATTATACTGCAAGAATATGCCCTCTGACCAATCTTTCCGTTGGAAATCCTACAATAATACACCTATCCGAGCTCGCGCGCTACCATTTTTAATTTTGTGCACGTCGAAGACTCGGCACTAACTATAGGGGTAAAACAACAAGCGATTTCACAAACCTCAGTCAAAATTATATTGAGAAGACTCACAAGTTGACAAGAAAAGTTATTTAATTACGATAACAAGAAAAAATGCCAAAAGATAATTGTGCTGTTATTGGATGTTCCAACAGTACCTACAAACTCAACAAGTGGAAAGCTGAATTATGTGAGAAACATGTTGGAATTTTACAAAAGAACTGTGGTTGTGAAGTACGTTTCAAGCTGTTTTGTTTTCCTCGCACACTTAGGAACTGTAGAGATAGACGTAAATGGGTGCACTTTTTGAGAAGGGAAACATCTTGAAAGACTAAATGGGAGCCTGCCTCCCATCTGAATCTTTGGAATTTCCAAAATTTCAATTTGGAATATTTACAACCGTCTGCTCAAACACCTTTATCACAATAATCAGGCTGCTATCAACAGTTCTGGGTGGAGCATTAGTTGTTTGGCTCCCACGCGAACCCATCTATCAGCATATGCCTGAACATTTTAAAAAGTCAGGTCGTTCAAAATGCAGAGTGATAATTGACTGTTATGAGGTGTTTATCGAGAGACCAAAGTCCTTGTATTGCCAGGCTGCAATATGGAGTGATTACAAGCATCACAACACCTTCAAATCTTTTATTGGAATTTCGCCAAATTGATTTATAACATTTTTATCGGATGCTTACCCAGGATGATGCTCAGACCGATTTGTCATAAATGATAGTGATTTTTTACATGTGACAGATGATAGCTTAAATTTGATTTGTTGTTTTTAAAGTCAAATAATAGATTCCATCATTAATATAGTAAGTTCGTAATTATTTGAAGGTTTTTTGACATTTTGAACTACTGTCCTCTCTTGAAACTTGATCGTTTCGGAAGAAAATCTTCTTCATATGCTATAGTATACATATAACTAAAATTTTATTAGTTTTTATGATAATGATATGGTATGTGTACTACATAAGTGGCGACCACTCCACTTTATTATTTTTTAAAACTGGCGAGTAAAAACATTGTCAAAATCTTAACTTTATCTGTCTCTAGTTTCTTTTGCCCTTGAAAAGTAAGTTTCTTATTATTTTACCCAATTTTACGCTTCAACCATAAGAAACTGGGTTTCTTATAATAAAAAAAGTTTATTGGTTTTGATAAATTTCTTTTTAGACCATTAAAATTACAAATAAAAAATCATCTCATTGTAGTGAAAAGAAGTAGCTAAAGAAAGTATTTAAAAATGTACAGAATTTTAAATGAAAAGATTTATTGCTTTATGACGACTGAAACTTGTAACATGCTTTCATTTGCCTGAAGTAGGCTTCATTTGCTGTTTATTGTGATTTCGATTTTGTTTCGACCCCCATAGTTAGCGCCCAGACTCTTTTATCCGCGCCTTTCGGCTGCCGGCAGTGTGAGCGCGGATAGGTGTATTATGATGTGCGAAAATGGTGTCAGGCGGGTAGGGGTAAGGGATGGCTTAAAAACACGAAAAATATGATTCAAGGTGTCTAAGGGACATTTCAACGTTTGCAAAATGCAAGTACTTCTGTTGAAAAATGAACTACGGAATTAAAAATGGTTAACAATAACTTTTTGCTTTCTTCTCTGTACAGGCGATTATATTGTTTGAAGTGGGCGAGCGAGATAAAGCTGTTAGGATCGTTGAAAATCTGCTTACTGCAAACAAACGCTACCTGGATGGACACTACACACTTGTAAACTTTATGGTTAGCCAAGGGGATGACGAAAAGGTATGAAATCCGCAAAGTTTATTTTTTAAATTCAATTCTCTGTTTAAGTACTCTGTCAATGTGTTTTGAAATCTCTCCAGTGACGTCATCAATGTTTGGCCTAAAGCTCTCAGCTAAAGTAGAAGATGAAAATTTTGTGAAACATTGTTTAATATTTATTTTTACGACTGATCAAACACAAACGCCTGACATGGAAAAAAGAAAATCCATTGTATCATTCGTCTGGGTTTTTTTTATCAATGAAAAGTCCGATATACTTTTGACATACTTTTACTATCCTTCACATACAGGCTGAGCAAGTCATCGATGAAGCTTTGAGTTTGTTTCCCGCTGACCAGGAATTGTTGATACAAAAAGCTCACGTGTGTCGCAATAAAAAGAAATATGGAGAATCGAAGGAGGTGTGCTTGCTTTCGTTTATTTTGTGTTGGTATTTCTGGGTTTTCACCCGACACATATCGTTAACCATCTTCTGATTTAATCAATATTTGCTATTTAATTTCATGTCTTCTTTGGGGCTTCATCATTCTGGTAATTTGAAATCGTATAAACTCTCCAAGGCTGGGGTTACTGATTAGCATCATGGATGCACTGGATCGTGTCGACGTGTTTAAGCTAAAAAAATATGTTATCGACAATAAAATGACAACTATTTAAGTTATTATTTGGATCCAACCATGATGGTGTTATCGTGTTAACAGACAAATCTTCGTACAAATCTTTGCATATCTTTTGTGGCATTTCACAATATTTGTATTTCGTGCAGATATACCTGCGTCTTGTATCGATGTCTCCAGAAAATTACCATGCCCTTCTCAATGTGGCAACGATATGTCATATCGAAGTAAGTTGCGATTTTTAAGCTTGTTCACACGTCCCTGGCTTCTTCTTGCTTTAGAACGAGTACAAAGAAGCCGAACGATATTACGAAAAGGCGCTACAAATCCGTCCTCGTGATCCCATACTTTTAAACAACATCGAAAAATTAAGGCGTTTAATTGCAAAACGAAAACATACCTAAACACGTGACATACCTATCCACGTGACATGACCTAATCACGTCATTTTTGTTATTCAGTTTTTACATTTTTTACTCAAACTTATTGATGCGTGGCTTAATCCGTAACTCGAAAGCAAAACAAAGTTCGACGTATGCGATTTAATTTTAGCTTTTCGTTCCTTTTTACTTAATGTCAATAAAGATCTGTCAAAGACAACAGAGCGTTCTATTAGGGTTACGTTACGACTAGTCGTTATTTAAAGTTGCCGCTCCGTAATTGCAACAGTTAGTTGTTTGACTCGAAATGAATTCAAGACACTATCCGGTAATTTTATGGCTAACGATCATCGCCTTCGAATCAGGTATAATTTACTTTTTAACAACATTCTGTCAGTGTTTCGAAGTGGTCTTTTAAAGATTGTGTTTGGAGTTAAAATTGAAGTCTTAAAGAGTTATTACTGATGCATTGATAACTAATCAAATCGGAAACGTCGATTAATCTACGGTCGGAAGGGATTCTTTGTGCTTTTTCAGAACACGGTTCAGTAGGTGTAGAAATGTTCTCTTAGCTTTTTTCGAAAAGAAGTTATGTTTGTCCGGACAAAGAAGTCTTGTAGCAGGATGTTTTAACAGTGTTGTTGATTTTGCGTTTCATAATAACGTCCCAATTAAATTTTGTTGAAGCAGCCTTCGTTCATACGAAACATATTTCGTTGCGCGTTGATTGGTGTGTTTGTTTTGAGCTAAGAATAGCTAATTTATTCAAAATGCTTGAAATGAACTTAGAAATGAGTGTTGATTATGCGGTTGAATGAAGACAATTTTGTTGTCATGTTTTTGTGATTGCTTACTATGGAATTCTGACACTTACGTGCAATCGTTACGAACTTGTGACAAGTTATTTTTCAAGGCGTCATTCAAAATTCCGAACTTTGTTACGTTCGGAAGAGTCAATAACTTTGTGTAGTTTTGGTAGGCACAAAAACTTTGCGACTTTGGTTGATTTTAGATTAGCCAATCACCCATTGTTATTAATCCATTTCGCTATGGAGCTTCTGCTTAACAATTAGACATCGCTGTTTCGGATAATTGTTTAGTCTCAAACGAAAATGTTATTTCATTCTTGTAACGAATTTACCGAAAATAAAGGAAAATGTGAAACTGGAACAGAAATGCGGTAAACTACAGTCACAATGAAATGCGAGTTTATTAGGAAATTTCCATTGTGCCAGCGAGATTGTTCGAGTTAAGGAGAGATTCGGGTTATAGAGAGTCCACTCTATGTATATTTTTCAATGATAACAGAAAATTAATGTTTATGATTCTACTAACTGATTGGAATTTGTTTTTAAAGGGTAAGGTTTCTAAAAAACACACGTTTTCACTGGACTCGTACTGTATTTTCAGTCGATGGCGAACTGAATTGCTACCACTGCGAAAGTCATAAAGGTTTACAGGATTGTATCAACAAACAGGTTGAACACGTGGGTTGCAAGAACTCCTCGTTGCCATCCTCGTGTTATATATTCGAATCTGTCAACTCTGACGGCGATATGTCTGTGGGGAAGAACTGCATCGCAACAAAAATGTGCAATAAGAAAGTAGGCTGTCATCCTAATAGTTCAGAATGCCAGGTGAGGGAACACTTCACATTTCACTGCAATATATATATTTTAGATACTCTGCAATGCTCAGGAGACAGTAATTAAGAATATTCCTATTTGATACTTTAAAAGATCCCTTGGGTATTCGAGTTACAGAATACATCGAATTTCGAAAGCAATTTTAGTAGAGTTGAGCCTCGTTTCAACGAGCTCTGTAAAGACCGAACAATCAATGGGTTGGAAAGCGATTCTATATCATTTTACTTTCATCCATTTTTAAAAAGAATATAAAAACTTTTAAATAGAAAGTTACTTAATAAAACCCTTTCAAAGTAGTTTAATATAATTATAATATATATATAAGTTGCTGAAAATGCTGAATGTCATGACGGGCTTTGCTTTTTGATAAAAATATAAATTGTAGGTTTACAGTGGTTAGGTTTGAAAACAACATTGGTTTTCTGATAAAGATAAAAGTTACGCTGTAAAGTAGGTATTCCCTTGACGATTTCATAACAAAAGAAAGTGTTTTCCGAAATCCCTAGAATATTACTCATGGATAAAAGAGGTTTTTAAATTTGACTGAAACACTTTCAATCAATGCTTTGATAGAGAGTGAGTAAAAATTTTTATTGTTTATTCTAACGCGTCACTTATTTGCAAAATTTCGCACGTTGCTTTTATCTTAGTTAGAAAACGTTCATTGTCGCGGGCAACGCCATGGGTACTTCTGCTAGTCTTAAGGGTATAACTGAGAAACACATGCTCTATATGTGAGTTTCTGGATTCTAACGTTTTCTCACATAACCCATAACAAAATTTGATAATAAGACCAATATTTTTGCTTGATATAAGGAAGAGTTCGGCAAGAGTGGTGTTTTCATGTGTCTCGCCTCCACTAAATTTTATATCAGACAGTGTTCAATTAATAAATAAACGAGTTACTTGATTTTGTTTTGATTTCTTCCAGGTCAAGTGTTGCTCGTCGCCTCTATGCAATGTATCGCGTTCCACTGTTCTCTTACCGTCCGTTACACTTCTACTTTTACTGGCGTCTCTACAACTACTCTAGCTAACTCTGAATCAAATTTTTAGCTCTTATCTCCTTTTTAACAATTTTGAATTCAGTTTATAGCTGTGCGTTTATTACAAGCTAGTTTATTAAACATTTGGAATGCACTTTAGGAAAACGTTTTCGTTTATAAATACGTGGAAAATATATATACTTGATAAGGTTTTGTACAAAATGTGAAAATATATATTTTGTATGCGAACACACTACCTGTGACATATTTTGTGATTCGATGTTATTGGTATGTTTCTTTGCACCACGTAACTTACAGCAGTCCACCAAATATTAAACAGACATTTTTTGCTGACAAATGTTATTTGTGAATATCAATGAAAGGAAAGAATTCCTTGGCAAATTCTTTTCCATTTTTCGTTGTTTAACTTAATTTGCTATTTTTAACACCATCGTGCGAATTTATAGAGAATTTTACTAAAAACATGGTGTTTACATTGAGATAATTTTTTCTATGGCAACATTTTTTATTTTCGAAGCATGTCACGTCTAACAAAACATTTTGTATCTTTGTTTACATAGGATTTATTTGCTGGGCGAAAGTATAATTTGAACTCGTTAAATCTTGGTGTAACTTTGAAACGTTAGGTGCCGTTGAAAAAGACTTCAAAGCCATCTTGTTACTGTAACAGACTAATCAATTGCGTTAATATGCTCGGTTTTCTTTGGAAATCCATGTGATATCTCCTACCAGGAACAGAAAATCGAAATATGCTAACTTCAAGTAATAGTTCATATTTCAAAAGTCGGTATTTAGTAAAGAGTGTTCGCGACGGGGGTCCTACATTATCTCGTTTACAACAGCAGGATTTAAAGATTATGTGAGCACTAACAAACAATCATCTAACATCTTTAATAAGTTTATTAAATTGATTCCGGGAAGGTTGTATTTATTATAACCTACTATATAAGATGGCTAAAAGGAAATCAATAATACAATGGAAATGATATGGATGATAGGAAGTCAAGGAATTGCCTGTCTGACAGAAGTCATAAAAGCACAGAATTTGAAAAAACAAATCAAACATGAAGAAAAAAGAAGACATTCAAGACAAACAAAGTGAATTACAGAAAGATAAAAAACAAGAAAGAAGCGACCAGTGGGAAACGGGAGAGAGTGCCCTTCACACAAATACCACCTATAAACTGAATAATAATACCAGCCATCAGGATACAATTACTCGCGTGAAAATCACATTGTTGTAATCCAGGTTTGTTATATAAAAAGAGAAAGATACATTAACCCGAACCAATCAATCATAATGACAAAAAAATAATCAATAACATAACAGATATTGCAGTGATCGAAACGAAAAAACATTTACATTTACCATAAACACAAGGTCTAAAAACAAGGCGTGAGATTCCTCTAAAGCTTTGACGTCAACAACGAGGTAGATCGTATAAATAATGCCAATTTACAAAAATTCACAATGACGACGTTCAGTCAATTTTGACGGTCGAGTAAATCTTCAAAACAAACAACCGGGTGCCGATGTAACCAAATGTGCCTTCAAAGAAAGAAAGAAAAACAGTTCAGTAGTTAGGTTCAGCTATAACGGATCGAGTAACGTACCACACATGATACCGAGAGCAATGCTGAACAAGGCCATGTAGCCAAAGTAGAACACGATCTGGAAGAATCCATACATTCTAAAAGAGTTGGTTGTGAGTAGTCACACCTAACGTACGCAAAACGCAATCTTACTTGGTTTTAAAGAAAAAGTAGTAGAATGAATAAATATAGACATAAATGGCGGTGGAAGCTGCAGAGAGGAAACTCGTCCATTGCCTGAAACGAACGTAATCCAATAAGCTACACAACACACACGCACAATGGACGGACTTACCATCTGTAATCTTCGGCGTTTAGGAGGAAATACGAACAAACGATCGTCACACAAACCGTAACAATAGCCAGGATGACAAACACCAGCAACATGAATCCATACACGTAGTAGATTTTGTAGGCCCAGAAAGATGTAAAGATGAAGTACATCTCGATGAAAATGGATCCAAAGGGTAAAATTCCTCCCAGAAAAACAATCACAGCCGGTTCCATGTACCACTTCTTTTCAGGTATCGGTCGTGCAACGGAGTTCACTCGACACGGATAGTTAGGCTGACCATACATGTTTCTGCCAAGCACAGTACTCACCAGGCTAAGAGGTAGGATGACAAAAAGCACAATACTAGTGATGGCCACCATTGTGCCAAACGGTATGGCTCTGGATGCCCCGTAGTAGATGGCCACAAAGTTGACTAGAAGAGTCGACGAGCACACGATGACGGGTAGAAGAGACGCGCCGAGGATCATCTGACGAATCCATTCCTTCCCTAATAACCACACCAAGCAATAACCACAACATGCTTAGCAAACATGTAACCGCTTACCTCCTAACTTGGAATAGAGAGCTCCACCAAAAAAACCATTTACAGGGCTCGTTGCAGAGTAGACAATGATTATTGTGCTCATAATTGATGCACGCCTAAAACACACGAGATGATCTGCTATAATAGCATTAGAAACATTATAACGATTCAATACAGTAATTAATCATTGTTTTACCCAGTGTAGAGGTCTCCCATGATAACAAAAACAGTTACCACCAATGTGACCGTGGATAGATGGAGACCTGTGGCGATCAGCGAAGACAACATCGATGGGAAGACAGGAATCCGAAACACATCCCCATGCACCTGCTTCCAACCATATTCATCACCCAAATCTCTTTCCTAGTGGAAAAACAAAGTTTTGAAAAATTCTCACAGAAGAAACCAATGATATGTAAAAAAAGATATTAAAATTTACAAACAGAAGTTTGTATAATCAGGTAAGATAAAAAAACAGCTTAAAATTTATAGGGTCAATCAGTTGTTGACATCTTCTTCCGCCATTTCCAACTGTGTGTTTTAAAAACAAAAAAATACCAATTACCATATCATCTAAATCGTCTTCTTTTGAATAGCGAGCGTAATCTTTCTTTAATGTCCGCATTAATATCATGGCCACTAAGCCAACCAAGAAGATCACCATCATGAACGAATTGAATATCGAAAACCAATGTATCTAAAAGTAAGAAAAGAAAGAGGAACAAAATGCTCGGAAACATGTTACTGCGATACTTACTCGATGCTGGAAAAATCCAGGATCTAGATACTTATCATATCTGTCAGCATATTGAATGTTTGACTTTTTCCAATGCACCTAATGAAAAACAAAAGTTGTTGCTATTAAACAAATAATAATCGCTTGGAGTTAGTTGCATATGTACCTCATACGTGAACTGCAATTCCATTTGCTTTTTCAGTGCAACTTTATTCTCGCTAGTGACGTTGACATCGACAATCTGATGAACCATTGATAAAAATAGTCGAGTGCAATGATTTTCAAACGATAAAATTGTTATTTGAAATGATTTAACAGGACGATTAACAATGAAATAAATTTTAAAACCGGCAGAAAATGTAGAAATGCTGTTTTACAGTTAAATATTCACACCTGATTCGCATTATATCCGATGTCAAACTTTTTGTGAGTCCATAAAAACAACTCATTGTTATTTTCTCCCTCCTCTCCCACAATACCTGTACAAACAGTTAAAAACCATTCAATAATAATTCACTGTATCTTACAAATTAAATAAATAAAAAGATATAAAAACAACTTATAGTAATAACTCCTACATACCCCATATTGGTAGATCATCTAAAAAAAAACTACAAAGTTAAAATCAACAGCAAGGAACATGATCCAAAAAACATCCAGGAAACCTTTTCACTACAAAATGACAAAATTATGTCTTCAAGCAATTTTTCGACGTACCTACATACATTTGATACCAGTATCGGTTGCGAAGGGCATACTCGAAAGCAATGTAGTCAGGATCACTCAACTTCTTTGAACAAAATCTTGTCAAAGGTATATCCTCTGTAGGTTGAAAAAATTAAATGTAATTAAACAGAGAATGTAAGATTGTTATATCTACTTATTTAATTAAATCAACTTACTTTTAAACTGCACGTCCAAACCACTGAACTCTAGCTCCACACCTTGTAAAGCTTCCCCCATCGTCTCATGATAATGGCTGATTGTTGTTTTACTTCCCTTGCAAAATGGCAGGGAATAGTACTCGTAAGTTTCTTGCCGATTATGGTAAGGACCAATGGTGTTCATCCAAATAATCACTTCTTCGTCCTCATCATACTAAAAAAAAATTTAATCTTCCATTTAAAAACATCATTTTTTAAGGGACATGTTTTTAAACTCAAGTAATTACTAGATATATAACCGTTATAAATTGCATATTAATTCTATGACAAACAATAAATGTGTTAGTCGTTTTGGGTTTTTTATGTGTATCTATTCATCACCTAGCCGAAAGAAACTTTTTGAAAGCCTACTTGCCTTTATATAACTTTCTGCAATGTACGTGCAAATTTCACACATTTTTAAACAGCGAATGGTAAGTTGTGAAATCCTGTTTTTAGAAACATGTCATATATTTTATTTTTTGGCATGCATCCCTTTTAATTATTTATGTGAGTTTTAGAGATTTTCTCTCACCTTTCATGCTACGTTATAAGAAAATAATATAAGAAAAATAAAAGTTGGCAATTAAAAGCTTTAAGTAAAAATAAAATAAATCCTTATAAAATAAAAACAAAAACTTTTAGTAAAAATAAAAGTTGGCAATTAAAAGCTTTAAATAAAAATAAAATAAAAATAATATTTTATTTGCCGTACTCTTAGGTTCCTAATAAACGGGGGGGGGGGGGGGGGGGGGGGGTCATAATAGTAGGGGGAAACACAATTCCATAGTCATGGAAGTTTCTTAAGGCTGGTTTTCACTTGGCGCTAACGATCGGTACTTAACTTTCGGCAACCTTTGAAGTACAGCGGTAACAATAACAAGCGATGAATGAAATACTGTCTAGTCAAAAGAAAGATGTACAACTGTCTGAAAAGAAGAAAAAAGAAGCGAAATATATCCGATATATTAGCGGAGCACACAAAGACAAATACACTAAAACTCTAGGTCGAGGTCTTCATGATAATGCTTAATGAGCGTTCTGGAAGCCTCGTTAAAAAAAAAACATAAAACAAAACAACAATACTGTGTCACAGATTGAGCTTTAGCATTGAGATTAGTGAAATAAAAATTTACTTAGAATTGTTTAGCTTAGATTATAGTTATGTAGTTTCATTCAAACTCAACAGTCCGGTAAAAGATGGCACATGGTAGTTGAACCTGACCTTTCTAGTTCTAACTACTATACAACTGACACCAAAGCTGAATGCCCATATTTTTGTTTCAAAGCATTTGACATACATTCAGTGCCACAAACCCTTAAAAGTTGTTTAACTCATCAAAGTTTATTCTACCAGCAATAAAACACCTGGTATGAAAGATAACCTCAATCTCCACTACACAGTATCGAAATGTGCCGTAAAGTATTAATGTTGAATATATGTATAAAATGGACTCCCAGTTGACCACCTGCCCAGTTGACCACCTGTCTTGTCAGACAAGCTGAGTTGTCCCCCAAAAACACTCCTGCTCAGTACCTTTGAATGATGACCGTTTTCCGTTTATCTTTGCATATATTTTAAGTTTGAGAAGAAAATCAACAAAACATTTTTTGTTCAGTACTCTGATTTTCGTGTATGTACGTTGTATCTTGTTTTGAATGTTTTCTCGGTCAGACCAATATAGACGTTCTTGGGTAACTCAGGTGCAGTTACCTCGCATTTATATACAACGGAAGACAGTTGGCAGTTTCCCTCTCATGGACATTCTGGTTTTGTTCGACAGTTGTAAACTGATTTTATCAAAAATAATTTGAGTTATTCATTTCATTCTGAAGAGGGATGCGAGAAGCTTTATCATTTTTAAGAAAAACTATGTAAGTTTTTGTTGTTGACATTTCATCTGGTAAATACCCATGCTCTGTTTGCTGTAAGGGGGTTGGCAGTAACCCTGGGTCTTGGAAAGGGGGGGGGGGGGGGAGGACACTATGAAAGCCATCAGGTAAATCTGTCTAACCCATGTTAGCATGGAAAAGAGACGTAAAAAAATGTAAAAGAAGAAGAAGGAAGTATGAGTCTGCGGTACTTAAAGCCATAAAATTGTTGATTAATTGCCCAAAAAATGCAAATTTTTTTAGAATACAAATTATGGTTATACAGTTAAAACTAAAATAATTAATATTTGATAGGCCTACCATATAATATTTTCTGGGGCAATTAAATACAAAATTTTACGACTTTCCAATCTTAATGAACAAACTTTTTATTTTAAAAAATTGTCCTTTGTTACACACTTTTTTTACAAGAATGAAAAGATCCAGGTTTAATTATTCATAGATTTCAAGCAATTCTCAGCCTCTTACATATTCTTAATTAAATGTAATTTGAAAAGATTTTTATGGTTTAGCGGAGATTGAACAGCTGTTTTAGACAGCAGAGACATAACACTTTGCAAAACAATATCACTATTTATGTACTTGCATACCTACAAGAAAGAACTGCTTCTGATTCTTTTTATGAGCAAGTAAAATTATCTTTACATAAAAATCAGCCTGAGAAATATTCTTAGCATATTCTTAAAATTCCCAGGATGATATTCTTATAACAAAGCACACACACATTATGAAAAATAATTAAACAATTTTAGGTGCTCATGTCATGACATCATATTGCAATGATTATGCTTAAACTGAAATATAATTGATTTAAAAAATGCAATGCACAATATAATGTAATCATTCAAAACACACACGAAGTCTACAAGTATTTTAGAATCGTGCTTCGTTTTTATCAACATTTTAACTTTAGCTTTACAGAAGGAAAAGTAAAAGTATTTATACTCACTTTATGATCATGCTCGTCGCCAAATACTTGCACAATTAAAATTAAAGTAAAAACATTTAAAGATATAAGAAACATTTTAAATACTAAAATGAAATGCAACTAGCTAGTTATAAAATTTTCGTTCAGTTAGGTGTCGAATCGGTGTTGTTGCATTTCGTTTTTACTGCCCCGTGTTTGAAACTTTTAGTGAACAAGGCCACTCTTTTGCACTTCCCCGGAGGGTTTATAACATCCACGTATAATGCATATACTCATTATGTGCCCACAATACTTAAAATTAGGTCAGCGGCAAAGACGAATTTTCGTAAATTCAGACATTCTAGCAATAGTAAATTGTATACTACCGTAAATGATCGATTAAACGCCCCGGGCGTTTATTTAAAAATTGAAAATTTTAGGGGAGCGTTTATTCAAAAGGGGCGTTTATTTCAAAATGCAGAAATTTGGCAAGGCGAGCTTCTAACTTGCAAGAAAGACGACCGATCAGAAGCTTTGGAACTCGATAAACTGTTGGTGTTTACAAAAATGAACTTTTAGTGGGACGTTCATAGAACTATCGCGGCTAATTTTTCAATTCCTTGAAGCTGCCAAAACAAACGTTGTCAACGTTGAAGTAAGTGGAAAAAGAAAACGGGAAATTGGCTTGGTGGTACCTGGACAATATGTCGCTCGATGCAAGTATGGAAAAATGGCGAGTGTTATGCGACAAGCTCAAATTGAAAGACGGTATACTATAGAGTATAGACTTCCTCAACTGTATAGCTCAAAAGAAAAAATTAGGTCATTCTATTTACAGAAAAACAATTTTAATTTTTGTGCAACTATTTTTTTTGTTCATTATGCCTTATGAGAAAAATATTTTGTTCTGATAGTTTTGTTTTGTTATTTTCATACTTAACAATTTACAAAGTTTTTCACATCTGCAAAAATAAACAATGCAGTATAAAAAATCCTGGTTTTGTGAAAAATATCAATAACAATTCATTCTGGGAGCAAACAGAAAGAAAGTGCTCTTCAAGTCGCGAAACAAAACTGTTTCAAAACTATCTTGCTAACCAACTACAAGAAGAATTCAAAACAACTCTTTTTATGTTCATGTTGTATTACTTAAAATTCAATAAAAAGTTATATTAAACAATTTTTAAAAATAAATAACTGGTTGGTAACAACACTGAAGCAGGTTAACCAGAAACATTCCTTTGCAACGATACTGACACAGTGGGGAACTTCAACCCACTTCCAATACAATCTTCTTATTCAAAGAATATTTGTTATATATACAGGAGGTCTTGGCAATAAATTAATCTGAATCATCATCTTCAGATTCTTCTTCTGAATCGTCATCACTTTCATCATCATCATCTGAAGATTCAATCTCAGGTTCTAAGACCTTCTTTTTCGAAACAGGTTTCTTGGGTTGGTCTGGATTCTGGCAGAAAAATCAGAGAAACTCTAAAACATTGATTCAATTATATATATATACTCATCTTAAAAAGAAACGACTAAAATAATTTAAAATTCTCATTGTATCATCACTTTATTTTAAAATGACTTTAAAAAATGATTACTGTTGCACGCCACGCTTCCATGTCCTTTTCATATCGGACTTTATCCTTCTTCACCATATCATTGTAAATTTGCTTTGATTCATCATTCATCCCACGCCACCTTTCACCAGCTAATGATGGGATTTTTTCACCTTCAGTAAGTGTTTTACCCTGCATTTCTTTACGAAAATCAGCCAAAAAGAAGAAATAAGCTGTTTGACATCTTTTTGGTTTGCTAGGATCTTTTCCAAGTTTCTTATCCAATGCTTCTTTCTAAATAAATATACATATATATTTTCTTTTGCGTGCAAATTGGTTCAGCTTTCGAAGGTGTAGAATTGAGTAAGAAAAACAACTAAATTAACATTTATATATAGCTACATATAATATAAAACAACAAACATACTTCTTTTAGATATCTGGCTTTATCAATTTTGTATTTTTCAAAGTATGGTGCTTTTTCTTCTTCTGTCATAGCATTCCAAGCAGTTCCACACATTTTAGCCACTTCATTTACTTTATTTGTTGCTTTACCTTTTTTCTTTAAAACCATTCGGTAGTCAGAAACAAAATATATATATGCAGATGTAGGTTTTTTAATTCCATCATTCACTCTCTTTGGTTTTTTTGTCCTCTTTGGTGGAGAAGCACCTGCTTTTCGCTTTACTGTAAAACAAAAACATAAAATCTAAATCATTAGTAAAATTTCATACATCAAACAAGTTTGATCTTACACTTGATGCTTAGAATTTATTATTATTAAATTCATAAACTCATACTCAGGTGTCAGTCGCTACATTGTTCAGCATAATGCTATTTAGTGACATCAACCATATATTTTGTGATTTTATTTTTCTGTGGATTAACAAAAATATTCATTCAATATTCATACAACTCTCTAGCTAAATAAGAATTGCAGGTTTCTATCTAGTTTAAAACTTTTTTAGATAGCTAACTAGACACAGTTAATTTTAAAAAAATTGACAAGAAATCCAAATATGCTCACAACATTCCATGGCAATGAATCTGTATGATGCAAAATCCACAGGTTATTTTTTAAAGCAATCAGTCCCACTAACAGTGCTTTTTTCTTCAAGAGAAAATATCTTGCGCCTGATGGTTATATGAAAGGACACACCGTAAAAAGTTTGTTATTGTTCCCAGCCTTCTTGGTCTACCATTTATAAACTAAAAGCGGGAAGGTTACGTTTAGAATGTATAAGCCATGGTAGGTTTTAAAAAAAAAAACAATCGTATAAAAAAAGAACACAAACACAGCAAAATGTCCAGTGAATCTCTCTAAATGCCGTCAGAATGTGCCGAGTTTCAATACATTTTATTCTCATAAAACTGTAATTTTTTGTCTGTACACTATTACCTCGCATATAAGCCATAAGCATATGGGCAATTCACTTTCATAATCTTGTTGTTCTTGATCTCAGGTGTTTGATTGTTCTACATCAATTGCTGGTTGTTCTAATAACTCTTATCAATAATATCCATTTCTTACACATCAAGAATAAAGCATTATTGGAACAGTTTGATTCGTTATTGTTTCATTTAAAGTTTAAACCAGTGTAAACTCAGGAGAAAACATGGAAGCGATCAGAGGTGGCCAAAGATAAAATAAGCAGGTAATGGTTTAGAGCTTCCATGTGATTACTTGCTGAAAGGACCAGTGATAAATATCTTGAAAAAGCAGAGTGTACCATAAACGATAAGTGTTGTTGTTATTGGTTGGAGAAACAATTATCTAATGAAAAGTATTATTTGCATCCTTTTCCCAAAATTAATCTCTCTCGCTTACAAGCCCATGGGTTTATACCCGGGTATAGGACCACTGGGCTTGTAAGCGAGAGCCACTTTCATGCAGGGTGGGCTTATATATATGGGGTTTAAGGGTATACCTATATAAGGGAAGCAAATATGTTTGTTCCGATTTGCAGACCACATCATTAACGATAGCCCACCAATATATATTCCTGATTTTACTCCATTTGAAGCAATCTGTTGCGACTATTTTCAATACAAAGGATACTTAATGCTACTGCGTTGCCGCTGACCGATTCTCTGGTTGGATGGAGCAGTAGCATTGACAACACTGGTGCTAAAGGTAAGCTGTGTGCAACGTTCGGCGTGCCTATCGAACTTATAAGTGATGGCGGACCTGAGTTTACTACAAAAGAAACTGCTACCTTCCTTGCACGTTGAGGCTTCACTGTCGGCAATCGTCTAGTTACTTTCCGTCTTCTAATGGGGGGACAGAGCTTGCTGTGAAATCGATCAAACGAATACTTATGAGCAAGATAGCAAGGTACGATAAAACCGAGAATATCTATATCTATATATATATATATATACACAATTTACATCATTGAAATTTAACAAAAGTGTTAAAAATCGTATTTACACATTTATTGTTTTGATTTCTCCCGCGAGAAAGTGTCATTTTAAAATCTATAACGTCGCTAGAAGTAAAATCCTGATTCTATCCTGATTTTTTCTTTCATAGACACTCATCTCGCTTTCTCCTTCCAATATTCGACAGCTTCTTGATAAAAGGTTGGAGAAATCCAAAAGGCGTGGGAAGATTCAGCCGACGACACACTAAAAGGAAGTTTGGTAAACTAAATCACGCGATGAGTACTTCAATATACAATTGGGTAGACCATGCAGATGGCGTTCGGTGTATACAACATTTTCTATGATGTGATTTGCTGAAACGAAGTACTATGCTGATGTATGTCAGCGAATAATTTTACTAAATTATCAGAGACAATAACGATATTAAAATCAAACAAAAATGTGCTTACTCATCAGAATTACAGAACTGTACTTTCAATGAACTTCCGTTGATGTCTTGGATAATACCCGGCAAATAAGTGAACGACTCTAACCAAATAAATACCAGTCATATGCATTAAACCATTGCAATTCAACTAGCTACATTGTATTTTTAAAATCACGAAAAAAATGTACAAAACAAGCGAAATAATAATAATAATAAAATATATTGTATGTATTTTAAGGTAGTACGTTTCAAAAGTCAATTTGAGGGTTTTTCTGGTCAGTAGATTATTATTGTTTCCCTCATTACGTAGGTGGAAACTGTAGGCTATTAAACTACGTACCTTGGTCAGCAATAGCAAGACAGTGACATTGTGGTTGAAAGGGTTGCCGTTTGGTATGTGATCCAAAGATGTAGGCGAAGTTCTAAACCATTTTATAATGGATAACGAACTATTTTCGTATAATATACGTCAACAATTTTAGGAGAAGTAAAGAGAAACACGGTGTTAAAGGCATCACGTGGGTATATATAGCAACACAATAAAGCGAGAAAAAGATTTCCTTACCTGAACGACTAACGTTTGGTCGGTCCATTCAATGACATAGTTACGTGTACCGAAAGCTCGGTTTCTTACGGCAGCCAGGGAATACCGTCCAGTGATGTCATCCCTGCAGACAACCGCCTGGCCAATGAGAGCGTCCTCACACTTTTTGATGAACGCACAATCGCGTTCGTACTTAGTGGAAGGTAAGAAGTAGGCCTCTGCACGCGGTACGATTGCCTGAAAACAATCTCATATACATACCGCAATTATTCTATCACCAATGGAAGGATGGATATTGAAATGTGACTCCCAAAACTCATCTAAAAAACTGATGTTATTTTGTTATATCCATGTGTTTAACAAGTGTTTCTTCACTACAGTAGAATGTGTATTCTTGGTTTGTCGCACAAAAGAAACAAATACCAATGTTCTTAAATTCCTTTTATTGTCTACACCGTGCAAGGTGAGATGCGGGTGATGTTCTTTCAATGTACAATTTCAACCTACCGTTTGGCCGTCGTGAAATTTGATATCCAACGCTCCATCGATCTCCAAGTTCACAACGCGACCTTTTGTAAAAAAAGTCAATTAGTTCATAACTAATGGCGGTAAAGTACCCCGTGCAAGATCCCCAAACGATGGTCTGACTTAATTCAAGGTTTTATTGATAAAAAGTGTGCTAGGTTTTTTTAAGGATTTCACATTTAAGTAAGTATCAAAATGCATAATCATGCGGTTAATGATGTCATCCTTGCATAAATTATGGTCCATGAATGAAATTACCTGGGGCGTACGCATATTCATACGCAGGGTGCAAAGCAACAACGCAATCTCCCGCCTGCAACAAAACATACAAACATGTTAAACAGGGGTTATTCTGATATAAAAAATACTAAAGACAGAGACAATCAAACGTAAGTAGTGAAATAATAGTTTTTAAACTTTACATTATCCTCCACCCGCCCCTTACACTCATCTTAAATTACTCACTGAACGAATATTTCTCAAGGTCATCACAGAATCTGAGATATTCATTTACCCTTAATATCACGTCAGTATCCTCATCATCTGAAATAATATCATCACGCAGTACTTGATGCATGTCACTCAATCCATCCTCGATAATAAAGCATCCGGCCTTCTCCATCTTCCTCACGATACCTAATTAAATGAATGAATGATGATGATTGATGGACTGTACCTTTTCCGCAAATAAATCTACTAAACCTGGAGTACGTTGAAGATTTTGTGATCGCGTTATATTTTCACAAAGTAGTGGACCTTTTTAGCGATAAAAAAACTTGTCTGGGCCACTTTTGTGTGATTAAGAAAAGTAACTAAATAACTCTTCACTCTTCACACGGTAAAATAATTGTTGTCTTTATATGCTAGGCATAATACATTTTACACAACACTAGGCATATAACATTTTACACAACTGATAACTGAAACTAACAGTTTTAACCTTTGTAATACCAGCCATCGTCCTGTATTCTCATTAAAACCTGTTGGTTCAGGGAAAGCACACAAGGTACCACGTTAACTTCTACAGCCGGGTCCGTCTCCAACGGGTTACGTGCTAAAGATAAATGGGTAATACTCCGGTATACCGCGCGGTACAAGGTAGGAAATAACTTAAAAATAACATCTGGGCAATGTAACCTTTTTAACTTATTAATTTTCTTAATCATTGGTTGATTGCATTATCAAAGTTTTGCGTTGCATGAACGTACAAATTAACAGTTCCTTAACAGGTTTATATATCATCGCTTCTCCTCAAGTTAACTTACACACTAAAATTCCGGACTCCCCTTGAGCTAATAACACTGCCTCTGACATCGGATGCACAAACATTTTCATTTCAGAGTCACCGTTATTATTCGAGAATGATGGTTTGGTAGTCGATTCCGTTACCGTGGTAGCACGACTTCCTGTCGATTCACGCAGTGTATCTGGTCTGCTAAATGAATGAAAACGCACAAATGAAACTAAATATCGGCTTAATAAAAATAGTGCTAAAGTACACAAACATTGAAAGAACACTAATTTCTTTAAACTAGCAAACTTTACATGGTTGCATTGCATACATGAAATGTGAAGTACCTTCCATCCAGCATATCAGGGGTACTTAACCTCGGCGGTGGAGTATGTGAAGCATTACGCAACTCATCTGATATCTCTGTCTGTTCATCCTTCACCATGACCTTCAGTTTGGACTGTTGCTCGAGTTGGTTTTGGTGAGCTTCTAGCAATTTCCGTAGGAAGTCGGCATGTTGAACTTGTTGTTGTTGAGTGATGGTCAAATGAGCTTTAGACATGTTCGTGTATTCTTCCTACAGAAAAATTCGAGTAATTTCATTAGAATCGCATACACATGGTCTATCTTTTTGTGAAAAGTATACAAATTACATCTAAGAACAACAACTAGTCAAGTGAATGCCGTGTGTATGTACGTACCTTGATGATTTTCTGCTCCACTCTCTGCAAATCAATTTGTTTCTGTAGAAAGCTTTGTTGGTCCTGCAGTAATACCTTCTGCTGTTGTTCCAGCATATTCTGCTGGACAGATTGCATTTTTTCATTTTCTTTCAAACGCTCCCCTAACTCCAACAGATTGGTCTTTTCAGCTTCAAGCTCGTGCAGTTTGGCCGAGTGTTCAGCCTCCAGTTTCTGTTTCCACTCATCCAAGTGAGCAGCAATCATCTTCTCTTCCGCGATATATTTCCGCACTTCATCCTCAGGACTCGTTATTTGCTCTTCATCGTCATCATTGTTTTGCGTTTCGTTGCCTTCTTCGGTCTTTTCGTTTTTCTCGGAGTCGGATTCGCGCATCGACAGTACGATTTCATCATCAGAACGATCGTCCTCTGACGAATCAGGAGAATCCAAATCCTGCTCATCACCGTTGTCAGTCGATGAGTCTGAACGCTGCGATGAAGTAGAATGTGAACTCGACTCTGAAGAGAAAGTTAAAATTTGACGATATCGCAAATGCTATGTTGCAAAGCCACCAAATGTACCCGCCAAACATAATAACCACTCTACTGCAAAGCATCTTGTAACACACCAAGTGTGATGACATTGTTACAATTTTAGTTGCTCACGATCTCACAAGTATTCTTACAAATATTACAAAAAATCGCATGATTTTATCTCACCATTGCCACCATTTGGGGGATGCTGTGCAACGCTGAAAGCAAAAATGAAAATATAAGCTGATTTAACAAAAAATAAAAGTGAACTAAATTCACAAAATTATTTAAATTTAATTATCCTCAACAGAAAGAGCTTACTTTAAAGTCCGGGCTGCCGTTTCTGCTTCATGTATAAACCGAATACAGTTGGAAAACTTTGTACGGTTTATTTTCAGCATATCCTTTCGTAAAACCGTAATCTTCAAATAAAACAGCATTTATTTAAAAGTAAGAAAAGTGTTGAAAATATTTGGAAAGATTTAGAAACACGTTTAACTACAGGTAGAATTTGAGGAAATCAGGCTTACCTTCGTCCCTTGATATCTAATAACAGTGTAGAAATTACTGGAAGACTTCATTTTCAATGGAATCACTTGGACAATGGCTGGAACATAACAGTAACCTTCTTCCTCGTCGTCAACGTCCAGGAACGGTGACTTCACCAAAACATAATCACCTGGCTGTAACACGGCATAGATTATTTTAGAAAATGAAATAAATGAAACATCTTGACTAAAATATAATATATCCAGAAAAATAAAGATAAAAATTAATAAAATATGATTTTTTGTTAGATAACAAATAATCTTACCTTAAGTGGGGGGCAGGGTCTTGAACCCCCCAATGAGATGACATGTTGCACTGATGTCAACTGATCTTCTCCGTTATCAAAACACACATTTACGAAGCGCGAGTTGATACACTTGTTGACCAACGCAGGGTAATAGAGGCCATCGTAATCTTGGCGTGCAATCACTCTGTGATACCTCATACGCAGAGAGGGCTTCTCGGACGGAGCGGGCTAAAAATTCAATGCTTGTGTAAAACAAAAAGGATTTACACGAAGTTGAAGTTAGCCAAACGCAGAAAACAAAAAAGTGCAATATTCAGTTTTAGAAATCTTTCCCTGAATGAATACCTTTTGCTGGTTTTTATGCTCCAATGACAATTGTTCTTTTCGTTTTTCTTTGGCTTCTTGCATCAACTTTAAAGTGATTATAATGTAGTGTGAGTTTCACAAGAACATCTCAGCGCTCATATATTAATATTAATACCTGGTTAGAAATTGCTTGTAAATCCTGAGCTTGCTTCAGGTAGAGTTCGGCTTGGATGATTTCATCTGTCAATGGTTTGATGTTGGCAAAGAACTGAACTAAACCTGGTTCGTTGTTATTGGCTTGCCGTAAAACTTCTTTGCATTTGGACAACGATGTGGAAGAATCTACCTCAAACCTAAAACATTCAATTTCAACAATATTACTATAAGCCAAAACATATCTCAGCGTAAATAATTATTTTATGAATATCTATACAATAATACGGAGTTCAATTCTTACACGCTACAGTCTTACCATGACAATCCCTACTATAAAACGCCAAAGGGCATCTGACCCGATGACTTTTATTATAGTCAAAGATCATAGAAAATTCTTTCTTTCAAAAAAATAACATGGCAGATAAAGAATTCTTTATTATTTTCACTTATATGTTTCCATTTGAGATTATTTCAGAAGCGGTTAGTACTCTTTTTAACCAGCTAGCTCTTTTTGTGCAAAATAGAAGTTTTTAGATTGAACTGTTTTTAGGGTTTCATTTAGCAAGAGTTGTTGAGAAGAGGCGACACAACAAACTTTTAAGAAGAAGAGAGAGATAGAAGAAAAAAGTTATTCGTTTATGAAAAGTATAATTCTTTCAGTGTTTTAGAGAAAAGACAAAGCAACAAATTTATCGAAAGGGAGGGAAAAGGTAGGTGTTTACATCTGATTTGAAAAAGTAGAATTGTTTAGTGTTTTTGAGAAGAGGCGTTGCATCAAACTTTTAAGAAGAAGAGGTAGAAAAGAAAAATATATATGCTATAGATTCTTTGGATTTTGTTGGTGCGTCTAAGAATGGATTTGTAATTAGTTTTTTAATTAATCAATTCTTTATTGCTCAGCCTCATAATAACGACCTTCTTTCTCAAGGGTATGTTTAGTAAACTATGATGAATATTCTCTGATGAGCTAGACCTATGGCTTACCTTCATGAGGTGTTCATCGTTGAATGATTTATTTTCAAAATTTTATTAAATCATGACCAAAAGCCACGTATTTCTTTGATAATTTTCATTAAATCTTTTTATATTATATAATTTTTGTTTTAGAATCAAGCTATAAATATAGCAACATTCTTTCTCATTGGAGTGATGAGTGCAATTTGCATGGGATTGCTAGTATTAATTAAAAACAAACTAAATTAAATCTTTTATTATAAGATCATTTGAATAAGCAACAACAACAATAAACAATTACTTGATTTTAGTTTCTTCACTCATGTTGGCAACAGCAAGACTGCTTGATTTTCTAATTAAAAGATGAATGACAGAGATTTTCATTGGAAAAGAATGCTTAACATACCTTTCCATTCTCTCAATCCATCTTTTCATTTGATTTTGGTATGTGGATAGGTTCACCGATTGAGGGTTTAAAACTTGCAGTTCTTTTTCTTTACCGCAGACTTTAATCAAAGGCAAACCCTACAAATTGATTAGGTACAGAGTAGATATTATTTCAGAAACACATGAAATTTAATATTGGATGTGTATATGATTGGCGCGATACTAATTCTGTTGACATATGCATAGTTGAGAACGAAAAACTCAAAAACAAAGCATACAACCTACATCACCAAACACCTTTGAAAGCACATCTTTTCCCAGTATAGGCACATAAGTTGGTTTTCTTGAAACCACAGTTACTGCCAGTTCGTCAACGATGGACAGCTTGCACGCTTTTAAGCCATACTTCCTAATCCATCTACACAAACAAAACAATTTTCAAACTTGGTAAATAATTCTTAAGATTAATTTGCTAGCATCAAGGATATTAGTGTTTATCAATAGGTTGCGTGAATATCTGTAACGTGATTGGCTAATCACAAATATATATCATATTTTGGAGTGCAAAACTCAATATTTTTTCTTGATTGGCTAAAAAGGAGTGCAAAATTCAATATTTTTTCTGATTGGTTAAAGCAACTATTCCCGGGATTCCTATTGGTTAAAAACAGAGTGCAAAATATGACACGTGCAAATGTTAGAATAATGTAATCATAAAATCATTGAGTTGTGACGTTCATGTTCACGCTTTCAAAGTGTTTTATATAAGATATCATATAGACCTATTGATAAAGTAGTTATCGCAAAATACTCGAAAAATAAGGCTCGTTAAATATTTAAGAAAAACATAATTAACTTATTATTATTATTATTAAACTTATAAATATTTTTCTCGTAACTCGCGATAACTACTACATGTAATTTTGCAAATTTTTAAAATGATTTTTGGAAAGGAAAGTTGTTTTTTGATTTTTACAATTTTCTAACTTTAACTTTTTCTTACTTCTTTGCATTGCTTCCGTCAGGTTTCAATCTGCAAAGAGACAACAGGTTTATGAAAGAAACGCAAGAGTTACAGAATTCAGTGTAAGCCACACATTTTCAATACGACACTTTCAATTTCCCTAACAGTTCCTAACAAATGAATGTCATAAAATGATTGACAACTCAATCTTATCTGACAAAAGATATTCAACCTTATCTTTTTTCATTTGAGAATCTTGAATGATCAATGTTTTTATTCTACTTGAGCTACTAGCATTTTAAAGTATATTAATTAAAACTCTTGTGTCAAACATACTTCAATGGTTTTTTCTTCTTCGTGTTCTCTTCCATTTTCCCACATTCATCTTCAACAGCTTGTGTGCGCAACTTCGCGGCTTTATTGTTTACATACGAAGATATAGGACACTTTGGTTTCCCATTCTTTGTTTCCACCATGTACTTTCTATGAAAACCAAAATTTCAAAAAGGTTATAGGAATTTGTCAATGATTTCACATGCTAGCAAATAAAGGCTTGTTTGTTTATTTCTATAAACCATTTCCTTCCTTATGTTCCTTCAGATAGTCTCAACTTCATGCTTGACAATCTTATTTCAGATAAATCTTTAGTGAGCATCATTCCATGAAAATGTTATACCATTAATCACACATATATAAAGATAGTGAAGATAAACTAAAATGTTGAATGTAACATGTCATGCTCTCCAGTCATTTTATATGTAACACGAATTAGGTACCGATATTTTTTAGCCGCTTGTTTCTCCCTGCACTCCCTGAACAATTGTGTCATTCTGTCCATTATCTCCTCGCTTTTCTTCACTTCGCTGCGTAGCAAACTCACATCCTCACTCTTGACGTACAAAAAAGAAGAACTTTTATTTAATAAATAAACATTTAAGTTTATTAAAACTTCAATGAAACAAAACAAATAACTTCAGTTTTAAACTGTTAAAGTATAAATCAGATTTATTGATGCCACGTTTTTTCGATAGTATTGCCCATCAATAACAAACTTTTTATTTTCTTTCAATATTTATATCATGCACCTGAAACATTTGTTCGTTTGAATCTTCTGGGTAACTGTGAAACCTAAAGCCAAAGGAAATTATAAAGGTAAGGCATTGTTGTTTATTCCCATAGAAGTAACTGTACACGCAAATAAATTCAATAGCAAAGACACGCTTGCGTTTATGTGCGAAAAATGTTAAGAGAAAAAACATGAATGGTGCACACATAAATAATGCATTCGAGAAGAAATTATGAGACTAATTTGTCTTATGTGATCTCTTTTTAAAAACTCATTATGTTTTTTATCTAAAAAATAACATCATATATATATCAAGTATGTCTGTTCCAATTTTCAGGCTAGACCATTGAAGATTGACCTCAAAACCATATATATCAGAGACCCAGGGGGATGCCCTGGGGGTGCTTTTTACGTTCCAAAATTTTTAACTTTAGGTTTTCGCTAGGGGAGTGTCATGAACTAAATCTTACTTAATATAAAAGGAAGTTAATTATAATTTGTCATATGGGTGGCCCAGATGGTACATGAATAAATTACTAAAATACATAAACGTCTCACAAACAATATAATACCTTCCACCAGTTACTTTTGCAAGTTCAAAGCACAATCTTTTGTTTGGTTCATTGCTTTCTCCAAATTGACAGCATATGGTATGAACAGGGATGTCTTTCCTTACAATTGCGCAGATGTCAGCAGCAGTCTATATTCACGGTTCATTAGAAATTAATGGGGATTTGCGTATTAAAATAATTATAACAAAAATAGAGAAGGTAAAAAAGAAATAATACTATGCACTGTTTAATGAAGAAATACTAAAATAATTTTTTTTTTATGAAGCTACGATCAATTTTGGAGCTTTTTCTTTTTTTAAACAGAATTTAACAAAAGGTCTTGGTTAGATGGAGTTTTTAGGAATAAAATTTTAACAATGCAAGATAATACTGTATTTTCATTTACTTGTTCTGAGGTGCAACTGGTCACAAGATATATGCCATCAATATTGTCGAAGGTGTAACAAAATTGTAGGGCATCAAGAATATTGCAGTCATTGCTTTCAGGGTATAACGACTTAACCCAACTCTTTGCGGATTCCAGATTCTGAATGAATATTTCAACAAAATTAATAAAAATAACGAAAAAAACTATATGAAGATCGAAAACAAAAGACAACAGAAAAATTCAATAATTTGTTTACAGATGACTGGGTTTATTGACTCACTTACCTCTTCTTTGCAATCCATCATGGTGATTTGCCACGGACGAACTTTTTCATTAAATTGGATGAAGTTGAAATGTTGTTTTGACGGAAGCTGGTCCTGTTGTTATTAAATAAAAATTTGGCATTGGATTAATTCCACAATTAACTACAATGAGAGCAATTTTAAATATGAAACACTTGTATTGAACTTCTTTATCTATTTGATATTGAGAACAACCCTATGTTGAAATATTACGTAATTAAAAGCTAATTCAAATTTGACACTGTAATGAAGTGCTTTTTATGGTATAATGGCTTTATTATATTTGTTTCTGATGAAAAGTCCATTTTATCGAGAACGCATTTTTTGTGAGTAAAAACAAATAGTGTTATCAGATTAAAAATTCATAAAATTCATATCAGGGGAAGAATAACTGATTACCGTTAAAAGTTCACAAGTTTTTGTCTTCAGAAAATTCAGACCATTGTTAATGTGGCAGGATGTATCCAATAGGATGACAATCTACGACAATAAGAAAAATAGATGAGAAAAGATAGAATATAACGTACAATACGCACATTATTCTCTGTTATCGCGCCAAACAACTCTCGACTTTCACTTTGCAGCCATTCCAATCTAAGGTGGTCATTTTGAAAGTCAGTAAACTGCTAATAAAATTTTAAATCTACCTTTGTTTGTACTTAGCAAGGAGGTTTGCAGCTTTCTCTTTGTGATTACTGTATAGAGTTTCAGTGATCTGGACATGTTTCAAACTGCCGTCAAACCATCTGAAGTAAGACAAAACTGAATGAAATATGAGTAATGTGAAAGAGAATGGTGCGATAAATCTGTTATTAAATTAACATGTAACATACATAATGATTCTTACCTAACATGAGCAAATTCATCGCAATATTTCGCATTCACCAACGTTTTTCGAACTTCCTATAAAGAGTGAAAACAAGCAATCATACAAACACATACAAAACCTATGCATATCTTACTATATCTCCCTGTGGGGAAGAGTGCTGGATATCCACTACACCATCGCAGTGATTAAACACCATCTTGCCGAGGGTTTGATTTAGTGTTAGTTTGTTCGCTTTCAAACCAAACCTTTTGAGCCATTCTTTTGAACTCAAATGGATGCATGCATCAGGGGAATCAGCTGAAACCGACAAATCTTTTGGATCTGTAAAAATAAAATTTGGCATTTTTCAAAACATTGAACACACTAGAGAGAAATACATATAACCGTTTTTTAATTGGAATTATCTTTTGAAATTTAAAAATGTCTTAAACATTTATATATATATATAGTTGCTTTTTAGGGTTTGATTTCTGGGTCTTTTTTAATTACCCCCTACATACCCCCTACCCCCTTCAGAGTCATCTAATTAACTAATTCATAAGAATCACTTTTAAACAATAATAAAAAAATTTGTCATTGTTTATAGTGAAAAGTTAAAATGATTTTTGCGATATTTTCACAGAACAATAACAAAGTTGAAAACTACACATGAATTACCTTCAGGAATATTTGAAGATCTTTTCTGTTCCATAATAAGATACTGTAAATCAGCCAACGTGGTTCGAGCTTCGTCCAGCTCTTGCCATACCTCGAAAACACCCGATGGTAGACTGCCATTAGGCCGAGCGTTTGCACATGACAAGGATGTTATTGACAAGTTGTTGATAGGTAATGTAGAGCTTGTAAATCTTTATCAAAAGAATAAGAAAAAAGATAGAGCTAACATATTTTATTATGATTAACATCAATAAATCATCTTTAAAGTAAAAACTTATGAACTATAAAAATATATATATATTTAAACGGTAAAAACTTTTAAAATATTATCAATATTATATATATAATTGCGCGCCTCTCCCGAAATAGTATCCCCGGGCAAAACCTCTGCTCAGACCGATTACTAAAAAATGAAATCAAAGCAAAGAGTAGAGAAAGGTTTTCAAACCTTCCACTGGTCATTTGAGCAAAGTCTTTCAAGTATTCAATGTGATCAAGATTTTCGCAGTTGACCACAGCCACATGTATAGGTTGCCTCTTTATGTCCTGAACCTGACAACAAAACATGTGATTTACCAAGGAAGGCTTATGAATTCAATAGAGTGTAATATAAACATGTTTCAATAAAAATAATGCCTTGAGATGAAAAAAAAAACAACATTACATGCAACACAAACCTTTTTGTACAGGATTTCCCTGCCAGTGTTATTACATAAAGTAGTATCGGTAAATATGAATATTTCGTCGGCCTGTAAATAATACTTTAATAATAAATAGGTACATCATCTTTTAAAAATAAAATAAAATATAATAACACAAAAGTTTGTAGAATATTTTCCTTCATACCTGTAGATCATTTACTGCCTCTAACACACTTTCCAGAACAGAGGTTGTACTATACTCAGTGTGGCTTGGTAGGTCCATTAACCAACTAACAGCACTTGAAACACTATCTGCTGTAACCTCCGTGCAATTATGCTGCCATTTTTGATTTTCATACGCTGATCTGTAAAATATTAGCTGAATTGTATTAACCAGAATTTCCTGATAACTTTGTTTATTTTGAAAAAGGATTTAGCAATACCTCATAAAGTTTATCTTCTTGCAGTAAACAAGTTGTTGCTCTAACAGAGATATCAGAAGTCGCATATAACTCTGGAACAGGTTCTCATCTTTCGTTACCACATCAATGATTATGCAAACAGTTGTTTCTTCAATGATACCAAACACTTGACGACTAGAACGGAAAAGAACATAAGTTTTTAACCGTGAAGCAATTTTTGGATAGAAAACACTCATTGCATGTATACATTTTTAGTCTCAAACAAAAAATGTACCTTTCTGTACTAAGCCACTCTAAACGGTCCTTATACATTCCAATATTGTCTTTTAAACGACTTTCGATGTTCTTTAGGATTTTCTTGGTTCCAATAAGCTGATAAAATAATACATCACTAATTATACGAAAAAATAAAACAAATTGAGTCACTCATGATGGTGGAAAAGGAAAGGAATGTGAAACTGAACCTGAAAATAAGGGGAAAACAAGATGATTAAATCCTGGAGTAATTCAGTAAGTAACCTGGAAGAAAGTTTGGTTTTTAACTTTAGCGCATTTCTTTCCAGAAACTAGAATTTTTTTTATATGAAGTATTATGAGAATAAAAATGCACGATAAAAAATCATAAATATTTTTTAGGATAATCGTCTCTTGAAATAATTTGAAATATTTATTAATACATTGTATGTTGCTCCATTATTGTAGGAAATCTTTTTAAAGAGATTTTTGGCGTAACGCGAGGAAACTGGTTTCTGTAGAATACTCACGTAATCTGAAAACAAAAAGCTCATGATGATTAAATTCTATGAAACTGGTTATTTGAGACACAATCTAAGAAAAATTTTTTGATGTTTTTCTGCATCTTTTAAAAACACTAAATACATATATTATAATATATATACAGTGGTGTATACTTAGTTTTTCGCCACTCGTCCCGTCGGACAGTTCGTAACATGTCTATTTATGTTTTTCACTCGTCCGCAAAAAATATTGACTATCTGATGCGACAAAATATTACTAACAATTTTTCAACGTTTTTACGCGATATTCAGTTAATCCATTTGCCATTTTACGAGGTTTTAAAAAATCAATTTTCAATTATAATTACTCTATTTTATATATATATCTCTTATTATCCTTTTCGCTAACTTCTTTCACTAAATCTTTTTATTGAAGATGGCCGATTTATACTAAACATGGTCATGCGCAGTGAATTAAAAACAATGGATTGCATAAGAAATAGTCTAAAAATACTTTTTAATTTTATTAAATTACCCACGCGGGAAATACCTTAAGGGAAGAAATTTTCGCTGAAGAAAATTTCGCGATTGACGGGTCTAAATACTGCGAATTTTGCAGAATTTATTTTCCCGGATGAGGTAATATATCTCAATTTCGCGGAATTTATTTTCGCGGTAGGCAGAGTTTAGGGGAATATTTAGTACTGTATTTTCTTATATTCTTAATTGCATGTTAAGTAACACTAAAAAAATGAGAGAAAAATTGAATTTCACGGATTTATTCGCAGATAAGGCATTTTCATTAAATTCCGTGACAGTTTCTTCCCGCAAAAATTTCTTCCCTTAAGGTAGTTGCATGTTGCAATAAAAAAATATTGAATAAAAATATTTTAATGACATTATGACACATTCATTGGCATCAAAGTCACTGCGTTGTATTTTATCCTTGTTTCATTCCTTGACAGTAAAAAGATATTGTAAGGTTAAAAATCCTTATGATGCCGGCCCAAGGGTTGTCAAGAGAACAAATAGTAACCAACTAAGTTTAAGTTGTTTGTTCCCACGCCACTTTGCAAACAGACACACAAGGAGAAAAAATAAAATATGCAGCTTTATATGCAGTAATTAATAAACAAATTCCGACTTTATGGGGTTGTTTTTATAATTTTAAATAAGTTATTATGATGAAGTACTAATGTCCAATTCTTGTTGCAATTGCCGTTTCATATATCATTGGCAATAGTCTATTCACAACTTTACTTTTTCACCGTATTTAAATAGTCAGAGAAAAAAATGCACATTTATAAATATTATTTGAAAAATTAGCAACTGTCCCGTCGGACAATTGGGATGTTTCAGAATCAATTTTCCAGTCGTCCACTAAAAAAATCGCTCGTCCCGTACCATCGAGCAACCGCAGATATACACCACTGATATATATAAATTGTTGTTGCTGTTGTTGTTTTTATTAAGGTTATTCTGCACTATTGTACATAAAACAACAAGTATAAAAGATCGTTATTTACCATCTTGACTTGTTAACCCAATTGTAGACAATATGTGCGGAAAGTCTAATTTCAATTTTTTCAATCCGTATTTCTAAAACAAGATAAAGGTGTATAAATATATTTACTAATAATTTAAAAAAAATTTTTACCTATGCTAATATATTTTTAATTTGTATAAGTTATAAACTGACTTACTTTCAACCACTTGTCGGAATTTATTTGAGTAGTAACACATTCATGGAAGGAATCCTTGTTTGCTTCATTTGGTAACTTGCATTTTGTCATTTTGGCTGCAACACAAGTTTAAACCAAAATAATTCTATTTTTGATGCAAGACAGGTTGCCTATCAAAGTTAATGGTAGGAAATGGACTTTCATCAAGAAAAACAATAAAATCAATTATATTCGATGTTGAGAGGAAATTAATTTAACAATAACACAATAATTAAATTAATAACAACATAAAGCTATATGTATATATATTATTCTTGTAAAAGGTTTTATCACAACTACCTTCAGTACGTATATATTCTTTGTTCTGATGATGGCTAGAACTTAGCCAAAGATGTTAACCAAAATAAAAAAGTGTTTTATCTCCTAATTAATGAATACTATTTCTGTTATATATATATATATATAATTAACAAATCAATTATCTCACTTTTGCTCTAGAGTTTTTTTTAGGAAATCTATTTATATTTGTATAACCGGAATTTAAAGAGTGAGCTGAGCCAACAAAACTTTCTCTACTTCTTGCCCAGATTTGAGCTAGGTTAAGATTAAAGTCTACAAAGTTACGAAAAAGTCCCTGGTTTTTTATACTGCTGTTTAGAATTACGGACTTTCTTTTCCCAAAC
Source organism: Candelabrum cocksii (assembly GCA_963930725.1). Lineage (NCBI taxonomy): Eukaryota > Metazoa > Cnidaria > Hydrozoa > Anthoathecata > Candelabridae > Candelabrum > Candelabrum cocksii. The sequence goes on from OZ005664.1 coordinate 18,004,249, forward strand.
TTGTGCTTTACTTTTTCCTTGTTGTTAATACACCATTATTATCACTCTTTCTTATAATTTGATTGAGAATCATTCGTTATATCATAGACGTTATTTCTGTAATCATAAGAAAATATAAATATTGTATTGTTGAAAAATTGCATGAGTCCTCTCTGAAGGACTTGACTCCTTAAACTCAAGCATGTAACTCTTCAAGACAGTTAACTAGAGGGAGGGGGTTAAAATAGCAGGTAGTTAATATAGTGTAGGTATAAAAACACCCCTTAATAGTTAAGAAGATCTTCAGAATTAGGAAAACATCAAGCATCAAGAACACGTCGTGAAGAGAGAAACAGTACCGCTATTTATTTGTTATTTCATCAGACTTTACTTTTGATATATCAAAGCAGATAAAAATATGCATAAACAAATAAATAAAACAACCAAAAAGCAGAAATCTTTATTCCAATAACGCCATAAACAATATTAATAATAATAACCGGTATCTAGATACGATTTTGAAAATCACAACACATCACGCGTGTTGTTATGGAGAGAGGGTCATTCTAATATTTACAACGCCGTTCTCGTTTATCCAATTTCGAATGTTTATTCTCGATTGTTTCAAATGTCACGTGACATGACCCAGAACAAAATTATTTATTGTGACGTCACGAAGTTATGTTTCATGCCAAAATTTCGAATCTGTTTTGTAACATTTTAATTTTACTCTATAAGACCACACGTAAAAGCAATTGTATAAAAATACATATTTGCGAATGATTTTTGGTTTTTTCTATTGGAGGTTACGTTACTTGAACACAGAGGGTTAAAGAGTAAATAAGACAACTAAAAAAACAAAAATTGATCATGGTAAATTACTTTAATGTCAGAAATGTTCGCGGTTCGCTCGTATCAAATTTAGAACATTTTGCGGGAATTTATTTTCGCGGATTGATAAAATTTCGGCAGGCAAAACCGCGAAAATTAAAGTAAGCAGCGGTCTGACGTTGAAAAACACGACATGGGGAACAAGAGAGCGAAATTCATGCAAACATTTCCAATAATATAACGATAGCAGCGAGGGAGAAGCTAGCAACGTTGATGAACTCTTTGGTAGACCAAACTTCAATTATTAACGCTAACAACGATGGGTTTTAAAAGTTACTGCATGAATATTAGTCACGCGTGTTGACAAAAACGTCACAAATCAAAAAAGAACTTTAGCTTAAAGAAAGTTTTCAGAAATCTGAAGTTTTTATAAAAACAACCTAAGTATTAAGTAGGGCGTGTTTCTCTCCTTGAAACTGTTTTAATTTTCTCAATCTTACTAGAGGAAGTTTAGTTTCTTAAGAGTTTTGCTGTAATCGTAATTTAATCCAATTATATCAAGACTAATGATACGAATAAAATCTTTAAAAACCATTCATCACCCAACATCACGTGGTAGTATGTACATGATCGAACACATATTTGAACGTTCATGTGGTCCGCTCAACACATCCGGGTGGTGTAAACATCAACTCCGGGGAAATAAGCTATCGAAGCCTTGCAAGGGCAATCTTGTATTTTCCATGAATGAAGAATTTTACTGTCATCCAACCTTCAGCACGATGAACATAATTTAACGTGCTCTTCTTAAAATTCAGCTCTACAAAAAGACTTCTCAGTCCCCCCCCCCCCCCCCCCCCCTTCATGGTTCTACATATTTGTACTTCATACAAAAGCATATTAAGCATACTATTATTACCTTTTTTATTACCTTTTTCACCTTTAACTCTATTCTTTTAAAAAAATTCGGACACATTCTTTTAGACACAGTAAACTACTATTTATCTAAAAGTATCCATAAAAACCATGTAATATCGTTTTCAGAAATGATATAAAAACAAAAACTGTTTAAAAACAGAAAAATTCCATCCCGTATAAACAATTAGTAAAATAAGTAAAAAAGTTTATAAATTTTTAAATATTTTTTTCAATCTTTGCTTCTCACAGAATGCACTTTTCAATACAAAGAAGTCATCGCATAGATCATTAACCCCTCCTTATTAAAAAAAACGAATTTCAACAATTCAACAGTATTCTTTCGTGTCCCATAGCAACCAACAAAATGATATGATTTGATTATTCTAAAAGAAACAATGTAAAGAGCATAGTGGTAAAAAAACAGTAGTTTCCAGTCCCTAATATTTACGCTGTTTAATTTGGACAAATTATGTATAATAATCCTCATTTATATCTTAATTACATATTTATATTGTATTTAATGATATTCTATCACTTTCTGACGTTAACTGAAACATACCTGTGCTTCCATCATTCGAATAGAGCCTTTGCAAAATCCCCTTTCTCGAGTCGATATCAGCCAAATCGAAATCATCGAAGCTAGAAAAAATTAACATTCCCAGCGTCAATGTTAAAGAAATTGCGTTCATTCTACGGGTGCAATATGGCGACTGAAAGTAAGAGTATTCGACTCACTATTCGTCTAAGATATGGCACAGACAATCCTGAACAGTAAACGACAATCTCTCCACTAAAAACCTTTCTATTTGCTCGCTTACAAGTGCACAAAACAGTTTGTTGTCGTGTGGCGGTTGCCTAAGCAACGTATCAGTGATGTTGTTGCTAACGGTCATGGTTACATTTTGCGTTACGTATTGAGTCGTATCACAAGCTAACGTATCTGTCTGCGTAACAGTGTCCGTAATATCTTGTAAAATCGTCTCTTCGGAGAGGTGCGGAGAAGTAGTGCTAGTGCGTTTAATACTATCTAAACTCTTTTCAGAAAGTTCTCTAGTTGTCTCGGTGCCCGACATTGTCCGAAACGCCGGCAGTGTGGCGTCAACATTCTCAGTAGTCTCTTCGCTAACAACACGCGTGTGATGGCGGGAGATCAGTTCCGTGCACTCGCATTCACGCGCTATGTCCGCAACGATGCCCTTCACATCGCGTGAAATCTCCCTACTAATTTCTACGAGTTGGTGCTCTACAGTTAACGCGAACCGCTCCAAATAAGGAATATATGCTAACCTGGATGACGTCATCATCTGATCATTTCCGTTTATCTAAACACAGCCGTTTTGTAGAAAAATATTAGCTTTCTATCATCGTGTTTTCATCGGGGGAAGATAAAAAAAGAGAGATTAAAATAGACAAATGTATAATGCATCGATAACATTTATTGAGGAAGTCATCTATTAATGACTCGAGATGATTTACCTCGTGAAATCTTTGCACTCTTTCGGTCAAATGAGCCAACTCTTCACGAAGGATGATGTTCTCTTCAAGAATGTCTTGCTCTTTAGACTCGTAGTTCTCCTGGATGACAACGAATGACACATCAAAACACTCTCTCGCAACCACAGTGCAAACACTTCATCGCATTAAACCATTATTTTGTGTGTAAAAAACGGTTGGCGGTGGAGACAGAGCTTTCAATGGGCTCATAACACTTACCAATTGTATTTGCAAGAGTTTTATCGTGTTGCTTTTACAATCGCTTTGCTTCTCAAGTTCTTCGATCCTGTGCAACGAGCTGTTGAACTTCTGAAGAACAAGCAAATGCTTCTAAAAATCTATTGTTGCTTTAAGAAAACGTTAGGAGTTTTCTTCGAAACCTTTAGCAATACAAATTTTAATTTTATTATTTTCTTGAAAATACTTAAAATTTCTTTCCGTTACTAATATCAAAGTGAACGACGAAAACTGCCAACCCGTATTAAAACATTGACATCGTTTTCATCGCTATCTGTTGAAGCGATTTCTGCGAGTTGCTTCTTATTCGGGAGTTTTGTAGGTTCACCATTGGAGACAACCAAAGGGTCTACCACTGCCAGTGGACTGGACTGAAAAAATATTGTACTAGAGAAAATGCACTAGAATATAGAATAGAACAGAGCAATAAATGGCTGTAATACATTTAAAAAAATTATATTCCTCCCCCGTTAGCGGGAATTAATTTGTTCGGTAAGTGGGGAAATATCACGTGATACCATTTATGCGCGAAATTTAAAAAACAAATATGGTGGCAGTTCGTAAACATTTCTGTTTTATACATCAATCTAAAAAGCTTTTTAAACATTTAAAATTCACTATTATTGCAACATCAGTAGCAGCCACGTGTATTTAACAATTTCCCATTTACCAAGATCTCGCCTGACAAACGTTAATTAACTTACCAGGCATACTCTTGGTGATAACGGAGGCATAGACAAACCGTCGCTTACGTGAAATGAATTTGAATGTTTGATGGGTGTGGTTTTTATTAATGGAGATTGACAATCAGCCTAAAAATATATATAGTTTATTAGACACTTTAACACTGTTTTAGTTTACTGTGTTACAAGACATTGTAAAATGGTTAGTGAAGATTTATTCTCGGCGATTCTTAAAATAAGAATATAACTAACCTCGAGCAAAGTACGTTTCAACCGCAGCAACTGCGTTTTCAATGCTTTCACGTCATTGGTGAAATGAAGAAACGATGTGTTGTCCATTAAAACGTTCCCTTCTAGTGTTTCAATCATATTCATCTGACGAGGTGGACGAAAGTTCGAGGTAAAATCGTGCGCCGAGTATGTTTTACTTCGTTTCAAGCGAGAATTTGTTGCAGCTCGCCTCTTCCCCACTTCCGCAGCCGTTATTGTATAGCAACGATTAGTGATCTCGTAAGTGAATGCTTCATCATCGTCTTTCGTGGGTGTCACAGGTCCAGATAATAGAGATACGTACTGTGAGGTTTTCGTTTTATCATCAGGTAAAGAGAGTGTATGTGGTCGGGGGCTGCTTTCCTTTAAGGTACTGGTTTCTTCATCGTCAAACGGATCCGATTCAGACATGTTCTTTTTATCAACATGAAATGTATCTCTAATACGCTTACTGAATGGGAACACCTGTGAAAATGCATTCTTCTCCGAATAGAACATACTCCCAGGGTGACTCAACGTCTTTGAAAGGGAGGTTTTTGGACGATTAATTGGTGCACTACCAGATGTGGGTGTTTTCTCAGGGGTCCTTTTGACAGTAGTATCTTGAGAGCTCAGTGGAAAAACTACAGCTGTCACATTGCTTTGAGTCGTTTCAGGTCCGTTAAAAGATTGCTTGGCTGGACTCAATGTTATAGTGTTTGTTGACCGCAATGGATTTTCACTTGTTATTGCAGCTATTACCTTCTGTATATCCTCAGTAAACGACATGTCCTCAAAATCAACTGCACTGTATGTCTTACAAGTCGTTTCCTCAACTAAACAAGGCATTGTTTCATTTTCTAGAAAGAGTTCGTTATCGTCGCTGCTGACCACTTGTGTTTGATTGTTATGAGGTTCGGGCATCACGACTCTCGTCTCATTGAATGCACGGTGGTCTAATACGTGAGTATTGAATCCCTCGTGTAGGATGTGAGTAATATTGGATACATCAACATTATCCCCGGGTTCCTGATAGGATTCCTCACTCTCAATGCTCACGGTTTTATTGCAAGTTGTTCGCCCTTCACATTCTACAACATTGTCAAACGTTTTGTTCGACGGTTTTACGGTTTCAAGAACTTGGGTTTGATCGGCCATAGTTTCAGGTTCTTTGCGGTCGTTGTTGTTTGAATTGTCAAATTTTTCTGCGGGGGATAACTCGATAGTCTTGTTATTCCTAACAAATGAATGTACTTCAGGGAAAACATTGAAAGTGCTGTCATGATCTGAAAGTTCTAAGTCAGTCACAATAGGACTTATTTTCAGAGTTTCTAAATATTTCGATGGTGAAGGTGCTGAATGGTATGGTGTAGAAATGGAAATATTTTCATCGGTTTTGTTATAGGTTGAAACGCGTGGCCGGACATTTGCTAGAGGACCCTTCAGAAGCAATTTTGATTGTTGAATATTTGTTTTTTTCAATGAATTGGCCGGCTGTTTAAGTTTTGATTTTGACATGTTTGTCAAATCGTTTTGTGAGACACTTTTATTAGTCAAATCATTGGATTCATTTTTAATTTTGCTGGTCGATAAACTCAACATTGACTTTGTTACTGAAGTGTTTTTACCGTTCAACGTCAGCGGTTGGCGTTGCCCGGAAAGAATACTTTGAGTTGAAGATGCTCTTTGCAATCCACCATACTGACGTGGTTGCATCAACCCAGAGACAGGTCTACTAGAGGCTGATGAAGATTTTTGTATAGATGCTCTTGGAGTTACTAAACCAGACGAGGATCCTCTCGGCTTGACTTCTACACTTTTGTCTGCATTTGTATTTTTGTCCATTGCTAATTGTCGCCGAGTAGGCTGCTTTTCGCCACAATTTTCTTTATTATTGTTTACAATTGGTACAACAGGGTTTTTCGTCAAACGACTTTCAGGCGCCTTCAACGAACCGGTTGTGCGTTTCTTCCCTACGTAAGGTATAGTACTTACTTTTGTGGTGCGATCATAAGGACCAGGACCATGCTGCTGGATATTGTTGTTATTGTTGTTGAATGACAGCTTTGTAGATGCAGTAGGATGTTTCATTTCCCCATTCGAGTGAGATTTAGGGACAACAGGTCTGAATGAAGAAGAAATACGAGAAATACAGCTTCTTGAAATCGTTTAAAGGATATAAATAAGGGTGGGAAATAAAAATCTTTGTAAAAATTAAAACATATCAAGGCGATTACTTCTTAAAGACATCTGTGTCTCCGTTACTTGGCGAAACTAAAATAGAAAACCAAATGTTATATGGTATATGTTTTTAAATGCTCTTTGTAGTTCAATTTTTGACAAAATGTAAATATATAACACAAACCTGGGACTGTAGTTTTTGAAAACCCCGGTGCTCTCAGCTTTGAAAATCCAGGTGCCTGCAGTCTCGACATATTGTGTTATGGTCTTGATTTTGCTTCAATGTTTTAAAAACAACAGTTTCTAACAGACAGAGAAAACATTATGATAAAAAACAACATTGCACACTAGCCATGCTTTAAAACTCTTACGCTAAACCTATTACAAGCAGATTAAATGTCCTAACACAAACAAACATTTGTTTTTAAATCAAATAACATGGAAGAAAACTGCTCCAATTTTTAGGTATAAAAATCAAAGTAAATAAGTTACTTTAAAATGAATTTCATTTTGCTATGTGACCTGAACTGCATCACGTAAATATATTTGAAACACTATACTGCCAGACATTAAAGATTTATGTGTTCACACATGAAATGCTTAATCGTGTTACATCATTGTTGAAATTCCTCAATGATAACATACAATAAAATAAATATTTAACTTCCAAGAGGCTTTTCCATTCAAAAACTAATCTTCACAGGTGTGTTATATATATACAATTATAATGATTTCAAATCTTTTAAAACTAAGCGAGTGCTATATTTCCCACAAAATAATTATTAATTACTGGCTAATTAAATATCAAAGACAAAAATGGGCAAAGGTGAAAAATGTGAAAGATGATCATCATAAATGCAACATTTTCTCAGTTTTAAAAATCATTACAACAATTAGAGACTTTTAAAATATTACTAATCAAAAACAATTCGACCAAGGATGTATTTCTCTTTGTTACAACATGTTTATATCTACAAGGTTTTGCTGTGCATGAGAATGTGCATGAAACATTTTTAAAAGTCATTTAATTACAAATTTAGTGTGAAATTACAGGATAATAGCACGCTACTCCGTAACAAGGAAATGAAATGAATATGACAGGCGTATAATTAATACATATTATTTTATATATCTAATAAACAGTTTATATTCTTACATATATCTATAGCTTTTGAAGTAATTCTACTATAATGGAGGAAAAATCTGAGTATGTTTGTTTGTTGTCCGCCAATCACACCCAAACAACTGGACCGATTGGAACCAAATTTTCAGGGTATGATTGTGATGCCCCTGGAATGGTTTTTGGCCAAAGAAATTTTTTTTTGACAAGTTTTTATTTAAATATTGCGCATGTATCGTCGCAAATTGTCCTTTGCGCGAAGGGTTTCATCTAGTATTACTAATGGACATGTAAACGTCTATGGAATAGTATATCTACAAACATTCCTTCAACTTTTAATTTTACAAAATGTAGAATTCAAACACTACGGGAAGTATATTTTCAAGGTTTCCACAATTTAACTTAATATAATGATTGAGTAAAATAGAATGATTAAACAATGTTACCAGGGATTTTTTCAAGCACTTTTCTGCTTTTCTTCAATTGAGTGTTGAAAGTCAATCTTTAAAAAGAGTTTTTTTTACTTATTATATTATAAATTCAAATCTTGTTATTATTATTATTATTATTAATAAAAGACTTAAAAGTAATAAAAGACTTCTTATTAAACATCTTGATAATCAAAACAAACTTATTCTTCAAAACATATTTTTCCTTCTAAATCCAGGACTATGCAGCATTCAATGGAAGAAAAAAAGATCAATACACAAAACATTCAGTTTTGTTTACAAAAATCAATGAAAAGACACTTTAAAATGCAGAAGAACTATGCTGCATTCAAGAGAAAAGATGAAAACAGAAAGAAACTTTCGGTTATATACATCTATGAATATACCGGTGCCCTTACAACATTTACCTTGCAAAAGAATTTTAGTTTAAAAAGGTATCAATTTGGTGTTACTTTGGGTCATACAGTCCAAATAAAAAGCCAAATTAGAAAAGATTTTGGGGACTTTCCCTGGACCAAAAGAAACTCAATCTTTAACTAAAAACGGTAGCAGCTGAGTGCTTGGAATAATCCCTGGTTACCGTAAATGTCTAATCAGAACAGTCTTCCAAATATTATATATATACAAATGGCTGATAACATAGCCACTACCAGGGTGAATACAGTCAAGAAACTATGTTAAAATAAAATGTAAAAATTATTATCAATATGAAATTGCGATGCTGCGTATGGCTTTATAGGATATATAATGAAAGCTGAGAAGCTTATATCACAAATGCAAAGGAATATCTACTACCTACTATATTTTACTAAGAATGATCAGATTTCAATTAATGTGGGGCATACTTGTCCCAGAAATAAGTGTACACACAGGACAATGATCGGCGCTACTGACCAGCACAAAACTAGTTTGCAATTGTAACTGTGGCCTTCGTGATTAAACTTATAGTACTCTAATCTTTTCAATGTAGTTTTATTATTGGGCCAGGAGTCCCAAAAATTAAATTTTAACCTAGCTAAATAAATCTTGCTGTAAGTGTAAACAATGATATTGTAATTGATCATATCCTTAAACTAAAAAGTTAAATCAATGCCGAAAATGTAGAAAAAATTGACTGACGTGTGCCACAAGCTCACTGGTGAATGTTTGTTATGATTATTTCATTCCACTATTCCATTTATTTCTTAGATTTAGGTAGGGGAGGTTTGGTAGGGGCCAGGCTTAGGTTTACCAACACTAGGTCTACTAAGGAATTTCATCCAGCAAAAACGATAGGATAGGGGGGGGGGGGGGGGGGTCTACTCTTCGCGTTATTTTTCTACTAAAATTACCTGCCCCAAATAAATCTCAGAGAATGACCTAATACAATGAATGCAGCTTTGCAAACTTTTTACTGAATAATTTATTTTAGGCATTCATAAAATCAAAACTTTGTTTTGAATGATATTCACATATATATAAATATATATAATTTAAATTCATTCGAATCAGATTTTATTTAACATAACGTTTGTTAATTAATTTAGAGCTTGTATATTGTTGCTTTCAGCTAGGTATCTACTATATATGATAGTTTTACTAGTTTAATATACGTGTATATATCTTCCATCACATCAGTTGTTTCTTTTTCTTTAGAAAAAGTATATGAATGGACAACAACGATGATTTGGTAGCAGCTCGCAATGAAGTAAAGATCCTAAATGCTTTTATCAAATGTAAAAAATGTACACCTTCTACATCATATTCATAACAGATGACTAGAAATCCAAAACACTTAAAAAAAATGACTATTATAGTTTTGACGTTTGACTAATTTTTTATTGTAAAAACCGATCTTACTCCAGTATTTCCGCACTTGCCGACACTCTGTTTTATCTCTCGAAACAAGTGAAAAGAACAGCTTTAAATATTTTATCTTCTGAATACATTACAACTCCAGAAGAAGTATAACAGGAGTTGATTTATTTGTGTTCGTCGGGAAATGAAATGAACAGGTTATGTATGAACTACATAGGAAGGTCGCCGCTTCGCGCTTACTGCAGTTTTTAGCTAAGCTTTTATTTAGTCGTCTTGAATCGAGTTACTTCTGAAGGATTATTTATTTGATTATGTCACAAACTTCAGTACCAGGATTTTTTTTTGGAACCCTGAGCCAATGATATTTTGACATTCTTCGGACAGCTGTGTACCTGTGTAACGTGATGTTTTATTTAGGCTAAAAATGAATTCTTCTTCAATAATTTTGAAACTTGACTAAAAATATTTTACTTTTCTCAAAACAAGAGTATGTTCGTAACCAGACAAAGGTTTATTGTCTTTTCTTAAAAAAAGAAAATTGGAGAATAACCAATCACTGTCATATAAAACAGGTGTCGGGTGTTGGGAGGAACACTGCGCCAATACACTCTTTCTTTTTTATAAGAACACACTTTATAAGAACATCGAGGCTGAAAATGGTCCAAATATTAAGAACAACCTAAGAACAGGCCCAGCCTCGAAATGACTGAAGAATTAAGAATTATTTCGTAAGATAAGGTCCAAGTCCCATTTGTTCCATCTTTTTCTTAGAAGGTTGTCCAGAACCAGACGCCATTTTCACTTCGTAATGTATGTATATCACGTTGATGATAGAGATGATAATAATCTGAGTCGCTTGAGAAATAAATAATTTGTTTACATATTTACATGTCTTTTGAACGTTTTTTTATTCGAAATTTTCAAAATAGAACACGTGTTTTCTACCATCCATGCATGAATGAAAAATAAGATATTATAAGAACAACGAGCCACATTTTTTAAGAACAACATTAAGAACATTTGAGGCTCGGAACGGTGAAAATTTTAATAACATTGAGCCTCGACCAAAAATAACTGGTTCTTATAAAAAAGAAAGAGTGTATGGCTCAGTCAAAGAAACATTACAGAAAGAATTTATAAATAAGAATCTATAAATACTTATTTTGTAAGTACTAAAATGATAAAGTCATTATTTTGCAACTACATGTTTTCAATTATAGGAACTGACATTACTGTGAACGGATGCTAGAATCCTGATAACACACATCTGAAGAAGCATCCAAACTTCATCTATTTGAATGACGGCTATCTTTGTTCTCTCCCAATCTCTCAATGCATTTATCATGTCTGTCACGTGAGGCCCCGCCTTAGATTTTCGCTGGTTATGTGAGGTTATGTATATATAGTAGGTCATGATCATGATTGTCCTGGACATTTTTGATTGGTTGATTTGTAAGAATAAAACATTCAGGTTTAGTTTTTACATTATGGAAACTGGAGGAAATTGAGAAGTGAAACAGATAAATTTTTGAAATTTGTGTTTCAGATATCAATATATTCATAATGGGTCTTAGCCCCATTAGCTACCCTCTACAGGGACGGATCCAGATGGGTGCTCAGGGTGCTTGAGCACCTATAAAATTTTAAAAGAAATATCCCAATAAATATAAATTTATTTAAAACAACAGAAACCGGCTCAATCCCTGAAACTTTTCTGGGGGCTTTGCCCACAGGCCCCCTCATCCCGCACCCTCCATAAAATATTTTCCTGGATCCGCCCCTGCTCTAGCTACACTACTGCCAGAGGCATGTGACTAATATTTAATCCAATTTGCCAAAAATCAACGAATTTATAAAAAACAGTGACAAAAAACGTATAAAACGTAAAATAACGGATGACCAAATGACGCGATTTGATTGGTTAACTTGATTAAATTCTTCTTTACCTCATAGTTGCATACGTTGTTTGAATGCTATCACGCGATCTTCACTTTTGGATTTATTAGAAGGCTTTTGAAGAAGTAAGACGGGCATTATATGAACTGTCTTTTGACCACAAATTTAGCAGCCTGGTAGCCAATCTAATAAAACTTTTTCCAGAAGCACCGCTTGGAACCATAAACATACTTCTAACCAGAACATCAACCTTCCCCTCCGTAACATCTTTTTCTTCTTCTTGCTCCAGCGTAGCAATCCGAGAGCTCGATGGATATCTTTCATTTATCCATCGGTTAAAATACAGTTTGTCCATCATTATTGATGGCAAAAAAATTTGTATTTCAGTTTCGGTAGAGAGCTTTTAGTAACTCTTGTTTCGCCAGGTAGGTATACCGATACATAGGCCGAGGCCACAACTCTTGGCAAAAGCTATGCATCAGGGCATGGATGCTTATGCCCATGAGGTCAAAGATGTTATACGACCCGCATACCCAAACACCTACGAGTATGGTCTGACAGAAACAGAGTACAGAAATCTTCCTACGGAGTTAGCACACTTTTCGGGTTCGACCGAGAATTGGTCTATCGTGGCGACTATTATGTATTTGTTTTCTCTGGCTGTCTCCCGTAGAGGACCAATAATGTAGATTCCAACCAGGCCCCAAACCTTAGAGGGTACTGAAATGGGCTGTAGCGGTGGGAATTCCTTGCTGACCTTTGGATTGACAATGCTACTTTATAAAAAAATAAGAAAGAAAAAGTTGTTATAACATTGGTCAGGCACCGTTTTGCGTTTTTCTGCGTTTAATGCGTTAATTAGTAGTATTTTCCTTTAATATGAATTGTGTACTTTCACTGGTGGGAAGCATCTGATATTATTATAGTAATGAGCAATGAGACTGCAAAATGCACTCATTACTTGAGTGAAAATATCCCAAATCTGTTACTTCATTCGAAATCAGCATCCTCTAATGAGGAAACCTCCCAATTTTCAATGCAAACTCTTAAATTCTCGTACTTTATTTGAAATCAACATCCTCTAAAGAATACTTTAAATCTTTTAGCCATTTTCAACAAAAACGATTTTTTTCCAATATTTATTCCCGTCTGCCGTAAAGATTTTGTTTTTTTTTGCATACTTACGGTTTGCAATGCAGTGATCTTCAAAATAATCAAAACAAATTTACGGCACCAACCATTATATAATTTTTAATTTACTTGGTCACACGCGGTTTGGTATTTGATGGTATTATTTCACTTAATTGTAGCGAGAAAGTGTGTTTAAAAATGAAATCAGTGATACAGGAACAGTGATATTATTATATGTAACTAGCTATGTAAACCCACGAATATTGCATTCATCGCTATATCGAAAATAAAATTTGAAAAAGTCCATTCCATACCGTATCTTTACTTAAATCCATTGCCAGTGTGAAGAACATTTAAGTTAAATTTCTAAAAACAGAAATTAGATATTTGATTAGGATATAATGTTAAAGGTCTGAATGCCTTGGCTTTTCGACATTTACAAATAAAATTATTGTAGCGATAAAGGTAAACCATAGATCATCAAAAATTTTGCAGCATGAAATATTAAAACAACAGCAAATGCAATGACATATTTCATGACAAAAATAAACAGTAAAATACGGCTATGCTACTTGAAACCAAGCGTACACAGCAAAATATTTTCCAGCATGAAATTGGCATATTAAAACAATTGCAAATGTATTGGGTTGTGTGAAAATAAAATGGTGTTTGCATTAAGGTTTCATGTCATTTACAAAATTTAAAACGTCCGCCAATGATCAATTATTTATGAAATATAGTCTACTTTAACCTCACTCTTTCAACGAGTTTCGCGTGCTTTGCTTTTTAACAGGGGTGGCGCCAGGGTTTTTCCGACGAGGGGGCTTACAGCGCCGACGGAGGGCTAATTGCTCGACTCTAAGTTTAACACAAAAATCTTGATGATTGATGATCAAATCTATTACAGATTTGGCAACTCTAAATTTAAACATAACCTGCCACGAAACTTGATATCATGATAATTGTATTAATCACAAAAAAGACCTAACGTTAAAAAATATCAGTATTTTGTTAATATTGCTAAACTTCCGACGGGGGGGGGGCTGAGAAGTTTCGACGGGGGCTACAGCGTCGCCCCTGCTTTTTAAAGTTGTTGTTTTTGTTGTCCATGAGCTGGGGGGAGGAGAACTATTTTTAAATGTGCTTAGTTTTTTGTTTTACAAAGATTTAAATTAAAAAAATTGCAAAGGTCTTATAAAATCTTATGTATTAATGCTATATACTTCAAACTACATCATTATGCAGGCGCACCACTAGATATTGGGTGTCGGGAACCCTGCCCGATCCGGTTTTAGGAAATAATCCCCCTGGAAAATATCCCTGAAAAGAAAATTAGTTACAGGTGCCACAATTTTAAAATATCAAATAAGTTTCTGTATGTGACTACTGCCCTGATCTTCAAGAAGGTGTCAGAAGTGGCGATTAGGTGTTGGCTAAGTATTGGTTGAGTAAGTGAAAGCAGTGGAATTGGGGAAACGCTGCTGTGACCAGCAAATAAAGGACAACTATTAAAAGCTAAGTACCGTCCAGTTAGGTAGCCGTAGAAAAGTTGCTGCACTTTGCATCGGCAACCGGGCAACCGGACAAATAATTGGATGTGTGAATATAACGTCTCAGAAAGCGCAAGAAACGTTTTTTTTTTAATTACGTAAGACAAAGAACATGTTTATGGATATATAAAGACTATTTTGACTCTTAAAACCAGGCGCTATGAAGGTTTTGTAAAAAGAGAACTAATTAGTTCTCGAGAAAAGCTCATCATATTTACTCAGGTGTCAAGCAACTTAACCATAGATGCCAAGTAAGAGTTTCAAAGGAAAAGGCACGCGCACTCAACTCAATCCGTGAGTTGGATTAAAGTATCATTGGTTCCAAAAGGCTCATATAGCTTGATCCTGACAACAATTTCAAGACTTCCTAATTACCCTCATACCTTACGGAGCAACCAAATCTCAAACATTAATCCTCCACTCTTTGACCATGAGGAGTAATGCCATGACAGAATGAAAAAACTTCAGTAAGGTTGCCCCTCATAAAGTAACATTATGTTCGGAAAATCCGGAAGATTCTGAAAATGGATTTTTAATTTATATCTTTTGAACAAAAAAATCCTACACGTTTAGAAACAAGATTCTTGGTTTCCTGTCAATCTTCTTTTTTCCCTTCCCTTATCCCGTCAATACGTAAGTTGTTCCTCCCGTTTCTGTCCTCCAACTCAATGTTTTTAACTATATCTTCCCAGTGTCCTTTCTTCCAAGCATCAACTTGACTTTTGACATTTTCTTTTTTGAAACGCTTTAATAGTTTTGATTTTTTTTAATTGTTTTCAAATTTCAAACTTTTTCAAACTACAAAACCTCCTAAAACATGATTTACATTACTCAAACAACCTTTACTTAACTTTTCTACTGATCACACAAACTCAACAAATTTTTCTGTTGCCTGAAAACGAAAACCTAAAAACAAGTTGACAGTAGGCGTGATTGGACATGTACCTAGAGAAGTCTCTTGGGCACTTTGATTTTTATAAATAACGGAGGAAAAGTATCTGGAAACGTCTTTAGCCCTCAATGCTTTCCAATCGCAACAAGAGGGTTAGAAGTACTAATCGATTGCGAAAATTGAGTCATCAAAACTAAAATTATTGGAACGCCTAAAAGAAATTACAGTTGACTCTCTCTAATTCGAATCCCAAGGGGAAAATATTTTGTTCGAATTATAGAGAGATTCGAATAGTAGAAAGTCTCTCTTATTCGAATTTTCAGGTTTAAAGGGTGAAAATTCGAATTAGAGAAAGAAATCGGAATTTTTGAAAAATTGTGAAAAATCATAAAGGCAAAAAATAAAAAAGAATGATCGAGATTTCTTTGATAGCTACTTTTTTTCCAGGTCGAAAGCGTATAGGCGGGATACCAAAAATTGTGTCACTTCTTTATTGGACGTCCCTTTCTCTAACTCCAATAAAGCTTTATACTTTCTCTCAAGCTTCAAGAAGTCATATATCGTTGGAGAAAGAACAATCCACCAATTCCTAACACAACTTTCCTTGGTGATGAATTTTCACTACCACCTGCAGAAGAGCAGTCACCAATGGATTATTTCAAGATATTTTGGGACGATGGGATAATAGAAAATCTTGCTGAGCAAACCAATATTTATTCTGTGCAGACTTCCGGAAAGAGTGTAAACACTAATGCCACAGAGATCGAGCAGTTCATTGGTATTCAAATGGCAATGTCAATTGTATCCCTTCCAAGCTATCCTTTGTATTGGTCTACTGAATTTAGGGTTGACTGTGTGGCCAATACAATGAGTATCAAACGATATAAAACATTGAGACGTTATCTTCATACTAACGACAATATGAAAAAGGGAGAAAATTCAACAAAGCTTTTCAAAGTAGAGTCTGTAGTCGATGCTGTTCGCAACAATTGTCTCAAAATAGAACAAGAATGTTATCAATCCATTGACGAACAAATGATTCCAGCAAAGACAAAGAGAAGCGGAATTAGGCAGTATATGCCAAAGAAAATTCATAAATGGGGATTTAAAAACTTTGTCAGGGCAGGCAAGTCTGGAATGATTTATGACTTCTTTATCTATGCTGGACCAAAAAGTGCTGGTCGAGAAAAATGTGGCACTGAAGATGCTGTTCTTCGATTGGTTGAGGAAGTTCCAAAGAAAAAGAACTTTCAGATTTTTATTGACAATTGGTTTACAACTCTGTCACTTTTTTCTCAATTGCGAAGCATGGGCATTCTTGTTACTGGAACATTCCGTTCTAATAGATTAGGTGGCTGTCCATTAATGTTAGATAAAGATTTAAAGAAACAAGGTCGTGGCTCATTTGATTACAGAACCGATCAGAATACTGGAACGCATTTGGTTAAATGGTTTAATAACAAATGTGTTACAATTGGCTCAACCTTCTCTGGTGTTAAATGCACGGAAACCATAGAAAGATTCGATCAGACAAAGAAAGTCAAAATTGACTGTCCTGATATGACAAAGCAATATAACGCAGCAATGAGTGGTGTCGACCTGACAGATATGCTGATTGAGTTATATCGTACAAATATTGTAACAAGAAAGCGATGGTACCTCAAACTCATTTTCCATTGTGTCGACATTGCGAAAGTCAACTCCTGGTTGTTGTACCGGAGGCATTGTGATCAAAGGAACAAGCCAGTGAAGTCTCGTATGTCTCTACGTAAATTTATATCAGTGATTTCAACTTCTTTCAGAATGCAAGGAAAAGATTCTGAAAGACGACCAGGCCGACCAAGAAGAAGTATTTCGCCTACTCCAGCAGTTGGTAGGAAAGCAGTTGTGTCGTCACCAGTAGGAGACATTCGTTATGACAAGGTTTCGCTCACGTTGCCGGAAATGTGCCAAGACATGTACAATTAAGTGTTCAAAATGCAATATTCGACTTTGCTTGAACAAGGACAGAAATTGCTTCAAAGCTTATCATAATTGATTTTAATAGTTTCTTGTAATTTTAACGCTTTTCATTGAAATTTTCATTGCAAAAACAATTTTATTTTGTCTAGATTTTTTATCAATATCTATACCCTAGCAAGACAATATTGCATATTTGCAACAAATTGTAAATTGCTGATAATCAGCAAAAATACAAATTATTTTTTTTATTGTTCCAGAGTCTCAAATGATTACGAAATAACAAAAAAATAATTTTACAAAAGGTGTTATTTAAATGTGACCAAGAAAGGGTTAAGGAAGATTGACGGTGACTTAGAATTCGTTCGAATTATAGAAAGTTCGAATAATAGAGATTCGAATTAGAGAGTCGACTGTATAAGAAAATAAAATTACGATGACAGGTGTGGAAAAATATAGAGAGAGTATGTATTCTATAAGGTTTTGACCGTAATTCAGGCGGTTCGGCAAAAAGTGTCCGTTACAAATAGGTTTGACTGTATCAATTCATTGTATATATTTTGTGTGTTTATTTACTTGTTAACCATTGACCACCTTGGAATGTCATTGAACGATACCACCGCAATAAACAACACATCGGAAACATAAATCATCGAAACCCTACCGCCGTCTTTATAACCACACATATAATACACGCGTGTTAGTTATAATTTAATGCTCTCGAAATTTCTTAGAGACGGATGAAATATTTTTTATTCGTTTAATAAAAAAGCAATTCAGTTGGTGAGTATGACCAATGCTTCAACAATATCACCGTTTGTTTCCCTTAACATTCTCTCCGCTTTGGTCTGACTCACTTGCATTTCATTCACAATAAGTTCGACGTCCTCTTTGCGTATTTTCACTTGTGCGAGTTCTTTTTCGCGTTTCGCACGCGTCAGACTTTCTTCCGAGCGTTTACCTTCCAACAGAGATATCGCGTTGCCGATGTTTTGATCGGAAATTTCTTTGTCTTCTTCATAGTCCGTGATCTTCTCTAAATCCGCGCACGCAGCATTGTCGTGCTTTTTCTCGTTCTCTTTGTTTTCGTCGTCGATCGTAGATTCCATTTGGCCGTTAACAAGAGCCATTGCCGCATCACCGCTCATATTATGTTTATTTACTAAAAACAACAAAATGGATTTCAAGAGATCGAGTCCTCCAATTGAACAAATCTGTCAATCAACTCATAAGTTTAACAGTGTACGCTAAAAGTATAGAACACAACTCTTTCCAAATCACATGGCATTCAAAACACAACTTTGCATACAAAACCTTATATTTCATAAAAAGCTTCAAATTATCTAAACGCAATATCAGCGACAACACGGCAACGAATAACGAAATCAAAACGACGTTTCTCGTTACGTTTTCGGTACAATTGATCGTAAACTTCTCCGAGGAATGATTTCTGAAACACGTTTCGATCGCTTGGAAGTTTTCGTCTTTTTTACATTCTCGTGCGATTCGAAACTTAAGACACTATCTTTGGTCGGGGCGCTAATAAAACAACACATACAAAACAACGACATTGTTAATTATAACTTGGTAGAAAACATTCGGGAAATGGCACATACAAGCTGCTAAATGTTGTTTTCTAAGTAAACGTAAATACCTCTGTTTTACACCTTTTCTCTCGTGACCGCCGTTATCAGATGCACCGGTTTCTATCAGCATCTTCAGACCGCTTTCTTTTTTCGTTTTTGAACGTGTGTTACGCGCTGGCGATAGAGGTTCCAGGAAAGGTTTCACAGCCCTCGGCAAGCTTCTTCTTGTGCGTACAGGTTCCGAAACATCGCTTACTGGATAAAGGCTTTTCCGTGAACGCAATTGAATACCAGATCCATCATCCAACACTTCGGATGTTTCACTGCTTTCTTCCTTCGGTTGTTTGCGAGATCCGCTGCGCTTTTTCACTGACTCAACTTTAGGCGAGGGAGGAAGATTCTGAGAAGTTGTTATACTGTGGTGATAAGCTAACTTTTTGGGGATATTTTTTTTCGCTCTTACGTCTTCAAGCCGATCGTCCTTAGAGTTAGTCTTACAAATCAACTTCGTTTCATCGATAAAAACTGTTTGAAGAGGCGACATTAATTCAACTTGCTCGTTCTTCAACCTTCTTCCCAAACTCTTCTTCTTAATGACAGCAATTTGTTCGCCCTCTTTCTTTTTCTCGATCACTGACCGATCCTTTTTCACGTCCTCAAGAGATAGCTTTCCACCATGAATGCTCACTCGAGTGGACCTTCTCAAAGTCGTCACAGGTGGAATGTAAATCTGATCTTCTTCTGTTTCGATACAATCAGTTCTCTCATCATCCACGACAAAATCACTTTTAAACAATTCGCTATTTAACTCTTCATGGATGCAATCATTAGCATTGATCACATCCAATTCTTGTTCATTCAAACCATCACTCCAAGTAACTAGTAAACCTTTTTCACGAGGACAACTAAAGTCATTATCAGTATTTCGCACATCGTTGTCGTTTTTTAAGGTCTCGTCTTCACGTCTTACGTCATCATCAGGAAGCTGCGGCATTAATGCATCTTTAAATATTTGAGAATCTGTTATTGACTCGCAGACATAGTCAGCCTCTTCATTCTTTGGTTCACTGGGATCTAAAGTCAGCAGTGTACTGGCCACGTCATGAATAACTCCGCAAACCGAACTATTTTCATCATTCTTAAAACCAGTCTCTTCTTCAAATTCATCAACATCTTCGCTGGACTCCACTTTATTTGTCAACCTATCACATTCCATTACCATACCAACAGGGCTCCCTACATTTGAACTGGACGCAGAACCTTTGATCTCTCTTTCAGAGCAAAACGATGATTCTTGATTACTGTTATCGCTCTGTACGTCATCTTCATCAAGGGAAATATCATCAACAATCATGATCTCCTCCTTTACTTCATGTGTCACGTCGCCAGTCACCTTTGAGTCATCTTCACAAGATATGATTTCACAATGCATATCATCTTCATCTGTTAACTCGTATTCTTCGATATCTTTTAACACTTCATCATCTTCAGAAGACGAGAGTACAACAACACAGCTCGTATTTTCTTGCACGTCTTCCTTCGATGTTTGGTAAGTATTCTCAACTGCAATATTCGGGTCTAGCTCTGGGGAGGAGAGCAGTTTCAAGATTTCCTTAGAGCTAGGCGACGACTCCGGAACTCCTTCGTTGACGCTTTCATTGATAAAACTCGTCAGCTCAAGATCTTCGTCGATCATTTCGCATTCGGACTCTTCATGTGAGAAAAAAGTATATTATTGATAAGATAGTGCCACTCAATTTTGCAAAGGTTCACTTGCAGCGTAAGAAAAGAGAGGATTTTTGGAAATAGTATTACCATACCTTGGTCGGATTCCAGCACATCAATATATGTATGATTGGGAGATTCTTCCATTGCTGACACGGCAATGGCTGCGCTTGGAACAGGTGACTGCTCCGGTGTCAAGTTTATTGGGGAATTAAAACCAACAAAACGAATCTTTCTTGAAGGTGTTGAGCCTGGTGGGACAAATAAAGTCCTACATGATGCATCATCCAGAGACGGTTCTGCTTTTCTCAGCGTTCGTCGCGACTAAAGAAGATGTGGAACTTTGATTATAACACAGATAAATAAATATTTTAAAAGAATACAAAAATTTGAAAAAACCTGTTAGCTAGTTTGTTTGCTAAACTGGCGCTTAAAAATCTGTCGTGATTAAAAAACCATAACAAGAACTAACTTTCAGTATCGATTGTGGTGTTTTTGAACTTTCGACTTGTACAGTGGTCTGCAAATACGGTGAATTTCTGTTCACTGGAGGAGCTTTAAGCAGGAGTAGTGCATCAGAACCACAATATGACTGTTTTCTGCCGGGATAAAAATATACCAAATAGATATTTTTACTTAGTAACTAAACAAGGAACCTTATTATGTTAAACAGATAACCAAAATCAATGTGAGTAAGAATAGAACTGAACGGAAGAAGCAGTAATTGGAAATAAGTTACCTTGCTTTATTTGTACTGTTAGCAAAAGGAATGGTGGAATCAGCTAATTTTGGTTTGGGCATCTCTTTTTGTTTTTTTCTCGGCGACACCACTTCTCCATCAAACAAAGTAGATTTCCTACGCCTCTCGCCGGGCATCAAATCTTCAAAGTAGCTCAAATCATTGATGTTCAGTGATTCATTATAAGTTTCGTGCAGCAATGAAAGTTCGTATGAAGTGTCTTTATGCCGATGCTTTTGTAGTACAGTAGACAAAGGAGACTTTTTAAAATCTACAAAAAGCAAGATCGATTACTCATTAGAGGAAACAAGCGGTTTTCATTGAAAGATATATTTAAAAATATCAGGTACTGAATATAAACCATACCACTGCACAGTTTCGAACTTGTTGCCTTGTTTGTTATCCTTCTTCTTTGAGAATATGGTATCATTTTCATGAAACCATTAACAAGAAGACAACGAGTGGACATCTGATCCTGAGCAAATCGATTGAACGACACCTGAAGTTCAATATAAACTGCAATCTTCAGTTCAAGTTAGTTGAAGTGACACTTAAAAAAGTTTATAAGAGAACTTAATTTCACATAGCAGACATACAAGTTTGAAGTAAGCTTAGAATTATATATTTTCTGTTCTGTCTCAACACATTGGTAAAAATTGCACGAAACTAAGTCATTTTCAGATCGGATAAAAAAAACTTGAAATAACTAATTAACATATTAACCATAATTTATTGATTATTTATCTCACATTGGTAGACTTCTGGAATTGTTTGGAGAGCGTGAAGGCCTCTGCAAACATCCCATGTTCCAGGTAGTAGATGAGAAGAAAATCTTGATGGTTTGTGGAGGACTGAAGGAAACTCCGCAGCTGCAACTAAAACATAGGTGGTGAAATGCTAGAAAAACATTTTTAACTTCGAAGCAGATGTAAAAAGGTTGAGAAAGGTTGGTGAGTTTCACAATTAACAGACATACTGTCTATTTGCAACCAGTTGTATACTGTATAAAAATATCTTAACATTGTGACAAAATTTATCGAGAAAATCTAGTGTCACTAACACCATAAGTAGGAAATCATCCCTAATGAGAAGCTGGTTGTGATTCTAAGCAAATGAATACAAATATTGTTATTGCAAAAAGAAATTAATACACTATTAATTAATTCTAAATAAAAACAGTATATTCTTTAATTACTAATCAAGCACTCACTTCCTCGTCAGATGTTAAAGCTAAGGTGATCAGTTTGCCAAGCATTTGACACGATTTGCATTTCTCAAGAAAGAATTTAAAAATTCCGGGAACATGGCTTTTGTTTTGCAGCTCATATGCGTTTGGTAACATTTTGAGTTCAAGAAAGACGTTGATGAGAAATTGTGTGTTTTCCTTTGTAAGATTACTAGCGGGTTCTTTACAAGAGCAGAAAGTAACAAGGAGATCAGTTTGATGTAGCGAATAGAGTGTGCGTACAACGTGAACATAGTAGACTGGTGGAATCTCTACAGTGACTTGTGCCAGACATTCCATTGCATCCTGTGAGAACAAACAGTTCCGTGTTACTTAATGTAGTGCAGTAATTTAAATACTACAAGGTTTTGATAAACAAAAGTCATATCAGGGCATGTTTTTTAAATATAATTATTGATTCACATACTCCAAATAACTGATGATCAAGCAGCCAAAAGGATTCAATCAACGCGGATTCAGTGGACGAAAGACGCAAACATTCTCTGATCTTGTCCACGAGTTTGTAAGACTGTAAGTCTTCTAAACATTCACATACATCTAACGTCCAGTAGTAGAGCAACATCATTGGAAGATTCTCCCCTTCAAATAACGACCGTAAAAACAGGCTGCACATGGCCTGCGAAATAATTTTATTATAGAGAACTGGAAACGACTTAAAAGCTACGACTTCCATCAAGTTTTTAAATAGTGAAAGCGTTATAAGAGAATAATTTAATTTAATTAACTTAAATTCAAACTCAAATTAAGTCAACGGAGCAAATACTGTCAATCATATAAATTTGCATTGAGTTACCTCGACCGTGCTAGGTGGGTAATATTGGTCATCAAACTGCACGGCTGAAGATGATGTCTCAGGGTTTATTTGTTTCCATATAAGGTCAATAAACAAGCACAAAGCTTTGTTGTTCAAACTAAAAATATATATAATTCAGATATCACTGTAATATATGTTTAGGAGATTCGATTTGATAAGTTGTTACTTTATAACCAGTTTACAAAAGGATAATTAATTGACACCACTTTCAGAAGTTTGTGATTAGATTTCAAAACTAAAAGTACGAACTCAAGCAGTGCTTTTCGGCTTTCTTCATAGAACTCAGATAGTGCTTCTCTCGGGTAAACGATAGTCCTTGCGGAATTTTCTTGGCCAATACATAAAGAGTTCTTCTCTGGTACCAAACCACAGTCAAGCAATAGAAGCAACAAATTGCCATACTAAAATTAGATAAAAAGTAGGAATTTGTCTTTAGCATTAACAATGTGTTTATCACATTTTATCACACATTTTAATGTGTTTATGGTCACTGTAGCTTAGTGGTTAGTGCATTCAACCCACAAAATCAAACGGTGCAGGTTCGAAACCGAGCTCGGACATATTTTGATTTCTGAGTTACAGTTGAGTTCATGAGTGGAACTCATTGCGTAATCCAAGCCTAGCTCAAATGGTGGGTTGTCTGGTGAAGCGACTTCGTAGGTACAAATGGGTGCCCTAAGTATGCCAGAACCTAAACCTTGGGATAAGAATAGCCGCTGTTATTTATATGTGGAGAGTCATGTAAAACTCCATTATTATTATTATTACCAGAAACATTTGCAGAGGACTTTTTAAATGTTTACAAACTGTGGTTTAATAAGAAAAGATCTCAAAAAAAATGTTTAGATGTTTTCAACGTAATCAAGCTGGAAAACTGAAGAACAAATGTTTCATTACCAAAACAATATTTTCAAATATATAAATAAAGCAAATATGGCATTACGTTTTTAACGAGATACTCTAAAATTAAGTTAAAGTGACTCTACCATTGATAGATGTTTTGTAATAGATTCACGCAGTTTCAATTCTTCAACACCTTCATCACTTGTAAGCACTTTCACACGATTCAGTTCATGGAATACTTCCTTTAACGTCTGCATCTCTAAAACAACCTTCTTCACCATTCTCAAGCTTTCAACTTCAAAGGTCTCTGTGGTGCTACAGAATATAATATCATCTAAAGAAAAAACAATAAATTCATAGGAGAAAAGCACCATGCATAATCTTCGCCAGAAGGAAGCAGAAGAATGGAAAGACTTTGAATAAGCTGAGCAAAGAGCAAAAACAAACTTTAGTTTTATTTCTACGACATGACTATATTTACAGATACAAACAAACACAAAGAAAATATTCTAGGGTTGACAAAATTAATTATTTATCTATGATTCTATGATGAAGACCTTACGCATATCATTTAGCTGTTTTTTGCGATTAACAACTTGGTTCCATGCCCAATCGTAGATGAGCTTCAAACTGTGACCATTGTGCGTAATGCTGCCACATGCCCATTTTTTAATGCAAGCCATCACAAAAGTGAGACTGCCGTGTTCCAGACTCAATGAAAGCAATGCATCTGTTGTACGCTGTAAAAGAAATGAGATGGATTTATGTTTCACCATCAACATTTACATTTTAAAACCTATAGTCCACATTTGAAGGCAAAAGAAGAGCCATCTTCTTAATTAGATAATACTAAAATCTACTTCAAATTTATTAAAAATTATTATTAAATTTAATTACAATAAAACCAAATCGAGAATAAATTGTTTCCAAAAGTGTGCATCATCATAAAGTCAATGTAGTAATTTAGTAATGTAGAACGAGAAACATGGCAGATACATACTTTATCGTTGTTGTCCTTTGTAATTTCGTGAATTGAATGATCCAACAAACCATTCACCCAGCACATTTGCATTATGTTCTGTGCCTCAAGAAAACTGTCTGTACCCATCTTTCTGATGTCGGCGAGTAGCTAAACCCATTCAAGCATTTTGAAAAATAATGCGATGCGCGATTGAAATACGATTGCGAATCGTTTTAAAAAACAACTCTACAATCTATGAATCTTTCAACTGTTAAAAGCATAGAATAAATAAATTAAAAATATCATAGAAGTATAATAAGTATAATATAGTATAATATAAGTTCTTCTAATAACATTCATTCATTTTGTTTACAAATTTAGTTAAACATTTACAAAGCACCGATTAATTACATACATTAGATGTTTATCAAGATTTTTGTCAGCAATGCATTGATATCAATGGTATTTGTAAAGGTAAACTAATGATTTCTGAAAAACGTTCAAGAAAAACCGAACCCTAAACACCTTGCTTTACACACATTTAGCACCTGTTTTTGAGTTCCCAACATTTTCGCTTTCAAACTGCCAGTCTCTGAAACACAAACAACTTCAAATGATGAAGAAGATGGCCAATAAAACTGCTCGCTTTGTGGGCCAACGCAAGTACGAAAACTCGTCCGAGTGCTTGTGTTTACGTATACATCAAGAAGTCCATTTGGCAGAAAATTCTCTGCAATATCGGACATGGTGTAGAATACAAAGAACGGACAAACAGCTTCCATTCGTCCATACATGGCTTGTCTTAAACAATAAAAAGTTAAGTAATGAACACCAGAAATACACAAACTGTTAACCAACCTGATGGATGAAGGAAGTTGTTTCTGGTACCATCGATTGATATCAAACACACCAAGGTGACATGTTAACATATCTTCCGTATCATTGGAAGGTGCTTCCCAGAGCACATAGCAGACTGAAGAATCGCCGTCTACAAATTCAGTACATGGTTAGATTCCACTGAAGACATACATGAAAGGTTTTATGTAGTAAGATCTAACTGGTTTTAAAATTATTTCATTATTAACAATAGAAAATACTATAAATCCCACAACCATGCTATCATGCTTTGATAAACAAGACTTAATATAAAGTTTCTGCTAAATATTTCTTCTCTCTAAAAACAACATAATACCAAAACTTTTGAGAGAAATAATACGACTGCCAACTGATCTGGAATCCACAAGATGATGAGCGTCAGATGTCAATTGATGCTTAAAACGTGACGTAATGCATTCTAAATTCTGCAAAGTAGAAATATACCAACATGAAAACAAGTCTAATCAAACACGATGGCTTGTAAACAGTTAATATATTTTGTCATCACTTTCACAATCATGCTTTACCTTATATATTGCACCAAAGTTTTTCTTTATCTCCTTGCTCTTGTACGACATTTGAAACATTTCCAGAGATGTAGGCGTATTTATTCTAAAAAGGAAATAACTGAAGAGTGCATGTAAAATCATAATATACAATTGATTTGCAATAAATATAATTTATGCAAGGACTGTAGCAATCTGTAGCATTAATTTTTAAACTTTGTTTATAATCACTAGTAAACACAACAATCAAAGTTTCGTAGGATAGCAAAATTACTGCTGTTGTGTGGGAAGAGGCCCTCTACCAAGCCACAAGTAGCAACAATGTCTCGGGTCATCATCTGGTTCCTGAGAGAAACAAACAAATCTATTCACCTCATCTGTACACCAGAAATGTTTGGTTACAATAAACAAAGCTTTCATAAAACAATTAATAAAGTTTATCTAACAAACCTGAGACAAAAAATGAGTAATTGGTGATCCTGATAAGCCAATATCACTGCTGTACCTAAAAATGTTAAGCATGCTTTTAACATTAAAAAACACACACACACATTTCAATCATCAATTAGCGAGAATACTATCTGTTCGTGTTGTTGTTCATGGTTTGTTCCTGACTTTGACATGTTCTTATGCCCCTACTAATTGCAGTAGTGAGTCTGCTAAATCTCATTTCTATGGTAAACTCACACAAGCTAACAAAGATATGCTAAAATTTAACCGCTTTAAATCCATTAACCTGGGTGATTTCAATGCGTCTATTGGAATGGATTCTAAGAATAGTGGTGCTTGGGACAATGTTCTAGGTCCCAACAATTCTTCCAATTTGGAAACAAATGGCAATGGAGAATCTTTTTTGAAATTTTGTTCAGAAAATAGGCTGAGAATCATCAACAGCATCTTCCGGACAAAGAGAATTCATAGGGAAACATGGGTTCATAAGCTAACAGGCAAAGCAAAACGCCTTGATTATATAACCACTAGGAAATATGTATCAAAATTTATCACATCTTGTAGAGCATATCGTAAAACGGCATCCATCTTTGACACAGATCACTACATAGTAACCATGACATTGAAATATCCTACAACAAACAAGAAACTTTTTCAATTAGGATCTAAAAAACAGACACCCAAGCCAAAGTTGAACATATCCCTTTTGCGCGATAACAAAGACGCTGCTAAGCGCTATTCAGATCAACTAGATTCAAAGCTTGGGTTGGAAGATATTCCAAATGACTTAGAGCAAATAGCAGATGATATTACAGTGGCGATACAAGATTCGCTAAAGGCTGTTTGCCCGAAGAGCATTCCTGAGAAAACTTCTGAACCCTGGCAAGATCTTGAATTACAAAATCTAATGAGTAATCTGCATAAAAATCCAAAAAATAGGGCTCTTCAAAAGCAAATTCGTAAAAAGAGAAAAACCTTAAAAGATCAATATTTTCATGAAAAAGCTATTGCTTTAAACACTGCAGCAGAATCAAGGCAGGTCGAGAAGGAATTTCAACTTTCCAAGACTCGATCTATGCATTCTACCACCTCAAAAATTATGATCTCAAAAGAAAAGTTAACAAAGCATTTCAAAGAACATTTTTCTAAAAAGGTTATTGACATACCACCTGAGTTAGAGCATCCAAATCAGTATAATTATTTGTTGGATACACAGGTTGATGTAAATGAAGATCCACCTAACCTTGATGAAATTGCTGAAGTGGTTAAAACATTTAAGAATAACAAATCTGCTGGTACAGATAATCTTCATTCAGAAGGTCTGAAATACCATAGCAGCAATAATCTTCTTGTGTATTTAACCATGCTTACTTCTCTTATCTGGTCTTTGGTAGCTGTTCCACAATCTTGGCTTGCTATGAAAATAGTATGTCTTTATAAAAAGGGTTCAAAGTCTCTAGCTGAAAACTACCGGGCATTGTCGAATGGATCAAATCTTAGTAAAATAATTCCTCGTATAATTTTGAACAGGTTGCAGGAAACCTATGAGCGGAATATTTCTGAATCCCAGTTTGGTTTTAGAAAAGGTCGGTCAACTGTGGATGCAATCTTTGTCATCAAGAATGTTGTGCAGAAGCATGCTGGACCACTTGTTCTAGTCTTTGTTGATTTAACTGCAGCATATGATCATATCCCTAGAGATTTTTTATTTCGGGTCTTAGAACTACGCACTGGTGCCAAACTTCTTGTATACACTCTCAGAAAATTATATGATGGTACATCTGCATGCATTTCTGGGACAAAAGTAAAGTTTGATATTTTATCTGGCTGTCGGCAGGGAGGCCTAGAAAGTCCAACACTGTTTAACTTCTATTTTGATTTTGTCTTGAAAGTGTGTGCAGAGGCTATTGACAAAAAATATCCAGGTGGATGGGGTGTTCCATTTGAGTACAATATTCCTAGCGAATGCACTAATCGGGGTCAGAGGAAAATTAAGAGGATGAATGGTGTTGAGATTATAAGGTGGCTCCTATATGCCGACGATTTGGTTCTATTTTGTATAAGCATTGCTGATGCACAAGAAATCATGAATATAATGAATACCACTTGTAAAAGGTTTGGTCTAACAATTTCTTTCAAAAAAACAAAAGTGATGCAATTGAATACATCTACGAGTGATACTAAAATTATCATTGATGGTACTGAACTTGAAGATGTGTCCAAATTCTGCTATCTTGGACACATCATTTTCAAGGATGGTAGAAACTCCATTGATCTACGAATTGCAAAGGCAACAGCAAAATTTTACGAACTCAAGGGAGTCCTTTGTGACAAAGAAGTTCATATGTCCATTCGGACAAAAATACTTGAAGCATGTGTTCGTCCCAGACTAACATATGCTACCCAATGCTGGAGGCCAAAAGAGAAATAAATAAAAAGAATTGAAGGTTGTTGGTATGGCTTTCTAAGGCGAATGATTAAGGATGGTTTCCGTAGGAAACCTTCACTTGTAGAAGGAGAAATTAATCATGCTCTTTCTTATGCTAATACAGATCTAGAGCGCATAACAAAAAGTCAACCCTTACGAGAATATATTAACACTCAGTATCTGAAATACATAGCCCATGTATGTCGTAGGGAAAATACAAATTTGACTAAGCTTAGTTTATTTTTCATTTCTAGAGTCCCATACTATCGAGATCCCTGGATAGGTATCTCAAAACTTCTGGGTGATCTTCCTATTGAGCAGATTAAAAGAGAAACACAGTCTAAGACTGGTTTCACCAGGCTCCTAGGAGTCCTGACTCATATGAAGCCTAAAGCTTCAAAATGAGTACCTAAACTGTACTGTAATTCAAAGGATAAAAGAAGCACAGAAACCAAAATGATTTATTAAGGAATAGATTAGAATAAAAGACACAAATACAATAGATACTCGAACAAAGATATAGAACAGCATGCAAGTCTAGTTTTAAAAGCATATAAAAATATATCTGAAGCTTTATGACTTCTTACAGCAGCTGAAAATTCTCCATGGACCAAACTTGAAAACAACCAAATGTATAGCCAACAACCAACTCAACAGATTGTGGCATGAACATTAGCGCGGAGATCCCACAGTTGTCTAAGAATGAAATAATTAGGTTTGAGACTAAATCCAAAATTACACCCTAATTAAAGTCACCAATATGCCAAGACTGAATGTATTCAGATGGATAATTTATTAATACCAAAGAAATCTCAGAACCACTATTGACATTGAATACAGGTTGTATTTGAGTGTTTTGAAAATTGGTTAGTCTAGTTCTAGTAAGACACGACTTAAAAAATTGGAAATTTTTGATTTCTACAAGATTTCTACAAAAGTCAGAGAGTTTAAAAATATTTGAGGAGACACTGACCTGTAAAGCATGATTTCAGAATTTTACCACATGGTGAAATGTACTTGAAGCCTTTACCTGAGCACATTGAACCTGGTAACATTGAAAATAAACGTAACCATAAGTAAAGATGGCAGATCTTGGATTTTACACTTTTTCAAATTTAACATCTATTCTACAGAAATGTCAACCAAAGCGGTAAATTTTGGAAATAATAGCAAAGCAAAAATAATTGCTATTATGTAATGACTTTAGTGTGGAACTCTATGTATACTGCTAATAAATTTAAAATTTATGGCTCCATAATAGGATCTTAACTCTGGTGTTAATCCTTTAATATGACTAAAAATTTACTGTAATCGCCTTAATAATTTGATTTGACTTCAATTAGTACAGCGTCCTTTAAATATTTAAAAATTTATTGGTTGATAAAACCATTTAAAAAAACATACCACACTTCAAAGAGACACTAGATTATTTATTACTGGAAGTGATTAATCAAAAAGGTTGTCTGTTTGTAAAAAAATATTTGGAGCTTAGGGACCTACACACCAATATACTAACTGATATTACACAAAAAGATGAGAATGTAAAAAAGCACACACAAGTTATTGGATCTATTGACCACCACTACATGAAACTCTGAAAATCATTTTGTTCCTCTAACTTCTTTGATCAGACATTTACATAGTGTGTTCATTTGCAACAGCTTTGAAACTATTGACCACAGTAAGCTAGGGTTGTATTGGAATTTAAGTATACAGTATATAATGTATTTATTTTCGGACGTTAATGTACACAATATTCCAAAATCAAATAGTGAACAATTAATTGCCATTAAGTGGTATAATTGACTATTTTACACAACAAAGTGTTTACAAGCAAACTATTGAAGATTTAAAAAAATATATCACAGAATTGTGTACCAATGTACATGTGTGTTTCATTAAAATATAGGAGATTGATAATTGTTTTGAAATGTGCAGGATTATTAACTTGAACATAGGTCCTTTAAATTTTTCCTTGCAATTTTGCATTACGCAACACATCTAATCAAATCTGGTTTGTAAATTAAACAAGAAAGTAGTTAGGAATGCTCAACATAAGAACGGTCTTTATATATCCTAGTAGAATGTTTGAAATATGGTGTACATTACATCACAATGATTGTTTATAGTTATCTATACCTGACAAATCTATACTGCAATGCTTGTCCTGCTCTCTTGCTTTGTCTCTTAGGGCACAATTATTATCCATTTCTGATGGATCAATTACCAACAAGGTGCTTGGCGATGTAATAGAGAACTGCTCACACAAATCATCAGTTCGCAAATCAGTTAAATAAAGATGACCAGTTTCTGTTCCCACGGCAACTACACCAAAACAGCATTTTAAAGCTGGACTAAAATGATAGAAAGAAAACATTGTAAAAAGAGTAAAAAAGTGCTATGAAAGAAATTGTTAACATCACGTTAATCAGACCAATGGAGAAACATAATTCTGTCTTATATCAAAACTTATATGCCAAAGGGCAGAATACCATCAGAGTGTAGAAACCAATAAAAAATTGCTTTAAAAATATTTTATTTACCATATTGGTTGATATTAAAAATTAAAAACTATTAAAAAGACAGATATTTCTCAGACGATTAGTTAGTGCCAAACAAAGATTATTTCTAGTAAGGTTCACCTCAAGAAGGATGTTGGTTCTGCTGCACCACCACCATATTTGATCATTTCAAGACATTGTGGAATCGAAGGGATCATTACAGCTTTCACCACACGAGAAACTCCAAGATCATAAACACATAGCAAACCCTTTGACGACATAGCGTCACATTTAAGACCAATAACTAATTGACTGTTACACATACAAACACATGTAATATTCCGCATGGAGTTAAGAGAGCTAAAATCACAGGCTGACAATCGATTCCCTGATGATAAGTTTAA
This sequence comes from Candelabrum cocksii, assembly GCA_963930725.1. NCBI lineage: Eukaryota > Metazoa > Cnidaria > Hydrozoa > Anthoathecata > Candelabridae > Candelabrum > Candelabrum cocksii. The sequence continues at coordinate 18,036,694 of OZ005664.1, forward strand.
CAACTCTAATGAGCTGCCTTTCGCAATGTAACAATATTTTCCATTGTTGTATATATGAGCTGTTGCGAATTCTACACTTTCTTCTGATGAATCAATCTTGTCTAAACATTCTTGAGTGGCAACGGAGAATGGGACAATATCAGACTTTCTTTCAGGTTGAAGTTCTTTCATGATGAAAACTATATATTGTTATTTAAAACTAAATTAAAATGACAAATATATAAGAAAATGGGTAATTATCATCAACACTCTCATTACGGAATCTTTCATTTTATCTTATTCAATACAACAAATGAGAAATGTCTGTTTTTCATTTTCTACCGATGAACCTCGAAAATCATCATCAGTTGTTTTATATGTCATTTTAACTTAGTAAGTTTCACAAAATGACTTTTTATACTTATTTTAAACAGAGCTGTTTATTTTTGAGACTGAGATTCAAGTTTTAGAACGAAAAAACATTGTGTGTTGCGGCCATTTTCTTTTACAAAATAAAGTTACAGTTAGAACTACAGTTGAACTCATGTAATTTGAACTCCTATAATTCGAATAATCATGTAAATCAAACAGATTCTTTGGTCCCCCGGTTGAATTATTTTTCATGTAATTAATTAATAATTTTCCATGTGGCAACTTTGCACCTTTATAGAAAATTTAATATATATATTTAAAAATTAAAAACACATATAAAACCTCTTCAAACACGAAATATTGTAGCCACATAAACAATTCTTTATACCATACAATACATATCTATAATATGTATCTCAACACCAAATATTCCCCTAGCTATGGAGTTCGGCATTTTTTTAGTGTTTGAAATCTCGAAAGTGGAAAATAAGGAACAATATTTATTTGGTTGTCGTATGGCAACTTCGCACCTTAAAGGGTTAAATGCTACAAACAACGAATTACATACAATTTTATGAATACAACTTATTCAGTGCTTATGTTCACTAGTGTAATTTAAATATATAAAAATTAATAATTAATTGTAAATAAAAAATAGTGCAGCTTGACATGTGCAGTATGACAATGTGTAATAGATTACATCAAGGAATCTTCCCTTGATCGAAATATCACAGTGTACGGATGAAGGTAGACAGTTTCCCCTTGAATCCCCTCCAAAGATGGCAGACCTTCTTCAGGATTAAACTCAATACGGAAATCTTTGATCATACGCGACATGAACAGAAACAATTCAGCTCTAGCCATGGTTTGACCTAAGCAAAATCTTCTTCCTGCTGAAAATGGCACAAAACTTTTTCCTTTGGTTGCAAAAAACTGACCTTCTTCATCCAACCATCTTTCTGGATAAAACTTTTGTGAGTTCTCCCATATGTTTTCGTTGAAATGCATGTTCCACTCATTGTAAAATATGGTGGTGTCTTTGGGTATTGGATGGCCCATAATCTCTCCATCTTTTGTACTTTTATGTGGGGAGCCACTTAGAACAATGGATGAAAAACGCAAAACTTCTTGAATAGTAGACATCACTAATGGAAGATTTGGTCTGTCGTCCAACGTAGGATACACCTTTGGTCCAAGGACAGTGGTCATTTCATCGTTCAGCTTTCCCTGGTATTCAGGCCAATACATTAGATACAAAACAATCCAACGAATGGTTGTTGCTGTTGTATCAAAACCAGCCAGTATCATATCCATTAAAACCATTTCTAAATGGTCATCAGTTATTTCAGACGCATTCTTCACCATAGACTTTTCAGCATGCAATTTTAAAAGAGCATCAGTAAAATCTTTCACATTGGTTCCATCAAAATGTTCTCGATGCTTTACAAGTTTTGTATGCAAAAAATCATCTTGTTTGTGCATGTATCTTGTAAATTCGACCAATTTCCTGTTAGGTAAATGTCAAAGCCAAGGAAAGAAAACAATCCAGTCTGTGAGCTTGAATGTCTTCATCATGACATCATTAATTTTAATGATTTCTTCCAATTCTTTATCTTCAGGTTCATAATGATCGTTAAACAAAACGTTACAGATGATGTTCATAATTGCAGCTCCTAACACAAAGATATATATTGAATATATTACAATTGTAATGGTGTAATAATCTTTTTGAAATAAAAGCAGTTAAGTTAAAGCAAGTATATATATAATAATATTATATTATATTTAGTTAGACAGGCTATAGGCAGAAACACAAAATTATATACCAAGTTCCTTATTGAAATCTACAGGGACGCCAGGATATTTTCTCAATCTCTTGTGGAGCTGTTCACTTTCCAATTTCATTTTGTCTTCCATTTTGTCAGTACCATTTCCACATATTTTCAATACACTATGAGTCATTTTTCTCAGTGAAACCCAGACTGGGCCATAGTCTGCACCTGCAATGTCTTTATAACCACGAGTAGAAAATTCAGTTAAGTAGTTCAGAGGTCTACCTTAAAAATACAAAATATATATTTATTTTACAATACTGTTTGAGTATATAACCGAAAAAATGAGAAGCATTTCATACTGATAATTTTGCATATGTCATTTTTATTGAACTCATTAATGCTGACTATAATATTCTTATCGCTAAATTAGAGTATTATATATATATATAAAAAGTCAATTTCTCTTACTTGTTGAATCGAAACAGTTTGTTTCTGTGAATGGATATGAATCTTTTCTTAAACATTTGCTGCTGTTCCTTGTGGGTAATATATACAAATGACTTAGATAGTTTTTAAAATCTTCTTCTGTTCATCAATCAATAAAAATGCTAACGCTTTGTAAAAATATAACTATGATTGAAAAGGTATATATATTATGCTGTTGATGCCAAGCCAAGTCAAGTCAAAAACTTGAAATTGTGTTTTTTCAATGTTATAAGTGTATGTTTCACTCACGCTCTTATTCTACACACGTAACTGACAATGAACTCTATCTGCTTGCAGATCACGATAGAAAGCAGTAGAACCAAGAAAAGATAGCTAGCTCTAGGAACAGTATTGCATGTTCTTATACGTACTGTATATAGCTACAGCTAGCTAGCATGCGCCACAAGTGACAAAGTAGGAAATTTACCCAGGAAGTGGTCAAAGACAAATCCAAAATTTGAGAAAATTCACGCTTCACGCTCCAACATTAGTAAACCCCCTTTCTTATTTTCTGCATCTTCCACTCACTGTATATCCTTTAATTTTTTATTTACGATAACTTCAAATCTTTTCAAATTTACAAACATTCTTATATATATATATATATATTATAGGATGTATAATTTATGGTTAGGATTGGTTGGATCCACTCCGTTGACCAGATGTGTGTATTTATGAAGTGTGACATATGAAATATATATATATCCTATCGAATCCTATCATATTGGTATATTTACCTGAAAAAATGTTTCCTTTTGTTACGAAAGCATCAAGCATTGGTTCTATAGAATTCAGTACAACAATTCTTTCAGTTCCTACGCTGAGACTGAAAACATCACCATATTTTTCAGCAAGTTTGTTCCATGAAAGATATGGTTTCCCCATGATTTGATGGATGTTTCCAACTAATGGTAACGGAAAAGGACCAGGGGGATACTTTGAATACTCGAACACATGTTTGATGTAGTTGTAAACAAGATACACAACTGAGACAACTACCAATGTAATGCAAACTTCAAACAACATTATAAACTATTGGTAAAGAGCTTGAAGATATCCATTATGGCCGTGGATATTGTTCCGACAGCGGATCTTGTATATCTGCGGATAAAGACCCGACATTTCATTGTAAATCATTGTAAACTTAACCCTAAACCTATCCCTATCCCTAAGTCAAACCTGAACCCTAAGCCAACCCTAACCCTTTCATTTAGAAATATAATATCCGCTGTCGGAACTCTAACCACGGCGATCCATTTTATTCAAATTATTTTAAACACGGCGGAGGAGCTTTACTTGTTCGTTTTATCATGACGCGCACTGATTATGCACTCTTCTATAATCGTACTCTCAGGTGCTTAATACAAGGGGGGAATAAACGGGGGGGGGATGGGCAAATTTTGCTTAGATTAATTAAACGGGGGGAGGGGGTGTCTTCATAAAAAGGGGGATGGAGTTTGTTTCTCTCCAAATCTAATAAACGCCCCCCCCCCCTTGTATTAAGCACCTTGGCTAGGTTTATACGGCCGCACTTACGTCGTGTCTAATTTAATTAAAGAGAAATTTGAATTAAGTTTCACATTAAAGCGGCTGTATAAAACCAATGCAAAATTAAGTGCGACGTTAATAATTAAGTCTGGCAGTTTTTGCCGAACTTAATACAAAAGTGCGACACAAATGCGACGTGGGTTTATACACACGATCTATCGTCGCGTCTAATTTAATACACCTATCCAACACTATTTAATTGCGTGCGCGTTTTAAGGACTGGACTCTAATTAGCGGGCAAAGATTTTTATATGTCAAGACAACGCGCCACTTTAGTTGAGAAAACGAACAAGCATTAAACTTCAAGCATTGACAAGATTATAAATATGGATTACGATATGATAGAGAAACTAACAGTAGTAGAACTCAAAACTTTTTTGAGACTTCGTGGACTGAGACTGTCTGGTAAAAAACAAGAACTTATTGCAAGAGTATTTGCTGCAAGTGAAAATGATGTTCAACCGATCCAATCTGCTCTTGAAGTCGAACAAAAACTTCATACAGAATACAAAGAAAAATTGAAGATGGATGATGATATAGAAATACCGGATCCCTTAAAGATAGAAGAGGGATGGATGGCAGAGAATGATGGTTTACGATACTGGCCAATGTTATTGTACCCAGATATTTTTAATTACATTATGTTTTGTCCTAGTGAACTTGGCAGCAAAGATCTAAGTGATTATAAAGATTGCAAAGCATACAGTTACTATAAATGTGGATGCTTACAACCTTTGGAGTATCACAATGTAAATATAGCTAGTGACTATTGTATACTAAAAGGCGAATGTAGAAAGTCAGAAAAAATTAATGATATTTTCCATAAACTATGGATCATAACAGAAAAAAAGACTGCCAAAATCAGGTCAGCACATTGTACATGCATGGCAGGAATGTCACAAACTTGCAACCATGTTGCAGCAGCAATGTTTAGAGTAGAAGCTGCAGTTCGTACTGGTTTAACAAACCCATCTTGTACAAGCTCCTCGAATCAATGGTTGCCCTGTCGCAGAGAAGTAGTTCCAGTAAAAATAAAAAACTTAAACTTCAGTAGAGAAGATTTTGGTCAACGAGGAAAGAAAAAGAGAGTTCTGGTCTCTACCCCAAAGAAGATGTATAATCCACTTGTCAATTGTACAGAAAAGTTACTAAATTTGAGTGACATTGCAAACTTCCCCGGGGTGTATTGTACACACAGCCGTACCAAAGCCAGAAATTGATTTCCATAGAGAGGATGTTTCTAAATCATCCAATATACCCACTGAACTTTCTACCATTGATGACATCATTTCAAAGTCACAGAATATTGATGAATTTTATGAACTTTTAAAAGTCTGTATTGAAAATTGAAATTGTTGTTTATTTACCATATAATAAAAATACAAAAAATTCATAGAAAAACAAATTACAAAAATATATGGTTGGTGTCACTCAATAGCATAAAGCTGAACAATGTAGTGACACCACAGTAGAAATATGCGTAAAAAAAATATATCTAGAAAAAATATATATTATCTAATTGGCAAAGATACACACAAAATAAAATATAAACCACCAAGCAAAACATATATTTGTTTAATAACACTAAGCTAAACAAGGTTTACCCCTGATGCTAAGTTTGACTAAATTAGAAAATTGTTTACTGTTTAAATCAAAAATAGAATTTAACCAATGCATGTTTTTATATTTTACATCAAAAATATTTTTAATGTCTCTAATTGATTTGTTCCATTCAATGATGCTTTGGTGTTTGAGTATTTTCCATAAAAAATTGTATTATATGAACAAATTTTAAGTTCATTAGCTAAGGCATTGCGAGATGGATAAAGATGAAAATGACAAAGTTTAGTGAAGAAATTGCCAATCGAAGGGGGGATATTTTGGTTTAAAGAATCAAAAACAAACATAATGTTGAGAAGTTTAATAGTAGACGAAAATGGAAAGATATTAAATTTAGTAAATGCAGCAGTTACATTTGATCTAAAAGGTTGAAAATTTATAATTCTTAGTGCTGATCGTTGAATAGAACATAATTTATTTAGATTTATGCTTCTTTTTTGTCCCCAAATTTGACAACAATAAGTTAAATGTGACGAGAAAATTGAAAAATACAAACTTTTCAAAATTTTTGTGTTAACGTGGTATCTAATTTTTGAAAGCATGCTATTTGATCGGCTCAATTTTTTACAAAGTTCGCTTAAGTGGGGTTTCCAAGTTAAGTTTTCATCAATTAAAACTCCCAGATAATTAATGCAAGTTGATTGTTTTAAACGTGATCCATTCAACATGATTTTAATTTCAGAATCATTTTTTTTATGATGCTTCTTAAAAATGATAAATTCGGTTTTATTAGCATTTAAAGCGATAAGATTTGCATTAAGCCAATCATTAACTCTTTGTAAATCACAATTTACTTTTTTACATAAGGTTTTTATTGACTTGTTGATGTATAACAAATTAGTGTCATCTGCAAAATGATGCACTGTTGAAAACTTTATACAATTATGAAAATCATTAATATAAACTAAAAATAACAAAGGGCCCAACACAGAACCTTGAGGAACGCCGCATCAGATTGACTTTAACGATGATGAAAACCCGTTAATCGTTACATATTGTTGCCGATCTTGCAAATACGAAGCAAACCATTCATTAACAATGCCTCTTGCACCCATGTGATCAAGTTTTTCGAGAAGAATTTTGTGATGGACTGTATCAAATGCCTTCTTTAGATCAACAAAAATACCACATGCAAAAAGATCAGAGTCAATAGCTTCTCTCACTCTCTCTGTTATACTTAATAAGGCATGAGCTGTTGAATACTTCGATCGAAACCCAAATTGTAATTTGTTTAGGCAATTAAATTTATGTAGGAAATTGTAAATTCGAGAATACATAAGTCTTTCCAAGAGTTTACTGATGTTTGAAAGCAAAGATATTGGTCTATAATTTGAACATTCTAATTTAGAACCTTTTTTGAAAAGCGGCAAAACTGAAGATGTTTTAAGAATGTTTGGAAAAACACCAGTCGTAAAAGATAGGTTAAATAACTTTGAAAGAACGACAGAAATTGAATTACCTAATTCTTTTAGGATCACAATAGGTATACTATTTGGTCCAGTAGCTTTTCTATTACTTAGATTATGTATTAATGAGGAAATCTCTATTTCATCAGTTGGAGATATAAAAATACTGTTGAGGTTCGGATTATTTAGGTATTTTTTAAAATTTGTATGAGATGAATGAATTTTAGATTGGATGTTATGTGCGACTGTCGTAAAATATGAGTTAAATTTGTCAGCAATTTTCACAGGATCGGTCAGCGAAACACCATTATCATCTAGAATAACAGTTGGAACAGAATCTTTTTTACTTTTTAGATTTATTAAACGTTGTATACCGATCCAGATTTTTCGAAGGTTCTTTGAGTTATCAATGAAGTATTTCTTAAAATGGTTTTGTTTGCTGCATCTTAATAGTTTAGCCAATAAGTTTCTGTATGAATTATACCGAGATTTTAACTTGATTTTGTTATTAATATCCTTAGTTCGAATATATTTGCGATAAATTGTATTCCTTATTTTTATTGATGTTAAAATACCTTTTGTTATCCACGGTTTGAGAGAGAGCTTGAAGCTTTTAATACTGACCTTTTTGAGTGGCATATACTTGTTTAATAATCCGTTAAAAACCTCAAAAAATAAATTAAAACTGTTGTCAGTGTTAAGTTTATCAAATTCAAGAATTTCATCCCAAATTACGTTATTAAATTCAGAAAGAAAACCTTTTTTATCAAAATATGTGGTATTTCTACGAAAGATATTGTGTTTACGAGGAACAAATGTTGCATAAAAGTTAGGTTGAATGAAAAACTGAGGTAAGTGATCAGAAATTGTTGATGTTAAGTTACCAGACAACATATTTTTATTACAACAGTTAGAATATATGTTATTAATAATTGTTTTAGATTTCTCAGTAATTCTTGTTGGTAAGGTAATATGCGGAAGAAAGTTATTAGAAGTTATAAAGTTGAAAAAATCAGAAGTTTCATTATCAGAATTAACTTTAATTAAATCTATATTGAAATCTCCAAGTAAAAAAATACTTTTGTTTTCAGAATTTAACTTTGAAAAAAGAGGAAGAATAAAATCATTTGTAAAAACATTAATATACATACATGGATGACGATAAATACACCCAACAATAATGTTTACTTTTTTTGGACGGATTATTTCAATAAAAATCGATTCTAAGTGTAATTTTTTATACATCAACAAGTCATTTCTTGGTTTGTAATTTAATTTTGTAGAAATGTAAAGAAGTGCACCACCACAAGATGATTCAGTAGGAGTGTGTTCAATATTATAACCTTCTAATGATATTGGAATTGGTGGTTGAACGTCACATTTTAGTTTAGTTTCGGTTAAACCAATAATACTAAAATCAAAGTTAAGTAAACGTAACATGATACAAAATTCATCAAAATGTTTGTTGAGCGAAGATATATTTAAATGAAAAATTGAAAAAGAGTTATTGCTGTCAAATTTGGAGGAGACAAAGTCATCAATATTGAAATACTTACACTTTATAAAATTTGAATATAAGTCATTTCCTTCTTTTGAATTATCAACGCAATTTGTGGTAAAAAAGTCATTGAACATAGAAAAGAGTTTGTTACGGTCATAAGAAGGAAGAAATTTCATATTAGTAGGAATTTCATTTGAGTCTATAATAATATTAGAGTTGAAGACTTGGAAAAGTTCATTATCCGAAACGTGACTGAATGGAAAAATTTCACTAGTGCATAAAATACAAAACCAATTAGAGACGTTTGATTGTAATAAACGGTAATCAATGTCATTTAATCCATTGCATTTTTTATGTATCCAAGAGTTACAAATATCACATTGTATTGCATGGTGGTTGTTTTTAACAGTTTTTTTGCACACTTTGCAAAAACATCTTTCCATGAAAAGAGAAGAACTAAAACTGGTTTTGTTAATTAGCAGAAATAAAAACGAACTTTGGAATAACAAAAAACATTAATCAAGCTAGGAGGGTTATTAAATATCAAAACTGAAAATCAGGATATAAATTGACCAATGTATTGACATGGTCAATTAAAATTCTGTTCTCGTTTGTGGTACGTTTAATAAAAACTTTGCCATTGAGAGAAAATGTTTCAGAGATGAGATTTGCCCGCTTTAACATACGGCAAAAAAAGGAAAGCTTTTCAGAATAAGGACAAAGATTTTCTCTTATAAAAATCTTTGTCACTTTGCGGCCTAGAGTACGCGATTTGAAGTCTTTTGGTTTTTTCCTGTTCTGAAAGGCTTGCACACAGGCCTTCCTGTTCACAAATCTCACGATCGTTTTCTTTGGTGTTGATCTTCCAATGCGATGACACGCCTCTATATCGCAGCCATCAACCGATATGTCCATCGCGTCAAAAATTTCAATAATGGCTCCCTCGAGATGTTGATCTTCCACGGAGTTCGGAATTCCGTCAACCACAACATTATTTCTCCGGTTGTAATTTTCCAGATTATGAATGTCCTTCTCCAAACAAACCTGGCTTTCTTCCAAAGCATCAACCTTTGCTCTTAATCGACGGTTTTCTTCGACAAGATTTTTTATTACGACATCTTTTATATGTAATACGCTTTCACTAATCTCATTAACTTTGCTTGTCATAAAATTCTCGATATTGTCGACCTTTTTTGACATAACAAGAAGGTGTTTTTCAAAGTTAACGAGTTGGTCTTTAATGTCGTTCATCCTGGTCATTGATGCCAAAACAAGAAGGAGTAAATATGTGGGTAATGGTGATAATGATAAAGGTAATGTCAATGATTAATGTTTTAAGATAAAAATCTGCTACAAAACCAGCTTTGCGGAGTTACATAATTTTATGGAGAGCAGAAATATAATAATAAAATATAATAACGTAGCTAGTGGTATGAGAGTGGATAGATATGAAAGTTATGATAATATGTTACCTTGTGTGGAGATACTCCGCCCGGTGGCAAGCAGTCAGGCGTTGAAATCCACACAAAGGAAACAAATATATGAGGATATATGAGCACTGCAACGAAGAACTGCAAGTGATTTTAATGAGTTGGTAATATGTAATTACTTTTAAATGAGAGGGAGTTAATGTTGAAAAAGTGAGTTAGGAGAGTTTAAAATTCAATCAGTGAAAAAAAAATGTTTCTTTCCTCACAAATTCCACCAAAATCTGCCAATCGAAGTCAAAAAAAAAAAACACCCAGCAAACACCAAACAATATCCCAAAAGTAACCACTGACAAATAAATGGAAATAAAACAAATTTCCACTGCTATACTATAAAATTAAACCACAGAATATCCACTCAAAAAAACAACGTCTTGCATGTATCAATTTCAAGTCACAAAAAATGAATGAATGTATGACTATAGAAAACATTTAAAAAATTGAAGTTTTAACTCGTGGTCAAAATCTAAATGAAAAATGGTTCCTTTTTCGCAAGAGTGATTACTGCTTCCAAATGCCATGATGTATTAACCAAAATGAGAAAGGTTAAAAAACATTCAAATAACTACTTTGATATGTCATCATTAAATTTTAGAGTTTCTGGTTTAACATACACAAACCCTGATATTCCAGCTCTAAAATATGGTAGAACAATGGAAGTAAATGCAGTCAATGACTTTTACAAAATCATGAAGGAAAAACATGCAAACTTCCAGTTACGTGAATGTGGACTGTATTTAGATGAAACAGTACCGTTTATTGGTGCCAGTCCAGACAGAATAGTATGGTGTGATTGTTGTTCACCTGCATGTTTAGAGGTTAAATGCCCCTTTTCAATTAACCATACTTCACCAAATGACCCAAATATAAAGCTACCATATCTTCATACAAAAGAAGATTCAATAACATTGAACAGAAAACATAAGTACTTTACTCAATGCAAGACTCAAATGGCAGTAACCAAACTTAGTCATGCTTATTTTGTAGTGTGGACACCTCATGGACGTGTTATTGAACATCTCTCTTTTGATCAAGATTTTTGTCAGGACATTAGAGACAAGCTGAATAAATACTACAAAGATATTTATTTGAAAACAGTATTTGTTAACTGACTATCAGTACTGGTAAATCTATCGCTATTGGAAACCAGAAAAAATATTTTATATATATAGTGCACGTCAATATATGATGTACCGTAAATATATGATATATATATATATATAAATTATTTTTCTTTCGTATTCCACATTCTACTTTTGTTTACTTTGTCATTACTACTAAAAGCTTAATATAAGAAAGAACGCATTTCTTAAAAAGAGAGTTTCTTCAAATAATCATTTTTGGGCTGCTATCAGAAAAGAGAATTAAGAAAAAAATGCAGGCTACAGTAACATAAGAAGCAAACACTATTTTGATTTGTTAGACAAATCAGTAAAACTTTCGAACTCAAGTATATAGGTAGTTAAAAACTGTTATAGTTAGAACAATAATGGTAGTTGAAACAAAATAGGTTTATTTTGTTTTAACTATTAACCTAGGCTTCAAATTACATAAAGCTGCACATGATAAAACTATATCGTCTATATTATGTAATAAAGTAATAGGTATAACTGCCTTTAAAATAGGAAAAGTTTTTATGCGGTTAATAGCACGTTCAACATGTATTCTCAGATTAGCTATTTCTTTGGTCTTCTGAGTTTCTTTTTTCGTAAATTGGCTTTTTACTCTGGCACCTGGTGGTATACTTAGGCTACAATACCTTAATAACAAATCTTCTTGTATTTGGAAACCACGGTCTGCCATAATTTCATCATTTCTTTCAATCAAATCGTAAAAGTTACTGTCACTGGTAATAAATTTGTCACTAGCTCTTCCCCCATAGCAATCTGATAAAAATGTAATGTACTCTGAGGGAGAAATGCCAACAAGAAATTTAATTGTGTTGTGGTGTTTATAATCAGACTATGTAGCTGCTTGATTATCTAACTCTTTTGGACGTTCTATAAAAACTTCAGCACAGTCAAGAATTACTCTACATTTGCTGTGTCCCAATTTTTAAAAATAATCTGGCAAGTTATCTCTAATTGCTTCTCGAGGAAGCCAAGCCACAAGAACGCGACCTAAAATTTGACTTAACACTTTGATCCAAGTTGTAAATGTGTTTGAACAAGTTGTTGTTGAACAACCAAAGCGATCAGCAAGATCTTCATTCATGAGCCCGAGGCGAAGGCGCATTAGAGTCAACAAAAATTCATCTCTATCACTCAAAATCTGGATATTTGAAGTACCAGCTCGACGTTTTACTTTGCTATATGTCCTAGCACGATTTGGTCCTCTCCAATAATTAAGCTTTGGTAGATATGGCTTTAATAAAAGAAATACTGTGTTAAATAGAACTATGGATGATAGTCCAGTATAGAAACACATCTTATTATTATTAGTAATTTTTCGCCAAGTAATTTTCGCAAACTTTCCTCTTCCATTTCTTTAATTGATATGTGCTTTTGGAACATCCAATAACAGCACAATTGACATTTACCATAATTTTAACATATATACTGTATATATATAGCTATTAATCCTTGGGCACTGATTTGTTTTCGTTCACAAATCTGATTTCACAACGAAACTTTGCCAGCTAAACTAGAACCTATTCTTCTTACCGCGCAAATTCATAATGACACCCTGCTAAGTCGGATAGGTGTATTGCTCATGATTTTATGTAACGAAAACACGAATATCGATTTTACGCATGCGCATTACAACATTGAACTTTTTCTCGAGCATGCAGATTCAAATATATTTCGTGCAAGTCTATAGAAACAAATTCCAAGTCGTATTTCAGGACTGATCGGTTCTTCTGCAATAAATCTTCTTTCGATTTTACTTCTCATGCAGGATAAAACATATAAAAATGTATCTCTTGATAAACGAAAAGTTTGCTTGAAACGCTCATCAGTATAGGTTGTTGTCTATAAATTATCCCACCACCCAGTATTTCTGTTGAAACGTCTACAGGTACGCACTCTTCTTGTTGGCATATTGAATTCTAAAATTCTGTTCGCGTTGCTGCAAAACATTACAAAAATTGTGGAAATAAGAACCGTCTGTTCCGACACATTTTCAAAATCATCGCGATACATTTCTTCCTTCTATTTCTCCTTAATATATTGTGATTTATGTGGTGTTTTTTTTTTGTTTTTTTGTTTTTTTTTCATATTGTTAAAAACATGAAAACATTTCAATGGTCTAAGGTACGCTGCAGAAATCTAAATAGATCTAATAAAATGTGTTTGAATAAGTGTGATCACGGCGAATTGCAATGTTTGTTGCAGTTGAATTATTGATTCGTCGATTTTGTCGATTAAATCGTCGATTTATTGCCGTTCTTTCGCCGATTTGAATTATTTAAATTAAATTATTAGTCGCGACGCAAGTGCGGCCGTATAAACCTAGCCTTCGGGCCAAACAATGTCAGTCCTAAGTGACGAAATCTTCGCGGGGTGACGAAAATTTGGGCCGATGAAAAATTTGGGCCTAAAAATTTATTTTGATGCAAATGTCCTTGATTTAGAACATTCTAAATTTTTGTTGTTGTTTTTGACGACGTGGTTAACCACGCGGTAGTTTTCCCGCCCTTTTTTAGTGTTGAGAACATTTCAAAGTTTTAAATAGAAATATACTGCCTGGGAAAAAGCTAAAGTTGGAGATAAAGTTGTTGTTGAATTTGAAACCACTAACGAATATTCGAAGAAGGCTGATCCATACTGCTGTGCTATAAGAAGAATTCTTCATAAATCGTCTGGTAAATTGGAGACAGTGGGTCATATACTAAGAAAAGTTTCCAGACATTGTTATTATTATACCCTTAATCTTAACGTTTAGAAGTGTAAGGTTCTTTACTCACAAAAGAATGAAAAAGTTCATAACAAAACTCTACAACTACGACCATAAGCAAAGTGGCCATGCAGAAAACTCTAGTGACGAAGAATATGAGATCCATGTTGACCTTGGTGAAGTTTTAGAAGCAACAGATGTTGAGTGGCAGTGGAAGTGACAATGAAGTAGTGCAAAAAAAGAGAAAAAGAGTTGTAATTTACAGTGAAAGTGATAAAGAGGATGAAAGTGATCACGAAGGGACGAGAGCTAAAATTGATGACAAAGCTAAAAATGGTGAAATCGACATTATGTTAGAAAAGTGCTTGTAATTATTATTTAAAAAAAATTAAAAGACGTATTTCATAGCTACTTTTCTCGTATTCCTGACCAGTATACTACACCTTTACTGCGATTTTACTTTATATTTTATTCTAATAAAAATTAGAAAAGACCCAAATTTTTCGTCGGACTAAATTATTCGTCGGCCGTAAGTGACAAAATTTTCGCGAGGTGACGAAAACATGAATAAAAAACGCTGTATTTCATCAAAAATAACCGTAGCACAAATGGGAGCAATTAAATACACTAAAACCTCGGGTCGAGGTCTTTATGATAATGCTTAATGAGCGTTCTGGAAGCCTCATTAAAAAACAAACAAACAATTCCGGTTTCTTTAAGGTCCCCGTTTTAGAAAGATGCTCGAAGTAAAGAAATAGAGTTCCAATAGCCAGCAGTGTGGTGGCCCATCGTTATCACATCGAAAATAATATAAAATTATGTAAAAAATAAAATAAACAGATAGATAATAGTGATAACGATGGGCTACGTAAACTTTTTTTCCAATTTTACAGATGTGATAACGATGGCCATCATACAGTTGTTTAGGCTCGAGGCCACGTGCAGCATTTTTCATCCACACGCAGCGCTAGAGTGCTGCAAAATTCATGCAGCAAATTTTATCTGTGGCCCCACCATCCAACAAATTCTGCGAAATTGTGTCATTATTGGACATGAGCATGAAGAGACAACAAGCTCTAATCTGTGTTGCTTGTTTTTGTTGAAAAACGTGATCAAAGTTTCTCGTTCTTCATCGTCAAAAACAACTTTAGTGGTTTGTGCTTCTTTCAAGAATAACATTTTTGCATAAAATTTCCAATTTCTTTGGTACTTTTTCTTCCTGGTGTTTCTTGTGCTCTCTCAAAAAGCTTGCTCGCATTCTATGAAACACCTTTTCAAGGACCTCAATTTTAAATTTCCCTCCAAATTCTTCTTCTACAAGTTCTTCTTTTTTTAACAATCTTTGGGTTCTAGTCACCCCTTGATTGGAAATCCGTAGTTCTTCATTATCTTTGTAAAAATCAATTAACTGAAACTTCTCATCACCACTCAACTTCACGGTTTCCCCTTCAGACGCCATGTTTTTTCAAAAAAACATCAACAAAGAAATACAAAAATATGTTGCAAGCATAGGCCACGAGGGAATTATGCTGCAAAAGTGTATTTGTTGTTGCAAAAGCAAAAACATGCTGCAAAATCAAATCGATTTGAGTTTTCTGCAGACATTTTGCAGCTTGTTTTTGCTGCAAAAATCTAAATTGCTGCATGGTTTAAGTGTGCGCCATGCGCAGCACTTAACACATGCAGCACTTCTTTGCTGCATGTGGATGAAAAATGCTGCACGTGGCCCCGAGCCTTTACAGATATAGCGAGTGAAAATCGCAATTTCAAACATTAGAAACTCCTTAAAATTTCAGCCAATGAAAATTACGAAAGGACCGACATTATAGCATTGTTTCATGAACTCTCTTGGGTAAAGTCGCAATAAAAAGGTAGTCCACGGCAAATGTGTTGACACTCCTTTAAAGGAGTGTTGTTGGAAGCCTCGTTAAAAAACAAACAAACAATTCAGGTTTCTTTAAGGTCCCCGTTTTAGAAAAATGCTCGAAGTAAAGAAATAGAGTTTCAATAGCCAGCAGTGTAGTGGCACATCGTTATCACTTCGAAAATAATATAAAATTATGTAAAAAATAAAATAAACAGATAGATGATAGTGATAAAGATGGGCTACGTAAACTTTTTTTCTCCATTTTTTAGTTGTGATAACGATGGCCATTATACAGTTGTTTTACATATGTAGCAAATGAAAATCGCAATTTCAAACATTAGAATCTCCTTAAAATTTCAGCCAATGAAAATTACGAAAGGACCGACATTATAGCATTGTTTCATGAACTCTCTTGGGTAAAGTCGCAATAAAAAGGTAGTCCACGACAAATGTGTTGACACTCCTTTAAAGCAGTGTTGCAAAAATGTCACGTTGTGTTGTTTTGCTGCTTTTTGGATGTTTTTCTTTACAGACAGCATTACTGACCGAAGAAAAGAAACTTGGTAAGATTTTTAGAACAAGTGAATTACTATAGAACGTTTATTTAGAGTTAAAACTCCGATATTTCGCATTGTTAAGGCCGGTTTACATTGCCAAATTTTTCATCGCTCGTTTACACTGCAGGATTTTTGGTCTGATTTTTCAAAATAGTCCTACAACCAAATTTTTGAAAAAAATTCTGAGGCGCCGAAGCAGGAGCGTAATAAGGGGGCACCTTCTGTCATTTTGGATAATTTCAATGGAAGGAAAGGATCTGCAGAAATCTGAGGGACATGGGGTTAATAAGAAAGTTCAAGGCAACGTCGACCCGGGAAGGTTTTTGTGATTTTTTTGTACGTACAAATGCACATGTATTGCACATCATTGTTTTTTGGAAAGATGGTTTTTAACATTCTTAGATTTCACTTCCTTACTAATACCGTTTCTCTGCATTTTGTCTGCTATAATAAGCTTCAAATATAGCTATTGTTGGAATGTGTTATGAATATGAATGTGTTATGATAGTTGTTAATATATCGAAAGAAAAGCTGTTTCATGGTTCAAAAGTCCCAAAATATGTGGCGCTGATCATTACGTGGAATGAATTATTTTGCAACTTTTCATCTGTTAGATCCTTCTCATTCATAGCATTGAAACTTCTTTCTGCCATCGCTAAACTAAGTGACACAGCTTTTTCATGTTTTTAGTCAATGTCTGCACTTATAAAACAACTTCCCTTTCGTCAACAAAATATCTCTTATCATTATTATTTATATGCGCGTTTTGTAATACAACTGTGATGTTAACAACATATGATATACATCTTGTTGTTGACAGTTAAAAAGATTCACGTGACCGGTTACCCAGTGTGCATGTTAGATGAAGATTGTGTTCATCCCTGGAACACGTGCATGGCACCTATATGCATGAGATCGTGTCCCAATTGTACGGAAGACGAGTTTTGTAACGAACGTGTTGGCGTATGCATTCCTAAAATAGCGAGGCGTCGGTACGCGGTTAAATGCAAGTTCAATGATCACTGTTTGAAATACGAAGTGTGTGAAAAAAACAAATGCGTTTCACGGGAATATTGCCAAAAAGACGATGACTGTGTGACGGGGGTATGCAGATTGAAAAAATGTCAACCATTACCAAGGAAAAAGTGCGACAGGCTACACCCGTGCAACTTTGAAGAGGTTTGCGAAGATAACATTTGCAAAGAGGCAAAAAGCTGCGACGCAAGACAAGGATGTACCACCACAGAAGAATGCATCAATGAAAGATGTGTCCCATTACATAAAGTAATCCTAAAGAAGATGTGCGAAAGAAGTGAGCATTGTTTCCTCACAGAAGAATGCAAAAACCACCAATGTATAACGATACCAAACGATCAAGAAAAGATACTGACGCAACCAGAACCGACAACTCATTACAGTAAGACTAGAGTTTCTTCTGGTAAAATATCACTCAAATAAGATCAATTGCATTTATTTTAGAAAAACAACAGGAGAAAAACGCAACTAAATGCAAGAATAGCATTCACAATCAATCATTAATTGACATCATACGACAACTTATCCACGAAGAAGAGGAAAATTTAGAAATAGGACTGACAGTCACAAAAAACATATACAGAAAAAACAACAACAGTGATCCCAGAAGTGCAAGACGAAAAGGTGACTCATTGCCACCAATTCCACAAAGAGGAGGTAATTCTCTACCACCGAATGTGCGAAGAGATGACTCATTGCCACCAATGCCACAAAGAGGAGATAATTCTCTACCACCGAATGTGCGAAGAGGTGACTCATTGCCACCAATGCCACAAAGAGGAGATAATTCTCTACCACCGAATGTGCGAAGAGGTGACTCATTGCCACCAATGCCACAAAGAGGAGATAATTCTCTACCACCGAATGTGCGAAGAGGTGACTCATTGCCACCAATGCCACAAAGAGGAGATAATTCTCTACCACCGAATGTGCGAAGAGGTGACTCATTGCCACCAATGCCACAAAGAGGAGATAATTCTCTACCACCGAATGTGCGAAGAGGTGACTCATTGCCACCAATGCCACAAAGAGGAGATAATTCTCTACCACCGAATGTGCGAAGAGGTGACTCATTGCCACCAATGCCACAAAGAGGAGATAATTCTCTACCACCGAATGTGCGAAGAGATGACTCATTGCCACCAATGCCACAAAGAGGAGATAATTCTCTACCACCGAATGTGCGAAGAGGTGACTCATTGCCACCAATGCCACAAAGAGGAGATAATTCTCTACCACCGAATGTGCGAAGAGGTGACTCATTGCCACCAATGCCACAAAGAGGAGATAATTCTCTACCACCGAATGTGCGAAGAGGTGACTCATTGCCACCAATGCCACAAAGAGGAGATAATTCTCTACCACCGAATGTGCGAAGAGGTGACTCATTGCCACCAATGCCACAAAGAGGAGATAATTCTCTACCACCGAATGTGCGAAGAGGTGACTCATTGCCACCAATGCCACAAAGAGGAGATAATTCTCTACCACCGAATGTGCGAAGAGGTGACTCATTGCCACCAATGCCACAAAGAGGAGATAATTCTCTACCACCGAATGTGCGAAGAGGTGACTCATTGCCACCAATGCCACAAAGAGGAGATAATTCTCTACCACCGAATGTGCAAAGAGGTGACTCATTGCCACCAATGCCACAAAGAGGAGATAATTCTCTACCACCGAATGTGCAAAGAGGTGACTCATTGCCACCAATGCCACAAAGAGGAGATAATTCTCTACCACCGAATGTGCGAAGAGATGACTCATTGCCACCAATTCCACAAAGAGGAGATAATTCTCTACCACCGAATGTGCAAAGAGGTGATTCAACTGATGAAATATTTATTGCACATATTTTTTCGAAATCAAAGGATATCAATGTATTTTAGTTTAAGAGATAAAATATTATTAATTCATTAATGACTTGAAATTGATACATGCAAGACGTTGTTTATTTGAGTGGATATTCTGTGGTTTAATTTTATAGTATAGCAGTGGAAATTTGTTTTATTTCCTTTTAATTGTCAGTGGTTACTTTTGGGATATTGTTTGGTGTTTGCTGGGTGTTTTTTTTTTTTGACTTCGATTGGCAGATTTTGGTGGAATTTGTGAGGAAAGAAACATTTTTTTTCACTGATTGAATTTTAAACTCTCCTAACTCACTTTTTCAACATTAACTCCCTCTCATTTAAAAGTAATTACATATTACCAACTCATTAAAATCACTTGCAGTTCTTCGTTGCAGTGCTCATATATCCTCATATATTTGTTTCCTTTGTGTGGATTTCAACGCCTGACTGCTTGCCACCGGGCGGAGTATCTCCACACAAGGAAACATATTATCATAACTTTCATATCTATCCACTCTCATACCACTAGCTACGTTATTATATTTTATTATTATATTTCTGCTCTCCATAAAATTATGTAACTCCGCAAAGCTGGTTTTGTAGTAGATTTTTATCTTAAAACATTAATAATTGACATTACCTTTATCATTATCACCATTACCCACATATTTACTTCTTCTTGTTTTGGCATCAATGACCAGGATGAACGACATTAAAGACCAACTCGTTAACTTTGAAAAACACCTTCTTGTTATGTCAAAAAAGGTCGACAATATCGAGAATTTTATGACAAGCAAAGTTAATGAGATTAGTGAAAGCGTATTACATATAAAAGATGTCGTAATAAAAAATCTTGTCGTAGAAAACCGTCGATTAAGAGCAAAGGTTGATGCTTTGGAAGAAAGCCAGGTTTGTTTGGAGAAGGACATTCATAATCTGGAAAATTACAACCGGAGAAATAATGTTGTGGTTGACGGAATTCCGAACTCCGTGGAAGATCAACATCTCGAGGGAGCCATTATTGAAATTTTTGACGCGATGGACATATCGGTTGATGGCTGCGATATAGAGGCGTGTCATCGCATTGGAAGATCAACACCAAAGAAAACGATCGTGAGATTTGTGAACAGGAAGGCCTGTGTGCAAGCCTTTCAGAACAGGAAAAAACCAAAAGACTTCAAATCGCGTACTCTAGGCCGCAAAGTGACAAAGATTTTTATAAGAGAAAATCTTTGTCCTTATTCTGAAAAGCTTTCCTTTTTTTGCCGTATGTTAAAGCGGGCAAATCTCATCTCTGAAACATTTTCTTTCAATGGCAAAGTTTTTATTAAACGTACCACAAACGAGAACAGAATTTTAATTGACCATGTCAATACATTGGTCAATTTATATCCTGATTTTCAGTTTTGATATTTAATAACCCTCCTAGCTTGATTAATGTTTTTTGTTATTCCAAAGTTCGTTTTTATTTCTGCTAATTAACAAAACCAGTTTTAGTTCTTCTCTTTTCATGGAAAGATGTTTTTGCAAAGTGTGCAAAAAAACTGTTAAAAACAACCACCATGCAATACAATGTGATATTTGTAACTCTTGGATACATAAAAAATGCAATGGATTAAATGACATTGATTACCGTTTATTACAATCAAACGTCTCTAATTGGTTTTGTATTTTATGCACTAGTGAAATTTTTCCATTCAGTCACATTTCGGATAATGAACTTTTCCAAGTCTTCAACTCTAATATTATTATAGACTCAAATGAAATTCCTGCTAATATGAAATTTCTTCCTTCTTATGACCGTAACAAACTCTTTTCTATGTTCAATGACTTTTTTACCACAAATTGCGTGATAATTCAAAAGAAGGAAATGACTTATATTCAAATTTTATAAAGTGTAAGTATTTCAATATTGATGACTTTGTCTCCTCCAAATTTGACAGCAATAACTCTTTTTCAATTTTTCATTTAAATATATCTTCGCTCAACAAACATTTTGATGAATTTTGTATCATGTTACGTTTACTTAACTTTGATTTTAGTATTATTGGTTTAACCGAAACTAAACTAAAATGTGACGTTCAACCACCAATTCCAATATCATTAGAAGGTTATAATATTGAACACACTCCTACTGAATCATCTTGTGGTGGTGCACTTCTTTACATTTCTACAAAATTAAATTACAAACCAAGAAATGACTTGTTGATGTATAAAAAATTACACTTAGAATCGATTTTTATTGAAATAATCCGTCCAAAAAAAGTAAACATTATTGTTGGGTGTATTTATCGTCATCCATGTATGTATATTAATGTTTTTACAAATGATTTTATTCTTCCTCTTTTTTCAAAGTTAAATTCTGAAAACAAAAGTATTTTTTTACTTGGAGATTTCAATATAGATTTAATTAAAGTTAATTCTGATAATGAAACTTCTGATTTTTTCAACTTTATAACTTCTAATAACTTTCTTCCGCATATTACCTTACCAACAAGAATTACTGAGAAATCTAAAACAATTATTAATAACATATATTCTAACTGTTGTAATAAAAATATGTTGTCTGGTAACTTAACATCAACAATTTCTGATCACTTACCTCAGTTTTTCATTCAACCTAACTTTTATGCAACATTTGTTCCTCGTAAACACAATATCTTTCGTAGAAATACCACATATTTTGATAAAAAAGGTTTTCTTTCTGAATTTAATAACGTAATTTGGGATGAAATTCTTGAATTTGATAAACTTAACACTGACAACAGTTTTAATTTATTTTTTGAGGTTTTTAACGGATTATTAAACAAGTATATGCCACTCAAAAAGGTCAGTATTAAAAGCTTCAAGCTCTCTCTCAAACCGTGGATAACAAAAGGTATTTTAACATCAATAAAAATAAGGAATACAATTTATCGCAAATATATTCGAACTAAGGATATTAATAACAAAATCAAGTTAAAATCTCGGTATAATTCATACAGAAACTTATTGGCTAAACTATTAAGATGCAGCAAACAAAACCATTTTAAGAAATACTTCATTGATAACTCAAAGAACCTTCGAAAAATCTGGATCGGTATACAACGTTTAATAAATCTAAAAAGTAAAAAAGATTCTGTTCCAACTGTTATTCTAGATGATAATGGTGTTTCGCTGACCGATCCTGTGAAAATTGCTGACAAATTTAACTCATATTTTACGACAGTCGCACATAACATCCAATCTAAAATTCATTCATCTCATACAAATTTTAAAAAATACCTAAATAATCCGAACCTCAACAGTATTTTTATATCTCCAACTGATGAAATAGAGATTTCCTCATTAATACATAATCTAAGTAATAGAAAAGCTACTGGACCAAATAGTATACCTATTGTGATCCTAAAAGAATTAGGTAATTCAATTTCTGTCGTTCTTTCAAAGTTATTTAACCTATCTTTTACGACTGGTGTTTTTCCAAACATTCTTAAAACATCTTCAGTTTTGCCGCTTTTCAAAAAAGGTTCTAAATTAGAATGTTCAAATTATAGACCAATATCTTTGCTTTCAAACATCAGTAAACTCTTGGAAAGACTTATGTATTCTCGAATTTACAATTTCCTACATAAATTTAATTGCCTAAACAAATTACAATTTGGGTTTCGATCGAAGTATTCAACAGCTCATGCCTTATTAAGTATAACAGAGAGAGTGAGAGAAGCTATTGACTCTGATCTTTTTGCATGTGGTATTTTTGTTGATCTAAAGAAGGCATTTGATACAGTCCATCACAAAATTCTTCTCGAAAAACTTGATCACATGGGTGCAAGAGGCATTGTTAATGAATGGTTTGCTTCGTATTTGCAAGATCGGCAACAATATGTAACGATTAACGGGTTTTCATCATCGTTAAAGTCAATCTGATGCGGCGTTCCTCAAGGTTCTGTGTTGGGCCCTTCATTTTGCAGATGACACTAATTTGTTATACATCAACAAGTCAATAAAAACCTTATGTAAAAAAGTAAATTGTGATTTACAAAGAGTTAATGATTGGCTTAATGCAAATCTTATCGCTTTAAATGCTAATAAAACCGAATTTATCATTTTTAAGAAGCATCATAAAAAAAATGATTCTGAAATTAAAATCATGTTGAATGGATCACGTTTAAAACAATCAACTTGCATTAATTATCTGGGAGTTTTAATTGATGAAAACTTAACTTGGAAACCCCACTTAAGCGAACTTTGTAAAAAATTGAGCCGATCAAATAGCATGCTTTCAAAAATTAGATACCACGTTAACACAAAAATTTTGAAAAGTTTGTATTTTTCAATTTTCTCGTCACATTTAACTTATTGTTGTCAAATTTGGGGACAAAAAAGAAGCATAAATCTAAATAAATTATGTTCTATTCAACGATCAGCACTAAGAATTATAAATTTTCAACCTTTTAGATCAAATGTAACTGCTGCATTTACTAAATTTAATATCTTTCCATTTTCGTCTACTATTAAACTTCTCGACATTATGTTTGTTTTTGATTCTTTAAACCAAAATATCCCCCCTTTGTCATTTTCATCTTTATCCATCTCGCAATGCCTTAGCTAATGAACTTAAAATTTGTTCATATAATACAATTTTTTATGGAAAATACTCAAACACCAAAGCATCATTGAATGGAACAAATCAATTAGAGACATTAAAAATATTTTTGATGTAAAATATAAAAACATGCATTGGTTAAATTCTATTTTTGATTTAAACAGTAAACAATTTTCTAATTTAGTCAAACTTAGCATCAGGGGTAAACCTTGTTTAGCTTAGTGTTATTAAACAAATATATGTTTTGCTTGGTGGTTTGTATTTTATTTTGTGTGTATCTTTGCCAATTAAATAATATATATTTTTTCTAGATATATTTTTTTACGCATATTTCTACTGTGGTGTCACTACATTGTTCAGCTTTATGCTATTGAGTGACACCAACCATATATTTTTGTAATTTTTTTTTCTATGAATTTTTTGTATTTTTATTATATGGTGAATAAACAACAATTTCAATTTCAATTCCACAAAAAGGTGACTCACTGCCACCAATTCCACAAAGAGGTGATTCTCTACCACCAAATGAGCGAAGAGGTGACTCACTGCCACCAATTCCACAAAGAGGTGACTCACTACCACCAATTCCACAAAGAGGTGATTCTCTGCCACCAAATGAACGAAGAGATGACTCACTGCCACCAAGTCAACGAAGAGGTGACTCGCTACCACCAATTCCACAAAGAGGTGATTCTCTACCACCAAATGAGCAAAGAGGTGACTCACTGCCACCAATTCCACAAAGAGGTGACTCACTACCACCAATTCCACAAAGAGGTGATTCTCTACCACCAAATGAGCGAAGAGGTGACTCACTGCCACCAATTCCACAAAGAGGTGACTCACTACCACCAAGTGAACGAAGAGGTGACTCGCTACTACCAATTCCACAAAGAGGTGATTCTCTACCACCAAATGAGCGAAGAAGTGACTCACTGCCACCAAGTCAACGGAGAGGTGACTCACTGCCACCAATTCCACAAAGAGGTGATTCTCTACCACCAAATGAGCGAAGAGGTGACTCACTGCCACCAATTCCACAAAGAGGTGACTCACTACCACCAAGTGAACGAAGAGGTGACTCGCTATGACCAAGTGAACAAAGAGGAGATTCTCTGCCAGCAAGTGAGCGAAGAGGTGATTCTCTGCCACCAAGTGAACGAAGAGGTGACTCACTGCCACCAAGTCAACGAAGAGGTGATGTAATTCCGTCGATTAAAAAATGGCGTTTTATGAAAAAGTAAACGAAAGTTTAGTAGTATAAGAGTTATTAGAGAGTTTGCATACAATTGAATTTATTTATTGGGAACAAAATGTTTAATAATACCTTCTTGAGTTAATACCTCGACTTTTGTTCGCGGAATACAAATACAACGAGTGAAGTTTTTAAAATGCAAGATAAAGAGAAATGCCAATGCGTAGTTTTAAGCAGTTTTAAAAAAGCAAATAAAACAAGATTTTAAAGTTAATATCAACACATTAAAATATGTCGTGAATGAGAAATCGATAATTAGAAGAATGCAGATGAAGAGTTAAACATCCGCTGAAATTACAAATGTTCGAAAATAACATTTAAGAAATATATATATATTTGAATGAATTAAAATATATAAGACAGCTAAATAAATATACCACAATATATAAAATAGAAAAAGAAAATGCGTAATCTGTACAATATTTATAAACCTATATGAAGAAGGAAAATTAAGGATCTGTAAAGTTTTCCGTGAGCTTTTCAAATTCTTTATGCAGAATGCGAAATGATGGCCGCTCTTCCGGTTTCTTATAAAAGAAATTAAATGGAAGATTACACGAAGTTTATTATCTAAGAGCAACAATGTTGCCGACTACTTATATATTTCGATCTTTCGGTCTCATATTACCCCTTCTATCTATCATACATGAAAACTAAAAATATGCCCTTTGAAAATTAAAGTATGAAAAAAAACTTAAACCTAAAACGAACGAAATATGAAAGAAGATGAACATCACCGCCTATAACAAAAAAGCAATGTTCAGCCATCTTTGTTCGGCTCATTCGCGAACAATATCGCATCAGTCATTTTGGTTACCTTTTCCCAGCATTTTTTTATGATAGCGTATATGTTTACGGGACAAGTCCTTGGCTGTGGCAACCGGTAACCTCTACGAACCTGTAACACAGATTACGAAAGTTGGATGAATATGTCTGTCCAAGCAACGGAGAAGCATGAATCTTAAAAGTGGTGAAGTTTTATTGAACCGTAACGAATGAATTATACCTCGTCAGCAACTTGGGGATTTGTAAATGTAGGGTAGGGAGTTTTACCAACAGTAAATACCTCCCAACACAAAACACCTGGAAAATATATAAAAATATTTAAACGAGACTACAATATAAATTA
Organism: Candelabrum cocksii; assembly: GCA_963930725.1. Classification (NCBI taxonomy): domain Eukaryota; kingdom Metazoa; phylum Cnidaria; class Hydrozoa; order Anthoathecata; family Candelabridae; genus Candelabrum; species Candelabrum cocksii. Next base: position 18,062,986 of record OZ005664.1, read on the forward strand.
CGTTTCAGTTAAGTACAAACATTAGCGCAGGTAACGAATTCATGTTCTACCAGACAGCCAACCAATTCAAGCCTAGGACTTGATGAGATTCGTTCAAAAACGCATCTGTAGCGCGTAAAGAAAAAGTTCACAAATATGAACACAAGCTCGAAGGTTCTTACTACCTCACAGCTCCTTAAGAGTAAAATGAACGATAAAAAATGTCTCTTACCAAACGCCCAAACATCAGACTTGCTGCTGAATTTTGTGTAATCGATTACTTCAGGTGAAGCCCATTTTACCGGGAACTTTGTCCCCTCAGATGCCGTATACTCATCGTCCAAAACATACCTAAAAAAACGTTTTCATTAGAGGGGACTGTGCACGTTAATAACCAGAAAAGCTAGAAACTGTTAAATGCATTATATATATTCATAGAAGTATAAAAAATCCAACGGCCTCTTAATCCGATACTATCCACCGTGTAATGTTATATAAATGTAATATATAAGGTAGTCCGAAAATCTCATTCAGTATAACGAAAACAACATCGGACAATTTTTGTGTATATTTTACAACGAATATAATTATAAAGCTCAGAAAAAGTTTATTTATTTAACAAATGTTAAATTTACAAAAAGCTTTTATTGATTTTTATGAAAACTTGTATATATATATATATATATATGATAGCAATTCCTCTTCTAATTACAAGTAAAGACATCGTTTTATCAGTAACCAACCACGTATGACTTGAATCTGTGTTTTAAATACAAATAACAATTTTCTAAAGTACTCCATATCTTAAAACATTGGACACCATCTTGGGCAAAATTGGTGAAATTAACTTATAGGCCACAAGCAAGGCAGAACGGCGACAAAATGACCGACACCAAACAAAAGAAAATTGATTTTTTCAGATTTTCCAACAAAATGGCGAATGAGGGAAGTTGAAGGAAATAAGAGATCTATCCTTAATAAATTTTTTTAGGTTGGTTTAAATGAAGCGATGTCTTCCCAAAATTATGCAAAATAAATCATTCGTTTTGACACAGAAACAAAGAGAACGGCGGTTTTAAGTACCGTATTGATGTAGCAAAATGGTAGATATAAAGACAATACAACGATCTAAATGGAAATAGAAGCATGCAACCTTAATTACAAAATTTTATTTGTGATGCGCAAAATGTTGTCAGGTTTAAATGTTTGCTGGGAAAATTCAAAAATCGATATAACATGCATGTAATCATGACGTGTTGCGGAAACCTTTGATGTTTACGGCAGTTGGACTTTCAGGCCTTTTATACTTCCATGACATATTGTATACGATAGTGCACACACATTTGTTGTTCATTAACGATGTAAATTCTCAATTCACAAAACAAAATAATATCAAAATTAATGGGACTTGAGTTGTCAGTATGGAATAGGGATTTTGAAAAACTAAAAACACAATTCGGAATTAGAAACAATCAAACCTTATAGTATTACAGAAATACAACTGGAAAAAAACGAATTTTAAATTTGTAAAGCTATGATTATATACAGAAGAAACAATGATTGGTTATAGTAACTTCAGTAATCTACCTTGACAGTCCAAAGTCGCCAACTTTTACAAAATATTTTTCACCCACCAAGCAATTTCGAGCAGCCTTAAAAAATATTTTTTAAATTTATATTATTTTCCAAATGCTAACAGAAATAACAGAATAATAACCAAACTGTAAAGCATACTAAATTTAAAACAAAGAGTTCACAGTTACCAAATCTCTATGGATGAATTTTTCCTCTTCTAAATATTTCATCGCTGATGTGACTTGAAACACAACGTCAATGAGAGTTTGCGGTTTACTCAAGAGTTCCTTGTTCGCTCGCAAGTAATCAAGCAATGATCCTAAAACATGCAAAAAAACTCAAACCCTTCCGTGGTCTAACTTAACATATTTGCATTTGAGTGGATATAACATACAACATTTATAATGTAAATCTTTTGTTTAAGATAAACAAGAGTTCTGTAAATAAAAAAACAACTTAATTTTCGCTCTTTTAAAATTTAGATACCATTCTTCATATATTCCACGATGATGCATAAAGGACTCTGGGTAATACAAACACCATATATGGAGACAAGGTTTTTGTGTTGAAACCGCCTGAAATAAACAAACATACAAAGATAATCTTTCTAAATACAGAGAACAATAATACAAATATCATTAAATATAATCCTAAATATTCTTCTGTCACAACAATTATCTATTAGAGTTCATTCGACTATGTGAAGTTTTGTCTTCAAATCAGGACAGAAAAATCATTATTGCCAGTTTAAGGGGAGTCATGACTCCCTCTTGCCTTGTGCTCTTCAAGCTAGGAGATCCATTTTCTACACCTTTGTCTTTCCTAAATCTAATATATTTAAGTCCTTTTCATGAACACTGAGAGATTATTTTAATATATGTCTCTCACCACATGACTCTTGCTTCTTCAATGAAGTCATGTTCAGACATTGTTCCAGGCTTCATCATCTTAACAGCCACAGTGATTTTGTTCCTCCACATCGCTTCATGCACTGTCTAAAAATATCCATTCTAATTGCATGTGGGAACACTGCTTGACATTGATTTATATCAATATACCCAACAAAGTTTTAGATAAATTTTTGAACTAATTTTTGAAATAACTTAAGCTAATTCAAAACAAAAGATACCCCGAATTGTCCCGTTCCAATTTGCTTCTTCAAAGACAGTTCTTTGCGATTGATTTGAAACACTGCTGCAAATGAAATGAAAATAAAAAATATTATTTTCTATTAAACAAAAAAACAATGAGTTTATATTTTAAGTAAGATAAGCATAAAGTTGCATCAAAGAATTAAGAGAAATAACCCATGACTTACGCAATAATAGTATTGTTATAATAATGCCAGTCTCCAATTGACTTACCAGACCCCAGCATAACAGGAGGTGAATTCACGCCAGTGTATGGGACCCGCAACCTTGTTACTAGACCTTTACAGAGAAAATTATTGTCAGAATATTCAACGTCAATAATCAATATGCAGCAGAGGAATGAGTATGAAATAAATGTACACATTTTTAAATTTATATAACCAAATAAAATTCTGCATTTGGCAGCAGGTGCGATGACTTGATGAAACGAAAATGTGGTTGAAAAGATGAATATGATATGGCAAATGTCAAAATTACCTTTTTCAGGCAGTTTTTAGGTCTAATGACAGGACTTTCATTGGATGTTTGAAATGTAGAGAGGGGAATGGACAGTTGCAAATTAGACTACTACAGAAAAGCATTTGCCTGGATCATTTATTGTGAACGTTGGTGGGATTGGTAAGTAGGTTGGGCTTAAATGTAACAAGCTGTAAGCAATTCTACAATGCCAAATGAATGAAAGACATGTTTATGAAGACTGTTGATGAGCAAGTTGCAGGAACTCCTGATTGTAATTAATTTGGTAAAGAAAAGGATGTATACATTGGATTAAAAATATCTTAATGATGGCCACTAAATAAATAGCAAATAATCGAGAATATAGATCATAGTTTCTTGAGAATTACCTGCACTGTTGTGACGATGGTATTCAACTAACTGAGAAATAGTGTCAAAATTATGCCTGATCGACACGTAATATAGGTTGTCCTTGTCCAGCTTGATGTGATAGTGCTTGATAACACCTTGGAAACTAAAAAATAATGTTATGATTCGTGGTGAAACAATTAAGGTCTATAATGAGGCATAACTTCAACTGTGAGGTAAATGCCACAATGAATACTTTCAAATGAATATAAAACTAAATTATCTTTTGCAATTAAATGGCTATTTTAAAAAGTCTGCTATCAAAAATAACGGATGATGCTATCATGATAACATTTTATAAGCCACAAAGCAAAAACATTAAATCGTCTGACGTACCAAAACGAGAGAGTGTACATATTTGCTTGACTGGAGTTGCGAACCAAAAACGTTCCATCAACATTGCACTATAAATTCAAATAATATACTGTAATTACGTAAAAATTTGATCGCGCCTTTCACTATACAATGATAAAAAACTCACATCTTTCAAGACGAGATCAGCTTCTTGTCGTGTCATATCGCGATGATACCACCTAAAATTTCAAATGCGGTTTTATTTAATTCGTATATAGAGAAAAACATAATATACAGTACAATCCCAGTAACTTGAACCCTGGTTAAGTCAAACTCGCGTTAACTCAAACTGTATTTCCATTCCCCTTTCCTAATAGTTTCTCATAAAAACTCCCGATAACTTGAACATTTGTTATCTCAAACTATTTTACTCGGTCCCTTGGGGTTTCGAGTTATCGGGATTATACTGTATATAACTCCCACACACTTAAAAACATGAGTTGCAATTAAAAGAAATCAAAATGTCTTACTTTTCACTTTCCATGCCTACATGTCTCACAACATAATTCGATGGAATGTACCCTTCTTGACTGAAATTTTAATCAAACACAATGTAAATGAAACTCAATCAACAGTATAACCAACAAAGTGTGAAATGCAAGGGAAAACATGTTCATATCACAGACAATCTAGAATTGTTGGTACAATTCAAAGAAAAAGGACAAAAACATTCTTAAAAATGTGAACTTTTTATGGTAGATCCGTTATAAGTTCCCTTACCCTAAATCGTTACGAGCAAACCACCAATTTGTTTGAGTGCTATCAATAATGGTGTAAACTTGGTCCTAAAGAAATTAAAAGTATTTTCAAATACTATTTATGCATCTTAAAAAATTCAGAGAATGTTTGCTTTAAAACACCAGTGGAGCTAATTTCAATTTCCATAACCAAGAGTTTGCTACGAATATCCCTTCCTTATTAGGACTTGTTATGGAAGCAGAAATTTTGCGGAACAAAGGTAAAAAAACGTTATGGAGTTAACTAGACTTTCTCTATGTGTGGGTTGCAGTTCATACTTTTTGTAGTGGCAAATCATTTTCCTGTGTTGGTTTATATTCGTATTTTGCAGTAACTTTAAAATCTTCGAGAGGAGCTTCAGCACTGACAACGTTATCTGTTGGGAAAAAAATAAAAGAATGTGAAAAAGACAATAATTATAATATTTGATAATTATCAATCGAAAATCTCCCAAGTACATATTTAGAATATTAATTGTATACAAGAAAGATTTAACAATTTTAGAGAAGATTTCATAAAACCATGACATTCAAAATGCATGATATATCTACCTTTTGAGAAAGTAGCCGTTCTGGTTGAACCGTTACTTAAAACATTGTAAAAATATGACTTGCGACAGCCCCTTGCATTTTTGTCTTTCTCCTTGCAACATCCCCAAGAACTTCCAATATAAACACCAGGGTGAAAAGTCTGTTGCAGTTTGTTTACCTTTGTCTCTATTTCTACACAAAAAAGAGATTTGTAAAAATTGTATAACTGTTCCAAGTCGATGAAAAGCATTACAATTAAATGGATAGCGCACAAAAATCATAATTGGTAAATGTTAAAACTAATTTCGTTAAGCAAAAATCAAACTTAACTTAACGAAGTGATTCTCAAATTCAAATTCTCAAAAAAATAACTGCTAAAAATTTATCAAACTTTACTATACCTTATATTTACCACTTATGTAGCATCTCTCTACATATCATTTCATGTCATTCTACATCTTGTTTTCTTACCACGGCAACCCATACCTTTACATCATTTACAAACCCATACGTGTCACATTTTCAGCGTCCTACAGGTCTCATTATAACCTAATTAACCTTTTGTTTACACGTCAAAAACTTCCTCTCCCCTTTTTTGTAAAGAGAACGCCAACGGAGATAGAGCAAGAAAAGTTGCGGTGTTTTTATTTCGAATTAATGGTTCAAACAATGAAGCCTTTGTATTATTAAACTTACCTTATATTTTTATAAAGCCTTTGTGCATTTGGTAAGTAAATTAGACAGGGGGAAAGATTCTTATCAACGTCTACTTATACCTATTACATACCTTCACGTAGTATTGTAATCCAATCACATCTTTGCTTTTCATCCTTTGCAACAATGTACAGCACATAATCCTCATACTGAACCTGAAATTCAATCATACTTTTGCTTGTCAACATTGAAATCCAAAAACATCGGCCACCTGTCTTAAATAACATGAGCATTGATAAAAACATGCTGTAAAATATAATTGCAGAAAAGTGGTTTATAAGCGAGAACCTTGCCAGTTGTTTTTCCAACAATTAAAAAGCTTTTAGTTGTTAGGGAAAATTTTGAAATCAGCCCTGCTCAAATAATTGTGTGATACTCGTAACTAATGGCTAATTGATAAATCTTCAAGAAAATAATAATAATAACAAAAGTAGAAACATACTAGAAAACAAAACTTTTTCTTCAAAGCATAATCATCCACTTTTTCAACAGCTTTGATTTTCGAAATTTCCAAAGAATTCTTCTCTTTGCCTCTAGCCTACACAAGAGCACAATATTATTTATAAAACGTTACATTCTACAAAACAACAATGCAAAATCAGCTAACATTCAGGTTAACTTGGAAATAATCGAGGATTAAAAACAAAAATAGGCATCACACATTGGTTTAAAATGTAAAAATAGTTGGAAACAGCTCCGCACCTTTAGATTGCCTTCGTAGTATGTGAGATGAGTTGGAGTTAAAACAAACAGACGCTCTTTGTAATTGATGGGAGAGGTACGAGAACGTCCAGTGGCACGTTTTGTAAGCACTTCTTGTTTTAATATCTGCACTTTTGTGTTATGAAACATTGGTACAGAAGTGTCATATTATCTGTTCAAAAAATCAATTGAAAGTAAAAATTAGAGCGGAGAAAAAATTCAATTACTAATAAAAACAATGAGCTTTTCCGTTACAAACACTTTTTGTTAAAGCTACCATTATAAAACTACTACTAAATCAATTAGTTAATTGCACAATTAATGAAACCACCACCCTCTGTGAGCTTCTGATAAGACAGGAAGCATCAGTAAACCAACAATTAAATAATTTCAAACTTAAACAGACCTTCGCACAAGAAAAAGAGATCTTTTAACAAACAAGTAGCAAGTGTAGTAGTTTTGCTATACTTCCTGCTATATTGATTGTAGTTTTTAACTGGTCCTCTCTACTTTTATTCAGTATTAAAAATGTCTCAAAAAGTTTGTGCTGCAAATATATCTTGATTTATAAAGAGATATTTTGATTTTGTGTTATTCAGAGACAACTTGTCACTTAAAGACTAGAATTAATGAACATAACAAAAGTGAAGAAAAATTAATTAATCATCATCCTCCAATTATATTATCATCTACAAATGCACAGACTCTACAAATCAACAGGAACAAGCCTAATCTTAATGCCCATCTAAATCACTTCTATGTCTCAATTCATGTATAACATAATTACCATACAACCATCACTTCACATATTTAACACATTCCACAAATATTTTAAAAACCATTTGTAAGCAAGTTTATTTGTGTATCCATCCTACAAACTACTGTTTGAAGGATATCGTTCCTTGTAGAAAGTATAAAAAAAAACAACTATATTTGCTGGGCCAATAATGAGCAAAACACTGGAAGTTGTAATTGTGTCCTTTTTCAGATCCAATTGGTACAGAAGTCATAAAGCTTTGGAACACAATGACGGAAAGGGCCAAGGATATAAACTCAAGATCAAATCAGGTGGTATCAAGTAGTCTCCAAAACACCTCACTGCAAATTTTCAAAGCCCTGATCAGTAGAAACATGCAAACCTGCAACACGTGCCAGATGAGAGGTGTACTTTCAAAGGAACCAAACACCCTAAGCTGAACTTACCGTAGCTGATAAATGGATCACTCTTGGTGGTGATGACCCACGTTGTTTTCTACTACATGACAGTGGATGAAACAACCAGCCCTGTGTGATTGTTCTTACCAATGAAGAACTTTGATGGATGGATTCAAATGGACATTCTTGAATTTTTACCCACCACTCCACAATACGTGTACCATTTGGAAACACTGCTGGATCATGACTGTATGTATTCATCCAAGGAAAAGGTCAATAAGCATATTAACAACTACTAGGAACGATAACATACACATTCAGTCAGATTACAAAATCAGGTTTTGATAAGGAGACAATTTCTTTATATTATTGGACTATTAGCCATTTCTAACCTTCATGGTGAACTTAAAATGTCCTACAAACATTGTTGCTATTTTAGAGAAAACAATTGTGAAACTCGGATACTACTGAGCAAGTATGGCGGCAAAAAAAAATGTTGAAAACATCAAATACTAACTAATAACACTCTTTTTTAGAGAAACAACTATTTAAAGAACATTCATCAATATTTTTATTTACAAGATTCTCGGTTATTATTGTTTAAAGTTAAATTGTTTACTCACTTGGCTACTTTCAAAAAAATATTACGGCTAGAGAAATAGTTCAATCATAACTGTTATCTCCAATGACTGTGTGGGCATTCAATTGATAAATTAAGGAAGCTAATATATATTTAATTTAATTTTCCACCCAAGATAAGTACTACTTTCTGTTCAATTTTTGGCAGATGCAAATTTAAATTTTGTCCAAATAAAACAACATTCCATTTCTTAATCCTTGATGTTGGTTAATAATCTTATTGAATCTAAGTGTCTTTCAAAGAAATTCATGAATAAAATATTCTGTAAAATATGTAAATTGAATTAATCGCCACTATCCAGTTCTTCTTATTGGAACTTCTTCTTATCTTTTTGTTTTTAGATTACAACTCTAATCTTACAACAATAAAGCAATATAAGCACAAAGTGTATTCTATATTGTCTGTTTTGCTATATCAGAAGATTAACGGACAACATTTAAAAAATCGCTTTTAATAAGGCTATCAACCAAGTTAAGCTAAGATGTCATCATGCAATGATCAACTGTTAACATATAAAGAAAAAGATGTTTAGTTATGTTGGTTTGTTATGAAGACCTCAACCCAGAGTTTTAGTGTATTTAATTGCTCCCTTTTGTGCTAAAGTTATTTTTGATGAAATACAGCATTTTTTATTTATAATCACTTACTAAACAACTTTGTGATAGCATGGTCATGGACCCAGCACCTTAAAGTACCTCTTAGTGGCGCTATCGTTGGATGTTTAAGGTTTTTTTAGAAACTACTAAGCTAACAGTCCCTTATAAACAAAGATTTATTACAGCCATTTTTACTTTAAGATTGAGTTAGCAGTGCATAATATAATCGTTCCCATTAAGCCCCCAAAAAATCTTCCAGACATTTACTTAAGAATATTCCCATTACAGGAAGATGTTATTTTCCTAGAAACTTCAAATTAAGATAACTAAAAATAACAGAAGCAGTAATGAAAAACTTCACGTAGCCACAGTGCACACATTTTCAATTCCTTTAATTATATTTCTAATAACAATTAATTCAAAAAGATTACTTTCTAGGTAAAAACAATACAGATTGAAGGAACAAGAAATGTTAGAATCCATGAAAAATAAACATAACACTTTTACATTGTATAAAAGATTCAGATTCATCAAGATTCAGTTTCATAACTCAATTCAAGATTACCATTTACCGGTAGCAAAAGGGTTCTGAAAAAACCTGTACATATACACAAACACATTGATACATGTTATAAATTGTTGTATTTGAAACGGTTACTTCTAAAAGTTCACAAAAGAAAATTTATATTTCTTTCTACTTAACCGTCGTCAACGAGTTGTAGTGAATGGGGCATACTCTGACTGGAAAGCAGTAAAGAGCGGAGTACCTCAGGGTTCAGTTTTAGCTTCATTGCCTTTCATCGTTTATATAAATTATCTCCCTAATGTCATAACATCGATAGCTGCACTATTTGCTGATAACACTAAAGTATATACTTCAGTCATATCACATTTTTATTTCCAAAATGATATCAATATTTTAGTAGATGGAAAAGGGGGATGATGGTTTTAAAAAGAGGAATGTGCCGTTCTACATAATCCTTCATCATACATTCTACATAATCAAAAATGTTGGCTACTAACTACCATCTTTACTATTTCACATACATTTTTATGTAGACAGAATTTTAATTCTTAGTTCTTTTAATGATAAACTTAAAGTCCCTGTCTGTTATAATGGAAAAGCACTTTATAAACAGAGTCTTTCATGACTAAGCATGCAACAGCGAGGCACTGGCACATATCTTTAAAGGTTAAAAATCTTGCCAATTAAGGATAAGCGAATGATGTTTTTTTAATTCTGAATTGCAGCAGAAAACAACATTAAAAAAGGATTTTAAGTGTGTTAAAACATGGTTTCATTGAATGAATAATTGTATAATTATATTATATATTTGTTTATGTTAATAGAAACCAGTCAAATTCAAACAAAAAACGTTTAAAAAACCTTGAGACACTATCGGAATTTTCTGTCTTGAAATTTTATTAGTATGCCTCAGAAATGTTTTTAATTCCAATTGTTTCTTTATTTGTATAGTAATATTTTTTGCAAAGTTCATTACAAAGTTTTTGTTTACGTATATCAAGTCAAAAAAGTGTCATAACCTGTCAAAATCATTATTTTTCCATAAAGTATATATATATATATATATATATATATATATTATATATTTAAATAAACTTTCACTGAAATTTTTAGTTTCACATTAAAATATATTGGCGCTAATGTGCTTTCGCACTCCCCTATTTTTTTTTGCTGAAACTAATTCTCTCAGCTCTATGCTAATTGCTAATATGCTATAGCTAGACCATATATCTAATTTCACTGAGATCTAAAGAGTAAAAGTTCAGGAAAGGTGTATACAAGATATACTTAAAATATCCCAATATTAAAGCAGCGAAATAACTCTGGAGAGCATAAATTATACGACATACTCTACATGCATGTACCATACGACAGAAGCCAAATGATGTGTATTCGTTCTCCTTTCCCGTCATTGCAGAGAAATATATGTGATAGCTAGCAAATTGAAACTATCTTCGTGTTCACGAGAGGATAATAGATGAAATAGATGAAACCTACCTTTCTAACCACATCTAAAACAAAGGTAAAAAATTTTAAATATATTTCAGCCCGAACAAATTTTTGTAAATCCTCACAGTCCGCAAAATATATGATGACATCATGCAGTGTGACGTCACAGTAAAGCCAGTTTTGTTTTCTATTTTAATCTCTAAGTCTGGTGAATAATGCTTTTTAGGTTTTGCCGTAGAAGTTAATTAGATATTCCTTTCAAAAACAAGTGAACTACTAGTAGTGGGTTTGAAAAGAGTAGTGTAGTTATTCAAAAGTTTTTAAAACAATATGCAGGGAAAACTTATTATATTAGACTATGGTAAATGACTTCAATTCAAAGGAGGATTTGATTTTGTATTACAAAATAGAGTAGAACATTACAAGTAGAAGTAGAACACTTGAATCAGCGTCATCAGTGGTTATAATCAATTCCTAATCCCCCCTGAACTAAGTATTGATTACTTTCACTTTGCCTCAATCCAGTATGTAATCCATATAGCTCATTTCTCACCTAATGTTTTGAAATTAAGCTTTCACTTGATTGACATTATATCACAGAAAAAGAACTTTTTTATAAATATAAATGAACACAGAAAAATAAGCATTCGAATCTTAAAGCTTTCGAACGATTCCTTTTAAATCAAAAGTCGTAACGAAAAGGTTAGGAATAGTGGACAAACAGAGCCAAAGGGACCGAAAAATTTGTTCGACATTATGTCATAGTGATCATTCGTGTTAGCGGAATTCGAGATATCGAATGAAATTATTCAGTATGTTAATGGGAATGCTGGGAACGAAGAAAAAGCTCGAGATAGTGAAAGTTCAAGACGTGTGACGGAAATTATTGAGATAAAAAAGACCGCATCTATTTTGAGGTTGTGTTTGAAATATCTATTAACTACCTGGTGTGACAAAAGACTCTTGCAATAATTATTTTTATAGTCTCAGGGACAACTATTAGCACAAAGTAGTTGTTCAGTCATTCATTTCTACACGGCACATCTGCCTTTACATATAACCAGCAAGCATTTCCCGTCAACTATAGATGTTACAAAAACATGTTTAAAACTACAAACATTCAAAACACTGTTCAATTGATCTCATTAAACGTGTTAGTTCCTTACTTATCGTCTTTAGTTAATGAAATGATTTTTTGTAAATTCTAGTTTTACTCTTCATAGTTTTATTGTTGTGACGTCACGTTTCCGCACGTAAAAATATCTGTAATTATATACCTTAAGCGTATTAATTAATGCTGGATTAAATCGTGTTGGATTAATTTTTGTGATACTTAATTTTGCGATTTTGGCCTAAAATCTTCTCTCATTGACAGTGATTCGGTGGGAAAAGAACAATGAAAACTTCCATAAAACACCGTAATCGAAGAAAAGAATTTTAGAAACTAAATCAAATTAATAAATTTTTGCTTATTAATGTCATCTTTGTGATTTTCACTTCCACTTAACAGACCTAATGATGTAATTTTGAGTCACACCCGGTTTTTTACAATTCATACCCCAGCTTCTTTATCGCAATCCAACAAAGGAACAAAGACGCGTTGTCTATGAATTATAAACCAAACCACAAAAATGGGGAAACAAACACATTTGTTGTCATACTGGCAAACAACGTTTTTGTGGTCAAACGCCGATTCATTTAATGTTTTCTAAGACTCCGATTTTGGAAGAAAATGTCCTCAAGTTCAATTAATTATGACCCTCCCAATCAATAATGTTTTGTTTTGTTTTCTTGTTTTCTTCAAAAGTCCACCCTCCCTAACATGGAAATTTAAGACAATTATGAAAAGGAAAAATCAATCTTTTAACATAACTGAAAAAATGTCCGTTTGATAATAAGTTTGTCTGTCAGTCTATTCAAAAAGTTTCAAAAACCAATTCATAAAAACATCATAAAACGTTCGACTTGATTTCAGACATTCGATCAAATACTCTTAAAACCCTATGAACATGGAACAAAATTTTAACTCAAATTATATTCATTTATTTATACCGTTACCACAAGCCACTAAAGAGACTACCATCTACATGCTCTTGCGGTCAAACCTTCAACGTTACACACGCTTTAGACTGCAAACAGGGTGGATTTGTAATTATGCGTCACAACAACCTCCGCGACTTCGAGGCTAACCTACTGAAAAAAGTGTGCAATGATGTTGAAGTGGAACCCCCCTTGCAGCCTATCAATGGTGAGACGTTTCGGACTCAAGTCGCAAAAAGGAGATGAAACAAGACTGGACATTCGTGCAAGAGGATTCTTTCGTCCCGCGCAAAACAACTACTTTGACGTACGTGTCACTAATTGTAATTCTTCCTCGCAGATCAACAAAGAGCAGAACGTTATCTTTACATTTCACGAAAATGAGAAAAAACGAAGATATAACAAACGTATTATAAATGTCGAACAAGGAACCTTTACCCTACTTGTTTTCTCCGTTAAAGGTGGTGAAGGTCCAGAATGTTCAGTTTTTCACAAACACCTAGCTGAAAAAATTGCTACGAAAACCGGCGATCGATACGAAAAGGTTCTAACTTGGATACGTTGTAAAATTTCATTCATTGTTATACGTTCTGCTCTTATATGTGTGAGAGGTAGTAAAAGTGTTTTACAGACAAAAACTCTGATGTTGTCGATGATTTTACCATTGCCTGTGACGACATTAGAATTTGATAATATCTAAACACGAAAGAACGAGTTGCGTTGGAGATATTCATTTAAAATCAATAAAAAAACCGTTTTATACATACATTGACTTCAGGAAATTTTCCAGTAAAATGCTGTCTGTGAATTATGAATTTTCTAAAACTAAAACATAGTTAAAATAATAAAATGCTCAAGCAATCCCAAAACATAAAGGCTAGTGCAAGATATTTTGCCCCGTCTAGTTTATTCTCGGTAAAATACATAGGTAGTCAAGTGATTCCATTTCCCCTCCTCTGTTTCTGAATCGTAGCCTGCACCTCCCGCCGCGCTGGTCACCATCTTGAAACCGGCTTCACGTAACTGATCAAACGCTTTCTCCAGGTAATTGTGTTTCAGGTAAAACCGACACGTATACCTCAAGTTATCTCCTCGGTCCGGGTCTCTAGTTTCGTTCAATGAATCCAGAAATACAGCTCTTGTAACCGCTACATTACCACACACCAATATCCTTTGAAGCTTACGGAACTTGACATCGGCGATCCCATCTCTCCCAAAAGCACACGTTCCCCGCACAAATAAAGTTACAAAAGCACTATTAGGTTTTTTTGCCGAATTTCTTTCTTCGATAGCCTTTATCATGCGATTGATCTTGTAATAATTAGCTTCGGCGGCTAAATGCCGAAAATCTTGAAAGTTTTCTGGTAGTAGCAATTCTTTTGTTCTCAGGAAGTCAAGAACATAACGAAATATCTTTCCATCTCGGTCTATAAACACACGTCCTTTGCGATCTTTCGTGGAATTCTTTTTGTCAGTAATTATGCTTTCTAACAGAGAACCTGGTTCTGATGTTATCGTTGTTAAAGTTGTTGAATAAATCAATCCGCCAACGTTGAGTTCAATAACCGCTGTTTCCTTATTCTCCAAACTCAGCATTTTACAGTCTCAAGCAGAACCCTTTCACTATTTAGAGCCCTTTTTGTCTACATATTTGTTCTATTTTCGCGATAAACAGCACTCCGAACTTCCCATGTGTCGAAACAAAATCGTGCAGCTGGCGTTTTTCTAAGGAAGCGCACAATGGAAAATATCAGCAGACATTCTGTTTTGCGTGGGTAACAAACACAATGGTTTCTCTGGGTAACGGAAAAGCTAATGAAAAATGTAATCAGAACTGTGTGTTCTTCTACGAAGAAAACAAAAAGTAAACCGTTGCTGTTGTTTTTCACGGGCAAAAAAAACTAGCTTGTGGTTTTGGATTGGTGAGCATCTGGAATTTAAAATATGCAAAAATAAAAGATAGGTCCGTCGCAAATTCCGTGTCAGTAAAAACATTGCCTTGTAAAAATTGAAAGAATTACCTAATTATTGAAAATATCCCCTCCCCCCCTTCCAGAAAAAACGCTTTGACTCTGATTCTTGCTTCTTTTCCGTATAAACCAGAACATAAGCCTTAGCACTTATAATATAGGAATATGATAGTCCTTCTTTATTTCGAATAAAAAATCATTCGTGGTCATATAAATAAGCCCGTTATTTTTTTACATTTCACAATTCCAGGGTTCCAAGGGTCGTGGTGAGTTAATAATATCTGCAAAAATCCATGTGGTTTTACACGAATGTTTCATGGTAAGAATTCTTTATGATTTCCACTTAAAAATGTGTCTATTTAATGTTTAAGAAGCGATTTGTGAAATTTAGAAAAATATTGCTAAATTTATCTAGCTATTTTTAATGAATTACCATTGACAGACGATTTTTCAACAAATAGCAGACGAGGTTCTGGTGTGGTGACCAGTATCAATGCTGGTGGATTTCGAAAGTTCCACAATTAATGCGTTTACAGCCGTTGTTCAGCAGCAGATATAAGCGGTTGTTTCTTCCATTTCTCAAACTACACTTGCTAATCAAAGAAAATCTAATATTTGGAAAAAAATATGATCATGAGAAGAGTTTTCTATACACATGCCTACGATTGCAACTGCAAAATTTGTCCCACCAGCGGTTGTCATGGGTACGGTTAAAGAACTCGTTGTCGCTATTTGAGATGCAATCGCGAATGCGATTTTAGATTATATCGAAGATTCGTATGTTGGCCGGTATCATGGTCCGCCCAGAGATCCCATTATGTTCGGAATATGTTCAATTGAACACACGAGGAGATGGAACAACCAATCACATTGAAGTATGGCAACATTGACTTTGTGTGCTGCCTGGCACCCTGTGGAAATTCATAGATATGTTGGAAAGGAACAATCGGTTAATCGCCTCGACATTCTACAGGATGAAGAAGAAATATCTGTCGCCAGCTCAAAGACGCCGATACGTCGATTACAACGTAAGGTTCTGACGATTCTCGTAACTCAAATTAACTTCTAAATTCAGAAGTATGAGAGCAATTAAACACACTAAAACTCCGGGTCGAAGTTTTCATGATATACTTAATGAGCGTTTTGAGCTTCGTTAAAAAACAAACAAACAGAAGGTATGCCGGTTTGAAAAAAAGGATTTTCGATGAAAAAATGCAGAATTGATAATATGTCACAATGCAATTAATGACTTACCCATATCTTGGTAAAATAACTTTTTGCAAATTTAGTTCTGCTATTCTCGAAATTTTTTAAAATGACTAATCGCTAGAAATAATTAAAAGCATGACGATATATACTAATGTTAGTTTGTCGAGATTTGACTTACATACCTAAAATGCCTTTACTGGCTTTCACGAGATTTAAAATAAAATCCCGGATTGTTTTTTAATAATAAATAAGAGAGCCTCTAAACGGGTAGCAACAACAATCACTATTTTCAAACTATCTTCATCAACATATCTCCGTTCTCTACAAATTATTATTGTTAATACCTAGGAAGCATTTTGCGAATTATTTTTTGTAAGGTAGTTCAGTGGACCACAAATTGTTTTTGCTATATATTTAAAAGGACAATTACAAGAGAAACGTTTGTTGTGACGTTACATATACCTGAGCACTATCATTTACGGTATAGCAACTTTCGCTAAAAAAAACGCAAAAACGAAAGAAACGTAAATAAAATGGGAGGTTTTTCCGCCTGAGGGGGATATTTTTGTAGAACCACAAATTCATACATGAGTGAGTTTTGATTGTTTCCCGTTACTTTTCTCGGTGTTTCTTTTTTATTAAAAATCAACAAGAGATTTTAATTTTAAAAGGTAGTATCATTTGTTTGTGAATAAAACACATCTGTGAGATAACAGTGAACTTGTTGTAACTTCTTTCACGCCATCTCCGATGTGGAATATACGCAAATATAAATCGCTATGGAATGATGTTGCCAAGCACACTTTATTGATAAATAAGTCAAAAGGGAAAATTCACAGCTGCTGATGTAGCTGAATTGCTTCGTATTTTTAAGTAGAGTTTCACCAGTAGTCCTAATCTTCACGTCTTCTCAACCTAGGAACCACACGATTTCTCCAAAATATGATTTTGCAGTAATTTTTAATTAAATTTTTGTTTTAATGTGGAAATAGAGAGAGAGTGGGAGAGAGAAAGAGAGAGAGAGAGAGAGAAATAAAAATACAAAATTTATCATGTTTTTCAACCAATCACTGTTCAAAAAACATACTTTATTGATATAAATTTTAATTATTAAAAAATTCATCTCGTTTTATTTAAAACATCGAGATGAAACTTAAAATATTCATGTCCATCAAACACGCTGAAAGTCCGAACATTCCAATGTCAAAATTCGATAAACGTTTTTATAAATTTCTGACAAACATGTTTAGGATAGGCAGGGACTTGTCAAGTTTAACTTCATTTAATTTTATCTCGTTTTAATAGAGCTTTAAGCAACGATAATATGCCAAATGAATCGATGTGTCTAAATTTCTTAAAATATTGAGATGATATCACACCTTTCTTCCTTACCGATCTAGGGATCGCGGAGGATTTTTATATTACAGATATACTATCATTGTTATTACTGCAGTATAGAATACAAAATTATAAACAAAACGAGGGGTCATTTGTTGAAATTGAACCGCGCAATCAAAAGTTTGAGGACTTTAAAGTTCCAAAAAATTGTTATTTTTTAGAACGAATTTCGTAGAAAATGCCGAAAATCAGTGGCACTAAACAGAAATCCGGGGGTTATGTCAGAAAAAAACAAAAACGTAATAAAATGTCAAATGTACATTGTAGGTGCTTCATATTTGGCATGAAAATAATATGGTAATATTTCTAAATTTTGGGAAGTTTTTTACCCAAAAATACATGTAATTTACAGACCAGAAATAGTCAAAATGTATAATTTACTGACCAGAATATTTTGTTATAGAACTTTAATCAACGAATTTTATGTCTAAAATTTGAACTTAAAGACGATAAAAGGACAATATGGAGAAGGTCTAAAAACATTATAGCCTAAAGCATGTAATTTACTGACCAAAAAAAAAAATATTTTTCTATAAATATATATACAGTTCAACCCCGATTTTTCG
This sequence comes from Candelabrum cocksii, assembly GCA_963930725.1. Lineage (NCBI taxonomy): Eukaryota > Metazoa > Cnidaria > Hydrozoa > Anthoathecata > Candelabridae > Candelabrum > Candelabrum cocksii. The sequence goes on from OZ005664.1 coordinate 18,081,142, forward strand.
AACTCCCAAGGGACCGATGAAAAAGTTCGAAAAATCGGGGGTTCGAAAAATTGAAGTATTTAGATAAAAGGGTCGAATTAACTAAAAAACACTAAATATACATGCTGCATCTTTGTTTCAATAAAATTATTCTTCAGTTACACTGGTAAAATAACTGGGAATCGTACTTTGCTTCTTACGTGATGACGACGTAAGCAATTGGTTGAGCTGTGCAGAATGCTTTCGCAATTGTTTAGCAATGTCATCGTTTTGGAAAAGAGCAAAATTTTCAATCAAGTCTATTGCCTCGAATAACACCTTCTTGCTTGGCTGCTTTTTCTCTGTTGATTCCATTTCATCACTCTCATCATCAATTATTTCAACATCGTCGTTGGTGAACTCGTGCAGCAGTTCTTTATCACTTGGTAAAGACTGAATGGAAGTTGCCACTTCCTCATCTGTGGCAATGAAGGTCTCAGCAGTAAGGCTATCTGGAGCTAGGTCAGGATCAAGAGCTCTCAATTCGTCTAACATTTCTGTTAGTTGTGCAAACGGATCATCGGTGTCTTGGGTTGAACTCAATTGACTTTGTATTGAAATTCCCGCCTTTTTGAAGCAATTAATGATGGTTGTGTCTGGAAGTGTAGACCATGATTGCTCGAGCATAATCATGGCATCCAGTATGGTGATGTTTGGCAATTCTTTGTTGGAATCGATAGCGTTAATGTACTTGCGGATTACTTTGGCACGGTATTTAGCTTTTAACGATCGTATAACACCTTGATCCATAGGCTGTGTTACAGAGGTTGTATTTGGATTTTTGGCTTTTCCGATGACAAGTAGTGGTAGTTTTTCACCTGCAGCACTCGCCGCACTCATTCCAGTGAGTCTGACTTTGCTGTGTTTACCACCAGTGCATTTTTCACTTTTCAATTCAAGAGTTTTGTTTAGTAGTGCTCGGAAGAAAAGACCAAACTCATCAGCGTTAAAGATATCTTGCAATTTGTACCTTGATAGTATCGTTGGTAGGTGCGTTTCCTTCCAGTGTGCAGTCATCTCTGGTGTGCATGATTTTGCTTCACCTGACACCATCTTAAATGTGACACTATTCCGTGCCTTCCATCTGTCAACCCATCCATTTGATGCTTTAAAATCATCTATACCAAGTGTCTTTGCTAAATCACTTGCTTTCTCTTGAAGGACTAGTCCACTCACGGGTATGTTATTCGATCTTACAGACATAAACCACTTAAAAACAGCTTTGTCTAAGTTCTCATGTTTCCCTGCTTTGACATTCTTTCTTTTCAAGCTAATCGTTCCAGAGGAAAATGCGGCCATTATCTTCTCTTTATTTGCAGGTAAAAGCCAAGTGGAAATAGTGTTTCTTGGCACATTATACTTTTGAGCTACTAATGACTTAGGCTGCCCACTTTTTATTTCTTGTAACGCCTTGAATTTGTCTTCAATGGAATTTCTTTTTTTCTTTTGCGACGTGGACATCTTTCTTTCGTTATAAAATCGAATGCATGCATTTGGTAAAACTTGAAACTTTCGAATTTTCAAAACGTTCAAATTTCGAATTTTTTCTTTCATTGAGTTTGAGAGGTCGACATGGATTATTCTTGATGAAAGGGAAAAGCGGGAAGTTTGCGAAAACTGTATTCTTTTTTTTGAGAACTTTATACAATATTACATATATTTATAGAGACTTTTGAAGTTGTTCTTTCAAAATGTTTATAAAACTACAGCCGCAATCTTCAGCCGCAAAGTGTAACTTGCAAGGCACTTTCATTCCTTTTCTATCTCCTTGATTGATGGCTTTTCCAACAACTTCGACGGAGCAAGTGTTTGAATCACAGGCTCGAAGGAAGTAGAAAATAATTTTTGCAAATCTTCCTGTTTTTTCTTTTGGTAAATGTCCGACCAAACAGTCATTTTTCATGACTGCAACAGCAAATTTGTCTGTTTTGTTTTTTGGCTCCATAACCGCCTTCAACATTTTACTCTTCACTGGTGTCCAGCAATCTTTATATACGTAATATCCCATAACATAAGATGTGAATTCAAATGTTTTATGTAAAACTATTTGAAGCTCATTCTGCTCAACTATTTTATGTGGTGTAATTTCCATATCCATTTGACCTTCTATATATAATTATTTTCACAATAAAATGATTCTTTTAAAAAAGTTGAAATACTTCAATCAAATCATTCGATTCGAATTCGAATTTTCGGCGCGTGATTCTTATACTTTTGCACATAAAAAAGACTTATAGGTGAGGCTAATGCTGTTTCGGAGGAAATGACAGCACCTTGGTTTGAGACAATATTGCCAACCATATTATCAAATTATTCTCTTGCTGACGTCTACAACGCTGATGAATTTGGATTGTTTTATCAGGCGTTACCAAGTAAGAATAAATAAAAGTTCGAAATATCGAGGGTATTTATTCGAAGAGACCCTAAAAAAGGTTCGGAAAATCGGGGAATTCGAAAAACCGAAGTTCGAAAAATCCGGAGTAAATTAAAAGAGTTTCTTAAAGCAAAACCAAGGGACCAAGGAAATATTTCGAAAAATCGGGGAATTCGAATAATCCGGTGTTCGAAAAATCGGGATTGAACTGTATAAGTGATTTCCAAGGTGGAAGCTTAAATATTTTGTTAATAATTTTATTGCAAAAAATTAGAGTAAAGATGGAATTCACTAGAAGTTATGGTTTCATTTAAAAAATGTTCGGATATTAGAAATTTTTGCTCATTTTCTTTGGATTTTTTGGGTTTATTTTTTGTAGACATGCGTAGGAGCTTAGAAACCAACAGAGCGGCAATCTCCTTTCTTTTGTGGTTTCAACGAGGTATAAAGTGTTCACTTTGACAAATGCTTCCACCTTGGCTTTAATTTTTATGAAGGAGCAAATTTTATGATTAGTACCAAGCGAAGAAATATATAATATGACATTAAAACATTAAAATGCAACTTTTTCTAATTTTCTTCCATAATTGAGACAAACTATGATTGTTTTAATAAAAATAAACATTTTTGCAATTTTATCAAACTCCCAAAACCATATTTAAAGAAATTACGCTTTTTTTAAACCCCCGTCTTGCGCGATCCCTAACCAATCATTATAACTTCTCTATAAAGATATCATTTTAAAATGAATGCGAGATTGAGAATTCGCATTTTAAAAATTGATTTTCCTTTCGAACTAGCAATTTGATTTGTCGAAATTAATGCATATTCATTCTCCCATTATCAAAAATTAATGCTTTACATTGGGAGTCGTTCATTGATGTATATAGAGAGATATAGATTAATTGAAGAGAAGGAAGGTAGCTGAGAAGAGTGAAGTGATGATATATTTTATCACCGTGAGTTTACTATTTTTCCGAAAGCAAAGTGCAAACTTCAATTTTTTAACGACAAAAATATGTAACATGATAACTTCATTTATTGGGTTAAGATTATTTTTAAAAAGGTGAACAGGAAAAGTGTAAGTTGTACAACGCTTTTAGAGATAAAAGTATGAAACCAATATGAGCTTTCGCAGCATCCCTTTCATAATTTTTCTTACTATTATCGATCGGCGATAATGTCTGGAATTTCCTCTTTTTTACTCAAACATGGTGTTTTTTTTGCTGTTATAAAAAGACACCAAAATTCCTTATCGTCTGAAGAAAAACGATTTTTTAAATACTCATTCTATCCTGAAAAAAGGAATGAATAACCGAGATGATATTAGGTCGCTTAGCAACATATCTCGCATTTCATTCATGAAAAGAATAAGAATCTACGGGGAGCATGAAAACATTAATTATTAAACGCCGCTGTCATCATTCATACATGCCCACCTCCCACAAATGAACAATTCTTTCTTTGTCATTCACCCGATAAATCGCAAGTACACGGCTTATTATAAGAACATTGAAGTTCAGATTTGCTCTTGAAAACAATGGATCTTTTGTTTAGAACAATAGAACAACAATCCCAGCTTCAAACCAATTTTTTTTTTCTTATAAAAAAACGCGCATTGGGAAAAAGCAGAAATGATTCTTTTTGGTGCCTTGATCATTTTCATGATATACTTGAGCTATCATGGGAAGCATTTAAGGCAGTGGTAGAACTATGTTAACTTTTTGTAATTTTGGGCCATTGCTTTCTGCTAAGATGACATTTCAAAAAATACGCAAGAGTCGCGCGGCCGTTATGCTTCTTCCTCCCTCATCTCATTATTTAAACACAAGATTACATTATATTCACATTCTGTCGGGAAAAAGAGAATAACGAAATATGCCCGGGAAATTGCCTGGGACAATGGATGACATTGAACATGTTGAAAGGAAATGCATATATCTTTTATTCATTAGACGTCATAGCTCAGTTGGTAGAGCGCTTGCAATTTCGGATTTCTGAGGTTGCAAGTTCAAATCCTCCCGGCCTCGCCGACTCAGCAAATGAGTAGCATTTCGATGCGGTAAAGTACGGGTGTTGATGGTAGGAGTGGCGCCCGCCTCAACAGTTACACCCAACGTCTTGCGCTAATGAAAAGGAGATCATCATCAACACCATCGTCTACGCCCGTTACCAACATTAGGGTTAATTCGGCAACTTTACTTACTATAGTTTTTATAATTACAGTGGAATTTCTATAAAAACGGACACCCTATAAAGCAGACACGATCAATATTCATTTACGGTCAAACTTTCCTAAATAAATTCATGAAGCGGACAGTTATAAGACGGACAATTTTTCATGCACCAAGTGAAATCTTGCCTTAATTTTTTCTCCGCACAATCCCCTACATTTTCGGTCAATTTTTTGGATTTTTTATTTTGAACGCCATCTAATTCTTAGGTAATATCTTTAAATAAAAATAAAGTTATTAAATATTTAAATGAAAACATTTTAAGACACGAATGTGTAAAGTAACAGATGCAAATATAGCAATTTCAAAGCAGCAGCTTGCTGGTAAACTAGCGAATCAAGAAAGAAAATCAAGATTTTGCCAAAAAAAATGTTTGGATAAAATCTTTATAAAGCCAACATCTCCTTTGGTCCTATACTTTTTGTGCTATACAATACAGTGATTATGTGGACTTATTTTTAAAAAAATTGAGTATTTCAAAATACGCAGACGACATGAAGATTTATATTTCAGTTCACTCCCCTACGTCATGTTCTTTCCTTCAAAAGGATTTCGACAATGTATTCAGTTGGACATCAACTTGGAAGCTGAAACTTGATCTTGAGAAGTGTTGTTCAATTCATTTTGGAAGGAACAACCAGAGACATAGTTATTGTCTTAATGGTGTAGCTCTAAAACAGCAAAGTGTACGGAAAGATCGTGGTGTTTTAATAGACAACCGTATATCTAAACAAGTTATAAGTGTTACTAGAAACTAATCAAGTTTTTGGCAGAATGAGACGTGAGGTGGTTTCTCGGGAACGTGTCACTTGGGTGGGACTACACAAAACACATGTTATACCCTACCTGGATTACGCTGTATCTTTATGCAGTCCACATCTTAAAGGCGATATAATATCTCTCGAAGTAGTCCAGAGGCATGCTACTCGACAGGTTTCAGGGAAACATGATTAAACATTTGCGATCTGGAGTCATTTGTAGAGAGATGAATCAGGGGTGATATGATTGAGGTGTATAAACAGAATGCTCCTGTTTGAATCCTGACACAATACCTTCAACACAATATTGCGACATGTGGGAACACTGCTATGAATCTTTAGCAACAAAGAGGATACAGTGCACGACATCATATGGTTTTAATTCGAGTAACAAAGAATTGGGGTAATCTACCAGTATCGCTACATCACGCTGTGTCAAAAAACGCGTTTAAAAACCAGTACGACAAGTGGAAAAGACAACACACGGACGATCTTTGAAAGAAACCCACCTTTTATGCCCTTTACAGGACCCACATCACTAGGCTGTTAGCGGGTCACTATTTATATTATATTGTATTAAAGGTCGTCTTTAATTTCTTTAATCTTTAATAAGTCTTTAATTTTTTCATGATTTTAGTACCAAAGGTTTTATTTTTAGTGTGGTTTCTTAAAGATGAAGACGTTTTTAGAGTTTCCTTAATGCAGAACATAAATACATTATATGCAATGAGTGGAAATATCCAAAATATTTCATACTAATATTTAACAGTAATATCATTTCAGCGCCATTTACATCGTTTAAGTTCACATCTGTGCCATCCACAAATTCACCACTATATTTGTCCATAGCTATGTTAAACCAAGTAACTCGGCCAATGAGCCACGTTTGGTATAAAATCTTGAGCTTGATCTTATGTATATTTGTATTTACAAGCATTTTTGTTGCACGATGTAGTGTCTTGTCGTGTGGATAAAATCTCAGTAAAATGTTATGCGCTGCAAAAGGTTTTTTTAAATAAATAAGCTGTACTAGTAAAAGTTTCTTAAAATTTTATAGCTCTAGGTTTCTTATAAACGGTAAGTTTTTCTCTCTTCCATAGAAATATTTCGAAGACAACCGAATATAACAATAAATAATATTCGTGCAACGTAACACAAATTCATAACTATTTTAAAAGCACGTGTTCAGTATATATAGTTTACTGTTTTGAAAAAATGCTAGATATTTTTAGTAGTTAAATCTAATTAAACGAGAATGCATTAAACTCTTTTTCAAACCAACTAAGAAGAACGTGCCCGTGAAAATATTATCAAAGAGAAGATAAAATTAGGGGTCATACATAAATGACGTCCCAAGGTAGGGGGGGGGGGGGGGGGGGGTAAGCAAATTTTAGATGTTTTGGGATGGGGGAGGGGGGGAGGTATCTGTTATTTGGGATGCCCCTGCCTCGATTTTTAGGCAGAAACATTTCTGGATGTGTTTCGTGGAGAAGCGCAATGCTCGAGATCACGATTGTTGCTACAGTTAAGTATATATACTCTTGATAAGTGGAACTTTCTGATATAATTTCATTGAAATAACTTCGCTTAAGTGGAACCCCGAATAACTGGGACTATTATGTTTTTATTCTCCGTCAACTGAAAACTTTGTATTCGCGCTGAAGCAATAAAAAATTTGATGTTTCTCTGTATTGGCATCTTGTTGTATAATTGTTATCTTAGGATTGTTACTATAATGAATGTTAATGAATAGGATAGGAGAATACAAAAGAAATCTTTGACCTCAGCTCATCATTAAACAATAAACAATTGCGTTTTCAGCAAAAGGGCAATGCAATGACTTCAGTGAAAATATAATATCTTTGAAGAAGCCATTGGATTGCACAACATAGTCAATAGAAAACACTGGTTGGGAAACTACAGCAGAGCGCTATTGTGTCGTCTTTGAATGCCACTGTTAATCGCGAGTTAATGAGCCATGATAATGCACACTCATTGAAACAGCAATTCACGCCTGACTTAAATAAATTTTTACACAATACATTTAGCTCTATAATTTGCAAAATCTGATCAAAGCCAAACATCAGCATCTCCGTTCTGCGATCAACAAAGCGAGGCGTGCATGCTTTGTGTGCCTTTTGTTACGCTTTGATGCACTCACATTTCCTCAACGAAAGGATAGTACAATAGGTCAAAAACGCCGCCTTGAAGTTTCCCAACCAGTGTTTTCTATTGACTATGATTGCAGCAATAGAAAATATAAAAACAACTTCATAAAAGATCACTTCTTCACTTCTTGTCGTTGATATTGTCCTTAATATAAGAAAGAGATATATTTCCTCTTCAAATTTCAAATTTCCGTAGGGGGGGGGGGGGGGGGGGTGGGTTGCTTGTTTACGACGTCCTAGTGGAAGGGTCAATCTTTTAAGATATATCAAGACTAGGGAAGGAGGGTGTCAAAATTTAGAGATTTTATGGGGACGTCATTTATGTATGACCCTTTAACTATGATTAAATTACTGCATGAAATATTTAACCAGTTCCTCACAACCGAAAGAACCCCAGATGACTTCTCAAAAGTGATTATATCTCCAATACATAAGAAAGGAGGCACTAGATTTTGATATAAAGAATGAAAAAAAGTTGAAAGCAATATAAGATAAAGTTATTATAGATTACTACTTGGAATAGGCAGAGAGGATAGCAGCTATTCAGATATTCCTCCGCATCTCCTTTTGAAAATGCTACGGAAAATAGGTGTAAACATAAAGGATGTGAATATTATCAAGTACATATCCGAAAATACTAAATGCGCTGTCATCATTGAAAAAAAATTTACAGGTTGGTTTATAGTACGTGTATGCTTTTCAATATCTTCTTGGAATTTGTGAGAGAGGAATTGTATAGCCAGACAACATACATGGTATGCAGATAACACAGCATTAATCTTGTTGATGCTAGAAAAAATGCTAGATTTCAACACTGGAGGCTGCCTGTAAAAAATTGGGACTGAAGATAATTTAACGTGATTTCCCCAGAACTTACCTGCAACCTCCTAGTTGATAGCACAGCATTTAAATTTTGTATTCCCTAGATCAGTTATCCCAAACTCATCCAATGACGTAAAAGGAAAAGTGAAAGTGAAATACATTATCCTTAATATGATAAAGAAGAGGAGGTTGAACTAGTTTGCTCATATTAGCAGAAGAGACAACAATAGCTTTACCACAAACAGGTCATTCACGACTTAGGTCTTCCTCTCCTGAATATAGAATGATACACACAAGAGCATGGTAAATAGAAAGTGTTTGTGGACAAGGAATTTATGAGGTCCCCTTATGGGTTATGCAACTGACTATTAAAAAAACTGGATTCAAAATTTAATAACTATTGATTAACCTTTTTCATTGCAACACAAAACTGCAAATGCCATATTTTTACGCATGTAAAATTGCAATTTGGCTTTATCCAGTTATTCTTACTCATGTTTTGTTCACAATTTCTTACTTGATAACTTTGTGGTACAACAGAGAAAATCTTTTGTCTAGTTATTTCTTAATAATAAAAAAATTTATACCCCCTATGACACTCAGGTCAGGAATATATATATGGGTTGTGGGATCTATCTTCAATGGCAAGCAAACTGGAACAGATATACTTGACTTAATATATTATATATATAATATACAAAACTTTAGTTTATATTTTATTCATCTGCAAACTAAATAAAAATATTTAAAGACAAATGTTTTTATCTGATGACCACATTGATCTGTATTTTATTGCAGATATTTTCAATATTTGGCACATGTTGTAACGCTGAAGTGCGCCTTCAGTATGAAAAAGGTAACAATATTTATGTCTGGTCAAAACGTTTTTGTGTTTTATATTTTTAAAATTTCTCTTCCTTAAATAATTGAATAAAAGGTTAATTGAATGTATACAATGAAATAATGTTGAAGTATAAAAATGTATTACAAAGTCTATGCTTGTTTGCCTGTCAAAAACTTGAGCAGCTTCAAGTTGGAACAAAATATAGATCGGCAGTTGAATTCAAGTATTCCTTTTCAGTGTTTATAATGGAATCTTTTGGTTTGTGTTATTCTATTTTTATTATTTTATTTAAGACATTGTCTCTTTTTAAATGGAGGTATAATTAATAATTATAGTAGTAGAAACAAATGAAGTTCTTTTAATTAATACAACAAAAGATTGTTTGACGTGCTGTTGTATCTTTCTATCATTTGAGATTATATATTTGATAAAAGAAACAAGGTTGCCATTTAAGATCGACATTTTGCCTGAGATTCCAAGGCGACTGCTATAGCTTTTAGAAACTTTTGAAATATAAATGTAGTCTTTAATCATCATATCATCAGCTAATATCATTTTAACTTTTATGTTGCATGATTTATTATTTTATTTAATTTATATAATTGTATTTAGGTTCCTTTCAATATTTAAACTCAATTGGTGAGGGCAACCTGACATATCCACACAGTTATCAGCCGGGGCCATGTCAAACTATGAAAAACCTTTTTGTAAAGATAACTTTTCCAGAGAAAGTTTTCATTGATAAAATTGAGGTTTTCACCAAGGAAAGATTTATGGATACTAAACTCAATGTAATTGTTTCCGGAGAAAGTTTGGCTGCAGATCCATTGGAGGATGCAAACTGTAATTGTGGTTTTTTTCTAACTGAATTCAAAATGGTTGCAGCAACCACAACTAATGAGTTTGCATTAGAAATCGGTGATGAGATTGTTGACAATTTGTGTATAGCTAGAGCTTTTGGGTCAGTGTTGCAAAAGATTGGTAAGTTTATCCCAATCAAAATCACGATTGTATATATGAAATTGTTTTTGTTTAGTTTCCAGACATTACACTGAGAGTAGCTTCACACTTTCAGCAGCATCTTTTTCCAACTCTATTTCATTTGAAGTTATTAACAATCTTTTGATCTATTTTCAAATACACAATCAGCAAATAACTTCAGTGAATGCAGAGAATGTTGAAACATTTTCCTCTGAGTCCCCTATTGCTTGGTTCTCATTCAAATTGAAATATTTGTGTTTGGTAGAAAAAATTATTGTTTATTCATATACCGGATCGCATGAGCATGTGCTTATAAAAGAACTGTGGATAACATTTCGAATGAAAAATGACAGAAAATTTGTTAGTTACGAAGAGTTTGATGATGAAGATAGATTAACAACAAAGGTAGAGAAATATATAAATAAATTTATTCTGTTTCATAAATTTATAAAAGATATTTTAGTGCCAAACCTTTTTTTGTGACTAAAACATTTATTTAGAAGTTTTATGCCAAAATACACAAGATAAAATTTGCTTACACACTCCAAAGACCTTTCATTGCAAATGAGATAAGAATTTATGTTGGTCAAGGTGAAGTGAATATGAACTTTAAATGGGATTTATTTACACAAGAAGCCTTTGACGTCTTCCAGGGTAAATTATCATTTTTTTATTTTTAACTCAAAATGTGAACTAACTAATGTATATATAAATAATATAATAATGATTTTAAAAATGTATTAATTTTATTTAGAAAAACCATTTGTGACGAGTGCACAAATGTTGAGAGCTGAGAACGCAACAACTTTTGTTGTTGATCTGCAGAACGTCTACCTTGTGTCTTCACTAGTTTTTAATGACTTAAGTTTTCTGGAGAGCTTTTGTATCTATTATCAATCTGATAGTGAAATTCATGCGTATAAGGACGATCCGAACTTTGATGAACCGACTGTAAGTAATTGCTGTTTAATAATGGCTACTTGTTTTCATATTGAATATTACATTGTTTTTAATTTTCAGATATTTGCAACTACGGAAAATACAGTTTACTTGCGCGAGATTCGTGCTAGAAAAATTTACTTGAAATGTTTGGATTTATATGCAGTGCCACAGGATGATCTAACTGTGCATGTAGCAGGAGACTACTTTTTTACTCGTAAGCCAAGTTCCAGTTTTTTAGTCAATTAGCATAAGTTGTTCTCCCCTTTATATGAATATTACGATTTTATTTTTTGGAAACTTGAATCTTATCAAAGATTATAATAATTGGATATAAAAATATATATATATATATGAACGATCTGTGTTGCACTAATTTGAATATTTTACATATAAAGAGATAAACCACTTTTTTATTTTTGTTAGCATGTTTCGGCTAAGTCCTAGCGATCATCAGAACAAAGAAAATATATAAATCTCGTAAATATATTCTAAAAATAAAAATGCTATTGTACTTTCTTTGTTCCTTTTAAAAATTGTTGTAAATTGCGGGTTAATAAATGTTTTGAAAAAAACTTTTCTTGTAGCCGAATACCAGTGGACAAAATACAATTACAGTATACTCAAAGACAGTAATTTGTACATGTACAACAACACCAGAGGAAAGGAACCCCTTTATGGCAACAGCGCTGGTTTTCTTAAGTCATCAGTGAACCAGAAGTTAATGAGTAATAATTTTGGTAGTGATTGTTTCACTCGACCACATTTGTGCGATGAAGGCCTATCTGTCCAACTTTTACTTGAAGGTGTGTAATAAAACCAAACATTGTTTCTTATAAGTATTAAATATTTAATTATATAAAAATAATAAAAATTGGGTTGTTCCTATTTATGGATTATATATGTCTTTTATAATGTAAAATAAAGTAATCTTATTTTTAACTAGCAATAAGACCCAAGTGTAAAATGCACTTATTACTTCTATGACAAAGAAAACTGTGAACTTTCCTTTCTGTGTTTGTATAAAAATACACAATTAGCTTTAAATTTAGATTTTTGTAAATTTAGATATACAGAGATATACAGAGAAACTCAAATAATAATAAGATGTTATGTTGGCATTCATCGGCATGGATTTTGAAGTCTAAAAATTGCCCATAGAATAATCCATATTTATAGCAAAATGATGAAACCATATGGTCAGGGTTGTTCACCAATTGAATTTCCCATAAAAAAGTTTAATTTCGTTTACCCCCTATGACCACTCCACTTGTTAAAAACTGCAATTCAAAATTTCTGAACCTAAAGACCACCCAAACCTGGCCACCTCCCAGAAGAAATTATATTGTTTCATTGGTTAATTTTATTTAGGTAAACCTGAGCTCAATGCTGAAACAATTAAACTCAGACCGGAGCACTTTTGGACTATTAACTCAGAAGACAATGTTCTAAATGGTGATCTGTTTAATGGGAAAGATACAATAAAATACTTTACTGTAATAAGTTACAGAATATTTCTTGAAGGAGTTATAGATATCGAGAAGTGTTATCTTAAATTTGGAGAGACTGTGGGAAGTTTTAACGCTGATCTTTATGTAATTGCAAGTCAAGATCCTGACTTAGAAAAAACGATTACAGAATATTTACAATTCCAGAATAATTATGGGTTTAAACATAATCCTGCTCGGAAGGTTCAGGTGGAGTTTAATTCGGAAATTGATTTGAGTGAAATTATGCGGAAAGTTTGGATGGCGCATGATGGTATCATCAACTCCATCATTTTTATTTTTGCTCCTGCAGACATGCAACCATTGGTAGAAGTCAAATTGCCAAAAGGGGTTATTCCAGAGTTACATTTACAATATCACATACCAGGTGAAATTTGAAAATAAATTTCATTTAAAAAGAGGTATTATAACTAATACGGTGTTAAATTTGTAGAGTTGTTTGTTGGGAACATCCATCCAGTTAACAGTGAAGTAGATTTTTCAGGCAAAAAAGTAACTCTTTTTTTGGGGAAAAGATATCTTCTTTTTGGCTTGTGGTTAAAGACTAAACTGGGACCTGCATCCATTACTTTTGGCATTAACGTTTATGAGGTGTTTCAACGAAAGGATCAGGAAATCTTTCAGGTATATTCTCATAATACACATGTTTTGTTTATTAGTAACATATTTTCTTTGTATATTAGTTTACTATTCCCGAAACAGATAATTCCTATCACAAGTTTCGTTTCCAAGTAAGGGCTCAAAACATCTATGTGATAAGACAACACCATAACTTTGTCGCAACGGACGAGCTAGTGGTGTTTGGATATGCAAGTAAGTGTGTACATTTTTTATTTATTGCTTATATAAGATTTGTTCTTTTAAAAATTCTGTTTTGAAATTTATTTTTAAGATAATGGAAATAATAGAGGATAACAGGACATCACTAATATGTAAATACAAAACTCCCAGTGACTACAAAGTTTTGTACTAATATCCTAACATTTGTATAATAAAGTTTAAGTGCAGTTTGTGTTTAATTTTTATTTTTGAGAGATTATAACTTTTATGTTTTCAGTTTCAGGCAATTACACTCCAGAATTTCAAGATGATGCATGTTTTGTTGATGAGAGCATTTTAACTAAAGAAGAATGTTACAAACGGGCAGATGATTTTAAACTACACCTTGGTGGTAAACATTGTTTCTATGAATAAAACATTAAGCTACTTACCTATGTTCACCTTTAACTGATGTAATTATCTAATATCACATTCTTGTAAATTATTTAATTTTGTTCAATTGTTTTAATTGTGTATTTAGTGATTAATTCTGTAACTGCTAACTATCCAAATAATATACATGGATGCTCATCTTTTGGAAATAAGTTATATTGGAATTTGGATGGAAGTCCAAAAAGCGCACATACAGATGGTACTTTTCTCTGTTATAAGCAAAAGGATACCGGTAATTTTCATTAATCATTGATACATTCTTACATAATTAAATTTCCTAGTAGGGCTGATATATTTTTGGCTATTGAGTACCAATAACTATATCTCTGGGTTGAATTTCTTAGAGCAAATTCTTGAAAGGAGCTCCCCAATCCTATCCATTGGATTGTCAGGCAGCACAAACTCATTAAATGGCACCGGTGTGAAGGTTTACTACAATGATCAGAACTTAGTTGCTGTGGTCAAAACAAATGTTAAGATTCACAAAGTTAGCGTTGAAATGTCTGAGTTACCCTCCAAGAACCATACCATTACGTTAAGTTGGAATAAAAAGAAACTTGAACTCTTCATCGATAAAACACCAGTTGGAGTTGAAGTTGTTACTGGCGTGAATACTACCAATCTGTTTTTGATGATCCCATCAGATTATGATTTTGTGAATGTTTTTGGTGATTATCATCATGTCCTAACGAATTCAAGAGTCTCTCTCCAAAACATTAAATTATGGAGAGCGCCCTTAAGTATCGAAGAGATCACAATGCACTCTGAATCCAAACAAAAAGGTTTGACTTTCCATATTCGGTTTTAAAAATTTAAAAACGTTTTCAAAATTACTTTCAGACATCTTTTCGTATCCCTATATTGGCATTGCTTCATGTTTCCATTATGGTTCAAATTGCAATTGCGAAGAAGTTGAGTGTCCCTGTGAAGTGCAAGGTAGGTTTTGAATGAATAAAATGTTTAGTTCATGGAATATCTCCACTATTTCTCCAGATACCTCTTTGAATGCAACACTTCAAAGTAAGACTGCAACCGTAGTAGAATTGTCGGAAGATTGGACGTTCATTGAAAAAATCATGAAAATCCAATTGAAAGAGTCGTATCACAGTGCAGTTGTAACGTTTACAATTAAATGGGATTTTAAGAATATTCAGATAAAGTCATTGGTCTTGGAGGCAACACTTAACAAAGATAAAAAGGATGCTTGTTCTAACATCAATGTATATGTTGGGGGGAAATCGTCAAATGTCCCTTGGTGTGGAGGTTATAATGTTGGTGATTTGGTTCAATCACCTGACTTGTCAGCAACATTTAAAGATTTGTTCAAACGTCAAAAAATCTTTTCTACTGTAGAAGTCTCTCTTAGTATTACTCAACTTTATTTGGAAGCAAATAGTTTGTTGAAAATTGAATATTATCCACCTAAACCAGGTAACAAGGTTGTTTCTTTAGATTCTAAAATTAAAATAATTTTAGATGACTTCTATAAATAAATATACTTTATTATGGATCAAATCCATCCTCATGTTCGAGGAGCTGTTATATCCACCAAAGCTAGGCTGGATTGTTGTGATGGAAAAAAACTTGTTTATAATATCAGTGCCGGGTGCTTTAAATTCAGCGCAAAGATTTCTGGGAAAGGTTTTGCGTTTTTTACTGTGTATGGTATTTCAGAAAAAATACCGTTAAAAACGGAAATTGTCACCTACTATCGTAGACAAATTTCAAACATTTGGACTGACATTCAGGTTCCCACATATAACGACACTAATCACATGTACAACCAGGTAATTTACAACTTTAATAATTATGTGATAAGCGTCTTGTTTATTAAATTATTTCATTAAATATTTAAATTGCTTCTGTAAATCTTTCTAGTTTACATATGAAAGTAGTTTTTGTCACAGTATTATTAATTAACGTGATGTGTTTTTATTGACAGCTTAGCAATATATTTCCTGTTGTTGGCAATATTTAAAATCAATAATTTCAAATCATTCTTTGATTGTTTCTTTATTATGCCTGAGAAGAAAAGTCATATCTATGTTAATTATTACGGGGATACCATTTTCCTATTTGCAGATTGAGATTGTTGCGTTTACAAATGGATTGAATGATGGCTATCTTATGTTCCGTGACATTTACACCACAAATGATCTTGAATGTTCTGTGCAGCCAGTTGGGAGTCAATCCTTGTGTAAGATATTTAATTATTGTCATGCAAACTAGTGCTACTGACGTTCATTATGTCTTAAAAACAGGTTTTCTAAAATCATTCAAACTAATCAAATTAAAATGGTGTTTTTATGAATAAGAT
Organism: Candelabrum cocksii; assembly: GCA_963930725.1. Lineage (NCBI taxonomy): Eukaryota > Metazoa > Cnidaria > Hydrozoa > Anthoathecata > Candelabridae > Candelabrum > Candelabrum cocksii. Next base: position 18,097,317 of record OZ005664.1, read on the forward strand.
TCCAATATTGTTTTCTTACTTGTGCTTTTCTTAACAATTTTTATAATTTCAAACATTATTTGCAGACACAATGGAGGAAATAAGCAAAACATTTCAAGCAAACATGTTACCTGTTCCAACTGCAATTCTTACAAACATGGGGTCACTCTTGACAAACGAAATGATTAGCACTGAAGAATTAAATCTTACCACTGTATATGGAACATTTTTGTCTGGCAGTCAATATCAAATAAAAGCATCAACGCTTGTTTTTGATTACCCACTGTTTAACGATGATTGGACGATCACTTTCTGGTATGATGGTTCAGTAGGCAACACAGATGTGCTTAGTATCAACATCAATGATGGAGTAATTGTCCATTTTTCATTTGGGGGGGATTTCAGAATTTAGTAGGTTTATTATTTTAATTGTTTTAAAGTTATTAACATAAAACTTGTTTAGTTTGAACGGCAAAGATCTTGGTTACGTTAATGAGAAATGCTGGAATTTCATAACCTTGTCATACTCAAAGATGTTTTCTAAGCTCTACGCTCAAGTCGGCAGTCGGGTATGAGTTTCTTTTCGATTTTTTTTAGTTGTATATATATTGTTTTCCAATTCTTTAAAATTAGATGATCATTGAAAATGTTGTGTGTTCTCTTGTGTTGCACAGCCACTATCTAATTTTTTATAGCTCACCACAACAATGGCGATTTCTGAAATTCCGATAAATTCAACAGGAGTTGTTATTAAAATAGAAGAGCACACTGCCAATTTTCAGCTTTTCTATGGAATATTGTCTCGTTCCCAATTGTTTGCAATGCAGGTGCCAGCTACACAACATTGTATGTGTTCTTCAAACTCTTATATTAAAATATATTTATTATTTGTGTATTATTAAAGTAAGAGCAAAACTATATTTAGAAAGACAATATTAATAAAAAATATTTGCCAAAATGTTATTATTTGGAGATTTTCAAAACAGCTCAACTTTCAATCTTTGACTTGCATGTTGTGGATTACTATGTTGTATTTATTTATTTTTAGCTACTCTTGCTTGCAACAACACTGACCCTACTTGCTTTTTCTGCAATGTAGCCAAAGGGGAGATTGAACTAAAACAGTTCTATGATGAATCTCTAGTGAACAAAACCATGTGTACTCATGGTATATTTTATTTAAAAATTCAAACAATTTTTTGAATTAATTTCTTAACTTTACTTTATAGTTTGATATTAAGGAAAGAAAGATTTTTATTTATTTATTGATGTTCTTAAAACATTTAATTTTTCAAATTACTCAGATCTGATATATTTTAGTAATTTGAAAAATTAAATGTTTTAAGAACATGTTTCCAAGCATCACTCATGTTTACAAAAATGTCTTCGCAAAATATGTTTTATTATAAATTTACCAACCAATTTTTCAATGTTTTTTAGAACCTGATATGATGTCAAATTACTCAATTTATTATCCTATGGATGTCCCTGTAGACAGTTTCTACCATTCTCTAATAAATGGAAACAAATTTGAGCACACATTTACACCAGTCCCCGGTGTTACAACAAACGCACTCTGTTTAACAGATTCAAATTCTGTAAAGTTATCCAGTTCCTCTCTCACAAGTTGTGATACTAATTGCCATCTCAGTGTTTGGATTAAATTGCAGTGCGTTGAAACAAAAGCTCCATTCATGATTTTAGATGAATTCATATTTTCTCAGAACTATCCATCCAGTCCGTGTAGCTCATCATTGGACACTCTTATTCTTGAGGACCGGCATTGTTTGTATTGTTTAAAAATCAATGTTGGTTTGTGGGTGCATATTGGTATGACATTTCATGTTGACCAGACCTTTGAATTTTATCAGAATCTTGAGTTGCATAATTTAACTTGTGTAAGGAAATCATTTGAGACACAAAGAGTAAACAAAGGAACTGTAATATCATCTACTGGGACAAAGATTTTTTTTGATGAGTTTTCGGTCGGAAATTATCCACTCTATGGTACACACTTAAATAATATACTTGGTAAGTATATAAATAAATTAATAAATAAATAAATTTCACAGAGCTGTGGGAAGGAAATCTCATTGTTTTTCATAAAATTCAATGAAATGAACTTGTTTTTATACATAAAAAGCAAATAGTGACTGCTTGTTCACAATATAAAATTGTTTTCTAGGTGGTTCTGGAGTTGAGAAGATAATGAGGAGACTAGTTCCTATCAGAGGGAAATTTTGCAGTTATGAATCTTATCAGATTTTGCCTGCATGGACCTATGAAGTGCAAAAAAAGAGAGAGGAAGTTGAGGAAAATGTAAATGAATTTCAATAGAATAAAAAATAAAATATTTTTAATGGCATCTTGATACAGACGTTCAATATTTAATAAACATATTTATGGTCGTTCGTATGATTTTATTCTGCGATAGTTAGATACTTATATATTTATATAATTACCTTTAGTAGTTTAATATTTTTCATTCTTATAAAAATTCTTGTTAGCCACATTAGTACCTATTTGTCAAAGTTGAAGGATCAGGAATATATGTTATTTCTGTAGGAAATATTTATGTTTTTCTGGCATCAGATTGTTCATATTATTTGAAATTTGAATGAATGTTTTTTTAGATCATGAATGATATGGTAATCATAACCGAAGTTCAACATGTTGCGTTGTATAATTTATATACTCCTGAAGCTGGGTATGGGCCTTGATGATTTATTGAAGCTGTTTACATAGTGAAAACTGAAATTTAATTTATGGAAGTGTATTGCAATACACAATAGGCATTTTCAGAAAAACCCTGCATGTTTCGAAAAACATTTTTTCATTGTGTGTGCATAACATTAAGATATATTCAATTAAGTCGGACAGTCATCAAAAGCTAGCATGCGTTCTTTTTACTTTGTGAAAAGCAGTTTGGTTGTTGATTTAAAAATAAAGAACATAATCTGTGTATTTGAAAAGAAACAAATTTTATAAAAAAGTTAATTAATATGTATATACATTATTGTGTGTATAATTTGCTTTTTCAGGTCCATGTTTTGTGGGAATATTAACTTTTATTTGCTACCTGCAACTACTGATATTACTGAGAAGCTGGAAAACCTAAATGCACGAGTCGGATACAACTACGAAATAAGTATATAATATCATGAGTTTAAGTCATCAGATAATCTATAATTTATTTAAGAAATTAATAATTGCAAATTTGAAATGTGCGATAAGTGAAGGAGTATGCGGGAAGATGCTGGAAATCAAATGACATTTTAATGACATGACTTTAAAAACATAAATTCATTTTAATTTTATTCCTTTTAGCAACAGATTCTCTCGCGGAATATCCAGGTAAGAAACTTGTATGAATCAATTTATGATTTTGATTGTATTTTATTCTTATTTACTAGACATTTTAGCTGCAGAAATAATATACAATGTTTCAAGTGTCATTGGGACAAGTGTCACGTTAAAAGTGGTGGTGCCTGAACCTGTGGCAAACATTGTTGTTGAAGTGATTGCTCAGGTATGGATAACTGAAGAACCTATGAACGTAGTGAATTTTACTGTGAAGAATATGAACTGTTTTGTTGTGGAGCCTTTGGAAAAGTTTCGCAATTATAGCTTGTGCTTCAAAGTAAATTTGATAGATAACTACTTTGGCAACTGCATCGCTCAAAATGAGTCTTTTTATTCAGCAGAAGGAGGTATTTTATTTCATTTTTGTAATATCCTTGAAATCTTTTAAACATTGGAATGATGTTTTAGTGTTTATCATTTAAGTAAATCTAACTTCATGAGTATATTGATTTTGATTTGTTTTTTTTTCTAGTACCATTTGAGAAAACGTTTATTAAGCCTGTCATTGATATTGAAAAGAGTCTAGTCAATGTCAGTATTAGCTTAATTAATGACACTGGATGGAAAGGGTTTCCGTTCAGCTACCAGGTATCACATTGGTATCAGTACCATGATGACAATTGTACTAGCCTTAACAGGTAATTTTTGGGAAACTTTTTTAATGCAACTCTTTTTAAAACAACTATAAAATATAAACTTTTTTCAACAATGTTTTCATTTTTCTGTAACATTTAGTACACATCCCGGTTTCGACATATCCCATGCAACTAATTTCACTATAGCATACAAGGATGTTAATGCACAGTTACAAGATGGAAAAATTGTGTTTTCAATAAACTCCACTTGCTGTGTGTTTGAAAGGATATGTTTAGTTGCATTTGCAACAACTCAAAATGGCACTGGCATTGGTGTGTTAACAACAAAACTAATTCGAACTCAAGTTGGAGGTAAACTTCTTACCTGTAAATTACTTTAAAAAGTCCAAAAAAAAAGGTAAATTTTTCTATTTTTCAAAGCTGTAAGTAAAAAAGGCATTTTAAAAAATATTGTTAATAATTAAATAAATGTAAAGTTATTTACGTAAATAATTTCAGCTCCTGAGGTGGGTGTTTCGAATATTACTGCAACATTCAACAATAGCTCAGTTGAGTGGTGTTTTAAACCTTTGCCGTCGACTCGAGAAATTTGGAATTTCCCACGTGATAATGGTTCTTATATTATTCATGGTGGATCCATCTATAATGGTTCGTATTTGTTGACAAACATGACACAATACGAGACAAATTTTAGTTGTCACAGTTTTCCTGATGCAATGTGCAGCCTTCAAAGTATTATTGTCATGCCGAAATCAGTTAAAACTGGCCCTGTTTCAGACGACTACTGTGCACTGAGCAAGTTGGACAGTAAGAATAGCAAATTTCATTTCATAAAGCCTTAAAGTATCTTTTTGCAGGTCAAGAAAATACTGTGGTATTGAACTTAAAAATGGAAGTGAATGGATTATATAGCAATCTATTAAATTTAAGCATTTAATTTAGGGCCTCATTGTATGACGGCGATCATAAAAAATCACACTATACTTGGATCGAGAGAGGTAGGTTTTGATATGGAAAGATTTTTTCCAACTTATTGGAGAGGAGGTGAACCACATTACTCATTTTCAATAACTAAACTTGACGAAAATGGTACTGAGCTGTCTGTTCATATTCAAAACAGAACAGCTGACTTAAGTCACTCGATTGAGGAGTATGCTGAAAAAGCAAAAGCATGCAATAGATCAGTGATTAATGAATATTTGAACCAAAGTACAGAGTTTGTCAATTTGACACTCAATAAACTGGAGCCTTACACTTGCTATAAAGTCTTTGTGCGTCCTTGCAATGAATATGGATGTGGCAATGCATCAGTGAATGTGACTGTATGTACATACACCGACATACCAACATGTGCTCCAGCAGTAGTATCTTTGCAAAACACTTCTTTTTCATCGATACTTGCCACTTGGGAAGCTTTGCCTAAAAATTGCTCTCATGGAGAAATACTAGGTTATAACATTACCTGCAACAGGAGTCAAGCTGATGAGCAAATAAAATTATTCGTCAAAGAAAACACTACATTTGAATTCCAAGACCTTGAATGCTACGAGCTATTATCTTGTATTGTTGCGGGTACAACCATTAATGGAACAGGGCCATATTCCAGTCCACGCTTGTGTCTTTCAGAGGAATGTGGTATGTCTACAATTAGGTTGCAAGTTCAAGAGTTTTATGAATTAATAACAAGACAAAAGTAGTAACCTCCTTTGGTGATTTCATTTAATATACCGTATTTCCTCTTATTAGCGCCCTCGGCGCTTATTTAAAAACTGACTCAAAAATGGCGCTAATAAGAGGGCGGCGCTTATAAAATAATTTTCAAAATGGTATAGAAATAAATTTTATTTAATGGAAATTTCTCGCTCTTCAAAAACAATAAAACAAAAGAATCAGTAATGTTTTTATATTACAAAATGTCAATAAAATCATCCTCGTCATCGGAGATATCCACCAAAAGAAATTCTTCAATATTTTCATCAGCGTTCTCAAACGGATTTTCCATTAAAGAAGGATCACCCCGAACCGTAACCCCGAAAAATAATTTAGAAGCTTAAAAACGTATTGTATTGTATAACTATCCTCTGTATGGGTTACTGCTCTTTTTCTAATTAGCGCCGCTTTTCTAGGTGCGGCGCTAATTAGAGGGCGGTGCTAATAACATAATTTTGCTCCAAGGTGCGGCGTTTATTAGAGGGCGGCGCTAATATGAGGCCCGGCGCTAATAAGAGGAAATACGGTATACCCTTTTTTTAAATCAGACTTCAACCAATATAAACTTGTTCTAATTTCAGAACCTAATGCCAGGCCAACCCACCAAAACTTGACCAGGACAACAAATTCTGTAAGAATACAGTTAGTTAAACCCGACAGAAGAATGAATGGAGTTGTGAGAAAGGTTATGTACTGCGTAAGAAATGTTTCAACAAACATTTGGGAGGTAAACTGCACAGGAGTGACATGTGAGGAGGTTCACATTCCAGACAGACAAGTGTTCATGTCTGGTGAATTTGAAGTAAATTTTGAAAATCTCGCCCCTGCTTGCATGTATAACATTACAATGACCTTTAAAAACACTGTTACCTTTGGTCGATCAAAGTCATTTCTCGTCACTACTAATAACGAAAGTAAGTGCATTTTGAATTTGACTCCGCCAAGTCCGAATTTTTGTGTACTTTCACTCTTTCCAGAAGTCTAAATTGAATTTTTTTCTCCATTTAGTTCCAGAAGCACCAGTAAGTATGAGTAATTCATCAGACAATGTCCGTTCTATTCGTGTGGAGTATGGTGAAATACCTCCCATTGGCAGACGAGGTAATATAACAGGCTACAAGGTTTGTCGTCAGCATGTACTTGAAGATGAAACACTCAAAGAAAAAGTTTGTTTCAACACAACAAAACAAGAGTACAATTTTACTGGGTTGGAGAGAGGGAGCACTCATCTTGTTTCTATCTCTGGATGCAATAAAGCTGGTTGTGGAAAAGAGCTTCAGGATATGTTTCAAGCAATGCAATTTGGTAAGATATTTATTTGACTACGTTCATTGACCCAAGGATGAACATTTTTATTTTTTAGTGGATGGTATATGGACGGAGTGGGGCAATTGGGGAGAATGCAGCGTCACATGCAACTATGGTATTGAACTGAGATATCGCACATGTATTCCCCCTACACCAGGCGGCTATCAATGTAATGGTTCCGATGTTGACTCCCAACGATGTGATCGAGATTTGTGTTCAGGTGCGATTTGTTTTGCTTCTAAATTATTCTGAAATCTTGTGGCAATCATTTGTTGTTAGCTTTTAGAAATGCCTTACATTGCTTTGGGTTTACATTTTATGTTATATATTAAGTCACCATTCACCTTTTCGATTCTATAAAGTAATTTCAACTCTTGATTATTTATTTACTATAAAGAACTTCTTTCACATTCAATTTGTGAGATCTTTTATGTTTAATTGATATAGGTTTTGTGGAAGGCAAAGATGGAGAGAATGACTGTAATGTGATCTGTCGTCGTGTTGATTTATACTGTTCTGAAATTTACCTAAAATTTTACAACGACACAAGTGTTCTCACAGAGTCTTCAGCGCGTGTAAATTGCTCATTGAATACAAATTACTCCCTCTACAACAAAGATTACCAACCTGCCTTTCATAGCGAAAGTAAAGACTGCCACGGATACATGAATATTGAAGAAGATTTTATTTGTGATGCTAAAGATCGCATGCTCTTTGGTAAACTGAGGCGTGTCTGTAACTGTGTTGCTAAAAGTATGTATGGATATTTTAACATCTTAGTATAGTATTATATTATATATAGTATTATATATAGTAGTATTTTAGGTTCCCGTTTATTTTGTCGCATTCATTTTGTTGTAAATCATTTCGTCGCAGTTCATTTCCTAACCCTAACTTAACCCATTTCATAACCTTAACCTAACCTAACCCATTTCATAACTCTAACCTAACCTAACCTAACCTAACCCATTTCATAACCCTAACGCAATTATCTGTGACGAAATGAACGGTGACCGTATTTTATATCTAGTGTTACACTAAAGTCACAATTTTAATTTTATTTTAATTTTAAATACACAGCATGTTGAGATTTTTCTTTATTGCAGGTGATCTGGGTTTCAAGGGTTGGGCTCCATGGAGTGCATGTAGTTCTACCTGTGGTCCGTCTCGTCGGATTCGAAAGAGGATATGTAAAACCTCTTGCACCGGCCCATACAATCAAAAGAAGGTGTGCAAGACACCAGAATGCCCAAGTAATTTTTTATTGTTCATTTCTGAAAAATGAACCATAGCTCAAAGCTCATTTACGATTTTGGTAGACATATTTCAGTTATGACAGGCCATCAACAGAAAATGCAAAACATGAAAAATACTTGTGTGTTACATACATAATAAGATGTAATTAAAAGAGTGTAATTATGTTACACAGAAATTGAGACGGAGAAGTGATTTAGCTGGGCATTAAGATTAGGTTTTTCCTGTTGATTTATAAAGCTTCTTTGATTCTTAAATCTTAATTATTAAAAAAAACTCTACAAATTAAGAGGAACAAACCTATGTCCAGGTAAATCACTACTTTATATTATTACAAAGGATAAAGGTTACTTTTAGCATGAATATGTTTGAAAATATGGGAGTTTTTGTCACTATGTTAGTCAATTCTAGTCTTTACGTGGTGTGGTGTTGTCTCGCCAAATGCAGATATTCTATTAGTATAATTATTATCCTGTTTTTAGTTGATGGTGAGTGGGGTAATTGGACCTCAATTGACAAAGTGTGCAATGATAGTTGTGGTGTTGGTTACAAGAGACGGATACGACTGTGTGAAAATCCAGAAACTGCCCATGGTGGAACCTATTGTGTTGGCGTTAATGAAGACAATTCTTATTGTAATTTGATGCCATGTCCTGGTAAAATAATCTGTTCAGTATAAACTATAGAAAATTATATAACTTGTTAGTCCAAACATATATATTATACAAAAATAACAACACTATACAAGATCGATGTTCTCCTTAAATAGGAGTCTACAAAATAATGTATTTAAAATCAAGAGAAAAAACAGGTCTATTTTACAGATTCTCACTAAGTTGGTAACAAAGTTTAATAAGCAATAGCAAAATATGAAAGAATGACATATTTGGTTGGCGTGGTTTTCAGTTCACGGGAATGTTTCTGAGTGGTCCAAATGGACGGAATGCAACGAACCATGCGGCCCTGCAAACGCAACACGCCATCGACTGTGCAACAATCCTTCGCCAGACTACAAAGGCAATGATTGCGAGCAACCGCTTTCTGAAATCAGGGCCTGCAATTTATCCAATTGTGTCAGTAAGAAAAGTTTTTAAATCATTGGGATCTCCTGTTTGTTGAGTTACTCGAGGGTAACAGAAAAGTTTATAGTCTGCAAGATAGATAGCTTTTCCTCTGTTTCCCTTACAAATTTCGACACATGACCGAAATATGGTGGGAATTTGTTTTATTATTTCTGTAAATAGCTTTATTTTCATGATCTCCTTTACCACCTTTCGAGGTGCTGTGCTGTTCTGAATTCACGAGATTCTTCTATTCCATAGCGGTACGAGTGAATGTAACCATACAATTCACCAATATGACATGGAAGTGGCAGATGTATAATATAAATGCGCCAGAAGCTCACAACGTAGCCAAAGTTGCGAAGAAATTAGTAAAGCTCCTTATTTTCTATTTGACCTCAGCTAATCATCCTTTTTACTCTAGATGAAGGATAAGTATGGAGACGCAATACAAGATGTCATCATTCATAAGTTACAGTAAGAAACTTCTTATTTCAATTATTAAAACTGTTTCTTTGAAATTGTATTGCCTCGTACAAGAATTGGTGCTTTTTATTATTTTGCTGTTATAATCATTAAACACTTATCTCTTTAGTTCTGGAAGTATCTTCGTCGATTACACGTTATCATTTCCGTATTTATACGATCAAATCGTAACACTACAAGACGACCTCTTAACAAATGGCCGCCTTATCAATGAACCTGTCGGAAATATTGCCTACGATTCTATAGATGGTGAGTTTCATTTAGAATCTCCCCTCATACGGGTTTTCAATATTCTATAACACAAAAGGTTAACCGAGTAGTAATGTGGACGTTGCGTCGAAACTGTATTTTCATAACACCTTTATTATTGTAGTAAATTGTCCTCCGCCTAAAAACATCAGTGTGACACCTCATGATCGGTACACGGTTAATTTGACTTGGAGCATGGTAGTTTGCAATAGAGCCACTTGGATTTTCGTTTATTACATGGATATGGACGAGCCAGACGCCGTGTGGGAGAAAGTGGGCGTCTCGAAAGAAAATAACTGGGCACTTGTGGCTAACCTTGTTACCTCTCATCGCTATAAAGCCTACATGCTTGTGGCATTAAGTTATGGAAATGGTTTACCAAGTTCCATCTTCTTTATGATGACTGCTGGGAGTCGTGAGTCGCACTTTTCTCATTTCTTATCAGTGTAGTAAATAGCCAAACACCTCGCTATCTTGCTTCTTCGTCTTTTTTATTCTATTGAAAATAATTATCGCAAAGATTTATGAAATGTGTTATGTATCTCAGCACCTTCAAAACCACCTCCTACTGCCACGTCTAATTCTCCAGCGTCTACTAAAATTTACGTGGAATGGACGGACATACCATGGCAATATCGGAATGGTCCGTTAAGCGGCTACAGGATCAAGTACAAAAAGTATATGGAGATTGAAGAGTACACTGTGCTGGACGTGCAGTTTGGTTTCAATGCGTTTACGATTAAAGGTCTTGTTCCGTTCACGTTGTATTTGTTGGAGGTGTATGGCTTTAACACGGTGGGAAACGGTCCAATCCAATACACAATGTGCAAAACTATTGAAGACGGTAACCGCCTTATAATATATATCCGTAATAATAATACGTTGATGGTTACTCATTCATGAATTCAAAACCTCTATCATTAGTGCCATCAATACCAGTCCCCGACTTCAGAGTGTTTGACATGCAGGAGATAGACTGGTGGGCGATATTCTGGGGTGAAATACCTGAAAGATTCACTAACGGCATTCTACTCGGCTACCGTTTGGTTTACTACGTTAGTTACCGATCAGATATCGAGATTAGCGGTGAAAAGGAACTGGTGACAATTGATTTTGATTTGTTCACTCGCTACTACAAAGCAAGAGGTTTGTTGAACTACGCTGTATACAATGTTAGTGTAGCAGGTTTTACGGCAGCCGGTAGTGGTCCCGCGCCAGAATATCAAGCGAGTAAGTAAAGCGACTAACTTTCTCTCGATTTTTTCTAACTAGTTTTTTCAGTTTTTAGACAAATGCTTGTGTTATGTATTTAGTGAGAAAAGTTGTTTCTATGGTTGGAAGGGTCTAACAAAGATTTTTACTTTACAGGAACTTGCAAGTGTAGACCAAACCTATACATGAACTGGTACGGTAAAGAGCCATTTGTTTCTGTGAGGGATGGGTTGTACCCTTACGGTTACTTAATGGACAGCATAAAGAGAATGATCGTTCAATCGTGTGACGCGTGTAAGAACTGGACTTTTCAGATTCACGATCAGTACTCGTACACTGGTGAAAACCCTCAGAAAGAGACTGAGTTTGAGTTGAAGAACTCAATCGGCGAATATGTTGACGTCAGCTTTCCTATTTATGGACAGCAGTCGCGCGAAATGGTTGCTAACAGTTCGTTTAATTTACTGGTGAGGTCGCCAGGGATTTACATGGTGATGAGAGACGAAAGCAAAATGGATGATTTCGTCTACAAAATGATCGTCGGCGTGTTCAATGTGTGGCCGATCTTGCTAATTAGCTACATGATTGCAACCATCTTTGGGATCTGTATTTGGTTTACGGTAAGTGCGTAACCAGTATATATCTAACATGAAAAAGGGCTTTTATTCACTTGCAATTAAATAAACGGTCCCTGGTCAGGTGCTATAAATGTCCTCTACGAATATTTAGGACCAGTTCCAAAATCCTGAAGAATTTGTGATTGGCAGTTCATTCAAAGGTCCTTTGGTGGGCTTCTGGTTTGCATTCATTACTATGACAACCGTTGGGTGAGAAATCGTTTTTGGTGTATATACCTGCTATATTTGAAAGAAACTTCATAAAAGTTGACTATCGATAATGAGTACAATTTGAATGTTTTGCGCTTTTTCCAGCTACGGCGACCAATCTCCTCGAACCATTTCCGCGAGAGTGATTTCGATGGCATGGTTTCTTGTTGGTCTTGTTCTAAACGGCATGATCATAGGGTTCATTACGACAGCAGTGACGTCACTGGGACAGGTCACTGAAGTTACATTGTATGGAACCAAGGTGCGTAAATCATTCATCCTCTAATTCTCATAAACGTAGTATTGCGTTGTTTGATATGTTTTGGACAGCCAATCAATGCCTTCATTGTTTGTTTGAAATGTTTCGAACAGCCAATCAGTGCCTTCATTGTTTGTTTGAAATGTTTCGAACAGCCAATCAGTGTCTTCATTGTTTTTTTGAAATGTTTCGAACAGCCAATCAGTTGTTTATTTGAAATACAAAACAATATTCGTATTTAGACGGCCGCTATTAAAGATTCGTTCGAGTATCGGACTGCTGTGATGAAAAACGCTATTATGGAAAAGGGTAATATTCTTGCACTCTTTCGATTTGTATTTCTTCATATAATTGCGGAGTTCTTTGTTACTAAAACCAAATTCTATGACAGATGTCGAATACACTGACGTTCAATCCATGTTAACTTCGTTGGTAAAAACTGACGTGGATGTTGTTTATATCGACTCGTTCTCCTTACTTGGCTACCAGAAAACCCTGGAGGAAAAAGGTCTGAAGATTGTATCCATCACTAATTTGGAGACAGGTTATGGTTACGTGTTGTCTGGTATCAGCCAGGTGTTAGTACCCGATATGGAGAGTTTGATTGGAGCAGCGTCGGACGAAATAAGTTTATTCACTTCGGACAAGATCAATTTAGTGCCCGTATGTTGAACGTCTCGCTGGCAGCTTTTTATTTCATTTAATTTGATTTTTTAATATTTCAAAGCAGTTAGTCTGCAATGCATTCCATGTTGATAATGGAACCCTGTCTCGATTTAGGAAATGAAAAAGGAGGCGGCAGGAGAAGCAACCGCGGACGTTTTCTCTCACAAATCTCCTGCCTTTGCTGCAGCTTTAAAATGGTTGGCTATTGCTATAGCTACTTGTACAGTAATGGGCCTGTGCTTTGAAGTATACCGTAGAAATAGGACGTCTAGGATATACTGCGAAAGTAAGAGAATAGCAAAATGTTATAACAATGTTATTATGTCAAGTGATATTAAATGCAACCCCTTAGGAGTAATTTAATTGTCCAGACTTCCCTTTTTTTAGCAACCTTCCGAGAGAGAATTGATGGACTGAAAGATGTTGTTGAGAGGTTCGCAGAAGAGTTTCCTAATGATATCGACCAGATGAGCGAACGGCATGATAAAGAGCGAATCCAGTTAACCGACTTAAAAGCTGCCTATCAAGTTAAAGTGGAGAGAGACGGGAAAGTAGAAGCTGATGTCATGGTGTCTAACCGCTACTTTACTTCTCTTTCAGATATCAGATAATGAAATATTCGATGACTGCAGTTAAAAAATTTATGTTTTTTGTAAAATCACTTTAATGTTTTTGCTTTTTTATTGTGCACAGTGGAAATCACCTTTTTTGACGGAATTTCGCCTTTATCAAACTTCACCAAGAAATAGAGAAGCAATATTTATCTTCTGTAGTTTTTATTTCTTGATTTATAATCCGATATAAACTTGATATCAACTAACTTCTAAATCGGTGGTATCAATGTTGGCGAACTTATTTCCTAGTTAATAAATATTCAAACAATGGTTTCACTTTTGTTTGGGTTGAGTTATTGTCAACCGACTAAAGAATGTGTCAGTAAAATAATCTCAAGAAAGGTGTGAATTGAAGATAAAAATTCCCCTGATGAAAGGATTGTCAAAGATTGTCGAGGATTCCCTAATGATGATTTGGTAGATCATCTTGGAGAAAAATCAAAACTTGTGAATGAATCCAGAAACTTAAGGATAAAACACTCATCAAAAATATATTTTACAAACTGCGAAGGTTGTTTACTAAGAAACGGATAACGAAACAAGAAACTGGGCGAGTACTAATCAAAATAATTCAAGCTTATCTTTTGTTTGCTTGTACTATCAGATGTAAATTCAATCAGATTAGATAGCTCTCATAACTAATTTTTATTCGCAATAACCTGCCCAGTATATGAACTCCCTAGGTGTCTGCATAATCATTTTAACTGTCAGAAGGATTAATAAAAGGGCTAAGCCAGCCGTTGTGCTATAATCCTAATACTTTTATACATTTAGTAGTAGGCGAGCATCACATACAAAACAGTATCTCTGTTTACCCTGTTACATTCACATATGATTTCTTTGGTCACAATAGCATATCTTGTTGTTTTAAACAGGTGAAACAATGTTCCATAAAAATAAACACATAGGCTGTCTTTCGCAAACAACTACTATAACGGAATTTGTTAATCTCATCAAAAATTCACGCGTAAGTGGATTAACACGTGACCAACCTCTCGAGAATTATTTTCCATTATCTATTTATCAGTTTATTTATTTATCACAGTTTATTCATGTTTCCTAGTGGACTATTTTTACGAAAAGAACAGAAACAAGATCTGATGACAGAAAGTGTCTAAATTTGCAACTAACACACTGACTTTCTTGTAAATTCCACTGCGGCGCGATTAAATATTTGGAACGAAAGTAATTTTAATCTCGCTCAGAACAGTGTGAGTTAGGTTTAAATCACTTGACACTTTCCAGTCTTCAAGCTGTTTTGAAAGAAGTAATAGCTTAATCGCTCATCACCACCGGGCGAGGTGAAAGCAATAAAATACTTTGCTTACCTGCCGTTCATTATTATAGTAAACACTGGAGAGATTGCGGCGGAAAAATGCCTGGCACGATTTTGTGAAAGTTTTGCGGAAATGAAAGAGTGTGTGATGATGTAATCCTGCTACATGACTTTTGAATCTTCAATTCGCAAATAGTGAAAACAACACTAGTGTAGAAGTTTAACGGCAGATCTTAAAGATTCTTTGCGAAAAGTAAACATATCAAATTGCTGTCAAATTATTTTTTTTTAACATAGTCTTAGAAGTGCAGCTGAAACATGTGCCTTCCTGCCGCCAAACAATAACATGGCTAGTTTGTTTTAAAAATCGAATTTCACGGAGGAAATTTGTTTTTAAATTTTACTTGTAGATTCAAACTAAAAATATTTGTAAAATGAAAGATGAAGGCAAAATGCAAATAGTGGTGTGTGGCGCGAAGAACTGTGGAAAATCAGGTATGAAGAATGCAGTACTCTTCTTAATTGAATTGATTTATTGCCTCTCTCCATAGCAATTACTGTTCGCTACTTCACCAAACGTTTCATCGGGGAATACGACTCCAAAAAAGGTATTAGCTCCAAAGAAATTCAAACGAAATTAGCAAATTACATCTTGAGAGCAAACATTTATAACCTATTTCTACCATTTTTTATTAGTTTTATTTGCTTTATTTCTAATGTTTATATTATTGCTACTTCTTACGTATTTATGTGGAGTCTAAATTCACGTGCAGAGACAACTGAAACACGTGCGGACAACACGTGTGAATCTCCAATGAAATTCTATTGTTTTAGAAGTCACTATTGAAAGGTCAATTGATGTGGTCGACAAAAGAATTTCTTTGCAATTTAAAGACACAGTAGGGAATGTAAGAAACCTTTTCGGAGCGAAGCAATAATTTGTTGTTTTTTGTCCTGAAATCCGAAATTACCAGTATCTTCAACCACTTATTATTCTCGTATTTTATAGATGATTGTTGTAACAGTATTTTAAATTTTTTAAGGAGTTCCTGCAAAACCCTGGACGAATTATAAACTGGGCGTCAGCATTTGTAATCGTGTACTCGATAACGGACAGAGAGAGTTTCTCAATAGCTCGGCGCATCATAGACACTGTTTACAGACTTAAGCGCTCGAATATGGCTTCTACAATGCTTTTTGGAAACAAAAAAGATCTCCGACACCTACGAGTTGTGCATAAAAACGAAGTTCGTAAACTGGCGATGAACTACGGAGTGTTGTTTACTGAATGCTCTGCTGCCGATGATTACGAAAGTGTCCACTCCTCCATAACGAGACTACTTGTTGCTGCTGTTGTTGTTAAGGGAACGAAAATCGAATCAGGTAGTTCTGAAGACGAGAAGTGCAACAAAACCTCAAATAGTAGAGCTACAAGCCCATGTGATCTGATTAAACCGAAGACGTCAAAAGAAAACCTCAAAATATTCCACGTCGAAAAAAATCATTGCGCAGGAAAATTTCGGGAATCGGTTCACGGTTAGTTAGCTCACAGAACGGTAAATGAAGGGACTTTTTATTAAATTTTGATTTACGTTTTCTGTGAATATGTTTTAGCTGGTTGTATAAAATATTGCTGTATATAAGTGAACGTAACTGAACAAGAACCCATCAGTGGTCCTGTTTTATAAACAATATTGAAACACTTGATAAATAACAGACTGACTATAACACGCATTTTGTCTAGAAATTCTGAATTGTGAGGCAGCAATAATCCTAAGTGTAGATATTGTATGCGAAATAATCTTCATCCTTGTACGACATTCATCGGCCTCTTTTCCCATTGGTTAGGGGCCCGTTACGTGGGACCCTTTACAAATATGACTTTCTTAAGTGAGTCAATTTTGTTATTTCCCTTACTCGCTTAGGTTAAAATACTCCGCTAAACTGAAACCCAAGATAAGTAGGACGCCCGCTAAGTAAGAAATACGGCATCGCAAAACAAACATATTGGATTAAAAGGTAAAAGCTAGATTCTTGAGGCGATAAAGATTTTTGCAATTGAAAACTATTCTGCCGAGAATAACGAAATTAGAGGTTTCGTTATGAGCATTTCTCGAAGGTAGAGATACAGTTGGTTTCTAATTCAACCTAAAAAACTATAGACATTTTTTTAAAAAGCAAAACAGTCTTTCCGCTCGAAAAAAGATAAAATCATCTCGGGTTTTTGTTTTCATTTGGCCAAAAGAGCGTAGGTTGTATACACAGCGGAAAATGTTCTAAGTGGATCGTTGGTCAAGTCAACAACACAGCGGAAAATGTTCCAAGTGGATCGTTGGTGAAAGCATATATTTTGAAGTAGCTTTCGAAAGGTTCGCTTCAGATGGATGCCTAGATAAATTAACAATAGGGAGCTTTTCTATAAGGATATTGATGGACTTTCTTTACCGGTCAGTACATAACAATCGAGTTGGGACTCCCATCAACTTCAATCATTCAAATCATTCTGATTCGCTGTTTTGCAGCGATTCTTTGTTTGTTTTTAGAAAATAAAACAGTTTCTCGACTGCCCGAAGGGAGATTACCCGATAACTATTTCTGGAAATTACCCACTATATATCACGTTGTTTAGTGTCTGCATCAAACTTTTCTCCTAGGACAGAAGTCCATATTGACTTATAATCATGATATCCTATGCCAAATCATTCTATTTCATACGTGTCTAAAATACTATTTCAGTTTTAAATGAGCGACAGAATAATTTTAAAATTTGGCATGCTTGTAGACCCTGACCGACTGATGGTCACCACCGAATTGTCATTCTTCACCATAACATCTGAATTCATCTATGGGAGGGGTAGCATCGTTTCGATAGACAATGCAATTTGACCAGCACAGGTAGATACATAATTACATAGCCAAGAGAAATCAACTCGCTGTGCATATTATATTGACTTATGTACTGTGATATTAATGACACATCCTATAGTATATACAACGTCCATGTTTACAAATAATGCAAGCTGAAACGGTTATTTTCTGTTTACGAGACAGTGAGTGCATTTCGCAAGGATCTCACATAGATGGTTTCACAACTTCGTACCAGCTCAAGTGAGTTCCTACCTTGAAGAACAGTCGCGTGATTAGTGCTCAATAACAACAGCTAATTACTTGCATATTTATATTTCGTAATTAAATAATTATTTACTAAAAACAAAATTCAGTAAACATACCGAAACGTCAAACAGTCACTTTACATTTTCACCTCTCGCAAACGCATTTTTGATAATAAAAATCTGAGTAAAAATATGTATATGCACGAGCGTATATGGATAAAAACGAATAAATATTAAAAAATATACGTGATATTTATAACAACCATTATAAATAAACAACGCCCGACGTCTGAAACAAACAATAAAACATGGCTTGCTACTCGATTTTCTTTCTATTCCTGAACCCAGATGTGTGCTCAAAGATCTTTTCAGCAAATCCAACGAAATAAATCATTTGCGCGATGCCAAACAGAGGCGCCACAACAACCATACGGGGCACTGCACCCTTGAAAAAAGCTGGAACACCTTCGTTTTTGAGGATCTTACGGGCGGCGTCCAGGAAACCGTTGTAGGTAGGCTCTCCCTCCGCCCTCTTTAACACTTGCAGTCGCGTCTTAATTACATCGAGTGGCGTAACGCACCCCGCGCTAAACATGCCAGCTAACAGACCACAAGCAAGAGCGTGAGCTAAGTGGGGACGTTCTCCGTTCGGACCAAACCCCTGTCATATGAAACTCAACTGTGAAAGTATAATATAATTTTAAAATAAAAACTTTAGCATTCAAGAAGAGCTTAATCATGTATTGTCTGGTACCGTATAAATAACAACTAGTAAAAGTATGTTGCTATTAACAAAACCATCACACAACAAAAACACTCTTTTAGCACACTCGCCTTGCTGTTTAAATAAGCGAACAGCGGGAAGTATAAACACGAAAATGGAACATCTCTAAAATAAAAAATTATTGAGTGATAGCAAAAATGCAAACGTGTAAGAAGTTGGATCAATGAAAATACAACATTTAATTTATTCTCGTATCTAGCTAGCATCTGATCAACTCAACTTCTACCTGATGAGGGTTGCACCGTATCCTTTGAAAACCGAAGAGAATCCCTTCTCACGTATTAACTTCATGGCAACAGTGGCCGCACCTGCATTAGTTTTCCCGCCAGAAGAGTCTGTAAACAAATTTCACTCCATTCTCTCACATTTGAATTCATGAATTTCAACTTAGCATACAATTTAACCAAAAGAAAAAGCATTTGCTCAAATTTCAAAATCATGTAATTACAGTGGAAAGTGAAAACGTATAAAGGGACTGTTGTACTTTTGAATGTCTTGGTCACAGCAATATAAATATAACAAATACTAAAAATAATGATTCTGTATGTGTCAAAGTGTTAAATGAAAAGAATTACAAACAACGAAAAGAAATATGTGACAACCTACTTCTCCCTGCAACTTGCATCTGGATCTTTAGAAACTCCATTGGAGTCGTCACAACAACCTAGCAATGCAATGCCACAGTATACAAATAATACCCCTCTTAAGTATCTCTCATACCTGACAAAATCCAGCCAAGCCGCCAGCAAACATTTCATAGTGTAATGGTAGAAAACCGCTAAAAGAACGATTATACGGTTTCCAACAATGAAATATAAACTGTTTTAAAAGAAGCATGAAAGGGAGGTAGAAACTCGAGCTGTTTCATTTGTATGAGAATGATAGAATTACTGCAACATTTAATAGATAAAGGAGCTAAAACTCCAATCAGATACATACCCTTTCTTGACACCAAAATATTGTCGTGCCTGATCGTTCACAGCTAATTTGATGGCCTTTTCCGGATTAACCAGTAGCAAATTCACTCCCAGACCTTCAACAAACAAGTATGATTAGACAGTTTTATTTTGATCCTCAGATTCAAAAGAGTCATTTCCAGAATGGCAATGATTTTTTAGTTAAGTAAAGTGAATTTGATTTCGGAAATAGGTAGCAATTTTTTTTAAATAGTAGAATAGATAAATAGTTGACTATTACCTTTATACAAACCTCCAACACCTTCAGTTTTTGCAACTACGTACATGCAATGGAACCTATATTCATGAAAGGAGATCAATTTCTAAACTTCTTTATAAATGTGAAATAAGCTTCATCGTTATTAAAATAAAAAAAATATCCCTGTATGATTGACGGCCTTTGAAGTATCATTCGCTTCAATGTTTTTGTACCCTTTTTAACTTATCACAAGAACTGCTTTCACTTCAATGTTTCTAATCACTTTACATATTTAACAATGTAATTTACAAAAGAAGAATAAATATATATATATATACAGTTAATTAAAGTTTTACCAGGTGCGCTAAGAACAACGCTCGTAAAGGATAGAAGGCGCGCAAATCGCGCCATGAAAGATCTGGAATATCACTCGCAGTCTTCTCATTATTAAAATTGTTACCTAAGCAAAAAATTGCGAACACAAATACGATTTTTACTGTTTCGCGTACGTTTTCGCGTAGACATATTTTTAGGTTTTGCTCTACATAATTAGTTATTTGGTCTACATTAAGACAGCTTAACACAGTTATTCTTTCTCATAGAACTAATAAGTGCAATTTTAACGAGTTATATAGCTAGTCTAGTAGACTCTCGCTGCAGTGCTCCAATTAATTGTTCAAAAGTGATTCGCGAATTTTTTTGCGAGGCCATGTGCAATTTAAAGTTCATTCATTGTCACTTTTCGCATTTTTATGTCTCCTTGCAATGTGTTTGTTAATCACTACTCAAGCTGTTCCTGGCTCTCTCTCCACATGCTAACATTCAATACCCTGACGTATAAAATGCAACCGATCAATTTGGTGGTGACCTGAATGTCTCCATAGACCAGAGTCACCTGAAACCATCTCTACTATTACAGTGGAGAAGGCCAGCCCAGAGGCTAAACCAAACCGCGGAAAACATCTATAGTGCGGGTGAATGCGCACCAACTCTGGGTCAGATAAATCTGCAGCTCGTTGGAGGGTTCAAGCGCTCTACTTTCAGGCAAGCTCAAGTAGTGATAAATGATATTTTGTACTCTTCGATAACATCAATCAATCATGCTGGTTTTAATACAATTGAGTTTGTCTCAGCATTTCACGAACAGAGAAATTATTATGGCGTACGTCGTATAATTAAACGTTCTCTCAGCGGTTACCCTTTCAATTTATTTTTTGAGATTTTCCCCTCCGTAGACAATCCGCATGATTTTATATTAACTTTAACAACATAAATACTATGAGCTTCTCTCCAATGTGCTGATTGCTTTATGCCATTCCAGCATTGGTCCGCCCTCTGCCGCAGTGAAAAAGTAGTTATGTATCGTCTAGTTACATAACGCTGTTCTTTGACTTCTGCATGTTTCACAAAAAACGTGTTTAGTGAGATTGTGAACCATCCTCAAGAAGATGTTTGAAAGGTATGTCTGTACAATGCAGACAGAGGCTTTTGTTTTAGTTTTCTCATTGTACTTTTAGTTGTAATGAAATGTATTCTCTTGAGTACAAAAGAAATCACTTTTAAATCTCTATGTTTTATCTCTTTATGGAGCACTATTTCCTGCGCACCTAAAGTTTTAGAGGTGCGCGATCGCGCACCTTTAAATGAACAGACTGATATATAACTGACATATAGACTGAATCTTTGATAGCAGAATACTCCATTACCCAAACCATTTCCAAAATATTTTGTAGATTACCGTTGATGTACAAGATCGGGTTAAGGTACATTTTATTTACATGACTTGAAAGTTTCAATAGGCGTGCAAATTTTTTAATGATGGCAGAATATGTTGAATATAAATTCCTTGTTTGTTTTATTACAAAGTTAAGTTTATTGTTGGCATTTGCAATATATTTGATTTCCACTTAATGAGAGGTATGCTATGCCATGATTTCAGGAAAAAGGTGTACACTACCGCATGCTATAAAACATCTATTTGTCAACCCTTACAAACACTTACACGTTCTTGTAAAGTCTTGCAACCTGTTCACCTGCTTTTGAAACTGTACGTTGATCTTGTAGTCTGGTTTTCGCTAAATCAAGTGGGAAAATGCAACATGTGCCAATCATCCCTGCTATGGCCCCATTAACCAATTTTGCTGTGAAACTGAAATAATAATTATACATGTACATAAAAAAAATTACCAACACATTATATATCTATAAAAACTAAGCATTCAAAAAACTAATTTTAAGAAAAATATATCAAAAAGACCAATAAAATAGAAATTTTGAATATGAGATCACTTGCCTTCCTTTCTTTTCCTCTGTCATAGTTTCAAACAATCAAAATATTACAAGGATGAAAGTTTTTTGCTGAAGAAAATGAATTGAAAATTTGAGAACATTTTATAAAACAAAAAGTCAAAAACAAGCAATATTTTTCAAAAAAATTGCAATAAACTTTTAAATACACATGCTCACCATTTCTGTCAATTTTAATGTACCGTAAATGACTGAATAAGCGCCCTCTGTCAAATAAACGCCCCTGCCGAATAAGCGCCCCCCCATAGAAGTAAACATATTAATAAGCGCCCCCCCCCCCCCCCTCTGGGTTGTAAGGGGGCGCTTATTCAAACAAACGTATAAAAGACAAAAATTGATATTAAGACGATATTATGATATTATTAACTATTAAATATAGGCATTTTTCTTACATGCTGATTTATGTCAAATTCTATGTCAAAATGTGAATATGTTCTTGATTCGTGGAATTCACTATCCCCGGAAATGATACGGAATTCGTTCCAGTCATGTGCGTTGAATCTGCCAACTGATGGCTCAAAAGATGAGAATATACATTGTTTTAAGGAAAATCAAAATTTGCAGCTAACATTTTCATCAGTTTGTAGTATTTGAAATTTTATTTTGACTTTTATTAGATACTATGTTATTTATATGTTTATCGATTTCTTGATTCAAATGAATAAGCGCCTCTGCCAAATAAGTGCCCTTGCTAAATAAGCGCCCCCCTCTGAAAGTTAAAATTTCTAATAAGCGCCCTGGGCGCTTATTCAGTCATTTACGGTAAGTGGTTTTTACCGTACCGACTTTGAAACAGTTCACTTAAACAACTTATTTTACCTTAAAAGTATCAGTTTAGGCAGTGACAGATGTTTTGGTTAAAAATGATAAAAAAAGGCTGTGGCTAAAAAGATTCATTCCTAGCCTAACTGAGCTTTAGCTGTGTATAAGACAATGTTACGCCAACCCTTCTACTTTGTCTAATTTAAAGTTAACTAATTGAGAATCTTTAAAAAAATATATCTGCTTTTCCCCTTCACGCTATGAAGCTGTCAAAAAAGCAAAAATCCCTGTTGAATAGATATCTATACCTGGCTTAAAATGTAAACAAAATCAACAACACAAAAGGAACTTTAAGGCTAATGATTGATATGATATATATAGTTGACAAAATAGAGGATATATTGTACTAAAATCAGATTTAGATTAATATACATATAATTTGCAGATATTCTGCAACCTATCAGTTTGATGAGAAAATATGAGTTTGAACCTTTACCAACAGCAGTTGCAAGGTTAGCAGACGAAATCATCCACCAAAATGCGAAAAGCCGTATCATTTATGTGCTGTGTATTTCTGAGCAATTTTTTAAGCCGAAACCGAAACATAACAAACATAAACAAATATGGCGGGTTGGCGAAAACATATATATATAATAGAAGTTTGCTATAATTACATTCGAGAAGCAAGACAAGCTATTAAACAAATGTTTTGAGATTATATCGAAGTGTCGCCACGAGAATAAGTTTTTAATGGCCAATTATAAATCTAAAGACTAAACAACACTCCAGAGATATGTAATTACATCACTTTAATTTATAAAAACGTTTTTAAAATAATTTTTTTAGTTTTTACCTGAAGATTGTGTAACATACACATGAAACTCAGAGTTGTAAACATCACGTAGTTGTTTTTACTCTTTAATATATATCTTTGCTCTGATCATATCATATATATATATATACATTTACTGTCACTACTGTAAAAACAAATATGATTACTATAGTATCTACACTGTTATTAAATTTAACTATACAGTTTTTATTCTTTATTTTTTTTTAACAATCATCACACTGCCATCGTTCGTTTTCATCATTTAAAACCTCTGTTGGAACACATCTTGTGAAACCAGTTTAAGCAACTTTCACATTCAATCATCTCTCTGGAAGAAAGAAAAGTAAAAAAGTAGAGTAGGAAAGAAATCTAGCATCACCAACTCAAACATATTGATTAATTTTCACGGAACCGATTTCATAATGCTATGACGTCTATTTTACGATTTCCGGCCGCCTCATTTTGGTGGATGATTTCGTCTGCTAACCCAGTTTTGCAAAACCAAAACATTTTAAATTAACTTAAAGTCATACATTCAACACACAACGTGTTACGAAATTATGCTCCTTATTTGGTCTCTTTGAAAAAGCAAAAAACAACTCGATCAGAAATCTCAAAACATCTTTTATGCCGTAAAGATCGATATACGCAAGTACGTACTTTTCTTTAGACGTTTAAAATAATATTTTTATACTTTCTCCAAAAACAAAAGTCATAGATTTTTGTGTGAAAATTGGAAAATTATTTTAATTTAGTTTGTTGCGACTTGATCACTTTTATAACTACAATCGACATCCACTATCTCGAACACCCATGGGAGCGGCAAAAATAATATTTAGTATTCTGAGAAGGAAGATTGAGACAAAAGGAGTTTAAGGGTTCAATGGTAACACAAGACAACATGTATTGTATTTCCGTTTAAGTTCAAAGTTCGGTTTTAGCTCATTTTCTTTCAAAAAAAAGTCTAAATAAAGTTTGTTTTTAGAAGGTATTAAGTCTATGAGTAAAAGAACTTTCATGTCATTCTCATTACCATTTTAGTTGAAAATGTACAAGATTGGCAACGTTTAAGGCATTTCCAACTTCGCTTTTTCATAACACCGAGAATTTTACGATTTTCCCACCATCACAAACATTTAGTTTGTCAACAATTGTATTTGTTGTTTGTGATGCCAGTTATTCTTATTGTGCTTTCCACCTGAACATTTGTCGCATTTAATAGACAGGGAGTTTTTCTAACCATCTCTGCCGCCTTTCCCCATCAAAGTTTTTATGATTAAGTATCGTTTCTATAAGTATTTGAAGCAATTTAGTGCCCAGTGTTTTTTTCTAAAAATCTCATTGTCGCGTGGTCGGAAACGTGCCAATTTGGCAGGAAATATTTTTCACTTTCCAATTTTCGCTAATAAATCAATAAATATTTGGAATTTCGTAAATCTAATTTCAAAAATAATAAAATATACTTTGATTTCAATCATCCGTCTATAAGAGACAATTTGCCGATTATTGAAGACAAAATTTTGTTAGGATGAAATGGAGTAAAGGAATCCAAAAAAGAAGGCTTAAATGGTTCGGAAAAGTTTCCAGAATGGACGAAAGCATTCCGGTGAAACAAGCACTACTATACGCTTGCGAATCTTTCAAAAGACCACCTGGAAGACCACCTCCAACGACATGGTTAACAGTTATTAATGTATAGAAGTAAAAATGAATGGTCCTCATGGCGGAAAAGACAAAACCAAAAATTGACACGAGCTAGTTTTTACCATATGAAATGTGAGATGATTTTATGAATGTTCCACAGACCACATGGCAAGAGAAACTGTGACCACATTCGTTATAACCATTTTGTCGGCACATAAAGCCTTTAAACCGTCTTTACATAAATGCCACGGTAGTGTTGAGTTCTCCGTGAAAAACTGTTAATGGTTTTAACTATTTTAGTTCAACAGTAATGAGCCAAACAATACATATTAAGTAAAGCATTATTACCCGTAATTATTATTAAATAAATGAAAAATAAAATTGATCCCAATTGGCTATAATAGTTTTGAAATCTCTTCTAATAAAATTCTAGTTAAATACATAGCAGCCTGGGCACTAGCGCATGTAAGCAAAAAGTAAATCATGCGACCGCTAGTCACGTGATCTTTTACAATAGTATTACTTATTTTTTAATTGAAACGAAAGTTGATGTGTTAATAGAACTTCTTTAATCCTAAAGGCTTACTTTTTAAAAAGATTGCACACCGTTCGTTAGTTAAGTAAAAAAAATATGACGGCATTGCCAAGTCTAAATGTTGTCAGTTTAACTAATTTGAAAACTCATGAAAATGTTGTTTATCCGTCGTTAAAAGATTTCTTAGCGATAACACAACTTGTGCAATACAAAGGCAAACTCGCGAAATTGAAGTGCGTCGAAGTGGAAGTCTCTTGAGACTAACTGGAAAAGTTGGATTTATGAATGTCGAGCTCCAACGCATTAAACGCTACGTTTATCATTTCGACAAAAAAATATCGTTGGAAAACTTTTGTAAATTGGCAAATTTACCTGTATTAAAGCAACTGAAAAAGGCTGATGTGGTAGAGTTTGACGATTTACCATGGCTTGCTTATGGCGATCTTGCATCTTTTTTCCCTAAGAAATTTGAGCTGTATCGTTTTAAAAGATACATGGAAAAAATCAGCAAGTTTCCTGAGCCCGGTCTTTTAGAAGCTGAAGGAATGGAATCTATGACAAAATTAAAAGGTTGCTACAACGAAGTTAACATACCGTAAATCCTCAAATTGACACCCCCCTCGAATAAGCCCTCCCCTCGAATAAGCCCCCATCATTGAATCTAATTTTTTTTATTAGCCCCCCCCCCCCTCGAATTAGCCCCCCCCCCCCGCTCAAATTTCGTGTTTACTTAAACCCTCATGGGGGCTAAATCGGGAACATATTATATCATAAATTTATGGTTCATTTATAAACACCCATAATCAGATGACAGATATACAAGAGGTTTGCCCTCCTTACTTGATCCTCAATGAAGCAATCGATGATGCCAAGGACATTGATATTTTGAACTGAACACGTATGAAGTATTGATGAACATATGCATATATCTTTTTTCTGGGTTAGTCATACCACATTTTTTTATTAGCCCTCCCTCGAATAAACCCCCACTTAAAAAAATCATGAATTAATTAGCCCCCATTCGAGGATTTACGGTAAAGGCGTTGAAAAGCGCTGCTGAGAAGTTGGATGTAATGGAAAGCGATGATTTATTTGCTATTGTTCGATCTGACCTAGAGAAGTTATCTGTAGTTGAATTTGAGAGATTTGTTCGTCACAGAGAGAAACTCAAAGGTAAATTTGACTATTATTTGCAAAATATTAAAATGAATTGAAAGCCAAATAAATATCTAATCTTCCAATTTAATTCTAACTAATCTAAGCATTAATAACACATTCTTTCTTTAGTTTCAATTGGCGAATTTCAAAAATCTGATGCAAAACGACCTTTCCTGCAAGGTCCGATGTCACAAGAAACTCCTAATGTGCAACTTCCAATCCAGGAAAATACTCTTGCATCCCCTTCACTCCCTTCATCCCCTACAGCTTCCTATCCTTCAATGCAACAACCTCCATTTAATCCTAATTTCCAACAAGAACTACAACAAGAACAGATAAATATTAATCTAAGTGGTATGGAATTTCATCCCTCATACTCTTTTGATACCACTTCAATGTCCAATTTGTCGATCTTCAGTGTCCGCTTTATAGAGAGCGTTTATAGTGAAAAATTTCATTTGGTGCAGAAAAAAAGTCCGCTTTCTGATTGTCCGCTTTATAGAGATGTCCGTTATAAGAGTTTAACCTAAGATCCATCCGTTCCAAGCGCCACTGTCCGCCTTATAGAAGTGTCCGCTTTTTACCGTGTCCGCTTTAGGGAGATTCCACTGTATCAAAAAAAGCTAAATGTTGTTTGGTATCCATCTGTTGTGAGACATCCGTGATCGATTGTCCAATTGCTGGGTGTGGCTGTGCAACTGTCGCAATATTCACCTGCTAAGCACCCTATAAGTACCTCTTATAGCAGGACTTTCTGAGGCTGAGATAAATACTAGGAAAATAACGCAGCGTAAAAATATATTTACAGCTTTACTTTGTACACTAATCTTAAAAATGATTTTCGAAAAATTGAAACATGTTGCAAATAAAAACTGTACGCATTTGTTATTAATTTAAACCATGGCGTACTAAAATAACAGGCCTATTCATCGTGCAAAGTCGCGCCGAGACTGGGGGCTGAGCATTTTAGCGGGAGATTCGAGAAAGTAAAGCCGTGTGAGCAGTTTGCATGCTTGGAATATAGACAAAATGGTTAAAAAGTGTTGTGTTACTGGTTGTAAATCAAATTATTCTAAAGAAAAAGAAAGGATATCTGTATACCGCCTACCAAATAAAACTGGAGAAATACAATTTAATTATAGAGGTGAAAGTTATTCTGCTAAATGGGATCATATAAAAAAGCTTCAGAAATTAGAGGAAGGACACTTAGTTAAAATGTCAAAACTAAATTACGTTGCTGCAAATCCCAAACCTATTGAAAGGCAAAAAGTGAACACTTGTTTGAAGGTGTTTTGTGAGGAAACTGTGAATGCCTTAAAGTTTCACCCAGGCATGCAAGACGAAAATGTTGATGGTACAGTGATTTTTATTACAAAGCTTATTGAATTCTGGAAAATAGTTAATGTCAAAAGCCCATTTGAAGGAATACGATTAAAGGATTCTTTACGTGATGTGATATCATCTGATACAGATTGGCGATTGAACGATCTACTGGAGTTAGCTGAACTAGCGGTTGAATTAAGGGGGCAGCAAGGAAAAAATTGAGTAAAAAGTTTAACAAAAGACACAAGTACTGCATTAGAACATACATGCAAAGGATTAGTAGAGTTGACAAAATACTTATTGGAAACATCTCATTCGTATGTCCTGTTAGGAACTTTTACAACTGATCCTTTAGAGAAAGCGTTTGGCAAGTTGAGGCAAGGTAGTGGAGGTACTTACTTCATCAATGTTCAACAAGTTTTGGAAAAGTTCAATATAAACAAGACAAAATTGATGCTAAGATGCGACATTGACATTCCCAATTCCATTGCACAAGATGGACATTGTTGTAGTAAATGTTCTTATATGTTGTCAGAAGAACAGTGCTATGTATTTGACAGTCTGCCAGGACTTGAAGAAACACTTGGTGATGAACTAAAGTCACCATTGGTTTATATTGCTGGTTATGTGACAAGAAAGGATGAAAGTGGTGTTGATGATACATTTTCATATTTTGAGAAATATGGCACATTTACTACTGGTTTAGATAGAGGTGGTTTGAACATTCCATGTGACAATATTTGTGAATGGACATTTTTTTGCTACATTACGTTTCACTCTGTTGCAAGAGAAGTTTGTCGTACCTCATTATGTGACATATTTATGAACGTGGCAGAATCGTTTAATTTTAATATCGAGAGAAAGCATGCAGTAATTTTGTCAAATGTATTATTGAATAACTACTGTCGTTTGAATTCACCGATTTCAAGTAATGAACCGAAAGTGAAGTTGCTCAAGTTGTCTAATTGACTGATTGGTATCCCAGGAGATTATTGACTGTTTTTCATACTTGTAGTTCATTGGAAAAAAGATGCTGATGTCTTGTTAAAAAATGTTTAATACTTGTAATATAATGAAATGCATATATATATATATACATACCAGTTGATTTATTATATACATACTGTTTTGTTAATATTTTGTTAGTTAGATACTCAGTTCTGCATACTATGTTATATTGTTGATATTGTAGTTTGGTTAATGCAAGTTGTTAATATTTTCAAAATTTGGAATTCTGTTTCTACTAAATGAGATTTTTTAGTGTTTAGTCAGTAATATGTATAGATGTGATCTTTTTTACCAGTTTGTTGTGTTGTCTTAGTAAAAGCCCTGATATTGGGCAAAACAATCACTTTATTATTATACATGTTTATACTTTAATGATATGAATTATTATTATTAAAGTGAATATTTATACAGGATAAACTGTTCAGTACTAAATACTGCTATCATACATGTCCTGTTTAAATTATAATGAAAATTCTTATGTTGATTACACTAAATGTTTTCCCTCAGATAACCCTTCTATTAGTGTTTTTTTGCACTTTTTTGTCATGAAAATATACCAAAACTTTCTTAAATTCATAAAAGAATATCTTGGTTTCAAAGAAGAAGCAAAAATAATGTTATTTCAGTGTTTTGAGTGGCTACTTCAGTTGTTTTTGTTATGAAAACATAGTCCAAAACCTGGAATTCTAGGCCCCCAGTCTCGGCGCGACTTTGCACGATGAATAGGCCTGTTATTTCAGTACGCCATGATTTAAACCTACTAATTTTTGTTTCGATATTTCAGGCCATGACCAAAAAATCAGTTAACGGAAAATCGTCGGGCAATTTGGTCGGTTTTTGAATTGGGATTCCTTTTATACGACGTTTTTACCCATAAAGTCAAACACATTTTGTTATATTGAAAAATGGAAAATGAGACTGTGATCCTTGATGCTTTCCGGAAAACTATGCAAAAGGAGAATAATAACATATCTTTAAGAAAGGTTTGCAGTGTTTATGTTGGTGTTACAATCAGCATTCTAGGATTAATTGGCAATTTTTTGTCAATTTCTGTTTGGCACAAAATTAACAAAAAGAGATCAGATTCAGGAAAGAGTGCGGGTGTCTACTTAATTGTGTTAGCTGTGGTTGACAGTGGCCTTCTTCTAATGTTTCTTTGTACTGAAGTTGTTCAAGAACTCAATCCATCTTGGATCCAAAGCAAAATGTATTCGTATTTTTACTGTTACTTTGCTTTCCCCATGTTTTTCTTTTTCATTTGTGCAAGTATTTGGATGGTGATATGTGTGACATTTAATAGGTTTATTGCTGTAGTATTTCCTCACAAAGCTGCTCAAATTAACAACCTTAAAGTGACCTATTGCTTTTGTACCCTCACATTATTATTTTCTTTTGCAATCAATTTGCCTCATTTCTTCAACTTTCACCCTGTTATTGTTTCTCAACACACCAAATTCCAACCAACAGAATATGGTTCATCAGATGGGGCTCATCGGTATGACTTCTGGGTTCATTGCATGTTTCTGGTTTTGTTTCCATGGTTGAGTATCTTTTGTCTTAACTCAGCGATTGTGTATTGTTTATTGATGCAGAAGAAAATTCAAAGCAGTGGAAAGAAAGGAAGAAATCGTGAAAAGCAGACAACAATTATCCTTTTAACAATTTCTGTAAGTTTCTTGATATTTCTATTATGGCAATGTTTGACACAATGCTTTTGGATGCTTGATTATGGAAAGAATGATAAACTGATATGGTTCAATGTTGACAGTTCGTATGATTTTGCTCGACTTGGAGTGGTCATAAATTCATCAGTTAATTTTCTTCTTTATTGTATCTCTGGAGCTATGTTTCGGAATGAGATGTATCGAATGTTTGCCAAAATGTGGAGCAAGGGAAATTATCAGCCAATAAGCTCAACATTATCATCACAAACAACTTCTGGTAAAAATGTATCTGTCAGTAGAAATTGCACAGTTAAAGAGAAACATAACACTGAAAATGATGCAGATGGCAAAGAAATGTCCAATCAAGCATGATTTCTTTAATAATTATTTTATAAGGATGTTGGATTCATTGTCAGTATATATATAATTTTGATATTATTTTACCAATTTGCATATTTTAATCTTAAATCTATTGTGTTGACTTAGATCATGATTTTACAAGGATATAAGTTTTAATTATATATATATATATATATAGTATATAAATAGTTTTTGTAGTATTTCCAAAACTCAAATTAAATCTTTTAATTATCAGTGGCGGCGGAGCATTTTTGCCTTATTTCCTTCACTAAGGATTTTTTCTGCAAAAGCTTGGGGAGTTCCTAGCTTCCCAGCTCCGCAGCCCCTAATATTAGTAACGATATATGTAGTGATTTATGTTAATTTTCATTAAATTTAAAATTGATTTGTCAAAAAAAGGAAATTTCACATTGGGTTTTCTTACATATAAATGGAGTTTTTGTCAAATTTGATTCAAGATTTTTTTGAAAGATGAATATTTTGTTTTAGACCTGATCTGTTTTTATCTTTTTGTATATGAAAGTACACTCTTTAATTTTCGCATGAAATTCTTCATTAAGGCACTCATGGCTAGGGCAAACTAAGGAGACAAAGTCGCATTTGTTCGCCAGCCCTTTTAATAGGATGTTTTTGTTTCACGTGACAAAAGAAAATCGCATGCGACCTTTTAATGAACATGTGAAGTGCTGATACTAGTAGTATCATACAAAGGTTTGGTTGAAGTTACTGTGCCAGGTTAACACGAATCTTGCACCGAAAGTCAAGTTTTTCCCCTCATTTGCAATATTGTCCCACCATATTTTTAAATCCGCTAGTTTACCTGCTCCCGCCACGTCTGCAAACCATACCCGTTCAACATTTGTGTCGCGAAGTTTCCTTAGTAGACTGATAGTACCAAGTTTGGAGAACGCCATTGCAAGATTACACTTTGTGTTGTTCCTTCTTGTGATTGTATTTCACGTCCACCTGACATAATCAGCCTTGTCGATTTCAGTCAGATATAATCAGTCTTGTTGAGTCGATTTTTTTTCGGCCCCGGTTCCAAAACACTGAAAAGTTGACTGCACTGGTTGCAAGTTTGCGCGCCAGTAATGCAATCTGCACTGGGAGGTCTTTCCCTTCTTTCTTGAACCTGTTGTAAGCTAATATTGTACGATATTGTTCGGAGTCCAGTTGTGGGCCCCCTGTCCCTCGCGTTTATCTGCATTTTTTATAAATTATTCTCATCTATTATATCGAAATAACTTGTTGATGTTTGTTCAATTAGACCGTGTAATAAAAAGTTGCCTTTAATTGTTGCTGCATCGGGATGTTTTTCACGGAGTTGTCTAATTACTTCATCATCTGCTGGCACTTTGGATCACTTTTTGCGGAAATTTCACTGCTGCTGATACTTTTCCTTGGAACTAAAGGTTAAAGAAAATCCGTGTCTTCTTCTGACCTTCTTTTATTATTATTATTATTATGAAAAATCTTAAGAATCAAATCAAAAATCTTTAGAATTTTTTAACCGTTTTTGTATAATTTGACATTCTTACACGATTTCCTTTATATCAACTGACTTCCAAAGTTTGAGACGGTGGCCCAGTTTCTCTAGATGATCTTCTGCTTTGCTCTTTCTGGAATAATTCTGTAACATACTTGGTAAAATCATATATACTACTTTCATATGCAATGCCGTGCAAATGATCAGTATGTCAGTATGATCAGTATGATAGTTAATAGACTTTAGAAGCATTTCATGATGGTAATTTAAATAGATTCTTCCGCAATTGTATAACTTCCTCATTTGTTGAATCAATCGTGTCATAAAAATCTTTACCGGACATTGAACTTTGAGCTCGGGGTAGGATTAGCAACCGTGAAACTCGGAATACTAAAAATTATACTGTCTTACGTGGTGGTGGTAAGATTCTTGGCGTTCGTGGGGTTGTACTTTGATTTTTGCTGCTAAATGTTGGTGTATTTTGTGGCGTCGATAGATCAATAGACTCAATGGATCAATGGAGCAGTATGTAACTCGTATTTACAATAAGGACACGTGTGCGAGGATATTACTTTCAAATTCACCATTATGACGTTCTTATAAGAAATAGTTGTAATTAAGTACTATTCTTTGTAGAAACCAGGTCTTTAAAGTAATTAGAATGAAGTATGTGAGGTAAATTGTAGGTTAGGAAGCGTTCACAATTGACGTCAATAATTTTTTGGGCTTTTTTATTTATTTTTATTTTGGCCAAATTCGCGAAAATTAATTTATCATAATCATAATTATGATAGTTAATAATAGTTAGCCACCGGCTTCTTGTTTATTATGATAACCCCACACTTGAAAAAGAAAATTTTTTGAATTCTAAAAATTTATGATTCGCGAAAATAATCCTCGCGAAATATTTGAGGATGG
The DNA here is from genome assembly GCA_963930725.1 of Candelabrum cocksii. NCBI lineage: Eukaryota > Metazoa > Cnidaria > Hydrozoa > Anthoathecata > Candelabridae > Candelabrum > Candelabrum cocksii. Next base: position 18,131,226 of record OZ005664.1, read on the forward strand.
CCGATTCGCGAAAATTAGTACTCGCGAAATGTGATTTTTTTGACCTCGCAAAAATTAATCCACTTAAGGTAGTAAGTGTCAGTTTGTCTTATACGTAAATAATATAAGAAAATATACAAACAATACAAGACGAAAGGAATACATATATATATATATTTATATCAGATACTGTAATAAATATTAACGAGTTTTCTTCATACTGCTTGAAATATCTGATCCAGTTTGTCAAAAATATTTCCACTAAATTGTTCTGCCATTGTATTCTATTGGAAAGGCCGCGTGGCGGCCAAATACAGCTGGGTGTCCCAGGTGGATTCCAAAAAGGAGGACGATTTATAACGAGTAATCTCACTTTCTATCCACTTTCGGACCTGTATTAAATTTCACCATGATTTCTTAATATATAATATAAATAATATGGACGTCGCGATTTTTGCACATACAAGCAATGAACTATACTCAAGTGTTGTTTTTTGTTTTTATTCTTCGATTTATTTTAGAACGCGGTCGCGTTACCATGATGACGACATTCCATTATTTACAAAATATTTTCGAATACATTACATTTCGAAAAGATTTTCCGTATCCAACGCGAGAAAGTGCATCGCAATTATTAGACTTCGGAGAAAAGATGCATCGCAGAAGTGTAAAAGCGCACCGCAATTTGCGAATTGCGATACGTTAATTCGAGGCTTGATGTAATGTGATAATTACCTTTTTTGTGTTGCAGCCAATGCCAGTCTTCCATCAATGGATACTCGACAGAGAAATAAAATTACAAATAAATAGCGCATATTGAACTTATTCTATTCTAGTACAAAGAGAATTGTCCCCGTAGTAAAAGACTCTTATTAAAGAACGAAACATGCTTATAAGAGTTTCTAAGTATTAAATTTTAATAAAAGGGGACAATTCCCCTGTTACAAACCGTAACATACTAAAACTGTTGCTATGCCACGCAGAAAAATAAGAAGAAGATTGACGTCAACTTTTGCTCGTAACCCCTCCCCCCTCATAATCCTAATAATCCTGTCAACTTTTAGGGTCCCCCCCCGTAACGGTTGACGTCAATTGTGAACGCTCTCTTATTTAAAAAAAAATAGTGATGAGAAATTAATTGTTGTATGCTAATTGGCAAATGTTGTATAAGGAAAATTTGTTAATTTGAGAAAATTTCTTTACACGCTAAATACCTTATTTGTACAAATTAGTACAGTTATTACGCGCAAAGAGGGTATGCAAGAAAATTAATACGCGCAAAAATTAAAATTTTCTAATATATATGTTATTTATTTATTTATTTACATAATATTTATACAGCGTTTTTTTTCAGTTTTTATAACTGTTATCAATGAAATAGCTGTTAAAAATGTACAATAAACTAAAAATTATAAAATGTACAATAAACTAAAAATTAAAATTAGTAAACAAAAGGAATTTGTGAGTTGAGTAAATAAAGCAAGTAATAGAAGTGAAAGGTAAACAAACAAAAGGTGAAATGCTCATGAATTCAAGATACGATACATCGACTGAAAAAAGAACCATACTCTTATGGCTCACGATTAAGAGACGCATTGTGTTAGAACAGTTTAAACATTGAAATAAAGTAATATAGTAACAACCCTATTTTCGAGACTATCAAGTTGCTTCAGCTGGGTGGCAGTGAAGTGGAGGGATGCAGTTGACGAATACGTTAATATCGGAACGATCATTGATTCGTAAATTATTTTGGCAACTTCGTGGTCTACATGATTCTTTAGTTTCATCAACAGACGTAATTGAGTACTGGTCTTTTTGTAAGCTTGTGCAAAATTCTCCGACAACGATAAACTTTGATCGAGAAGCAGGTGCGGATACAGACATATCAAAATTTTCCATGTAACGTTTTCTTCAGTAACATAGCCAACCATGGTGGCGGCCCTTAGAAAACACGTATGCTGTTTGAAATCTTCATATAGTCACTAAAATGTCTGTATCCGCCCCTGAGAAGGATGGCTAAATATTTGTAGGAAGTTGTTTCATTGATCGGTTCGTTTCGGTACAATACATTAAGTTGTTTGTTACCACGTTGTTTGTTTGTTACTGTATTTATTAGTGTATTAAAGGGAAAATAAAATAAAAATAAAATTTTTCACCTTATTTATCCTAATAAATCAAAACTACACTATGTACATTGTCATTCTCTGCTTCAGGGTTTCGTTCTGCGTTTTTACGTGCAATTTTCTTGAACATGGCCCGAATATCCTTTGATTTATTTTTCTACTGTAGTAGTAGAGGTTTTAGATGGTTCCGGTTTCCTTGCAGTTGCCGATCTTCGGTTGGTGAGTGTCGTTGTTGTTGTGTCCATTTGCTTTGGCAATGATACATGGAAAGTTCCTAAAATCACAATTTCCTGAGGTTCCTCGTACCGTTCCTCAAACAGTTTAAGGCACTTTTTAAGTAATTCGGTACTTTTGAGTATAGCAGTGACGACTCCGATTCTGAATGGGAATTGGACAACGATAATGGTCAAAGCGCCGTCGACATGTTCGAAGAATGACATTAACTCGTGAAAACTCGTTGATATTACCTTGAGACACTATTATTTGTGTTTACTTATTTGTCTCTCGAGAAATATTTGTGTTTCCAAATACCATACTCCTTAAATCTAGCTTCCCTTTCATCTTGTCTCTAATAAATTATGGAGAAAAAAATTTCTTCTAAAATGGCCTTGCGCGAAAATTAATACACGCGAAATTATACTAAATTCATGATGCGCGAAAATAAATACGCGCGAAATTACACGTAAGGCCCGTTGTGCGAAAATAAACACGCGCGAAAATTAGTACAAATAAGGTAGTAATTTGCCAGACTATCGCCTATCGGAAAGAGCTTGGCACCTGTAAAAAAATTTCATAGAATTTTATATTTAGCTTTTTGGTTTTTAGTGATTGCTGCAAGGAATGTTTAAATATGTTGTTTTATTTCAATGTGGTGGTTAGTTGAATACAATTTTCAAAAATGCATATATGGAAAAGATGTTTAACCAGAATTAGTCATCAATCTATATCTATATAGTATCAGCATATTATTATCGACAATAAAAATAAATTCTAATCTAAGGCTAAATTCGATATGCTTAGGTACATTAGCTACATTCTAACCATGAGAACACTCCTGGAAATCAACTCGCTTTTTAACATGTTTGTGTGTTTAAATATATGAAATAAAATTGAAATGAAAAAATGAGAACATACGGGAAAAAAATCTGGTAAATTCAGCGAATTTTGACTTCGCCAGTTTTTCTAAGCATGTATAGTTTCAGCTGGCAACTCTTATGCGTCCGACTTAAAGTTGGCTATTGGAAAATTTTAATAGTCTATAATGAAAATAATTTGAAAAGAGTTATTTCTTTTACTTTTTAGTATGATAGGTCGAAAACTGCTATCTCATGTAACTTAGGAGAAAGTTCATACGCACGAAACAGAAACTTTCACAAAAACTTTCTATTTAATCCAATTAGTTCCATATTTCATGTGGTTGAAAGGCGGTCTTTTTAAATAAAGTTTTGCACCTGTTTTTGGCTCTTATTAAAGATTTCTAAGCGCATAGACATGTTTGGGTTCAAAATAAGAATGTGAATTGCCAAGAACGAGATGAATTTGGAGGATGGAAAGAGCCTTTTTACTTTTACAACGTTGAATGAATATTATCCGAAAGAGCATACATGGCTAGTACTGCAAACAGTTTTGGGTGCTGTTTCTCTGGCCATTAACATATTAATAACCGGTCATACGCTGAAAACACGATGTCAACTCCGGCCACTATGCATCCTTATGCTTAACGTATTCACCTGCAATATATTCTATTCCGTGGCGCAAATGCTTCGAATTCAACTTTACCACAAATACCCGTCCATTTTTAAATGGGAAGTGGCCGTGATGTTAGCAGTCGTTATCAACCTCCAGCTGACAACATTCGTTGTAGCCGCTCAAAGATGTCTGGTAGTGTGTAGGCCTTTTCAATCTCTACAATACGTTACTAACCCGTACACGAAGCTGTGTGTGCTCGCTATACACGTACTGTCGATAATTCTAGGAGCGATATCCATGTACGCTTTCACCACCCATCCCCACATAGTTACTGATGTCGGACTTGCAGCCGAAGTGTTGCTATTCATTGTGTTGTTCGTCCTCTATGTAAAGATAATAATAAGACTAAAAGTTGGAGGTCCGAGAATACCGGGTAAAATAAAGAATAGAACTCTGTGTTTTTGCATTACTTTTACGCTCGTGTTCTTTCTCAGTTACGTTCCCATAGCCCTGAACAATGTGTTCAATTGGCGGCAGCAAAAGTACTGGTTGAATTTCATTTGGATTGACTCCATACTGAACCCTATCATATATATAGCGCAGGATGTCCATGTGAAATCATATTGTTGTAAATCGAAAGGTAACATTGTCAGCGCGACTATTGAGGGCATCTCTTGAGAATTGTTATTAATAATTATAACTTGATGTTTATAGAAGATACATAAACTAAATCAAATGTTTTTGCTGTGTTATCACTACATGTATTCGCGTCGTCTTTACTTTTTTAACCCTTTAAGGTACATTGGGTCAAAATTGACCCCCAACTTTGGGGCAATTTCACACCCAATTGAAATAGTTTTTTGAAGTTTTTTCTGTTCCACCTCGTTCCAAAACCCTCCAGCTGCAAAGGTTTATATAATTTCGGCAACACTGAAGTTCTTCCACGGTTCAATAGACATTGCCTGGCGTGGGCTATAGCTGGTTTGAAAGTGCTGTTTTGTGCGTCCATGAATCGGGTTCAGAAATTATTTTTTTATTTTATTTTCAGTCCTTATGTAAAGTACAGGCTATGTTCTACTATATTTCAGCAAATTGTGATGTTAAAATTTATTGTAAAAGTGAATTACAGCCTATTATTTTTCTTGGGTCATTTTTGACCCAGTGTGCGCTAGAGGTAAATGTTTCAAGATGATTGAGTGAGCCCACAGCAAGGAGTAATGGTTGAATTGATGTATAGTAATAATTTATAGTCTGATAGTTTTCACAAGAGGGAATACCCCAATTGAAGAACTGCTGCCGTGGAAGAACTGCTAGTTGTAGTAGTGTATATGTGAAAGTTATGCAGATGAATTTGTAACAATAATAATTGCAGAGTGACTTTTGTTGTTATATTTTTGGTTTAGATACATTATGGCAAACAATCGTAGCAAGCATTTTATTGTGAATGATGATAACATTGAAGCTATTCTAAGCTGTGATTTTAGTAACACGGAAGATAACTTGCCTCTGGATGAAGAGGATATAAATATTCTGGAAGAGAATGTTCAGCACATTGCGAGTCAAAATGTCCAAGAACCTGTAGAAATAGTCATAGACCCACCTTCTCGATCACTTCAACCGGCTGCTCAATTGGGACTTGATGCCACAACCTCAGCTACAACTTCAAATATCAGTCAAAAATTAAATTGGAAAAGAAAACCACATGGAAAATCAACAACAAGCAACTTTACTCAGGCTGCCACTGGTTACGATTTTGAAAGGTTGCTTCTGAGCGTATCAGAAAATCCGACACCGTATGAAATATTCAACAATACCTCCAATTTTGAGACTTTCTTGGCTGATATAGTTGTTGCACAAACCATTCTTTATAGCCAGCAAAATGGCCATGTTTTTACAACATCTATTGAGGAGATGGAAGCATTTTTTGGTATCCACATAATTATGGGGTACCACGTTCTTCCAAGCATGAGGGATTATTGGTCCACTGATCCAGACCTCAGCGTGCCATTCATTGCAAATGTAATGCCGCTGAGACGTTTCGAAGAAATCCGCCATTATCTACATTTCAATAATAATAGCTTGATGAAACCCCGCGATGACCCATCACATGATAGAGTATTCAAAGTTTGGCCAATTTTTGACCATTTCAACATTTCTTTTCAAAATGCAATGAATGCCACGGAATGCTAAGCTATCGGTGAACATATGATCAAATTTAAAGGACGTAATATTCTTCGGCAGTACGTAAAGAGTAAGCCAATCAAATGGGGCTTCAAAATGTGGTGTAGGTGCGACTCCAAGTCGGGATACTTGTTTGAGTTCAGTCTTTATACTGGCAAAAAAGATGGGCGTGTTGAACATGGACTGGGTAAAGGTGTAGTTCTACAACTAACCGAAAAGATCCATCATCTAGGATGTCAAGTGTACATAGAGAATTTTTTCAACTCGCCTTCACTTCAAGTCATGCTGCTGGAGAAAAATATACTAAGTGCTGGAACGGTACGTGTAAACCGTAAATTTTTGCCGAAACAAGTTCCCTCTGACAAAGACATGAAAAAAGGAGATATTGCGCAGTTTCAAGCCAACGACATTCACTTCTTGAAGTGGATGGATAACAGAGCTGTGCACATGCTAACAAACTTTTTATCTGCAGACCCAGTACATAAAGTAAAACGAAGAAAGAAAGGGTCTAGTGAAAAACAAAATGTTGATTGTCCTGATGTCGTGAAGCAGTACAATGAATTTATGGGTGGTGTGGACATCATGGACCAAAAGAAGGCGACCTACCAATTTAACCACCGTTCCCGGTTCAAATATTACCTTCGGCTTGTGTTTGATTTGATAGATATCGGTATCAACAATTCTCATGTGATACACAGCAAAATTTCTGAGAACAATAATAATGTAACCAGCATTTCTTCCCTATTGTTTAGAAGACAAGTTGCCCAAAGCATGATTGGACATTTCAGCAGCAGGAAACGTGCTCACTCTACTACACCTATTATGACAAAAGCAAAACAAGCCAGACAGGTCTCCAATTCTGCAGGTGCCAACCACACAATGATGAGTGGTGATAGACGAATATGCAGATTGTGTACCACCAATAACAAAGATTATAAAACCTACAATATGTGCAGCACTTGTGACGTTTACCTTTGCTATACTAAAGCAAGAAATTGCTTTCAAATGTATCACACATGAGTAACACGACATTAACATGGAGACATTTGCCTCGTTTTGTGTTTTTTGATAGTTTTAGTATTTATAGTGTCGATGTTGTTGTGCTGCAATGGTTTCCTGGCTCTGAATATGTTTGAGCGACAAGTCTGACGTTTTGAGATGAAGTTGTGTGTTTGATTGTTTACAAAATTTTCTATAAAAAAACTGCTCAATTTGTGTTTACCTGAGGATGTTCAGATGCCTATTTATGAATCTTACCTTATGAATAGGTACCTCAAAAACAAATATGCTACATGTAGTGTTCTGTCTAAAAATTCCCCCATGTGAAACCGTTCAAAAAGGTGTGAAACACCATGTTCCTTTTGCGCCATCTTGACTAAAAATCTCTGGATGATGCGGCAGAATTTCCTTATAAAGCACTTATAGGCCATTTTTGCGCTAATGAAAATTAAATCTAGCAGATGCATCTGTCCAAATCAACCTTCAAAAATCCTTGCGCATCCATCCAAAAAGATTATGCAAAATGCGCACAACAGTGCTTGAAGAGACCACTGGCTACAAGTTTTCTCAAAATTGTCAAAAATTTCCCCTAAGGTACATTGGGTCAAAAATGACCCGTCGTCAAAAATGCCGAAGAGAATATTTTTTTCCAAATATTTTTATTAATTTGTGTTTTACAACACTTATGGGTTTAGAAAACTTCCTTGGTTTTAAAAAAATCTTTTTAAAAAAGTTATGTACCTTATAGGGTTAAGGTGGTTACTCTTATACACTGAACGATGATAATGAGATTTGTTATTCGTGCATTGGTCACATGAAGGTGGCTGCATCAATTTCAGTTGCTTACGATTTTTCGTGTTATTTTTTTCTTTCTTTTCTCCTCACATTTATATAATAATATCGTGTACAAAATGAAAAGATTATTAAGTTTCGAGATACAAATTCCCAATCAGTAGAACTGATTTCATATCTTCTTAGTCACAACCCAACAATAGTTAACCGGAAGCTCCTACCTCCGCGGAGTTCGTTGTAGCTCCGTGGAGCTCCGAACTCCGCACCATCTTTAGCTTTTTTTTTATCTAGTCCTGTTTCTTCGTATTGATATGACAAAGAAAAAATAAAATAAATAAAATAAACACTACTCTTCTATAGGCCGCAAATTTATGAGCCCTCTATGAAGAAAATGAAGTCGTAAAAATCACCATAGGCTGCTAGCCTAACTAGGCCTAATTGAAGAAAGTGAACGGATCACTAGGCCCTAGGCCTATATCTTAACCTATAGGCCTATAGGCCTAGGCCTAAAGATACAAAACTAGTAAAAAATCAACAACAACAAAATAAATAGGCCTAAGTTCTGAAGTATTAAATTTTTTTGATAAAACTACACACTTTTTGTGGGGAATTAATTAATATTTTAACTTACCATATTAGGGCTTATCTTTCTAAATGTAAAATAGTCTATTAGGCTACATGATATTAATTAATTTAGCCTATTATTTCTAATATTAAATAATATAAGCCCTATAGGCCTACACGAAACTCCTAATTGTTTCTTTTGTTGTGTCATGCCTGTAATTAATAAATGGAACCAAAAGAGGCGTGAAAGTTATATTCATTGGGTAAGAGGAGAAGTGAAGACGACAGAACTGTGTGTGATGTGAATTGTAAAATAGACAAATCCAAATAAGATGAAGTTAAATGGCAGCAATGTAAAAATCCGGGTTGTGGAACGTGGGCACACAACTTCTGTGTGGATCTACCAGAAAACTATTCTGGAACATATATTTGTCACATTTGCAGATAGCTTCATGTTATGTATTCAAACTCGGTGTTAGACCTTATGCATATTCATTCTGTGTTATAAGTGTGTCTTGGTTTGGCCCTACGTAGGCCTACGGCTAAATTACAATTTATTTAAAGTGCCAATGTGCACAATTACAAGCTACAAGAGACAGGATAGTAATTAGTAAAGCATACGTCTATGGGAATAGCCAGGTTTTTTTTGGCCCAAGCCTATGTCGTTATATTATAGGTAGGCATGTACAAAAAATGTAGATTACTGTAGGCCTACGTCGTTAATTCTATACAGGTCTATGTTAGGTAGGCATACTTTATATACTTGGATCCCCATTACATGGGCCTATATTGTTACTAATATTAGAGAAATAAACTATCCAAATAAACTGCCAAATGGTAGGTACCTATAGGCCTAATAAACGAGAAATAAATCTTAGGATATAGCTTATTATAAAAACTGATAGGCCTAAATAGAAAAGTTTTATAGGCCTAAAAATGACATGGACAATTTTAAAAGACAACAAAGAGAAAAAAAATGAAAAATTTTAAAAGTGACAAATACCACCCCTGTTAGGCCTATAGCTCTGCAGCCGGGCTCCGAGGTAGGCTATTAATAATAATATTAGGCTAGTGACTTAGGCCTATTTATGCTTAGGTTATAATATATAGGCTTATATGCAGGCCATACGGGTAATAATCTGTTAATGTGAGGTAACACTAATATTACCCAGGACCCACACATGCAAATACAACAAGGGCCTACATCAGGCCTAATATGCCTTAGTGTGTAATAATGGAAAGATAAAATCTATGACTACAAATAGGCCTATAGCCTATTTAGTTTGAGACCTATAGCCTAATTACTACATGCATGTACATGTAGGTCTACAAAATGACTATAGTCTGGCTAGACATGTCAATAATTTGAAGATTGAAGCCAATAGGCCACAGACCTACAATTAAGCCTATTTAGGTACATTTGGACCCCATTTGGACATACAATGTAGGCCTATTAGGCTAAAAAGATATGAGCGAACCCAGCGAAGACTGAATTTCGTAGGTAGGTAGGCCATCATCCCCCCCTACATCACCCGGCTACATCAATAGGTAGAGGTTCCACCCGTTTTAAAAGCACCTAATAAGCCTAACTGAGAATCTGCACGATGATTTTGGTTTTAGCCATTTAGATCATCAGAAAAGACAGTCCTAAATGAGTACTAAATAGGCCTGTTTGTCAGCTCTATTATAGAATATTTAAAGACAAACTAGAACTAGGGCCTATCAGCTCCGCGGAGCACCTCCGAGAAGGCCGGGGATGACCTCTGTGGGCTCCGTGGACACCATAGAAAGTGAACAAATTAAAAAGACTACTAATAATATCCAACAATATCTTGAAAATACAATAAAAATACAATTATGAAACATAATTTACCAAGTGTCTGACTTTGCGTAGTTCGGAGCTATACAACTAACTCCCCGGAGCTCGGGGCTTCCGGTTAACTATTTCTTTCATAACCTGAGGAATAGTACCGCAGAATTAACTAGAGTAGACCTGGCTTGAACATTGACACAAAATGTTGCAAATGAAGATAGAGATATGACCAACATCTTCTTCTTTCTTCAGTATTGTAATTGGGGAGTAAAAAATGAACTTTGTGATAAAAGCATAAAACTTTGCACAAATGTTCATTGGCATGATACAAATTATTTAAGTTATGGGAACCAAATATGAGGTGAGTGGTACATTTGCGGCTTTTCGATTTTTATGGGGGGGGGGGGGGGGGGGGGGTACTTTTCCAAGGGTTTTTTCATGGGGGTACTTTTTCCGGGGCGGTTTTTTTATGGGGGGATTGTTTCCGGGGGGATTCTTTCTGGGGGGGGGGGTTCTTTCATGGGGGGATATTTTCTGGGGGGATATTTTTTCCTGATACCCGTTAATCGAATCGCTCGCTAGTCAACTTAACTGTACGCGATGTACATAAATTTGGAAAGTCACGTGAGACCGCGGGAATATTTGGTGTCACTCTTTCTATACAACAAGTTACTCTTTCCATACTTAAGTTAGAGATTAAAGTTTATAATGTTTTTTTGTAAAAAAACAAAATATATTTACCTAAATACATAGAAAGCGTTGAAACACTTTTTCTGTTTGTTAGTTTCTTGATTCACCAATAATTTGCAATACATACCTACGGTTTATAAAAATACTAGTTTTATTGTCATTACTTGTGTGAACCATCATTGTTCATTCTAGTTTAACCTTTACCTTGATTCCAGCCTCAATTGTTTATCTTTCCAAAGTTCAGCCTGGACAGTTGCTAAGCAGTTCTGAATCTTTACCCAAATCTGAGCAATCCTTTTAGCAACTCAGTTGCTTATGAAAAGGCATGTACCTAGCTAGGTATCTAGCTATTTTTAGTTCATTTGTCAAGGCACTTAAAAATTATATGATATATGACTGAATCATCATCATGCATGGTTTAACATCTGTTTCCTCCATGCATGAAGCTTGGAGGTTTTCAATTGTGTATTGACCCATTGATATACTATGTGGAGAGACCTCTTTATGCTGGATGCCTTTGTTGTTGGTTTTCCAGACATACATAAAGAGTAATCTCAAAGAGTATAGTACAGAGAGATATGCCACCACTTTCAATAATCATGGTCGAAATTTGCTTTTTTCAGGATTATGTTTTATTTAAAAGTTATTTGCTTAGTCTATTTTGTTTTACCTGCTTTATTTATAGAAACATTATTGACCTAAGACGGCGACAACTGGTAGATGTGATCTGGTCTATGTAATTCTTAATGTTTATTTATCTAAATATCAGTGAAAAGTATTATATAATTATATTAGAACTGATTATATATTGGTTGAGGTTTAAATTCAAAAGTCTCCTTCAAAATTTGTCTCATGCATTCCTCCTCTTGGAGCATATTTTCCCCAATTTGTGTTTTATTCTTCGTCAACCTGACAACAATTAAAAGTTATTGGTGAAACTCCTTTGTGGAGGTAAATTGCGATGTCAGTTGCCATTGTTCTCTGTCCACTGGCTCTGTGACACGAAGTTAGGCTTATCCCTTTCTTCATCTTTATTTCTTGTTTTGAGCTTGCCCCTCCCTCTCAACCCTGTAGAACAACATGGTCTTATCTAGATTTGTATATAATTTAAGAAATTTATATTAGGTTATGACATGTGCGATAACACATTCTAACTTTTAATTACACATTGGGTGTAATATTATTTAGGACAACAGGGTTGTGAACCTGTTTCAGTTCAGTTTGTTATATAAGGGCCAACGTCGTATACATCATATACCTTAGTCTGGCCACACAAACATTTTTTTTACAATTTGCATTTTATCAGCATCATGCCTGCCCAACAACAATGAAAATAGATTTTGTTATATATATATATATATATATATATAATTCAACCATTTAGAAAGAACAAACAGAATGTTTGGTAAAAAACAACCAAAGACATCTCCCGATCGTTCATCAAGGCAAGAAAACAACATGACTAACATGGTTGGTATAACTTAGAATCTTACATCATTGGTGTTTTGTTAAATGTAGTTTTGACTTAAAATAAGGACATTATTAATCCAAATGATGAAATGATTTTTAAAAATAGCCATTTTTCAATCCATACTTTGTTAGTACCACATGGTTATACTGGCTATTGCCTGCAGACACACATACCACTCTACTTTATATATATATATATATATATATATATATATATATATATATATATATATATATATATATATATATATATATATATATATATATATATAATTAAGTAATGTTGTCTAACACCACTGAAAATTGTGTTGTTATAAGAATGCATAATGCAGATGGATATAAATAAAACTAGTGAGAAAAATTGTCTCCATATTGCAAATACATAACTAGTTATTATAGTCAGATGGGGGTAAATACTGGACACGCGAAAACCTGCGATAATAACTGGACAAGTAAAATGTGGGCTGATTTTTAAAGATTTTGAAAAATTGCTTCTAGAAATCTTTAAAGTAATCACTAAGGCAACTCTGAGCCAAATATCAAAGAAATATATCAACAGCAACCATATTTATCCAAGGTCCAATTCACTTGTAACGTACATTCCTCTTTTCGCTACTTAGAAGCCATTTTACTCTTCTTAAATAGCCAGTTAATTTTTACAGTACCGAAAAACTATTTTTTGTATACAATCCTTCCCAACCTTCATATTTTAGTATCCAGATTCATTTTTTACAAAAAAAAATTATAGAAGTTAAAAACAGTTGTCCAGAATTGCACCGTATAAAATAGCACGTTTTGGGGCAAAAACTGGACATGGACGATATTTGCCCCTCATGTTTGAGTTGAATTGGGCAAAAATTGGACACATTTTTTTTCAACAAAGAAGTGTCACGAATGAAAATGAGCCATGCATTTACAAGCATGTTTCAGTTTATTTTGAACAATGTATTTCATCCCAGAAGACGAGGCGAGACGAGATTAGTCATAGTTACTTTTATAGTAGGAATCATCACATTTAAAAATATGGGATTCAGTTAAAGAATCAAGAAACATCTTTTGTTTGTATTATATATTATTTCTTTGAAGCAATATGGCACAGTGGTAGCATATTTTAAGTTAGAGATCCCTGATTAAAATGCCACCAGAGTCGGCCATTTTTAGATCAACTGATTAGGTTGATTTTTAGCAACATGGTCTAATAATACAGAACTTTAGAGAATACCTATTTTTCTTTTAGATGGGATTAGGAATGGAGTTACCAGATGATGATCAAGATGATGACAATTTGATGGCTGAGTTAGCTGCACTGCAAGGAAACCCAGTTCCAGCAAAGAAAAGACCTGCTCCGAAGAAGGGTTAGAAATACATTTAAAAGTGTAAAGTATAACATTTATCTTGGATGTTTTGTTCATTGTCATAATATTAATGAAAATGATTTCAAATTATTTATTCTTGTATTTAAAGCTGTCATGAGTATGGCGGAAATAAACAAAATGGCGGCAGATGCAGCAAGAGATGTTGATGATGACGAAGATGATGATGATGATGAAGATGATTCGGATCTTCTTGTAAGAAAGAATGTTTTATGTGGCTGTTAGAAATCATGAAAATAATATGTTTTTTAACATTAAAAACCTTAATTTAAATGTATATAAATATGTTAATTATAACTCATCGATCCTGAAAATCAACAAATCAAAAAATGATTTCTGTGATTCAAAATATCAGCTAATTCCAATTTACAGTGAAATGAAAAGGATATTATTGATAAAAATTCTAAATGCGCCTGTCCATGGCCAAGCCGGATTGAAGCCCTTGCAAAATATTGCGAAAAGCTTGCAATAATGGCCAATGTATTAATTGCTGATATTAAAAGTACTCTTTCAAGGTGACTGACTTCCTACAATCCCCAACAAGAATACTGTACAGCCTCCTGTCTGTTCATTTTTTATGTCCCTTATAAAGGATTAAAACTTCTTTACCATTCTCCCAATCTCAATTTGTTTATCTTATTAGATTTCCCATCATTTTCAAGTGGCGAAATTACTTTGACAACTTTCAATCTGGAGTTATCCACCCCCCTTCTCTAAGTATCAAATCGCTGTAATTTTCAACTATTTTACATATAATATTGTTTTTCTACTACACATATGACCAGTAAATTATTTTATTTTTAGTTATTTATAATAAATATTTGGGCAGGATCTACAATTCAGTAAAAAAAATGATATTGTCATGTGACCAGTATACTTTAGTGTGCAACACAAGACTACTTAAGCTAGCTTCTAACATTAAAAATTCAAATTGATAGTGACCTTGCTGTCTAATGGATCAGAATGCCTATGAGCACGACATTCAAATACTAAAATAAACACAAATATTCTTCACTTGTTAAAATCAATTTTACACTGTCACAACTTTCGGTGACTTAACTGACCATTGTTGAATTCAAGTTACATAACTTTAATGGATTGCTGTGATGTTCTTACACTGTCATGATGTTGGCTTGTTTTGAATATCTACTAACGCGAGACCATCTTGCCAATCACCATTACTTATTAATATGCGAGCGAAATATTACTACTTTCCTTTTTCAGGATGAGTTGATGGAGTTGACAGGTGAAGCCAGTGATGACATCGAAGAAGAAGATGAACCACAAGTAATTAAATCTTGAATTTGGCTCAAATGTGTTATGAATTTGCGGTTCTACTTAATGTTGATTTTTGATAAACCTGCTCAAAGATACTTTGGTTATTTGAACAAGATGGTAGCTCCAAATGGTCTGTTTTTTTTTCAACTAATAACATTACATAATTCACCATTATGGAAATCCAACAGCCGCCATTATTATTTTTCCAGTAGATCTTTAGTTTTTTTTTTGGTAATCAGTTGTCAAAGTTACCTGTTAAATATAAATTAAATTTAAACCGTTCATGAGTAACACATGGTTTGGTTTACGCCGGAAGTCCTATTGACATTAGGCAATCGAATCATTGTCTAAATAAAGATGACTGCATGTCTGATTTGATTGGCTATCGATCGGCTTAACATCAGTTTTCGATGCTAGCATGATTTGGACAGGTATATTTTAATGTTCGTCTTCCAATCTGATCTAGACTGTTAGATCTAAACTCAAATTTCTTTGTAGCAAATCTGTCCTTATTACCTTTTGTCCTTTTTCCACTTTTCAACTAACTTATCCATAGACTCTGCTATTAGAACGAAATCAACTGTATACAATAATTCTTCACACAAAGCCAATGCTTCCAAAATTTGCTGACGTAATTAATTCTTCTTTTCTTGGTAATTTGATTATCTTTCTTTTGGACTTTGCATCTGTTATACAAACATCGGAATAAATAGTATAGAAAGTTAGAATGAATAGTTTATATAGTGTAATGTGTTGTTACTTGCTTTCTCTTTGTTTTGTTTTAAAAAAAATCAATTCTATCAAAGTTACACTCCTCATCAAATGTTGTCGGTAGACCTCAACAATGTTTTCAATTTCCCTTATTGACAGTTAATAAATACTTAACTAATGATATTTTGTTTGTGTTTTTTTTTTATTCTTCATTGATTTTGCTAATCATTTTTTAGGATACAAAGAAGTCTGGTTCGGAAATCACTCAACTATTAAATGAAAGGAGATCTATGTATACAGCTGCCCTTGAAGGTGCTAAAGCTGAAAATGCTTTGTCTAAAATCCGACGCTTTGAAAGAGGGTTAAAGGTATTGATGCTAAGAAATTACTTCATTAAAAACTTTGAGAATTTCTTTTTAAACCATTCTTATTATGATCGAGCTCCATTCTTTTGTATTTTGATTTGTTTTTATTGTTGAAGTGTTTCCACTGTATGCTGCTATTCCAGGAAATAATCAACTTGACGAAAAACATTGAAAAGGGTATGTCTGTAAACGAGGAAGATATACCACCCGCTGTTATTGTCAGTAAACCTGTTGTCCAAACCCCTACACTGCCACCCCCTGCCCCTTCCAACAAACCTGCTGTTCCCACATGCCCTGTTCAACCGATTACCTGCGAGCCACCTGCTCACCCCGAACATCCAGTTCCCACCCCAAGACCAACAGCCCCCAGCAAACCTGATGAAGGCACTCAAAATGCAACAGCGGGAAGTAACCCTACACTTGACTTGTTGATAAATAAACAAAAACAATTCAAAGTTGCTGCACTCAAAGCAAAACAAAGCGGCGATGTTGATAATGCGAAGAAATATTTAGGACAAGCAAAGGTAATGTATTGGTCATTGGATGATTTTCACTAGTTTTATTGAAAATGTAAACATTTGAATTTTCCTGTTACAATTCTCAACATCTCGGCATGAAAATGTGACTTTGTTTTTAAATATCTTGTTTATTAATTTGCCTAATAGGGGCTTGATATCTTTGACGTTTTTAGTACTTTGAACATACAATCATGGAATAAATTTTTTTATTTTAAATTATTTCACAATATATGTTTCAAGATATTCGGACAAAAATAGATAATAATGATAATAAATAGATAAATAATTATAGATAATGTAGAATGGAGTAAAATCTTACCTCAAAGTTAATTTCATTTTGAAACAGTTGTTTTTTACCTATTCTTGTTAAACATTTTAGATAAACAATTGGTAAAGGTGTAGAGGCGCCTCACATATTTATAAACCTAAAATATTTTTGGAATGAAGGAAAAATCTTTCATCTTTTTTACATCAATTTTTATTCAAATTCAAATTTTCACCAACTCTTTAATATCAAATAAAGTTATTTTCAGCAACTTATAAATTATTTACGTAAGAGCATTTAAATAATTTAGTTGCTAATGGTTGAATGTTCCTTAACAAGTGACCAGGACCTTTTACTCATTTTCTTTACAAAGTTGTGTTTATTTTTTACAATTTTCCATTCTCAGAAATTTGATACTGTTATTGAAGCGTGTAAAACTGGCAAAGAGATAGATCTATCGAATATGCCTGAACCTCCTGGTGGTGAGATAACTCTAAACATTTTCATTAACTTCAGATAAAATGTCATGATTTGCTAAATTTCAATATTTTTACTTTGAATAACTTTTAATTTTCTAGGTTTAACTGTAATCTTCAGTTGTTTTAAGTTGTTACTATTTGGAAGACAGAATTTTTTGTTATTTATTAAGAGAATGAAAAGCAAGCCCCCACTCCTTCTCCACGTCCCACTCCTTCTGCCCAGCCTCCGCCTCCGCAGGTTACATCTGAGGCACCACAAACAAATGACCCTCCCTCCGTTCCAACGACAATCATGGATGCTCTTCAACAGAGACTGGAGAAGTACAAGGAGGGAGTGGATAAAGCAAAAACTGAAGGTAATTCTGGAAAAGCAAGACGCATGGGACGAATTGTCAAGGTAAACGATTTCAAATCTTTTCAAAAATCTGTTTTTGGTAATTAGTTTCAATAGACAACTTAGTGTAGTACTAAGAATGTTTTGTTCATCTCTCCTCCGTTATGATCTCTTAACAGAAGCAAGTGAATGATTTTCTTTTCATCTGCAGCAATATGAAGATGCGATAAAATGTCACAAGAGTAATAAACCAGTGAACTACAATGAGTTACCCGCACCTCCAGGTATTTATAATGGTTAATAACCAGAGTTAATATAAATTATAGAACTATTAAGATGATAGTTTATTATTAAACAATAGTATAAAAAAAGTTGATTAGTATATAAAATATTGTCTAATATTTTTTTTGTTTTCATTTTCCTTGGACATTTTTTCCATATTTGTTTTTTGTCAGTGGTAGAACTTCCCACTAAACGGATGGTTGACAATAGTTATATGTTGCTTTGTGTTTAACAAGGCTCCAAGAACGCTCATAAAGCGTTATCATAAAGACATCAAAGCAGAGTTTTAGTGTATTTAATTGCTCCCATTTCTTTGTGCTACAGTTACTTTTGATGAAATATGGCGTTGTTTATTTAAAATCGCTCACTAAACATCTTTATGATAGCATGTTCTCAAACCCAAAACCTTTCGGTTAAGAGCCAAATGCTTTACCATTCTGCTATCACCAGAGTTCAAAAGGATTTATTCTAGCGACCAGTTTCATTGTTATTTTTATTTTATCATTTCAATAATTAAAAAATCTTTAGTTGTTTATCACTGGCTTCTAAATCACTTCTATTTTATTTTTAAAGTAACATTTGTAGTCTTGAACTATTAAACATTTTCTGATGCAAAGGTTACGGACCAATCCCTGGAGTGAGCTTGCGCGATGAACCTTCTCACCCTGAAGAGGTTTCATGTTCTTTAATGTTACTTTCTTTGTTTGAGAAGTGTGTGCATCTTCATTTATACATTTCTAATTACTTTGTTTTGATGAAAATTGTTTTATCACAGGAAGATGTGAGCCCTGCCCCATCGGTTCATGCATCACAGGCCCCATCTGCACCCCCCTCGCGCAATGAGAGAGAATATGATTTTTTAATCAATCGACAAAAAGAGTTCAAAATGGCTGCGCTGTCTGCTAAGAAAGAAGGAAACATGGAAGCAGCAAGAGATTTTCTGAGGCAGGCTAAGGTTGGAACTTACGACCGTAAAATTCACTGCAGCAATGGCAAGCTAGTAAAACTATACTAATATGCTCGTGTGAACACATAAATAAGGTTGATCATGTATATGGTTCATTGTCATATTGCTCTCTATGAACTTGTGTCAGGGTTTGGATCAAATGATTGTGGCTGCACAAAATGGCATGAGAGTTGATGTGACCACAGTAAGTAAACATAACAGAAATTGATGACAACATGTGGTAAAGCAATTCACACTTAACTATAAGTTTTAATATTTATTAGGTTAATCAGCGATTGATAATGATTATTATTGTTTTATATCTTTTGTTAGTTTCATTCACAATTATTATAGCCATTCTCGTTGACCTGATTTAGTTGTGGTGTAACAATTTCAGACTTATTTAAAGGGTTTATCTGAGCTAATTGTTTTTCTTTTATAATCATTGTAGGTACCCTCGTTGAAAAGAAAGTCAACCAGTGGTGAACACCAGAACACTTCCGCAATAAATAGTAGCTCTAAAGAAGTTGTTGAATTCTCTGGTTCCATGAAAGACAAGTATCATCAGATCGAAGTTGCTCTTAAAAAACAAATTGAAGTAATTCTGTTAAAAAGGGTTTTCCTTGCATTTTTTCAGTTTCAATAAATTTGGTTTCAAATGACAATTGTTACGTAGTCATTAATTAACATTGATTAATTTTAAGGTTGAATTTTGTGAATAAAAAATCCTTTATTACAGACAAAAGTGGAGAGTATTGCTGTCCTTATTGATTGCAGTAGTGTATATATGGCGACGAAATTCAAACAAACTTTGCACTGTTTTTTTCTTTTGTAGACATCAGAAATAAATGTTGAACATTATAAACTACTTGGAAATTTGGATGCAACAAAGAAGTAGGTTTTTGTAATGTTTTCTAAATTAAACTTCTTTTTCCTTATTTCTTGTCGTAGTATCTCTTCCAACATGTGCTAGCCTGTTGTGACAGATTGTCTCGGTTTAAAATAAGAGAACATAAAAAAAACATACATCAAAGATCTAGTGCGCCTGCTTGCATTGGATTTTTCCGCACGAAATTGATATCCTCAGATTTTCAATAACTTTACATAATATCTACTATGAAAGTTTAGTTATTGACAAATTTTTTTTATTATAGTTTTGATTTGTTATTGCGCAATTCGAAGAAGGACCTAGCAACGCTGCTACAATGTAAGAGAGAAGGTGTCCCTGTACCCAAGTGCGAATACCAAATGAAAACATTCCCTGTTGTAAGGTAAATTAATGAGCGAATCGAAATTATAAAGACTTTAAATAGATAAAGGTTGGATTAATTATGGTGATTTTGTTCTTGACTGTAGTAGGATACAGATGTGAATTAAATTAATTGTTTAAGGCGCTGTAGCTCAGTGGATAAATTTTTCGGCTCACGAAACCAAACCCGCCGGTTCGAATCCCATCTCCGGCAAAATCTTTATTTCTGTGTTACAGTTGAGTTCTTGAGCGAAACTCATTGCATAATGCAAGTATAGCTTAAATAGGTTAGTTGTCTGGTTGAGCGATTTTCGTAGGCGCAAACAGGCGTCCTAAGTACGCCAGGACTAACCAACGCCATGGCATAGTGGTTACTGTGAGTGTTCGCATTCCAGCGAAATACCAGGTCATGGCGTCAAAGTTGACTCAGCTTTCCATCCATTCAAAAGGTCGGTAAAATGAGTACCAGTTTACTGGGGTAAAGATTGGGAAAGGAGTGGCGCCCTCCCCTACCCTTGTGGTAGTAGCCATTTGAAAAAGGAGCCCTTCGGGTCTCCTTCGACTGCGGTCGCAGACTTTACTTTTAATTGTTTAAGTGGATAGAAGATTTCTATAATGAAATGAAATGAGTACTTTTACACTGGCTCATTCCTGTTGCTGTGATGTTTTAGATCAAATCCTCAACTTAGCGACTCAGAGCTTGAAGTGACGATCGTGAGATGTGTGAATGTGCCTCTACCATCAGGTACGTTGATTGTTACGCAATGTTAGTTTGAAGTGTGATACTTGTGTGATTAATGATGGGGCTTGTTGACTAGGTTGGCAACCTAAAGACATGTATGTCTACGTCACCTACGAGTTTCCATTTCCCCAGGTAAACATATGTCAATCAATCGATGTTTGTTGTTGTGTCTTTTTCAAGGAAGCTGAGAGTACCAAATGTTTTTTTAGTTTTACAATTGAATGTCCTAAAAATGAAACATTTCGTTAATTAATCAGGAAAAGCCACAAACCGGTCAAACAGTTACGAAAAAAGAAACAATAAATCCTGGTAAGACATTCTTTATTTGATTCAGTTTTTCAAATCGAAAAATGGTGTTCATGTAAACATGTGCACTTGTAATTATTTCAGGATTTTGTTTTTTAAGTATTTTATAAATTATATTTAAATCTGCGTGTTTATAGAGTTTAATGAGGTGCTCAAGGTTTTAATCGACAGGAAAAATCGGTCGTTTGCAAGAGTGTGCAAGCGACAAGCTGTAAATCTTAAAGTTTTCCATGTCAGGTAGGATGCATCTGCTTTGTTTACATTTCCTGGATACTATCGAAAGTATTTGAAAAAATATTAGATTTAAAGATTTTTATAATCGAAAACTCATTGACTTTGACTTAAACCTTTAATACACAAAAACTGTATTTGCATTGGTACATATTTTTTGTAAGGACGTTTCGTGAAAGTACTATAATATATGCGATTAGATAAAGGAAATTAAGTTTTCAAATTGTTTGTCTTTACGAAATTCTAGTATCGCTTTTTCATTTAGAGGGTTCTTGAAGGGAGACAAACCTTTGGGCCAGGCGTCGGTTAAACTGGAAAAATTCGCTAACAAATGTGAGATCCACGAATCTGTTGACGTAAGAACTTGTATTCGCATATAAATGGCTAAAATTTATTTATTTTCAACAAGCAAGTTAATGAAGTTACAAGATATATAAATGAAAAGCAAATTCTATGTTTATGATGACAGGAAGTTATTATTAGACGTGTACCATAAATGCTTTACAATCCACCTGTTATGAAAATATAGATATTTGGAACTGAATTAGTTGTCATTTTAGTTGATGGACTTGGATAGAGGTAGAAAGTCAGTTGGCGGTAAAATCGAAGTGATGCTAAAAATACGCGAACCGTTAGTGGATAAGGATGCTGAAATAGTGAAAGAAAAATGGTTGGTGTTGGATTCGCATTTGAGAAGTTTGGAAATGGTAAGTGTGACCGAGGTGGAATGGTTTGCAGATTTCAGT
Organism: Candelabrum cocksii; assembly: GCA_963930725.1. Classification (NCBI taxonomy): domain Eukaryota; kingdom Metazoa; phylum Cnidaria; class Hydrozoa; order Anthoathecata; family Candelabridae; genus Candelabrum; species Candelabrum cocksii. The sequence goes on from OZ005664.1 coordinate 18,153,351, forward strand.
TATCTAAAAATGAATTTTGTTTATATCTAGAAAACATCCCATCGTGCATCTGTGCCGTCGCCACAGCAACAAGTAAATGCAACGTAAGCAAAATTTCTTTTAGATTTTTTCTTTTTAAATCGAATAGTTTTTAAACATCTTGGATAATTGCATATGCATGGAACACATAGAAATAAATTTGTATTCGCCACCAAAATTCATCTGCTGCACATTTCCCTCTTGCCTTCAGTGCTTCCATTTTTCTTTCAATTTGTTTTTCAGGAAGTCTAGCGTTTGCAGTATTTCTTGACGAAAACTAAGAAGTTTGCTGGCGAAACAAATAAAACATATATATATATATGAATAAATTGTATATATTTATATATTTGTGAGTGTAAATACTAAATTGTAAATTTGTTTAAATAAATGCAAAGATCTACACAATTGTCGCTGTTGTTCATCTTGTCAATGAAGTTCTCTGTAGGCCTCTTACTGTAAAAATGAGTTTTCCCGTAGGTATGAAAGCTTAGAGGTATTCAAGTTCGAGAAGAATATGTATGAAACGCAGGTAAAGATTTTCTTTCTGTTCGTATGAGTATTTGTTGCTTTCTTTGTTAAATCAATTCTCATACTGTAGCTTTGAAACCTCGCCTGCCTCTCATTTCATTTGCAATTTTATTAACGATTGTGAAATTCTCTGAGTAACATTTACGTATATTTGAGAGAGTATTTCATAGTCAACACTCGTATGTTAAAAGTGAGGGTAGTGTCTGTTGTGTGTGGTGTTACAGATTGCTGCGTACAAGTCACAGGGGAAATCTGCCCCTCAACACTGCTCCCAACGCATCCAACAATGTAACGAGAAAATGTTGGAAATCCAAACGAAACTAAAGAAAGGTGGTCGGGGCGCTGTTAACGGTATCACTCACATCGATTGGCTAGGCTTTATTGTTCTGTGGTTGTCTTTTTTATGTATTTATAAGTGTCTCCGTTTTATCTTCCAGAATACCTGTCGGGTTTGGTGAAAGGTTTGGAAGTTGAAAAGACGAAAGCTTCTCGTGCATTGAATGCTAATGATAAGGTTTCTATAGTTAGATTAAGAAAGATGATTTGTGAAAACGAAACACATGTGAAAACGAAAGTGCATTGACTTTCGCAGTATTTATATGTAGACAGGGAGAATTAAAGTTGAACCTAGAATAAATTAGCAGCTAAACATGTTTGGTACCATTACATAGAAACGCAATTTTATGTACATTAACATACCTTTATCTTCCTCTTTTGGACAAAAATGCCACCTGTTTTAGTCAATGGAAGTATTTCAATAAAAAGTATCAAAATTCGAAAATATGTAGTTTTTTAAGATTCTTGGATTTTGATGAAAATTTGCATACAGATTATCAAATGGCTGTAAAAATCGAATATGAAACTGAAAATTTGAAAAAATGCATATTTTATAAGGCAAAAAAATATCATGACCAAATATGGTAATTCTTCCTGTCTAATATCGGTTTTTTAAATTTGACTTCATCGCTTATCATTTTGTTGACCTATCGTTGGTTTAAATTCTTACTCTGGTGTCATTTAGGAAACTGCGAAGACCTGTTTGTCGAAGAAAAAGTTGATAGAAAAAGAAGTAGGTTATTTCAGAGGGTCATTTTGATCGCAATTGTTAGTGTTGCTGGCCGAACTAATGTTGCGGTCTATTTAATCGGTAGTGCGTTTCAAATTTGTTAGATTTTAGAAGTGCTACTGATTTATATCTTTTTTAGATTGTCGTGTTGAAACAAAGATTGGGTTTAAGTTAGCGCATACGAGCGAAAATTGTTTTCCTAGTTTTATATTTAATATAATTTAGTTGTAATTTAATTTAGTCACCTACAGTTTTTCGACAATTATTGTGCGTCTACCCCCGGAAATTCCAACAGGTTGTTCGCCAAACTTCAAGCACTGGAAGTAAATTCGAGTTTGCATTCATTCTAAGTTATTTCGCTTTTCACGGGCACGATAATGTTTACATAGGTTTAGGATTTTGACGGAGAATTTTTGTATTTAATGATGCCGTGTAAACCATGCACCAATTTGCTAATACTGTTTTCATCTTCGACGGCCGTGTCTAGTAAGTTAAAACACAGTTGATGTAATCAAAACTTTTTATATAATGACGTATGTATAATATTCAAGAAGTATTTACAAAGTATTTTTTCCGCTCGCATCATCTGCATATTTATACAAGAACGATTCGTAAACGCTGCAGTGTTGTTTTATATAAATCGCTTTTTTTAAATGATATTCGTGTAGATTCGCCGTCCGTTCTTCTTTTGTATGGGTCGGTAATTGTTGCACATCTCGTTGCGATCTCGGTTCACTTTCGTTGACTGAAGCATGCGGAAAATGTTCAACTAAACGCAACGAAACATGTCGGCAATGCGGGCTTTTCATTTCAGATTCAAACTACCGTAAATCCTCGAATTGACCTTCCCCCCTCGAATAAGCCCCCATCATTGAATCTAAATTTTTTTATTAGCCCCCACACTCAAATTTCGTGTTTACTTAAACCCTCATGGGGGCTAAATCGGGAACATATATCATGAATTTATCCGTTTGTTCCTAATGAGACAGATATACAAGAGACTTGCCCTCCTTACTTAATCTTTGATGATGCCGAGGACATTGATATTTTGAACTGAACACGTACCGAACAAGTATTGATGAACATATGCATATATCTTTTTTTTGGGGTTAGTCATACCACATTTTTTATTAGCCCCCCCCCCCCCCCCCCCCCCCTTGAATAAACTCCCACTTAAAAAAAATCATAAATTAATTAGCCCCCAGGGGGCCAATTCGAGGATTTATGGTAATTGTTAAGTGTTGAAATTACATCCTTAGTACTAAGAAAATGCTACCTGCTCGTCGGTAACTGGAGGATGCGTTGCCATGACAATCCAGGTGACACTCTCATAGCAACCTGGCGTTGTCAAGGAACCTTCGTATATAAAGAACCGATCTGCTTTCTCGCTATTCATAATGTTCGGTATGAGTTTTTCCAATCGAAATTCGAACTCTTCCAGCACGGTGATGTTATCACCTGAAAAACGTGGAGGGATGTTTCAGTCGTTCTGTGACTTGTGACATATACAACTCGCCAACGTTCTAAGGACATTCACATACCTTCCTCTTCGATATGACGTAACAACTGCACAATTTGCGATAACGGAGTTTGCTTTATAAGAGGCTCTGAAATAATTTCTATCTGAAATAACAATAATTATTTAGATCAATATCTATTTTGCCTTCAAAGAATTTCAACGAGTAATTTATATATGTATGATTTTTACACAGCGAACAGTATGGTTTCCAGAGAAATACCACCGCGGACAATGTCATAGTCGATTTTACTCTGTCTAATGGTTAACCCACTGCTTTTTTCACACGTTGATCATGAAATTTCATAAACTTTCGTATTTTCCGAATCCTTTGTGAGATCACAACAGAAACAACATGTGTCTATTTTATGACCACCTTTTTTTCTTGTAATGTCAACAACCTTCCTAAGCCATCAGTAGGTTAAACGGTGGTATGTTTGCTGACTGTGCAACTTTTCATTGACAGTCAATAACATGATACTTGCATATACATTGCATACTTGCATTAATAATGCACTGAAATTAATCTGTTCCAGCTTAGAAAAGCAAATCAACTTTTGACTTAAAAACAAGTTACTTACTCATACATTTTTTTGAAATCGACAAGAAATTTGCTTTATGATATTCCTTTATGGCAAAAAAAATTAGCATATTGACCAACTAGTAAGTAAAATGAAAAATGTTATTGGAACGCGTTTGTAATTTTCCAAATAAAAATGGCGTCAAGTTTAAGTGAAAAACATGCTGTAAATTCTATTTGTTTAAATTTCCACGCACGTGGTCTACACGCTTCAAAACATGTTAAAGTTAAAAATATTTAATTTTAAATTAAACCTTGTTAATGCTAAATTAAATAAAATAATAATATGTAATTCTTTACAACAATGCCTGGAAATATATATATGATATACGTTTATATATTCTATAAAAGATTGTAGAGTAATAATTTTAAGTTGGTTTACCTCAAAAAGAACAGCTAAAACGACGATGCCACGATCAGCTTTCGCAGCTTCTGGAAACGTTTCAAATGTCGAATTGTCCCAAAAGACTAAATGCAGCTGGAAAACAAGAAACAGGAATCCTCGTTTCGAAATCCTTTTCCGTGTATCAGCTTACCTCTAGAGGGAATTCTTCATTGTTTATACGGTGTTCCGAACCTGATTTTGTGTCGCAGCCAAAATGAAAGTGCAACTGTTTCAAATAATATTCATTATAAAGAGTGCCTCCAAACAGCTTTACAGAGACCTCGTTCGACAACGAAAATGTGGGGGCGTGTCCGTTATTACGTAATGTACCCGTTAATTGTCTATTTGCTGGTTGTATTTTCACGGCGATATTTTTCACGATGACGTTGTCCATGAGGCCGTCTGTGTCGATGTTTATAGGGGACTGTTTGCGAGAGTTGCACGTCCAATCAGCGTTTAGCATTTGCCATACCGGAGGACCTGTATTGTTTTAATGTATAAAGGTTATTTACTGAACATTTTAATATACTTAAATATCTTCTAATAGGATTTTGACGTATTTTTAAAATTTAAATTTCTTGGCCAGATTTACTTTCGCAAAATGTTTTTTTAAAATTTCTTAAATTATGCGATGAAATATTTAATCCTTACCAAACGGCGATTCTTTGTCGTATGAAAACGAAAAGTAAGCTTTTGTCGGTTGTTCGGGCCTCGCAATGGTGTTGTTTTTTAGCCTGATTTGTTCCTTTATTAAATGGCTGCTTAATATTTCGTCCGTAGACGACCTATCCGAGTCTATTCTGCGCATTTTATATTTCGGATGCGCTCCCATTATTGCCTGTGGACGTTTTTTATTTGGCAATAAGAAATCTGACTTCGATGACTTGAACATTTCAGTCTCCGGCTGTCGATAATATATAGTATCTTCCAGTTTTGTTTCTTGCTCCAGCTCTTTTTTTCTTTCTTTCAGCAAATTCAAACGATGCTTCAGTTTAAGTTTGGCTTTTAAATAATCTAATTTGTTTTGCACATCTTGTTCTTCGTTGGTCAACGCAAGCTCTTCCGTGTATTCTGGTTCTACTCGGTGGAAGTTCTCATAGAAATCCAGACCGTGATTCGAAGAGAACTTCCTCACAGGTTGCGATTCAATTGTGAAATTGTCTTGTTTCTTGTAAGACTCGAGACTCGTGTCGCTCTTTAATTCGTCAGAAAGCGTCCATTGTTTGTTGGGTTTATTTTTATTTGCCTTCTCTAATTCTTGCTTTAGATTCTCGTTTTGTTGATTTCGATGACTTTCTAACGGCGTTGTATCACCCGGTTCCATTTCTACGAGCTCTTTACTCGGTGTCTTTTCGTTGATTTTATCTTTCGAATCCGGCGGACGAGGATTACCGAGGATTTTCGATTCGAATCGTTCTTCTTCTCGTTTCTGTGCGTTGTCATCGGCGGTTTCTTGGTTGTTAAGTGCTGCTTTTTGTGGTAACTTAATTGGTACATCGTCAGTATTCACTTGGTTATTATGTGATTTACTGTGTGGAGTATTGGGTTGTTTTGATGAAAGAAGCCGAACCAAAGATGAATCTGAAGAAGCTTCTTCGGTTGAGACAATCACTATAAAAACATTATGGATATGTATACACTGACATAGGAGAAGATAATTTGGCAAAGTTAAAAATACCTTCAAGGAAACCAATATAACTCTTATAAGTATAATAATATTGATTGCTTAATACCTCCATAAAGCTGAGCAGTGACAAATTAAATTAACAGCAGCATTAACATAAACAATTTGAGAACGTTTAAATACAGTTACCTAGCCACGTTAAAACCAAAGCTGCCAACCGAAACCATGTCCGGTCCATAACCTACTTCACCCTTGCTTACGTTACCCCGGTATATAAACACATCCCCCGCACTTGTGCGTTTATTTAATAAGAACCATCTTACTTAGTAAAGTTAATAAGTCGTTGTTTGTTAGAAATGTTTCGTATTCTTGCAGCACAATTGAGCTATGGGGCAGTCAGTAAACACCCCCTCAATGCATAATTGAGCAATGAAATGGAACAGTGTTTCCTTTCGTAAGTATAGCGCCACCACATTTCAAATAAATGTTAGTTAAATTCTTATATTCATTGAATGTGTGTCCATCTTCTAGACGCAGGATCAGAACATTGATTTAAAGGTTTAATGGTTTTTCTTTACTTCAAAGGTTTTTCTTAACATCATTCTACTCAAGTGCTAACATACTGGGTGTAGAAAATTTAAATTAAGCTTTCCCGTCGGAAACACACTTGCTTGACATGACGATAACTAAATGATCAACACATTTCTCTGATTGTCAACCGCAAAATGTTTACCCCTTGAAATTACTTTTCTATACATCGCACACATCCCACGGTTAATCGAGAAAATAAAATCAGTCCTTCTATTAAGCAGAGTTTTGTCTTGTCGCTTGGACCGTGTCTTTTATTTGGAAAGCTAGGCACTTCCAACGACTCTTCTTAAAATTTCACAAACCGCAATGCGTCGTAAACCAGATTCGTTAATGGCGCTGATATTCTTACATCGTAATTGTGTCAATGGAATTGTTTAGTGATGTCAATTTCTCTTTTCCGATATAATGCCCGTGATGTAGAGTGTCTACGTTAAACTCTAAAGGTTTAAAGAACAGATGTAAAAAGCATTCTATCGACGCAATGTAATTGTAAAAAGTCTAACAACATCACAATTCAAGAAAAATACGCTAATAAATACGGAATATTTCAGGTCGGTGAAGAAAACAAAAATTACTTTAGTGTAATAATGTATTCCTAAGTTCAATATTGTATCAACAGCGATATTTACTCATTGACGTCTACCTACATAAGAAAATACACCTAATTAACTGCTCCCCACAAATATTAATAAATTGTAAATATTAGCTAATAATTTGACGTAAAAATTAATAAAAATATCGTCTTTGTTGTGATTTTTTTTTCGGGTGTCTGCATGATGTATTCTGGTCCCACCATGTGTTGATGTTGTCGTACCACATAGGGAAATACTCGGCCAGATTTACCATGGCGCACAAGCGACACACGAATTTCGTATCGATGAACTCTCCCGTGTTCTTCCACAGAAAGTATTCGTTGTAGTGTTTATCGTTGCGGTCGAGAAAGTGGATGTATTCAGCTAGTTGCTGCGGAGATTCGAAATCATCCACGTGAATGAAGCTGTGAGGTGGAGCGATACGTTTGTACTCGAAACGGTGGGCGCCCATAACAATAGGTAGGACATCGTTACTAGAAAGAGGAATTCATTGTCATTAGTTGTTAAATTACACTATTTGTTCTTCTGAGCATTTGAGAAGCGTAAAATAATAACAAGAATGAAAGAAAACGTAAGATACGCTGAACGAATGTTTTGCTGAAGATATCGCTTAGTTTGGTGACGCGCTAAACAAATACATAAACTTTGCGGGGGTCTGTTTTCAGAACGTAACAAAAGCCAATCCAATAAATTCCGACAATTTGAGCAAAAATCAAAAGTGATATTGGTTATTAACTTCAGATGATGTTTTTAATGAAAATTCATAAATTCATTACTAAGTTATCTTGCTATTTTACCGCCATTACATAAAAATTCTTTAACTAGTAACTGCTAAAAGATGACGAAGATGGCTCTGAATTCAATGAGTTATGGTATTAAAACTTCATGTGAGCAAAATATCTTCGTAAAAAATAATATAACAGAAAATGTCAAGAACAAAAGCCTGTAATTCAAAAACTAAATTTCAGAAGACATTAGACGTAGAAGAGGCTCTTTTGAAACCATCAGTTCCCCTTGGGATAGAGTTTGAAAAAACAATTTACTAAGCGTTGGAGAAATAATTTGTCAATTTAATATCGTCAATTTTCGTAGAGACATCAATTAACCTCTTTGCACATGATTACGATCAATTGAGTTGATGAGAAGAGGAATACCGACGATGCTAAGGTGTTGTCGTTTGAAGTTAGTGTTGTCGCGACAAAAATTCGCGTGTTTTTGTCGGTGACATTTCCGGATCTGATGTTGTTTCAGAGACTATTTTATAACGGTGTTTGAGAATATGTGAAGCGGTAACAACGCACTCAGATGTTTACAAAAGGAGTGGAGCCAGCTTTGATTCTTTTCCATCTCCACCACAGCAATTTTTCAAAGTTTTACTGGTGCGGCTCTCTCTATCGATTGCATATATGAGCTGCCTGTGTAACCAAACTCGCGATTTGAGGCGTACATTGGAAAAACTTTTTTCATAGAAAACATTCAAACTAAAATAAAGAAAATACAGTAGTTTGGAATGAAAACTGATCTATTATAAACTAAATAATGTTAAAAATCTATGAAAAACGTAAAAAAAACAATATAGAAAATATAACGTACCAGCTTGCCTATGTGTGAGATTATTGAAAGCGAGTGGCTGAGTGTGTACAAGTGTACTCTGATATGTGGAATTGAAAATGTGCTTGAGAATATAGGTTTGAATTTGATAATGAATATTTGTTGTGCAACTAGCTTCTCTTGAGTTGAGAGTTGAAAAACTGCACCCATAAAAAACGAAAAGTGAGAATACCCTAGAGAATATTTGGGTCATAAAATGAATTCCCGTAACACTAAAATGACGCGCTATAATATATTACTGGCACGCGAGAATAAATGTAAGCAAGGAAAAAATTTATTTGAACCAAAACGCAACAGTCTTGTTACAGCCTGGCAAATGCTGAAACTCAAAAAAACGAAACAAACCCAAACATACTTGGTATTTTCACTGAACAACACATTCAGTCAACAGCTAAACTATCTTTCATATCTCTTTCATTTTCATCATTCCGGAATTTGCATACAGAAATCTTAATACCATTAGCATTTCGCGAAACATATCCATATTTACATTTGCCAAACACACCCTTTCGAACAGCCGTGGATCGAAATATACCCAATCAACACAAGCCTTTAATATGTAACTATTTTTTTAATTTGCCAAGAAACATTCAGAATATACTTGTTCTAATTACAAAGAATCTTATTACCTTGTTGTAAGTTCCACGATCAAAAAAGTTTTATGTACTCAGAGCGCTGAGCTGTTTGGTTGGTATCCAGAACTCAATGGTTAAGTTCTTGTCTTATATTTATTTCTTAAACAGTAATTAATATACGCAGCGAAATTACTCAAAATATTGATTAAAAAAGGAGTGCTGCTTTTCTAACCTTAAGGCGTTCCAAAATAACTTCTCAGTGACGTAGTCTTTGCAGTTTGAGTTTTCAAATGAAAGATAAAACTTGTACTTCTGCTTTAAAATATCGAAGCACTCAGACGCTTTATCTCGGCTACAACTTAAATCACCGCATCGTCCGTATATGTCCACTTCTATGTATTTGGACAGCTCTTTCGCATAACCCGAGCGATTATTCCGAGCGAAACAGTTGGAAACGAACCAAGCCACCTTGAGAGTTTTTCCGTGCGCATAGTTCCTAAGTGGCGTTTGTGGAAGAGTGGTTACGTTGAGGAAGGGTGTAAACCTCTCATAAGGTGTATTTAAAACGCTATCTCTGCGAAATGTTGCCGTCCAGTCCACTTTCACATTAGGGACGAATTTGTGAGCGGGCGATTCCAGTTCATACCAGATAAGTATTTGATGATCGTGAAGTTTAATGAGACCCAGATGGGTAGAGAGAATCACATCTGCTTTGTGACCGTAGTTTTTGTGCGTAAGAATGACGCAATTCTTTACATTGCAGTTGTAATTCTTCAGCTTGTCGTTGTTGTGGTTTGTTAGGTCTCCACTGTAAACATAGATCGTCTTGGCACGCTTTTCCCCCAACTTTAACTTTACATTTAGTTGATCAGTGACGCGGTCGTTTACTTCCCCTGGTTTCGGAAAAAGTCCTTGAAGTATCTCCCTATCATGCAAGGGATCTAAAGGATACTTAAACGTTTTCTTTGATTTACGCTCTCTGTCGTAATATCTAATGAGTTCTTCTTCGGAGAATCTGTGATAGACCTTTGAGTGAACGCGTAACATCAGATTCCTTCTGATACGATTTCGTAACATTTCGGATTTTAATATGACAAACGGTTTAAATGATTCTGGTTTCTCGCTCCAATAACTGGAGGTTACATTGTTTTTACTAGATACTTGTGACATGTTTGTGGTTGACTGGTGTTGGGTCGAAGTTATACTCATGCGTTTGGTTCCAGTCTTTTCAGCACCACTTTGCATAAGATTCTTATCATCTTCAAAATATTCTGGCATTGACATAGCGTTGATCTGCACGATGTTACTCATGGTCCGCTTGTTACTGATCCAAACGCACCGGTTATTCTCACAGAGTAGTTCAAACAGCGCAATAAAAACTGTGAACAAGACAAACGCGAGAAAAATACGTCTCGCGTGAATTCGCATTTCGCGATATAAAAGTTGATCATATAAACACGAAAAGCGATTAGCATACAAATGTTTACGCGTATATAGAAATGCGACGTCTAAAACTGAAATACGCTAAACCAACTGTATTTCGAATGCATCATTTAGTAGCCTCAATTACATTTCCTCAATTACCGTGGTTGTTTTTATCAGACACGCCATGGTTTATCAGTTTGTAAAATAAATGAGTCGGGTTAGTTTTTAAAAAACGGAACTTTTGTTGAATGTTTGTAGCCGACAAATTTGTGATCGTTTTAGTTGATGGATATTGGATTAGTGCTATATGAGGTCCATTTATAACTGTAAAAGAGGCATTCAACAAGTTGAGTCTCGGACTCCAAATCACATGTTTTGTGTTAACATTAAAAAGTGTTTAATAATCAGGAGGTTTGCAACTTCAATGATTGCAGCAAATAAAAATACTTTCTGTTCATTTAAATATTTCTAAAAGCCGTTTTCCACATAAAATACATTTTTGAAATTGTTGAGATAATTCCCTTCTTAAGGTGTTACTTCAGCCAATATACTTTTTCGATGTATTTAATTACCCCCTGAAAATATATTGATTTCAGTGATAATTTTTTTCTTTTTGTTTCGTCACTTTTTAATATAAAGCCACGTAATCACGCTAGGACAATGATAGTGGCTCTGCAAGTTCATAATACGAATGCGATTTTAAACAAAAATCTGTTCTAATTCCCTCTATTGGAAATTATCTTCTATTGATAGGTTGTTAGACATCAAGACGCCTTCTTTGACTAACTTTATTCATGATCTTCTGTTGTTCCGCGCCCAATTTTACGTTGGTTGTGTGAAATTTTTTGTAAATATCCCTTGAAATAAACATAGTGGCCGTTTACGAACACGAGACGTCAATAAGAAAATGACTCAGTTTGCAGTATTTAAACACCAAAATATTTCCACCAAAGAGTTTTGCGTTCTGTTTTTCAAAATCAATATATAACTAACGAAAAAGTAGAAAAAATACAACTAAGAATTTTAATGGCTCTTAAAAATCTTGCACCATTCGCAGTTGCCTCGAAGAATTACTTTCAGTCTATCCGCGATTAAAAGCACTTTGGTTGACGTCAGGTTTTCTTGCGAGAGCACATTCACCTCTGCGTTGAAGTGGTTCGGTAGAAACGTACAGTTTAATTTTTGAAGTAAACTTCCCACGAAACACTCCACCATAGACGTTGAATCTCTTTCGTTTAGTGTTTCCCCATCGACGTAGTTCATTCCTAACCACCGACTCATGTGTTGAGTGACTTCAAAAAACACGTGTTTAACAAAAGACCGTGGTACGTGGTTCAGCACGGGATCGCTTTTTAAGAAAACAAGGATCGTATAGAAAGTAACACTAGCGTTCTTGTACGGAAACATAGTAATTGTTTCTTTTTCAAGCATGTGGTAAGAAAGAGTCCACTGAAGGGACGGTTCATTAAGATTTGCGAATCGTTTTGCTGCTACAAAATACGGCATATTAGTGCCAACCCATTGCTTCAAAAAGGGTTGACACGATTTCGGTGGGCAGACAGTGGGCACCCATTTAATGTGAAAATTTTCTTTTTTACTGTCATCGCAGTTTGATATACAGCATAGCAATTCATTCACATCGTTCAGTGACGTGGAAAACAAACTGAATTTGTTTTGGTGTTCCCGATACGCTTTGCTTTGTGAGTAAACCTGTAAAGCTTTCGATAGTCGAGTGTGCAAAGCAACATTGACGGAATCTGCGTTTAAATATCTCATGGTGTCGATCTTGCTGCAGCAACCTCTCCACAATGTTTTACTCTCACCTTCAAGCAAAACATTGCACTCCATCTTGCCGCTTTTTATCAGGTACACCGAAGGATTGTTCTGTCCCATTTCGATCTCCACAAATAATTTATAGCGGTGCTGGCTGACGCATTGGAGATGATAGTTGGAGATGAGCTTTGTATCCAGCGTCTTGATTTGTTTAACGATCTGCGAGACGACATTCATCATGATATTTTCATGTTTTTTCTCCATCTTTTGGTAGAAACGCACGCCATTCCGCGCTGCTTTAAACAAACTCTTTATGCACTCCTTTCTGTGGTAATATTCAGCGGTTGCAGCATTTGCAACTTCCATTTTCGCTTTCTTCTTTTCGCACCACCAGAACTAATATCAGTTTTCTATAGCTATACATTGAAGCCCTTTCAATTATTAGTTTTCAATCAGATATTGGCCGGCGTGAATCACATGTTTCGTTAAACATCCATTCATTGTGTATTGAGACGCAACTGATTGCGATTTAGCCATTAGATATAAAGCATGTTTAAATGAGATACAGGTGCAGTAAACAGCGTTTTTGAACACTCGTCTCTTAAATAATGTAAATGGCCGATGTGAAGATATGTTTCATCTCAATTTCAAAAAAGCTTCATTGCTATTTACTCTAAACTCGTATTGCATAGCGTCGACGTGCAGTTTCGCTCAATCGCCAATTTTATATATTAGCTGCTTACGTCATTCAAAGGAATTTAAAACATTCATATCATTTATATCTATATATCTCGAGAGGAATGAGTCTGTAGATTTTTATTGAGATTTTTCTTTTTTAGCAGCATTTTCATTCTTTTTTGATTGTTTTAATGCTGCATATCTACTTTTCAATTCAATTATTTTTCCTTCTAAGAACTTTTTAACTTTTCGTCGTTCTTTGACTTCATCATTCTTCTTCAGGACTTCTCCTTTCAAGTTTTCTTCCTCCAATGTCTTGTCCTCAATTTCATTTTTAACATTTTCAATTTTTTCTTTAACACGTTTGATTTTCGATCCCCATTCCCTCTCCAATTGCTTCATCTCTACAAGGGAATTTCTGATCTTCTGATGGTACTCAACAACACTGCCATCCAACCCTCTATTTAATTCGCTCAGTGATCCCTTTCTCTCAAGTTCCTTTTTCATCTTCTCCTTTAATTGCTCCAGCTCTTGTTGCAACTCCTGCAACTTTTCTTTCAACTCCACAGTTTGCTGTTTCATGAGCTTCATGTTTTCACTTCTTTCGTCCATTTCGAGTTCCCTTTTACTTTCACTCATCAGTAGTTCTTCCTGACGTTTCTGCAGAGCATCATGTGATTCCAGAAGACTGTTAAACTTTACATTCCAATCTTCATCATCTTTTGCTTTGGTCAAAACAAACGATTTAATTTTCTTCAAAGCAGACGTTACTCCGCTCTCGTTTTTTGTTTCTTCTGACTCGTAAATTTTATGCCAGAATTGATATTTCTCTCTCTTTACCTTGGCAGTATTAGCAACTCTAAAAACATAAATACAATATTTTAATGAACTTTCTTTTAAGTAGCAATATATTCATTCATTTTTTTCACAACAAAAATCGTTACTTTATTTTCAGTTTTTCCAGTTGTTCTTTCAACTCTTTATTACGTTGTTGTTCGATGGAAAGATTCGCCTCGTGTCTTTCTACATCGTTCAAAGCTTTTGGTTTTGAATCGTCTACATTTACTGAATCCTCATAGTCATCTTGCATCGCCATCTCGTTATCAATCCTTCCAAAGATGTATTGGTTATAGTCCGTTGCATCTTTGCTGCGTCGAACAAACACTAAAATGTATCGATTAAGGGTTTTAGACATTTAAATTAATTTTGTGAGGTCAAACAACATGAAAAGCTATAATTACCATTTTGCTTGGAAGCTTCAAGTACAGAACTTAGGTAGCTTCGAATGAACTGACAGCAGCTGAAAAAAAATGGTGGATTTGTATACTTATACATATTTGTATGTTTATTGAATGTAATTTATATATAATTTATATTTATTGGTATACGAGAGAATAATAAAAAAGTAAATAATTAATAGACACTTTAAATCGTCTTACCTGTCTCCTTTTTTATAGTAACCGGATATATCATTGCCTCGATTGTCTTTGGCCATTATGTCTGCACCGTTGTTTAGAAGGAGCTGAACAATGGAGATATGTCCATTTGAAGCGGATAACATCAAAGCAGTTCTGAAAATAAATTTTGTAAGGATATTATTAGAGCGGACTTCGGTTTCCTGGAAACTTCCATTTTGCTAAACTATAATGATGTATTTATTTATTCACCTTCCTTTGATGTCTTTTGCGTTAATATCAACAGACTTTGTTAACAAATGTTTGATGGCTTCAATTCTGCCATGTTTTGCAGCAATGTGGAGAAGAGTCATTCCATCGTTGTTGCCAAGTTTCTGATATTTCGTGACCAGGTACACGAAGCACGGAAGAGTTTTCTTCGTGCAAACGGAAGCCAGTTGTTCAACTGGAGTCGTATTATCAATAGCACTAATCTCAGTGACGTAGGAAGATTGTTTGTACAACTCGATCAAGCATTCTAACGACCCAATCTCTGCCGCCTGAAAAATGCTTAGATATTCATATTTCAATAATACTATTATTCCATTCTCTTAATTATACATATATTTATACACGTGTAGTCTGTTTCTATTTTCGGTCTGTTTACCTTGTAAAAAGGCGTGCATCCTTGATCATCTTTTAAAGTCACTGTATGCACTCCCATTGTCAATAGCAATTGGAGGGTTTTCAAATCCCCAAAAGAAGCCGCAAAGTGCAGCGCAGTTCTAAACGTATGGTTGTTATGTAGTAACTCAACAACAGTGATTAACAACATATTTGTTATCTAGCATACTTCGTCAGTAAATAGATACTTAGTTATATAACAAGAGTGACACAATGTTTTACCTTCCAGCGTAATCCTTATCATCAATCTTCCACAATCTCTTTTGCTTGTTTACTCGTTTCATGATCTTACGTACATCGCCCCTCCATACATCTCGATGGAGTTTCGGCAGCAATTCCTCGTCCACTTCACTCGAACTGTAACTCGAAACACGAGCTTCACTCGTCCCTTTTCCTGAATTTTGCATGGTTCTAAAACCACCTTTGTCTCAATACTTCTACTACTTTTTAAAACTTTTCAATCTTTCGACTTGACGTCTTCAATCTTCAACAGAAAATTTCATTGAAACGTGACAACGCGTTTTTACATACAATTTGACGTCAAATATTGCGTGACGAAATATTTTCTGGATCTAGTGTTTGGTCTTCCAGTAAAAAGTGAATAAATCAACCATGAAATACGGTTGATGATATCGGGAAAGTTTATTTATAATGATTTCACGGAGTGATATCTTTCTGTTATGTGTCTAACATACTTTAAGGGGAGAAACTCTCGCGGGGTTTCACTAAAATTTTCAAATTAGAGTACATTGCACATGCCTTTATTATGTTTTTCGTTACGATCACGTGGTGGTAATGTTGAAGGATTTTCATTCACTTGTTTTTCTTTTCAATTCCTCTCAAGAACGACTTCTTCTACGTTCTTCCTGTTATATGCAAGCAGATCTTGTTACCTGTTAACATTTCACAACGTCGCGTTGTTTCTTTTATTCATGTTCTCCTTCGTGGAGGATGTTGAATAAGTTTGCGGGATGTTAACTCATATAAGTTTTCTTAGTGATGGAGTGCTTAAAAGAAAGGAATTATTTTACATTTTTTCTTCTCTTATGTCGCGCTGAAAGAAAATTATTCTGCTCGTATGAGAAGTTATGTCTGTCAAAAAGAAATAGAATTTCAAGCAGCCGTTCGTGGGTTTCATTATTATCGTAAATACTGGAATCCTAAAGAAGAAGAAAAACTATCTTGCTCGTATGAGTTTGGAAACCCGTTTAATATTTTCTCAATTAGAACCTGTACTGATGAAAGAGATATAGTTGGTCATCTCCCTCGAGAAATCTCTAGAGCATCAAGGTTTCTGTTGAGGAGCTGTCATGAATGCTAAATTAACTTCACAACATTATCGTCGTCGGTCGCCACTTGTACAAGGTGGTATGGAAACCCTGGTAAATGGTAAATGGTACCCTGTAAAATAACAGTTAAAATGCAACCAACAATCAAAAAGTGCGAAATACTGAAGCGATTCTTGGAATTGGTTACGTCGATGTACGCTGAACGTGGAATGCCATTGATTCTGGGACCAATCTTAATGGACGACCTAGTTTTGTCCCCTAATTCTGCTCCACGATCAAACGTTCGATCGAAGAAGAAGAAAGTTGCTGACACTAAAATTAAGGTGCAAAGACATCAGGGTGCTGTTTCAAAAGCAGACGGAAAGAAACAAACTTGAATAAGGAAATGTTTCTGATGAAGCAATATGCATTGACGTAGACACAATAAAACATTTATCAGTAATAATAGTTGTTGTTGCTATATCGGGCTCTTATTCATAAGATCATGAGTGTTAACACTTTGTAAAAATGATGGCTAAGAATATAAAGAGCACTCGTGTTGCATTCGGTTACTACTTGGTTCTTATTAGCATTCGAAAAGTATAAAAATAAAGGACAACGGTTTATTCGCCGACTAATACGCAATAAAAAAAGTTCTTCTGGTGATTTCACAAGTATAAACTTTCGCGAATGCTTTAAATTGTAAAATTCGCGGGATATCGTCTTATATAGAGGTATATCGGCAGATGGAAGGTTTCTTGTTGGTTTACGAAAAATTCAAACTTCTGAACAAATATTACTTACCAGAAGTCTTTGAAAATAATCTGATATAATATGGTAAGAATATATTAGGCCTGAACAATTTGGTTTCACTGTGTTAAACATATTTAAGTCCAGTTTAGAAGATATTTCCTGTGACAACGAAGACTGCATGTTACAACCTGATGAAATGGAAGTTGTTTCTGTAATTTCTGGGTATATAGTAATATAGTATAATTGCCAAGAAATTAATTAATAAAATTAAGTGTGCAACTTGTGAGATGTTATGTTATATATAAAATTATCACGTGGAGGTCTGATATTCCCTTCAGTTGACCTTTTCCATCATGTTGCCAAATCGTTTGTTATTTTAAGATATTCTCAAGAACTGATTAGAAAACCAGAAATACCTGTTCAAGAAGAGACTAACAAATGAAATTAGGAAAGATGTTAAGGCTTTCAAACAGAGACAAAGCCTGGTTTCCGAAGTGAACGTACGTGCTTATCAAGTGTCGTAAGATATCGAATTAATCTTGTTTTGGATCTATTACTGTGTACCGTAAATGACCGATCTAACGCCCACTCCCGAACTGACGCCCCTCCCGAATAAACGCCCAGGGTTAAAATTAAATTTTTTAATTAACGCCCACTCCTGATTAAACGCCCATTCCCGAATAAACGCCCAGGTCCATAGAGAAAAATTAAAATAAACGCCCATGGGCTTTCATTTGATTCACAGCAAAATTAATACTACTTTCTTTAATCTTTAAAGTGTGGATATTTTGAAACAGTTTCACTAATTTTAAGCGTAAAATGTTCATACAAGTTACTCTTTCTATTCAGTTCGCTAAACAACACATCTGCGATCTTCTTGCTCTTGGTGTAGCACAAGTACGTTCCAGGACTTGTGAGGCAGGAGCAGAAAAGTTAAAAGCACAACTAGCTGTAATGACAAACGAGGAGATAGGTGATACCAATCCCTTTTCTTTCATTAATGAAGAAGATATGGAGGCTGCGACCCAGCCATTCCACCTCCTCGATGACGATGAAGAGAATGACGAGAAACTTGATATCATGTAGTCGACGTACATCTTCTCGATTATATTACTTTTGTTGATGGACTTTGTTTATTAACGCCCCTCCCTTACTAACGCCCCTCCCGAATAAACGCCCAGGGTAAAATTCGTTTGTTAAAATAAACGCCCAGGGCATTTAATCGGTCATTTACGGTATATACATTTAACGTTTTATCCTGTTTATATTTTACTATTGTTTTTAGAATAATTTAAAAAAGCTAGATAAAAACGTTTTTCTTTTCTGTCTTTTTTCGTTTTCTGGTATTTTAAATTGCCAAAATTTTTTCCGGGTTGTTAGGGGCCTTCAGTCGTAGCTTGGGTTGTAGCCCTAGGGGATTGCTCCATATCCTGAAAAAATAGGGTTGTTTGAGGCTGGAACTCCTTTGCTTTCGTATTGAAATTATTTTGGACTACATTGTTGTTTTTGTTTGAGAGTTTCTTTCTCATAAACCAAAAATTTGTAATCATCACATTACAGATTGCCCAATTAAACTTTGTTTTGTCAACATCCGTTGTCATTTAGGTATAATTGGTCGCAAGTATTTGTAGTAATTGCAGCCTAGTTTCAATCCCATTCTGAAATTGTTATCTTTCTATTATGTCTTCTACTAAGTCCTCATACGGGAGAAGCTTGAAGAAACCTGTGCGTTTAAATAATAACTCAATGGAAGATTTGAGTGCGAAATGTTGCAATGAGAACTGTGATATGCACGGGAGTGTAAATTATTTCAGAAACTGCACGCGTTGTTCTGCATGCTTTTGCAGTGACTGTTGTAGCCTCGATCCTAAAGTTGTAAAGTTGCTCAATGAAAGGAATGACAATTACTGGTTTTGTCCAGACTGTGCTAAACCAGCTCTGAATGCTATTTTTGTTGAAAAAGACATCGAAGCGAGGTGCAACTCATTTTTCGAAAAGGTTAATGCGCGGCTAAATAATATTGAAACAAATAATATTTTGATAAACAATAAAAACCATCGTTGACAAAAATACTAGTACCATAAAAAATCTTGAGAGACTAAACAACAATCTTGAAAGGCGCTTGTCAGAGTTAGAGAAGACTACTTCATTGATGCCATGTAACAACATCGCGGTAGATACTGTTATTAAAGGTATAAAAGACGAATCGGGGGGATGGATGTACAGAGTAAGAGGTCCACCTTGGAACATGTATATAAAGCGTATAAAAAGCAGTAAACAAACAGATTGAAACTCTGAATTGTCTATATACATGGCGATCTTTACTAACTTAGCAAAACTTAGTAAAGATCGCCATGTCTATATACCAATGTCGATTCGCTAACAAATAAACTCCCGGAGCTTAAACATTCAATTGAACAGCAGAATACTGATATTGTATGTGTTACTGAAATCTTACCAAAACATTTTTTTATACCCGTTCAACCCTCTGAACTATCTATAGATGGTTTTAACTGTTTTACAAACTTAGAAAGTCCAAATTGTCATCGCGGTGTAGCTATTTATGTTAGAAATAAATATGCTGCAAGCATAGTATCGAATACGCTATCTTCTACTTTTAAAGAAAACATTTTGTGTGAACTTAATTGTGGGTCAAACACACGAATGTTGGTATGCTGCATATACCGATCCCCGAATAGTTCTGTGAGAAACAACAATGCTCTTAATGACGCTATTCGACTTATGTCGCAAAGTAAGTGTCATCTATTGATCATGGGCGATTTCAACCATCCAGAATTAAATTGGGAATCGATTAGTACGAACACTCCAGAAAACCATAAAGATAACAAGTTCGTAGAAGCTTATCGAGACTCGTTTCTGTTCCAGCATGTCACTGAACCAACACACCATCATTCATTACAAAATCCAAATACTCTCGACTTTTCACAAACGAAAGTAATTTTGATGCTATTAGAGAATACTTCACCAATTATAACTGGGAAAAACGATTAAATGGCCTAAACGTTCACGAATCATGGAAACTTTTCAAAGATAAACTTTCATTTTCTATTCAAAAAAATATTCCTCATAAAAAAGCTCGTCTTTTAATAATACATAATCGAAAAAAAATTTGGCTTAACAAAAACGCGATGGCAAAAATTAAAACTAAGCAAAAAGCTTACCAACGTTTTTTATTAACAAAACAAGGTTCTGATTATCTAGCTTATAGTAGGCTACGAAATCAGGCGAAATGGGAGTGCAGAAAAGCTATAAAACAATTTGAAAAGAACATCGCCGAAGAATCCAAATCTAACCCAAAAGCGTTTTTTAAATATGCTTCTTCAAAAATGAAGACAAAGTATACCATGCCTGATCTTACCAAACCTGACGGTTCGTTATCTACAGACAATCTTGATAAAGCTAATATCCTGGTAAACATTTTCTCAAGTATCTTCACCAACGAAAACACCAATAACATTCCTACCACTATTAATAAAACTTTCAGACATAAGCTAAATTCAATCGAAGTAACATCAGAAGAAGTACGCTATAAGGTCCGAAAGTTACAAACTAACAAATCGTCAGGCCCTGATGGTATTCACTCAAGAGTACTAAAAGAACTATCAGCTGTAATTTATTTGCCCCTTAAAATAATTTATAATAAAGCTTTAAGGCAAGAAAACCCACAAGACTGGAAAGATGGCAATCTTAACGTCAGAGATCATCTTCTAAAACATCTCCTTGATAATGACCTCACCAATCATCGACAACACGGATTCATTGCTAGACGCTCGTGTTTTACGAATCTATTAACAATGTTAGACGTATGGACATCATCCATAGAGCAAGATATACCTATAGATACAATTTATTTAGATTTTGCGAAAGCATTCAATTCAGTTCCTCATAGACGCCTTATTGCTAAACTTAAAAGTTATGGAATAAATGGGGATGAATTATCGTGGATAGAGAATTTTTTAACAAATAGACGACAACGTGTAATCATAAATGAGTCTAAATCAAACTGGAAAGTAGTGTTGAGTGGCGTACCACAAGGGAGTGTCCTAGGTCCTATCTTCACAAGGGAGTGTCCTAGGTCCTATCTTCACAAGGGAGTGTCTTAGGTCCTATCTTCACAAGGGAGTGTCCTAGGTCCTATCTTCACAAGGGAGTGTCCTAGGTCTTATCTTCGCCTCGATTAAGCGCCCGGGCGCTTATTTAATTTTCGAGGCTCTAGGGTGAGCGCTTATTTGAGGGGGGCGCTTATTTCCAATTCAGAAAAATTGAACATAAATAAAAGGCGGTTTTTAATAGAAACACTTTTTTTTTTCTTTCACAAAATATCTATTTCCACATCTTCGTCACCCTCCTTGTCTTCGTCGACGAGTAACATGTCTGGACTCGCGTCAGCGATATCACTCTCATCGGCTTGAAACGGGTTTGCTTCCTCCGAATTCATATACTCAAACTGCTCTTTCAGCATTGCACGGTCTTCGTGACAAGGTTTACCATTTTGAAGCATGTGATGTAGTCATCTTGGCTTCCATCCGTCGCGCAAGTTACTGCACAAGAAACAAATGAATCTCGAATCATTTCCTTCGTCAACATATCCCATGATTTCAGAATCCACTGTACTACTTCTCTTCTCGGGGGTGCCTTCAAGTTGCCACAATCCGTCACCTCGTTTAATCCTATACGGCAGCTTTTAAAAAAAGTTTCCCTGTTATAAAGAAATGGAAAATAAAAATAAGAATGAAAACTAGAAAAAAACTCTGTTCCGTTGCCTTTCTTCTTTTCGTGCTACCGGTTTTATCGAAAACTCGAATAAGCGGCCGTTTCTGAAGATTGAGGGGTAGGCGCTTATTCGAGGAGGGCGCTTATTTAATAATTTAACCAAGAGGGTGGGCGGTTATTCAAGGGGGGCGCATAATCGAGGCATTACGGTATACACATTTTTTTATTATAAGAAACCCGTTTATAAGAAACTAGATCTAGATGCCCTCAAATATTTAAGAAACTGTAGTACTACAAAAATATTTCCTAAGAAACCTTAGTCTTGTTTTCAATAGCGTTGTAATCAACTTGAAGTCGAATGTTTTAACTGGATGAGCAGACATTGTTGTCTGAATAATATAAGTATAAGGTACATGCCTTTCAAAAAGAACCAAATAAATACAGGATACAGATTTTTAACATACGTCTGAATAATAACTGACACTTGTACTTTTATCCACCTCACCTAGGTCAACAGGCAAGACCAACCAACCAACTAATTAACTACTTTAGGTGTAGAAACTTTCGCGTGGAGAAACTTTCGCGGGAAGAGAAATGCGCGAAATTTTGTGCATTTCGCGTGGATAAACATTCGCAGATGGACCTAACATGAAAATTTCTGTACAAGTATCAGTTTGGTTTTAGGAATAAACATTCAACAACACATGCCCTAATTGAAATCACCGAATCTATCAGACTCGCTCTTGATAAGGGACAGTATGCATGTGGTGTCTTTTTGGACTTGCAAAAGGCTTTCGATACAGTGAACCATGACATATTAATTTCCAAATTGTACTACTATGGTATCCGAGGTATACCTTCCAAATGGTTTGCCTCCTATCTTTCTAACCGTCAACAATTTGTATCCATTGATAGCCATTTCTCTGACACACACATTGTTAAAGCTGGAGTCCCCCAGGGTTCCATACTTGGACCTTTGCTCTTCCTCATTTACATAAACGATCTAAACAAATCTATATCACATTCAACTTGCTATCATTTTGCAGACGATACTAACTTATTGATAATAAATAAATCTCTTAAAAAAGTTAACAAATATATTAATCATGACCTATCAACTCTCTTACAATGGCTTCGAGCCAATAAAATATCTCTAAATGTTAGTAAAACTGAATTAATTATCTTTAGATCCCCTAAAACTCTCCTAAATAAAAAAATAATATTAATATCCCTAAACATCTAAATTTCAGGCTAAGCGGAGAGAAAATTAATTTATCTAACAAAATTAAATATCTTGGTATCCATATAGATGAGAATATGAACTTCAAAAATCATATTCATAATATCTCATTAAAACTCTCTCGCTCTAACGGAATGTTGGCTAAGGTCAGGCACTATGTATCTTTTGATACACTATTAAACATCTATCATGCCATCTTTAATTCACATCTCAGATATGCTTGCCAGGTTTGGGGTCATTCACATAAAACTTCTCTTCACAGAATCTCTTTTCTCCAACGAAAAGCTCTCCGTTTAATCTTCTTTCAACCTCCTCAATGTAGCACTGACATCTTGTTTACTTTCTCTAACATACTCCCTTTTCATGATCTAGTTCACAGTCTAAATTGTTTATTAGTATGGGAGCATCAACATTCTAGACTACCCCCTGTGTTTGATGACATATTTATGAAAAGAACTGGAGACCATCATAATCTACGGTCAGTTGCAAACAACAACCTCTTGGTACCTCATAAAAATACATTTACATATGGTATCAATTCCATTACATATCAATGTATCCGTGATTGGAATACCCTGCCTAAAGAACTTAAAATGGACCAAAACCGGTCCCAATCTAAAAGTAAATTTTCGAAAGCCCTTCTTAATTACTTTAGAGACAAAAATTCATAATACATTTTTTTTTATTTTATATAATGTAATAATGTAGTAGTTTATCTCTGGTGTATATATATACAATTTTTTGTTTGCTGTCTTTTCTTTTCTTTTTTCTTCTTCTTTTTTTTTTTTTTTTTTTTTTTTTTTGCCATGAGAACATTTGGCAATTTAGGCTTTTTTTATCGTACTTTGCAGTTTTACTTTTACTTTTCAGTTATATAAATTATCAATATGAGGTCGTTGTGTATTTTGTAGTGTTTCACTATTTGCTATTTGCAACGTTCCTGTGCTATTTGTATTTGTGCACAGATATTTACCCAAATTTGATAAGCACGAAATACATTGATTTGATTTGATTTGATTTTCGCGCGGAGGAACTTTCGCGGATGGACCAAACATGAAAATTTCGCGCGGATGAACCAAATTGGATTTCGCGTTGTTTTTAATTTGGATTGTTAAGAATTTTTATACAAATTATAAAAAGGGTCCTATTTAACCACTTTACCTGGCGTTTAGACAAGAGGTTTATTTCCATGCTAGATTCAAATAGCTAGGATACCTGCTCTGACTCTTTCCGCTTTTCTGATCTTCACGTTACATAATTTTGATATATCAAAGATTTCAATTTGAAAAAACATTGGAAAGTGACTAGTAAATGTTACCCCCTGGACGCTAAGTGACAAGTGTGAATACATATAGTTGGAATCGGTTAAGTCAGGGCGCTTTCCAACGAGGGCTACATTGCTTTCTGTGTAATAATATATCAGGAGAAAGACTTCGTTGAAGTTGAAGCAAATAAAACTGACGTATGCCTTAAATACACTGAGAGGATTAACTTTCGCGGATCAGGAACTTGAATTTTTCGCGTGGATTAACTTTCGCGTATCTAGCTCAAATACGCTAAATACGCGATAGTTTCTCTACGCGAAAGTTTCTACACCTAAAGTATTTCAGAAACTTTTGATACAGCTCCAAAATTAAAAAAAATTATTTTTGCGCTTAATTGTAGGGGGGGAGGAGGTTACTCCGGAGAAAATATCTTAAAATGGGGGGGGGGGGGGGGGGGGGGTCGTAATAAAATGACCTAAGGGGGTATTCTGTAAGTTTCTGTAAAATGAGGGGGTGAAAATAAAATGGAGTCGTGGGTTTTTGTTTTTTGTCTTACTCAAACGCTATTTAACCTTGCATTGCAGTTTAATGTTGATGTTTGTGTTTTGATTGAATGAATAGCACCTGATAATTTGATCTATCTAATAATCTATAATTCGAATTTAATGTTAGTGAAAGATCTGAACAGAATGGTAACGATGACAATCCGTATGACATTTTTAACGTATAAGCCCCCCCCCCCCCTACAATTAAGCACAAAAGAGTACTGTATTTTAAATGGTACGGGAATTTTTCAGGGACTACCAAGCACTAAAAGCACACGTGTAAATCATGTAGTTAATAATCCATCGTAACACGCCGAAACGCACTTTAAAATCAAATTAACGAAGTTTAGCTGATGCTAAAAAAGACATAAGGATTAAATTTTAAGTTATAATATCGAGTGTAAAGCGGGTACAAAATAACAATAGGAATGACCATGTGAATGGTATCATTGGGGTATCTTGTCCAACACGACAGGTGCAATAACTAGCGAGACTGTTATAGTAAACAAAATTAATTTTTTTCATTCGTTTTCGGAGGTCAGAACAAAAGGGGACACATTCATCCACGCCCACCACTGTTTTCTCACTTGTGTTCACTGCACCAGTTTGTCCGCCAGGTTTCATGTCGCGTGTCACGGCTGAGTAATTTCTCGCAATATGTACCATAAGAAAAGAAGTAATGCAAACAAATGCTTTTGTCGGTGGAGAAGTCTGGGATGCAAGTTGCGATGCATTTTGTTTGCAAGGTATATTCTGAAACAGAAGAGACTGTAAAAAGACTTGGGTCGTCGATTTAAAATCGTTAGAGTTATTTTTAAAATAACATGAGCTGAGCCTACGGTAATACCATAGTTGTGTCCCAAATATTTTTCGAATTGAGGTAGATTTCTACCACGATGTAAAACGGCGTGCCCCATCATGTGATTTGATTGGTAAATTAAATACACGATGATACAAATTTATGTTTTGTTGATGAAATATATTTGTAAAAAGAATTGCGATAAACTTGTAGTGCTAGTGCTAGAATTCGCTCACCGAAGAAAGATATGAAGTTTTCTTTGACTCGTGTCTGAAATAAATTGTGGAAAGAAAAGATCTTCGAATCGGTTAGGGATCATCCGCATGTAGTACCAAAGAAAGCCATTGTCAAGACGTTTCCCAAAGAAGTCCTAGAAGTCCGGCAAAATAATCGTTTGATTGTAACTCTTACTTGAAATAGTATTCTCTGACTCCAAGTTGTAACTCGGAGTAACTAAGTTTCACAAGACGTTCTTCTCGACGTCGAAATATTTCACGGAACCATTTTTGTTTGTTTTGTTCTGCTTTTATTCTGCAGTAAAATCACTCACGACAGAGCCAACTCTTCCTCTTCGAATGAATCCGTTTTTCTAGTACTAATGATTTCTAGTGTGAGAATGTATTTCCGGATAATTTAGCACTAGTTGTCGCTCGTTCGTTGGCGCCGGACCCGATATCCAAAAATAAATGGAATCTAAGATTAAAAAAAAATTTTATCAGTAATTTGAAATCATAAAAGCTGTACGAGCTTAATATACCAAGCTTAACCGGTAACATTGTTTTTAATTCATTACAGTCTGGTGATCAGAGGTGCAGTTCCATTCTCTATCTTTGATGTAGTTCATCGTGTAATAATAATTGTGTTATTATTGTATTGTAATAATTATTGTGTTATTATTGTTTTAGTTTATACAAGAATAAAGTCTTAATTAGGCAAATGTTTGGTTTCACTTCAATTTATTCTTGTATATGAATCAAGCGTTATCTAACTCATGTCGAACATCTTCAAGCCAACCAGATTGGATCTGGATCATAACTCAGCAAACGCATCGAAAGAATGGAAACATTGGAAAAGAACGTTCAATAATTTTATAGAAGAATGTGGAGACGAAGCACCGGATAAATTTCGATCTATAGTGAACTTCGTATCATCTAGTGTCTATGATTATATAGAAGAATGTGAGACCTTTGACGATGTGATTGAAATTCTAGACAATTTATATATAAAAACTCCTAATGAGGTATTTTCTCGTCACCAGCTGTTAACACGACAGCAGGGAGAAAGTGAATCCCTCGATGACTTCCTTCAACAGTTGCGAAAACTTAGTAAGAATTGTAATTACAAGAATGTTTCCGCAGAAAAGTACCGAGAAGAACAAATACGTGACGCGTTCATAACCGGGATACGATCTAACTATATACGCCAACGTCTTCAGAAAACGTAACCTTGGATCTGCAAGCGGCTACTAATCAAGCTCGTGCCCTTGAAGTCGCTCAACAGAACTCGGAAGCATACTTGCCTAAACCAATGGCAGCCATCAACACTCACTCAGATGAATCTCTCTCTCTTAACAACTCGGAACAAACCCAACCTCTTCTAGCTCTTCCCTCGCAAAGGAAATGTCAGTTCTGTGGAAATCACTTCCATAATCGTAAAGCTTGCCCTGCACGTGACGCATCTTGCTATACATGTGGCATTAAAGGACATTTTGCATCTGTATGTCGCTCAAAACAAAAAAGAGCATACAATCAAAGTTCAACAACCGCAGCTTTATACAAACCTAGTCTCTGTGCTTTACCGCAAGGATGCCCATTAAGTCTCTCTCATGCGGCAGTTAAAGTCGAAATCAATAACCACACATTGACTGCTCTTCTTGACTCCTGAAGCTCGGAAAATTTATCTCTGAATCGATCATCCACTCGATCGGCATACAAGTACTTCAAACAAACCAGAAGATAGCTATGGCATTAACAAATCTACAATCAGAATTAGTGGGATATTGTTTCGTATAATCCTAAATGGTGAATGTTATTCCGATACTCGTTTAGGGGTTTTGAAAAATTTGTGTAGTGATGTAATTCTGGGATATGACTTCCAAAAACAGCACAGTAAAATTATATTCCCATTGGGGGGAAAGAAGCCTGATTTAATAGTTTCAAATAACAGCATATGTGCTCTAGCAACAGCGCATATTAGTATACCATCATTGTTCTCCAGTATTCCAGACGACGTGCAACCAGTAGCCACTAAATCGCGACGATTCAACAATGATGATCAGAACTTTATTAATACAGAAGTGTCTCGTCTTATCACTGAGGGTATTGTTGAGCCATGTCACTCACCATGGCGTGCCCAAGTTGTTGTTGTTAAAGACCCGTCAAACATACACAAAAAACGCTTATGCATTGATTACTCTCAAACAGTGAACTTGCATACTCAACTAGATGCCTATCCACTCCCTCGAATAGATGAGATTGTCAATAAGTTAACTATTGTGTATTTTCAACATTTGATCTTAAGAGCGCGTATCATCAGGTTCAGATACTCGATACCGATAAGAAGTTCACTGCCTTTGAAGCAAATAGTCGATTGTATCAGTTTTGCAGACTACCTTTCGGAGTGACAAATGGTGTTTCTGCGTTCTAACGGTCTATGGACGGATTTGTTGAAAAAGAAGAACTTTCTGATACGTTCCCATACCTAGACAATATTACTATTGGTGGTCACGACCAAGAACACCACAATAAAAATGTTCAAATGTTCCAACTGGCCGCTAAACGATGGGGTCTAACGCTCAATGAATCTAAGTCCGTCATTTCTGTTCCCTCAATAAACATTCTCGGGTACAACGTTAGCAAAAATGTTATTAAACCCAACGTTGACCGATTAAAGCCATTAGATGATTTACCACCTCCATCGGGAGTTCAGTCACTTCGCCGAACCCTTGGGATGTTTTCTTATTATTCCAAGTGGATCCCGTCTTTCGCAGATAAGATCCGGCCGCTTATTAACACTAAATCGTTTCCAATCAATGAAGAAACTGTTGCATCATTTACATTATTAAAAAAAGAACTTCATTCTGCCTCTCTTAGCTCCGTTGATGAAAATCTCTTATTTGTCGTGGAATGCGATGCTTCTGATGTAGCGATATCAGCCACTTTAAACCAAAATGGCCGTCCAGTAGCTTTTATGTCACGGACTTTAAACAAAAGCGAGTTAAACTATCCTTCAGTAGAAAAGGAGGCAATGTCGATAGTAGAAGCAACCAGAAAATGGCGCCATTGGCTCTTGCGAAGTCATTTTAAGTTAATTACCGATCAACGTTCTGTCGCATTTATGTTCGACAATCGAAAACGAACAAAGATCAAGAACACTAAAATACAATGCTGGAGAGTTGAATTGGCTGAATTCAGCTTTCAATTTCATATCGCCCTGGTGTTGACAACATTGTTCCAGATGCTTTTACTCGCACCCATTGTGCAGCTCTTTCATCATCGTCATTAAGTAGTTTAGTTGACATTCACAACAATATGTGTCATCCAGGTGTAACTTGTTTGCTTCATCTTGTAACGTCGCGCAATCTCCCATTTTCAACAGATGACGTCAAAAGGGTATGTGCTAGTTGTAAAGTTTGTTCAGAGTTAAAGCCAAACTTTTATCGCCCAAAGAACGCTGGAACATTAATAAAATCTCTCCATCCAATGGACCGATTAAGTGTCGATTTTAAAGGACCATTGCTTACAGTTTCTAGAAACAAGTACATTCTTACTATTGTAGATGAGTTCTCAAGGTTTCCATTCGCGTTCCCTAGCCCCGACGTTAGTGCATCTACAGTGATTAAATGCTTAGAACAATTGTTTTCGTTTTGTGGTTTTCCTGCTTACATACATTCTGATCGCGGAGCAGCATTTGTATCTCATGAGTTAAAATCGTATCTAACTGACAAAGGAATCGCCACTAGTACTTCTACACCATATCATCCAATTGGCAATGGACAGGTAGAAAGGTTTAACGGTATAATTTGGAAAGGTGTAAGGTTAGCTCTTCGTAGTAACGACCTAAACGTGAAGAATTGGGAAATCGTTTTACCTTAAGTGCTTCATTCAATTCGATCACTTCTCTCTACCGCAAATAACTGTACACCACACGAACGTTTCTTTAATTTCCCGCGTCGCTCCTCAGGTACAACTTCCCTTCCCTCATGGATGAAACCAGGTACGGTGTTCATACGTCGATTTGTTCGGTCAAGCAAAAATGACAACCTAGTCGATGAAGTAAAGTTAGTTGATGTTAATCCAACTTATGCGAGTATACGTTACCCCGATGGTCGATAAACGATAGTCTCGTTACAAGACTTAGCACCTTGCCCAGGAAATCAATCAGTCACACCTCCTTAAGTACACCAAGATGAAAGCATTCCCAGGTTAGACGAACAACCAAAAGAACAGTCAGTCAATACACCAGAAGTGGTAACTGAAAACACCCCCGCAGAAAACGCCCCTATCACTTTACGTCGATCAACAAGAGTAACACGAGCTCCAGAGAAGTTTAGTGACTTTGTTTTGTGAATGCTGGGTTACAAGAAAGTGGTGTTCTAAAGAAGGATGAAGTGCTAGAAACCTCTCTCCTTGAAGTTGTGTTATGTTTTATTCAATTTTTAGGAGGGAAGATTGTAATAATAATTGTGTTATTATTGTATTTTAATAATTATTGTGTTATTATTGTTTTAGTTTATACAAGAATAAAGTCTTAATTAGGCAAATGTTTGGTTTCACTTCACATCAGTCCAAAATTATCCGCGTTACATAAAGAAAACGAAAGTGTCTATAACAATCGTCATAAATTACTCAAAACTTGGGATACATTTAGTATATTACAGATTGATTTTCGATCGTGTGAGTCATATACGAAATACAAGCATTTGTCCCTTCCAATACAATCGCACAATCGCTTTCCTTCTCTCCTTCTACAAACTGTTGGCTGAGTCTCTTTGAAACACAACATAAAAACGACTACACAGCTCTTCGAAATATTTTGGAAGGCAGAAAAAAGCCTTAATTTAATTGTATGCATTGTTTAAAAAAAAGAGTTTTAACATTTTGACAGAGAAAATATAATGTTAGAAAGCGAATGTTTATTTAACTACCGTAAGCGTCTTTAGTGGGTGTTGATACGATAGACAGCATGTCCTGTGATAGTGACGGGGTACGTTTTCGTCGACAACTTTCTGTAGCATTTGTATGAAGCCCAGGTCAACAGGTACAACGGAAATAGGTATACACCAATCACTATGCAACAACAGTTATTACAGAACTTCAATCGCGCGGTATGATTGGTCAACGTTAGTTCCCAGCTCTGTTTATCGTACTTGGGTTTCGCCCATCTTTCGTTCGTTGTTTGAAACAAAGCGTTTTTGTACCATTGATAGATGATATCAATGAACCTAATTTCCAAAGCAAAATTCTCATTCTTTTTAAAACTCTCTTCGGCATTGTCGAATGCTTCGCTCAACATCGCCATGACGTTTTCGTGCTTCGGATTGAAGGTGGCAACGACATTCGCTTTTGTGATGTAAGTCGTATTTCCGCTTTTTCTCATTGCTTTTAAGTCCACTTGCATCATGAAAGGCTTCTGCAGCAATTCGTTCCTGTACGTCAGAAAGTCGTCTATATCATGGAACTTCACGGCATACCTTTCGCTGTTTTTCATCAGCGGCGAGCATTTGAGGGAACTTATCTTCGGTTTCATTGAGAAGAAATGCACGTCACGAGGGTTGTGAGTTATGAAAGACTTGTTCGGTTTTTCAGGGTCCGGTTGAAGTGTAAAGACTCCAGATCTTCCTTCTAGAACTGATAGTATAAAATCATTGGTTGTTTGTATAGTTACAGGAGCTCTATTCGGCTGTTCCAATTCTATGATCGCGCGGATAATTTCGTTATTCTGAAAATCGTTCATTTCAACCAATTGATTCGTTATAAAATGTTGTGTTCTGCCTTTGTTCAATCAACGTGCAAAAGCTTTATTTGATATCAGTAATACCAGTACGTAAGGATCTCTTTTCAAATTATGCTCAACTTAACTGTTTCTTCACTTCCTTCAAAACTTGCTGACTTTCACATAAAACTTCTTTCATATATAATAAAAATGCAAACAGTGCAAAACACACTTTTGTTCACCCTTCTTCGCGGATGATATGTTAAGAACGCGCCTTTATTACACGATTGCACCACATAGAGAAATCCACAAAATACGATTATCTCTCTTAGCACTCGTTTAATCCTGATAAAATCTAGACTACAGGAGAGGAGTCAAAATAAAGATTTAAAACCATTTTAAAATCAATCTTTAAAACCGAGGGAGGAATATAA
Organism: Candelabrum cocksii; assembly: GCA_963930725.1. NCBI lineage: Eukaryota > Metazoa > Cnidaria > Hydrozoa > Anthoathecata > Candelabridae > Candelabrum > Candelabrum cocksii. The sequence continues at coordinate 18,185,364 of OZ005664.1, forward strand.
TAAACGCATATCGGATTTCGCTAATGCTAATAAACAACAATGTTAAGATATACAACCGAAATTTGTGCAGTCGTTGCACAACTTTAATTTCAGTTTGTTGTTTTGATTATTTGATACTTTATAACTTTGTATATCTAATTACTTTTGTCAATCAATACGCATCCATCTTACCTGTCATCATCAACAATAATAAAAAACACAGTAACCTCTTTCACGTGTATAAATAATGAGTTGAAATGTCGCCATTTAGAATATATTGTACAGTGACATAATCAATGACGTAATTTGTTCGCGTCACGTGGAGTAGTATGCAAAACCACGCAAATATAAATACTCATATGCTAGAAGATGTTTTAGACTAGAATGATCTTGACGACTCTTTACCTACATTTGGATGTGGAGTGGAAACTAAGTTACGCGCTGGCACTTGTTACACAAACTTCAGTGCAAACACCGTACAACCTTGGCGCCAGTCTTTTTTAGGGTCGGTAGTGGGACAGAACAGCTTAATCGAATACGTCACGAAAGTTAATTTGATGTTATCTTTACCGACAGCGTCGCTATTCGCAATACCATTTGCCGTTATGACGGGTGGTTTGACGGTTTTGTTGGTGTTACTTATTTTAAGCTGTATGGCTAGTATTAGTAACTTCCTATTGATGGAATGCCTGAATGGAGAAATATTAAGCGAAAGAAAGTGTGTTTTGGATGTAGCGAAGGAGGTCTGGGGCGAAACGGGATCCCGTTTGCTATACTGCTCCAATGTTGCTTTCAACTTTTCTCTCAATGTGTGCAACATAGTGCTATTCACAAACTGCTTCATGTTGATTATCTATCCGAATTCAAATATTTCTCGCTTAACTTTGGCCCTGGTATTGCCTCTTTTATTCATACCAATGGCATTTTTAAACAAAATGTCACATATTATTTTATTTCAAGTCCTTGCGAAATGTTCCATATACATCGCTAGCTTTATATCTGTGGCTGTATTCTTACAAAACGCATCTTCATGGCGGATAAACGTTCACGATATACCAATGGTGAAGCTGCAAGGGTTTCCGTATGCGATCGCAGTTTTTATGTTTTCTTTGGTGACCAATGCCACTCTCCCTCACCAGGTGGATGTCAAGAAGAAGCAAACAAAGCTTGTTAAATTCTCCATGCACGTTTCCCCTATCTTTTTAACACTGCTCAATCTTACCTTTGGTGTATTTGTAGCTCTCACGTTCTCATGCAAAACAGGGCAGTTGGTCACCACAAACATAACAAAATCAAACTATATTGCCGGACTTATTGTAAACGGATTGTTGTGCATTTACTCTCTCGGCAACTTCCCCTTTGCTTTTCTCCACGTTGTTAAATGCGCTGATGAACTGTTGGTGAAATCGAAACCAAGAATCGAAGAACAGTCAAACTTCTGGCTTATATTATCCAGACCATTACTAGTATATTTACACGCGATAATCGGAGGATTAGTGTCCGAATACTCCGTTTTAATGGGTCTGGTAGGTTCAGTATTTGGATTCGTTTTCGTCTGTCTTCTCCCCATATACCTTCATCTCTACCTACAATGGAAATGGTTGTCGCGATTTAAAATTGTATGTGAGATATTGTGCATGCTTATTGGCAGCGTTAGTTGCGGAATGGCGATCGGTTCATCGATAATGACGCTATCAAGATATCCGGGAAGCTTCCTTTCAAATGACATGTGATAACAACTAGCACGAGTTAATTCACACTGATCTTCTGGATACATTACATAAATTCGACGAGAACTATTTGGCCTATTTTGTTTCGTAGTTATTTTTTATTTTAAACAATTCCGTAATAAGGAAATCAACAAAAATAGATGATATTTAATTATGTATGTGTTTTAAAAATATAATTTATACTAATACAGCATAAATCTGCGTAAAAATAAGACGTTAATTGAGTGAATTGAAAGCTTTAATTTGTCAATAAACAGTTATATTTCCCTAGAATATCTTTTGGTGCTGTTTCCAAATATATGAAAATTAATACTGAAATCATCAGGTTATTTTTTAGTACACCGCTACTTGCGTTATTTATTTAGAAATAAACAAAATAAAACAAATCACCTGAAGTCTTCTTCCCTATTAAATCATCGAGATTCTATCTCTCTTCAAAATAATATAATATAACGCCAGTCATCTTCATCGCTTTTCTTCTTCTATGCTTCTTTCAACTTTGTATTTATCGTATTCGTCGCTGTTGTGTTTATTTTTTTTATTGTGGTAACACATACAGCGATGAGCAAAAGCGATAAAGATATGCAATGAACTTTTCCATTTTAAAAAACGTATTTTCATAAGTGAGAACTAGGATTTAATCATTAAAGCTTGAAGCATGAAAGCCGAAAACGACCTATCACCATCCCATCCGAAGGTGACGAAAACTAAAGTTTGTAAAAAGAGAAAATTTGAAAAAGCTGAAAATTTTGCGAAGTTTTTTGTTCTTCACATTTTCCCCCGAAAATTATGCCCCTTACCCTTAGGCCTCGCATAGATTAGTGAAAATTTGAAAAAACTGAAACCTTTTCCTTTTATCGAAACCACATGTCAGTATGATTGAAAGTAATATATCCAAAAGTATTGGTTATTTTTTTGAAAATAAAAATAAAATATATTTATTATTTTGTATAATATAATCTATTTATTTCATGTAAATTAATGATGAAGTCATTACATTCCGCCCCCAGAGGCGTACCGTGGGGAGAGGTCGTTGGGTGCGGACCCCTTCAGATGCAATACTCCTGACATCAAAAGTTACACCATAGACATACTAGGGAGAGTCGTATATCTATGGTTATATACAGTGCCGCAACCAGGCCACCACCAAAAAAAAAATTGAAACTGGTTGAATTCGAATCGAATTGCAAAATTACTAGAATTTCTTTCGAATAGTTATTGTTTTTGCCCTAGAAGATAGTCTTAATGTTTCAAAATACCCACTTTTCATGGTTTCCCTTTTTAGATGATGCTTTAGAGTTCTTACAAAAGTTTTTCAAGAGGGCTGATAGCCATTCTAGAGGGTGAGAATTCTAAAAATTTTTTTGGTACGTCGGACCCAACCATGATGGGGCCTCCTTAGATACTAAACATCTTAGGCCGCCTCAATATCACATTGATGGTTACGGCACTGACATAACAACTGGTTTCACTTTCTCGCGAGAAAAAGATAACACTCCATTGAACGATTGATTAAAAGAAAAGGTAAAAACGATCGCTGTGCAATTAGTCGCCGTTTTAGTTCTTTTGTCGCTATTGTTTTAACCAATTTGTAAAAGCAATATTTACGGTGAATTAAAACTACAACATTGTACATTAAATAAACCAGACTTCACCGGGAGCTTTGCTTCATCGTCGGAGCCCAAATTAGTAAAAGTTTTAAAAAAATTGCGCTTTTTTCATTCTTACGCCCGACCCCCCCCCCCCCCCCCCCCTTTCAATTTTCACGGTACGCTCCTGGCCCCTGTTTGCATTGGCACCCGGTCAATTGGTCTTTGACCATCCGAAGCGCTCTCACTGAACAGTGCATTGAAATTATTTCCTTATTATTATAATCATATTCCAGTAAAACTGCAGAATCACGTGTGATATTTGTTTACTCTCCTGTCGATATGGTAATACCATCATAGCCTAGACAAAATAGAAACAAGAGCCGTTAACTGTTAATAGTAAGGAATTAGTATTATTACTTTTTATTATTGAGTCAGCTCGCAACTTTTAATTCTTAATAAGACATCGTTATTTTCGCAACATTTATCCCCCGCGACTATATCTTCCTTATAAACGCATCACTGCATCCATTCCAAATTTTCGAGAGCAAAGGTCATACTTTCCTGACCGCAAGAGACAAGTTCTAAGCATGCAGTTTGTTTCCATGTCAATTCTTTCAAAATATCAAGTCTGAAACGCCTTATAAATTTATTTTAAAGATATTTTATCAAGAGAAGTCTGTCTATTGATTTTTTGTCTATAGAGTGAGTTAATTTCAGTCTAGTGATCACTAAACAGTTTGTAACTGGCTAGATCTTACTTCGTCTAGCAAGCCCTCCGAGGTAGGTGTCATTATCAATTTTCCCCAGCTTAGCTAGTTATTTTGAAAGTTGTACTAAAAATTGAAGAGTATAGCAAAATGGACTATAAAGGATATAAATAATGCCAATGGACATTCACTACATTTTACACACACTTATTACTTCTATGAAAAAGAATAATTATATACTGTGAAATTGTCTTTTTGTGTTTATATAGAAATGTATGCCTACCTATGGCAATCTGGTTACAGGCCAACTCGGCCTACCGACTCGGCCTACCAACTCGGCCTAGATTTCCGATTTACGTACAAAATGAGGACTCAACTGTTTGGGTCATGACGGTTGCGTTTCTTGCACAAACTTAGTTTTGATCAAGTTCTTTGAGGTTTCTAGACCAAGATTGGCGGAATTAATAAACAATAAAGTCCCGATTGGTCAGATATATTGGAATTTTATTTCAGGATAAAAATTTGGCCTTGTCTACATTGATTAGACAAAATATGAAATAAAGAAAGTTAATTTTCTTGTTTGTTAAATTTTCCCAACATTAGGACCTAGGTCAACTAGATGCCTATCATATGACAAAAACACTGTTATCGGTGATCTTGAACCTGGCAACGAAGTTGGCACACGCAGTTTGAAGTATGCTTTCGTTTTGTCGAGCAAACAGACGAGTCCTCATTTTGTACGTAACTGACACAGCCAAATCAATATGGCAGCTGGCGTTCGGAAATCTTGCTAATATACCGACAAAAAGTCTTCTAAAGATATCATTAGCGGGCCAAATGTATTGATATTTACATGATAGATTGAACAATAATATATAAACATACAGAGTTTTAAATACAAAGTTGGTACCTTGCGTGGATTAACTCACCACTGTTTTCCTCTTTCTGGAGTTGGCGTTAGGAAGGGCATCCAGCCGTAAAAACATCTGCACCAGTAAACATATCAGATGATTAAACCTCCGTAATTGGAGAAAATCATCTTTTGAAACCGTCTAACCCATGCAAGCATGGAAAAGCGACGTTAAAAGGATGATGATGATGATGATGATATTGAGGCAAACATAAATGAAGAATATAGTAAAGGAACATCAAATTTTCATAGTTAGGCCGAGTTGGTAGGCCAAGTTGGTAGGCCGAGTTGGCCGTACACCGGCAATCTGTATATTTAAACTTTTAAAAATCAGTTTTAAGAATCACGTCACTTGAAACGTTTTTCCTTCACTTGAAGTCTCTCTCCTTAGGAGAATAGTTTTTTGTAAAACACTCTTTTGTGCACATAAATTTTTGTCATCAACAATGCACACACGTTCAAATTTTACTCATTTTGTCACCTTAAGTAGTGAATAGTTGCATTATCCCATTTGTGTGTGTGTTTGTATAAAGAAATCATCTGTTCTGCCTGTAAGCTTGGTATTGTATATATATATCAGGTCTCCCACACTGTCCTAAATGTCCTAAATTTTTTGAATTTTGAATTTTTGTCATAAATTGTCCTAAAAAAGTTGAAAATGTCCTAAATTATCATTGTTTAGTTCAGGTAAATTGTGGCAGTTTTTTTCTTAGCTTGGTGTTTGAAATAAATTCTTTCTTACTTACTGAACTCTTTCAGTACCGCTCAGCTAAATTTTGTTCCTTCAGGAACAATTACTTCTGGCCTTTCTTGCTCTATATCTCATTTGGTTTGTGAGAAAATTTTTCGTATGAAATTGATTTTTTCTGTTTTCATGCACTTGAAGTCCAAAAAATGTGGATTATTTTTCAGATTTTTTTTATTTCACTTTCCTTGTATTTTTAGTACACGGTATTCAGAGCCAGAGATTGATTTTGTGGGGGCCACCAATAATAAATTGTGATTAATCAACCCACTCTCTACATTAACATCCTCAGGAAGCAGATGGTCCACTATAACATTGGTTAAAGATCTTCTAGTAACGTTTGAATATAGTTAATGACGAGGGCAATACGGTTTTTGCCACTGTCAAGATCAAACAGTATTGAATGTTCGAATCTCGAATTGAATTTTGTTTATAAAAACAAACAAAAAGTGAAGGTTGACATTGAACGCCTTTGAAACCTAATAGCAATGAAAGTTTATTCTTTTTTTCTGAATATGACTATTGTCAAGTGACTATTTGTGATTTTGTCTTTGTTTTAGAGTTTTCAAAGTTTACCTCAAATTTTTTATATTTTAGAAAGTATTGCTTGTCAGTTATGTCTTTCTTTCTGTTTTAGTGTAGCTATAAAATGAAGAGAAAGGTTTCATACAACACAAGTTGTGAGACAGATTTTAAATGGATTAGAAGCACAAATGATTCTTCAAAAGCTTTATGCACTGTTTGTAGTAAAACTTTTCGTATTGATGGTGCAGGGAAGTCTCAAGTCAAAACTCATGGACAAGGGGCTATGCATTTGCAGCGCTTAAAAACTCAGAAGGGGCAGCAGACATTTGTAAGGTCGTCAAATGATAATTCTGTTGTTATGAGTGAAGCATCAAGTTTGTCACTGGAAGAACAAGTAGTAAGAGCAGAAATGATACAAGCATTAAAGTGTGTTGACTCAAATTTGTCCTTTGCTTCGGCAAATGGTGACGGAGATAGGTTTAGGATGATGTTTACGGATTCTAAGATAGCCAAAAAGTATAGTCAGAACGAAACGAAAATGTATGGACCAAACGTGAACAAGAACTTCCAGCGTCTATTACTGGAATCAGCCAGACTTGGAAATACCACTTTTCTTGATGTTGGAACATGCCCCTCCATATTGTGCATAACGCATTCAGGAAAGGTGTTAGTTCACTGCAGCTTAATATCGATCAATTTGCCCTTGATATCCATTTCTTTTTTAAATTATCTGCAGGTCGTAGAGCAGATTATGAAAAGATCTCAGAGATAACCAATATAGTAGCAGAATATGCCTTAAAACACAGCACTACAAGATGGCTGACATTGAGAAAAAGTACTTGTACGCTTGATTGAACAATTCAAGAACTTAACAGAATATTTTTTGATATTCTTGCCTACTACTTCAACATTTAAGTCCACTGTGCAAGGAACAACGAGGTATGCTAGAATAAAAAAAACTTTAAACGATGAATCCACACTACAGTATCTTTCTTTTGTTGTCTTTTTTGCCACCGATTCCGAAGTGTTCCTAACCAAGTTTCAGTCGGCGAAACCTCTCATTCATATCTCGTATAACGAAATGGAGAAATTACTGAGGGAAACCATGTCAAAGTTTGTCAAGACGAAGCACTTACTTAATCGAAAAGCAGATGGGTCTACAAGCAATACACCGGCAGTTGAATTATTGAAGCTTGATGTTCACAACGAGAAGCGTATCAAACCAATTGGGATGATTGATATTGGCACCAAGGCTAAGAGTTTGTTCCTGTCGTCTCCTTTGCAGTCAAGTGAAAAAGAACAAGCATTTCGGAAAGACTGCTTGAAGTGCATGCAATTAACAACTGAGTATCTTCAAAAAAAGCTACCCATGAATTCCTTTCTTCGTAACTAGTTACCTTCAACTGGAGAAAAAGAATGACAAAACTGCTTTAGAAAGTATGACCTGTGTTGCTCAAGATCTAACCAAAGCACTCTCAGAAGTTCTTTCTATCGTTTTTCAAAAAAATCACCAGAAGAAGTATGCGATTCGTTCAGGTCTGAATGGAGGCTTTATCAGACTGAAGAAGTCAAAGAGGAACATTCTTTTTGTGCCACAAATATAGTTTTCGGACATAAGCAGGCATCCTACTGGGAAAATGCCTTTATGATTGCTGGTTTGGAAAAGATTTCTACAAATGTCACATTTCCAAAATTCGACATTGAAAAATTTGTGGGTAATCTACAAAATCTTCGTGATTTTAGTGGTATGGCAAAATTTCCTACACTGACTGGTCTTATGAAGTGCATTTTGTGTATTTCGCATGGTAACAGTGCTCCAGAATGTGGATTTTCCATAAATAAACATATGTTAGACATTCATGGACACTCATTAAAAGGGGGAACAATTGAGGCCTTGAGAATTGTAAAAGATGTGGTCTTGCGTTATTCATCTCTAACTGATGTCCCGGTAACAAGAGCGATGCTTAAGAGCGTGAAAGCATCAAGACAAAGATATCAAGAAGACTTAGATGTTAAACGTCTGTTAATCGAAAAAGAAGCAATGAAAAAGAGAAAAGAACAGAACAAGAACGAGCAAGAAAAGGAAATGGAATTAAGGAAAGAGAATGCTAAGGAGCTGCAATCCATAAAAAATTCTCTATCAGCAATACAAAATGGCCTTAGCATTGCTGATGAAAGTGTTGATGAGGGAAACAGTGATTTCAAGGAACTTTTGTCGAAAAAGAACCTACATCTTGATTTAGTTTGATATAGTTTTACAAGGCTCTTACATTTGCGCATCACAATATTGCGAATGTTTGACCATGTTGCATTTTTTCGTTCAGAGTGCCAGCCAACTGTTTGAATTGCTACCAATTTTGCCTTGATTTTGTGCAAGGAAAGGATTTTGGTGTTTCGAAAACAAAGATTTTAACAATAAATTGTTTGTTCTATTATACATTTTAAACATTTGTTAAACCAAGGTTTTTATCAGACAGACCATTGCCATATATTTGGTAAAAGGAGTGTCAGCTGTATTTTCTGATGTTTTTGTTTTCATTCTGTTTGACTTCTTTTAACAGCTGTTACATGTCATTGTAAGCTACTTAGTACTTTAATCAGTTTTTATATGTATTTTGTCTGTTGCCAATTCTGGTAATTAGGTTATTTAAGAATTACTTAGCATTTAAAAATATGAAGTTGTTACTTTTTCTTAGTTTTGGTAATAAAGGGTAGTCTCAAATTTCAGGTAAGGATTAGTAATTCTATCGAATGAATTGAATTAAAATGTTTATATCTTAAACGTCCTAAATTTTGAGAAAATATGCTATTTTGTTTTAAAAACTGGCTTGAAAATTGTCCTAAATGTCATAAAATTTTAGGTAAATTTGTCCTAAAGTCCTGAATAAATTTACCTATAAGGGGCGCGGGAGGCCTGATATATTGCAATCAATCATCAATAAACAAATAATTTTCAAGGAAAATTGACCTAAATTTTGGTTTTGGTTCAAAATTTGCTTGGAATATTTGTTGAGAAACCACTTCTTTCTAGCTTACAAATATAATACCATTTTTATATGTATTAAAATAATGTTAAATAAATAGACTTACCAGTCATGTTTTACAACTTTTGGAAGTTCTTTAAGAAAAAATTGATTTGTGCCAGTTTTGGGCTTCCCAAGTATAGAATAATTGGCGCGTCATGGCTAAAACGGTAATTATAATTTGTATTGTGGCATATTGGCAAATATTTTATGAAATCGTTTTTCAGCAAAAAGAGTACTGTGGTAGTAAGTGGAATTTCGTCAGATTTTCATATTAGAAGCAAAAAGTTATGTTTTTCTCTCCGCATGGTTATAATCATCACATTCATAATTGCTCCAGGAGGGACCTTCAGCTCTGTCTTCATCATCATTGTCATTCTGACAACCTACACTAAGGCACATGTCAGTGCAAACAAGACTATTCTCACATTCGCACCTATTTGTTGTACATCCGGCCTTGCATTTACAAAACTCATATCAATCACAACTTCTGAAGCTGGTGGCTTATCAGTCAATACAGGCATCAAAATTATATCAGTCTTCTCCCTGCCACACTCTTGTGGATCTGGTTACTTTGGATTCTTCCAGTAGTTTTCCAATTCAGGCAAATCAAGTTGCTTCGTAATATTTTGAATTGCAGAGCAGCTCTGGTTGGAGATAACTTGTCACATTTCTGATATTTACTGTACAGTTGTTATCATGCTTAGCTTCTGCTAAAGTATCCAAAGACTCACTAACAGAAACCGGATAACAAGGCAGAAACATAAGTTTCTAATTTGCTAACCACTTCATCTGTCACATTTTCAGTTTCACCTAGTTTACGAAAGGCAGGAAAAATGACATCATTTGCATCGTTGAATACTTCAGCATGTTAGCTGCGACTTTCTATTAGATTTACTCATTTGATCACAACCGGTGAACGTTTTTGGTGTCTAAGGACTTTGTACACTGTACCAACATCATTGGTACGCTTTGTGTTCCCTCTGCCTATTATGAACTTTGTTAGTGTTGGTAGTTGTGTGTAATAGTGATGTAATAAATCATATAATGATTAAACTGACACAATTGTGGGGAATATCACCTATTGAAAACCTGTGCGTCCAACCCATGCTAGCATGAAAATGGACGTTAAATGATGATGATGACACTAGTGCGATATAGAACTATCTTTGGCACCAACCAATTCTGACCTTCTAACGACTTAAGTCTGTTTCTCCACTTTATTTATGTTATTCACCAATTTAATTGCTACTTTACTGTTACCTTATTTCTGCCCTTATGTTAAAGGAAGCCATTTACTGTTGTACGTATTTGAAATGTATAAAATGTATACAATTCTGTGGTTTAGTCAAAATTTCCTATCCAGCTTTCATATTTTTCAATATAAAATCTGTCATATATTTAAGAAATCTAATTTCTGTTTGTAAATGATTGAGATAAATGAATAGTTTTACGTATGCTTTGTTATATGGGTATTTTAAAATGAATTTTCTCTTCAGTTCCAGAGATGAAGGCATGAGATTGCACCATGTAAATTTAGCATGTGTTGATTTAGACAGAGCATTGAAAACACTTTGCGGACAATATGGTTTTCGGTTTATTGGCAAATACCACGAATATGCAAGCACTTTTGATGTTAATGTAATTCAACTTAATGAAATATTCTTCACCTTGTCTAAAAATGAATCGCACCCGATTGACACTGTTGATGATATTGCGTTTTCCGTGGAATCTGTCACTAACTCGTGTGCACTTGTCAAACATAATAATGGTGTGATTCTTCAACAACCTCATTTCATTGATTGCGAAAAAAATATACATGCAAAATTCGAGGTTTTAAATTCCTGCCAATGTCCTGACCACTGCCGGAGTTACGTAGAAAGGGCTGTTGTCCAGTCGCCTGTTGGAAATATTAAACACACATTATTAAATACAGACAACTACAATGGTCATTTCTTGCCTGGCTTTGAACTTATATCAAAACCTGAAGGCATTTTTAGTATTGGGAGAATTGATCATATAGCTCTTGCTGTGCCATGGGGAGAAGCTGAAACTTATATGAACTGGTACAAAGACTGTCTGAACCTTTCTCGATTTAAGACAAGTGTTGTGGAAAATGAAAGTGGTCTGGTCATTCGATCAAACAATGGCAATGGTCTACGATTGCTCACAATCGAAGAGCATCCTTGTTCAGATCTCGTAGTAAGCACAAATGAAATTGAGGTACAAAATGATCTGGTCAAGATTGTTTTCTGTGAATCGCTGTCCTCTGAAAAAGGTTTCATTTTTTTACTAACTATTTTACTAGCAATTTTCTTATACTTGACTTGGATACTGATCGCTCTTGTTGTGTTAATACATTGCACACTATTATGTAATTGGAAACCACTAGTTGTTCTACAACTATTTTATTGCTATTGATAAATCTTTTGAGAACAGTATTTTAATGAAATTCATGTTTTTGTTGTTTTTTTAGTGGTGTTGCTCAATGCAAAGCCTTTTAAATAACCATTTCTAGGCACTGGGCATAGCAATTTGTTATAATTGATGTTTGTTATATGAGGTCCATGTATCTATATATAATACTTTCCATTATATTTCATATTCTTTTCCTTAATATTTTTTAACTAATTCCATTTTGAAAACCTCTTTAGGTTCTGACCAAATACAGGCATTTTTGAGTCATCACAAAGGCGCTGGTGTTCAACATATAGCATTTCATACCACCAACATAATCACAGATTCGCAGAAATGGCTGCAAAATGGAGTGAATTTTATAAAACCACCAGATTTGTATTACAAAGAGGTAGACGAATTTCAATGGAACTAGAATGTCATTTCTTAATATGCAAACTGTGAAAAAGGTCAAGAAACTGTCGTGGGTTTCTTGTGATTGGTTGCACTGCAGGTACTGTGAACGTATTTTTTGTAGATTCAATTAACTCTTGAGAAGTTGCGTGAAAAAGACGATCTAGATGTCCTCACAGGTCTTGGTATTTTAGTTGATGCAGAGAAACATTTTGACGGCCAAAACGAAGGGTATGTCAACAAAATAAACATTCTTTACATTAATGGCGTTCTGTTAGAAATTATATATTCTTTAAATCAACCACCTCTCTTAGGTTATCTTACATCTGAAAAACAACAACACAAAGTGACTCTTGATATATATTAGAATGAATTAAAAACTACAGGTCTTGTTTTTCTTCCAGGTTTTTGTACCAAGTATTCACGTACCCTGTACTTCAATCAGAGACATTCTTTTTCGAGTTGATCCAACGCGATAACGCTATCGGGTTCGGTGCAGGGAACGTAAGCGCTTTGTGGAGAGCGTTAGATGCGCATCTTACTAGTTCACAACCTACTCAGATACAAAACAAAGCGTCTTAGCGGTTTGTTTGTGAAATTTTTAAATCAAAGCATGTTGTATTATTATTATCGATTGCGAGTTATTCATTTTGAATTGTTATTTATAGACGAAGAATATGATATTCCTGTATTTCGACGTTACAACAACTATTGGCATAATATTGGAATGTTGTTTTCTTGTAAACTCGTTGCTTTATTTTGTTTTTATAAGGAGCAGTAAAAGAAAATTGTAATTGAAATGCAGGGATTAAAATGTTTATTAAAACCAAAAATTTGATCCACAAAATGGAATCTGGTTTATAATACGTAATTTCGTAGAGAGTGGTGACAACGGATGATACTTTATAAATGTTGCTGTTATTGCTCTTTATCTCCTGATGCAGCAATAGCTACTGATTTCGAGACTTGATTCCATGTGTAGCAAGAGCTTTGGATGTATTTCGTGGGTGTTTGAGCGAGATTTAGAATCGTTGTGTTCAGTGTTATTTCTTGACAACAACATCGTGAAGAAATATTAATTATTTTTCTTTCCTGACACCGTGAGGAATATTCACTTTCCCGGTCGTCTTTTCTTGAATCCCTATTGTTGAGAACGATCGTTTAAAGGTGATTATGTTTTTAGATCAAAACTTTAGCAGTTGCTATGGCGATGGAGTATGAAACTCTCCCCAGGTGACTTCGTAGAGCTAACAGGAAAGCTCGTACCTTTTCGGTCTTCCGCGTCTTTGAAATGAAATTTTCTTAACACGTGATATTTCTTTCTTAGCCGATCTCTTCAAGACAGAGAGAGAATCAACAAATTTTAAATTAGCGCCGGGAGCGCAAAAAAGAAGGAATACGGTATATCGTAAAAACAAAAAGTAAACCCATAAAATAAAGTTCAAGTAAAATTGTAGAAAAACTTCAAGCATGAAACTGCAACGTTCGAGTATATATTACCTTAAGTGGATTAATTTTCGCGAATTTTGCTCACCATTATAACTTCTTTGGGTTGGCAATATAATGTGTCCACCATTTTTTCGTATCTTTGAAGGAGAAGATGGCATTTGAAGCTCCCCGACACCTTTGCATGCGAAATGGATCATTGAAATGTTTAATGAGATGAGGTCCAACTGAAAAGAGAAAGATATGCCTGAAAGGATGGCAAGTAGCAGGCATCAAGGACGCGGTGGAAAAAGGTTTATCTAAATTACCCTGCCTCGACCCATTTGAAGATACCTTAAGGAAATTAATTTAATATTTTAGAAAATTTCGCGGAAAAAAGGGAATTTAATTTCGCGGATCAACATGATTTGGAAATTTCGCGGACAAAGTCTATCCAAATTTTGTAAAATTTTAAGTTTTTTGGAGAGAGTTGATGTTGTTGAGGCTGCTATAGCTGTACCACAAAAAAAAGCGAGAGAAAACACAAATCAAGGAAAAACCAGCTCCACGACGTAAAAACATTAGAACCCTTTTGAAGCAATGTACGAAATGAAAATGAAGAAACCACCATTGTTATTGATTAAATATTGTTAAACTAAATGTAGTGTTTTCATTGTATCAACCTAACAAATTTTAGTCTCAAAACACAAATTTTATACTTTAACATATATATACCGTAAGATTCCAATTCGCGAAAAATTTGAAAACCTCTGATTCGCGAAATTAAGTCCTCGCGAAAATTTTGAAAACCTCTGATTCGCGAAAATAAGTCCTCGAAAATACGACTTTTTTCGACTCGCGAAAATAAGTCCTCGCGAAAATTAATCCACTTAAGGTAGAAACAAAAAGGTTTTGAACTTTTGCAAACTGATGCGAAAATGTTTATACCAAAATGGTTCTTATTAACAATTTTAACTGAACGTGTCATTCACTTATTTCCGCCAAAATCAAGATTTTAGGAATTTGTGTTATATATATATAAAATAATTTCTAAGTTTTACTTACTTCGTTATATAACATGCACCGTTTATTATTACTTCTTATGTTTGCTTCGTAATCGCTAATGCGCTGTTTGATTCTATGTAATTCACACTTTTGTTGGAAACTAATAACTTTGCTTATTTTGCTGTAGTAGGTATTTGTTTTAACGTTATGAGGTACATGTGTATATATATATAATGTTGTTTAAACCTTAAAACTCCTGTAATTATTGTATTTGTTTGTATGTGTCTGCTTTAGTGTCAGGGTTTTAGCTGCTAAATATTAATTCCACAAGAGTTCAATGTCATGAAGCTTGTTTCTCACTCATATAACTTATGTAACATGACACAAATAGGTTGTCACAACTTGAAAGTAGCTTGAATTTGGATTAATATTTCTTCAACTTAATTTTAAATTATTTTATTTACAAAATTTAATGAATTTAGACACAGACAATACGTGTTGTCTCACTTTAGCATGGTTCATTAAATTTTGTAAATAAATAAAGTGACTGAATTAACCCTAATGTTGGTAACGGGTGTAAACGAGGGTGTCTATCCCCTTTTCGTTAGCACAAGATGTTTGGTGTAACTGTTGAGGTGGGCGCCACTCCTACCACAAACACTCGTACTTTACTGCATCGAAGTGCTACTCATTTGCTGAGTTGGTGAGGCAGGGGATGATTTGAACTCACAACCTCAGAAATCAGAAATTGCAAGCGATCTACCAACTGAGCTATCCTGACCTTAAATAAAAGTAAATGACAGAATTTAAAATTGTAAATAAAAGAAATTGGATGAATATTTTACAGACGCTATTTCCTTAAGCTATTTTCATCCGGCAAAAACAATAGGGGGTACCTAATAGCGCCTACAGTATATATATATATATGTTTGTTGACTGAACTGTTTGATTTATTTACAGAGTAGAAATCATGGATTCCCTAGATCTCTCCAGGTGGTTTGATGAAGTTCGGCGAATGAACAAACGTCAGTTGTTCTATCAGGTTCTTAACTTTGGCATGATTGTGTCTTCAGCATTAATGATCTGGAAAGGCCTTATGGTAGTTACTGGTAGTGAAAGTCCAATTGTAGTGGTTTTAAGTGGCAGTATGGAGCCTGCCTTTTATCGTGGTGATTTGCTTTTTCTCACAGATGACAAACAAAAGCCTGTTAGAGCTGGAGAAATTGTTGTTTTCAAAATTGAAGGACGCGAAATACCCATTGTACATCGTGTCATTAAGGTGCATGAGAAAGAAGATGGTTACGTTAAGTTTTTAACCAAAGGTGACAATAACAATGTTGATGATAGAGGGTTATACGCTCCAGGACAAATGTGGTTAGAGAAAAAAGATATGGTTGGCCGTGCAAATGGTTTTCTCCCTTATATTGGTATTGTCACAATATTGATGAATGATTATCCCAAGATTAAGTACCTCATCTTGGCTGGTTTAGGATTTTTTGTATTAATTCACAAAGAATAAACCAACTTAAATTTGTTTCTGTTTTTAATTGACTCGTAAAATGTCTTTACATTTCATGGCGATATTTTTGAAAGCAGAATAGTATTTCTCATTTGTATGTTATACATGATATAGTAATGTGAGAAAAAATGTTAGTCTGTGTATTTACTAGTTAACTATTCATTATATATATATATATATATATATATATATATATATATATATATATATATATATATATATATATATATATATATATATATATATATATATATATATATATATATATATATATATATATATATATATATATATATATATATATATATATATATATATATATATATATATATGATTGAATTAAAAGACATTATTTAATTGTTTAAAAAAGAAAAACCGAAATACCAAAAGAATAGTGAAAATAAATCTTAGTCATATATATTTATTTTTCACATTTCACAAGATGACAGAAAATAAAACAATTTTAGTGACAGGTGGTTCTGGTTACATTGGCAGTCATGCGGTAGTGGAGTTTGTTAAAGCATCCTACAATTGTGTTATTGTTGATGCCTTTTCAAATTCATCCTCAGGTGAGCATAGTTGAGTACTAACGAAGACTGATAGTGGTGTATATATATATAAAATATAATATAT
The DNA here is from genome assembly GCA_963930725.1 of Candelabrum cocksii. Taxonomy (NCBI): domain Eukaryota; kingdom Metazoa; phylum Cnidaria; class Hydrozoa; order Anthoathecata; family Candelabridae; genus Candelabrum; species Candelabrum cocksii. Next base: position 18,201,965 of record OZ005664.1, read on the forward strand.
TCATGAAAAATAACCTTTATTCTACCTGGTTATTTAATTGTATTTTATTTTTCTATTCATTTTATTACTGTCAATTCCTCATTCCATCATTCCATGATGAGCTGAATCCTTTTAGATGTTATCAAGCAAATTGAGAAGATTGTTGGGAAATCAATTTTGTATTATCAAGTGGACCTTCTTGACAAAGAAAAACTGGATGAGATTTTTACCAAGGTTGCGAAGATTTGTCATTATTTCACGTGTTAGCGATTAAAAGGAAATATTTTCATCCTCTGTCAAGAGTATCTGACTAAAGAATTTTTACAAGTATTAGTAGTTTCTTTAATGATTTTAGCATAAATTTGATGCAGTCATCCACTTCGCTGGTTTTAAAGCAGTAGGCGAGTCATGTAGAGAGCCGCTGAAGTACTACCATAACAACATCACAGGAACGATCATGCTTCTTGAGTGCATGAAGAAACATCTTGTCCATAAAATCATCTTCTCATCATCTGCAACTGTTTATGGGCAGCCGCAATACTTTCCAGTGGATGAAAAACACCTGGTAGGAAACTGTTCCAATCCTTATGGTACTACAAAGTACGTTATCGAATTGTTGCTTCGTGATACAGCGAAGGCTGATCCAAAGTTACAGGTGGTGTCACTTCGCTACTTCAATCCGGTTGGTGCTCACCAATCAGGATTGATTGGAGAGAATCCCAATGGTATTCCGGCCAACTTAATGCCTTTTGTTACCCAGGTGGCTATCGGACGCCGTAAGAAACTCAGTATATTTGGCAATGATTATGACACTGTGGATGGGACGGGTGTTCGAGATTACATCCACGTTGTTGATTTGGCTTTGGGGCATTTGGCGGCTATGCAAAGAATAGACACTTTTGCAGCGGGATTCTACACGTATAATCTAGGGACGGGCTCCGGGCTCTCGGTATTGCAGATGGTGCGAGCAATGGAGGAGACTAGTGGACGGGAAGTGCCTTATGAGTTGGCCCCACGTAGAGATGGTGACGTTGCGGCGATATATGCGAATTGCGATTTAGCTGAAAAGGAATTGGGGTGGAAGGCAACGAGAGGTGTGAAAGAAATGTGCAGGGATGCGTGGAATTTTCAAAGTAAATTATCTCAATGAATCATTGGTCGTCTTATCGGAAGATGAAGGCAGGATTTAAAAAAAACATGCACTTGTATTTGTTCGTTTAGCTATTTATGACAATTTTCTTAAATTTAACTTTATAAACCATGAATTGTGAATAAATCATTTTTTCCGATGTGTTTTTTTTCCTTTATTTGACGTAAACGCGAGATACGTTCACATGAATATATTCCTGCATTACATGTTTCGCTTCAGTATAACTTGTAATGTAAGAAATTTACACAAACCAAATAGAAGCGTCGAACTCCAAGACTCAATATTGGCTCTCTAAAAGTCGTTCAGACATCACGGAAACCATTTTTTCAGCGAATTTTCGGTCTTCCGTTTGGTAGGGGATCAGGAACATCATCGGTGATCACCTTTTTGCCCAGATTTATTATTTGTTCATTCTAAGCATTGGTTCGAACTGCTTCAGAGACAGATCTAATTTGGATATTCTCAATTTGTATGCGCCTGGTTAGAGATCAGTCCACTGCATTCCATGCATTTGAAATTATCGAGTTGTTTTGGCCGACCAGTCAGATCAGAGCATCTTGTGTATCCAATAGCTGCAAAATCGACAGAAGATGGAATTAGAACCAACAATGCACAATAGTTCTAAAGAATACGATGTGCTGATTTCCCCGACAAAAGAGAAATCTTGAACCGTATGGATTTGTAACTAAGTTCATAGCCGATGGGGTATGGACCATGCGAAGGAATCAACTTTGAGAGTTCATGTATTGAGAAGAAGACCAAGAGCCATTTGCAAGGTCATCTCTTATCCACAAAAATAAACCAGAATGGTTGCTAGGAGAACGGTCTTTCCAGTTCCGTTGGGATCATCAATGACAAACAGTCCACCTTCTTCATTGTCAACAGAGGCCTTGATAAATGTTTCATAGACACTTTTGATCGTGATGAAATGTCATCTTCTTGTCTCTGGCTAAATCCTTGATCTCAACCAGCGCTTTTTGCAGCATGTAGTCTCTGCACAGCTCAATTTTGAACTCATCGGAAAGAGGATCATGGTTGTTACGAAGAATCGCCGAAGGGTGGTTTCGGACTTGATGGTTGAGAGAGGCCTCCGCGTCATCTTCAAAAAGACCCGTCTTGATGCAGGCCTCCTGACATGTCTCGCAGACCTGGTTGGGTCACTGTACTCCATCAAGGACAACAGTTCAATAACTTTTTGGGATAAAAACATTCCTGTAGCTCCCTGAAGCACCCGAGCTGATTTCATTCGAAAGATCTTTAAGCACAGCGACCTTTGGGACCATGCATAAGGCTTCAAGTTTACGGAAAATATGCGTATGAAGAATTGTGGTGGGAAGAGAATGCAAACTTTGCAAGTTTTTTCAAGGATTTGTCGAGGTAAGTTATTTAAAAATTAAGTAAAACAAAATTATAGCCTAACACGAAGCATTTGTTTTGTCCCAGCTTTCATTCGTGCTTTTCTTAACTCCGTCTATATTATTTCTTCTCTAATCTTCTTGTTGTTGGCGTATTGTCTCTTTCGTCGCGTTCTGTATTTCATTCAAATGTTTTCGTGTACATGACATGACATCCTTCTTCAAACAGTGTACTCCTGTGGTTTTAATACTTTTGGGTAATTTCTAGGTTTTCTTTAATGCACTCGTTCTCGTCAGGCTCGTAGCTGTGCTGGTGCACGAGAGTTTGTCCTCTTCCTAGAATTCGAAACTTAGGGGAAATGCGATTGGGCTCCTCAGTCTAATGGATGTGGCGAAAGAGATCCTTTGTTCGTTTTTATCAACTGCATTTTGTTGGACGTTTTAAAACCGTTGTGGTTGTGCAGACCCTGCAATATTTCGACCATGATTTTATTACGGCTCTTGAAGTTGTGAATGGTACAACGTACTGCTCATTTTAACGAGTTTGCAGTTACTGAAACAATACCAAGCGAGAATGTACGTCGGACAAACATTGTTATCTTCCAGGAATGCATAGATTGTTAAGGCCTTCTATGGAGAACGTAATTTTTCGGGGATATATGTGTGCGTTGTCACTCTCTAATGACAACTTTCTTGATTATGAGAATCTTATTGCGTTGTTGGATTATGCACAGAAAATCTCCATGTTGCATATTAGACAGCTCATATTCTCACAACGTGTTCAAAGTAGCCATTACAGCTGGCAACGACTATCATATTAAGAGTGACGTCTTGATGAAGGACATCAAATTTGAAGATTTTTATGCACGATGGTCATCAAAACCAAGAACAATTTTATGTTTTGTTATTTAATATCCATTGTTATATATAGCGTAAAGATAATTGTTATAATTGAACCAAATTGATTAAGCTTTAGTTACATCAGTATGATGGAGTGAATTTCATTTTTTTAAATTCTGTTTTCGCCGCAGTAGACATTACTAATACGTTGTATCAGTTTTGTTTGATATTTTACCTTGTTTATCCATCATTTAATTGCTTGCAACAATCTATCGTGTTTGTTTATAGTTAACTTTATTTAGCTTTATTTAAAATTATTTAAAATTTTTGTTGGCAAGTTTATACATACATACATAATTCCTCAATTATCATATTACTGTTAACGTCCATAGGACAGGTTCATTGCTTGTTACTTTAACTATGATAATTGAGGAATTCTGTATGTATGTATGTTACCAATCTATGCCAATCTCCTCCCAAAAAAGTCTATATATGGGTAGTCATGTACATATAGTTAAATTAATTATACATTTAAACTGATAAAGAATTTGTTTAGGAAACAATGTTAGCCATTAAATATTTAATTATTATTATAAATTTTAAACCTACGCAATCGATAAATGACACCACATCTAATTAAATTAAATCATTTTAAATAAATAATCAAATAATAATAATAATTGAATAAAAACTTGTCAAAAAAATTTCTTTGGCTAAAAACCATCCCAGGGGCATCACAATCATACCCTGAAAATTTGGTTCCAGTCGTTTGGGCGTGATTGGCGGACAACAAACAAACAAACATACTCAGGTTTTTCCACCATTATAGTGGGATGTGATAAATTTTGCAGTTGAGCTCATTCGCGAAATTTAAACATTTTGCGGATGAGCTATTTCCAAATATTTCGCGGGGACTTAACTTCGCGTTTCGATGTTTTTGAATATTTTCTTAAACCGGCAAAGTTGGCTCTCGATTCGTATTCACAACAAAAAGCCATACATATTTATTGTCGTAAAATCTAAAAAAAAAGGAACTTTTATAGGCGAATTCTGGCCAAGGAAACACTCTTCTGGTGTCGCCTTTAGTATCGTTGGAAAGCTCTTATCCTCAGATACAAAAAATTGTTGATTTATAAAACTCACAAGTGGTCAGTACAGTTAGTGGTTATTAGGAGGTAAAATGTCCTTTTGAAGAGCAGAGCTCTGAAGGGCAAAGCATCAAGTAAAAACAGGAATATTGAGTACTGCAAGTAGTGGAGATTTTGACTGGAAATTTTCTTATAAAAATTTCGCGGATCAGACATTTATTCAAAAATTTCGCGGGGACACAAATTTTCGCGGATGGCTACTTTCCAGATTTTCGCAGGGACTTAATTTTGCGGATTAGCCAATATCCGCGAAATTTAATCCCCGCGAAAATTTATCTCATTAAAGTATGACTTTCTTCCAATTTTCAAAGCTTGACGTAATTTAACAGTTAGTTTTCACGAGGATGCTCCAAAGTTAATACGAGTTCTGGAATTTTAGTTTGCAAAAATCTATTTGTGCATTGATCATACAAAAAATTATGCAAACTATGAATTATCTTAAAACTAGCTGGCGATTAAATAAAGTGAAAACGATAACTGCAAAAGGCTCAACTTATTCAATGATACATATACCTTAAACCATTACTCTAGAGTGTCTAATGGGGCGGCATAAATAGGCAGTTGGAAATATAATAAATGGTGGTGGCAATATACAAGGAGATTCCCTAAAATGTAATAGAAGGGGGGACTTCTATGTCTTATTAATAATTAGAATTTGTTGGAATGAAACTGGAAAGAATGGAAAACTTCTCAACAATTTATTAGTGGTATTTTATATATGCCATTACCAAAAATAAAATTGAGGCAACAACTATTGAAACTAAAAACTATGTAATGCAAAATGCATTGAAAAAATGCAAAATATAACAATAATAACAATGATAGTATATATAAGTAAGAATCTAACGCAAAAGATAATCTAAGAACCACAACAAATATTTACAGGCAATTCTTCATCATGAAATTTTGGGTCAAGCATACATCATTTCGGCCATCAACGACATTGGTTTTGGAATGTGCAACAGTTGTTCAAGATAAGAAGCAAGCTCATCAGGACTTGGCTCCTCAACATTTTCAAGTTTTTTTGAAGAATCTATCTGAAGATACTGCATACTACAACTGCTGTGTATAATTCCCATTCCGAAGTCAATCCCAAGTCTGTTTGTTTCTGAGATTTCTTTTCTTAGAACAGCACCCTTTGCAGTGTCCAACGTTTTATTATCGAGAATCAACTTTGGTTTTTGTAACAATCTTTTCCTTTTTCTTTTTTTCTTGATTCGAAAAGACTTCTTCAAAATGTCTAAAGAGCTAGTGAAACAAATCTTTATTAGTAATATATATATAGATTATATATATATGCTAAAAAAATTTTAAAATCAAACCCTAACTGAAATTAATTCTAAAAGCTAACAATCATTTTCCATTAATTTTTCATCATCTTTTCATTTTTCCATTTTCCCTTCATCTCACTAGAAGGTTATTTTTGGGTTACAGGCCAACTCAGCCAAATAACAGGTCGGTCTACGGACTCGGTCTAGATTTCTGATTTACATGAAAATGAGGACTCGACTGTTTGGGCGGAAACTGGTCATGACGATGTTGGCACACGTAGTTCGAAGTATGCTTTCGCTTCGAGCAAACAGAAGAGTCTTCATTTTGTATGTAATGGACACAGCCAAATCAATATGGCTGCCAACGTTCAGAAATCTCGCTAATATACCAACAAAGAGTCTTCTAAAGATATCATTAGTGGACCAATAGATTGAGCAATAATACATAAACATATTGAGGAAAAAATAAATGAAGAATATAGTAAAGGAAACGTCAAATTCATATGTTAGGCCGAGTTGGCCATACACCTATTTTTGTATATAGGTCTATAGTTGAAATGCAAATTTGGAGGTCAGGGAGTAATCTCTTTTTAGTTGTTAGTGTGACAGTAGGATTGAATTTGTTATTGGTTGTTAATATATAAGTGTCATAACAATTTTGTAGATAATTGTTTTAGACTGTTAATTGGGGGTGTAGCTCGCTAGATAATATTATTATATACATTGATATATATGTTTTCACCCTTAAAATCATATACTTATCGTGCTTTCATAGTTTTCACAGTATGTATTATATTATATCCATACCTTGAATCATTTATTTTTTTAAAACTCTTGCTTTGCTGCAAAGAACTAACCATCAACTTTTCAAAATATAAATCCAAATCACAACTTTTATACTTTATGCCGTCATAGTCTTCGCTTTTGTGACATTTCGCCATGGTATCACTTATCAGATACTAATTTATTGTTTCTGGTCGATGAATATACCTTCATGGACAAATATTCATATAAAGATACATCACGGATATCTAATAAAATTATATATAGATAATTAAATTGCTCTGTCATGTTTTTATTTTGGCTACCATGTTTATTTTTGTGCGCACTGTCCTGGTTACACTCTCCTAGAATCATATCTACTAGCAATACTTTAAAGGAAAAAATTGTTGCGGGAAGAAAATGTTGCGAGCAAATTTTCGCAACTTTCGCGACGTTTTCTTCGATTTTTCAAATAATCCGTAGTAGGCTGTATTAATTTTGGAATAAATTGAGTGTTCAAACGTTAAGTTGCTTGGAACGACAAGAAAAATTATCGTAAGTTCAACTTCACTCCTAACATTTTATGTACGCAACTTTTTATGAATGTCCTGTCTCGCAACATTTAATGTACGCGACTTTTTCTTTTAAAGTTGCAAAAATAAAATCGCAACTTTCGCAACTTTTTCTTCCCGCAACAATTTCTTCCTTTAAAGTAATATAGATGGTTTAAAAATAACTTTTATATCGCCGTGGTTAGAGTTCCGACAGCGGCCCTTTTAGTAGGAATAGGTTTAGGGATAGGTTTAGAGATATGTTTAGGGTAGGTTTAGGGATAAGTTATGTTAAGTTATATTTCTTAGTAAGAAAGTAAATAACTAATTTCCAATGAAATGTTGGGTCTATATCCGCAGAACATGGCCTACTCTACTAACATGCCTCACAAACATCTGGCTTTTTAAAAAACTGTAGGCGAGATTGTTTTAAAGAAAAATCGGGAAAACGTGAGACTTTCTGTACTCTTTAGTAAGAGAAACGGCTGCAATTAAATAAACACGGGGGTTTAAAAAATTAGATATAAAAAATTATAAAATATCGTTTGATTTTGTTTCTTCTAAAATAATATTTTATTGATAAAATTAATAAACTTGTTTTGTATTTGTATTTAATACAGTCAAAAATAAACTTAATGTTTTACTAAACTATCTTTTTTAATTTAAATGTCCCCCGGAATTTGATTGAAACTTTCAAAAGTGAGAAGCGAAAATTTTTGTAAGAGCGATTTGAGTTGAAGGATGTTACATGTGAATAAAAGTTGTTATTGTGAAAAGAAGTTTAAAATTTATTATTAGTATCATGGTTTACAAATGTTGTGTCGCTGGATGTAGAGGGAATTATGATCTTGAAAGCAAAGTTAAAGTTTTTCGTTTGCCACATACAAAATACGCTGAAGAACGACAAAGGTTTGTGTTTTTTTTTTTTTATCTTTCTCTGTCTCTCTTTGACAAAACACATTATTTGAGCAAGTTGTCTTTCAAAAAGCGCAGTTTTGAGATAAGTCTAGTAGAATTTTTATTGTCTTCGATGCAACAAATTCATTCCTTTTAATTATCTTGTTTATGATATTTTAGGTGGTTGGCAGCAATCCCTCGTGATAACATACCAGATACTGCTAACACGTTTATATGTGAAGAACACTGGCCAGAAGGCTATGAAACAAAATTGGTATATGGAAAACTTAAACCTTTGAATCCCCCATCAGTATTCACACACTGTGTAAAAACAAGCTTGATTCCAACTCAGCCCCCTCCTCCAAGACCAACTAAACGAACACACTCTGAAACCAGAAACACTCAACCAGATGAACTAGAATTATTTCTTCAGAATGACCGCATTTCTTCGTTTAAAGAATTGAAGGAAAAAATATCTGAAATAATAGAACCCTATTGTGCATTAGTTCTTTCTCAAGATCAAGATTTAGTGATAATTCAAAGCAAAGAGTATTTTGACGATACTGGACTACCCAAATTTATGTTAAAGATATTTAATAATTTGACATTTGTGAGCTCTCATTGTGGAAATCGATGTGCTATCAAACCGTTATCTTCTAACAATATGACAGTTTTAAACTCAAAATCGAGACTGGAAGTAGCTTTGAACTTTTTATACTCACTGGAACTAAACAACAAACAAAACGTAATTGTTGACCAGTTATTGTCAATGGGGTCATTAACCCATGTTGGGGACAAAAAGTATTCTTCAGAAACAATTGCTAGGGCTTTTGAATATTTTTCTATCTCACGATCATTATATTCACGCCTGAGAGATGATTATCAGTTGCCTAGCATTAATTTGTTAACAAATTTAACAAGTAAAGTTAGCAACACTAGTGATGAAGCATTTTTAAAAGGTTATTTTCAAAAGTGCACCGATCAACAAAAAAACATTGTGTTGATCATAGACGAAATCTATGTTAAACCTAAATTGACCTATCAAGGAGGAAACGTGTTTGGAAAGGCAGTCAATTCACCGAATAATTTTGCCACAACAAAATGGAAAAAGTTTTTGTTCAAAGTATTGCCCGTTTATTCTCTCGATGCTACGTTTCAGTACAATGAAACAGTTAAAATCTTGGAAATGGTGCAAAGAAATGGCGGTACAGTCAAAGCTATTTTGTGTGACAATAATAGAGTCAACCAACGGTTTTTTAAAATGTTTGAACTTGAAAATCCTTGGAAAACGGTCAATAACGTATTCCTACTTTATGATTATGTACATCTGATGAAGACAGTCCGCAACAATTGGATCACTGAGAAACTACAACAACTTAGTTTCAATGATAATCAAATTGCAAAATGGGGAGACATTAAAGCCCTTTTTGAAAAAGAAAAAAATGAAATAGTGAGACTTTCAAAACTGACAGAGAAGGCAGTTACACCGAAACCGATTGAGCGACAGAATGTTTCTTTGTGTTTAAAGGTGTTTTGTGAAGAAACAGTTGCAGCGTTAAAATTAAGTGATGGTGACAGCGACACAGTGCAATTTTTAACAAAATTTGTGCAATTCTTCAAGATTACAAATAGTCCGAGTGCACAACACTAAAAATCGTGGTTTGTGGGAAAAAAATATACTAAAGCTGATACTTTGTCTATAAGTTCTCTCGGGTGTCTAGATCTCGCACAAAAAATTCCCCATCATTCCCATGTGGGAAAACCTCGTTTTCACGCCCTTTTTATAATGACGCAAGAGCAAAATAAGGGCAAATTCAACTTAATGAAATATAGACATATTATATATCATTTTCTAGCATTTCTTATGCTGATCAACTTTGCCTTTAGAACCATAGTCTAAAAATTTACAGGCATCAACACAAAGCACATATCATTCAGCGTAGTAGAAATAATTCTATTAAAAATTCAAATTTTATAAATCACAAATAATGTCAAATATATTATCATGATCAGCAGTCATCGATTCGTGAAGACCGTTTATGTTGTCTTCTTCTGCATCAACAGCGAATTCCTGAGAAAAAATACAATATATAAAATAAAAATAACAGAACATTGTTCTTTTAATTTTATTGTAAAATATACACCATTTTACGCTTATCGGAACCTTTTTAATAAGTTACAGACATTATTTGACTCTGAATTGTTTTAAAAGTGATTTCAAGGCTTGTGAAACTTACTTGACGGTTGGAACACTCAAGACCACGACACTCCCCACAAGTAGTCATGCATGGTATACCATATTTTCGGCATGTACATGTCCTTGCTCCGCACGGATTCTTTGTGGTTATCTGAAAGCAATTTAGTTCACAATTTATTTATCTAGAGCAAGGAAAAACAATTAAATACCCAGACGATATTAAAAAAGAGTAACAGTCAACTATGTAGTTCAATAGCTGTGAAAATGATTGTTTGAAAAAATAAATAACCTTGCAGTTACATCGGATTACATTGGCTAACGAGTCTGGAGCAATAGCTTGGTCAGTCATGATGGGTATCAAAGATCCATTTTGCATCTTCCAACCCCAATCTGTTGGCACTACTTCTACTTCATGTTCTTCCTCGACCAGTGACCACAATAATACTTGGTAGTGAGTTCTCAAACCATGAAAATACGCCGCTCTTTCACTCGGTGGTAGCTTCTCTGGTGAAATCACCCCTTTGCAAGCCTGATCAATGTACTTGTTGTACTTGTCAAAATTATAATAACGAAAATCTTGGCGAAATACTTTAAAAACCCTGTTAGTTTTACAAACACGAATCTAACAGTTTGATTTTATAAGTAAGTTTTTTTTCTTGTACAAATTGATAAAATGTAACTAACCTCAATTTTGAAAGTGTATCATCTTGTTTCCCTCCATACAGCAATACAAAGGCCTGGACAGAAGCACTACCAACGTCAGATTGGTCACTCCAAGGACTGCTCACCGTCTCAGCTATACTTTGCCATGCTTCAGAGTTGGCTAACAACTGAAAAACTTTTGGTTTTCCTTTACTTGCCACAGCTGATGTTGTGTCGCATCCTGACCAGGCATGAAGAAAGAGTAGATGCTCTTGGACGGCTTTATTTCTTGTACAAGCATCTTTGACACTCCACGCTTTACCGAATCGTTCTTGCAGGAAGAAAATTTCTTTTATTTCAGCCACCCAATGATGAACTAGCATCACAGCAATATCAGTGTCATCGGCAGCAACAGTTACGGGATTCTCTTTTGCATATTCTATAGGTTTCTGTACAATGGTAGTATCAGCATCTCCACCACAGTTTATAACAGTGAATGCTCGTTTTAGGTGAGTTGAAAGGAACACGATGAGACCAACTTTGTTTTCGGTGTTGCTAAGAAAACGATCTTGAGTAAACGGGACATGGTTATCTGCACTGATGCTTACGTTGCTACTTTGTGGAACTGAACTTCGACGCACGTGTTCGTGATCTTTCGTACTTTTGTCGTTGTAGCCATCAAAGACAATAGTGATGTTTGTTTAGTAGTTTCTTCTTAGATACTTGAAGTATGTTTCAGCAATGGCACTGAACTTCATACCTTTTGACCATCGTACTCTATGTAAGAGAGCACCACCATCTACTACATAGATACTGCTGTTAGTGATATCTTCCTTCGTGATAGAGGAGATGCTTATGACTATGTATATACATAACTTATATTGAGTCACATACAATTGATGCCAATACAAAAGAATAACGCTTTTTTAGCTACGTACAGTTATAAAAATAAACATTCGAACATCAGATTGCATAATTTAAATTCGAATTTTGTGACCTTCTTTCGGGTATAAATTCTTAAATATGCATTTTTAGACTATAGTTCTAAAGGCAAAGTTGATCAGCATAAGAAATGCTAGAAAATGATATATAATATGTCTATATTTCATTAAGTTGAATTTGCCCATATTTTCCGCATGCGTCACTATGAAAAAGGGCCTGAAAACGAGGTTTCCCCACATGGGAATGATGGTGAATTTTTTGTGCGAGATCTAGACACCCTAGAGGACCTCTAGACAAAGTATCAGCTTTAGTATATTTTTTTCCCACAAAATATCTTATACACCTGGACTAAAATGTGAAGCATAATTATGAAAATGTGCATACCAGAGATGAATTAAGAGCAGCCTTTTCCTCAGTTGATGATGATCGTTTACTGTTTTTGTTAGAGTTAGCCGATATGACCGAGAAGATGGGATGTAAGAAACAAGGTAATCGTATCAAGCAATTAACGAAAGACACGTCTCGGGCATTTGCTCACACTTGCAGAGGTATGGTTGACCTAGTAAAACATCTGTTGGCTAATGGATTTAGTTACGTTTGTCTGGGGCACTTCTCAAGTGACCCGATTGAAAAGATGTTTGGTAAGCTAAGACAAGGTTCGGGAGGAACCTATTTCATTAATGTCCAGCAAGTTCTGCAGAAAGTCGCTATTGCCAACACAAAACTGTGCTTGGATTTGAATATCAAAATAAATGAGGTGTCTGCCGAGCATTCATGCGAGAAGTGTAAATTTATAATAAATGATGAATCTCACATGGAAGTTTTTGAAAATCTTGCTGCCATTGAAGAATCTGTAAATAAAGATGTTAAGAATGCGCTGGTGTATATAGCAGGGTACGTTATGAGAAAAGATTTAAAGGTGATGTCTGATACGTATGTTTACCTTAACGAATATGGGGATTTTATTCACGAATTGAATAGAGGTGGTCTAGCTTTACCAGGAGATAATGTTTGTCAGTGGGTTATCTATTCATACATTTTATTTCACGAAATATACAGTTTAACCTGTAGAAAAAGTTTATGTAATGTGCTAATGATGGTTTCGGACTTCCACCGAATAGAGAATATTGAGAAACATCACGGTCAAATTCTCAGCAATATACTTCTGAACAATTATTCTCGTTTATATACTCCAAGATCATCTAAAGAGCGTAAGCTAAAAGTTTTGAAACTATCTGAAACCTAATTTTTATGTTTCTGTTTCTGTGTTTATAGAGGAAATACGGTATATCACATCAGAACAATTTTTTAGAATCACAATGATATTTATTTATTTTAGTGGAAATGTTTATCATTATTTTCTGGTGTAAAATTAACATATATTGTGAATGAAGAAAGTTTTAAAACTACTTATAGTTCCTACACTTCTCTGTATATTTGCATTATAAATGCCAATTTCGTATTAATCAATGAACGAAAACCCCATATATTTAATTCAAAAAATGAAAATACGAATAAAAACTAACTAAGGTCTCGAATTTTAACAGATTTGTTTAAAAATCATCAATATATTAAGTTAAAATCTTTTGAATATTCAGTTAAATAAAAAAAAAACATGCAGAATAACTCGCCTACAATTTTTTAAAAAGCCAGATGTTTGTGAGGCCTGTTAGTAGAGTAGGCCATGCCGCAGAAGTATAAGACCGCTGCCGGAACAATATCTACGGCATTTTTATATTAGGTACTTTCGGTAATTTTGAATCACTTTTCGGTGTTTAGCATGAGTTTAGTAGAGTAGGCCATGGTGTTTAGCAAATTATGTTGGAGAAAACAATCAGCTTCTCCGCTTTGTTTAAAATAAACTCAAGGGCATCTTCAAGCCATTTACCATTGTACCTTTATAATGTTGATCGAAGTTTGCATTACATTAGTAATTGTACCAGTTGTTTATCTTGTTTACAACTACATCAAACATGTGTTCGAGTATTCAAAGTATCCCCCTGGTCCTTTTCCGTTACCATTAATTGGAAACATCCATCAAATGATGGGGAAACCACATCTTTCATGGAACAAACTTGCTGAAAAATATGGTGATGTTTTCAGTCTCAGCCTAGGAACTGAAAGAATTGTTGTACTGAATTCTATAGAACCAATGCTTGATGCTTTCGTAACAAAAGGAAACAATTTTTCAGGTATTAATATATATATATTGTCATAGTAAAACAAAAGATGTTTATTATATATAAGTTTATTTTATAAGATTATAAAATCTAAAACAAAATGATAAAATTTATAACAAAACAATTGCTCTGAATGGAGTCACTCACATACAGATATCTGGTAAAAACGAAAACGGAGTGACACCATAAATTATATAAATCCTATTGTATATACAGTAGGTATATAAAATAAATTATCCCTTAATGAATGTTTATATAATTAATTTGAAAAGAATTTAAAGGAGAAGTTAAGTCTGTTTTTAAAATATATATATTGAAAGATATTAGGTATATATTTATAAAATGGTACATTTACCATAACATATACATTACACATTGTTTTTTTTATAAGAAACCTAGCGAAGGGCCTAGTTCTAAAAGTTTCTTATTTATAGTTTGAAATACCATGTTTTTAGTTCTAAATGTTTCTTATTTTGTTTCTTAGTTATATCAAATCAAGCATAGTTCAAACAGTTTCTTAATTTTATGGTTTTTAGATTTGTAGATCACACAGTCGATTGTCAAAACAGAAAACAACAATCATATATTATATATACACAAAATTTAATGTTCGAAAGTTACGTTTGATCTATATATATGCAGTGCAATGATCTCATTTGATTCCATTTAAATGATATGAATTTCATATATAATCTTCTTTGATTTATTGTAAGGCTTCAAAAAATATTTTGGAATTAGTCATAACAATATAGTATATACTAATATAAAGAGGTTTCTTATAAAAAACCCTGTGTAATCCTACTATAATGGAGGAAAAACCTGAGTATGTTTGTTTGTTTCTTGTCCGCCAATCACACCAAAGCGACTGGATCGATTGGAACCAAATTTTCAGAGTATGATTGTGACGCCCCTGGAATGGTTTTTAGCCAAAGAATTTTTTTTTTTTGACAAGTTTATACATACATACAGAATTCCTCAATCATCATGTTATTGTTAGCGTTCGTAGGACGGGTACATTGTTTTATAAATAATAATGTATATAATATTTATAAAAATAATATTTTTTTTTACAGTAGGAATTTTTTTTTAAATCTTGTTTATAGTCACTGAAAGTTTGCAGAACATGTGTGTGACGTAATTCAGTGCAGAATATATTATGTATAATGCCAATGCCATGTCATCGCAGAACAAGTGCAAATTACAAGTTTAACAAGAGAAGATTCATATCCATTCACAGAAACACTGTTTTTTATTGTACAAATAAGAGAGAAACTGACTTGGCTTATGTAACAGATATCTGATATAATACCATATATATAATACTCTAATTTAGCGATAAGAATATTATAGTCAGCATTATATATATATAGTCCGGGGGCCAGGGGGTAAACTTAAAGAGTCAGGGGACAAATTCTTTCCTATGCATAGGGTAGGTATACTATTGGGGCTTCAGAAAAAAAGTGTTTGTTAGTCTGAATTTTTTTGCCAACATGTATTTTATAGACCAGAATGGGTACAGACAGAAAAATGAACCATAGAGAAGAAAATACAAATACGCTTATAAAATAAAAACTACTACTCCTAACTGGCTGAAATGCGGTAGAAACCTAGCCAATAGAATATGGAACAAATTTAATTATGCAAAGATTCTTCATCATCTTTATGAATTTTGCTGACGTCAACAAAAATTTGCTGATTATTTGCCAATTTTCCATAATTTTGCGTCAATAAAGAGCTGTAAATACCTAATTTGAGACATTTTTTGTATACATTCAAGGGAAGAGTATGACAAAGCTATATTCTATCAGCCTAAATTGGAAAAAAACAAAAAAACAATAATGGCGTGTATTTTACAGACCAGAAAGTAAACAAACACGAAAAAACGGAAATTCTTAGATTTTTGAATAATTTCCTCACAAATAGGCTCATAGAATAAATTGTTACTCCTAAGTGGCTGAAATTCGGTAGAGATCTAGCCAATAGAATATGAAACAAATTAAAGTATTCATAGATTCATAATTTCTATGAATTTTGCTGACGTCAGCAAAACTTTGGCGTCAATAAACAGCTCTAAATACCTAATTATTTGAATAAAATTTTTGCATAAATTCAGATCACCATTCTATCATCCTACAAATAAAAATAATCATGGTTTGGCCCTACAGAAATCGATAAAAACCATCAAGAGAATAGACACAAAGCAATAATATACGTGAAATTTCTTATTCGTCTATGTCTTCTAAATCGTCATCAGCCAAGTCGTCTGATTCATCAAAGTCATTTTTGTTCATTTCATTTCTATTATGACATTGCAAGCATTTGCACATTTCTGTGCAGTTCAAGTTAGCCTTTTTGCAATTACATTGATTGTTCTTGCAAGTTGTTTTAATGCAACCACAAGAAACAAATTGGAGGATGGCATCAGGTGCGACATGTTGGCTGGTCCATTCGATTTCTAAATCACCATCGAATCTTTTCCAACCATGACCCTCAGGATCCAAATACTCATGTTCACATTTGAGTGCTTGCCTCCATTCGTAGGCCTGATAATTAGCTCTCTGAAGGTGAAGCCTTAGAGCATTAGATGTTGGTGGTAGTTTGTGCGGATCTGGAAACCAGTAAATAATTTATACCTGGCTTCATTTACATTGCTACTCTCCTTAACACCGTATAATGCACATGTTAACTCCTCCAAGGCTTCAATTATAACATTACTCAATTGATTTGAAGCTCCAAGAAGACCCATTGCATCCATCCATTTTTCCTTCGTGCATAATAACTTCAAACACTTAACTTTGCCAATACCATTGAAGCAACTTGTGGTGTCACATCCAGAAAATGCGTGAAGCCCAGGTAACGCATCAAGTAGATTATCTTGCGAGGAATTAGAAGTGATATCATACAGGATCACCTTAGATGCTGTTCCAATCTCTAATAACAATATAAAATATATATATTCAAGAAGTATTAAACATCAATTCGTGAAAAACGTGTCATGTTTCGTACATTTAATCTATTGTATCTTGCAACTAAATTGGGCAGTAAAATATAATTAAAAACTTACCTAAGAACAATTTTGCCTCAGTTTTCGATGCAAAGTACAGAGATAATATGGCCACATCAGTATCTAATGTAATGATACAAACAGATTCAAAGCCCAAGGAAGTAGCAAACTGCACGCACAAGAGCATCATGGTGTCTGCTTCTTCTTGTGATGATTGTAATTCTTCTATGATGGCTTTTTCCAGGCGCATTCTGTTGACCTTTATGCAGTATGCCTCATCTTCACAAGTGACATACAATTCTCGGTTGGACAGAAATGTGATATTACCTTTATTTTGTGACCAATCTTTAATGAGAAATCATACTAATTCAATTTTGTTATCAGGGTACTGCAAGTACTTGCTCCATGATTTTGGTCTTTGTTGGTTACGCTGTAAAATTTTCATCCTCAGTGACCCTATTGCTGATCGACGTTTTCTCTCGTGCGATTTGATGGAAGAAGGCAGATAATAATCTGTAACGAAGAATGCTCCTTGACAATTTTTGCTGAACAACTTCTTCAGAAGATAATCAGCAATTTCACCAAACGTAGAAAGTGTGGGTGGAAGCTTCTGGAAGAGTACCATTCCATCAAATATCGTTGGAGAGTTTTCTGGACATTTATCAACAACTGCTACAGACTTAGACAACTCTGTAAAAAGCTTTGATTTCATTGTTTTTGACAAAGTTCCGATATCGCGAGCGATGGAAGCAGAATTCCTTTGAAATTACATCTGACGGACTAAGTGCTGTTATTTGAGCCTTTTGATATTCATTTCCGTTAAGGCAGAAGTCGATAAGTGTTTCTGCGCTTGTTGTTGTCACACATTTCACCGTGGCTTCATACCCACTACCGTTTGCATTTGTCTTCTTCTTCACACAAATTATACAACTGTTAGGAGCTAAGGTCGAGGCTATAAATTAAAGATAAAGATTAAGAAGAAATTCTTATAAAATCTCAGGATTCTATGTTCGCTTTCTGGTCTTTAAAATACACGTCGTTATTGTTTTTATGTTTTTTTCTATTCTAGGCTGATAGAATATAGCTTTGTCAGAGACGAATAAGAAATTTCACGTATATTATTGCTTTGTGTTTGTACTGTTCCCTTGATGGTTTTATCGATTTCTTTAGGGCCAAACCATGATTTCTTTTGTAGGATGATAGATTGGTAATCTATACAAAATTTTTATTCAAATAATTAGGTATTTAGAGCTGTTTATTGACGCCAAAGTTTTGCTGACGTCAGCAAAATTCATAGAAATTATGAATCTATGAATACTTTAATTTGTTTCATATTCTATTGGCTAGATCTCTACCAAATTTCAGCCACTTAGGAGTAACAATTTATTCTACGAGCCTATTTGTGAGGAAATTATTCAAAAATCTAAGAATTTCCGTTTTTTCGTGTTTGTTCACTTTCTGGTCTGTAAAATACACGTCATTATTGTTTTTTTCCAATTTAGGCTGATAGAATATAGCTTTGTCATACTCTTCCCTTGAATGTATACAAAAAATGTCTCAAATTAGGTATTTACAGCTCTTTTTTGACGCGAAATTATGGAAAATTGGCAAATAATCAGCAAATTTTTGTTGACGTCAGCAAAATTCATAAAGATGAAGAATCTTTGCAAAATTAAATTTGTTCCATATTCTATTGGCTAGGTTTCTACCACATTTCAGCCAGTTAGGAGTAGTAGTTTTTATTTTATAAGCGTATTTGTATTTTCTTCTCTATGGTCCATTTTTCTCTGTCTGTACTCATTCTGGTCTATAAAATACATGTTGGCAAGAAAATTCAGACTAACAAACACCTTTTTTCTGAAGCCTCAATAGTATACCTACCTTAAGGCATAGGTAAGAATTTGCCCCCTGACTCTTAAAGTTTACCCCCTGGACTAATATATATCAATTCCATATGCAAAATTATCAGTATGAAATGCTTAGCTCTATTCTATATATATATATATATATATATATATATATATACTCATCAATATTGTAAAATAAATATTTTGTATTTTTAAGGTCGACCTCTGAACTACTTAACTGAATTCTCTACTCGTGGTTATAAAGACATTGCAAGTGCAGACTATGGCCCAGTCTGGGTTTCACTGAGAAAAATGACTCATAGTGCATTGAAAATATGTGGAAATGGTACTGACAAAATGGAAGACAAAATGAAATTGGAAAGTGAACAGCTCCACAAGAGATTGAGAAAATATCTTGGCGTCCCCGTAGATTTCAATAAGGAACTTGGTATATAATTTTGTGGTATTGTTTTTAGCCTGTCTTACTAAATATATATATATATCTATAATATATACTTGCTTTAACTTAGTAACTGATTTTATTTCAAAAAAATGTTTATGTTACTAATACACGGATTGATCAATATATATCTTTGTGTTAGGAGCTGCAATTATGAACATCATCTGTAACGTTTTGTTTAACGATCATTATGAACCTGAAGATAAAGAATTGGAAGAAATCATTAAAATTAATGATGTCATGATGAAGACATTCAAGCTCACAGACTTGATTGTTTTCTTTCCTTGGCTTCGACATTTACCTAACAGGAAATTGGCCGAATTTACAAGATACATGCACAAACGAGATGATTTTTTGCATGCAAAACTTGTAAAGCATCGAGAACATTTTGATGGAACCAATGTGAAAGATTTTACTGATGCTCTTTTAAAATTGCATGCTGATAAGTCTATGGTGAAGAATGCGTCTGAAATAACTGATGACCATTTGGAAATGGTTTTAATGGATATGATACTGGCTGGTTTTGATACAACAGCAACAACCATTCGTTGGATTGTTTTGTATCTAATGCATTGGCCTGAATACCAGGAAAAGCTGAACGATGAAATGACCACTGTCCTTGGACCAAAGGTGTATCCTACGTTGGACGACAGACCAAATCTTCCATTAGTGATGTCTACTATTCAAGAAGTTTTGCGTTTTTCATCCATTGTTCCAAGTGGCTCCCCACATAAAAGTACAAAAGATGGAGAGATTATGGGCCATCCAATACCTAAAGACACCACCATATTTTACAATGAGTGGAACATGCATTTCAACGAAAACATATGGGAGAACCCACAAAGGTTTCATCCAGAAAGATGGTTGAATGAAGAAGGTCAGTTTTTTGCAACCAAAGGAAAAAGTTTTGTGCCATTTTCAGCAGGAAGAAGAATTTGCTTAGGTCAAACCATAGCTAGAGCTGAATTGTTTCTGTTCATGTCGCGTATGATCAAAGATTTCCGTATTGAGTTTAATCCTGAAGAAGGTCTGCCATCTTTGGAGGGGATTCAAGCGGACCTTGTCTACCCTCATCCGTACACTGTGATATTTCGATCAAGGGAAGATTCCTTGATGTAATCTATTACACATTGCCATACTGCACTATTTTTTATTTATGTAATTTTTATATATTTAAATTTACAAACGTTGTTTGTAGCATTTCAGTGTAAATTGCATTTCTTGTGTATGTGTACCTTTGTGCAAAGTAGTTGTAACTGTAACTTTATTTTGTAAACCTCAGTGTGTTGCCATTTGAAATTAATGCGTTGCTGACAAAAATCAGGATGAAAATCTAAAGTATTTTCAGAAATTTATCGGTGTTTTGTAAATGGTTGAATGTGTAGAAATTTGTAAACAAAATTAATAAAGTTGAATTAAGTTGTAATTTGTTGAAAGATATGTACGTCATCCGCTAATTCGAACACGCAAGGGACCAGACATTCGGTTCGAATTAAGCGAAGTTATGAAGGTAAAATCAAAAAAATGTTTCTTTTTTTTAGTATTTTTTGCATTGAATTGGAAATGTTTTATAGTTGCTTCGATTCAAGCAAATCCGCAATAGTAAATGCCTATTATTTTTACTATTTTTTAAGTGACACAATCGTTTATATACAACTCGTGAAAAGTATTTGTGCAAAGTTTTATTGAAATCGGTCCAGGGGTTTGGAGGAGTTAGCTGACATACATATAGACATCAGTGCTTTTGAAGAGTTGTTGTAAGCATGCGGCAAGTAAACATGGACTTTCTCAATGGTTACATTCAAAAGAGGAAATATGAAACTAGAAATATTGTTCTTGGTAATAAACTTTATCATTATACAAATTCGTAATATATATACAAAATTCCACAATTATCATAGCTTCTTTATATAAAAACACGAGAACCATTAAAACAAGTAAACTTAACGGTATAACTATGTATTAACTAGAGATTTAAAACCAAAAATGCACCAAATATCTCTATCCATCTTTTAATTCATTGAATTAAATAATTTCTTTAATTTAACAGGAAATTTAATAAAAATACATATATTGACGTAACTAAATATTTTATCTAACAAACGTATGGATAATATGTGAACCTCCCAAAATCTCGTTTAATTATCTTAAAATACGCTGAGATGTAAAGAATGTAGCGTGTAGGCGACATGACGTCATCAATAGTCTCCCTCTGCAAAATATGAACGAGTTACATTAAGAAACCTATTCGGTCATTTCGAGTAATTAGTATTGAACCACACTTACATATTGAAATAATAAAATAGCTTGCAACCAACACCTAGCCATATGCGAAAAATATATACAATTCAAATATAATCCCCTGATTAAATACAACTAAAGACAACAATCAAAGAATGTACACGTTGTTTTTTTTATAAGAAAGCGTATGCTCGGGTTTACCAAAAATTAAGAAACTCTTAGAAAACTCAGGCAGGCTAAAACCTTTCTAGAGTTAAGAAACTTTTGTCAACTATGAAAAATATTTTCATACAGTTCAGCCTCAATTATTCTTAGTATACAACGAAAAATTTGGGCGAAAATTGTTTTTGTTTACATTGCGTTGATCAAACGTGTTTAAACAATCAACACATTCGAAAAATTAAATTAATTTAAAGGTAAAATTTAAGAAATTTTTGAGGGTCAGAACAAATAAATTAAGAAACTGGAGGCTCAGCCCATTGCTTAGGTTTCTTATAAAAAACAACGTGTAAATGTCCGATTGAAGCCAACTACCAACCAACTAACATTAGAAGCGTTAAGGGTTAGTCGTCCGAATGTGATTGGTTAGTCAATAGACCTGAAACACAAAATAAAATAATTAGAACAAAGTAGTCGAATTAACCCTAATGTTGGTATCGGGCGTAATGCTGGGTGTAACAATTGAGGCGGGCGCCACTCCACCCATCATCATCCATACTTTACCGCAACGAAATGCTACGAATTCATTGTATCCGCGAGGCCGGTAATATTTGAACTCGCAACCTCAGAAATTCGAAACTGTGAATGCTCTACCAACTGAGCTATCTCCGCTAAGTAAACCTTTTTATTGGTCCAAAGATTTTAGAATATGTGGAATGATGTTGTATTTATGACTATTTATCATTAACAACCTTTCAATATTTTGTATTTTGTTAAGATTTTAATTATTTTGTTAAGATTGGTAAGTCAGTTACAAGAGATGGTCTACCTATTGCAACTACTTACGTTCCTCAGTCTCGTTTTCATTCATCCCTGCTGCTATTTCGCCAACACTCCGACCTTTGGTCTCGGGCACATAGAAGTACGTGAAGAGGAAGAAGAACACGAGAAGAGCCAAAAACGGGACGAAGGTGTAGGGGTCGATGTTATCCTAAAAGATGATTTAATTGTAAATGAACGTCCTCCACAATTAGGGTATAAAAATGACAAATAACTATTGATCAACAAGAGAATGTGACATTTGACCCCTGTGACTGAACCAGGTCAAGCCTTTTGGGAACTTTGTGAAAGGCCATTTGTTGGTTACTGAGTAACTCATATGAAATATACGTGTTTCAGTAAACATGTCAATCTTAAAAAAGGTAATTCAATACGTGTACACAGTGACTGGAAGAACATAGAATGGTGCATAATCAATCATAAACACGTAACCGTGATTCGCATAAATATCATCATCATAAATGAATCACCTGCAAGAGTGGGAAGATGAGATTCACAGCGAAGTTACCCAACCAGTTGATTGGACCAGCTATACTGATAGCTGCAGCAATTGAAGACTGCGTAAACAATTCTGCCACAATAAACCAAGGAATTGCGCCTACATAAATATCCAGAAGATAATTATAGTAAATATACACATGCATATATAAAATGTATAATAAATATTTTAAAAGATTTCTTAACAATGACTATCAATCATAAACTAATATATACAGTTCCTGCTGTCACGTGAACGGCCGGAATGTGAAGAAGGTCATTTAGTAATGTTACTTGTACCAAAGCTACCTGTCGAGTTTACCTGGTCCAATTTGAAACGCTGCGACACTCGCTAACGTGGAGACAACAGCTAAGTATTTCGCCCAGCTTTCCTGGATGATGAAATAGTGGAGTTACGGAAAATGGTGTTATAATTTTTCAAAAACTGAAATT
Source organism: Candelabrum cocksii (assembly GCA_963930725.1). Taxonomy (NCBI): domain Eukaryota; kingdom Metazoa; phylum Cnidaria; class Hydrozoa; order Anthoathecata; family Candelabridae; genus Candelabrum; species Candelabrum cocksii. The sequence goes on from OZ005664.1 coordinate 18,225,360, forward strand.
AAATGCTATAAGCACAAGTTGTAAGAAAATGACAAGATTTTTAGAAACCAACGTGATTTTGATTGCTAGAAAGGATAACCTCTATAACTTACCTCGGATAGAACCATGGCAACTATGACAACAATATACATAATGGCCATTCCTCCCAGACCCAACAACATCAAAAAGCGACGTCCTGCAACCTCTACCAAAACAACCTGAAAACACGCGTTAAAAAATAAATTCTTTGTCTATTATCGGTTTATAATCGAACTCATCCTAGGCTGGAACTTTATGGATCTAGAAATGTCCAAAGGGGTATAAATTTTGAGAGAGAAAAAAAAAATTTCGCAAAATCTTCGTCGTTTTCAAAATTACAGCAGTCCTAAATGGTAAAAAATTTTAGGAGGAAAGAAAAGAAAAAGAAGAAAGAATATCTCAGAATTTTCCAAATTTAGAATATGCAATGGGGACGGACACTTTTACGTGAGTACCTGTATGAACAGGTAAACCTTATAACTAGTTTCAAATATGAGCTTTACATCTTTGAATTTAAATGATCGTAATAAGTGTGGTGCAATGATGTTTTCGTAGAATAAACACTAACCGCAAGGGCTGTCATAAGAACGCTGAGAGCGCCTACACCACAAGTAGCCGCTTGGCTGTTCGCGTCAGTGACGCCAAGTTTCATGAACATATCCGTAGAATAGGATAAAATCTAAAAATATTAGGTTAGGGTTATAATGTTAGGGATTTGATGATAAAATATATCTCAACAACTTTATTTTGGAAAAAGATTAAACGGCGAAGAAGGTAAATGAGCTTACCCCTCCGATGCCGGATAGCTGTTGAGCTAGCTGCATAACAATACTGATCAACAGCGGCTTGTGGTAGTTGGAATTACGGAATAATTCAAACACTGTGACATTTTTAATCGCAGATTCTCTGGCAGCATCTTTCTAAAATGATAAGTGATGAATCTGACAAACAATGAAATTATCAACCATGGCCACAATAATTTAAACCTTTATTTTTAGAATTAAACATTGTGTCAGACAAGCTAGTCAATTCATCAACATCATCAAATCGAGTCTACAGAAATGTCTATCGCGCCACTCATCTCGCTCTTGCATTAGAGTTGGTAGATCTTCAAGTAGACACCCAGCGTCTCTACAGAGTTGGTCGATATAAAGTGTAAGCTGGGCGCCCAACCTGTCTTTTGCAATGTCGTGGAACCCAAAGCAAGAGGTCACTGATAATTTCTTGCTTCGATCTCCAGCAAAATACATTCTGCGTTTGCGGAGAATAGATGAGAGGAATTGATCCGTAGAGTTGTTCTTTAGTAGGATACTGTTTCCAGGTTAAGTTTAAGACAACTCTTAGCATGCGCGTGTAAGTACCATTTAACCTTGACTGAAGGGACTTAGTTGAAGTCCATGTTGTAGCACCGCACATCAATAGAATATAGATTCAACTGTAGCTCTTAAAACGTTTCAATTTAGATTGTCTGACAGGTTTGATTTCCAGACAGCTTGTAGCTTATTCAGGGTAGTCCAAGCTTTAGCTATGTTTGTTCGCATGTCACTTACTGTCAAGTTGATTTGACTTCCTAGATATATGGAACTTTGTACAGATTTTATCTCGTTTCTATAAGCTGTCCTAATTGAGCCTTGTTTGAAGTCTATATGCTCGTCAATTATTTTGTTGGCTGGGTATCCTTGACATTCTTTCAGATAAGGTGAAACCTAGGTCACAATGTTTATCAATAGATGTTCTAAGAACATAATCCAGGATGATGGTAAAAAGAAAACATGCTTGTAGATTTTAGCAATAACACCTTCTATTAGGCTACGGACTGTTAAAATTTGCCCAATTGTTGATATCTTTTTCCTAAAGCCGTTTGGGTTTTTGCAAAGGATTTTCTCCATCTCTGATTGTATTCGGATTTCCTCTTTGCTATATACAGAAGAATGTTGTAAAGGTTTTCCATGTTGCATGATATCTAGGCCTGTCACTTTTCTATTGTTGGTCTTTCTTAGTTTTAGTCTCAGTTTTATACTTAGAGGGGCATCAGCAATTTTCTCAATCTCACCATCAGACACATTAGTAGCACTTCCAAGCAAGGTTTGGAAATGAGCTTGCCATTTATTCAGTCCTCCGTCTGATCAGTTGTTTTCAACTTTGATTTGTTTGTAGTTTTCCTGCCGCTAATTTTGTTGACAGTTGTCCAGGCAAGAGCAAGTTGCTTATTCAAAGATGATTTTCAGATTTCCTGAACTTTACTCTGGATGTAGAAAGTTTGTTTGCTTTAGAAAGTTGTTTTGAGATTAAGAAGTACCTGATTTAACTCTTGGACGTTGTATTTGGAGGGATTTCTATCCTTTTTTGAGGATTTTGCTTTGAGAATGACCATTTTCTTTTCCACTTCAGATGACTCTCAGGGGATCCGTTTCTTTCGCTTCGGTTTTAGTGGAATGTACTCTCAGGCAGCTTTTTCATGAGCAGTGACAAGGTTATTATAAGTAGATAAAACGGTATTTCTACTTCTGCTTGAAGAGCATCAAATCTATTTTTGACAGTTATAGTATATTGTCTCTGGATTTGAGGTCAACAAAGACCAGTCAAACAAAGGTGAGGAAGAAGACCTTTTCTCATTAGCACGAAGATTAATTCATTAAGACATATTTTAGATGACATGATTCTATATTCAGATGATACACCTTCAAAATTATTGCAAGCTTGGTCGACAATCCAGAGCACTATTTTCCACTTTCTATTGACTAAGATGTGTTTTAGCTGAACCTTTACATAAGTGAAACTCCAGAGTTTGGATTTATTTTTTTGAAACTTCGAGGTTAGACATAAAAGACTAATTCCTTTTATGAAATCCTCAAACATACGTCCATTTCTGTTAAGAGATACATGAAAAGTAGATTTGTGCAAATTGCTTCTTCCTAACAGGGCATTCATGTCCCCAGCTACAATTAGAAAATTATGTTTAGGGACTAGTCTGACCAGAGACTGGATTCGAACATTGAAGGGAAAATTTATGTGGGTTTCTTGCATGTAAAGAGTCTTGCGTGTTGATGAACCTGTTTTTATAAACTGATTTTTTAAACACTGTGCCAGGGTCGAAGCAGTAGCAGAAGGTGCTCCTTCTCCTTGTTGACCCACGCAACGAGCAAGGTGGTATGAGTGATTTGTGGTAGACATTTAAAACTTTCAGTGGCTAAGGTACAAACCAATGACATGTCAGGTCTGGCTGTTTGTTAGAAGACTTCATCGTCTTTAAGCAATGTTTGCCTCCAATTATTTGTAAAACGCAAAGATCCCTCAACCAGACAGCCAATAGTTACTACACAGATGCTGTTGAATTTACTGGTCGGAATACCATCCCAGTATTTCTACCCCACGGTTAGAGTCATTTAGAAAGTCTAAATTCAAATAACGTCCTTGGATATACATTTCAGCTATTTATATTCTAAATAATTCACAAACCTTCATTTCATCCATTTCTTCAGAAACATTTTCATACCCTCGAAGCTTTTGTAAATCTATGTGTTGTAGAAAATGTTTTACTCTTAGCGCAAGCACATTCATTTTGTTTCTATGGAATAGCAATTCTTCATAAGATGGTTATAGAAACAAAATTCAATTATAAAAATAAGTTATTTAAGGTTCTACTTTCAATTTCAACTATGTTATAAATTCTTCAAGTTAAAACAGTTAATTTAGACAGCAAAAATAGAACAAAGTGTTTAGTACAAACTTGTGGACGCTGCAAATTCATCTTGTTTGTTGATGAGTAAATAACGCGGGCTCTCAGGGCAAAATGGTAGCAAACATAGTTGTACAACAGCGATTGCGGTTGTGACACCTAACAAATATGGCCACCCGGAGATATTTCCTAGCACCTGGAAAAACAAAAACAAACTTTTAAAACAGATATCTAAACAACAACAAACTTAATTTCGAAAACTATGTGTTTTATTCATCTTCACAACTCAGAATTTTCAGTTTGAATTGTTGTAAATTTTTTCATCGAAATTTTGATGATTCGAGAAAAAAATCCCTGTGAAATTTTTTTGACTCACAAAATTAAATACCCTCGAACATTAGTACTCCAAAGGTACCTCAACAATTTAATTTTCGATAGATTAAAATATGGTAAAAGTAGTTTAAGCTGGGACATTTTAATAACAATACTTTTACCTCGGGCAATCCAAGTATATTTGCAAAAAGAATACCGGATACAATACCAAATTGATTTAAAGTTCCAAGAGCACCGCGTAAACGCACTGGAGCAATTTCAGAGAGATACATCGGAGCAACGACAGTATTTACACCTAAAATATGAGGCAGTTGGTTAATCGTGAATAACATTAAAATGATGATGTAACTTCAAGAAGAGGAAAAATTGTTAAAACATAATATTAAGTTTGAATTAAAGATTCCCTGTAACACCTTAATTTAATTACCAAAGTTTACTAAAGTTTACTAAAGTTTACTAAAGTGAGTGTTGTGTTAGGTATTCAACAGTAAATAATCCTGTCTATGCTATGAAGTGAACAAAAAATCTGGAACCTAAGGTAAAGGTGTTGTTAACGATAATAGCCCTCAAACTGATATTAAGCGTTTATACTGAAATCTATGACTGTCAAATGTAAATTAAATCTAAATGTAGAAACTTTGAAGGGTAGAGCGGCTGAAGTAGTTGACAAGGAGAGGCATTGCAATATGTTGCTTGCAGGAAGTTAGGTGGAGAGGTTCTGCAAGTTTGATAAAGCCTCAAACACACAAACTCTTTTGGAATGGAAACAATACAGATGGTGTTGGGATACTCATTAGGATCAAATCAAAAGGTATCAGATGCAGAATTGATGTAAAATTTGTTCAGGAAGCTATCAGATGCAGAAGAGTACGATGGCCACATTGAGAGGATACCTGAGGAAAATTGTTTGAAGAAAGTGGCCAAAATGAAGTCCAGCCATCAACAAAAGTTCAAATAGAATTGTAAAAGTTGCAACAACAGGATTAGGATTTACTGCTGAGTTAACAACAGGAGTTTAGAAGCAAGGTGAATAAAAGCAACATATCTGGGAATGGTAATAAGGGGATCAAAGGGAGGAACAATGACACAGGACATGATGTTAGATATGTGCAAAGGTTTGTTCAAGAAAAGATGTTTTTGTTGTTTTTTTAAGCAAAGGAAAGGTTTGCTAGTCGTGGATACTGTGAAATCACTCACATGTAGCTGACAACGTTGGTTCAGCTTTTCAAAATCCTGAGACAGATGTGAAGTTTATCGACAGTGGAATGAACCCAATACTTAACCTAAGATGTGTGGCCCGATTGGATGAATTGCGGTAAAGTCCATAGTGTCATTTCTCCCCAAAATTTTGGGGAGAAATCAGGTTTTTGCAAAGTCTTTTGCCTGGGGGGGGGGGGGGGGGGACTCACTTTTTAAGATGCCTATGGAGGAGTAGGTTTTGGGAAGGAATGGGAAATTTTTGTTTTTGCCTGGGGGGGGGGGGGGGGGGGGTGTGATTTTTGGTCAATAATATTAGGTTTATGAATAATAATAGAAATAGACAATAGAAAATTTTGAAAATCTATCACTTAGGGGGGTAGGTAAGGGGGGGGGGGGGTAGTCACTTCTTCGAATGACTGGGTAGAAACATTTTTGAGGAAAAATTGAAAATTTTTGGTTTTGTCTGGGGGGAACTGACCCTGGATGACACTATGAAAGTGGAGTATATAAGGGCGGGGAAGAGGAGAAGGGCATCTTATGAAATGATGGCAAAGAGGAAAGAGATTCTGAATGATATGATGATTGTTAGTGGCTTGAAACAATGTGGTTATATTCAATGGAATGGCAAGTTAGATGGTTTCTCCTGATTTTACACTTGTTTAAAAGATACAATAACAAATGTTGCAATGAGTTTTATTCTTGAAATAGAAGAAATGATATATTGGCAAAAGAAGAAGAGAAGTTATTGGAACAACCAGCAATCAATGTAAAACAATCAGACACTGGGGAGGAGGAAGAACAAGAAGATTACGAAAATAAAGTCAATTCGGGCGAATGCTCAGAGGAAACAAATGAAATTGGGTAAGTATAGAGTGTTGTAAAAGCACCAGTAGTACATTAGAATGATTAAAGAAAAAACCTTATTGACACCTTTCATTAATTTTTATTCACCATTACTGATTTTGGCTCAAAAATTAAAAAGGCTTACAATATCTTCATGTTTTTCCGGATACAAAATTAAAAATTTGAAAGGTATATAATTTGAAAAGTAAAAGTACACTCTCAATGCATGGATTGAATATTGGGAAACATTGTATTTAGAACGAAGCTTAAGACAATAATTTTCATTCATATACATTAGGATAACTATTTCCTAAAATCTCTACAGTATTTCTTTCACCACTTCACTGTAAAAATGACCAAAGAAAAACAGGAGAAGAAGAGTGTTTATTTACTAGCTTCAGACTAATCAAGGAAGCTTACAAACAAAAAACACATACTCTGGCTACCATGGAATCATTATCTTTATTTATTTACGAAAAGATGACAAGATTGTAAAAGAAGTTGTTTTGGTTGGAAAAGCTTGTGTGTGACTGAAAAAATCTTTCGCTTAGAGTAGGGCTTTTTCTAAACCAGATAAAAACAAATTCAAATATACAATGTAAAATAAAACCAAACCAAACCTGCATTTAATCCAACTAAGATTCGACCAATAATCAACAAAACAATTGAATGAGATAGTTTTGTACATGCAAGGAAAATTCCGCCAGAAATAGCAAGCAGATTGTTAATCATCAGTGCTTTCTTCCTGCAAAATAAAGAAGTGAAAACAAACTTCCAGCGATCGAGGAGCGTTAAGTATAGTCAATCGGTTATTCGGTGTATGCTTTTCAGTTCTCTCAAACAGCGACTAACAAGTATATTTTTTTTAAATCCGTTTTATATATCTAAATAATAACAATATCTTCCGCAAGAAGTAAATAAAAAATAGAATATTCTAGAAATCTGCTAGAGATGAATTCTGTGTTTTAACAATTGTTTACCCAAACAGATATATGCTATTGACAAATTGAATTTAAAAACAGCATCCATACATTGAATTCCATAAAGAAAAATCAACAGTGAATCATTTACCTGCCTATTTTTCTCGCAATATGGGGTCCAATGAAAGCGCCAACCATTCCACCAATAGCAAAGATGGCGACAGAAAGAGGCCATAAAAATGTTGAAAAATTCTTGACATCCTTGAAGAAGATTTTGATTATCTAAAACAGCAAATATATAAAGCTTTAGTGATATGTTACTGATACCATTCCTTAAAATAATTTATTGTGCAATTAAGCAATAACATACAATTTGTGCATTGTTTACGTTACTGAGATTGTAACCAAATTGAAACATTCCAATGCTTGCAATCAAAGAAAAGAAAACAACTTTGTGTGTTTTATTTGAAGTCCCTTCAAAACCATCCACTGGTTTATATCCATGTTTTTTCTTCATGACGAACAACTCGAAATTCACTTAACACTTTTGAAATTATTGTCCTATCCATAAAACATCAATCATCTTTTAATTGCTTTTAATTGCCATATTTTGACAATGTCATTCCCATCGATATAATCACAAAAATGTGTTGGTATGTATTGATTATTCATCTTTTTAGCATTACTATTACTTTTTTTCAGTGTTTTAACAAATGCAAATATATATATATATATATATTTATAGTATATTTATAGTATATGATCCAATATATATATATATATATATCGGATCATATACTATCATTATGGAATATAACTAAATAATAACCTCCATTTAAATTATTAAACTTACAATTTCAAAAATAAATTGCATATATACCTTCGCTGGAGCATTAATAACTGCGAGATTGTAACCAAATTGTAGAGATGAACCGGCAAAGCAAACTATTGCTGTCATAACCAAATAAAGTGTCACTTTTTTGCTTTGTTCTCCATGTTCAGACAAAGAACTTAAATTCTTTTCGTCCATGTTAACTTGTTAAGCTTTCCACTTTTTTAAAAAAAGTTTTAAATAGATATTTAAAATGTATAATTGATTCAAATAACATTACGGGGAAAATGAGAAAAACGGGAGTGGTCTTCACAGTGGTTACAGGCCAACTCGGCCAAACACCAACTGGTCTTCACAGTGAATGTGGAGTGATTAACGTTTTAATTATACGATGTACTACGTCATAATAATTTCTCTCTTTGTGTAATGCTGAGAAGAACTTGATTGCACTGAAACCAGCATGATTGATTGAAGTTATTGAAGATTAGAATTTTTCTCATTTTGTTTCTTATCAATCAATCAATTTTTTTCCAATCAACAATATGTACATAAAAAAAACTTTGTTTTGTCTGTCTTATATTAAGTAGAACACTTTAACCCTCCAACGAGCTGCAGATTTATTTGACCCAGCATTGGTGCACATTCACCAGCAGTATAGATGTTGTCCACGGTTTGGTGTAGCCTCTGGTCCATGGAGACATTCAGGTCACCGCCAAATCGATCGGTCGCATTTTATACGTCAAGGCATTGAATGTTAGCATGTGGAGTGCCAGCAACAGCTTGAGGTGTGATTAACAAACACATTACAACAGACCTGCCACATTTTATTTTCCCAAATCTGGAGATTTTAAAAAAAAGTCTTTAAAAACCTTGAGATTAGTGCAAAAATCTTGAGGAATATGAAAAAGAGAAAAAAGACATTTCAGCTGGTAAACCAAGGTGAATATAAGTAATAAAGCATGTTAAGAATGATACAAGACACCCAAAACATCTAAATCATTGATGTAAAAATACTAAAAAAGCTAAATAAAAAGTTATCTAACTTCAATAATGATACCATAAAGCCTTGGATTTTTAAAAATAAAGATTTTACAAGAAAATGTTTTGTTAAGGTAATAACACTTGTAGGACTTTTGTTTCGCCGCCATGTTGTTTGTTTACTAATCGCAAACACGGACGCATGCGTTCTAATGTTTTTATCACGCTAACTTGTTATAATATTAAAAGGAGATAAAATTCACAGCAAGGTAGGTTACACACTGCGCTCATCATAAATGCCATTCATTACCCTAGCGCGATGATGGTGAAGAGGAACAAGTAAAGAAAATTGTTTTCAACATTTATAGTTGTTATTGGATTTGTTTGAAAAACCGTGAGAAATAATTTACAAACCGTGAGACCGTGAGATTTGTATCGAAAAAGCGTGAGACTTGGCAGGCCTGTTACAAGGAGACATAAAAATGCCGCAAGTGACAATGAATTAACTTTAAATGGCCTCTCAAAAATTCGCGAATCACTTTTGAACAACTAGTTGTAGCACTGCTGCAGGATTCTACTAAACTAGCTATATAACCCATTAAAATTGCAAATGACAAATTATGTAGAGCAAATACGTGAAGCAGTAAAAATCATATTTGCGTATGCAATTTCTTTGCGTAGACAACAATTTTAATAATGAGAAGACTGTATCACCACGACTATATCGATCATGATCGCGTTAGATTAAGACACTTAATTGCACAATAGGACTTTGCAACAGACAAGCACACTGGACAAGGATTCTTAACAGGGCTTGTATTCAATATTCAATATATTATTATTATATATTATTATTATATATAATTGCGGTGGAGGATAATGAGACTATAAGACTTTAGTGTTATTGTATTTCCATTTCTTTGTTATAATTTTAGATCAAAACATTCAATATTAATAGTAAATAAACTAAACGTTGGACAATCTGTATCCACTTTACCCAATAAGGATAACTTAAATGATTTATTTAATTCAGTGGTAAAACCAATAACAACAGTAAGACGATATATCTGGTTGCTTGAATCAAAACTCTTTGTGTGGTGAGATTTAAAGAGACAAAACAGAATCAAAACAAATAGAGAAAAGCTGAATGAAAAATTACTTCCTGTAGAACTGTAGTGGTACCTTCTGTGAAAGATTTGTTTGAGGATACTCCTGTTGGGAAGAACATATGATTTTCGTTTTTACCCCCTTGATCAAAAATTTCTTTAGCAGAATGATATCAGAAGTTTAGTTAAAAACAGCACAATAAAAATCATTTTAGCAAAACTGTAGGTAGACCGAATACTGCAACAAGGTGAAATCACCAGATAAATATTCCTTTACTATTTTGTTTTGACAGTTAAAATTTAAAACAATGTAAAATATAATCAAGATAAAAATTTTAAAACATAAACTGTAAACAAACAATGACAATAAAGGTTGAAGAACTCTTTGGAAACCAAATTAAATGATTCTGAAAGATGAATCAAATCTAAATGCTCTACAGGCGGCTAGAACATCTCTTTGCTCAATGTGGTTTAACATAAACAACATAATAGGTAAACACTCGATACTTTTACTATAGATACTTCAGTTTAGCTGTAATTAATCATCGCGTATGCATATATGTAAGTCATTGTACCTACAGAAATACAATTAGCACATTTACGATAAAAACAGTTCAGTTCAACTCCTTTATATTTAAAAACAATATGATAAAACACAGGAGTTAGTTTAGATAAATTTGTATCTATATAAATATTTGTCAAATCATTTTAACAACATACAAACAGCAATCTTAGATCACCAAACTATCACCTATACGCGAGTATTCGTGTTTAGTAAAGCTAATTATATTTTTAAAGCTACTATCCTGCTGCTTATAGAGAATTCCGCCCACGTTTGTTTACCCAACTCTCGGACGCAAACGGACAATAACGGTGAAATTCTTGCAACTGGACACAAACGAGGCTGTCATTCGCGTGACTATGGTCAGCAATACTACGTATCAGAGGAACACGGAATCGATATTGGGTTACTACAAAAGACATATGGGAAGTATCTAGATCTCTAGAATAGCGAACCGGAACAATCAAATAGTATTTAATTTTGTTACTTAGTTGTTATTATACTTGTTTACGTTCCTTAGTTATACGGACGGGAAGTTAGAAAGAACACGTCATACTCTTTAAACATAATGGTGAAATTTAATGCTAATTCCAATTAATGACTCTACTATGTGATTGTTAGCACTGAATTAATTCTTAATGGGGTACTAGGAGAATTCTCATCTGGAAAACTCACACCCTGAAAATTCCCACCCGGTGAACCCAAATTAGTAAGAATATTTCAGTGCAAACAGTTAATTTCTACAACTACAAAAACAAGTGTCAAATTATAATATCATAATATGCGCCCTTTTTAGATTATTTTTAAAAATGACTGCTAGCAATAAACATGTTATATTTAACATAATTCAAAGATGAAGGTTAAGATTTAAAAAAAGAGAAAAAAATATGTTTCAAAACATATGTTTTGAGAATACAGTTGACTCTCTTTAATTCGAATCCCAAGGGGAAAAAATTTGTTCGAATTATAGAGAGATTCGAATAGTAGAAAGTCTCTCTTATTCGAATTTTCAGGTTTAAAGGATGAAATTTCGAATTAAAGAGAGAAATGGGAATTTTTGAAAAATTGAGGTGAAAAATAAAAAAGAAAGATCGAGTTTATTTTTATTCTTTTTTTTTCTTTTCCTAAGTTTCATGATCATACATGAACAAGTGACAGTTGCTGAAAAAGTGTTCAATTTTTTATTGGTTCGTGTTAGATAGATATGTAGATTGTCAAGTCAAACACACGACTCGTGTCGCTGAGGCTTTCCACAAATCAACTCCAAATTTTGTAAATCTGATGCAGTTCACCAAACCATAGTCACAAGAAAATATGATCAAACTTCATACAAAAGACGTGTATTTACAAAAACTCAATACATTCGAACAGAAATTCGAATTTTGAAAAAAACAACCATTTGAAAGTGTTAACGGTTAGTTTACCAGGGGCGTACCGTGAAAATTAAAGGAGGGGGGGGTCGAACTTAAGAATGAAAAGGGCACAATTTTTTTAAAACTTTTACTAATTTGGGCTCCGACGATGAAGTAAAGCCCCCGGTGAAGCCTGTTTTATTTAATGTACATTGTTGTAATTTTAATTCACCGTAAATATTGCTTTTACAAAATGGTTAAAACAATAGCGACAAAAGAACTAAAACGGCGACTGTTATTGCACAGCGACCGTTATTACCTTTTCTTTTAATCAATCGTTCAATGGAATGTTATCTTTCTCTAGCGGGAAAATGAAATCAGTTTTTATGTCAGTGCCGTACCCATCAATGTGATATCGGGGCGGGTCAACATGTTTAGTATCTAAGGAGGCCCCACCATGGTTGGGGCGGACGTGCTAAAAATTTTTTTAGAATTCTCACCCTCTAGAATGGCTAAAACAGCCCTTTTGAAAAATTTTTGTAAAAAATCTAAAGCATCATCTAAAAGGGGAAACCATGAAAAGTGTGTATTTTGAAACATTAAGACTATCTTCTCGGGAAAAGCAATAAGAATTCAAAAGAAATACTATAGTCAAATAGGGTAAGAAGTTTGCAAATTCAAGTAATTTTGCAATTTGATTCATCCAGTTCCAGCTTCAACCAGTTTCAACTTTTTAACCTGGTGGTTACTACGGCACTGTATGTAACCATAGATATACGACTCTCTCTAGTATGTCTATGGTGTAACTTTGATGCCAGGAGTATTGCATCTAAAATCTTTTGTCAAAAAGGGCACATAGTTTCAAAAGGGGGGAGGGTCGTCCGCACCCAACGACCCTCCTCCCCACGGTACGCCCCTGTTTACACTCCAAAAATTCGAATTATAGAGAGGATTTTTCCGAGGGGACCAGAAAATTTGTTCAAAATATGGAGGTTTTCGAATTACAGAGATTCGAATAATAGAAAGTAAATTATAAGAGATTCTTAAAGAAAATTGACGGCGACTTAGAATTTGTTCGAATAATAGAGATTCGCGCGTTCGCGCATTGGTAATGACGTTCGGCTCTTAACCGAAAGGTTCTGGGTTCGAGACCATGGTTTCACAAAGTTATTTAGTGAGAGGTTATCAATTTTAAAAAACGCCGTATTTCATCAAAAATAAAAACCGTGGACAAACACAAATGGGAGTAATTAAATACCCTAAAACTCCGGGTTGAGGTCTTCATAATAATGCTTAATTAGCGTTCTGGGAGCATCGTTAAAGCAAACCAACATATGTAACCAACATATAATTTTCTATCGACATTTAAGAACATTACCAAAAAGGTTTGACCATCTTTTGACAATTACAGCTGACCTGTGCGTACAGTGCGTGACTTTGCCTGGCTTTTCTTTTAATAACGTGATTTCCTCAACATGTAATCTCCATCTCATCTTCCTTTATACGCAATCTGTATAACATATAGAGCGTGTATCTCATGTTGAAATATTTGTGTCTTTTACAGAAAGCCTTCAGCCACCTTTCCAAATACTGTACGCGTTTTCTGTATCTACTCTTGAACTGCATAGTTTGTTTTAAAATTGCGTTTTTGTGTAGTTTTTAAGAAGCCACTATTATTTTTCTATTACAATGTCCACGATTGTTACCAATGGTACACCACCTAAATTTCCAAGAGCAATTTTTCGATTCGATAATGCTCTTTTTTCTGAAATAATTTTAGAGATATTTTAGTAATCTCGCATCGTGTGTATTCCTAGGAGCGCCAACAGCTGCATGCATGAGCGTATAATAGCTTACATAAACATGGAATCTATTTCATGCACCATTCATAGTTTTCTAGAAACATCTTTGATTATATTTTCCATTCGACATGTGTTTGACCAGTTTGAGAACGTTATTAACAACAATGTAATTACAGAAAATGAAAAAAATGTATTTGGTGCTCTATTTACATGACTACAAACGTAAATGACATGTGTTTGAAATGTGACATCTTGATTGGTGAGTTAAGCAATGTTGGCTACCAAATATGGTCAGGAAGTGGCAGTTCCTCTTCACTGAGGAATCCTTCGATCATGCTATGATCGTTGGCGAGCTTTCTGGCGTTTAAATATTTACGAGCTAACACACCAGCCACAGCAGTTCCAAGAATTACCCCGGCAACACTGCAACCAATGGCAACAGCAGCTGCAGAATTTCCCTCGCTTTTTCGGGAATCTTGGATCTGAAATAAAACATGTTGCTCTGTCATCGGTCAATTTGTATGAACCTTACCGTTCGTTTATGAGGCCGCTCGTCCAATGTTTTTCTTTCGAGTAAAATGTTGTCATTCATAGAAGTGTTGCGACAGATGCCCCCAAATCGATTGCATGCCCCTTCATGGAGAATGTATACTTATATTCCCAAAAGGATATATTATTAAGTAGTAGCATCACAAATACACTGTCATATACTTAGAAGCCTTTAATCACAGGAAACAATAGAATAAGTCAACATAAGTCTAACATAAGTCTTAACACTTCAAAAAGGTTATTTTATGTTCACGGATGCTATTCACGAGGGAAACGCCTTAAAATTGAAACATTCCATCTCTCTTTAAACACCTGATCACAGTAAATTATCTCTAACCTGTTTTATAATAGCAATAATAAATTCTTGTATTCATGGGATTTTGTTCGACGCCATAGGGAGAAACTTCACTGTGGGCGTTAGTATTACCCCTGTCCTCGTCATCCCACTGGACGTACTCCGATACTTCAGTCGCTCCCTTCACCTTCTGACATTCCTCAGACTTGTATGCCAACAAGAAAAATGGATTCGATAATGGAAGCTCTATAGGTGCACTGCTATTCCCTCTGTCGTTACAGCAAAAATATATTAGTGTATCTAGCTCATAAACGCCTTCAGGTGTGTAGCCATGCACTGAATTCCCTCCATCTAAATCCTCTTGATTTTCATCATCCCAAAATACCCAACCTAAATGAGTGTGAAAAATCGTTTTTGAAAATGCTTTCATAGCTACAAATATGAAGTCTCTCGTAACCAACTATTACCTATTTGCGTACACAACAAATACGAATATAAACTTTGGCTTTGTACTAAGAAAAAAGCATTGAATTCAAAATCTCGCAGACTTCTATACCTTCTTTTAGGCCTTTCGGGCATCTTTTACCAAACTTGTATATGCAATATTTTCCATCGGGCCAGTCTATATCAACATCTTCGAATAGGCTGTCGTCTTTTACACAGAACTCCTGGCGCACTCCATGCTCGTTCACGGTACCCGACAGATGCAAAGAAACAGAATGCATGTTGTTACTAAGCGAATCTTCAGTGTCATGGTAACGCGAACCCTCTTTCCAAAACTGTGGGCAGCCGCTGAAAGGCCGTGGTAAACCGTACGTACCTGAAGGCCATTTGTTTGTCGCTAATAGGGTAAAGGAACATTTCATGCGCTTTTCTAATACCTTTAATTGGTTTAAATGTAACAAGTTCAAAGATAGAAGATTAAAAATGTTTGTAGATCGTTCTATTTTGAATGTGTATTTAATTAAAGAGCGCTCACCTTTAACCCATGGTTTCATGGTCAGTAAAATGAATGTGAATGGATGAATAAGCCTTATAAGCATCCTTCGAGCGGTTTCATTATTAAAGCCCCTCCTAACAAAAGCTTGCTTTGGTTATCACATCCAATACCATCTAAAGCAAAAAAAGTTCTTGGTTTTCTTTGCAATTTGTTAACCTGAAAAGTGTGTTGCAAAAGAAAATGTGTGCGCCTCTCAATATGCACTAGGCGTCGAAGAAAACAATTAGGCGTGTAATTTCAAATCTGCCTAAGAAAATAGCGCATTTGATGTATCCCAAGTGCAATATCATTGTAGCCGACAAAATGAGTTCAGGATTAATTATTGCGCAAGACTGTTAGTTGGCGGGAAAAATGCCGGTGAAAGAAATGAGCCGTTTTAAAAAATATCTCATGATAATCACGATGATTGGTATTGCGTTTTCATTGGTGTTTTGGATTTTCAAAAAAGCGATGCAACAGCGAGAAGAATATTTGCGACAAGTGGCGTTGGAGAACGAGAAGCGCCATGCTAAAATTGCCATAATGGAGGAACAAGAGGACAAGCATATTAAAGAAGAGAATACAAGCCTGGATATGCGAAACGACACGAAAACATACAACAACTACTTGGAATTTTCCCCATTAAACTTATGGGATAGATACCTTATAAAAAAAGACCTGGAGAAAATCCCCCCTACTACATCGCCCACGAATGACACTCCCGCCAGTGTCGAGGTTTTAATGTATTATCAATCTTTTGTGAAGGCGTTTCGAGTGATTGTGGTGACGATTAAAGATCTAAAGTGCTTTAAAACGAATGATAGTTACATGTTACGCGCCAAAATACTTTTAAGTCGATCAAACGGAGACAAGCAATGCGAGTCGTCACAAATGTATCCAATTGCAAACAGCATAGACATGGAAGAAAAGTTCTCTTTTCGCATGGAAGAGCAGGATTTTCTAGGATGTATATTATACATCACGGTGTGGAGCATTGACGTGTTTTATAAGGAGCTTTTGCTTGGTGCCATATCCATAGATTTGAGTTTATATGACCACACCTTGAAAAAAACATTGATAGAAGACTTGCTGCCGGTAAAACAGGTAAATTCTATCTTGTGGTTAGTTTTCATAAAAGTTTTACTTCACCTGTTAACATTCCGTCTAATGTTTTGATGGTGCGTCATAGTACCAGGATTTCAATATTTTTTTGCAGGATAAGAACGTGTATGGACATGTTCTTGTATCGCTATGTCACGTGCCATCAGTTGAGCGTTTAGTTTGCGTCTTAATGAGCGGTAGAGGGTTGAAGGAAACCATAAAAAACACTTCCGTTCTCAGCAAAGCTATCAGTGAGTAATGCTTATTAATGGTGAACATATAAACTAGCACTAGCTTCCTATTCATAACAAATAAACTATTCATTGACCTTCTTTAGACCCTTACTTCAACGTGTCTTTGCTGAACACTGGCAAGCTCATCAAAGATCATAAAACAGAAATTTCAATAGAGACAAGAGATCCTGTATTCAATGAAATGATTGAGTTTTATGTACCGGAGAGCCAGGTGTCTACTTCGGACATTCGCATTATCGTCTCGTATCGTGACGACAAAAACTTTAACGAGACTATTGGTAAAGTGATGGTGGGAAACCATAGCAGCGGAAAAGGTTCCAGACATTGGAAGGAAGTTATTGAAAATCCAAACAACTCGGTTGCTTTTTGGCACCCTGTTATTAGATAGATTTTTCTCTTTCGCGTTTGCTTGTATATTTGCTTTTTTACTGTTGTTGTTTGTTATGCATTTCATAAAGAATGTTTTATTTCAAATATGGCGCTAATGAAACAAACACAAGATATGTACTACATCTTGGATTTTATTTAATGATGTCATAGCATTGTAATGATTCCGTTTTGTACTACGGAGAGCTTTCGATGTTATAATGTCTCCATTGTTTTTAGCTTAAATACGTCTTTACTAAGATATAAGTCGCGCAAATTGAATAAGTAAAGTAAGAGAAAATCCAGGGGGTTTTGTTGTAATATGTATGTTTGTTTTTGTTTACGTGTTTTGAAATTTGAAGTATGAAAATTTTTAGTCGGAAGAAGATTTATACATCAATCAAAACATTGTCGTCTTTTAATACAAGATATTTTAAGTAAAACAACTCCCCGAACAACCGCTGAATCCGATAAATTTTTAAAGTGGCATAATTATTCTGTAATTTACATATATATAAGAAGTCTGTTATATGCAATGATATAATAACTAGATGCCGGACTTGGCAGAATTTTTAAGAAACAAAGTGAAGCCACCCGAGATGACGTATTTTAACGAAGGCCATTATGGTTAGTGGCAAAACAAACAACAGTGGCAAAAATTTTTTAGAAAATACCGTACAAGATATTACCAAATTTTAACTATACTAAACAAAACAATGCAAAAAATAATTACAACAACTTTATAATTACAATGATTTTACTTAAATCTTATAATTTATATTACGGGAAGCCATTATGAGTGGCAAATCGGCTTCACTTTAATTGCGGGAGTCCGATATCTAGTTATTAGCCCGCGGTTACGCAAGGGCTTTTGAAATGCAACTTTTCTATCATCTAACAGATTGTTGGTACTTTACGCAAACACAACGGAGGAGCTCTTCGACGGTGCTCAGAATGTAAACATTTATAATGTGCAAGTAACTTTAAAGAATTTAATCAAGGCTTTTGTCTACCAAACCACGCTTTTTATATTATTATTTTTAGGTCCAGCAACCTTTATCTTTGCATTTCCGCGTGGGCTATGTCGCTTCTTGGCGTCTCTTGTTATATATATATATCATTGGTAATATGAAAGAAATCTATCGGAAACGTTTTTTAGCTAAAATGTGCGATAAAAACACCACAAGCTTTAAACGTAGCTGCAAAGTTGTGTATTAATACAATACAAAGATTCTTAATCGACTGTGATCGAAGTGCACTTAAGAAGTTTTTCTGGGAAGGTCTGAGAAGTGGCTGCATAACTTTCGAGATGAAAGCTATTGTAATTGTAGGTGGGTAATTGCTGGTGGCGTGTTCACTTGACAAAAGACACCCTAACGGGTTGATGTCTGATATGCCACCAAATGAAACGTCCATAGTCAGATACTTGAGTGCGATTAGTGCAGCAGTGTCCGTGTGGCGATACTGTAACTCAATTCAGACTACTCTTGATCACACTTTTTGATTTAATCTAAACTAAGTACAATGACTATTACAATAGTAGTGATTTTTTTATTCCCATGCCTTTGTTTTTCCCTAGTATTTTTTGTCGAATACACAAGTGTTACTTTAAAAACAACTTGATTTGTGGAGAGCGTATGGTGGTGTTAATGCTATGGGGTTCAACCATGTTAATGTGAACCATTCGATAAATTGTGTGGACCGGTACACAAAACACAAAACATCGGAAACTCCTGGAAGTTAGTGAAATCAACAAAGACAACATTACAATAAAAAGACAACATGGGACCAACAGACAAATGTTACATTCTTATCTTTGCGAATGGATGTGGAAACAGTATATATGGTATATGTGCCACCTGTTTGGAATATTTATGTACAGTAAAATCCGGTTTGGAAATACTTGTCCATGAAATATCGTCTGCGAAACATCGTCTTTATCTCCGCATATATTCTTTCTTTATTATTATTATTATTATTATTATTATTATTATTATTATTATTATTTAAAATATTTATACAGGATAATAATCTTCAAATAAAAAATATTCATCTGTTATCAACGTTAGACCTGTTATATATAAATAAATTAGTTAAAAATGTTATAAATAAGTTAAAATAAAAAAATTATTAAAAATTAAAATTTTAAGAATTCATTTAAAGCAAAGCTTCAATAATGATTTATATTTCTTTGAGTTTTCTTCTTGTCGAACATCAACAGGTAGCCCATTGTACAGGCTTGCACCTACACAGTAGAACGACTTGCGCCCAAACGCAAGCTTAACTCGTGGCACGCGAAGAAGTTTTCCATTGTTCCTGGTGTTCACACGATGAGTTATGACTTTGTAGTAATTACGAAAATTACTGCACAACTCATCATCCAAGCATTTTCGCACAAGCAAACACGCCTCCTTCTTGATTTGGTTGTAGATGCTGGGCAATGACTCATCATGAACGATGGTCTTCGCACGGTTTTCAAAGCTTTGCAGCTTTTGAAGCTGTGTTCTATTCAACTCAAGGTGAACATTGCCAGTGTACTTCAGTAGAGGTACGATCATGCTGACATAAACGTTCTTCGCAGCCAATGTTGTAAGACTTGATCTCACCCGCCTCAGAAGCATTAAACGCCCGCAAGCTTTTCGAAATGAGGCGTTAAAATCCAGATCAAATGTGAGCGTGTTATCCAGGATGATTCCCAGATATTTGTAACACTCCACAAAGTTAATTTTCACACCACGATAGAACAGCTGAAGCTCCTATCTTGCGATTCTTCTAGAAGTACCGAAGAGCATCGCCTCCGTCTTGCCTCTTTTCAAGTTTACTATTAACTCGTTGTTGTCAAAAAACATGGCAATGCGACTTAGGTCATCGTTTATGTTTTTCGTGATGACTATGACTTAGTGTGTCGAAAGCTTTTGACAAGTCGATGAAAACTGCTCCCACCAATCTGCCATTATCAACTTCACGCCGTATGTTGTCTGAGAGCAGTGTCGCCGCAGTTTTTGTTGATCGGCGCGCACGATAGCTGAACTGTTTAGAAGGAAATTTCCCTCTAAGAATGCAAGCAGCTCGGTATGTACAAATCGCTCCAACACCTTGGACAACACCGGGAGCACGGAGATCGGCCGATAATTTTCTGGAGTTGACGTATTACCGGACTTGTGTGTCGGCACGATCTTGGCAATCTTCCAGATGCATGGTACTGTCGCTGTTTGTAACGACAGATTTAAAATGTGTGCAACTGGCTTCGATATTTCAGGTGCTGCATCATGCAGGATCAGTGATGGTAATTGATCCAGGCCAGTTGCTTTCTTCTTCTTCAACGCGCGCAGTTGACGTTCAACAAATATTTTAGGTACGTATCCCAGTTTGAATTGTTGCATTGTTCTTAACCCCCAAAAGCTAGGCTTTTTCCAAATAAAGTCGACGAATGGCAAGGCCTTTGTTTTCAGCATGCTCACAGCGCTAGAAAAATACTCACAAAAAGCATTTGCTTTACTTATACGGCTTGCTGCATCGTTATTGCTCGTAATACTGATCGCCTTTGCTTTTTTATCGGCAAAATTGACTTTATCGTTCGCCAGAAATCGCGAGGATTTAAACGATTTTCAAGCAACAGGTTCTTCTGGTAGTTCGACTTTGCATGACGAACTAGCTGCGTGCACATATTTCGCAAACGCTTGTACACGGTCCATGTGTTTGCATCACCCGTTCTCCGAGCCCTTCGTAGGGCTTGATCACGCCTGTCCATCTCTCGTTTGAGGTTCTCGTTGATCCATGGACATAGCTTTCCTCTTATGCGTTTGCTTTTCATGGGCGCGTGACGGTTGGCAAGATTGACAAGTATGTTGTTGAAATAGGTGACAGCTGCATTTACATCTCGCGCACTATACACTGGAGCCCAGTCGACGGTCCTGAGGTCATGCACAAGGTTTTCCGAACGATAGTTCTTGTAATCACGTGCTGTTATTGTTCGTGGCGCAACTTTCGCAGCATTTGTCTTTCTGTTGCATCCAACCATGTCGTGGTCGCTGATCGACGTGGCGAATACATTAGTGTTGGTAATATTCGCAGGACGGTTGCTTGCTATTAAATCTATAAGCGTTTTAGAATTATCCGTTGTTCGAGTCGCTTTTTTAACCAACTGTTTAAATCCATTCAGTGTCAACAAACTTTTGAACTCGCTGTGATTTGCACTATTGTCATTTGCAGTGAGGTAATTTACATTAAAATCACCGAGAATGATTGCTTCAATTAGATTTACTTTGTCTAAACACTTCTGAAAGAGGTCATTAAAGTTCGCAGGAAGATAATTCGATCCGTTTGGTGGTCGGTAAAAACATGCAATAATAAAGTTTTTCGTGTTTCTTAGACAAATTTCCACCCATAGAGATTCAAGGCCATCATTTTCCAGATCGTAATGTCGCTTAAATTCGATGCCAGATTTGATAAACATCGCGACTCCACCTCCATTTCCAGACTCCCTGTTCCTTTTAACAAATTCATATCCATCAATTTTATACAAATTGTCAATGTCGTTAAATCCGTTGTTTGCGATATGAGTTTCAGACAGTGTTATAATGTCAATGTTATTCAATTTTATAAGAAACTCAAATTCTGTAAAATTTCCTTGCAAACCGCGAATGTTTTGATGGAATATGTTCATACCCCGTTGCTCAGTGAAGTTTTTCAGGTCGCCTGCAGCGCTTGGTCCAGGACAGCGTTCGATGTCACCGCATAATAGCAGAAGTAAACAAATACAGCTTTGCTTGCTCGCTCGAATTGATGTTTTTTCGCGAATATTCCACAACGAAGCCATAATAAGCGACGATTTTGCAGCCTCATTCTTCATGCCAAACGCCAATCCATAAAAATCATTCCCCAAAACATACGGCCGCTTGATCGTATAAATTCCAGTGTAAAATAATATTACAGCAACTCGCAATACGGCTGAACTTTCCACCATTTTGAATCGTTCAGAAATCTAACAGCGTGTTGATAACTTATACTCAGGGACTAATGTTGTTTGAGTATTTATCTGTTTGAGTACTTATCTTATTTGAGTACTTGTCTATCTTTATATCGTTGTGTCTTCAAAAAATGATATACTCTAACAAAACCTGTCAACAATATGGATTTTTCCTCTCTCTCCTTTCGTGTCAGAGAGTTAAAACTATTTTAATGATGTACATTTTTCATTATCATAATAAATATTATTTTACAAGAAAGTATTATTGACGACCACTACCACCACCACCATTATGAACAACTAGTAATAATGAGGCCACATATTCAAACGTATGGTACAATCTCTGGTAAGTCGCACTCGCGTTAACTCGAACAGTATACCTTATCTCTAATAGTTTCTCATAAGACAGGGCCGTAATTCCTAGGAGGCTACGGCAGCTGAAGCCACTTGTTTTTTGTGCAGGAATTCCTTTAAGAAATTTCAGAATTTGAGTAGCTTTATAGTCAATCTGGTGGTCTTAAATTTTCAAAATTTTCTGGCCTCTCGGACCCAACCATGGTGGCGCCTCCTTAGTCACTATTTACTCTCGCCATTCCTATTTATAAGCCCCTTTAATAATTTTGTCACATTTACGGCCCTGCATAAAAACTCACAATATTCTTTTAGATTGATGCCTATGTGGATAAGTTGTTATCTATAAGTGGTTGGATAAGTGTAGTTACGGTGAATCCCACCAATCATATCCTCGTTTAGACTGAATCCCACCATTCAAGCTTGTCGATTTCTATCACATGTTATATTCTCAATTATTATTATTTGATAAACAGGAGAAATGTCATTTCTTTCGAAAAAAGTTTGACGGAGTGTAACCATGGAGAGTGTATTTGGTTTATAAGATGATTTAATTCCTATAGTAAGAGTGTTTTGTATTGTACTTTTTCGTTTTTTGAAGCCAGCTACGGTTTACCTGTTTATTGAATACAGCTTAAAAACAAAAAAATTACGCGTAAGTAAATAACCAAAACCTTTTTTGGTTTCATCGTATGGTATAAACCTTAGATAAGATAAAATATCTAATTTCTGTTTTAGAAATTTACCTTATATTGCTGAAAACCTGATGCATTGAGGATTCATACACTGGCGATGTATCTAAGACGGTCTGGAATGGACTTATTATTGTTATTTGAGAATTTTTTTCAATTAATCCAGTCAATTATGTTCAACGAAACTTTGGGAGAGAAAATGGTCCAAGTATATTGAAAAGAAGTATGAGAATGTTTTTTAGAATTGATATTACTACTAATTCGAAAATGATTCGAAAACAAAATTAGAAAATTAAAGCTCAGTTTACATTAAAGTATTTGAAATTAATAAGCGGGGGGGGGGGGGGGGGGGTCTTATTGAGAGCGGGGGGGGGGTCGGATTTTTTTTCTTGGAATAATAAGCGGGGGGGGGACGTCTATTCGGGTGAATAGAGTAGTTTAACTAATATTACCTTACTTACATTATAACTGTCTATTAAGAAAAGGAATCGAGAAATGGAGAGAGATCCATCACTTGACGGATGGAGTTAAAAGTCCTGTGTCTTACCTTCTCTATAATGTTTGTTTATCCTACTCCGTCATCATCATCATCCTTTTAACGTCACTTTTCCATGCCATGGGTTGGATGGTTTTAAAGGATGATTTTCTCCAATTATGGAGGTTTAATCATCTGATGGTTTATTGGTGCAGATGTTTTACGGCTGGACGCCCTTCCTAACGCCAACCCCAGAAAGAGGAAAACAGTGATGAGTTAACCCACGCAAGGCACCAACTTGTATTTAAAACTCCGTGGCAGCTATGCATCAGGGGCATGGATACTTATATCCATGAGTCCATGAGGTCAAAGATGTTACATGACCCGCATACTTAAGGCTAGTTTCCACTTATCTGGATTGGAACGGACCGGATCGGATCGCGATCCGATCCACGAGAAAAATCAATTTCCACTCAATGAACGCGCCAAAATTTGTTCTAAAGTTTTGTAAACAAATATGGCTGCTTTCAATGTACGTGCGCTTCTTTTAATTTTGCTTATAAGAAGACGTAGACAGCGAAGAAGATTACAAAAGAAATACAAAAAAAGATTTTGGGTACGCAAAATCTTTGAAGAAAGAAAACAAAAGGGGGAATATCATTTACTCATACAAGACATGAGACTATTTGATCATCATTACTTTTTTAAGCATTTCCGTATGGTACCAAGCAAATACGAGAAATTGTTATCTTACATTGCTCCTCTCATAACAAAATCTTCGATACGACGGGAAAGTATATCTGCTGATCAGCGTCTTTGCATCACATTGAGATCATCATCATTGTTCTGCGCGTTGTTAAACGACACCGACCGCTGCCCGAATTCTCAACTTCCAACCATCTTGATCAAGCATGCAACGATGAAGCTCGGTGATGTTGTTCATCCCAGTATCCTTCATCAGACGGCGTGGAAACGTCATGCGCGCATGTCCACCTCGGACAAAAGTTCCAACTGGCTGCCAGAGAACAAGCCCACTCACCGGCTGATCTATGCGACGTGCACAATGCCCAGCAAACCGCAGCCTTCTCTCTAAGAGGATATCACTGACGCGGGGAAGGCTTCCGTAGAGGTTTTGGTTAGTTACATGCACGCTGTAATGTGTGTCGGTCACCTTCCGCAATAGGCGTGTGTACGTGCCATCCAGTGACTTTTTCTGCTTAGCTGTAAGTGACCAACAAGGTGAGCCGTACAGCAGGACTGCTTCAACAGTTGACTTGAATAGGCGTATCTTCAGTTCGCGAGTTATCATTGTGGACTTCCAAATACGCCGCATCTTGTCAGCTGCAGTCCACGCAAGTGCTTTCCTAGCCTTGATGTCCCGTTCGCTTGTTCTCACATATGATCCCAGGTAGCAGAAGTCATCAACCTGGTCAATTTCTCCTTTTCTTATCCGAACAGGGATTCCTGAGGCAGCAGCAGTGCCAACACATATGTATTTCGTCTTTTTCTGGTTGATTAGCAGACCAACTTCGACGGCGGCTTCTTCCAGGTTTGTGAGAAGTTTTTGCGCATTCACGACGGTGGATGCTAACAGTGCAAGGTCGTCCGCAAAATCTAGGTCAGTCAATGTCTTTGCAGGGTGTCGTTGGCTCTGCCTGGCCCTCGTCTGCAGTCCTAACACAGGTTCCATTGACATGCGGAGCACATAGTCCAAGACGATGATGAAAAGGAATGGCGCAAGTGTGTCACCCTGCAACACACCAGTGGTGACAAGGAATGGGTCTGAGTCACCATCAGCAGTGCTAACAAAACTGGTAGAACCGTCGTAGAGGCACTTTATCGCAGCGATGAGAGGATCAGGAATGCCGTACGCAGATAGGATAAGGAACAACCGTTCGCGTGAGACGGAGTCAAAAGCCTTCCGAAAGTCTACAAACACGCTGCACAACGACAAGTTCTTCTTTGCCGATATCTCTTCGATCAATCTACGTAGCGCCAGAATTGGCTCGAGAGTGCTCCTAGATGGACGGAAGCCGTTTTGGTTTGGGCGCAGAAGTTTTTCCACTGGGTCTCGGATGCGGTTCAAAATCACGCGATTGAAGAGTTTGGCGGTACAAGACATTAGGGTGATGCCTCTGTAGTTGTCGTAGGAGGATAGGTCACCCTTCTTTGGCAACGCAATGAGCTTGTTCTTGAGGAATTCGGCTGGTGGAGACTTAGTGGTCAGAACTTCATTCAGGATGGGGTGGAGCAGCATCAGAATTTCGTCATCCTTGAACACTTCGTTCGGCACCGAGTCAGCACCGCAGGCTTTCCCGTTCTTCATCTGGCGAGCAGCAGCGGTTAGTTCATCCCATGTAATCTCGCCTGTGGAAATGTCAAGCGGTTCGGAGACGATCTGTTCGGGTTCAAACACCTCATCCACTCCAATGAGTGGGTTGTTTAGTAGTTTCTCGAAGTGGTTTTTCCATCCAGCAATGCGGTCCTGTGGACTTTCGGCCTTAATCTTCACGGTGGCTTTAGACTTCCGTCCACTCAGGTTGTTGACCACCTTCCAAGCGACTGCATGTTGGCGACTTTCATCTGCGGATGCAATGTCTGCCATCTGCTTCTCTATGTATTCAGCCTGGTTTGTAGCGTACACCCGCGCTAGATTCAGCGAAGAATTCGCAACTGCCTCCTGCGTCACATCCGATTTGATCAGTCTGTTCAGTTTCTTGGCATCTTCGAGGGCACCACGCGCCTGTATAACTTGCTGGTCTTCCCATGGAATACGACGTTTACGAGGCATGATCTTTGGAATGGTTTCAGCTGCAGCTTCCTGCACGGCCGACGCAAAGGCAGTGTATTTCCTATGATGATCAGTTGGTATATTCGAATCAGGGGTGGTTAATGCAGCATATCTGTTCATACAAACCAGTCGGAAGGCAGTTGATATGGTTTCTTCTTTCAGGGTCAACCAGTCATATCGCGGGGCGGTGTTACGAAATGTTGGTTTTGCTCGGAGGCTCAACCGCACTGTTGCTGAAACAAGCCAATGGTCAGATTCAAACGGTCTAAACGTCATTGCCGCGCAGTCTCTCACTGAGTTCTTGTGTTTTAGACGGAAGAGTATATGGTCAATCTGAGATAGGTATCCCTGCGCACCTTTGTGAGTGTACAATCGCCCACGTTTCTTCTGGAATGTTGCGTTTGCGGAATACAAAGAGTTGGACTGTAAGAAGTCCTCGAAGAAGTCTGTGTTGCGGTTGGCGACATCTGAATAGACCCATGGACTAGTGGCAGAGTGTTGTAGACGGGCGTTAAAGTCACCAAGGATGCTCACGAATGCGTGAAGTCCTGCGCCGTCAATGGCCTTCTGGAGATCAGCATAAAATTCCTCTATGACAAGTACGTCGGAAAGACTCGTTGGGGAGTAGCATGATATCAACACTACCTTGGGGAAAGAAGATTTGTTCTTCGAGGCGGAGGTAAAATGGCATGCAATCACTCGGTCAGATACATGATCAACCTTCTGCAGGGCGCCATATGATGCGGGGCTGAGGAGCAAACCAACTCCACCAACTCCAGCTTCATCTGCACTCGCGTGTACAAACTTCCAACCCTTTCCCATGTCGAGATGCCTTATTTGGTCGCTGCGTATACGGTGTTCCTGAATCCCAACAGCAGCAAACCCAAGCTTGTCCGCCTCTGCGGTTAACTCTCCCTTTCTCCAGATACCGGAAAGAGTCCGTACGTTGAACGATGCCAGCTTCGTCATAGCCCGAAGATTGATGATCGGTCGGCGAGGCTGAACATATACCCATTCAGAACTGACGGATGCAGGTTGTTCAGAGAGTAGTGGTGTTGTATGGTCTGTGTTGTCGTTGACGGTATCGTCCACATCAGTCCCTCTCGTCGTGGATTTTTCGGACGTGGCGCGAGAGTTATCCACCACGAACGGAGACCTTATTATCCTGGGCGACGTCTCAGCCAGTATGGATCCTGGTAGTATACTTTTCTTCATGATTGGTAGTCTTTGAAACGAGTTTTGACTCTCGTGGCTGTGACCCGGAGGTCTAGTCCCTGGTTTGCCAGCCCACAGTGACAAGCTATGCAAGGCATGGGCGCTTACCCCCATGAGGTCAGAATACCCACATACCAGGATTGAGATACTTGGTGACTGGTGATGCTAAAGTTACTATTGCAAGTAGTTATCGTGTAGGCCCAACAACAGTTGGTAGAATTATCAGTGAAACTTGCAATGCTATTTGGATAAAAATTATGGAGGGAAGTTACTTGAAATGTCCAACAACAAGTATTGAATGGAAAAAGGTTGCAGATAGATATGAGAAACTTTGGCAATTTCCAAATTGTATTGGTGCAATTGATGGAAAACATGTTGTCATGCAGGCTCCACCCCGAGCAGGTTCTTCTTTCTTCAATTACAAAAAAAACTCACAGCATTGTGTTAATGGCTATTTGTGATGCTGATTATAAATTTCTAATGGTAGATAATATTGGTGACAGTGGACGCCAGAGTGATGCAGGGGTATTTGCAAATGGAAACATAGACTATGCAATCAATGAAAATCTGCTTAATCTGCCTGCATCAAGATTTTTTTATGGCTATGATAGGGCAAAGTTCCCTTTTGTTTTTGTTGGGGATGAAGCCTTTCCTTTAAAAACCAACTTAGTCAAGCCCTATCCTCGAAATGTTTTGACTGATAAGAAACGTATCTTTAATTACCGGTTATCTAGAGCCAGGAGAGTTATAGAAAATACATTTGGTATATGTGCATCCAGATTTCGAATTCTTAGAAGATCAATGGTTGGAAAAGTTCAACACATCACTGAGACCACAAAAGCAATTGTAGCATTGCATAATTTTTTGATGGATGATAGAAAAATGTATTGCCCATGTGGTTTTGCTGATTATGTTAGGAATGGTATTCTCAGGGATGGGAGTTGGAGAAACGAAGATGGTAACTCTTAAAGTGCATTAATTAACATTGGAAGAGTTAGTACAAATAACTCTACAATAGATGCAAAGGAAGTTCGTGATAATTTCTGTGATTATTTTATGACAGATGCAGGATCTATACCTTGGCAACAAAATACTATACATTCTACTTTGGATATATTTGACAGGGACACATGAGAAATTAGAAATCATTTACTTTAAAATATCTGTTATATATTACATGTTAGCTATGTAGATGTTACATAAGTTATATATTATTATTTTCTAGGAACACTTTGATGAAACCTTCAGATTTTTCTGAACTTTTGTTGTGATTTTAAGCTTACATATTTGAAAATCAACAAAAACATCACATAGCTATGCTTATCAAATATTGAACAACTTTGATAAAAGAGAAAATGTTAAAAAATTGTAGTGGAGAACAAATATAAATATATATAGAAGTATTATATATAGCTAGCTATATAAGTATATAACATATAAGTATTAAAACCTTTTTGAAAAACACGAAAACAAATATAAACAAACATGAAATTCATGCATCAAACTTTATGTCGTACAAAACTTGCTGGATTTTGATCCGAGCCAAGATATTTTTTCTGGAATCCAATCCTTTTAATGTATTTACTAAACTTAAACAGAATAATCGGTTATCATCTACATCCTCCTTTTGTGAGTTAACAGTTTCATCTGATTGGTTTAAATGGTTATCAAGAGCCTTAACTAGAAGTATGTCTGCAGTATCCTCCACAGAAAACTGTCGTTTTCGGATCTTTTTTGGGATTGTAGTTCTAGTCGCTTGAGAGCTGACAGGGGAACCAAGAGAAATGCCACTATGTTCTAAAATACTGTCAGTATCATCCTCTGCAAATGTTGAAGGCAGTTGGCTAGACGCATTCAATGTGATTGCCTGTGATTGTGGGCTGGATAAAGGAGTCAAAATTGACAATGGAATGTTACTATCTACACCTCTGTTTGACACACTATCAGAAAGGAAGGAAAGTTCTGCAAAATAATTGCATGTTGGTAGTGGCTTTTTACTTCCGGCGCCTGATCTTTTCGCTCTTTCTCGTTTGCCCTTTGTTTTTCGATAATTATCTTTCAGCTTTGACCATTCTTTTTTCAAAACATCAACTAAAAACGAAAAAGATTCAATCTATATATAAGTTGTAGGTACCATATTTACATAGCTATTTATATATATGCTGTATGCTATATGTGCTAAATATTCGGAAAGTAATAATTATTGTTCCAAGTTCTTCCAAGCATTTGAAAGATCAACCTCTAGGCTAGTCAGAGTCTATATTTATCAAAAAGGCTAAGGTAGTTCAAATTTTGAATACTCTAAAAACAAACAAAATAATGAGACTTACTAGACACATTCAACCTAACACTAATCTCCTTCCATACAGCTTCCTTTTTATTGATGTCTTTATAAGACCTCAAGGAAATATTCCACAACACAGGGAAAGATGGCATTATATCTACCAACTCCTGCTTAATGTCTGTATTTAGTTCAAGGTCTTCTTGAATGGTAGATGGTGGCAATGGAGTACAAGTGGAAAATTGATTTGACTCCTGCTGCTCCTCATAATTATTAGCCATTTTGTTGTTCTAGCTAGTGAGCAATGAAATGTTTCCTTGCAGTACAGATACCCTAATTGAATTCTGATACAACGACCACGTGGTAAACAATATCAGTTATTCATTGGCTAAAAAAATTGATCCAGTCCGATCCAGCTGATGGATAGAAAAATCTTTGAACTTTTTTCAAAGATTTCAAAATCTGTTTTGGATCAACATGGATAAAAAAAATTAACTTATGCGCATGCGTGGATTAAAAATCCGATCCGGTCCGTTCCATTCCAGATAAGTGGAAACCAGTCTTTACAAACTGAATAGTACAACCACAAATGTTTAGTAAATTATATTTTTTAGTTCTTTAATATATGATATAAGAAGAGATTGAAACCCAGTAGCTGCAATTGAAAGTTGTTAACTCAGTGGCAGAGTGTGTCATAATATTATTGTGATTGAGCTTCTTTTGAGAAAACTGGAAAACAAATAGTTTTTTAGAATTATGCGTTGGAAAAACTGGATAATTCTTTGAGTTTGAAAAATCTTGAAGATTGAGATATTCATTTCTAATTCTGAAACCTTGAAAGTGGAAATAATCTGGACACTAAAGACCGTTGTTAATGGTTTATCTGTTCGACCTAATGATGATCTAAATGAAACTTTAGCAGCAATGTTCCCAGCAAGCCTTTGTACCAAATTATTTATTTAGAGCAAGAGGAGGTTGTCGAAAGAAAGCAGCAGCTGAAAGTTAAATACATTGATACTGATATAAGCGTTCTCACTTCAAAGAAGAAACAACTTGAAAATGCTATTAAGATGATGGAAGATGTCTGCACTCAAAGTATCTCATATTTTTACACAACCCCAATATACTGAACACAAAACCTTAGAGAAGCATTTTCAGGAAATTTCTGTCTGGGAAAGTTCGAAATTTTGCAGAATTTATTTTTGCAATTGGAAGTATTTGGCAATATTTGCGGCACTAATCAAGGCCAAGATCGCAAAACTTTATTCCTCAAAAATTAATTCCCACAAATGTTAATGCCTTTTGAGGTAGCAGTAATTAGCCAATTTAACAAACTTAATATGTGAAATTATTGCGACAATGGGATGACAGATGAAGAAAGAGAGGATGTATTGAAATGTAGGCATCACCCATAACACGTTCCAGATCAGCCCTCAATGTTAGAACAACGATTTTTTAAATACGATTAATCTTGGAAACAATCTTCTTTACATGATGTTAAAAGTAATTTTATTTATTGTAAAATATAAAGAGTAAAGTAGTTTCATCGAAGTAAGATAAATAGCAATGAATCTTTCTTTCTCTGAGTATCATTAAGTATTGTTTATTTCTTTCCTTGAGGTCGAAACAGAGCGAAGTTCTCTAAGTTTTGCTTCCGGGTTGTTTCGACAACCTTCTTATTCACATAATCCACAACTATAAAGTTGACCGTTCTGTGTCTTGTTTTCGTGCCGTTAAAACAGCCGGCCACGCCTGATTCGATAAATGGTTCACATTTGCCGGCCAAGTCGTCGACGCATAACCCCCAAGAAAGATAGAGATCGTAACGCACAAAACTTCTTCTGGTTTCCTGTATGCAACGTTTTTCACTCATCCAATCTTCCGTTAATTCTCTGCAGTCCTCTTGCGATACTCCGTGTTTTGAAGTCCATGTGTATCCAACATTGAACTCGTCAATCACAAAATTTGTTCTGGATGAAGGTATGTTTGCTATCAAATCTGGGTACATGATTACAAAAATCCTTTTGTTATCTCTGATTAAACCTCTTAGGGTGGACTGAGACAGGCCGTATACCATCTGAAGTTGTCCTCTACTGTTCGCGGCCCATTTATTAAGTAGCTCATTGACTATTTCTTTCCCTGCGTGTAAAATTAAACCGTTAAGACATAAAAAAAAGATAAGTTAAGCCTCTATTGAAAACGAACTGTCTGTTAGCATGAAAATGGTAACAAAAGTAATTAACATAAGTGATAAAACCTGTTTTATCGATGTACAATTCGGCAGCGTCTCTGTTGAAATGAAGGACAACAACTTCATTTCTGTTCTGATTCATCCAATCGTCAACTTGAGTGAGAAATTTGTTTATTGTCCCACCATAAGCGCTAGCGTGGCATGTCCATGCGGTTTTCCTGGTCCAACTAAAACTGTCCCAACATACATCAATGTCAAAGAATCGGATACCCAACTCCAGTTGTTTTGTAATACTCAATTCCTGATTTCGGTAACCGCAAGAAGAAGCGGGAATATCGTACCTACGACCATGATGCCACAAAATCCCATCAAATCCCGAACCAGAATTATGCGCCCCGGCTAACGTAATCTGCTGAATATTGAGGTCACACAATTCAACCATTCCATTACACTTCATCTGCGCTCGGACATTTACAACCAACAAAAGCAGAAACAAATACATGGCTTATTCGTAGACTGGTGCAACAGAATAAAATTCTTTCTGTATTTGTACGCAATTTCACGAAAATCATGTTGCGAGCGACAACTATAACTACAAGTAAATGAAAGATGAAACTGGTTATTGACCGAAAAATGTTCAAAGGTTTCTGCTTCGTTAAACAGTTTCGAGGCTGCGTTGAGAATATTTTTGAGACTTTTTCTCGCTATTATTCACGTAGTGTTTTCAAATGGCCTTCTGTCTTTTTTCGCTCGAATAAGGTTTTTGCTGAATGCGAGGTTTCGATCTCTAAACTTTCACTTTGTTCAGCTAAATCGTGATTTACATCACATAAAAAACAATAGTTTGTAAAGTAAAATTAATAAAAACTTTTCGCCCTTTTGTATGTCCATAATCTGGCTATGTAAATTTTGCTTGTAGCTGGTTTTTTGAACGTTTTTGAGTACTTGTCTATTTTACCCTCGTCAACAATAATTTGCAGATATTTTGCCCCCGAACTGGCTCTGTTCTCATTAGCATTATTTTTTGTGTGAGTATTGAAGTTCAATCTTTCAGTGACGTTTTAATGTTATGTTAGTTTGGTATTTGTATCTGACATCTGTTTTCTATATATCTATAAATTCAGTTTATAACTAGTAACACATTTTAAATTTAAAAACTTTATTGTCATCTTGAGAGAATGGGAAATGATTAACATTTTGGTATCAATATTTTGGTTAATGACAAGGATACAAACGTTGCGTAGCGTTCTTATGACAAAGATGAGTTTTGCACAACAATTTGGTATCAACAGATTATTCACGAACCTAATTGTAATTGGAGGTCGAAAATTGGAGGTCGTAGAGAACCGTTCCATGTATATAATACCAGACCGAGGCGCAGAAATTAATCATTTATGCTGGCGTCAATATGTCCTCGTTCCACAATTATGTGGTCAAATTTTGTTGATCAAATCATCCAGTGACCCATACTAAAAATATTGAAAATAACTGAAAAACACAACAATAAAGAAATAAAACGGAACCCAACAAACAATGATTGGTAGCTACTTATGCTAATGGTGTGGAGACAAAATTGCTAATCAAGACTTATTTGAAAAAATACTGATAAATTTTCTACTTCTTGGTACTTGGTTGATATTGCCAGGAGAATAACGGACAAGTAATGTAAAGCAGCAACGTAATTTGATAGTCTTTTAAAACGCCTCTAAACTTCTGGTATTGAGTTGCTGTAGTTCTGTGCAACTGTTAATTGTGAGTTCTGTTATAGAATTATCGTGATCGTTTGTAGCTTTTGCCTCGCTTATTCAAAAGCGGCAAAAATAAACAAAACAAAAATAGTCAAAACATTCAACAAAGCATTTTGCTTCAGGACTGAGCATGCAATTCTCTCAAATTTATGTAATCAAAGGAATGCAAGAAATCCAAAACATAAATATTGAGAGTATTGCACAAACGCGCCCGATCGCCTATTAATATATTTTTGAGTTATATATTGAAGTGAAACCCTTTGGATGGTTATCCGATGCACAGCAGGCATTAAGGTAAGTGCATTGTACATCACACACAGTATTTCATTAATGAATAAATGACTTGTCGATTTACATCAAGAACCATTAATGGCAGTGGAATCAAGATAGGGTTCAGTAAAGCTTTTTGCTAAAACGTCGCCCTTCATGAAACGGACAAAAATATTTTACTGTACTTATGCACCCATATTCTATATAGCAAGTGCGCGTTTCTTTTAAGTGCCCATCTTCTAGTAAGCTCCTACTCCTGAATTTGAAAATCACATTTTAAAACACATTGAAGGGTGATTTCAAAACGTCCGAATTTCATTATTAAAACCGCGGTTGAGATAGTAGTTAGAACTAAACCTATCTAACAAGTCTCGCTGTTGTTTTAAAGACAATAAGGTTCATCCAGTTTATATTTGATTTCTCACACAAATTAAATAAACGCCTCCCGCTCGCCCGCCCGCCCTAAAAATTGATGAAAGATGACGAGTTTGCCTTTTTTAGTTGTGTAAATTCTCTTATTTGATGGATGACATTTTGCAAACTGATCCGTGAAAATTTCATGAATTCCTTTGCATTCCCTGTAAAAACAGGAATAAGCAAGACAGAAATTCGTACGCGTAAATACTATTAAAAGACATGTTTCTGATTCTTTTCATGCGAACAAACCATCGAAGTATTTGCCCCTTTAATTTTTATTTGGAATTATGCTTAATATAGTGATATAATAATATTCATTTGAATAATGTTAAATATGACGCGCGTCATTTGTAAATAACTGTTTTATTTGAATAAACAGAGGCTGGAATATTTTTATTCATAGCAAAGCTCTAAGCGACGGATATCCTATTGTGCAATACTCCAACAACATTACAATAAGAATTGAAAAACCTGTGTAGATTCCAATGTACATGAACTTACTAGAGATTTATCGCGATTAAACGTAGATAAGATCAATTTTGATATTTCGTGTGTTTAAAACTTAAGATATAGTTCACGCTCGATATTAACCCCAATGTCCGCAGGCCCTGACATAACTTTTTTAGCACTGCCAGATATATATGCACCGGACGTTCCAAAAGCGTAACGGACGGGTGAGCTTGTGGTACCCCATTTTAGAACAAGTTAATATGATCAATTAAAACGTATACACTCACCGAGACATTCTTGGTTATACATAATTTAGTTTATTGGTAAACTTTTTGTGCATAGAAGTAGGAGGGGCGTAAACAGTAATTTATGAGTATTTGTATCAGACTTATTCATAGCTAATACCCTGACTACTGGCCCATCAATAAAATAAACATAAAACTTCCGTGCGGTAATTAATACATTGAGATGTACGCCGTCAATTGGACACGAATATTTAGTCTCAATAAAATATTTAAACAAACAACTTCTTTTAAATTGCTAATTTCTTTTAAATGAATTAAAAAATTAAATTTTAGAAACCTTTTTCTACCACGCTGGTATAATAAAATATTGTACTATAAGTTCCTTTAATAACGACGGTCATTGTGACCGTTGCAAATAAGTATTGTGCCGGACAGAGCACAAATAGCGCAAGATATTGTCCGGTGTACGGCACTTATTTCAGAACCAGTCCCGACATTACAATCCTGCTTCTGACGCGCTTCTCATTTGTAACTGGTTGTCAAAGTGTAAATTATAATTATGCTATATATAACAATAACAATAATAGTGGTTCCTCAATGGTTTTTGATTTAATGAAATTTTATCATTCCTTACCTTTAACCGTTCGTATGCTATGATCATTTTGACACCATTGATAACGGTTACTAAACTGTCACTTGCGTTCATTCACATATCTGCTCTGAAATTAAAAGAAGCAACAACACTTTTCTCGATATTTCTGGCGCCCAAAAGCAAATCTTATAACTTATTTATTGTTTAAAAAATGGGGTTTCGTGTTTTCGTAAAGTCCTATCAACCCTTTTGTTTACTTCCGAAACAAAACTTAATCTAAATACGCGTAACTGTTGAACCTCTACGCGCAACTACGCGTAACTGTTGAACCGCTTCACGCAACTACGGCTACACGATCATGTTGGTTATCTATATCTTCAAACATGTGTTTGTTGTTTTCGTAAAGTAGTAGTTTAAGTTCGAGTTCGAGACCATGCTATCACAAAGTTGTTTAGTGAGCGGTTTTAAATAAACAACGCCGTATTTCACCAAAGATACCCAACCGTACACAGATGGTAGCAATTCAATACACTGAAACTCCGGGCGAGGTCTTCATGATAATGTTTAATTATACGCTCTTACGTTCTGAGGGCTTCGTTAAAAATAAAAAAAAAAAAAACTCAAAAAGGCCAAAAATCAGAATTTTCAATATATTTCTCAGCTAGGAGAATGTATTTCAAAAATATAATAAACCTAAAATTGTCTTCCTATAACAAAGCACACACTGTTTATAAATCAATTAAACCAGTAGCAAATGATTCCATTGGAGTTAATATTTAACTCACCACCACTCCAACACCACAATTACGAAATGCCATATCAGTCAGTATATTATATAGTACTATCAGAGCCGGATTAAGGTTTTGTGGGGCCCTAGGCCAAAATATTTCATGGGGCCTATTACGGAATCCATTCCATCCATCAAATACAAAATATCAAAAGAAATAACACTGTTATTAACAGTGGGATATGTCTGCAATATGTACATTATACATTGCATGTATTGCATTACATGCCATTTGTTTTATAAGAAACATGAAATTTGAGTTGAGCCTGACAATATCTTAACTTTGAAACGTAATTACTCAAAATCAGTAGGGGCTGCAGCTTATTTTATACTTTTAGAATGTTTCCTAGGCAATGCTCTTTAACATTTTGCGAGTTAGCAGTTTCAATTACCACAATTCTGAGCCTCGTGTTCCTTAAACTCAGGTTTCTTATAAAACAAATGACGTGTAGTTTACATAAAAGGCGACAGCACACGAAATTACATAACTTTTTGCTAGATTAGAGTTTTACGAATTTTGCAATGATGCTTTCAAAGTCTATGCCTCTGGTCAAGTCTTACTCAATTGTCAACAGCGTTAAGTCACATAACTTCTTTTGTCCGACAGTTGAACGAAGCTGGTTCTTCGCACGTTTAAGAATCGAAAATTATTGTTCACCTTCGTATTTACTACCGGCAATGTCAAATTAATCCGCAAAGCAATGTCCGCATTAGGAAAAGAGTCAGCAATTCCATTCTTGCATTGATGCGTTTCAAACACGCAGGAGGTGAAACTAATTCTGCAGAATACTGTTTGAGGTAGCCAACAAAATGCATCAGTTTATCTTCAAAATATTCTTCTATGTCCCTTGGATAATGCGCCTGGAATTTGCAAGCAGATTCACGAAGTTCAGTTTCAGAAGAGAAAGCCAAACTGGTGAACAATAAATGTCGATTTTTTCAATTCATTCTTTGTTATGAATAACAAGCATTGCAATGGATTCAAAATAACGCGTGTAGAAATTCACGCGAAATACCAGCAAGTTATTGAACCAGATTTGATGTTGTGTACTTCATAAAACCCAAGAAGGGAAACACAGAGGATGATTGAGCAGGCCGTAGGCCATGGCCTAGTTGGTCTGTACGTTAATCCGGCTTTGAGTACTATGTTCTTTTCATGAAATCGACAAAACGACAACTGAAGAATAAACTTAGGGCTTAATGACTGATTTCCCAACTTAGAAAAAGCGATTCGATATGCAAACAAAGATTTTTCGTCTCATTTCTTAATAACTAATGACAATATTATGCGCCATAACAAACACGAAGGTTGAAATCCCACATTAAACTTTAATGTTCGCTTGTAAAAGCTGAAGTTGGTAAGTTTCGAAACGTTTTAGAGCGCAACTCAAATTTAAAATGCAGCGGTAAATATCTTACATTGTTGATAATTATGCTGCTTTGTTTTTGTTGTTGCGTAATAAATATAATCAAGAAAACTCATTTACGACTTGAATGAAAACGATCTCTGTTGTTCTTCTTACTTTTATAAACCGACCATCGCCTGTTCTTTGTCGCGTCTAATTTTTTAATAATTATCTATTAGCTAATTATGCAAACGTTACGCGTTGCATAATTTTAAATTTTGTAGTTTCTATTGACTTTATAAAAATAATGTAGAATCACCGAATGATACCAAATCAAAATCTTCATTCTGATTGGTTTGTCCTGGAAGCAAGAAGAACTGTATATGCGAGGTAACGATAATTCATTGAAGTTCTTGATGATGACGATCGTGTCTATTCACTTTAGCTTTAAAAATGGGCTGCTCAATAAGTCAAGAAGACAAGGACGCCATGGAAAGAAGCAAAATGATTGACAAAGATTTGAAGGCGCACGGGGAGCAATCCGAGCGTGAGGTCAAATTGCTACTTTTAGGTAAGCGATTAATCTCAATACTTGAATTAGCACAGACATGCGTGATTTTGTTTTCAATCACCGATGAACAAATCCACCAAACTCAATATCTTTCCTTTTTAAACGTAAATAAAAAATCTCTTTTCGTAATCGCTTGATGGAAACTAGTATTTGCTATTTATGTCGTCACAACATGAGGCGACAAAACATTTGGTCTTTTTCAGGAGCGGGAGAATCAGGAAAGAGTACTATTGTCAAACAAATGAAGTATGTTTTCAAGCAATTCCTTTTGTTTTGATTTATGACAAGGGTGGACAGTCACTCCCTAATAAGGGTCGATTTAAGGAAGTTAATGAGTGAAAAAATAGTGATGTTACTTGCTACTAAATGTTAATTTATATACAAAATTTTCAGAATAATCCACGAGTCTGGTTACAACGAAAATGAACGCGTAGAATACAAGCGAGTGGTTTACAACAATACTGTGCAATCGATGGTAGTAATCGTTAGAGCGCTGGAGAAATTAAAAATAGAGTTTGGTAGTTCTGACCGACAGGTGATTAGACCCGGAATGTTGATCAGGAATTAAGGAATTTCACGGTATCTTATAGCAGGATAAATGCGCAACGCAATTAAAATAATACATCTCGATCCAATATTTTGTTTTAAAAACTATCTACAAGTTGCTAATAACGTTTACACTGTATACACAGTAAATTAGTATATTGGTGACTTATATTATTAAAATATTATTATTGAAGAAAAAAAATGATATTACAGTGAAAATAGTTGCATTATTTCAAGATCTTCTCAGTATTAGACTACAAAAAAGACAAGTTACCCGCTAAGTTCAACTCAAACTTTACGCATGGTATCGATTTGAAATGAAACTTTGAAAAATAATGTATTTTGGGTAGAACGAGAAGAATCCTTAATAATAAATTGTCGTCAGAAAATTAAAACCTTGGAAAATCATTTTAGGAAGATGCGAAGCAACTGTTTTCATTGGCAGGCAGCATAGAAGACGGAAGTTTCACCGTGGAACTTATTTCAATCATGAAACGACTCTGGCAAGATGACGGCGTGCAACAGTGTTTCCAACGTGCGAGAGAATACCAACTCAATGATTCCGCTGGATTGTAAGTCGAAGATGCTTCAAATGTGTTTACCTAACTTAACTTAATGGAATCAACTCTCTTATGTAGATTCTTGTCTTGTCTTGAGGGACTATATTTTAGACAGGTACTGTTTTCATTTTGTCTAGCTTTCTATCGGATCTCGAACGTATTGGGGCACCTGATTATATACCTACACAACAGGACGTGTTGAGAACCAGAGTGAAGACAACAGGAATTATAGAAACAAACTTCTCTTTTAAAAACCTCCATTTCAAGTAACTTTGCTACTTATATCTTGAGTTGAAAACACTTCATCTTCATCGGCTATTCTTACTTTATGGTTTAGGATGTTTGATGTTGGTGGACAGCGCTCAGAAAGAAAGAAATGGATTCATTGCTTCGAAGGAGTCACCGCCATTATATTTTGCGTAGCATTGAGTGCTTATGATTTGGTTTTATCTGAAGACGAGGAAACGGTAGAACTTCAATCAACACCAACCTTATACTCAATCTTATTGACCTCTCTACGTTTCACATTCATATGTTTAGAATCGAATGCACGAAAGCATGAAACTCTTCGATTCCATCTGCAACAACAAATGGTTTACAAAGACCTCCATTATACTCTTTCTAAATAAGAAAGATTTATTCGCGGAAAAGATCAAAACATCACCTCTTACGAAATGTTTCCCGGAATTCCCAGGTGGCTTAATATATCGTAGTACCTTTAATGTGTTGCAATGAAGTCACTTTTAATAATCTTGTTTATTTTCAGGACCAAACACATACGATGCGGGAAAGAGGTACATTCATTCTCAGTTCGATAACTTGAACAATTTCAAAAAGGGAAAAGAGATTTACACCCATTACACATGCGCGACAGACACAAATAACATCAATTTTGTTTTCGACGCCGTAACTGACGTTGTAATCAACAAATGTTTGGGAAATGCCGGTCTCCTCTAACTTCTCTATGAAGTCTTTATACCCTTGTCAATTGGTTTATGAC
Organism: Candelabrum cocksii; assembly: GCA_963930725.1. Lineage (NCBI taxonomy): Eukaryota > Metazoa > Cnidaria > Hydrozoa > Anthoathecata > Candelabridae > Candelabrum > Candelabrum cocksii. Next base: position 18,266,026 of record OZ005664.1, read on the forward strand.
TGCATTTTTCAGTGTTGGTAGACACTCATGGAAGTGAACGTAACAGAATCAGTATTGTGGTTTTCTTTATCTTCCTTTTCGTTCACCACCGTATAAGTATTTTGGAAAAATGATTTTTCAAATAACATTCACTGACATTTTTAATTATTGTGCCACTTTACATTTTTCTATCTTTGAACGCGTTTATTATTGGAAGAATGTTTTAAATAGAATATAGAAAGATTTTAGAATTAAAAGTAAACTACGATTCTGTTTGCTCCGTTGCCTAGTCACAATGATCACCCTGAACTCTTGCGATACTACGTTTGTTTATTTTGGTTTTTAGAAACTGTATCAAAATAAATTATTACTTAATCTTTATTGATGTTAACATTAAGAATTAATTTATAAATAATTCAGTCATCTAAGAAATTGACACACAAATGCATTTTAGTCACAAAACATAGTAATGAAAGTTATATGGAGCATTTACATAAGGAGACGACATTTTGTGGCCATCATGTTTTGTGCTGATAGATAAATTAAACGATGCTAGAATAGCAAAAAATACAGGTCTCTATTTACTTCGTGACAATTATCGACTAAAATATTGTACACCTTCATAGCATGTTTCACGTCATGTTCCGCGTTGAACGAGTGCGCGCAGGCAATCTCATAAGACGTGTCCATGACCACGATCTCCTTATGAATAACTTACTAGAGAAGTACTACCGTGTCAAAGGACATTTGTTAATGGCCTATACTGTTTTTGTGACGACTGGAATCTAATTGGTCCTCTTTAGTTCAAGATTAATTGAACTGTTTGTAAATGTTTAGTTTCATTTCACTCTGTCTGACGTGTAATGGTGAACAGGGGGTCATCTGGCGCTACCTTTAACCCCCACTAAGCCTTAGTGTTTTAAAGCAAGTGATGTGATGTATTTTAACAATGCATTTTTTCAGTGACCGTCGCAGATAAACTCGGCTATGTGCACGTCCGAAGTAGCTTTTTAATGATAGCATAATAATAATCATACGATCAATTTATATGGCGCTTCATGGACCTCAAAGACGCTTTAGAGAACAAATATGTAATCATATGACAGACGACATGACGGGGGAGTTGTTGTAGTAGAGAGCCACGTGACACATATGCCATCACCTTCATTTCATAGTACCCTCAATAAAGCTCCCCATAGCAACCGCAGAAAAGGATGTCTGGCGTCGCCACTGTGCGAAATTGAAATTCAAGAGACTAAATGATTCACCGCTAGATAACGTAAAGCAAATCATTTCGCGTGGTTTAATGCACTCTCGCATGACAGTGTGCTCTTTAATGATGGACAGGAAACAGCTTCTCTACCAATTGCCTCGAATCGACTTTTGTCCATTCGCAAATATTCCTTTAAATCTTTTTCGTTCCAATTCCTGAAATAGCGAATCATATCCTCGAAATTGCTGACGTTATGGAAGCAATGGGCGAACCCAGCATTCCCGTTTTGGCTTCGATTCTTTTGATTTGTTTTCATCTCTTTCCTAAAGTAATAATAAGGTAAACGCTTCATTTTCTTCTCTCTGCTTTTCTTCGAAGAAGTTAGAATATAAGTTAGAATATAATGTTGCATAGCAGCATAACAAGTGGCTCCACGGAGAAAATCTCCGAGGATGAAAATGCTGCATCGTGTCCCCAAGGCTTTAGTATCGTCTGCGAACATAATAGGGTTGAGAATTTTGGAGGTGTTGGAAAGATCGCTGTTGAAATTGAGCCTTTTAGGACACCGCAAGTCACACTTAAGGAGATCGTGGTCTACCGCTTTTGATAGATCTAGGAATACTCCGATGGTAAAATTGTTTTGACTAAATGAAGTGTTTATCTTTTCTGTTGTTGAATTATTGCATGTTCGATAGATAGAGAAGAGCGAAATCCATATTGACTTTTATAAAAAGGACAATTTGCTTCTAGAAAGAAATATAAGCGGTCATACATTATTTTTTTTATATTTTTGAAAAACAGGGAAGTACGGAAATAAGTCTATAATTAGAAAAAATCATTTTTATCACTACGTTTAAATATCAATGTGATTTTGGCAACCTTTAGTTGATCTGGGAAAACACCCCAATCTAGACTGTTGTTAAACTGCTTTTAGTTTCTGAAAACATTTTTTTTACGTTTATGTTGTCTATTCCAGGACTCTTATTCATTCTCTTATTCTTATTTAAAGATTTAAAGGGGCGGATTCAAGTTCTTTCTCAGTTATAGGATGTAACGTTTTATCAACTGATAAAAGTTTGTAATTGACTTCCTTTCCGACAATCTCTTCCATTATATTTCTTCGTATTTATGTTATTTTAAGTTGAGCATTAAAATAATTGATTTTACTTTTCTTTCTTATTATTTCGAACAAATTTCTGTAATTTTTTTTAGATAGCGAGCTATGCGAGTCGGAGCGACTTATGTTTCAAGTATTTTTCAAAAAGTCTTTGCTTTCCATGGACGATTTCTTAATTTCTCTTGTCATCGAAATTTGAGCTTTAATTTTAATGCGTGTTATTGAAAATCATTCGTCATATAAGTGAGAATCGTCAATAGAAATTTAGAATACGCTTTATTACTCTTTAATATCTCTCAAAAATGTAAATTGAAAAACATAAAAAACTCAAAAAATATTCACCATATTTTACTACTGCTTATGAGAAAGACCTCGACCCAGAAATTTAGTGTATTTAGTTGTGATACAATTATTTTTGATGAACTGAGGCGTTTTTTATTTATAACCACACACTTTGTGATAGCATGTTCTCGTACCCAGAACCTATGGATTGAGATATGATATGAGATATGACTTCGTGGATCGATGTTGGAGTACGAATATGACTACAACAACCAGTGTTGGATTAAGGCTTTACTGGCCCTAAGGCACATTTTTAACAAGTGGCCTGAAAATACAGGTATTTTGGATTTATCGCCAAAAAGAAAAACATTTAAATTTAAAATAGAATATTTATTAAGCAAAAATTACATGACCTGACTGAATTTTTGGCTGGCCCTAAGGCATGTGCTTTGTTTGCCTTATGGTTAATTCGGCACTGGCAACTACCTTATATGTTAGACTCACTGATGGCAACTAAATCAAAACACTAATTATTTGAAATAGATTTTATGCTCAAGCTGACCACAGTAAATAAATGACGCAATTCCGATAATAAATATCGACAGCTAAATATAAATACTAAGAAAACAGTAAATATGAAGAAAAGAGAACAATAATCACCTCAAAGGGAAAGGAGGGCGGAGCAACTTTAATAAGCTCAAAATGATCGTTGCACGTAAATATTAGCTTATATAGTGAAAGAAGCCGGCAACCGAAAGTGCTGCAAGTTATGTAACTTGATTACATAACTTACAATTATTTAATTATTTAGTTTGTTAGCTGTTATTTAACAAATTTGTTAGCTGTTATTTAACAAGTTTGTTAGCTGTTATTTAACAAGTTTGTTAGCTGTTAGTTAACTAGTACCCAGCAGTTTTAAAATGAACCGCAAAAGAACATACAGAAGTAAAATTAGATGTACTGCATGCAATACAGTTATATATTTTGAATATAATTCAGAACATCTTAAACGAAAGCACAAAAACAGTTTATCAGTTAAATTTATTTCAATTGAGAAAGAAGATCTTCTTCAACAGAGGCTCTGCTTTTTGCCAACTTCTATAAGTAGAACTCCGTCTGCTGCAAATGATCCAGCCAACACCAGTTCTGCAAGCTTGAATGTTGATTTGGCACTCAATGTTATTGTATTAGACATGGAGAATGAAAATGTAAATGAAGCACCGGTATATAGAAGCATGGAAGAAGATAAATCAGAAACAGAGGAGGTATCAAGCCGTTGCGGACGCTGTCACATATACTTGATTTAATGATCTTATAACCGGCCGAAAAAATTTCGGGCAAAGGTGGTTGTGCAGGTGTTATTTCAGTAACATAGCCAACCATGGTGGCGGCCCTTAGTAAACACGTATGCTGTTTGAAATCTTCATATAGTCGCTAACATGTCTGTATCCGCCCCTGTTGTGCTCCTCTCCAAACTATTTTTGGCTCCTATGCCCATGTATATAAGGACAACCGTGCAAGAAAGTTTCATGTTCAAGTCTGAAAATAGAATTAAAAAAAAAATTGTATCCCCTTTCCTCTAATACTAAACTAAGACAATGAATCAATATGTAATTTTTTGTATTTTTGAGACATATTTCTAAAATATATAGGGTTTTTGTGTAAATTTTACCCCCGGTTTTAATAAAATATTAAAATGTCAATAACTTTTTAATGGTTTATTTTTAAGGCATGGTTTTATTATCTTTTTTCATCTATTTTTAAAGCTCTTTCGAATGGTTTTGTAAAAAATAACTGTTACTATGGGAACTGATGACATCATGTCATGTGACACGAGGGGTGACCCACAAGTGACACCTAGGTAGATTTTGATCCTTAAGGGGTAAGGAACCCAAATCATCAAAAAGTTTGCTATTAACAAGTTTGTGCACACGAAAGTACATAGGACCCCCCCCTGGCTGACTATAATATTTTCACCTATTTTACTATCAAAAATTAATCCCGCAAAGAAACACACACTTGTTGTTAAGTTGGTATTTCATTTATACACATAATACCAAAATAAAATTGCAAATATTTTCAATCTCAGACAATTGAAAAATATTCCTTAACTGGACTTGAAAAAAAAACATTGTATCCAAGAAATACAAACAATGCTATTTCTACATTATCTCTGGTTGGCCGGAAACCAGGTTCGGTTATTCATTTAAAAATTGCATGTAATCTGTGTGACCATTGTTTTTGCAAGAACAAAAAATCAGATAAATAGGATTTAAATAAGATTTTTTACTTAGATTACTCATAATAAATGTATAATGAATTTTTCTAAAATAAATAAATTATTATTGCTATTTGATAGACAGTTAAGTATTTTTGCATTTTTGCAGATAGAGGGTTAAAGTATTGATGGTGTTTTCTTTTTTCTATAATTTTAAAAATCTCCAAACGTCAAACTAACACGAACTTTGATTGGATAATCTTGCGACTTTAATACTACCCTTAGAACATCAAAGGCGGAGTACGATATGCTTTGGCAGCCATTTTTATTGTTGTGAAGATTTATGACTGAAATTGCGGTGACAATCTGTTAACAAATATTTTACAATAAGTTATTTCATGGTCTTAACAGTATTACCGTGCAACCATTTTTGTTTAGATTTATAAACGTTATAAAATATTACCAAGAAAGTGGAAGAAAGTGTATGCAAGTTAAAAGCAAAAAGTCTGTTTTTATTTCTGGAAAAGTTGAAATAATATTTTCTCCAAGTTGTTCCCTGAACTTTCGCTTTGAAAATGGGCTGTACGATAAGTCAGGTAGATAAAGAAGCCGTCGAGAGGAGTAAAATGATCGATAAAGATCTAAAAGCTGACGGAGAGAAATCTGCTCGTGAGGTTAAACTACTTCTTTTAGGTGAGAGTTCAGTTACATTGAAAGAGTATTAAAGCCATATCTTTCTTAATTATCGCAATTATTATATTTTTTGGCAAAAAATTATATGTCAAATTAGAAATTATAAAACAACGATTATATATATACGTTGAATGTACATGTTTCTGTTAGGGCTAGGGTTGAAAATGAGAGAAAGATGGCAGGGGAAGAAAGTAAATCAGCATATATATGCCATTATCATCTACATGATTTTCATATTTAAATTAAGGTTTTGAGAAATTTATTTTAGAATGTAAAAAATACTGGAATGTTATATTTGTGTTTTTTTGTACGTTACATTTCACAAGGTCAAATTGGAGTTGATGATACATGTGGTGGTAGTTGTTTTTGCTTATTTTTCAATTCAAATTGTTACATTCTTTACAGAATATATATAAAATATATTATAATATCAAGTATATATATATAATATAATATTTAAGAAATATTTTCTTTAAGAAGTAAGGCCGAGGTTTACAACTACACTCTTCACTCGTATGATGAACTGCATGTATAATTGTTTTGTTCAACAGATTTTGTCATATTTTAATTCTGAAAATCAAAAAAATATTTTTATTTTTATATATGTCTGTTTATTATATAAATCTTACATCAATTATGGATTTTATTTAAGTACAAGAAATACATATTTGAAAAATTTAACAGTGTTAAGTTTTCTCAACATGTTAAATCCATATAGAAATATTTAGATAGATATTAATAAGTGACAACTTTCAATAAAAAATTATGCCTAGCAAAACAGATGTTCAAAAAGGTCTTTTATTCGGCACGTTTAATTGTTTGAAATGAAACTTGTTTTTAATTATTTCTTACGAAGAAATGCAAGCAAATAAATTGGTAACCTTCTACCCTGCTTTGTTTTTATAAAATCAAGTGCTTTCACCTTTTTTATACATTAAAAAAACTGTGAGTAGCTGCTTTACAGCTGCTTTCTTGTTTCTTGTTATCATTTCACATAAATAATTGATGTAACTTGGAGGATCGATATTGACTTGCCTAATCCAAAAAAGTTTTTTTTAAAAATGTTTTAACAGTATTTCTTCACATTGTACAGAATCAATTGATGAATTTTATCTTTTATAAAAATGAATCCATGGTAATTTGTTGCAAGTTGTAAACATTTGTAACCTCTAATATTATCTTGGATATTTGTTAATAATAATCTTTTTCTTACCTGGTAACATTGCCTGTTTTTCAATACATTATATCCATCAGACATTGCTAACATACTGACTGAGTTCTGATTTTCTCATTTCATAACAAACAATGAATAAGTTTCAATATATTTCTATAGTACAATAACTCAACTTGTTCACTAATGTTTATCTTTTGACAATTTCCTTCCTTACCATAATTTTAATATTTTGTTTAATTTATCCGAGTAGATTGACATAAATTAATGAATTAAATATTTAAAGAACATTTTCAATTTTCTTTATCTAGGAGCGGGTGAATCAGGCAAAAGTACGATTGTCAAACAAATGAAGTAAAAACTTTGTACTCCCTATATATAGTTATTGCTAATAATTTAATAAGACACTGTAACTTGGTGGTAGTTTTTTTTGACTCACAACACCAAACTGGGCTTGTTCCAAACCCCAAATTAGTTCAAACCCCAAAAAAGTTCAGAAATATCTTTATTTCGAAGTCGAGTTGTCTGTTGGCGCAAGTACTAAGTACACCAGAATCTAAACCTTGAGATAAGAGCCACTGTTAAATATGGAGATGTCCCGTAAAACTCAATTATTATTAATTTCTGTTAATAAATGTTTTTTCACTGACTCACGTAAAAATGTCACTGATACAATACTAACATTCTTTCAGAATTATCCATGAATCCGGCTACTCTGCAGATGAATGTGTACAGTACAAACCAGTTGTTTATAGCAATACAATTCAATCGATGATTGCCATTATCAGGGCCCTGGGCACATTAAAGATTGAATTTGGCAGTCCTGAAAGGCAGGTAATTGAACCTGAAATTTTGATATTAATAATTGTTTGCTATTACTTATTAGTCAATTATTGTTTTATTAATCAACAAGTAAAACTTAAATTTACCGTGTAAAATTCTATTTTGTTACTAAATATATATAACTGATCTTATTAGTGCTTCAAATTTTATGTTGTACTTGTTTTATTTTGAAATTTTACTATCATGTCACAACTTAAAAGTGCAATTGAAAGAAGTAAAAATTTGTTTTTCAGTTTAAAAAAATGTTATTCTTTACTATTTATGTGCTTCTCTATTATGTTTGACTTCATGTTTTATGTTTTGAATGTTGACTGTTTGCTAAACTTGTTTCTGTGTGTTTTCATTAATATTTCTGCAATTTTTGAAAAAATTTCACGAACGTTATACCCATCATTTGAATGACTTTCTTTCGTAAACCTAAATATGATATAGGAAGATGCGAGGCAACTGTTTTCATTGGCAGTGAGTGTAGAAGACGGAAGTTTCACCGTGGAACTTATTTCAATCATGAAACGACTCTGGCAAGATGACGGCGTGCAACAGTGTTTCCAACGTGCGAGAGAATACCAACTCAATGATTCCGCTGGATTGTAAGTTGAAAACATTTTGATATAACATAACTACAAACAATACGTAACTTACTAATTGCTTGTTGATGTTTTTCAGTTATTTGTCAGAACTTGATCGTATTGGAGCACCTGATTATGTACCTACACAACAGGACGTGTTGAGAACCAGAGTGAAGACAACCGGGATTGTTGAAACTCATTTCATTTTCAAGGATCTCCACTTCAAGTAAGAATACAGAATCAAGTGTAATGATTTTTTGCTATATTGATTAGGCACATTTAGTAAATTTTGAATTGCTTCTAGGATGTTTGATGTTGGTGGACAGCGTTCAGAGAGAAAGAAATGGATTCATTGCTTCGAAGGAGTCACCGCCATTATATTTTGCGTAGCTATGAGTGCTTATGATTTAGTCTTGGCTGAAGATGAGGAAACTGTAAGTTCTGCTAATAAATTTGATATTTCTTCATTTTAATTATTAAATTAGGTGTGCTATAACAAAAGTGTAGCATTGCTTACAAGAATGTTTTTCCATGCAATTTAGAGGGATTTATTTCATGATATTGACGTTTTATTGCTTCGTGAATGTGGCCATGTCTCATTTATTTCTTGTATGTTTTTAGAATCGAATGCACGAAAGCATGAAACTCTTCGATTCCATCTGCAACAACAAATGGTTCATGGAAACCTCCATTATACTCTTTCTTAATAAGAAAGATTTATTCGCGGATAAGATAATAAAATCACCTCTCACGACATGTTTCCCGGAATATATGGGTACGTTTATGTTGTTGACTGTTGAAACTTGTTACAATACACGAGGCGCTATTTTTTCTGCTCACGTGAAATGTGGTTGCATTTGTAACAAATGTTTTTGTAGGCGCAAACACGTACGAAGAAGGAAGCAATTATATTCAGTTACAATTCGAAAACCTAAACAGTCGCAAAGGCGAGAAGGAGATCTACACCCACTTCACATGCGCCACCGATACCAACAATATCCAGTTCGTTTTCGATGCGGTCACTGACGTCATTATCAAAAACAATCTCAAAGAGTGCGGGCTTTTCTAAGATTGGTCATCGTTTATTTCTAAAAAATGTTAATAAGAAATCTAGCGAAGAAATTCGTAATTTTGTTCCTTCATTCTTCATGTCCATTTGATCGAAGACTCGTTACGCATGGTACGGTTTAGTTGTGCGGAAAGGCAGCCGTTGGTTGATATCATTCATTGACAAAACGATATACTTTATCTGTGTAAACGAGTTGTTGTTGTAATCCTTCATAAATTTGTGTCTTTTCGTGCTTATTTGAGAAAAAGGATCAGAGATAAAAATATTCTTGTCAGATTTTTATGATTTAATTCAATTCACCATACAGCTTGTATATTCTTTCAAATCAGGGTTTGGTTGTAATTTATCTGTGAAAGTCATAAACTGAAAGAAAACTACTTTAAAATGGTAGTTTGCTTTTCGCGTGGAAAATTATTACTTTTGTTCTTTCATAAATCTTAAAAAAATTATCTTGAAACTGAGCTTCCAAATTATTTTTTATTGAAAGTCGATAAAACATTTATTTTCTCCAGTTGATTCAGAGTGACGTTTTATTTGCCGTTTAAGATTTCAACAAATCTTTGAATCAATAACCCACTTATCAATGAATTCCGCTAAACAAATCTGGTTCATTGATTTTAATCTGTTCATAAAAAGAGAAAGAATATTTGCAAAAGCGCACCTTTCCAAAGGTTTATAAGATAATTGAACAGCAAAAATACTTTACCGCCTCAAAAGGCCAGTCGCCAACATTTGACGTTGTGATTAATTATTGACCACATGGATAAGCAATACGCCAACTGCGTATTATTACCACTGTAATTTGTTAATCGTATGGGAAATTGAAATTTTCAGATGTTCTATTGATAACAAAACAACATGCCCAAGGCTGTTATACACTGTGCTGTACTAACGAATCAGTTGTCAATGGTTAAACACCAAGCAAAACTAATGACATATATTTGGAATAAGCAGGTTCCTGAGGTTTACGTTCTGTTCTTAAAGCATTATTACAAAAGAAAACAACACAAGACGGCGGCGAATAAGGAATTCATGTAAGACTAATCTTTAATTCGCAAATATTAGCTGAAGTGATTACTGAGTCCAATAATTCAAGAGACATAAATGAAACGAGAAGGGCGAGAGGTGTAACCAGATGTCCACTCTAGGGAATTTTTAAATTCCAATCCCCCAATTTAGATGTTTTTTCGAGCTTCCCAACCTGAAACTATACTATTTTCCAGGCTAGTGAAAGAAATCATCAGCATGTCTCTGTTACCTACTGATCATAAGAAGTAAATAGACCGTATTCTGATAGCTTTATATCTTTAACTTACTGCGCTAAAAGCTCCAGCGTGCAATCTAAACAATGTGGATCTCATTGCCTCCTACTAAACTAATTCCAGTTATTCCATGATAATATTCAAAGCGAATAATTAACAGAATCAAATAAGATCATTGCAATCTTAACGTACATAAAAACACGACAGAAATCTTGATCTTCAGTCGGTCCTGCAAAAAAAACAAAACAAAAACCAATTAACTTTCACGAAACATCATGCATCATCAAAACGAAATACTAAAAATTTAGTTCTTAGGTGACAAAACCGTCGAATCAAATAAACAAAATGCTTACATTTCATTGGTCAACTTGATTGCTCCACGGTTGCCACGTATTCTGAAATTTCATTGAACTATTTTAAAGAGTATTTTAATACGATTGAAGCTTCCATCCATAAGTTAATCATGAAAATATTTCTATTGCATTAAATGATGTGAAATGTTCTTAGTGGACAAAAACAATTATTTGAACAATGTTTACGCACCATCATCTGTCCGGCTTGGAATTGCATTCCGTTGTGAACACTAGGCGAGGGGCGGAACTCCGGGCGCATGAGAGGGTGGTTTAAACCGTTTGTCGGTGGAGGAGGGGGAGACGGTTTCCACAAAGGTTCGTTCTGCATGTTATTAATTGGAGGGTTGCTGGGCAACACCGAGGTTCCGTTAACACCGGGCTTGAGACGCCGCAGACTGTTTTGTAGCTTGACACGTGGTTCCTGAACGATCATTCATTATAAGTTCGCGCAGAAGAACATTTGTCACATAACTTCATGATTAATTAATAAGTTCGCTTTCAACAAGTTGTTCAATAAGATTTCAAAAATGCTAATTCCAGTAAAAGAAACATGTGCTTCAGATGGGTATCATGAATGTAAATAGATAAACGACACCGTTACCTTTGGCAGTCCGATATCAGCGTAATCCTGTTCGGACATCAACATAAGGGCGTCCAAGTCAATCTCGTTTTTCTACATGAAATAAGGTAGAAAATATTGTAGAATTCAAACTAAGGATTACTATTAAAGGAAAGAATAAAGAAAACCTTAGAAAAGTTGAAGGGTAATAATACCCATGTTTTTTGAAGATTCAAATATATCAGAACCCTATAAAAATAAAAATGCAAAATGACATTCAACCTGAAAGAGATTCAAATGACTGGAGAGCGACAGACGTTCTAGCAAACTTTGTAAAGTTTCTCCTTGAGGTAGCATCTCAGTCTTTTCATCTTCGTGCGAAATGCCGTTGATGATCTGCTGTGGTGGTTTTTTTAATACTGGCTCCCGATTCCAACCGAGTGGTGATTGGTTGGTTGTACCCCACGAAGGTTTAGCGGGAGGGTAGTCAAAGTGCCACATGTGTTGGTCATTGGTGACACCTGAATGTAAACCACATACGATTATTTTAATAAGCGAACACGAATACCTTAAGGGAATTAAATCCGCGAAATTTAATTCCCGCGAAAAATCCAAATGTCCCTAATCCGCGAATTTTTTGGATACACTTTGTCCGCGAAATTAAATTCCCTATTTTTCTTTTTTTAAATTTTAGATACCGTAAAATTCAGTAAATAAACCCACCCCGCAATTATGAACTATGTTTCGTGATTCCATGTGAATTTTGAACTGGAAATACACTCGGAATTTTACGGTATATATGATGGTAAAGTATAAAATTTGTGATTTGAGACTAAAATTTGAGGTTCATACAATGAAAACACTACATTTAGTTTAACAATGTTTAATCAATAACAATGGTGGTTTCTTCATTTTCATTTCGTACATTGCTTCAAAAGGGTTCTAATGTCTTTACGTCGTGGAGCCGGTTTTTCCTTGATTTGTGTTTTCTCTCGCTTTTTTGGTGGTACAGCTATAGCAGCCTCAACAACATCAGCTCCCTCCAAAAAACTCCCGATTATAACTTCTTTCTTACTTTTAAAATTTTACGAAATTTGGATTCCCGAAATTAATATCACGCGAATTTTTTGGATACACTTTGTCCGCAAAATTAAATTCCCGCGAAATTTCCAAATCATGTTGTTCTGCGAAATTAAATTCCCTTTTTTCCCGCGAAATTTCCTAAAAAAACCCCCGCAAAATTAAGTTCCCGCGAAAATTAATTCCCTTAAGGTATTTGAAATAAGTTTTACCTGAAATTAGCGGAGGTAGTTGACCAAAGTTCAAGATGGAACTGGAGGAAGTTTTCTTATGTCCGCGTTCACTTCCGATTGGATTCAAATGAGGTTTGTCTTCCGGAGAAGGAGACATGGAATGGTTAGAAATGGGGGACAACGATGGGGTCCTGGACTGCCCCATAAACGAAGAATCTTGCGAGGAATTCTGAGATACGGAACAAGTGCGGAAATTTTCGCTGGAGAAACCAGAAGTAACATTTGTAGGCGAGGCTGAGAACGTAGTGACTACAGTATCTCCACTTGCTAATAACTTCCCTCGGTCTTGATATTCGTTCCAGATCATAGGACTTCGTTGAGTGGCCACTTGAGAAAGAAGGTTGTTGAGAGTGGAGTGCAAGGTTGCAGTCACCGAGCCTATAGCACTAGTGGATGATATGGCAACACCTTGTTGCAATGCGGTGCGTGATGGACGATTGCTGCCGATGGGCTGAGGCAGAGTCTTCGAAATACTCGACACAATGGTTGTAGTAGTAGCATTTATTGTAGTAAAGAGCATTCTCGTGGTTGATGATTTTGTAAAGGAACTCGGAAGATAGCTGGTAGTAGTGACCGTCTTTTGAAATTCCTCACTTGATTCCCACCCCAAGCTCTTGCAATCAACTGCATCTCTGTGCTTAGTAGGGGAGACCGCAGTTCGAGTATAAGTGATCTTTGCGATTGGAGAAGAGAGAGCATCCGGGTACAATTCAGGATTCGGTGCTGATATCTGGCGATGCGTTGCCTGTTTACAAGGTTTTTGCGAGTTTAGCGACTTGGACAGTATTGTTGGATAGTGACTAGACAACGTAGTTAGAACCTCTGGTAACGGTTTTAGTAATTGTGGTTTACTGATGATTACCGGTGGGAGTATTTCCCCTACATCTTGGTCAGGGTTGTCAATTAAGGATTGGATTAGGTTAGATGCTTGACGTGCCGCAGGCTGCAACCCTCTGCAGAGGAAAACAAATAGAAAAAGGTAGATTTGTTTCGATTCAAATGAGGATTTAGAAACTCTCTTATGTTCTGTAATTACATATTAGCAATCAACCAAACACCTTTCAGTAGAGAATAATGCATTTTTCGTCACAATGAACATCTTTTGTGTCAAAACTTACTTGATAGTAACCATGCAATCTCCGTTTGCTTTCTTGCGGTTCGTATCAATATCAATAAGCGCGCCAGAGTGCTCTCTGATCGCGTTCACATTACAACCACCTCTACCGATGACGCGTGAGATGAGCGACGCGGGAATGAGGATCTTCTTCGAGCGAGATTGTGGAACACTACAAGGGAGGAAATTAGAGTACATGGCAAGCAACACATTGCAATTTCTTTATAACAGTGATAGATACACAAAGGAAGCATCAAATTTCCAAACAAAAAATGGAAATTTAAAATCAATTGTTTTCAAAGAAATTGTGTGCCTCTTCTTATCATTAGCAATGTTACTGTCACTTTTCATGCTGCGCCTACCTTCTTGTCACTTCCTTCCAACCGTCCTCTGCTCTGCGGTTCTTCCGAGGACTCACAGAAACGTTTGACGTCATGATAGCACACTGCGCAGCCGCTGTTGCCATTGTTGCAGCAACTTGGGCGTCGATAGGTAGTTTGGGGCGAGTGATTTTATGGGAGCTCGTGATGATGGATGTTGCAACGGCTTTCGTAATCTCAGCTGCTGTAATAGCACTCACTGTGAATTGCGGTCTGAAAACAAACCCAGCAGTTATTATGAACTGAAACAACGGACTGTTATTAGAGGTCATGTATTTTAGTAACTCGGATGCAGTGAATTAGTTTGCGAGTGTTCAGCGACAACGAGTGAAACATTACGCTGAGAGTTAAACATCACGATGAGATTTCAATTCAAGAAGAGATTCAAACTGTGAAGGAGAAGTAACAATCTGGAAGAATGTCAGGGTATCGATGAATTGAATTGTGAAAAGCGTTAAATTAATTTGGTGCCATTCAGAGTAACGAGTCGGTGGTAATAATACGCGAACCTGATACTGGCAACAACTTGGGCTGCTGTAGTTATGGCGATGTTTGTGAGAGCCTCGTAGTCACGAACGACCGTACTTTTCTTTTCAAGGTCTCCGCTGATGTTACGACTCTTCAATCGATTCTTCTTCTCCTTTTTCTTACCTTTCAACTGTTTCTGTGATTTCAGTTTTAACTCGGCATTCGAAAGATCAGGACGCTCATCTAGAATCAACAACAACGTGTACAACGAACGCCACAGTCACAACAACAACGTGTACAACGAACGCCGCAGTCACAACAACAACGTGTACAACGAACGCCACAGTCAACTTTTCACGTTTAAAATGTAAAATTCAGACGGAAGATTTGAAAAACTCTACCATTGATTATTATAGGAGTCCGTTCATCTCCGGTACAGAATGGAAATGTTAGTTGATCAACATCATCTTCTTCCAAATCATCGTCATCCTGCTCATCTATCATCTCCTTCTCACCGCATTTTTTACGTTTCTTCATCTTCTTCTTATCGCGTTTCTTCTGCGCAGCGATTTTACGTCGTTCCTCCTTCTTCTTCTCGTGATCCAGTTCCTCCAAGAGGATCGATGCATTCTTATTCGCTTCCGCCTCCTGACGTTTTTTAGCTGTGTTGATTATCTCATTACAATCTTGAAGTCTGGATAGTAACTCCTGCAAGAAGGTTGACATAAGTTTCGTCGCAAAGAATGAGACATTCCTATGAACCGCTTCTACTGGTTTACTAATGAAATTTAATTTATCTTAAATCTCTGCATTTGCCAGTGAAAGAAGAAAAAATGTCTATAATTAAATTTCCTTCCCTACTCATAGAACACAAACAAATATTTTTCACAACCTTATCAGTGATTGTGTGCATATATCTTTTACAATCTGTTTCTGCGGGGAACTGAGAGACATGCTTCACCATCCATTTAACAACCTTGATGTGACCTTTTCGAAAAGCTGCCATCAGACATGAAACCCCTCGGTTGTCTGTGACATTTACGTCAGCATAATCTTGAGCAAGCAGCATCACAACATCAATATGTCCTCCTGTCAAGATACATATGAGTTAGTACTGCAAACTCCGCTGACTGATTTTTTCAAAGCAAAAACTAGGTTATTCCTTTAAAAAGAGTAAATTTATCTGACTGAAATATTTGAATAGAATTTGCTTTTGACACTGCATATAACACCTCAACTTCTTTACCATTTGCAGACAACCATAATGGTGTACATCCTTTCTTATTCCTCACGTCCACCGCTGCTCCAACAATGATCAACAATTCAACGAACTTGAAGTGGCCTTTATCTGCTGCAATAGTAAGAGCTGTGTCTCGTGACGAGGGAACAGGTTGTGCGTTGACGTCTGCTCCACGGTCGATGAGAACCCTCCCAACCTCCACATAACCGCCCGAAGCTGCCTCCATTAATGGAGTGAGACCAGTCTAAACGATATGCGAAAATCCTTCAGTACAGATTAGCAAATTCAATAACAAAGAAATTTAAATTAAGAGATAACACATACATGTAACATCATACTCTAATAATTATCAAGAAAATTTTCATGTTACTTTTGCACGATGTTCAACATTTGCTTTACGGTCCAACAACAACCCAACCACTTCTGTTCTTCCTTGGAAACATGCTAACGTCAAAGCTGTGTTACGATTGGTTTCAATCTGAATTAAACAAATTTATTATGGTTATAGCATATCCTCACTATCTATTTGCAATCTTTTAAGATGAACACAAATGCAAAGATCACCTGGGCATTCACGTCAGATCCACGATCAAGAAGCAATTTGACTGCCGCAACATGTCCGTTCATAGCCGCCAACATTAATGGCGATATGCCAAGTTTACTGCCAGTTCTGTCAATGAGAAATAATATTTCAACCAAAATTAAAGATTTTTAAAAATAAAATTAGATTTCTTTGATTTCAACTTTACTAATAATATATCATATAATAGAGTTTGTTAACTCTTTTACATCATACTAATAAAATGTATGGATACATGGTTCATTTTAAAACTGGTTGCATCTTCCCTCTTCCTTTTAAAATATAATATCCTAATTAAAATGAAATCTTGGTTATTAAAAAACAGTAAAAAATTCTAAATTAAAATAGTCAATTTTTGAGATTTATCCATCTTCCAATTTAACAAAAATGGAACTTAGGTTGAGTTTCCTTTGTTAGAAAAGGTTGAGTTGTCAATCATTTTGTGACTGTCTTTTGTTAGAAAAGGTTGAGTTGTCAATCATTTTGTGATTGTCTTTTGTTAGAAAAGGTTGAGTTGTCAATCAGATTGTGACATTCTTTTGTTAGAGAATTACTCACGCTGTAATTGTTATCTAAGAAATGGCATATTAATTAAATAATTCTGAGATAGGTCTATATTCTATTTGAATTTGTATTTTATTACAAATACTAAACATAACAACAAGAAAAAATAATGACCTGGAATTGATTTCAGCGCCATGGTTAAGCAGGAGTTTGATAATGCCAACATATCCACCGGAGGCTGCTAAGCTGAGAGGAGTATAGTCAGACACATTCCTGTGTTCATAATTCGCATTGGACAGAAGCAACAACTCAACAACTTCTTGTCGTCCGCTGGAACACGCGAGAGAGAGCGCAGTGTCTTTGGTGCGATCAGATTGAGCCTCTATATCCGCTCCATGCTCAAGCAAGATATGACAAGTACTGACATGTCCCGCAGTAGCAGCCAATATTAATGGTGTGCAACCTTTAAAAGGTAAAGAAAAAAAACTATAAAATATAGAATTATAAAATATTTGTATAGTTTTTAATAATACAATGGGGTGAACAGTAGTGAACAAGATCTGTTTAAAGACCCGCACCTTTCTTATCGCGATGTTCAATACTTCCACCTCTAGCTAGAAGCAACTGCACAAGTTCATCGTGGCCACCAGCACAAGCTATTGTAAGTGCTGTATCGTGATTACTCTCGGTGGCTTGGTTAACATCAACCGTTGGTAGTAGTGGGGGAGTAATATGGGGGGATTGCAGATGTGTGGGCACTGACGTTTCCTGTACAGGTGGCGGACTGCATTCACCAACTGGCTCTAAGTAAGGTACAAAATGGTGTTTTTTTATGTAATGTTGGCGATGAACAAGCTATAAAATGAACTGCAGATGAACAAGCTATAAAAATAAATTGGAATTTGCATTTTTGAGAAAAAACAGTCAACTCAAGTAAGAATCGTCAGAGGTGTCAAATAAGAATTCATTTGAAAAAGACTTTCATCTAACACATACCTGTTCTTGTAATAGGTGGAATTGGTTCTTGAATAGAATTCAATGTCTCAATGGTCAATTGTTCATCATTGGGTTTGTCCATGCTATCTTCATCAATTGGGAAAGATGAGGGTGGAATGGTAATTTCGCCAAGATTAACAAGCTCTAAATTGTGAGCAGCAGCAAAACTTTGTAGTGCATTCATTTGGTGAACACTGTTCGTTAGTTTCTGAATCATGGAGATGGTAGTATCTTCTGTTTGTACACCCGTGGAAGCGATCATTCTACCAGCGCTCGTCACAACAGCAGTGGTTGTGTCAGACGGTGATGGAGTGCAGACTTCTGACTGCGTAGTGAAACTCTCAACATGCGGATCAATAGCTGGAAACGTTATGTTAGCCGAAACTCCACCAATGTTCTCAGTAACGGCAGCGTTTACAGAGTACTGTTGTTCTTGTTGCATTGCATTAACCGAAGATGAAAAGGACAATGCTTGTGCCAACGATTGCAGGTCAGCCGGAGTTAGGTTGGCTAACGATAAGGAATTGACAAGTGAGACTGGAATTTGCGGTAAATATAGGTCTGTTGGTGAAGTGTTGACATCAATATCGGCAGTGAATGGTTCACTGTCAAACAGTGGTGTTTGGATGTTCTGGTAGTTATGGTTAGGTAACGAGTTTGGTTGAATGACAGGTGGGACAAATGTGCAGTTATGATTGAAACAGTCGGGTGACAAAGGGTGTTGAGGGGTGAGCGGCATTTGAAGGTGGGGGCATTGAAACGAGCACTCGTGTTGGTGATGTAAATGATGTAAGTGATCAGCGCACATATGATAAGAGGAATTGCTAGTTTGACCGGTTGATGAAATGGGCGATGGATAACCTGCGTGAGATGTGCTGGAGTCGGCTGCGTACGACTGATGTTCCATTTGAGCATCAATAAGTAAACACGCAACATTCGTGTGGCCCCCTTTCGCGGCTTCAATAAGCATACTTGAATTATCCTGGAAAAACACCAACACAAATTAACTTGAAGATTGAACAGGTTTTCAGAGAAAATATTTACATAACATCCTTAAATTCCAAATAAAACTAACTAACCTTTAGTAATACACCAAAATACACTTGTCGTTAAACTTTGTATATCAAACATAAAAGTATGTTTTTGATGTTAAGCTTACTTTGAGCTTCATCGTTGCGTTTCCACCCCTGGTGAGTAGCAACTCAACGACCGCTGCGTGGCCACCTGCACATGCTAGAGACAGCACGGAATGTTCATCGCCGCTGGTTTTCCGATTCAGATCAGCACCTGATTAAGCAGAAAAACATCTTTAATAAACGTTGAATATATTCAACAACCTAACAAACCTACTACTATGGTTTGTTAGAATTTAATATTTTCATCACTATCAGTATACTACAGATATGGCAATTTAACAACAAAATGAATTTTGCCCAAATCTTTACTAATAACAATTTTAAACAAAAAAGGACATAGAATAGATTCATAGAAGAATTTTATATCTTCAGTTGAGATACACAAAGTAGATGTAAGTTAATATATATATATATATATATACTCTAGAAAACTGGAAGTAGAAAAAGAATTACAGCAACATCAGAAAACCTCAGTATGAAAAACATGAAGAAATATCACCCCAGAATTTCTCGTGATTTAAATTAACTTTCAATATTTATTTATATTTAAATGTATATTTCTTTACCTTTACTGATCAAGTATTTCACAGTGCACAAATGTCCGGCACGTGCAGCTTTCATGAGTGGTGTCCGTCCTGCTTCTGACTCATGTTCAATATCAGCGCCATGTTCTATGAGCACCTCCACGACGTCAGTGTGCCCATTCTCAGCGGCGTAGGTCAACGCGGCATCACCTGTAGCAGTGGTTACACTCACCTTTGCACCTAGAGCAGAACCAATCAATGTAGGAAAGAGACAATTGACTAACAGCAATAGGAAATGTGTACTATATTTCCGAAATGGCAAACTTAATTTCTAAGGTTTCCTGAGTGTGTAAGTCAATTTAAAGGAAGAATTCAATATTTCAAAATATTTTGTAGACTTAAAATTAAACATTGGTTGTCGCTCATCATTTCTTTCAAAAGAACATTTGCTACATCAACATATTTAAATATCCTTTTTTATCCCATGAAGAGGAAAACTAACATTAGCGATAAAGGGGGGAAAATACTTAAAAATTTACCAAAGTGATGTTCTTACCCCGTTCCAACAAAAACTTCACAAGTTCAACATGCCCCTCTGTGGCAGCCTCCATGAGGGGAGTGGATGCACCAAGTTCAATGTCAGCCCCACATTCAAGTAGATAGTGGACAACCTCTTGAAAGCCCCCACAACAAGCCAGTGTGAGAGCCGTCTCTTGGGTTTCCTCAGTTTGAGCATTGATATTAGCACCTAGATACATACAAACTCAATGTTACATGCTGCTTCTAAAAATAGATTACCAAAAAAATAAATCAGGCTTCTTTATCACGAGAAATGTTAGGAAATTGGAGGCATTTTACATAGTAATTTAAACTATTAAATAGAGTTGTGCTATTGAAATCACTTTCCTTTAAAAAAAATTCACAAATAGTTTTTGAAGTTAACATCACACAAAGCTATGCAACATGATAAGAACAACAACTTATTTTTCATACTGAGGTCAAATTATTGAAACAAAAACAACAACAAATGACCAACAACAGCAACATGGAAGCGAAATAAAAATATTTTGATGAAATCTAAGATTAAAATATACACTTTTGAAAATTTGTAATTCTCTAAACAAATCCTTGATTATAATTACCATGCTCTAACAGCAGTGCCACCATTGGCAGGTAACCTTCTCTCGATGCTTCCATCAATGGAGTGTAGCTGGTGTAAACAAACAAAAAAAGAAAGAAAAGTTTTGATCCAAGCATTCACTCATTTCTTTGAAGGAAATCTATTATATTAATATGCATTATATGTAGTCAGCAAAATTAAATGATAGAACAAATTCATCTTACCCTTCATCGTTAACTTCCTCGAGATTGGCGCTATGTTCAATTAAAAGTTGAGCCAATTCAACATGGCTACCACAAGCAGCAAGTGTGAGGGGTGATTCAAAACTGTCAACAGGCATATTTACCTACAACAAAAATGTTTTGCAGTTAAAAATAAAGAAATTAATAGAATATTGTTTTTCGTTTGGAGAGATACATACTTGTGCACCGTGATTCAACAATAATCGTGCCACCTCAACATGTCCATCCTGGGAGAAAAAATATACTTAAAGTAATAAACACAACAACAAAAACATCATTTGTATCATCGAGACACTGTAGAAATTACTTTGCTGCTTTTGCCACTTACCATAGATGCTTCCATAAGGGCAGTGTGCATTTCGTCAGTTTTATGTTCTTGGTCCGCCCCTCGATCCAACAAAAAAGCAACCATTTCAACATGTCCCTTATAACAAGCCAGAGTTAAAGCACTCTCTTTGAATTCACTTGAATGAGTGTTGATTCCGGCGCCATGGTCTAACAACAGCTTCGCCACCTTGTTATGTCCACCACTAGCAGCCTCCATCAATGGGGTGTGCCCGTTCTCGTTTTGATGCTCCATAACAGCATTATGCTGAACAAGCACTTGAACAACATCATTGAAGCCGCTGCAACATGCATAATGGAGGGCTGTGTTGCCAGACGTTGACTGTGCATTGACATTGGCACCATGTTGTAGTAGAAGTTGCACAATATCTACATACCCACCACTAGCCGCTTCCATGAGTGGTGTGCAGTCACCCTTACTTCCCCGATCTTCAACATTTGCATTCATGGCCAACAAAACTTGAACTAACTCATAATATCCTAAACAGTATACGCAATCTTGATAATGACAGATTAATTTAATTCATTTTTACACCATTATTATTGTTGGTACTCCAGAGCATAAGAAATTAGTGATGGATATTCAAGCAGAAATTACTTATTCTCATTGTTTTCTTACCAGCTGAACAGGCTAATGATAACAAACTCTCCCCTTCATCAGTTGGTTCGTGAACACTACGCCCTTCATCAAGAAGCTTTCGAACGGCGGTGATATCCCCCTCAATACATGCTTCAACCAAACTTCGAGTACCTAAAGAACAATACAGAATGAATTACATCACTTTAAACTTTAAAAATAATTTGATAACTAATCCTCATAACTAATAGCAATAAATGTTTAAAACATAAATAGTATTGAAAACAAAGATATGTGAATCTTTAAAATTGTCATAAAGTGCAACAAAGACTCGTAGAATTAAAAATGTGCTTCAAAACACTTAACTATTTACAAGACGTAGTGCAAGACAGAAAACAATTGCTTGTTGTAAATTAAACAGCTTCAATATTAGGTTATATATACAATAAAATGCCTTGTTTACTATGAGTGATGGGAGAGACCTAACTGACTACGTAGGTCATCAAGGTCCATTCCTAGATCCATTTTTTCAACATTTCCAAAAATAGGAAAGACAAATACAGGAACCCATTAGAAAATATTCATGTAGAAAGTTGCTAGGAGTTATGCAAAAAAAGATTGTCATGCTATAACAAAATGAAAAGGGTCTGTATACCTAACTTGAACAAAATCCAAGGGGGTAGAAGTTTTGTGTATGTAACCTTCTTTATACAAATGGCAAAATTGTTTATTTCAAGGCTTAAAAATGCATGCATTACATTGTTGACAGGCAATTTGACAAACTTATAAATTAATACCTTGTTCGTTTG
Organism: Candelabrum cocksii; assembly: GCA_963930725.1. Taxonomy (NCBI): domain Eukaryota; kingdom Metazoa; phylum Cnidaria; class Hydrozoa; order Anthoathecata; family Candelabridae; genus Candelabrum; species Candelabrum cocksii. The sequence goes on from OZ005664.1 coordinate 18,288,702, forward strand.
TTTGGTTTGTAGGATTGTTTTCTGCTTGAGATTTCATTCTCGTTAACGCTGCAGCAGCTTCATCTAACGCACTACTAACAGATGATGTGAGACGCCGCAAAACCTCCGGATCCGTGAAAGATTTACCGTCAGTGGCTACACCTATGTAAAAGAATAAGTATTAAATTAATTGATAGGTGAAAAAAGACTAAAAAATAATAAGAGCTATCATTCAAGAATAATTATACGCACAATAACAACAACACAATTTCATGGTAAGTATATTCTCAAAATATTTTAAATATGCTGAATGCCAGCGATGGTAAAATCACTTAAACAATGAAGAATCTATTACAATACCTGCAGCCTCTAAAAGAGCTTCTAAACGAGCCTGTGTTTCTGGACCAACGAGTGTTAAGTTCGATATGTCATGGTTTATATCATCTTCTGCCAAAAGCAGTTTGGAAGTCAGGTCGTTACGGTGATCAAAACATTGCATCTGCAGAAGAAAAAATGTTATTTCTCTCATAATGAAGACACAAATATAATTTATTAAGAAGGCTTCTGTACTTCACTTCCTTCACAGGTTTTCATTGAATAACAAAATAAAGAACACTTAATTGCAATTTCTGAATGTAATGGGAAGAATAATTTCAGACACAAAATAAAAAGGTAGGTGTGACAACATGCAAAGGGTAACACAATTGAAAATAAAGTAGATTAAAAAATATTATTCAGAGAAAGGGAAGGAATGTGAACACATGGAAAGATTTTTGAAAACACTATTATCCGACAATCAATCATCTGAGTTGCATATGCATTATGGTGTCATGTTTCGTTAAGTTACCGTAACTGTGGTTATATAAGGATTACAAATTCCAATTTAATCTTAAGCTATCCAAACAAGAAAATTAATGGCGTTGTCCACCCTTTACTTTAAACAAAAATAAAATAAAGAAATATTAAGGTTGGCTATATTATCTATTATAACAAAATAGGTTCAAAACAAGTTATAAAAATCGTCTACGAAACAGAAAAACATACATTCTGACCAAAATCATCACTTGATTTGATTTCTTAAAATTGTAAAATATTATTTTCGAAATAGATTTAGAATTCTAAATTTAGAATATATTACCAAAATATTATAGCTCTTCATTGAATAACAACAAAGACAACCGTAGTGTGGAAAGCCAAAGACAAACATATTAAACATCTAAACATCACCCAATATTATGCCTTATTTTTATCACAGGTCTACAGAATGAATTTTGTGTATATATAATATATATATATATGTCATGCTTTATGTAAAATGTGTACATTGAAATAATTAGCCATATACAATAGCAAATTTGATAAATTTTAGAAAATGCTTAAGAAATAGAAAGGAATGATTTCCTGAAGTATATATATATATTATTAAAAATTAGTACATGTCATAAAAATTGAAAAGCTTTGTTTTGACATTGGCAGAATTTAAATTGGCGAATGAAGAATTGTTTGAAACCTGAAAGTAAATGTCGCCATCATCATCATCATTATCATTATCATTTTTCACGTCTATTTTCCATGCTAGCATAGGGTTAGACGGGGTTTCAACAGATGATATTCCCCACAATTTTGTAGGTTTAATCATTTGATGATTCATTGGAGCAGATATACCAAAAACAAATTACTGTCACAGACATAACAGAAAAAGGATATTCATTTGAAAAATATTTATTCTATTCGAAAAGAATTCTAGAAAACTCGAAATAACAGTAAAAGAGAAATGGCATCAAGCTAAAAAAGGTTAAAAAACAAGTTATCTGGCATTCTTATCTAAAACATAACCATATAAATGTTCATTTAGAGAGAAAGAAATTTGTTGACTAAAATATGTATGATATTAAAATGTTATGTATAAAATATCAACCATTTTTTACTGATTTATTCTTAAAATAATACCAACCCGCCCAATTAAGGCATCAGTCTCAAGAGATGATTGAGAATATTGGTGCCAGGAAACACACAAACAAACAAATATTTTTAGTATTAGCGTGTTTATGTTTTGGTGTTGTTGAATAATGACCAAGGTCTTCTGTAGACATTAGCAAAATGTAACAAACACATTTATTACCACTAAACTATTGATGGTGTGGATTTATAATATATTTTAAATATGCCATGATAAATTGATTTTCTATTTAGCAAGCAATAGCAACAATGACAATTTGCGATAGCGCACTTTTTTTCTGGCATTACGAAAATCCTAATACCGTTATTATGGTATTCATTTAATGAAAACAATAAGTTTATAAGAAAAAGGTTTATATTTTGTAAGTTGTAGTAAATTAAAAACATGATATAAAAACATCTCTTTTTAAGGTTTAATTTTGTCTTCTTTTTTTGACGGTCACCATAGTTTTCTTTATTTCTGTAAATCTTACAAGTTCCTTATTAATAAAACGACTCGCTTTGCCAGAATGAACACACTCTTAAATTTATTTCCATTAAACAGTTGCAATATAAATTTTCTTACATAAATAACTTGAATAACGATCTCTTGAAAAATAGAGGCAAAAACATAATGCTAGCTATTCAAAGCTCATTTGAAAGCACTTAATTCAGAACCTTTGAGCTTTCACGTAAGTAAGACAAGGTTTTTGATATTCAACACATCACAGTCCTTCCAACAATCAGTGTGATTTGGGGCGATGGACAGTATATATATGTATATATATATATATAGCATATGAACAGCATGGCCTTTCTCTGTTGGATTTTCCAATTTTTATGGTATATATTTCTCTTCGGGAGAAAGTCAGTATATTGAATAGGGTCTGGACCTCTTAAAAGAATGGGTTAACTCACCACTGTTTTCTTCCTCTTAATGGGGTTGGAGTTAGAAAGGGCATCCAACTGTAAAAACATTTGATGATTAAACCCGCACAAATGTGTTGAGTATCATCTTTTGAAAATGTCCAAGCCTCGTCCATGGGAAAGACGGACATTAAACCTGGATGATAAAGATAATGATGACTTTGTGCTTTATTGAACTTAAGAAATTGCTTTCAACGACATTCGGAAACTCACATTGTGCTTTCAATTTTTCATAATACAGATTGATTTCCCATTATGTATTTACTTATTAATTAGCAAAAGCTTCCAAATCTGACAACAAATAAGATGGACACCAAATTTATTTGACTTCTATAATATGCTACTGCGTTGTACTGCCGCAAATCATTTCTATTTGGGTTAAATTTTTAGTTATAAAAATGCATCAGAGCATAAAAACAGAATACATGGATTGGTTTAAGACTTTAAATTCAACTTTCTGTGATTTCAAGTAAATTGAATGTAAAGTCTCTGCAACATAAGGATTTTTAAGGAGGACAAAACAAAGAGTTTCAAGCACTTATTTACTCATAACTGTCTGATGTGTTGTGTTAAAATCAGAAGCGACCATTACACAGGAAATCAACATATCATGGCCCAATATTTATAAAATACAAAATTCCTTTTTTGTGAAAGCGATTGTAGATAATAATTTCAATATATGAAGTGTAACAAAATTGCTTTGCTCCTGATGATGGATGGAGGTAGTTGTTTTCATTTCCAATAAGCATGATAACAATATTTTTTATTATTTGGGGTCAGTCGTATATCAATTCATTCCATGTTTAGCACCATAATGTTAACAATTTGAATTTCAACTTTCCTTAGTTCAATTCTTATTCATCACTGATATTTCACAAAATTTAAATCTTTCTTAAAATGTGAAATGTGTTCACTATTGCTGAATAAAACATGGCAAAGAAAACAAAATTTATGAACTAAATGGTGAATTTTTTATATATTACTACTAGCCATATGCCCATTCATTACACTCATTAGTTGTATGAGAAAGAATAACTATCGGCCAATGAGTTTTTATAAATATAATATATATATGTATCGACAAAACTACAGAATCATCTCCCATATTAGAGACTTTTTTACATCCCGCAAGTTTTCTATCGCTTGGAGATTAAAAAATATAGAACAAATGAAGAAAAAAATGTTTTAAAACTTTTGCGCAGCGATGTTGAATATGAATATTATGGTTTATAGCACCTAAAACCAACTATTACTAAGTTAACGGGAGGTCAAATCACAGATTACCATGTATATCCTACTTACTCTTGAACTTGTAAGACTTTCCCTCGGACTTTCACTTTATTTTTATCATAAAAAAATATTTTGTATAAATGTTATCTGTTACATAATAAGACTTTTTAGAATTTACATAATAAAACTTTTCTTCTAAAATTGATTTTTATTTTTCAATTTAGAAACATTACTAAATGAAATGACTGACCCACATTGTCATTTAGTATCATTCCAGCCAGCATTAGACATGAGAAGAATCAAAATGCAATTAGCCTGGTAATAATAAACATAAGTGGAAAACCTGGATGGATAATAAAGCTAGGAAAGTCAAAAATGGACGTTGTAACTAAACCTTCATCAGCAGATTATAGCTAAAAAGACCAACCATATATTTTAGATTATGCAAACATTTTATGAATAATATAAAAATTTACGTCTTAGTAAAATAACTATTACCCCACAGTTCTCGTTTTCGCTATTATTGTCACTATCATCATCGGATGATAGCCCAGAAGGTGAAGGAATCGCCATATTTCGCAGTTGAGAGGTGATTGTGTTTAAAGTCGTTGTATTTATAACTGGGCTACTTGTCAATGTGTTTTCTTTACTCATGCTTTATAACTTCTAAAGCAGATAATAACTGTTGCGTAATAATACTAGTATTCTAATGTGCATGCTATTTTATTTAACACACACACTTTTGTAGCTTACAGCATCAAGTCTTCGTTTATTTTTGTTCTTGATCAACACGAGGGTATTAACCCGGGGTCGTCAAAGCCGCGCAAAACATTATTTTCAGGAAGACTGGGGTCAGTTTACAAATTACGTCATCTAAAAGCACCTGCTTTGCTCACATTTATTTCAACGCTTTACCGTGGGTCGACTGGGCCACTGTTCTCATGTGTTTAACGAATAAAATATTGCAAGAATTTAATTGTACCGTGTATTTATTTGCGAAAGTTATGAACTTGAAAAATATGTTCTCCTCTCAAATATTATATTGCAGTGTTTTACCTTACAATAAACATAGTTGGGTAAATTTTGAAACGCTAAACATGTTCATTTTTTTCATTGCTAGTTCAGGCGGGGCAAAACGAAGGTATTTCTTCATAAAAAGCTAATGGTAATATGAAGAGCGTGCAAAAGGACGATTTCAAATTTAAGAAGAAAAAGCTTTTAATTCAATCTTTATTTAATATGGAATGGAAGACTTAGTGACTAAAATTCATTTTCCCTGATACTTTCATCCATTTTGCTACATTCTACAATATTCTGAATTATTTTGTCCAGCAATCAAAATCCTTCGGAAATCTTTCTTATACGCGTGTCATGTCAGTATGTAATACTTACACGCGTGTCATGTCAGTATGTAATACTTATACGCGTGTCATGTCAGTATGTAATATATTTATACATTTACTTTATAGTTAGTGACCGTATATGATTTTACAATTAATCTTTCTTCACTATTTTCTCGCATACTTTTATTTCTGAAATTTGAAATAACTTGACGTTTTTTAGCGCTGCAATTGGTCATGTTTACCGCTAGCTATAAATAATGTTTATCAATCAATCAATCAATCAATCAATTTTATTTTCCAATCAACAATATGTACATAAAAAAAGAAACTCTTTAAGAAATATAATGAATAATAGATACATTTCAATACTAGCAAAATAACGTATATATACAGTCCAAATTTCTTCTTTTTTTTTATTTTCAAACAAGAAACAAATTGTGATTGGATTATAGAAGGTGGTACAGGACTTAAGATTGGTAAAACCATTAAGTAACAAAAAAAGATATTCCGTATATTTGAAAATGTTCCTTTAGTCGGCCTGTTAAGAGTTTCAGGCAAATCCTTCAAATTTTGACAACATTATAAAACTTGACGAAGTGATTCATTAGGGTGTCAGGAATACGGAATAACAGGCTTGCCCAAAACTTGGATTTCAAAATGGCTGACCCTCAATGTGCGCTTTCCACCTGTATCTCAGCTAATCAAGCACCAATTGATTTGATTTTGGTACTAAATTCCATTTTATTGGGGTCAAGAAATATGACGGTATAACTTCTATTATGATTGTATGGCGGCCATTTTGATTATTAAGATGGTTGAAAAATGGTTCTGTAAAATTTGTTTTGGTTTAGCTCTATTTTTATTCTTGCGTTTGAAACAGAATGGACGCCATTTTGTGTTTAGTTTTTGTGCCACGTTGTTTACTGTATATACCTGTCCCACATCTCCTATTGACGCACATCAACGTAATCTATTGTTTTAAAAGATTATTTCTTCTTTATTGCAATAGACAAATAGTGCTATAATCCGTAAAGTCAATACAAATTAATTAGTTGACCTATAGAAAGCTCTTCAAGTTTTCAATTAAAATATAACTAATTCTTTGTCTTTTTTTACGTTGATAATATCTAGTTGACGCAGAATTATATATTTTACATATTGTATAATATGGGAAATTGCTACAGTTGATAAACAACAATGGGTTTTATGAAAAGGATTGACTGACTTGTCAGCAAGGCCTTTTAAATCCACGCCAATAATTTCCTACACTGTACTTTATACGATTTTAGCTACAATTTCTTTATTGTAACATTTTACATATTTATATACTAACAAACTGTTCATTGTACATTTTTATTGGTAAACAAACAAGAAAAAAAAAATTCAATTCAAATTGTTTATTCACCATATAATAAAAATAATTTATAATGCTAACTAAACAAATCAAAGTTCTCCCTCGCGAAATATATTATTCTTGGGTACCAACACAACAATTTTTTACAATTCCACTTACAGCGCAGCGCAGCGTAGTCTACCGTTTTTAGTACCATCTACCGCGTTACCGCTATCACTACGTTTTCTACCGCAAAAACAAAAAATCTCCTTTGCTTTTGCCTTTCAAGAGGTAGGCCTAGCCTAGTACACATTAGAAAGGCTTGGCGCCTTGGTTAAAAAATCAAAACATGAGACAATAATAAAGACAAAAACAAGGTTGCTTATACCACTCCCTACTGATTAGTTTATTTGCAATTATTAGGCGATGAACGAACTTGTTTATTTAAAAAATCGATGAACAGCATGCAACAATGCCGGCCCAAAACATCGTTCCTTTGTTCCATTCTTCCTTATAATAATATGGCACCAGATGTTTTCCGGTCTAAAATTACGAATGTTAAGCATGTTACAATAGGTAGCAGTAGGTTTAGTCAACTGTCCAAACTTATTAACGCAAATCAATGAGAATCTTTTTCACGAAAAAATTTCCTGCGAATAGACTTTTTGAACTTGGGACCACTGGTATCATCATACATCAAGACGCACTGGTGCACACTTTGTACGGTGTGATCTTCGTACTTCGACGGTATCACTCTTGGACTCGGCAACAACAACAGGTTCGACATCGAGTAAAACTGGCAGCATATACATCATCATAGCTCTGAGAAAGTATTTCAGATTGCAGGAATTCCATTGGTTTATTTGTTTGATATGTTAACTAGGGGCTAGATCTCGTAAACAGTACCCTAGCGACCATCTGAATCTGTGAGCACATCGTGTCCGTATGTGGGTATATCGTGGGTTCGATTCCAGTAGATTAGCCTCGTCTATACGTCTTCGTACTTGGAATGGCGTACGGGACGTTTCAGGAAAATTGATCCAGGGTTAATCCTAATATTTAATATCTAAAGGCTTTCCAAGTTGCATTATAACGTTCACATTGTCCATTACCTTGTGGATTGTAAGACTTTGCTCTGCTTCTTGCAATATTCTTAGAATGTGACAATGCTTTAAAGTTCCACCGACATGAATGAACCTCCTCTGTCCGAGTTGACGTTCCAAATATGGAGAATATGGACCGTAGCAAGTAATCATTTCAGTACATGGTATTGCGAATGGAAACCAATGGTATTCATCAGTGACAGCCAGAAAGTATAAATTTTGACTTACTATGGGTAAAATCAATGTTCAAAAGATTAATTCCGAACCACGGCTCATGCAGACCAACTGATAAATTCGAGCAAGTTAACGGCTGTGGCTACAAATTTTAGTGCAAGGTGTTACGAGCACATCAGCATTATTTCAGTACCTTGACTTTGACCGCTGTGTTATTCAAAACAACTGAGAAAACCTTATTGTAAGGTTTGTTGGCTGTTTGTTTAGAACTATGAGAGCCAAAGAGGATAGATAAATGATACAGGGCACGACGTACTAGAGAAGGTAAAACAACATAAAAATTCATCGATGCACACAGAAGCAAAAGCCACACAAAAGCAACTCTTCAGAACGAATTAATAGAGCTCCTTGCAAAGCCAGTGAGATCATCTCTTGTTAAGAGGATTAATCCTTCCCATTTTGGTCGATTATCTTCAAACGAGTGATGTTCTTATAGCTGACCAGCTGAGTGCTGTCATACGATGGGTTCAGATTGAGGGAGATAACTGATGCTCAGTGAATGGGAGTTTCAGATCCATTATTACAATTACGTAATTTGCGTTGCTAGGCAACAAAATTTAATATAGTGTTGCCGAACAATAACATCACCCTAAATCAACAAGTTTAGCTGGTTACCTTGATCAGATAATAGTTTTTGTGGCATGCAAATCGTTCTTTGAAAATCGTGTTTAATCAGGCTGTAATTCAAAATTTGCCATTCTGGTACCAGCTTTTTAAACATTTGTAATTTCCAGCTTTATCAACATTGAAAAGATTTAAAGGAGGAGCACAGAAAGCAGAAAAGAGGGAGGAAAAGCAAAGTCGCTTGTGAGCTCAACTGGCCAAACATCAAAGATACATATGTTGTACAATCTAGTAGTCTGAGCTCTGCGCATAAAACGATAACAGCCCAGCGTAGGAGTAGGAGACTACATGCAGATTATATACACCTCGATGAAGATGATATACCAGCATGCATGTAAAATTATATACCTGTATACATGGGAAACAATGTGAAATTGGTCCTGCTGATAGCGAGACTATTGATGATTAACCATCATTACCGAAGCTGCATGGAGCGACAGGAGTTGATGTTGACTTGTGGGTCAGGAAAGGTTGGTGGAAAAATGGAAAGATGGTCACACGGAGCAATGCTTACCCGTGTTCACAGTCTTACAAGCTCATTATCAAAGAGTCTGTGTGGTAATCCAGGTCAAGGTCAAGATTCATTTCTCTCTTGTACAATAAGTAATGAACTTATAGCCCTCCATCCCAAAGAAGTTCGTGACAATATAATAAATGAAGTCAACATTGCGAAGTTCTACTCTGTTTCATTCGATTCAACACCTGACATAACCAATTGTGATCAGTTGACAATAATCCTGAGATATATGACCGCTGATGGTCCGGCGGTTTATTCAATTTATTCAGATCAACAGTCATACCGGAGAAAGTTTAGGAAATGTCTCGCTGTCACTTCTTAATTGTGGTATATAAGCTCCGGGGTGGAGAGTCGCTATTCTTTTATTGTATATAGATCTTACGTTGAACTTACGACGTTCGAAATTACCATAATTTGAAAACAGAGGCAAAGAGTTTTCTGGCGTTGATAGTTATCCCGAAGATAAAAGGCGGAGTTGAAACACTCTCTTGGGTTGTAGGATAATGAAAATTTGTGGATGAAATCAACACAAGAGCACTGGTTGCTTCTTATTCTGACGATCTGATTCAAATTCAACTTCTTGACTAGGATTATGCGATCATATTTATTTATTTATTTATTTATTTATAAACGAATTTTTATACAGGATAGCCATTCAAAAATATGTACAATATTAACAAATATATATACAAGATTTTTGTTCTCCCATGAGTCCTGTAGTTACTCCCTAAGACAAGAAGACAGAAAAACTAAAAATTAAAGGCTAAAAGTGAACGTAAGTATACTATAAAAATAAGTTTATTAGTAATAAATGTAGTTAAGAACCTAAAGTGTTAAAATAGTTATCCAAAAGTTTAATAAAAGTTTTATTTGTTTCTGACATTCGGATTTTTAATGGGAGTTCATTATTTCGTTTTACGCCATTGAAATAAAAACTTTTACGACTGCATTTCAGTTTGATGTTAGGTAACCTAATTATCTTGTTGTTGTTTCTAGTTTTATTGTTCATTACTTCGAAGTATGACTGGAAGGCTTCGCATACATTTCCAGTGTGGCAGTTAAAAACTTGGAGACAAAGTCTCTTTCTACCTAGTGACTCAATGGACATTAACTTTTCTCTATGTTTATTGTTCCTTGGTATGACATGTGAGATACGTTTCTCAAATCGCTTCACCTTTTCGCTGTCAGTTCTGTTTATGTTGTTGGCTACGATTGAACAAAATGTGAATAATGGGGCAATCAAGCTTCGATAGATTACTGCAGTTGCTTCCGTCGTTAGGTATGGTCGAATCTTCCTCAAGAGGTATAATCTACCTGTTGCTTTCTTATATACAGATGAGGTGTGGTCACGCATAGATAGTGCTTGATCTAATTTGACCCCCAGGTACTTGTATGTTGTGGTGAACGAGATAGTATAATGACGGTAACTTATTTCCAGGGAGATTCCTTTTGTTCGCCGGCTTGTACCGAACAACATACATTCTGTCTTCCCCTTTTTCATGTCAGTAACCAAGTCATTTGATTCTAACCAATTGGCAACACGTGTAAAATTAGCAGTCAGGTTTTTTTCAAGTTCTTCTTTCGTCTTCCCTGACGTGAAGATGACAGTGTACATGATAATTTTACAGTGTTTGATAGTTTCACCAACATTACTAAATGCAATCAGGAAAAGAAGGGGTCCTAGTATGGAACCTTGCGGGACACCACATTTTACATTTTGATAATCAGATGTTTCTTTGTTGAAAGATACAGATTGTTTGCAATCGAACAAGTAATCCGCTAGTAGGTCTTTCTCTGTCCAATTATTCCATAACTTGGAAGGCTATCGATAATTTGAGCATGACTGAGAGTGTCAAAAACCCTGCTAAGATCTATGAAGACTGCACCCGTCATTTCGCCTTTCTCCATATTTCTACGTATTGTGTTCATAAATAGTGTAGCAGCCAATTCTGTATTTCGTTTTTTTCTGAAACCGTATTGACAGTTTGATAAGAGTCGATGCTGTTTAAGATACTCTGACACTTGTCTGTGTAGACATTTTTCAAAGATCTTAGAGCACGCAGAGAGTACTGTTATTAGTCTGTAGTTGTCCATATTGTGTTTCACTCCAGATTTGAAAACCGGAGTAATTTTTCTGAGTTTGAAATCTCTAGGAACAACACCAGTTTTGAGCGATGTATTGATAACATGACAGAGTGGTTTTGCTATACATATGGAAATGTCCTTTAGGAAGCCGGGTGGTAGGTGGTCAGCACCGCTTGAGGTTGTTGAGTAATTTAAACACTGTAACTGACCTAAGTTTAAAGGTATTGTATGTTTTTGGTAGGGGAAGGTTTGGTCTCGACCAGATGAAATTCTTTAGTAGGATACTTTTTGATTTAAGCTTTGTTGCAATGTTAGTAAAGAAGGAACAGAAACTGGAGGCGATTGTTTTTGAGTCAGAGTTCATGCTACCATTGATGATGAAGGACTTCGCAATAGAGGTTTTCTCTTTGATGGGATATATTGACTTAAGTGTACGCCAGAACTTCCTTGGGTTGTGGACTGACCTCTAAGCTGATTCTGATGATATTGGCTTTTGGCTTTTCTCAACAGGTCGTTTACTTTATTCCTTTGCCGTTTGAAATTATCAAAGTCGGAAGTCATTTTCGAGCGTCTGAATTTACGCATCAGTTGGTCGCGGCGATTCATTTCCGATTTGATTTCTCTGGTCAGTCAGGGTGACGTTTTACCTTTGACAGTTTTAATGATCAAAGGGGCATGACGGTTAAGTGTTTTTGTGAGTATATCTTTTAAGACGTACCAAGCTTAATGAAAATGCTTTATCCGCGAAACTTAATGAAAATGCCTTATCCGCGAAATTCAATTTTTCTCTGTTTTTTTTTTAGTGTTGCTTACCATGCAATTAAAATATAAGAAAATACAGTGCACTCCCGATAACTCGAACCTCCAAGAGCATTCGATAATTTGCAAACTCGTTTCCAGCGCTTCTTCTCTCTCGACAATAATTCGACTTTGGATGTTTGATCCGCAAAATTTTTATAAGAAAATTTCCGAAAATTTTCCAGTCAAAATCTCCACTTCAGAGCACTGAAGGGCAAAGCATCAAGTAAAAACAGAGAAATTAGTGCCAAGTATGAAGATACTTGGTACTAATTTCTCTGTTTTTACTTGATGCTTTGCCCTGCTCTTCAAAAGGACATTTTACCTCCTTCTAATGACCACTGACTGTACTGACCACTTGTGAGTTTTATAAATTAACAATTTTTTGTATCTGAGGATAAGAGCTTTCCAACGATACTAAAGGCGTCACCATAGGAGTGTTTTCTTGGCCAGAATTCGTCTATAAAAGTTCATTTTTTGAAGATTTTTCGACAATAAATATGGCTTTTTGTTGTGAAAACGAATCGAGAGCTACTTTTGCTGGTTTAAGAAAATATTCAAAAACGTCGAAACGCGAAATTAAGTCCCCGCAAAATATTTGGAAATGGCTCAACTCTTTGTAGGATAAGTGTTGAAATTGAACGCACATGTCGTTTTTTTATAAATAAAATAATTGTTAACAACATCATGACAAAATTTTTCATAACCTACATATTCTGAAGAAATACGTTTTAAAAATCCTCGTTGAGTGTAAAAATATGCATTCGTTCCTAATCATCATAGTCCAAAACCAATGAAAGCTAGAACCTTCGCAACTAGATTGCTAGTAGTACTACCCCCTGCAAGGAAGGTTAGATTATGTCGAGTTTTCAAGTTTATAAACACAAAATCTTGGAGACAATAATAGACAAGAGAGCCAACAAATAGCTATCATGAAACGAATAAGATTCATTAACATTAACGACAATAACTTTAAAAAAGTCATTTTGTAGGAAACAGTTTATTACTATCTTGAAAGAACAAGCATTTCTCAAACAAAAAACAAACAACATCTAATAATAGTTGGTTGGCTGGTGTAAACTTTTTAAAAATCTTTTTCCCGTCATATTTCCATAGTCATGATGCGCGAGTTTGTTCGTATGGTGTCAGTTAATCACTTCAACTTAACCTGAGCAAAAACAACTCCATGCTACAATGTGAAACGCAGTAATAAAGCATTGACATCGTTATTTAACAAAGTTCTATATATAGAACTTTTCATGCTGTAAATATAGGCAATCACTTATATATATTAACACAATAATATTATTAAAAATTCAACAGTTAACCAAAATTGAATTAATTATAAATCTTAAAGGGGTGTAACATACCATACCTCAATTATGATTCACAGTTTTCAATTAAACCATTTTGAAGAATGCAGAAGCGGATTGGTAGGAGGTTTATTTTCTGCATCCTCCTTAACCTCTCTTAAATTCATATCAGGGAACATTTGAGGAAAGTCGAAGGTTCCTTCTTTCTGGAGAGGCAAGAAATTGAACAATTAGACTAATTTATAAACAATTTGTTTAACAAAGACAATTAAATACATCAGTAGTAAAACATTTAAAAACGTTTTCAAATGTGCATGTCAATACATAATTCACCAGTAGTCTAAGTTCTTAAAGACAAAAATGTGTTCACTTATGTACGGTAAAAACCGTAGAAAAATGGTCTAATAAGAATCAAACATACTTCATTTACCGCTTACCAGCATAACATAAGCCACCTTCACATCTGCTGTTTTCTGATGGATTAAATCGTTTCTGTATTCAGAATATTTCCATTTTCCTAATGTTAAAGGTCATGTAACAATTCAAATTTCATGTAAAAATAAACAAAAAATGACTCAATAGTAATTAACAATTTAATTAGTAATAAATCAATTGTTAAATGGAATAATTATTATTATATATGTGTTGTAAGCGGCCAGTCTGATCACTTAAAACATAAATGTTATTTAAGGAAAAGATCCTTTCACGTATTTCAGACACTGGCTGATTAACGCATTAATCAAGAGTATAATATATGTATTATACATACATGTTCACTTTCTAAAAAGAAAATCTTTTATCATTGAAATTTTAAATAAGTATGGTTTCGGACTATTAAATTCGACTTTACTTTTTCTTTTTTTTACTTTTCCCCGTCAAAATCTAACCATACTTCTCAGTAGTGACAGGGAAGCAACATATCTCGATCATCTCATCAGGCGGACCTAAATCTACTTGGAAACATGGAGTCCAGGTCATTGTTCTCCATGTTAAACCTGAGACTGGCAATGGTAACCATTATTCCAATCATGAAAGTTAGAGATAGAGTGCCAGATAATGTGGTGATGTGTTGTTAAATTAAGACTGCTGAATGATGAATGATCAATGAGATGGGTTATGGATATGCGAGTCATGTAACATCTTTGACCACATGGACATAAGCACCCATGCCCTTTATGCACTGCCGCCACAAAGTTGGTATCTTGCATGGATTAATTCACCAATGTTTTTCAATGATGGGATTGGCGTAAGGAATGCCATGCTATGCCATGATCCGCTGGATTTGCAGCATCAAGGCTAAGGAGCAAGTCAGCTCTTTCTCCTTTCTATCTAAACTGGGTATCAGTGATGTGGAGGTGGTTCTTCCAATAGGTTGAGGTGGCTTGGACATGTGGAGCGCAGTACAGGTTGGATTGCACAAGTGCACAACATTGAGGTGGCTGTGCCGAAGAGTGCTGGTAGGTCAAAGAAGACATGGGAAGAAGTAGTCCAGAAAGACAGAGAAGCGCTTGGTATGGTTTTACAGACCCTCGCAACCGCTTTGTGTGGAGAGGGCGTCTTCAAGAAAGGAAAGTCAGACAGGGCATACCCTCGGTAGAAGATTAATTTAGGCCTGTATAATCAAAAGTTGGATGATGATGAAGGACATCCAGCTGTAAAAACATCTACTCCATGAAATCAACAGATGATTAAACCTACACAATTGTGGGGAATATCATCTGTTGAAAATCCCATCCAACCCATGCTACCATGAAAATGAACACTCAACAATGATGATGATGTGAGAGTTGGGTCACAGGAAAGCTACCAACACCATGGCAGCATGCTATTGTTTTCCCAATGCTGAAGAGGAACAAGGTTGCAAATAAATGCAAGAGATACTGGGCAATATCACTGAGCAGCCACCTTACGAGCAAGCTTACAGCTCCACGAGACTCATTGATAGGAGTCTTCATTAAAAAACCTTACAGCTACCATTTCATTCTTCATAAACATTGACACTTCAACATCAAACTATGTGTTCACTTCACTTTCTATATGAGAATCCATGTACAGACGTTTTGAAACTGTCGATTCGAATTCGAATTAGAAATTGACAATTCACCATTCTGTTGAGTCAGCAAATATGAATATATTTTTTGAAAATTAGATTTGAAAGATTAAAGACTTCTAGTTTATAAAACTATAAGTCATGTTACTTCAAAAATGATTATGCATGTTAAGGGTTGTTATTTGGAATAGCTGTTAAGTGGTAACTAAGTTTAAAAGAAGTAACAGCCCCCAAACCTATTTGTATTCTTGTGTGAACTTTAGCCACAGGAACATTGTATATTTTCTCCATATAGTTCTTTATGTCAACTTTTCCCATGCTATAAGAGAAACAACAGAATAAAGAAAAGTACTTAATACATTAAAGTATTATTATAATAAAAAATTGTTAATAACAACAAATAGTATAACTCACTCCAAAGGGACATGTAGTTGTACTGTATCATTCGCTATCTCTTTACCAGGTCTTACAACCTTGACAAACCAATCTGGGAGAAAAATTCGAGCTTGGAGACGTGGAGCACGGACACGATGTCTATATGCCATACCAATTTGTGTTGCTAATAATTGCTTGAACTTCTACAGATATTATAATTATTTACAGTTACAATATTTTAGTACATATACCTGAAATTGTATTTTTATATTTGCAGCTTTTTTCAAGAGGTCACTTTTGTAAATCACGGTTATTTGTAAGACAACATAATTTAGATAAATTATTAACTGACATCAAATAAGCACAATCTGAATGCTTATCAAACAATGGAAAGATAATTTTAAAACATTTTGACTCGTCTTTGTGACTTTATTATTATTAAATTTGGTTAGCAATTTATAACATAGACCAAAAGTACAAACATTATGATTAAATATTTTTTCCTCTATTTATTAGTGCGGGTAAGTGTTAGGGAATTTTTCGATTCTCCTCTAATTTAGTGCGGTAATGGTCAAAATTTCCCCCAATTATAGTACGGATTGATATCTCTTATCGGGTTATAAAAATGAAATTAGACTTTTAATATATAATATATTTTTCCCTTTGGATTTTTAAGCTTTAAAATTGTGTTTTACAGGAAAATATTTCAAATAATTCGAATTCTGTTAGGTAAAATTTCTTTCGCGAAAAGGAAAAGCTAGTTTAGAAAAACTATTGCTATTGTATGTATAAGACAGGTCATATCTAATTTCTATATTGATTTGATACTGTCCACATAAAAATGAATAACAACGATCTATGCATAATTAGCATATTTATTTTTCAATAATGTTTTTACTTTTGATCTATGTTATAAATTGCTAACCATTAAAAATTTAGGTTTACAATAAAATGTATAAAAGGCGGCAAACGAAAAGATGGCCACCTTGACATCATCAAGTGTCGAAAGCCTACAAAAGGATACAAAAGGATAAAGGATATAGGGATATTTTGCCGGTGTACGAACGTTTCGTAAATGACGATTCGCATTCGAAACAATTTTGTTTTTTTAGTTATGAAGTTATGAATTGACCGTTGTCACTCTGTTATCTCATTTTTTTTTTTAACTTTTCTGTCCCGGCACGCCATATAATTAAAATTTTGCGTTTTTTAAACTTTTATTAACGTTCCAAACAATTTTGTTTTACGTTTTTTAAACTTTTATTAACGTTCCAAACAATTTTGTTTTACGTTTTTTAAACTTCTATTAATCTTTGAAAACGTTTTTTAAAAAATGTATTAAACGTATTTAGAAAATGTGTGACCAATATTTCTGTGGTATGGCTTGATATTTTTTGAGATCGTATGATCTTGAAAATGAGTTTTATAGTGATTAAAATTCCAGCAGTCTCTCAAAAATGGTGTCAGCTCGCTGTCTGTCGTCATCTTCGTATATTATTTAACCCATGTTTTTTGCAACCGCAAACATTGGAGTTACAAGGATTATTAGTTGTTAATTTACATTTACAGCGTATGAACTTCAGGATATCATCAGGTGCTGGTGGTTGATCGGTCATAATCGGCAAATGCTGATCTTTCTACTACTCTAACCGATGACTGCTTGGTAGCCTACGTTTCTGGTTCTGATTGGCAGCGGATAGTGGCGTTAGAGCTTCGATACCATCTTTCTTGCTACAAGCAGTTTTTCCCAGTTCTTCAAAGATTTGTTATGCAAGTTATATAGTGTCAATGCAACAACAACAGATGAAGCACAATATAAAAATTTTGCTGCTCTAAACGAGCACCGGAGCCCCACCAGCTTCCGAAATTGCACCGAAATTTCACCGGAATCAGTTCTTCAATTAGTTGCATGCACTTGTTCTGGATGTGAGCTCGAAAGATATGTGTGCAAATCGTATCGGTTATTCTGTACAGATTTGTGCACATGCCAATATTACGAAGGTGAACAGTCAGATGAAAGTGGCAGTTTTAATGAAAGTGAAAGCGAGGTCGAAAATGAAAAACAAACCTGACGATGAATTTTAAACTTAAATATTCTCTAACTATTATATTATATCTATACGTATAATCGATAACACTTCTTGTATTTTCTGACGTCATGACGTCACAGTTTTATCGTTTGTTGCAAATATTTCTTTACATGAACATTTTGAACACCATGTCTTAATGAATTTATTACTCAGCTTTGAATTCCCTATCAAATGAATTATTTAGAGTCTGATTATAAGCACTTTTAATTTATTTTTTTGTTGGAATGACGTCACAAAGTCAAATTTGGTCAAATTAAGTACTGGGAAGAAATTTTAGAATGGCCAGTAAAGATTTTTTGAAACATTACTACCTAATAAATCAATCAACACAAGATTTAAAAGTTCACAAAACGAATTTAATTTTTTTTGCCCACAGCGCCCTGAATAAACAGTTACCTTAAGCGTATTAATTAATGTTGGATTAATCTTTGCGATATTTATTTTTGCGATTCGATGGTAAAAAAATTGTGTTTTGCGGTATTTATTTTCGCGAATTGGGTCCTGGTCAAAAATTTTGCGATATATATTTTTGCGAATTCTTGTGTCTACAGCAGAATTTTTACGGGATTTATTTTAGCAAATCTAATATTAAAGAAACATCTTTAAACGTATTTTATGAAAATAAAAGGTTTTCAGGAGAAACAAGTCAGTCAAATTTTGCAAATCACTATTTTTCAAAAATTTTGCGGGATTTATTTTTGCGATTTTATTATTATATTATTATTATTATAAAATAAGGTTAACATCAAAAATTCAATGTATAGACATAAAAATGTGCCTGGCAACCTATAACAAAGCAAGTCTTGCAAAGGCATAAATATGTGAAGAGAAGAAAAAAAGTGATAATAATAGAAAATAAAAATAAATCGAAAAATCGCTGGTAACTCTTCATATTTTTGGTTGCAAAGAATGACATAATCAAACAAATAATCGTAATTAAATAATCGAACATACAAATATCTTTTGTTTTTCAAATTTTCAGCCTGAAACATTTCTTGGCATTCACATGCTTCTTTCTTTACTTAAAATGAAAGAAATGTAAATGAAGTCAATGGAAAATGCAGTGTCGTTTACTATAAGAAGACACAATAAAGATTTGCAAAAACCACATGTAAACAAACATGCTTGATTGATTCTAGTTTTACTGACTCTAACAACATATTGTTGGCAATGTTTCCTTTTGCTTGTCTCAGCCTGTCAATGTTTGTTTATAGTTTCTTTATATTTATATATGCAATTTGAGCCTGTTTTTTTTTTGTAAACAAACAATGTGTTATTTATATATATATAGTGAGGTCTTTACATGAAAAATATTTACTTTTAAAAGACATGATATAAATATTAGTTTTAGGTTCAATTACGAATACCCACAGCATATATATATATTATTATATATATATTTTGATGATGGCTAGAACATAGCCGGAACATGTTAACAAATATATATATATCTCATTTTGGAAGCCATTCCATTCGCTGATTCACTCTTGTCAAAAAGTCTATACAATAAAAAAATAAACTTTCTCTTTCCTGATAAAATATTATATATATGTATATGTATCTCTATATATATATATATATATATATATATATATATATATATATATATATATATATATATATATATATATATATATATATATATATATATATATATATATATATATATATATATATATATACAATGATTGTTGCTATTTTATAAAATAAATGATTTTTCAACAATACATTTAGAAAACAGAACGTTATGGATAAAAAACGGACTGATTATCTTTCTTGGGAAGATTATTTTATGTCAATTGCTTTTCTATCTGCACAACGGAGTAAAGACCCTTCAACACAAGTTGGTGCATGTATTGTTAATCGTGAAAATAAAATTGTTGGTATTGGGTATAATGGTATGCCTATTGGCTGTAGTGATGATATATTACCCTGGTGTAAAAAGAGTGATAGTTTCCTAGAAACAAAATATCCTTATGGTAAATTTTCTTTAAATGGTAAACTTGTATAAATACATAATGTCATATTGAATCGTTTTATAGTTTGCCACGCTGAATTAAATGCTGTACTTAATAAAAGCTCTGCAGAAGTAAAAGGTTGCACAATCTATGTGGCTTTATTTCCATGCAACGAATGTGCGAAGATCATTATACAATCACAAATCTCTGAAGTAGTTTATTATTCCAATAAGCACAAAGATAGACCTGAGACTTTGGCGTCTATACGCATGTTTGATATTGCTGGGGTGAAATATAGGTAAAGGAGATTTTATGAGATTTATGATCATTGTTTAATGTTAGTTATTTAGACAACACCTACCAAAGGAAAAGAAATTTTTTAATGTTAATTATTTAGACAACACCTACCAAAGGAAAAGAAAATTGTAATTGACTTTGAAGTGATTAATGAAAGCTGTTCTAAACCATCTTGCATGGAATTATCCACCACATATTGATTTCAGTCATGTCAGGAGTATATATTGTATACTAATATATTATATTAAAAATAGTATAGTAATATATTATTATATTATATTAGTATATTAAGTATTTTATAAAAGAAAGATTCTCCTTTTATTTATCTTTTACAGTTTTTTCTCTTATCCGTTTGCTCTTTTCTATTTGGTTTCTGCATAAACTTTAAAATTTCTAAAAATATATACATACATTTTCGGACTTCAACAAATTTAGTGAAAAAACAGTGAATTTTGAATAAGAGATTTTGGAGCGTAGGATAATGCCAATCTTGATTTTTTGCAAAGCAGATTTTTTTTTATTATTTTATTATATATGTTAAGGTTTTACAAAAGAGTAATAGGCATAAATATTGCCTGTAAACCTATCGTAACCACCAATAAAATCATTGTTATAAACACAAAACAAACTAACGAGCGAGGAATACTCAATTTCAACAATTCGTGAAGATATAAAAACAGAAAAGATTGAAACAGAATAAGATCGATAATATATAAAAAAAAAAAAAAAAATCCTTAAAGATTGCGACATATTTAAAAACACAAAAGTTATTTGACAAATATATTGTGATTTTTTATGTCATTATATTTATTATTAAACAATTAAAAAGTTAAAAAGAACTAGTCGTATAAAAACATTTCATTTTTCAGAAATACATCTAAGCGATTTTTAAAAACGTTTAGTGACGACGCATTCACAACTTCTCGCAGTAGGGAGTTCCATTTGTCGATCACCCTCATTGTGAAAAACGATTTTCGCATTTCTAATCGACAGTACTGTTTCTTCAACTTGTACTTGTGACCGCGTGTGTACATTCGACTCCCTATCTTGAACATCGACGTACATCTGTATTTACCGTGTAACCATTTATAGACCTCTATTAGATCACCACGTTGTAATCTATATCTCATGCTTGGCATATTGAGTTTAATAAGACGTTCGTGGTATGGAAGGTTACGAAGAGTGAGGATCATTTTTGACCCACGTCTCAAAGTATTTTCCAACTGGTGCTTGTCGCGGAGGAGTCGGGGATTAGTTATCGAGGCGCAATACTCTAAATGAGGACAGACTAACATGCAGAAGAGTCGCTTGAAGGAGGGACCATCAAGGCTGACAAATGTTCGTCGAATCAGCCCGACTAACCGGTTCGCTTTGTTTACTTGTGTCGTCGTATGCTCCGAGAATTTTAGCTTTTTGATTTGTGAGTGAGTTGACAAATTAAAACTCAGCATGTTTGTGAAATCTTAAACGTGTGTACTGTACCCTTAAAAACTGACAGAAATTAATCTTCCAATAAAAAATAGGTTTTGTTCGAAGCTAAAAACCTAACCAGTATATATCCAGTTTTTTTAAATTATTTTTTTTGTTTATGAAATCTTTAATGTATAGGTAGCTCAACTGTACAATATCATTTTTGGACCGAACCATTTTAAGTGAGTATATAATATATATAGCCTGAAACTTAGCCTCATTTTTCACAAGAAGTACCCAACACTGAATTACAACATACTTTGAGAATGAATGTCTGATAAAAGCCACATGTTTCCATATTCTATAAACTTACAGAGTTCATAGTAACTCTGAGAAATTACAAAATTTATGCATAGCAAGATAGTAGATTTTCAAAAATAGAATGAAAAGGAAAATCCATAAAAATCATATTTTGTAACTAACAACTTGATAAATTTGGTAAAAGAGTTTTTAAAAAAGTATATATATAAACTTGTTTGCCACCTTTCTGCAAAAGCTGACCATGTTTAGGCAAATCAGATTAAAAATGCATATTTGTAATTTTTTTTGTATTGTTTTACTTATTTACTGTAAAAAAGTTATGTAAATCTCATCTTATATTTCAAAACTTATTGAAACATGTCTATGCTGGTGAGATTAAAAATGCATATTTGTAATTTTTTTGTATTGTTTTACTTATTTACTGTAAAAAAATTATGTAAATCTCATCTTATATTTCAAAACTTATTGAAACATGTCTATGCCGGTGAGATTAAAAATGCATATATATATATATATATATATTTATAATTTTGCGTGTGTTCTTTTACTTGTCTCTAAAAACTTTATGCAGATTTCATCTTATTTTATTATTTTGGTGGCTGATCAGGCCCTGGCATATTTTTGAATAACGAGTTTCTATTGTTTTTATTTTATAATTTTCAAGTATTTATCAGTCATATGGTATTTTGGGCTAGTCATTTTTTGTTTGTTTTTTTATTTTAGGGCATGTTTGAAAGTATTTTTAGATCAAATCATCATCGTTTAATGGTCCACTTCCATGCTGGCATGGGATGGACAGGATTTTTAACAGATGATATTCCGTAGAATTGAGTAGGTTTAATCATTTGATGATTTATTGGAGCAGATGTTTTTTACAGCTGGATGCCCTTCCTAACACCAACCCCAGTGAGTGGTAAAACAGTTAACCCACTCAAGATATCAACTATGCATTTTAAACTTTGTGGCAGCCGTGCATAAAGGGCATGGGTGCTTATGTCCATTAGGTCAAAGACGTTACATGACATGCATACCCTCTTAACTACTAAATAATAAATGTATAGATCAATTTCAATTTCCTTCTAAAATCCTTGACAATTGCATCTGATGAGTAAGAAACCTACACATCTTCAGGAAGTTCACTCAAATCTTTCAACCCTTTGTAGTTTATTAACTTAGTTTTGTAACACAAATAATTTTTATCTCTTCCAATTGAACATTAATCAAGCTTAGGGTCCATTATAATAGTCATACTACACTAAAATGAAACAATTAGAAGTATAAACTCATCTTAAAAGTCAATTTTACATTAAATCATTTACTAGTTACAGATAGCTGTATCCCTATCCCAAGTTTCATGCGAAGTAAGGAATGTTAAAATATTTGATGCACTTGACACGGAATGACCTTATTACAACTACCTGCTCTTGTAAAACATAGATATATTCTCATCTACTGGTTTCTTAAATGAAACACCTTTTAGTTTAGATCTATTGATTAATTCTCGTTTGTCATTGAAGTCAGTTGTCTTTTTGTTTATCAGGAATATAGTGTTCTCGCGCTTGTTTTTATTTGGTATCATTTTTATTGTATATTTCTTTTCTTGCATTTGTGTTTTGGCTTTAATAAGCAAATAAGTATTTTTGTTGTAAATGATTTAGTTTAAGTTTTATAGTTTATGTTACAACATTTTCAATGAAAAAGGTAAGATTCCCTTTCCTGGTAAAATATTTAATTATATATATGTAATGATATTGCCCTAAAGTAAACGATTTTTCAACAATACAATCAGAAACACAAAAAGTTATGGATAAAAAACGGACTGATTATCTTTCTTGGGAAGATTATTTTATGTCAATTGCTTTTCTATCTGCACAACGGAGTAAAGACCCTTCAACACAAGTTGGTGCTTGTATTGTCAATCGTGAAAATAAAATTGTTGGCACCGGGTATAATGGTATGCCTGTTGGCTGTAGTGATGATATATTACCCTGGTGTAGAGATGGGGATAGTTACCTAGAAACAAAATATCCTTACGGTAATTTACCTTAAATGGTAAACATTTCTTCTCTTCTAGTTTTATACATAATAAGAAATTATTAAAGTTTAAAGGAAGTTGAGTTATGTTTGTTATATATTTCATCATTTTTTAGTTTGCCACGCTGAATTGAATGCTGTACTTAATAAAAACTCTGCAGAAGTTGATGGTTGCATGATCTATGTGTCTTTATTTCCATGCAACGAATGTGCGAAGATCATTATACAGTCAAAAATCTCTGAAGTAGTTTATTATTCCAATAAGCACAAAGATAGGCCTGAGACTTTGGCGTCTATACGCATGTTTGATATTGCTGGGGTGAAATATAGGTAGGGAGATTTCATGAGATATTATGATGATTGTTTAATGTTATAGTTATTTAGACAACACCTACCAAAGAAAAAGCAAATTATCATTGACTTTGATGTCGTTAATCAAAACTGCCCCAAACCATCTGGCATGAAATTGTCTGACTCAAGATTTTGACGGTAAATTGGGATGTTTGTGGAAATTCATTTTATGCACTACTAATTTATTAAGTTATAAATGTTTGATAATTCGTTTTAACACACTAACAAAGATTTTAAAAATCTTTAAACTTGACTAGAAATTAAATTTCTATAATGTATATTATTGAGGTATGTTTAAATGACAAATATAATTTTATATTGTTTTTCTGTGAAAAATTGTGATTTTTATTTCTTTAAGTTTCAATGCAATGTTTGTGATTATTAGTCAATGCTTCTATAGAAAAGTAGATTCTGTTTTACTGTTTTTCACTTTTTATGTTTACAAAGAGATTTTATTTTGTAAATTTTTACGCTCTTTTAGAGACTATTTTAATTTTTTATCGGAAAAGTGCCTTGTATTTTGTAAAATTTGGTATGATAAATTGTTTGTTCATCAAGTCATCTTTGAAATGATTTTTTTAAAAAATTGTATTACTACCTTAGTTTAAAATAATTACTCTAACC
Organism: Candelabrum cocksii; assembly: GCA_963930725.1. NCBI lineage: Eukaryota > Metazoa > Cnidaria > Hydrozoa > Anthoathecata > Candelabridae > Candelabrum > Candelabrum cocksii. The sequence goes on from OZ005664.1 coordinate 18,313,636, forward strand.
TCCAATATTCATGACAAGTAAATGCAAATATCTATGTAACAAAAGGTTTCATGACCCTATATAATAAGAATACCAGAAATTTAAACTTTTTAACCGTTGACCAAAAAAAATTCCCGCTTAGAAATTAGCTTCTAATGAGATTTTACAAAAAAAAAAACAGTTTAATATGGTGGATTGAAGCAAGTCGAAAAAACATTTAAAACCATGTGATTCTAAAGGTTTGAAAGTGTAAATGGGTTATACTTTTATAGCTACCAATTACGGTAAGAAATCTTTCCGCTTTATAAGATCAGCTGCCTTTAACAAATAATGAGTGAAATTAGCGAACAAGCTAGTTTTTTGCTGACAATTTCTAGCTATATATTCACTATAAAGATATCATCTAATGACTATTCTGTTGTGATTTTTGGATTCTTCACACAAAAAAATGGTCAGGTACAAATTTTCATGTAATTTAGATGTAAACTTCTTACGATTTTGCGCAAAGTGTATACTTAATTGATGTGAAAGTTTTGCAACGCTGAGAATTTTAGCCTAAAAAGGGCCTGGGACCAAGTGTCTATATCTCAGGAACCGTAAGGGATTTTGAGCTGAAATTTAGAACAAATGATTTTCTCATAAAATGTAGCCACTGTACCAAATTTCATCAAATGACCAGTTGATTTCACATGGAATGACCCAAAAACAAAAAATTAATAAGCGCCTCACCCCGCCACAAGATTTTTTTCATTTAAAATCTTATTTATTATGACCATCACACAAAGGCATTCTGACTCAGTTATTCTCTATTTAGGAAGTGATGAGTGCAACTTACACAGGGTTATATAGCTAGTCACAATATATTCCAGTTGCAAAAGTGATGAAGTTTCCAATTTACCTTTTGCAATGTGGCAAATTTTTAAATAAAAAGAAAGCTTAGGTTGACCTTCTCCAGCTGGTATTATATATAGATTATATTGATCAAGTTTTAATTTAAATGGCTTAGTTGTTTATTAGTCCATATTTGCTATTTGCAGAATCTTATAAAACACAAACAATGTTTCGAGTGTCTGGTAAAAAAGGTAGCCAGGGAGAGAAGGAAGAAGAGAAAAAGAAAGCAAGATCTGCTGTGAAACAGCAATGGATGTTATTTGCAGTTACTGTTGTCACAATCAAATGTTGTATGTATATAACCTGATGTTCTTTAACTTGAAACATTTATACTTTGAAAAGCATATGATATATAATTGTGACATAGAAAATATGTATTCATTGATAACATTTGTAACACAACAGTAAAAATGGTATTATTTTTTCGTAGATTCATCCTTATTTCTCTTTCATTTGTTTCGTTTAATAATATATATTTATTGAAGGTCGTTTTCTCAACTTTCTTTGTGTTCATGGCTACCATACATTGTATATTTTGTTTCTTATTTTAGTACGCTATGCAGTAGATCAGTTTTCTTCATGATGTCCAAAGAATGTTTTTATCCTCCATTCTTCTATTTTCTTGTCAGCGTACATATTTTTGCTAGAAATATGAAACTCAGATGTCAATGTGTCGTTCATTTGTGTTACACTTATTTCCTTAAATTAATTAGAATGATTAGCGATGAGTATATGAGATATTAACAAGTGGAGAATATCCATATTGTGAATTCAAAACAAGAGGACTTTGATAAACAAAAATGGTTTTCCAATACATTTTGTGTGTCCTAAAAGCTATTCCTAATACAGTCAAATTTTGATCATTCCCCACAATTCACCTTCTGATAATTCAAACTTTGTTTTTCTCTACAAATTAATATTCTAGTAATCTTGAAATTCGAGGACTAAATGTCTTTAAATATAAATAAAAGATTTTATAATTGAATGCAAAATAATGTGTGTTAATGTGATTTTTAGTTCATTAATTATAACATAACATTTGAACGTGAAGACATCTTCTGAACAAAAACGGAACCATGCCTCCAGGTAGATTACACAACATTATTGCTATTTGGAGTTCCTCCGATTAAATTAATATGGTTAGCCGTGTGCTACTCATTGTTCAACAATCAAGAATTAAACACCTAAATCTTTAAAAACTTGCAGTGAAATTGTTAGATTTTGACCAAAACACAAATTAATTTTCCATTTTGAAAAAATAAGCTTTTTCGAAATTTAAATAGTGCTTTGGCCTCCATTGTCAGAATTCAAACGAAATTTTAAAATATATATTCCTACTTGCTTGTAATAGTTAGAATAAGATTGAGTTAATTATCTGAGTTAAATAATTCTTTGTAGGAACAGAAGAGTTTTCCAATCCAATTGCTCCTGCAAGTCACAAGATGACAGAAGAAGAAGCAAAGTATGCAAAGCTTATTTTCTTCCTACGCTTTTCTAATCATAAATTACAAATAAGCTTTGGTAACTCTGAATTATTTACACAAATATTCTTTATTCAATAAACTCTTGGTCCACTAAAACATATTTATATTTAGGTTAACAAATGCTGATTTCCGTACATTGTTAATGACACCGCGTGCAGTACCAAAGGCTGCCCCACCTACAAAGCCACGACCCGGGTAAAATTAGTAATTTCCAATTATGGTTTTCGATACTTAGAAGTCCCAATAACATCTCAGGAAGATTCTGATTTTCATTCACAATATGATTGATTTGTTTAAATAGTTAGCTGATTATAAAATGATGTTGTTAGTGTACCAAAGGAGTATGCGGAGGCTGATGATGCTAATGCAAAGAGGCGTAAGAAGAAACTTTATTATGCGAAACTGAAGAAGCAAGAAGACGAACGAGAGAAAGAGCTCAGTGCGAAATATCGAAATCGAGTGAGTGAATATACAATCAATTGTACAATCACTTTTTATATATGCGCATACTCAACTAATGAATACAGTTGCATTTTCACACTGTGGACTTTTGTCTTAGGCTCGTGAGCGAAGAGAGGGGAGAAATGATGACTATCAACATAACGATGCACCAGATTTGGCTAAGACTGCAGAATATCGTGCCGTTGCACCAACTGCTGACCAAGTGTAAAAATCTTCCTTGCATAACCACGATATAATGTTTCGTAATATTAAAAGGAACTGAGACATCCTCTTTGGTATCCTGTTTGACGTTAGCACACTTATATTTCAGTAATTCTGCAGCGGAGAGGCGACGATTGGCGATTCAAGAAAGTAAATTCTTAGGTGGTGATATGGAACATACCCATTTAGTAAAGGGGCTCGATTTTGCATTACTGCAAAAGGTAAGTTATTTGTGATAGACAGGGTTTTAAATGGCATTGTGTTGGCCTGTTTTAACATTTATTTTTGGCTTGAGGTTTGGAGAATTGCCTCAAGAGATATTTTGATTCATTTTTACATTATAATAATTTAAAGTGTTTTCTTTAAGAGCAACTCTTTTCTTTTCTTTTAAAGGTCCGGAGTGAAATAGTTACCAATGAAAGTGAAAAGGTTACGGTGGAAGAAGAAGAAGAAGTGGATGAAAAAAAGTATTTTTTATCTGGATAAACGAACGCAACTGTATTTACTTTCATTGGCATTAATGCTTTACATAAGGTCTTGAGGAACACTATGTCTGCGGAAATCGTTTCATTAGAGAGTTGATGATTTGTTTATTCTTATAGAAAAGAGAATTCACAGACCATCATATTCCAAAGTATACAAGGTAGATATATACTTGTGACATGTTTTAGTGGTCTATTGCTACAACGAAACGTGTCATTTCAATTATTTCAAATATTGGGTTGCAACTATTATTCATTTGGTTGAATTAATACAGTGACAGTGGTTAACTTTCACTTTTCTCCAGGTCGTAAAATTCACAAAGCTGCTGTTCACAGTAAAGTTCCCGCTCGAAACGAACTCTTTCTACCCAAAAGAATGGTGAGGATAGAGATGGTTCAAGTGAACTATTTGACGAGCAAATTGTTTTAGGCGTACGTTTTCAACTTGGAAGAAGACGATGAATCTGATATCCCTACAACGTACATCCGGAGTAAAGCTGATTGCCCCACTGTTGAGGTATAACCAGAAAAATCAATGTTATTTTTGACGCAACGTTAGGTACATGGTTGGATGAGAAATTTAAAAGTCCTTCACAGCAGTTTTTAATGAAAAAATATAATACCTTTAAAAAGTTATATTTGCATATAAGAAACAGTGAGAGCTTGTTTTCACAGCAATTTACATTGCACATTCAGTAGTATTTTTAACATGGTAGAACCAGGCAACTTTAACGACAAACGACATCGTGATCAATAAGCTGACACAGATTCTGTCTTACTTGCGTCACGGCATGAGAGCAAGTAAAAAATTAAAGAAGAGAGAAAAGGAGTTGATCAGAGGTGAAGATATTTTGTACATTATTTTAAGAAAAATATGTAATTAGACCTTCAGGATCATTAATAGTTAATTTTTGGTTATCTTCAAATATAAGACGCAGTTTAACGATTCAAAGTTTTCCTTAAAACAATATATTTATTTTCTCAATAATATATAGCACAAAGCTTTTCGTACGTCTGTACATCATTAGGTGCATAAGAAGACACAGACGTACAAAAAGCTTTGTACTATATTTTATTGAAAAAATAAATATATTGTTTTAAGGAAAACTTTGGTTATCTGTTCTAACAAAAACGTCATTAACGACGTCTTTGTTAGAACAGTCAGTTCTAACAAAACGTCAGTTCTAACAAAAACGTCAAAAACGACGTTTTTGTTAGAACAGATAACCAAAGTTTTCTTTAAAACAATATATTTATTTTCTCAATAAAATATAGCACAAAGCTTTTCGTACGTTTGTACATCATTAGGTGCATAAGAAGACACAGACGTACAAAAAGCTTTGTAATATATTTTATTGAAAAAATAAATATATTGTTTTAAGGAAAACTTTGGTTATCTGTTCTAACAAAAACGTCATAATAACGTGGGTGACTAACCAAACCAGAAGAGACCATATTGGAATATCTTTGAGGAGACCATGTTGAAATATCTTTGAGGAGACCATGTTGAAATATCTTTGAGGAGACCATGTTGAAATATCTTTGAGGAGACCATGTTGGAATATCTTTGAGGAGACCATGTTGGAATATCTTTGAGGAGACCATGTTGAAATATCTTTGAGTGCTTACAGCGCACAAACGAAATCTATTCAATTGGATATGAACGTGATCAAATTTTTTAATGGTTTTAATTTCATCTTGTCTAGTCTGCATTATCTAATTCTTTGAAAAACGTTTTTAATTTTAGCTGGTAAGGACCCAAGAGCTGACGAGAGGTATACTTTTTGATTGTTAGTTGGTGAATTGTTTTTGATGTTCAAATTCTTTCTATTAACAATTTAGCACTAGTTGATGTTTTTCGATTTGTTTCAATTCTGTGATTGACATTTTCTGTTACCATCCATAGCATCTATGCTGACATTGGCGATTATGATACCAATTTAGCATCAAAAGAAAAACTGGACTTTGGAAAGCATTCTGGCAGTATTTACTTCGGCAATGAAAAGGATGATGTTAGTACTTCAGTAAAAGTTTACTATTAAAGACAAAAATAGTGAACGTTTCTTTGAAGTTGAAGTGTCACAGAATATATATATATATTTATTTAAAACTGAATATGTATTTAAGTTAAGAAGGTAAAATGGTATAAATGCACATTAACTGTATTTATTTTTATTTAGGATGTCTCGTTTAGTAAACATGGTAAGATTTAATATTTATACAAGTATTTAGTGATTCGTTGTTAGGTCTGAATTTATTTAATCTATTTCACTTTCACCAGGCACGAATGTAAAAGATTTTGTGAACAACATCAACTCGAAATATGGCGCAAAGGAGGTGATACTTTTAATTCTTCTATTCAATAGGGCGGCACCACTGCACATGAATATACAAACTAGTGAGTATATCCATAAGACTCATGCTTATCGTAGATGGGGAATTTGAGGTTGATGTTGGGGAACACAACTGGACATTAAAATTGATTTATCTGTATTTTGAATTTTTAGTCTGAATGGAAGGAAGTGACGTCAGGCGGGAGCAAAACGAGGTAAACATCTCTTCGATACGATTGACTGCTGAATGTGTGAATTGCGTTGAACATACACGTGATTTGTTATTTCATGTCCAGTAAAGCGAAAATAAGAATCGAACAAACGGACAGTTACGCGGAGTGTTACCCTGGGTAAGTGATGTTTTTACGTGTGCTTTGTGTTAACAAAGTTCTGCAAACACTTGATGTTGAGTGATGAATCTGAATAGGGTACGATATTTTAAAGTGAAATAATGGAATGTGCAATAGAGAAGTGACAAGCTTGCAACATCACATTCAAGACCTAGAGAAAGCATCCTCTAGGAGGTGCCTCCTTATCCCATACATGGCAAGAATACTCTACCAAGTTTTGATACCCTCCACCGAGGAATCGTATCTTCATGTGTTACGCGAATGTTTCTTTATACATCGCTGTAATCTCTGGCATGATACAATTAACCGAGATTTTTAGCAATATATTTGTTCCTTTATGTTCAAGATTTTATATTCCTTTTTTTGCGTTTTCTCCCAATCTTTTACCCCTTTTATGAATGTTAACAGCTTTTAAGAAAATGATGCTCACAATGGGATTCAGTGTAAATGTAATTCTTATGCACAACCCTGACGGTTCTTAATAGTCGATCTTGGTATCTTGATTCGAATTTAGAGCCGCTGAGATGGCGGATGCAGCTGGTGACAGTGATGACGATGCAGATTATTCGAAGATGGATTTGGTAATTTTAACTGTTGTCTCATTAAGAAGTGTATGGCTCTCTAATATCGCTGCAAAGTTCGCAAGGACGTATTGTAACGTGTGGCTCTCCATAGCCCGACATTGATTTGTGTATAACTGCAGGGTTCTCACTGCAAAAGGCATAGCGAAGGATTTTCTGTTTGTTTTTAATAGAATTCTATCAGTGTTGTGTAAATTTCTCTATTCTCTATAACTCTCTCTATTCCCTTTCATTCAGCTACGACCAATGTACAAATCTAACCTATACTTCGGAATATCCCGTAACTCAAATCACTACATAAATATTTCCAATACCTGTTTTTATTACTTACAAGGTTCATATACTTACTTGAGATGTTACTTGTCAAATAAAGATATGTTACAAAAGTCCTCAACATTTTTGATTTTGATTAATTGTGCAAATTTACCTTTTCTCAGGGAAACAAAAAGGGTCCTGTGAAACGATGGGATTTTGAGAACGACGATGATTATAACAGTTATATGGAAAACAGAGTGGCAATGCCAAAGTACGTTTTTAGTTAGTGGCGTCTCTTTTGAAATCTTCTTTGTATCGATACGTTCGTGGATATATTTTCTTAATATATAGGTTCGAGAGAAGCCACTTCATTGGAACTTTAATTTGTAGATTAAGCTTCAAATTTCTATCGCTTCAAGATTCTGAGAATAATTAAAAGACTACATCGATTCGGATTTTCTGTCGTCATTTTACAATGTTTTCTTGTAGATCTCTCGCGGTAATTAGATTCACAATTCTGTTATCTCCAAATGATTGTGTCATAGGGCAGCGTTCCAGTTTGGAATTAAAATGCAAGAAGGTAGAAAGACCCGCACTAGGCCTGGCAAACAAAGTGAAAAACAGAAGTTGGATAGAGAATGGCAGCAAATAAGCAGTGTATGAATCTATCTTATTGTAGTTCACTAATAATAAGTTTTCAGCTAACATCTTTGGTCCACTTGTATAAACAATCTGTAAAATGAACATGTTACTTTAACTTCCACGATGCATCACGCACTTCATGTGTCATGACCTAATTAGGAGTATGGTATGTATTTCTTTGGTCGTGGATATTGTTCCGACAGCGGATCTTATATATCTGCGGATATAGACCCGACATTTCATTGTAAATCAGTTATTTACTTTCTTACTAAGAAACCTAACTAAACCCTAAATCTATCCCTAAACATATCACTAAGTCTTATTTATAGAAATATCCGCTGTCGGAACTCTGACCACGGCGATATAAAAATTATTTTTTATTTTTTTATTTTCTATATTATTGCTTGTAGATATGATTCTTTATGCTTTGGGGTCATACATAAATGACGTCCCCCTAAAATCTCTAAATTTTTACACCCCCCTTGTCTGGATATGTCTTAAAAGTTTGAACCCCGTAAACAAGCAAGAGGACACAATAACGCTCTGCTGAAGTTTCCCAACCAGTGTTTTCTATTGACTATGCTGTGCAATCCAATGGCTTCTTCGAAGATAAGAATTCTTTTCACTGAAGCAATTGCATTGCCCTTTTGCTGAAAACGCAGGCATTGTTTATTGTTTAATAATGAGCTGGCAGAGGTCAAAGATTTCTTTTTGTATCCTTCTCCTAAGATTACATCCTATTCATTAACATTCATTATAGTAACAATCCTAAGATAACAATTATACAACAAGATGTCAATACAGAGAAACATCAATTTTTTTATTGCTTTAGGCGCCAAATTATAAAATTTTCAGTTGACGGGGAACGAAAACATAATAGTCCCAGTTATTTGGGGTCCCACTTAAAAAGCGAAGTTATTTCAATGAAATTTTATAAGAAAGTCCCACTTAGCAAAAGTCCCACTTATCGAGCGTATACTTAACTGTAGCAACAATCATCATCTCGAGCATGACGCTTCTCCACAAAACACATGCAGAAATGTTTCTGCCTAAAAAACGAGACAGGGGACGTCCCCAGTGACAGATACCCTCTCCCATCCCAAAACATCTAAAATTTTCTTAACCCCCCTCCCCCCTACCTTGGGACGTCATTTATGTATGACCCATTTTTCTTTCTTTTTTAGTAGTTTTCTAGTTATAGTTCTATAGACCAATTTTGCGTTTAATTTGTTCAGATCATCGCTAAACGTAAAGGGGGAGCTAGTTCTACAGGGTGAGTGTTGGTTTATTACTTGCAATAACATGAACGTATCCATTTACTTTTCTTTTCTTTAGAAGTCACAAAAGACATAAGGATTACTGATTTTATTGCTGATGTTTGTTTTTTTACGCGAGGATTTATTGCCTAGTAATATGTATAGCTAGAAAAATATCCCGAATATCTACCTGCTGTTTAAACAACATGACTGCTTTCTAGCGCATATATTATTTACGAGAGCGACCACACATCTCTTTTCGGCGAATTCATTTGCCCTGGTAACTGGAACATATTTTATTCCGCGCACTTGGAACACAGCGTGACCTGTTAATACCGTGAGAGCGCAAATGGTGTACATCTATTTTTAATTAAACAGCTTAGAAAGAGGTTTCCTGGGATTATCACAGTGGAAAGAAGTAGAGGAGTAAAATGGGAAGGTTGCTGAAAAGTTTTGTGAGTCGAGTTTAAACATAAAAAATGGTTAATTTCACAAAGGAGAAAATACATTAATTTTAAGGACTTGAGTGCATTTGTATTAAATTTAATAGGGTTTAATTTTCTAAGGAGAGGTGAAAAACGAATTTTTCATTTTAATTAAATAGGAAATGATAATTTATCACCTTGTCTCGAATCCGTTGCTTTGTCTCTATACAGATACAGTGGATGCAACGAGGTATAGGACAAACAAAACATCGATAAAAAAGATTATAGTAAAAGCTATCATTTTTTAGTTAAAAGTTATATTTTAATGATAAAACCTAAAACTATTAATTTGGAACGAAATATACTATGTATTATCGTTCCAACAACAACGGAATCGTTCCAGAAGCCATGATCAGATATGTATACTATACTATCATAGTATTGTAATCCGTGGTTCCAAGCCATTAAAATGTACTTTGAAACAAGAAAAAGGTGACAAATCCCTTATTTACAGATTATATTCTACCACTTCAAAAGCTTTCCTTTAAAGTAAGGCCAGGTCCGTAACCAGCGAGTTTCATGGGCGGGGTGGTCCAAACATTGTTTTGCTAGCGACGATACAGCACATTGAATTCATAAATATTGAAGCATGCGTGGATGAATATTTCCCCTTTTCAGAAATGAAACGTGTGACATATGGTCCTAATCTCAGACAAACCTTACATTTCTGATTGGGTTAGAGCTGACTCGAAGCGAGTTACGCTCAAATCCAGCGACCTTTGATGTCAATGACTGTTCTTGTCTGAGATCGGGATCTTTATGGTCTCTGAAATACAACAACATGAAATAAATAATAATACAGTGTTATAATAACACTAAATCCAATTTCAATTCTCCGGGGTTCTTTTGTGAAAGGATCACCACCTCATCGGATCATCGCAATGGTCAGTTATTAGTGCCAAATTCGAGAGACGTTCCTGTCCCATTGATGCACATAAACATGTGCATTTGATGTTCACACTCGAAAGTGATAAGCAACGTACATCTTATCTTCAGTAGAACGAAGACGTTGGAAAACATAGTTTCAGAACCTGTGAAGGATGTTTGGACTGTCGCATTACTAAACTTATACTTCCAGTAATTCAGTTCAGTAGACACGAGATGAGTATATCGTCTTCATACATGTCTACAACCCCCGTGATGTCATTATTTTCCTCTAGTGAAGTAGCAACAAGAGCCAGTAGTTTACTAGGGGTTGTCTGCAGTCTAGAAAACAGAGTATTGGGGTACCACGCCCAACTTCCTTTCCATCGGAAAATATTCTGTGACTTTTTGGATTATTTCATAGCCTTTGAATATACTCAACGTCGTTTCCGGAACTGCAAGTTCAAAACAACATATTGTTGTTTTGTTTTGCCACATGTCAACTTATAAAAATTAGGACCTAGATGAAAGGGTTTTCAGGCCCATACATTGCTTAGATTTTTTTTCTTTAGTTCAGTAATATCTTTTTCTTCCCCAATAACTTAAAACACTCTAAATTAAACTTGACGAAAAAGTATGATGACAAATTCATATAGCCCTGGGCCCAGCTCAAGAATTCAATACAAATATACCGAACGTCTGACGTCTATACCCCCTACAGTTCACTCGGCGTAACTGTCCGATGCTATCAGGAAGTTACAATCTGTGAGAAAGTCACGTTTCCCACTAGTAAATGTAAAATTGAACTATTCGATGTCACTGTTCCGCGGGCAGGGGGGGGGGGGGAGGGCAGGTCATCCGATCCCCATGGTTACCGGCCTGATTACCGTAGCCGAACAACAATAGATTCGTCTTATAATTTGGTTTTTTCCCCTTTCTGTTTTTATGTCAACATTTTATTACAATTATTTCGTTTTTTACTGGAATGGATAATAAACTAAAACATGTAGGAGGGAGTGTTTCAAACAACAACAAAATTATCAGCACGTGTTGCAAACTTAATTTTTAAAAACAATTTAAGCAATTTTGGAGCAATGGCTATAGTCATTATGTGTCTCTTGGTTTTTGTAGATCAGTGACAAACCATTGTTGTTTTTTTTGCCACCAGAATTTTGTCTTTGCTTAATACTAAATTACCTAATATTTTTTTGAAATTTATATCATAAGGAGGCGATCAATGATCTAATCTAAATGCCAACTAACTAAACGCCAATTTGGGGTGGGGAAATTATATTGCTCTCAATTGTTATTGTATGGAATAATTAATAGCACTAAACAGTAAAAAGGTAAAAACACTTAAATGTAGCAAAATAAAGTGACAAATAACTATGTTTATAAATATTGGATTGAATCCATAACAATGTCAGTTTAATGAACCTTTTGGAACCAAGATTTACACGCTATTTTTAGATAAGCAACTTGTATAGACGTAAATAATTATTTTGAAATGATAAAACTTTCTCATTTCACTGTTTATACTATATACTACTGTAGCTCTGTATTTATAAATGTGAAAACCATCCTGATCAAACGTATAATCTAACGAATTTGTTATTTCCTTTTTTGCGTTTTTTTCTTTGTAAACCAAACTTTAGAATAAGAAACTAGTTAAGAAACTTTTAGGACTAAAATTTTAACAAAACTAAAAAACTTGTGATAACTAGGGCCTAGGGTGGTCCCGAAATGTATGGGAAAAATATTTTTTAATCAAAACATTCCGACCACTCTATCATTTTTTTACATAGTAGTTAAGAAGGTAACAAGCTAAATTTCACCTAAAGCTATATTGGTTAATATTTAGAGGTGCCATACAAGGTTGCAAATCAGGTTAAGCGATTAAAATTTGTTGGTGTGTAGACTGTATGGAATATGGATGCTTATTTCAGTATTTCGATTTGATTCGATTTCCTAATGATTCAAAATCTTTTTTGGTACTGCCAATTCGAAATAAAAATTCTCCAGAGCAGAACTTTTCTCTTCAAGCAAATTCTTTTTTGTTTTATTTGTTGTGAAAGAAAAGAGTGCATTAATCATAAATGATGAGCACTGATCGTAATGTGCTGATGAAGGTGTGAACGTTTTTCTTTTCAAATTTTTCAGATGGCTACCAACAGTAATAATATTAGTAGGCCTATCGGTGGTGCAAAACCCAAAACCAGAAAGGAAAATTATGTTTGGTTGATTGGTCCCACTTCCAAGGAACTGTCTGGGAGAAAGCTATTTTTGGAAAAGTTATTTTTTCAATGGAAGGGACTCCAGAAGGCAGCTTTAAGGAGAACAGATACACAGATGAAGAAAGAAGAAGAGTTCAGTGCCAATCTTGACAAACTGTTTGACATGGCACATGCAAAAGCACTGGATCTGACTACTACTGAAGAAGACCGTGCTTCTCTGATGGCACAAAGAGGTGGACGAAGAGGTTTCCTAGGTTCAGTTGATCACAAACTTGCTGCGAAAGAAGAACGAACTGTCAAGCGGAAAGAAGAGGAGCAAGCTCGAGTTGAAAAGGCAAAAGTATCATCTTCTGCAGTGCAAGCATATTATCTTAACATCGTCACCATAGTCTGAAAATAATGAACAGTGTGAAAAGTCCAGTTCTTCAGAAGTGCAGACACTAAAAAAACGGAGATGTACAATTACAGCTAGAACGATGAATGTGATCTCTTCAGGACTAGTGCAAGCTCTGGACCGAACCAAAGTCAGTGACAGAGCAATTGTTCATTCATATCATTGCTGCAACAGCTCAAAGTTTAGGCTACAATGTTGATGAATTGGCCATTAATCAAAATCTATCCGTCAGTCAATAACATGCCCATGGAATAGACATTTGTTAAGGTCTTGATGACATTACAGTATAACATAGTACAGAAGGGTTTAGAAAATCACAGACAAGTAATAGCTATTGTTATTTTGAACACAAGAAGTTATATTACCGTATTGTTTGCATTAACATAAAACAGTTAATAAGCCACATTTTATATTGTGTCTGAGAGAAAAATTTAATGGCTTTGTGGCACCTCTAAACATTGTTCAATCTTAACCAAATTTTGCACATTAACTTCTTTTAGGCAATGTAAACAAAAGGTATGGTGGTTGTAACAAAATTCTAAAAATGTGTATCCAGATAAAAAAATAATATATGTAAAAATCGAAAGAAACGAAGAACATAAACAATATTAATTATGTCACTGAAATAATTTAAAGAACAAAAAAACAAAAAGAAACAATTCATTTCAATGTGACACAGAATTCAGCAAAACGAATTGAAAAATATTGGTTGAAGGAAAATTCACGCGCTTTGAAACACACTCCACCAACTTTAATGTTACTTTTTACACTGTACCCACATTTTATTTATCCTGTGATCACAATAGTTATTGTTATTTAGATATTTCTAATTCTTTGCGATTGCCTCATTTTGAGGTATGGAGCATCTCCAATACAATATTCATCAGGTATTTCTATTTTAAAGATTTAAATGTATATCTGTTTAAAGTTATAATTGTTTTTATTCTTATTATTTAGAAGATGTCATTATCCACATCATGCCTGAAGGTGACAACAGTGACCTCTTTGAGGCAACAACTCAATCTTGTTTTGAATTGAAAGGGAAATGGGTGATTGAGTTTGAAATAATGCAAGTATTAAAGAAGATGGTGTTTATAACTCTTACGAGATATTTAAATACTGATGTTTTCACGAGTGATGTTAACAATTTGGGTGATGGTACGCCCACAACAATGCTTACCAATTTGTTTCAATACTGTTCTTGCACTCCGTACATGACTGTTTTTACAATTGAAAATTACGAATTAGCAGAAAGTTTGCACCTTACTGCAGGGGATCTCACTGGTGAAATTTGCTTTGTGCAGTTAACAGTAACAAGTATAACTAAACATGGTAAATTAGATTTCCGTAATATATATATATATATATATATAGAAGGTTTTCTAACAGAATTTTTTAATAATCATTTTTCTTACAGGTTTTTAATTGATATAAAAGGCAGTTCGTGAATTATTTTCATTTTTAGTAACATCTGAAAAATCTACTGCAACTTATGATGTCACTTCTGCATTCTTTTTTAATGCTGGAGACTATACAATGACATCTGTTCACAATTTACTGACAATCACTAATACAGACATATTTGCATTGAATGAAATGTTTTACGCATCGTATGTCAGCTTTGTCGCATGGTTTAAAATTGAACTTTCAAATGCAATGCTAGTGAAACAGCTAGTTGTTATGTCAGGCGATGTCAGCACATTTAAGTCAGTAACTGATTTGTTTTTGTCGTATCGATTGGATCAAAATGTTGTGTTTCAAGTTTACGAGGAGAAGGGGCAAAGAAAGGTATGTTGATATGTTTTGGGCATGCTTGAATAACTTCAATTCTTTTATAGTTTTTCACTGGTGACTTCACAGAAAATGTGCCAATAGTATTTGATTTGGAAAATCCATTCATTGCTTCAGAGTTGGTAATCAGTGTTCACGGTGGTCAGGAAAATATGTACTTTAAATTTGATATTCGAAAAAATGAAGCAGTGCAAGTGTTCCAAGGTAAATTTGTGATTGTCATTCAAAAAACTGTTTTTAACTGAAATCTTTCTTTTTAGAAAAACCCTACATTACCTGTGAAGAAAACACAAAAATAAACTTTGAAGAAGAAATGCTGATCACTGCACTTGTGTTTTATAACTATAAATATTTGCCAGACTTCAAAATTACTTATAAAATAAATGCAGATGAATACTATTACAAAGAAAATCCAATTTCAACATCTTCAACTGTAAGATAACCCATTTAACATTATCTCCGGTCTGAAAATAATATCTTTAGATCGTTTCACTCGACTCAAACGAAATAAAGTTGAGACCATTCAGAGCTTCAAGTCTTGAAATAATTCCTCTTTCGACACTGCCAAGTTATCCAGTTGTTTGTGTGAAAGGAGAGAGTGCATTAAATGGTAATGATGTGACAAACGTTCTTCTACGCTGGATTTTTCATAATCTATTTTCTATTATTTTAATGTAAAACGTTGAGAAGATTTGTTTAAACAACCTTATTTTTAGCTGACTACATGTGGCGGGAAAATCATCATGGAAATTTTACTAATGAAGATGACTTTATTGTAAAATACAGTAATACAAAGGGAAAGGGTCTTTTGTATGGCCATTCCAACTATTTAACTAAGGTAGCACCTGGGCAAAAGCTTATGACAAATCATTTTGGACATGATTGTTTGACTAAACCTGATTTGTGCGATCATGGTTTGACTGTTCAACTCAGAGTCAATGGTAATTTATTGTCTTCAATACTGCAACATTATTTCTTTACGGTTATGTTAATTTCAATGATAAAACATAATCATTTTCAACAACAAATTGATCATATATTTTAAATCTCTTATTTATTTTTATCACATTCCAGGCAGTTTGTTAAATGACAGTCAAGTTGTGTATAAAAAAGCAGATGGCGTGTTCTCTTATTCTTCTACTAATGCATTTGATTACTTTGATGATACAGTTCTTGGAAGCTATTCTACGGAAAAGTTGGTCACATATCTGTATTTTCAAAACCTGTACATAAAAGGAATTGTCAAAATCATGGATTGCAAGTTAACATTAGCAAAGATTAATTATAAGAATAATGAGAATTTCGATGTTAATATCCATGCTTTTGTTTCCCATTCAACCACATTTCACAGTGATGTTATCAGTCATAGCGCTTTTATTGATGAATCTATGTTGCAAAGAGCTCCTTCTACTATGAAGAAAAATATTGGAACAGAATTTACTAAACCAGAGATACAGCTTACTGATTTGTTGAATAAAGTTTTGGCAAAGCACGATGGGAACTTTGATCATTTGCTAATTGTTATTCTTCCTGTTTCAATAACCAACAGAGTAGTGAAGTTTGAAAATAGTGACCACTCCATATTTATAAAATATAAAACAGTACTTGGTATGTTATTTGTATTTGCACATTCTTTAAATTTATTGTTACGTACTTGTATTAATTTATATTTACGTCAGATCCTAAAAAATGTGCTTTTAAATGTTTTGAAAATTCTTGTGTTTGTTCAACAAAATTTATTTTACATTTATCTTGAATTGTGTAAATATTCCCATGTATAACTATTTTTTATATTAAATTGCAGTACCTGGTGTGATACAAAGCATTCCATTTCAAACAAAAATTGAAAACAACTACCATTACATAGATTTTGACTCAAGGTATGCTTTGTCTGCTGTGAAGATTTGGAAACAGGAGAGAGTGGACAATACGGTTGATGTTACAATTTCAGCCGTAGGTATGGAGTTTATGGGTGAAAAAATAAAAGATATCTTCAAGGTATTTTGTTGCTTTATTTTTATCTTTATATATGTTGGTTGTTGGTTTGTTTTAATGAGGCTCCCAGAACGCTAATTAAACATTATCATGGAGACTTAGACCCAGAGTTTTAGTGCATTTAATTGCTCCCATTTGTGCTACAACCACTCAATAAACAACTTTGTGATAGCATGGTCTCGAACCCAGAACTTTTGGGTTAAGAGCCGAACGCCTTACCATTGCTATCGCCGGATGAATGTGTGACATATTTTTCATTTTAAGGACGAAAACTTGGAATATGAAAAGTTATTTGCTCTTTCTTCTCCTCTGTTACTGCGCAGCTTAAAGATATATATAAATCCGTACCCCAATCATTTTACTATTGACTTCTATGGAACAAAGGGTATGTAACAATTAATTATAAGTTCAATTACTTAATTTCTTCTCATATGTTGTTGCATGTTTCTATGAATGTTGTTTATGATACTTTTTTATGTCTGATATGTCATATATGATATGTCTTTTTTTATCTCAAAGCATCCAAAGGTAATGAAACATACGGAAAGGATGGTGATCAATGTGATGTTGGTGACAATTTGAATTCTTTTTCATGTGAAATAGCTGGTAAAATGCTTTGGGGTAATTTTTATTTTCAAATTCATATGGTCATTAATAAATTTTGATGTTGGAATGTTATGAAGCTGTATGACTTTTATTAGGTTTGGATGTCACGATACATAGTCATCAATATAAACCTACAGCATGCTACAAGGAAGGTGGAAAACTTTATTTCAACACTTTTCCTGCTGGAACTACATCGGCATCTATTAAATCCCTTTGCTGGAAGTATCAAAATTCAGGTACAAAACTGTATGTAAAGTGTCAATTTATGCCCTAACCTTTTACAATTTATCTAGATTATGGTGATGACTATGATGTATACCCTATCATAACATCTGGACTTCATGGACCGAAGACAAACCTAACAGGAACTGGATTTTCCATTCAATATAGTGAAAGCGATTTGGAGGCATTTGTTCAAACTGAAACAGAGGTATTTGCTATCAGCTATGAACGAAGTAACATTCCTACTGAAGACTTTTACTTAACAATGGCTTGGTCCAAAGATAAGTTGGAGTTGTTTATTGATGGTGACTTAGTTGAATCTGCATCTGGTGATTCCTCTATTGCAAATGTTTCGAGCATCCCAGATAACGAATACTTACTGTTGTTTGGAAGTTACTACAACTTATTCACTGATTCCCATCTCTCACTGAAAGAAATATCATTATGGAGGACACCATTAAGCGAACAGCAAGTAAAGGAAAGCACTGAAATGAAAACAGGTTTAAGTGTTTACATAATATCATCATGTTTATATTCTAAATGAACTTTCTATGAAAATATTACATGATTGTTGAAATGAGGTAAGTTGGTGGGAGAACTTTCAGCATTTCAGCACTTCTCTAAGGATATTTATGGGAAGTTGCATTAAATTTAAACAAGTTTTTTATCTTCAAGATTGTTTAAAAAATGTTTTTACATTATTATGTCATCACATTTTTATTGTTCTAGATGCTTATAAATGTCTTGAAACAACTGTTCCAGAAGGTTTCGAATGTGGCTCACGTTGTTACTGCATCAATCAAATCTGTCCGTGCGAAGTTATTGGTAATTTTTTTTAAAGGAAAACTTTGTTATGATTGGTTTATGCACTGTTATTTTGCAGGTGCAACCTTTATGACTTCTTATGCGAGTGAATCAGCAGAAATATTTGAAATGGTTAACGAAATCTATAGTATATTTGATGGAAATGTTCCGATTACAATTTATGATGGAGAATCGTCCTTAGTGCACTTTGATAATGTCAGTCTCAATTTTGATGATGTTAGAATTACTGAAGTTTATTTAACTGGTGAAATAGTGGAGTTGATTGATATTTGTTCAGTGGTTATTTATGCATGGATTGATTCTGAAGATGTTAAAAGGTCCACATTAGAATGTGGTACGATTGTTAATGGCTTGTATAAATCTCCTGACTTGTTATTTTTGTTTGTACCTCTTCTCAAACTCTCAACAAAAGAACAACCAATGATTATAACAGTACAGCTTGAAAAAGTTCATATTGTTTCGTGTTCCTTGGAGATCAAGTATCAACCACCCAAGCCAGGTATGTTTAACTAATTGTTACTACATTGCTTCTATTTGTTTTATTTCTTTAGGAAGCTTCTTTTTTACCAGTGCTGTTAAAATGACAGACGATGATCTTAGTAGTGTTTTTACTTTGGAATCTGCTGTTGGAGATTGTTTGAAGTTTGAATGCAAGTTTGAAGGCAACGGTTTTGTGGATTTAACTGTTTATGAAGATGGAGTGGAATTTGGTAGGTTTTATCCCTTGGAGGCTGATGGTCAATGGATACAAGTAGAGTATTCACTCTCGGTTAAAGCAAATGACAAGTATCGCAAGGTAGGTTTTTCTAGTTTTTAAAAAATTAGATACAAGAAAGATCCCATCATTATTTGTATTTTTAGATTGAAATTGTTGCTTTGAGAAATGGTTTGAATATTGGCTATCTTGCTTTTAAACATTTTGATTTCCACGAGTCACAATGCCAATTGCCGCGTAATTCCGCAGAACCAACAGGTATTTCAATTATTTCTGTGATAGATAGTACACAGGGTTTTAATTTCAGATTAATTTAATATTTATATGAAACAGTCATCGTAGACGGTCTGCATATGATAACATAAGTTGAAATATCGATATATCATTATTATTAATTTTACACATTTTTACATAATTGTTTAATATTTT
This sequence comes from Candelabrum cocksii, assembly GCA_963930725.1. Taxonomy (NCBI): domain Eukaryota; kingdom Metazoa; phylum Cnidaria; class Hydrozoa; order Anthoathecata; family Candelabridae; genus Candelabrum; species Candelabrum cocksii. The sequence continues at coordinate 18,333,112 of OZ005664.1, forward strand.
TCATCCTCATTTAATTGAAAAGATTTGATAGTTTTTAAAGATTTTATTTTTTCCATATATTGATTTATTTGTTTGCAGTGAATGCTGTGATAGACACGTTGAGAAGGCTCAGACTACCAGTTCCTTTGCTGTTTGTCACCGACAGTGGTGCATTGTTCAGTCAAAACGAAATTGAATCTGGTGATGTAGTTGAATTGAATACAGTGTTTCCGTTAACCAATCAAAAACCGGGTGTCATAAAACAGCTTACAGTCTATTACATTGGGGAATTCACTTTATTACTTTGGTTTGATGGTACATTGGAATCAGATATTATCAAAGTTAATGCTGGCTCAGAATCATTGATAGTTGTGTGTTCAAGTGGGCAACTGTTAAGGTAGAAATGTTTTTGAAAGCTAGAATATAAATATTTATATTGTTTTAATTGAAATTTGGTTTGATGTCACTAATGTTTTTACAGAGTTTCTTACCAAGCCGTATATGAAGAAAGCTACATCTCAGCAGAATGGCATTTCCTGGCGATAACATATAATCCGTCTTTCTCAAAAGTTAATATAAAAGTTGACATGCAGGTTTTGAATTAGATTTTATTAATTTCATATAAAGGTTTACTAACAGTAACTGAGTCTTTCGTTTAGCTTTAGGAAAGTTGAAACTCTATTTTTTTGGATGATAATAATGTTAAGTTTGATTCTTCAGTAAAATCTCCAGATAACTAACCTAGAATAGAATAGCATATACAAATGTTTATGTAAGAGGAGAAACTATTAAAAGGCAAAACAAAAATAGCGTGCAATAAAAAATCTTCAGAAACTTCCAGCTCATTTTCCTTTTCCTGAATGCTTCTTCACACGCAAAGTACAATATTATAGCAACATATAAAGTTTTCTTTAAAACAATATATTTATTTTCTCAATAAAATAGCACAAAGCTTTTCGTACGTCTGTACATCATCAGGTGCATAAAAAATATGTATAGCAACATTATTATGAAGTTTCATGTTAATATTTAAACAAATAATATTGAGTTAAAATTGAGTTTTATGAATATGAATATTTTGCAAGGAATACAAAGTAATTAACCTGCTTACAATTTTAGGATGCAGTGACACTTGAAGATGTACATTTTCCTGATGTTGATTTTATGGAAATTAAGTTTTGGGATACCGCTGTTTCTTTTCAATTGTACAACTTCAGTTTGTCACCTGCGCACATGGTATCTGCTCAAGTTGATCCAAGCAAAGTTTGTAAGTTTCTGGCTGAAATTGAAAATTTTTTAAGTTAAACATGGTTGAATATTTGTAATTTATTTTAGCTCTTCGTTCGTGCGTTGAGAGTAATGACTTGTGTAAGTTTTGTAACGCACTCTACCACACATGGGAGCTGACCCCACGGCATGAAATATTTTTCAAGAACAGCAGTTGTATTCGGGGTAGGTATACAATTGATAATTTAAAAATTGAGAAAGCGGCCCTTATCAGCAATATATAATGGAATATTCATGTCGAAAATAATTGGAGTCTGATTTTTACTTTTAGACTTGAATGTGGAAGAAATGATAGCTTATGAAACATTTGATTCATTATCTACGAAAAACATGTCTGTAATTGAAGAGTTTAGTTTTGGCTTTCTCACAAAAGGCATCTATGTGGACTCTCCTGTCAATGTCATGAGTTTGTCGGAATGTGATTTAAATTGTAGTGTTTCATTGTGGTCAAAATTTCAATGCTTAAATGGGAAACGCCGGGAGTTATTTAATATTTTTTCTGTCACATTTCTGTGTACGAAAAATGAAACGAATCCTGTTGTAATTCAATATAATGGCTGTTCTCAAAGACTTGTCGCAACCACTGGTGTTTGGGCCAACATTGCTCTCACATTTGACTCAAACGGAACACTATTGCTTTATTGGAATGGATTATTAGCAGTACTTGAGAGGTGTGATGATGATACAATTGAAGTGGATTTTGAAGGAAAGGGGCTTGATGTTAATGATGAAGTGTGGCTGGATGAAATCATTTTAACTTCCACCAATAATGTCAGAGAAATCTTTCTCCGTCAACTTGCAGGTAGAAAGCATTTAGTAATCCGTCAGTAATGATGTTTGTTATAGTTAGTTTGTTTTAATCTCGGCAGTCAATGATTTGTCATGTTTCATGGTGGTTCTCTGGATTCTTCTTTTCTACTATCTGAAATTAAATATTTTCATGTTTAAGTCAGATTAAGGAGTCATTCAAAAATATTACCAACAAAAAGGTGGAAGACATTCTCGCCCAATGATATACAACATTGTGAAATGGTGAAACTTTGTTTGTGAAATATTAAAACATTTCAGGGAGCTTCAAACTTGAACGAGCTGCACAAATGTTACCATATATGGTCTTAAAAATATGGTTCTTGCTTTATGACTGGAATGAACATCTTCTAAATCCAGGCTATTTTTTATGGAATGAAACTGCTGAGAATCTAACCGGAAAGGTAATTGCATTATTGAATTCATTGATAAGTTTAAAATTGTTTTTGTAGGTATTCTCTAATCTCAAGCATATTCCAGCAGTCAGATATATCAGTGTTACAACGTTTCACAAATGTGAACAGTGAGTATATTTGTTTGCCTTTTTATTAATTATTAAATGTTTTCCATGACTTGTTTTAGAAATGATAAGACTTGTGCTGTCATTAAATGCTTTGTGACAGAGATGAGCCCCAATGTGTTACATGCCATCGTTGCTGAATCAAATGTTGAAATAAAATTTTATGGTTATGAGGGTAATAAACATTTTTCTTTTAAGTGATTGCCTTATTTTGCATTGTCTTTTTACATTTAGATTTGTTTTCCTTTGTGGATGGACTATTAGGTTAGCTTGAATAATTATATTTTTGGATTTTTTCAACCATTTTTAAACTAACACCTATCACATAGTAGAAAGAGAATAAGTTGGAAGTTCTCTTTTTTTAGTGATATATGCGAAAAGCACCGTTCTTAATGTCATTTCTGATGATGCAAGCTCTTTCTCATTTAACATAAATATTCCTGAAGAAGATCCAAGATATCGTGTTGCTGGGTGCAATGTTATAATAGTCAATAACAAGAACAATTCAGAGAAATTCACTCATGCTGTTAGCAACATGGACTATGTTCAAATCAAAGGTCTTAGACATTTCAGTACATATTATATATGTATTGAAGTTTACACCCTTCTCAGAAGATTCAGCCAATCTGTTTGTTTGGATAGAATGATACAAACAGCTGAATCAGGTAATGTTGCCACCTGTATCCCTACTTAGATATATGACATCTAAAGGAAAGTTTCTTTTTCATGATTTTATTTTACAGTTCCATCTGAGGCACCATATTTCAATTGTAAGACAATGAATGATGCTGAGAGGATAAAATGCAATCTAAGTAGCATCAGTGATGAGCACTGGCACGGCCATAAGTGCAATTATACATTGGCATACAGAATACTGGAAGAAGAGGAAAACTGTACTGTGCCTGAATACAATGGCACTAATTCGCTGATAAGGTAACAAAATGTTTTTAAGGTAGAACCATAAAAATATAAATTAAGACAAATGAAACTGACATAACACAATGTGTGGTGTACATTACAATGTAATTCAGGTAAAATTTATATTTTTTAAATATGCAATTATGATAACTCTGTTCTATCACTTGTCACATTTATATTGATTCTGACAGGCAAATACATTAAAAGTAAAAGTCATTTCATTTGTTTTCAGCATTGCTTTCAAGGACTTTGAATTGCTTTCCAAAGCACAACAACTGGTTGACTCAGGAGATAACATGTTCACTATTTCAACAAATGATGTCATTTTCAAAAAATACTGCATTTTCTCGTATGCATCTACAATGAATTGCACAGGAGTTGGAGCCATAAGTATTCTGGAAACAAGATCACCACCTGGAGGTATGATGCTATGTTTTCCAAGACAACCAGAAAATATAATTTGTTGAATTATTATGACCTTTTCTTTTAGCGCCTTCAAATCATCCTGCCAACATCCAAATTAATATCGGGGAAAATGGAACTGAAATAACATTTGCGCCATTAGAGGAACGTTTTGACATTTGGAATTCTTACCAAGGCAGAAAGTATAGGATATGTATTAACGAAATTAAAAGCTCAAACATATCTGAAGATTGTGAAAATACTTTGGTCACTCATGAAGCAAAGTCTTTTTTGAACCTCACAGGTCCATTTCTTAAAGCAGTTCGGGTTTCTGCCATTTCAGTGAAAGAAGGAGAGCAAAGCCCTTCTTTATGCAAGTTTGGTCTGTTAACAAGTAAGTTTTTTCTAATGTAGCTATTTCACTCCATTGCAGACGTGTAGAGAATGGTTTTAGATAATGATTAGATCTTTTAGTATTTTTTATACATTCAATTTATAGAACCCTCTGTAAATGCGAAGATCTCAAAATTTTCTGCAATGGGATCACGTCAAGCTGTTTTCAACACAGACTGTTACCTAACATCCAATTGGCGCGGTCGTAACACTTACTGGCAGTTCAACATTATATCTATCGATGCAAAACAGGTACTTGATGAATGTCTTACGGTGAATTTCGCTTTAGATCACAATCTACACGAATATGAAAATGCTACAAAGCTTTGCAATTGGGCTTTAGTTAGAGATTATCTAGAACAAGACACCAAACAATCTGTACCACTTTGTGGCCTTCAACCAAACAGACAGTACAATGTTTCCATACAAGCTTGCAATGAGTATGGTTGTAGTGATGAAACTCGCGCTGTAGGCATTCGTACATACACAGACATACCAACATGTCCGCCAGAGAATCTTGCTGTTCAAAACATTTCTTCAACTTCAATTAGACTTACGTGGAATAGTGTGGATAATTCTTGCGAAAATGGTCCCATACTGGGTTACAATGTGAAATGTAACAGAAGTGAATCGGAGATTGTGATTGATACGATTGTTGAAAACTCATTGAATTTAACACTCAAAGGTCTAGAACATTATGAACGCTTGTGTTGCAAAGTTGCAGGAATGACAGTCAATGGAACAGGACCGTTTACTAAGAAATGTGCTTACACAGAACAAAATGGTATCTTTTATTTGTCAATATTATCGGACTTACTAATGCTACTTTTTTCATAGATCCTGATGCAGTTGTAGAGATACTAAATTGTACAAGTTCACAAGCATCTCTTAACTTAAGTGTTATCCAGCCATCATTCAGAATGAACGGTATTGTGCGAAAGATTAAAGTGACAAGAATGAAGTATCTTTATGTTGGAAATCCTACAGAAACTATTGATGATGAAGCAAAAATATTATTATTTGATATTTCTTCAACTACACTCTACAATGGTGAAGTTGTATTATCATTCTTCAACCTAACTGCGGGCGTTCTTTACAAATTTTCATTTCAATATTTGAACGACAAAGGCATTGGACCGGTTTCTAATTTTACTTGTGCAACTTCTGACTCGTGTAAGTAACAATACTCATAAATCGTTTTTAGAAAATTGACTTTTGTTTTGCAACAGTGCCTGGTGCGCCATCTTGGGTTTCGAATTCCACTGATAACGTGAGAGAAATTAACATTACATGGGGAGAAATAGCGGCAGATGAAATGAATGGTGACATCACAAAGTATGAGGTCTGCCATCAACAGAAGTTTGTGAATGGTAGCGTAAAAGAGGAAGTTTGCTACACAAAGAAAAATACACACATAAGAAGTTTCTTGTTGCATTCTCTCGATCGTGGAAGTATACATTATGTGTCTGTGGCCGGATGCAACAAGGCGGGTTGCGGTGAAAGGAGGGTGATATTGGGAGCTGCAAAGTCGTTTGGTAAATACATTTTTAGTAGTACATTTATATACAGAGTTTTATGTTTTAGTGGATGGCATGTTAAGCGAATGGAACCGCTGGAGTGAATGTGATGTTACTTGTGGTAAAGGTAAGAAATACCGCACAAGAGAGTGCTCTCGTCACAGCGAAGGTGGTTTTCCCTGCTCTCAACATCTTAATGAAACTGCAAATTGTGAAGGACCACCATGTTTAGGTATAAAGTGTTAGATAATTAGATGCTCCTTTTCATATGTTATTTTCTGCAGCTTTCGTCACTGGTGAAAAGGGTGATGGAAACTGCAGTTCAATTTGCCAGCCATACCATTTGCACTGCTCGGCCATATTTCTCCAGAAATATATTGATCATACGATATTCAAACATTCTACTTCTCAACATGACTGTGATACGTCTGCTCTTAATGACGTCATTTGGAAGGAAGATCATCAACCAAACTATAATGAGGATAATAATCAATGTCACGGATATGAAAACTTACCAGAAAGGTTTGTATGTGAACCAAGCACAATGCCAGAAAATCTTCGAAGAATTTGTAACTGCGTTGCTCAAGGTAAAACATATTATAAAGAAAATCTTTGGTTACAAATTTTGTTTTATCGCAGTGGATTTGGGTTACCTTCCCTGGGCGGAATGGAGCATGTGTTATCCGTTTTGTGGTGAAATCGTTATTATGAAACGAAAAAGAAAATGTGTGATCGACCATCTCTGTAATGGAGTGGATAAGGAGGAAAAAACATGTCATGAAGTTGGTTTATGTCCAAGTACGTTCACATTATGTTTAATCAGGAATCTCTGTTATTCATGGTTACAATATTTTTGTCAGTTGATGGAGATTGGAACTCATGGAGTAACTTCGATCATTGCAATTCTTCATGTGGTATTGGTTTTAAAAAAAGAACGAGAACATGTACCAATCCTCATCCACAATATGGAGGGGATGATTGTCAAGGTCTTCATATTGATGTCCTGCATTGCAACTTGTTCCCTTGTCCAAGTACGTTTTTTATTCATTCATAGACATCTATATAATAACTGAGGCTGTGGTTTTAGAGCATGGTAATTTCTCCGAATGGAGTTCATGGAGCATATGCGATCAACCTTGTGGTCATGGCATTTCCACTAGAAAACGGTTGTGCAACAATCCTAAACCAGACCTTAAAGGGAACGATTGCATTGGCGAATCCGTTCAATCTCGACCATGCAACTCTACTAACATGTGCAGACGTAAGCATTATCTGAATACTGGCGTTTAAATCAAATTTTACTTTTTTTCCAGCGGTTCTGGTTAGCGTTAAGATGAAATGTAAGAATCGAGAGTATAATTGGCCATTGTATTCGCAATCTTCAAGAGAGAGCCAGGTTATGGCAGCTAACGTTTCTCATGAGGTATGATCAGTGACATGAAAATGCAAGGAAATGTTAAATGACGTATTTTAGATTCGTCATACTTTGAAAAATACCTCGGGTGTTGAAGGTTTCGTCATAGACAAGTTTAGGTTTGAAAATCATTGTTTTGTAAAAGCAACGTTTCAAACTAATATTTGTTTTCAGCAAAGGCAGTTTGATTGTGGACTTCACTATATCATATCTCTATCACACTTATCAATCGGTTGAGTTGTATGACAGCATGCTTACTACACATCACATGAACGACCTCTTGTTGAGCTCAGTATCAATGAATTCTCAAGACGGTGTGTGTATATTGTAGTATTTATATTATATTTCTATATTTAAATCATATCATATGTGATCATGTTGTTTTTCCTTTCTTTCTTTAGTTTGTTTACCACCTACAAACATATCCGTTGAACCGTTAGATGAAACCTCTGTGACGTTGACGTGGATTTTACCCAATTGTAACACAACCATCTGGACGTACGTTTATTATAAAGATCTTGACGTCGAAACTTCAAATTGGCAAGTTACGGGAATGCCGTTGGATGTCAGTTCGTTTGTGCTATCATTTTTGGTTACATCTCATATGTATAAAGCTTACATGGTAGCGGCATCCGGTTTCGCGAATGGTCTTCCGAGTTCAGTGTTCAGCATGCAAACAGTTGGAAGTCGTAAGCACCCCCTAATAACATTCAGATATAGTGCTTATAAGGAAGTTCTTTAGCTCCAAGTGCTCCACCGCCGACCGTTAGTACAGTGTCTCCAAAGTCAACGCGCATTTACGTTGAGTGGACTGATATACCTGTCAACCACCACAATGGTCGCTTGTCTGGTTACAGAATTAAGTACAGAAAATACCTTGTAAATGAACCATTTTCTTTTCAAGAAACGCAGTTTGGTTTCAACGCTTTCACAATAAAAAAATTGAAACCTTATACATTGTATTTGGTGATGGTGATGGGTTTTAATGAAGCAGGAGAAGGTCCAGTACAATATTCCATGTGTAAAACTATTGAAGATGGTAAGTTATTTACAATACTTTTTATTCGTGAATTTTTTACGAGAGTTTATATTAGTTCCTTCGATCCCCACTCCAAACTTTTCTATACGTGAACTACAAGACCTGCATTGGTGGTCTGTTTCTTGGGGTGAGATTCCTGCAGAATTTACAAACGGAGTTCTTCTCGGTTACCGGTTGACTTACTATATCGCCCAAAGATCTGGTTTACAGATCGAAGGCGAGAAGCAAAAGATCGAGCATGATTTTGATATTTATACGCGTTACCATAAACAAAAGTTTTTGTTGAGTTACACAACGTGTAATGTAAGCGTTGCCGGATTTACGGCAGCCGGAAGTGGACCAGCTCCAGAATACGAAATTAGTAAGTATTACTTCTGCATAATTACCCACAATTAAAAAAACATGCGTCTTTTATAGATACCTGTCGATGTCCCGAAATGCTTTTCGCCAACTGGTACGTCAAACATCCGCTTGTTTCTCTTGCATCCGACTTTCCAAATCCTTCCGGTTTCTTCAAACACTTGATCCATGAAGCTATTATAACATCATGTCAACACTGCAAGAACTACCCCTCCTCTAGAATCTACTACACGAAGTCATTAACTGGAGATAATCCGCAGAAGACAGACGAATTTGAATTAAAAAACTCGATAAATGAGTTAGTGGATTTGAGTTTTCCTGTTTACGATGAAGTGAGAGCGAGTGGAGCTGCGGGAGGCAGTTCTTTTGGTTTGATATTGAAATCTCCAGGGATCGCGTTAATAGTGAGAAATGAGAATAATGTTAGCGAATTGGTGGAAAAAATGATTCTCAATGTTTTCAATGTGTGGCCAATCTTATTAATCAGCTACTTGATTGCAACTCTCTTTGGGATATGTATCTGGTTCACCGTAAGTATCCACTGTATATGGAAATGTGAAGTACTTATCTGTTCGTCTATTTAATAGGACCAGTTCATTAACCCGGACGAATTTTCGATTGGTAGTTCGTTGACAGGTCCTCTTATTGGTTTTTGGTTTGCTTTCGTTACCATGACCACCGTAGGGTAAGCACCGTATGTCAACTCGTTTATTGTGACAAAACTTTAAACCTTTTTTCAGATACGGGGATCAAACCCCGCGCTCTGTGATAGCGAGAGTATTTGCGATGACATGGTTTCTTGTTGGTTTGGTTTTGAATGGGATTATTATCGGTTTTATCACAACTTCGGTTACTTCGTTTGGTTTAGTGGAAGAAGTTTCAATATACAATACAAAGGTTGTATTTTTTATTCTAGTTTTATATTTGTTTATCTTCGTTTTATTTTAGACTGCAGCTTTGAGCAACACTTTCGAATACAGAAAAGCTGTACTACGAAGCGCAGATATGGAGAATTGTAAGTGTTCAAATAAAGATGTTTAATGGCTTCTAAAGCAACCTTTCCATTTGACAGTGGATCAATACACAGATATCGATTCGATGTTGGTTGCTCTGCAGTCCAAAAAAGTGGACATTGTGTACGTTGACGTGTTATTGCTTCTTGGTTACCAGTCCACTCTCGACTCAATGTCGTTAAAAATAACTTTAATCGAAGACATGAATACTGGTTTTGGTTATTTGCTATCGGGTAACGCACGGGTTATAGGTCCGGATGTTCACAGCTTTATCGAAACAAAAGCTGGTGTGATTTCTTCGTTCGCTGCATCTCTCGAAGATAGGATTCCGGTATATTGACTAATATAAGTATTTCTTTTCTTCTTCAATTGGTCCTCTTCGTAGAAACTCGTGGTAGAGAAAGCAGGCGAATCTACGCAAGATGTTTTCTCCGCTGATTCTCCCGCGTTCGCTTCTGCTTTGCGTTGGCTTTGTATGTTCATTGGTGCGGGGTTTGTGTTTGGTCTTCTCTTTGAAATGAAAAGGATATGCTGTAAAAACAAAGTGCACAGAGAAGGTAAGAAGCAAATATTTCATCTATTTTGCGTAAAACCGTACCTTTAGAAAGCTACGGGGAAGAGCTTGTTAAATTTGGAAACACTGTCGATGATTTTCTCGAACAGTTTACGAACAACTGTGAAGAGATGACGTCACTACATAACAAACAACGACTCGAACTCATGGATTTGAAAGCGTCGTACAAGAAAAAGGTTTTCTTCAGTGGATTCCATGATGCGGAGGACCTCGTGCGGAGACGATATGCTCTTAAATGATTGCACTTTATTTTAAAATTTATTAACTCAGACTAAGAATATATCGCACCGCCAACTTCAATATGCTGTCCAATGATTGCATTGAATATTTTAGAATCCTCCGTGGTAGTTTATTGATTAGAAATGTTAGAATTAGAATTTTACTTTAAAAAGTTTGTATAATTTGCATATAAATTAGATGTAGTTTATTTTACTTGCTTATTTGTTTTTCCTCGTTTTTCCATTTTATTGGCAAGATGATCAAATGTCTCCGTAGCCGGTTGCTGGTTAAACAATTGTTTATGATTGCATGATCGTAAGATACCTTTCAGGTTTTATATTTGTTCTTCTCTTTGTCTGCTTACATGAACGTTGAACGATGAATTTTCTTGTTAAGTCATTTTTGTATTTTCCAGTCAATGACGTTGTGGCTCTGAGAAGTACCCTTGCATAAGAAATATATCACGCGTGCCCAATTATACAAATATATGAACTGAATAGAGTGTATGCATACAATTTCAGCATCTAAAGAAGATTATGAGGTTTGTAGCTGTACCAAATAGCTGCATTTATCTGAACTCCTCCTAGACTTCTGAACCGATGTTGATGAAACTTGCCATGCACACTCTCCGTGTTTCTGGGAATGTCCTAAGTTGTATAGGAGTCGAAAAGTAGAAAAATTCGTCAAATTTTCAGGTTTAAAAAATTGTTTCTATAGTTTCGACGTACGGGTACATATAGTATTCGATAAAAACAATAAAAAAGAAAAATTTCGCAAAATTTTCGGATTTTCCAACGTTTAATTTGGTCAATTTTGGAGGTTTTGTTTTGTTTTTGTAACGAGGTTCCGTAAACTCTAACTAAGCATTATCACGAAGATCTTGATTTACACGAGTTAATATGCTGGGTGTTTTAGATGTCCTTTTTTCGCTTTATCCAAGCATATTATTTGACGTATGGGGCGAATAGCTCTGTGTGTTTGAATACCACCATACATACACCCACGTGCGAATTGCACTCATTACTTCAATAATAGATAATAACTATTGTGGAATTCGAAGAAAGGTCAGTGACATGTCGCTGGTATTATTGTAGAGAGATACTAAACTTTCGTATAGCAATAATCTTTGTTTTGTTGCAGGTATTGATGCGATGTCTCTTTAAATACAACTGAGAGTTCCAAATGAAATGTTTCTGGGACGGCAGAAAACAACATATGATCGAGAAGAAATATTTTAAGAAAACGTATTATAAAAGTATCAAACACTCAAAAGGTTTTGTCCTTTAGGTTTCCTTCCCGGCCAAGCTTCTTTGATGTATTTCTTACGTACGGGATCGTGGTGGGCGTGGTCAAACGTATCAAGTGGTTTTTGTATGGGAAAGACGATTTTATCTCGCGCTAAATCAGGACTCTCAACCTCTGGAGCAGAGGTTATCTTCGGGGTGATTGATATCGGACTGGTTAGCTCAAATACACTGCCGTCGTTATATAAATTATTTGATTGGAAGTCCTGAGGAGGCTTAAATAGATGGGAATCAGTTGCGACTTCGTACGAATGGCGTCTTTCTGAACTCGCCTAGAAAGTTTTTTAGTGAAATAATTGTTTCGACTTGAACAATATTTATTAAGCACAAATGGTGTATAATAAAATAGGAAGTAGAATCTAGTTGACCAACAATGGATTACCTTATTTGGCGTTATTATCTCAGTGGAGACAAGATTTCTAAACCTTCCAACGGTTGGGTCAACATCTTCTATATAAACAGAAGAAAGTGTTTTTAAAAACAAAATACTGTTAAAATGATGCACGAGTCTAGCAACTATGCCATTACCTTAAGGGAAGAAATTTTTGCGGGTAGAAAATGTTGCGAAAGAAATTTTTGCGGAATTTATTTTTGCGATTTTGCCCTTTTTCGCAAAAATAAGTTCCAAAAAACGAAGAAAATTCGTTCATCCGCAAAAATAAATTCTGCAAAATTGTAAAAAAAATCTTGATTCGCAAAAATAAATTCCGCAAAAATCTGTAAAAAATCGGTGATCCGTAAAAATAAATTTGTTAAGCAAACTGTTTATTACGGAAACATCAATCTTAGAGCGACAAAACGACTGCAAAGGGAAAGTTACACCAGGAAAGAAGGAAAATATGCATGCTTTTTGACCAAAACCTACCTACCAGTGACCCAGATGAAAACTTCATATCACCTAGACATTACGATGACTTTGATGACGATTTAGAGGACATGGATGACTCTGATGGTCAACCAGTGAGAAAGAGGACATGGATGACTCTGATGGTCAACCAGTGAGAAAGAGGACATGGATGACTCTGATGGTCAACCAGTGAGAAATATCTTTGATTCTGATGACGATTTAGAGGACATGAATGACTCTGATGGTCAACCAGTGAGAAATATCTTTGATTTTGATGACAATTTAGAGGACATGGATGACTCTGATGGTCAACCAGTGAGAAATATCTTTGATTCTGATGACGATTTAGAGGACATGGATGACTCTGATGGTCAACCAGTGAGAAATATCTTTGATTTTGATGACGATTTAGAGGACATGGATGACTCTGATGGTCAACCAGTGAGAAATATCTTTGATTCTGATGACGATTTAGAGGACATGGATGACTCTGATGGTCAACCAGTGAGAAATATCTTTGAAGTTTTAAACGATGAATTATAATACATATATGTATCAAAGAATATTGCAAATTCAAAAATTCATTGTTTTTTCATTTGTCTTCCATATCTCTTTCAATTACTGAACCAAATGTAAGATCCGCAAAAACGTGCAGTTTTTGGTACCTTCATCCGCAAAAATTTTTCCCCGTAAAAATTTCTTCCCTTAAGGTATCTTAAAGTTGGTCATTTTCACTAAATATGTGACCTTACTGATACATGATTTTTTAAAAATTGCTGGAACATCAAAAGTTCTAAATAAATACACAAACAACATAAAAAATATGGCAAACCTGGATTTATAACTTCATCATCACCAGTGAAAGTTACGGAATGGAGTGAGCTTCTCCTCCGTTTCCTCGGATTCACAATAGTTGTCTCATCAACTGGCAGATTAGTAGAGCGGCGATTATGAGCGGTGTTGTATTCAGTTAAGTCCTAAGACATGTTATCTTGATTTACAAAATTACAACTCAGAAACTACTACTTACGTTTAATTCATTTTCAGCTTCTGGTAAACCCAGTAGACTTAAATTCGAGCTGTCTTGTTCAGATGCGTTCAAACTGGAGTTTAACGATGTATCCATAACACTTGAAGGGATATTTGGTTTCTCACGCAATGTCCAAGTGCGAGTAGATGCCCCAAAATGAAAGGTTTCGTCTATAGGTAACTGCATGGGTCGATTGGAATCTAAGCGGATACTTCCCATAAATGTGCCATGTGCTATATGAAGGTAAACACACAGTGCAAGAATATATCTAAACACAATGAACACTTACTGCTTCCTAGATCGATAAGAAACATCCTATTCAAAGGTTTGTGAAATACTATGACAGCATGAACTCTTGAACATGATGTGTGATCTATTGTGAAATCAATGTACTCCTTTTGTCGGCCAAAAAAGAAATGTGTGCTGCCATCAACAATAAATTTCTAAAAATAAACAAACAACAACACATTGATCAAATAATCTTTGAAACCAGTTTTTCCACCTCAATCAGCTTTCCTTCTTTGCTCACATCCAAATGCATTCCAGGAGGAGGCTTTCCCGCCCTGAATGAACACAATAAAATAATAAAACATGAAAAGAAACAATTAAAAAATTCCAAATATCATAACCATATCATGACCGGTATCATGTACGAACAACATGTTTTTCTAATATTTAATCAGATTTTAGATAGCTCACAATGTTGTAATAGAATGAGGTATACTTCAGTGCCATTTTCAGTGTTTTAGACAAAAACAATGGGTGTAACATTATTGCAAAAGAAAAATATGTTGTATACGTATGTTGTATATATTGTTGGTCACTCCATAAATTGGTCACCGTCATATTTTGTCTGGGTGATGGTGAGAATTCTCCATGATCTTTTGATTGAAATTTGAATTACTAGAATTTAGATTTGTTATTCGTATTGATGAATTTGAACCTAAACTTTGGGAGTTTGAACGTAAACTTTGGTTTAATTGTATGGGTGACATTGTACAGTGAAAGGCATCCTTACAAAGGAATATGATTCAGTTAATACATCTTTTTCATACTTTTCTTTCTATCTATTTGATGAGAATAAAATATTTTTATTTTATTTATGAGTTTTCTTATTTAATAAAATATTAAAATAATTTTGAAAATCAAAAACAAAACCTATAGGTTTGGTTGGATAGGGTTGGTTATTGTATGTGTGTTAACCAAAATGTTCTAGGGCATTTGACAGGCCACTATGGTATTCATGTACTAATGATGAGCTCAAACTGACGGATCATAAAAAAGAAGTTCAAATTAGTCTGAATTATTTATAGAAATCCTTTCAGGGCACATTAAAAAACCAGAAAGTCTATCAAATTTGAAGGGGAAAAATCTTGAATATAAAAATTAATGTCATCTGTACACGTGTCTGTTGATTTGTTGGGTGTTGACAGGGAATTTCTAAGCAAATTTTCTTGTTGCAGGTAACATTTGAAAGGATAGTTAAAATCTCAATCAAAACAGTCCAATTTGTTGTACATTGACGTTTTAAAATTTAACATCTTTATACATAATAAATGATATATGCATGGCTATTTCTATATTTAAAACAAATAATCATTACAAGGTATATATAATATTCTCAAGTTAAATCTTTGGCATAATCTTAATATATTTAGTCTTTATACAAAAATCATCAGAGGTGAGGATTCTATAATTTATTGTAAAAGGTTGATCACATTTCATGCAATGCAGATAATGTTATCTTCATATTTCTACCCTTATGGCTATAGGTTATGAAATTTGGCAAAATATTTAATTGATCATTAAGAAAAACAAGTAAATTTCTCAGCACTTAGGAGAAAATGTCTGAATCCGTGACCTGCATGCAGAGAAGAGACTTTAAGAATGCTTTTGGCACCTTTAGGCTCTTGCTTCTAGAGCTCTGACGTGTTTTGCAGTTGCCAAGAATTAATTGATAAAACAATAGCTAGATACCAAGCTTGCATATAAGGCTGAGGCTCTTTATTGATACAAGTTTTATAGCATCTCGTATTTATAATAAAACTACCATTTCGGAACATCATAAGTAGGTTTGACAGCAGGTATATTCTGATAAGGAGCTTTGCCTGTTTTCAATTTCTTGCGCAGTCTTGCAACTTCTGACATATCTACTAACTTATAACTGACGGTTGCGTTTATATAAACCACGACCACATGAAGACTAAATTGATGAACTCGTCCCAGACTCATTCACAAACTTATTTACCTTTACTTAATCCCTTATATTTTGGTGGCCCTTATATTTTTGCGCCCTCAAATTTTCGCGCACTACCTAAAAATGTTATTTCATCGTTTCCCGGCTTCCATCTGGTGTTTGGAGATTTCCTTTGAATACCAGCTTTGGGCTTCCTGACGCAAAAAAAATCCTTACTGCTGTTATTGACCGTAAGGTCTAGTGGCTGGAAATAGTTGGTCCAATTGTTTGGAACGGAAACCATTTTTGCCATTTGATTCTCGTACCACATCCTTCACAACATCCGTCCATTGACCTTTGAAAACATCGCATATAAGAAGCCAGGGTTTATCACTGACACTTAACTCCTTCCGTTTATGCCTCTACATATGGGATTAGCATTTTCTTCATCATATCAATACTGGTGTTTTCATTTGCCCAGTGGTTACCTGTTTGGGTGACGTGAAACTCTTTTGGAAGGTCAAATTTTGGCTGACATTGTGGAGTTTTACTTTGATAAATCAGCTGAATGGGTAAAAAACTTCCACACATAGTAACAGCAAAGGTGCCTGTGATCTGGCGGTAGTCAGAAGTACCCGGTACTGAAACACGAGAGCTACCCTTTTCTGCAAGTGTGTAAGTTGAACAAGAAGTTGCCAATTTACACGATCCTTTTGCCATTTCTCTAGGAGCTAAAATACCTGGAAGGTTGACTGATTTTGATATTGTGGGTGATATTCCCCGAGAAATCAGTCGGTTTTGCCATTATTTCCTTAACTATGGAGGCAAAATGGAAGCTCGTATTCGTTGCACAAAGTATATGCCGTCACCTATTCCTTCGGGAGGCTTGGAGATTCCCATTCTTCTTGCAGTAAAAAAAGGAGATTCATCCAAAGAAATTTTTGAAAAAATGGAAAGTTTGTGAAAAGTTACTACGTAGAACCAGGTAAAATAGTCGTTTAAAGAAAAAGATAAACATTCTGACGAAGACATTGATTTAGAATTGGATGTTCCAGAATCTGAATCACAAGAAAATGTCCAGGCGACAAATTGCGGAGAAACATCGACAGTAATTTACCTGAATCAGAAACACAAGTAATTCCAGAAACTCAAGATGTCGGGAATACACAAACAGTATCAGAGACACAAACCGTTATTATTATCGATGAATAGATCTATGATAGATTTTATCTGTATACCACTGTTCTATGAATAAAAATACATGGCTTCCCCTTCTATTTCGCGCCCATTTTATTTTCCCGCATCGAGTTGCGTGTAATAAAGGCCTATTTCGCGCTCTTTTATTTTCGCGCAGAAAAGGTGAGCGAAAATAAAAAGGGCGCGAAAATTAAAGGAATTAAGGTATTTTACTGGAAAATATAAAAAAACATTTGAAACATTTTTTCGGGTAATATGATGCGAAGTGTGTTCAGTTCAATTCAATTAAGTAACTGTTTATCCGTAATGAAGAAGACTACGGGCGATTTTACATGTGCGCTGGCTCCAACTATGAAAATACCTGGGAGTTTGGTGCATTGAAGAGTATGTTTCACTGAAGAATATCATTGAAAAATATTACTAAGAAGTCACTAGAATAGGTTTCAGTTGGGAAAAATTTGGTGTGAAATCAACCACATGTGTGTGTGTATGTACACTAATGTTACTATATGCTGCTTAATGATCATTTACTTCTACTCACCAAATGGTGTTAGAATATAACGAGGATAATATGAAAGAACACACAGGTGGAGCTGTTATAGTCTTGGAAGAACACACAGGTGGAGCTGTTATAGTCTTGGAAGAACACACAGGTGGAGCTGTTATAATCGTGGAAGAACACACAGGTGGAGCTGTTATACTCTTGGAAGAACACACAGGTGGAGCTGTTATAGTCTTGGAAGAACACACAGGTGGAGCTGTTATAGTCGTGGAAGAACACACAGGTGGAGCTGTTATAGTCGTGGAAGAACACACAGGTGGAGCTGTTATAGTCTTGGAAGAACACACAGGTGGAGCTGTTATAGTCTTGGAAGAACACACAGGTGGAGCTGTTATAGTCTGGGAGGTAGCTACGGATAATTCCACCCCAAAAGTTGCAAAAGCTTGAATAACTTTAAGTTATTGGTTTAACTAAATATAGAGGATATCTGGAGGTCAGCTGGTTCAACTCTGGTGGATCCGGTTTTTAGACCCAATTTAATTTCCCCAAAATTGCATTTCAATCACCCCATAAGTTACATGAATGAAACTTTAAAAAAAGGTATCTATGTTGAGATTCGATTATAAAAACACAAAAGCTTACTAATATTTTTGGGGTTGTCAATCAGCTTACTTGGCCCAAAAATACCTAATTTTGCTTTTTATCCACCCCATAAGTTACATGAATGAAACTTTTCACAGAGTATCTAGTGACCCTCGGGAACACAAAAATATAACAGCTTACCAAATTCTCGAGGTGGTTCCCCCAGCTTACTCGCCCCAATCCCTTTCCACTGCCTAAACCAAAAGTTTTTGGTATAGTGGAAATTTTTTGCCTATTTCATGTTAACTTATAGGTTTTAGATAAAAAATTACTGTAAATGTAGATAATTCAAAAATAACACTGATTACATATATTTCAAGATTTATTAGGTTGGTTTACTTGGCCCAAAAATGCCCAATTTTGCTTTTTATCCACCCCATAAGTTACATGAATAAAACTTTTCACAAAGTATCTGATGAGCTTATGGATCACAAAAATATAGCAGCTTACCAAATTTTTAGTGGATTCTCCCAGCATACTCGCCCCAATCCCTTTTATTAACCTGATATTTAGATCAAAATAGGAAATCAATAATCAAGATTGAGTTTGATATTACAAAATTTTTACAAAATACACCAGAAGAAGCTATAAATAAATTGAGTGACTTTTTGCCGCTGGCCAATTGCTCTTTCATCAATTGAAATCTGAAAAAGGAAAATGGTCATTCTCATTTATTTTGTTAACATGTTAGGGATTTAAATATTGACAATCTTTAGAATATTTCTTACCAACACTTATATTTGCTATTCTTCATCTAAGCAAGCCTTTCCTTCGTTGTTATCAAAAAAACAAAAACATTGCTCCTCATCTCGATATACATCATATTTAGCGACATTGTAGAGTGATAGTTTAAACAAAAGAAATCAATAAATTATTCAGTGGTATTATTTTAATATGAGACTAAACTTAATACATGTTCGTTGACTAGCGGCATCAGCGTTGATCATTTGCTCTAATGTAAGATTGATTGGCGATCCAGAGAACGTTTTGATTGTTCTTTTGACTGCGAAAAATTCTTGTTTAAAATCTTTGTAAACATCTGGGTAATTTTCCTGCAATGTCAGGAGATTGTGATAATATCTCCAGAACCATCGAGCGTAATTTTGATGATTTAGTGCAAAAAAAAAGTTTGCAATCTTTGGAAGACATGACACAAACTGCTCAAGGTCGCCGCATCTTATACTTCTTGTAAACCTGTGGTAGAGGTGCATCATGCTGATGTAATTGTACCAAAATTGCGGTGTCTTTCCGTGAAGTCCTTTTTCTGTCTCATTGGAGAAATCTTTGTATCTCTGAAGAGAAATCTTTAATTGATAATAGTTTGGGCTATGAAAGGGCTGTTGAACTAATTTGTAACATCCTTGATCGATTTGATAGCAGCTTTGATATTTTCAACTAACTGATGACTGCTGCTTCCCTCATTCCTCAAAAACCTTTTGAAATGCATTATTTCCATTGCTAATGCAAGAAGCTCGTGTAATCTTTTGCGCCTTTTGTAGCTTTTACCTTTAACGAATGATTTCAAAGATCCATCTGCTAGTACCTTAAGGACAGAATAGTTCGCACTAATTAATTCCGCACTATTTCATCCTCACCTTATTTTCTGTCTTTAAGGTATTTCTGTTTCATTGAGAATGTGTGGACCACCCGATTCAGCTATTATCTTTCAAAATGCAAAATGCAAAACAAAGTCATTTCAACACGGAAGGCTCCCAAAGACACAAATATATCATCGAATCAAGGACTCGCGATGCGAGACCGTAAGTCACTGCAATCGAATCTCTTGATGGTTTTTTGGCCATATCTTGAGATCTTTTCATTGTTTCCATGACGACTGAACTTGAAGTAGGGGAAGCATTTATTTATTCCATTTATCAATAGGTTGCGTGAATATCTGTAACGTGATTGGCTAATCACGAGGAAATATATATCATATTTCGGAGTGCAAAATTCAATATTTTTTCTTGATTGGCTAAAAAGGAGTGCAAAATTAAATATTTTTTCTGATTGGTGAAAGCAACTATTCCCGGGATTCCTATTGGTTAAAAACAGAGTGCAAAATATGACACGTGCGAATGTTAGAATAATCGTAATCGTAAATTCATTGAGTTGTAACGTTCATGTTCACGCTTTCAAAGTGTAAGATATCGTATAGACCTATTGATAAAGTAGTTATCGCGAAATACTCGAAAAATATGGCATATTTTTCTCATTTTTTTTTCGCCTAAAGGCTCGTTAAATATTTTGAAAAACATAAAAAACTCAAAAAAATATTCGTCATATTTGTCTCGTATCTCGCGATAACTACTACTTATAGGTGCAAAAAATTTTAGCGTCTAAAATATACACAATATATACATATCGGCTGCTATCAATGTCAGACCTGTTACTACGTAAAAATAAAATATAAGTTAGTAGAATAAGTGATAAAATAAAAAGAATCGAAGAAGGGTTTTTTTTTATTTGACGAAGATACCATATCTTCTGGATGAGATCTGTTTTAGGGGTTCGTTGCGAGTTCCATCCTGCCAACATAGGTGTAGCATTTCTAAATTGTATATCGACCATCCATGCTACATCCATGTACCATGTTTTTTGTTTAAGGTTGTATGTTCTTCTTCTTCACTTTCATAGTTTTTCGACGCTCATCATCGGCCTTAAAAAATGTTGATTTCAAAAGTTTGGGCTTTTCTCTGTAGGGTTCCATGTTCAAATCTTGTGATTCATATGTCCGTCTTTTTTTCTTGCGAATATTGCTTGATCCACAATTGATTTTCGGATTGACGCGTTCTTCTTGGGAATTTTCTGGTATTCTTAGATTTGTTACTTTCTGGTACGTTAGGGTATCATGTCAACAACAGTATCATGTAAGGTGTCCTTTCCACTTTTTGTTTTGACGAATCTGTCAAAGTTGTCCCATGATACTCTAAGCCCAGAATCACTTGCTAGATTCATTCCAAAGGGTATGACAGAACTTTGATTTTTGGCGGCAAATGTCATTTCGGTTTCAATTTCTTCAATTTGGTGATAACTGATGCAATGCCCAAACTTATTCATCATTTCAATAACTCTTTTGCTTCCAGTCATGCTCTTTAAATTCAACCCCAATTGCATGTGCTTTGGAGGGATTTTCCTTCCATTTGAAGCAGCATAAACAGCATCTTGTGAAAGAGATTTGATTCTCATTTTTTTTCTATTCCCTTCCCACCAATAAGATGCTTAAAAAATGTTTTTACAATTTCTGGTACTTTAACTTCTCCATCCATATTGTCCAAAGTGATATCTTCACCCAATGGTTTGACCGATTCTGTAGAAATTGCTTTTCTTAATCTGAGAGCTGTTTTGCGGACTCGTGTTTCTTCGTCATCATTGCTTATGAATATTGTGGGAATTTATTTTTATAGCCATTACCAGCGGCACATTTTTCTTAACTTTTCATCCTATATTTATGTTGCTTTAATACAACGAAATCTTTTTATGCATATTTTGAAATTGAGTTAACATGAAATAGGCAAAAACTTCAAAGGGATTGGGGCGAGTAAGCTGAGGGAACCCCCTCGAGAATTTGGTAAGGTGTTATATTTTTGTGTTCCCGAGGGTCACTAGATACTCTGTGAAGTTTCATTCATGTAACTTATGGGGTGGATAAAAAGCAAAATTGGGCATTTTTGGGCCAAGTAAGCTGATTGACAACCCCAAAAATATTAGTAAGCTTTTGTGTTTTTATAATCCCAACATAGGTAGGTACGTTTTCCCAAAGTTTCATTCATGTAACTTATGGGGTGATTGAAATGCAATTTTGGGGAAATTAAATTGGGTCTAAAAACCGGATCCACCAGAGTTGAACCAGCTGACCTCCAGATATCCTCTATATTTAGTTAAACCAATAACTTAAAGTTATTCAAGCTTTTGTAACTTTTGGGGTGGAATTATCCGTAGCTACCTCCCAGACTATTAGGATTTGAACCGTGGACCTATCGCTTCGGAGTCAGACGCGCTACCACGACAGGCTGAAGACGCGCAAGTCAGAAAATGCCGTAGAGCCGTATTTCATGCATGTTAAATGTTTATTTGTTAGAGAAACACAAAAAGGTAGATTTAATTCGTTACCGTCTACAGATTTCTTGTCTAAGTAATAACGTTTAAAATCCCTTGATGCTCATGCCATTAATATATATCTACTTTTCGTGCATTTCTAACACATAAGCATTTTAATCTGCACGAAATTTGATTTCACAGTATTTGCTGACCATTCGAAATGGGCATTTCCCATAATTGCAAAATCACGGATACAACTACCAGAATCCTTTGCGTTAAATCTTTGAATAAAACGAATTTTAATTTGAAAACACATTAAATAGAATCATATTAATAGTTAAAATAATTTGTGCTTAGAAATGAATTTTTGTCGTTAGTAGTTCAATTTATTTAGAGGATTTAAAAGTTAAAACACAAGGGATTCTGGTAGTTGTATTCATGATTTTGTAATTATGGGAAAGGCCCATTAGAGCATTCAAAACACGATTAAAAATACTTCGTGGTAGTTTTGCTGTAACAACAAACATCATGAGTACATCACAATTATTTGCACAGTTAAAAAGTGATTTAAAACGTTCTCAATAGTTTCCTTTGTCAAAATAAAATGATGATTTCTTGACAGTATCCCGAAAGGTTACTTTTGGTAGAGGGCTTGAAGGAGAGAGTGGCGTTCGCTTTGACAGCGATCTAGTAGTCCATTTGCTCTAAAATTAACGTTACGGGAATCTAAAATTTTGTACATTGCATTCACCACGGTAGCTTAACAATTATTTACGATAAACTTTCTTACTTCATTAAGAATGAGATGAAGTACGGGGTGCAACTTCGCGGGAAATAGTTCTTAAGAATAACGCTTTTCAGTCCGGACAACGGCCCTTTTAAATCGTACACTTTCTCAACTTTCACCTCGCTCTAAAAGAACGCCAATTTGTTAAATAAATAAGAAATCTTTATAAAAGTGTACGAATACAACCTTGATGAGACCCATGTGAATTAGCAGGGAGGATATTATGTCTTCATCCTTGCACCTATCATCTGTAAACATACCGCTAAGCAGCACGTCTAAAAGAAGAAACCACATCAAGTTACGGTTTGGAAATGTAAACTAAACGAGGAGCATAATATACAAATATTTTTTTATTAGCAGTTGAAAACTGGATCCTATATATAACTGTATAGTTTTTAAAGACAAAGTTTTTAAAGTTTTCAAAGACAAAGTTAAAGACAAAGTTTTTAAAGACTGTGGAGAAAAATAAAAATATGAAAGAAAATAAAAAATCGTGGAACCAAGAATAAAGACAACGTACGTACCGGAAACGTCAGCCACAGCTTCATCGTCTTCGGAGAGGGTAAAGCATACCTCAAGAAAAACACATGTAGACTTGAGAGTTTTTTGTTACCGTAATCAAGGCCACAAGACCCACTTAAATATATTAGTGGGAAGATAGTGAAATAACACTTGAATATCTACCCCAACAAAACCACAATTACAAGCAAGAAATAAATTTAAAAGGTTACATTGGTCGTGTAAATTAATGTGCGAAAATGTTGTCTTGTTTGTTAGGTATACGCACCTCAACGAACGCTTTCGCAACTTTTTCTGTAGATGGTAACAAATCCTAAGATTGCACAAAATACATGTAGCGGGATCAGTAGAAATCTTTATTCGCAGTGAAAGAAACCTTAGTTAATGAAGACATTATGGATGGATTGTGAGTACTGAGAAAGTAGGAGAACAGATTCATCGATAATAAACAAAAACATTTTTAGCCTATACCTCTTTTATGACAGTGGCCAATAACGATTTTCGATGAGATTTTGATATTCTCTCCCAATCTTTTGCGTTGGGTGACTTCAAAAAAGATTTCATGTCGCTGACTTCCATTAACTAGATTCAGAACAATGTATTTTTTATTTATATTGAATTGCATATTAACAGTAAATAGTTTACATTAATTCATCAGCAATTGCGCTGTTGTCATGGTAAGTCCGTCCACAACCAACAAAAATTGTTACTTCCCTATTACAATGACAGTCTAGACACTTTTCTCACCTTATCTTGATCCAGTTGTGAATCTTTGCTCTCATCAGCTTCATCATCATCCTCTGTTGCTTCGTCATCTTCATCTGAATCGGGTTCCATGTTGTCATCGAACGGGGTAAGAGCGCTAGCACGACCGAAACCTCCCATCACTCGTTGAACTTCATCGATGGCTTCACCCAAATGGTTACCTACAGTTACATGTTTCATTGAGACATTGATGATGTTAACACACAATGTAGCTCTGTATTCAACTATTACAAACCATAATATCACCATTCTAATGTGAAATAAGTTCCTAAATAAATAACAACTTTAATATTTAAAGAAGAGTAATAAAACCTTTTTAAACAAGAATATTTTTTGGTAATATGCATTAGCTTTGTACTTTTAACTATCAAAACAAAAATTAACCATCTAAGTCGAGCATCTCTAACGAGTCTTTGTTCTTCATGCTATTAGCAATCGCAATTGCTCCATCTGCTCTTATTTCATTGTACGACATGTTCACTTCCTGTATATATAAAAATAATAATAATATAATATAAAAAAAATGCAACTCAACAATAGAAAGAGACTCAGTAGTTGTATTCATTTCAAGCTAAATAGAAGATGTCAATGACGCATAAATGAAATATAACTGTGTTTACGTTTAGATTTGGCATTTCACTAGATAATGCTGATGCCAGCACAACAGCTCCTGCATCTTTCAGTAAACAATCACCAATATTCAGTTTTTCCAACTTGGCTAAATTTGGCAAGCACTAAATAAACAAAATAACTTCTTCATCTTCAACAAATTATCAATTTTTATATGAAAACATGAACTTGGTCAGCATGAAACAGAAAAGATGGAACGTTTAATATTCGCATATTTAGAACATATATGACCGTAAAAATCAACCAACCTTAGATAAGGCTTTTGCACCTGATTCTGTACATGTGTTGTCATTAATATTCACAATCTAAAGTGTTCAAAATAGGTAGCTTTAACAGCATCATCTCATAAAGGGAACAAAATTCATTCCAATCGCAGATAATTATCCAAACAATTCAGTGCAATTCATTTCTCCTGGTTGTCACACAGATGACATGTTGTAAATGATTACAAAAGTGGGACGTCATCATGTATGTAACCTCACCTTCAGGTTTTTATTTTCATTGAAAGCATTACAAAGATCGGCAACACCTTCAGGACGTATTCCATTTTGTGGCATCGTAATTTCTTCCAAACTTCCAAGCAGCTAAAAACATTAAAAATCTACAAAATTTGTTCTCATTCTTTTCAATAACTATCCCACAACAGCATAGTAAAAATTTAAAACAGTGAAAATTTCACAAAATCTTTTCTTCTTTTTCTCCAAATGTATACTACCTAGTCACCTAGGGAGTATGCCAAATCGATCAACTGGTCTAGAAGAAGTTGGATTACAAGCAAACCAATAATTAATTTGAATCTATCTTTATTTATTACTTTAAAAAGCATTGCATAGAGAAATTTAAGACAAAATTAATATGTACGTCGTTGAATGACAAGTTTAATTTAAGAAGTACCTTAAATGCTTCTGATAAAGCCTTAGCTCCTTCATTTTCTAGGCGATTGCGTCCAGAGATAAAAACCCTCAATGCAAATGGAGCGCCACATGCTTTGCTTGAGTTGTAGCATGATATAAAAGCTTTCGATAGTATCTGAATCATTAATTACTACATTATTTTTCTTCCGAAAATAATTCTCTACAACTGCAATATAGAAATAACACAAGCAAGAACAAAAAAACTATATACATATATTTAATAATGTTTATCAAAAAACATAACTAGCTATAAACTTGCGCCACATGCACTAGCAGTAGAAAACGTAGCTAAAAGCATTTATCACATCAGCAAATTATTTTATTAGCCTCTATTTGGTTGGCGTATAAAACAAACATTTGTAAGTGTTAAGTTTGTACTTCAATTCCATTGAAGATGACTCAAAAAGACAAAAAAGCCCATTCTGTTTTTTCTACACTGTTTTGGATTACTTTGAACTTTAACATCCCAAAATTTCAATAGGAAAAAGTCCTCCTTGACTTTTTTAGCCTTGAAGACGCTAGAAATTCGTAAAAATTCTTCTAATGATAGCATAATCAAATGAGCCCACTTTTGTGCAATACAGTTGATAAGAAAACATGTATAATTATGACATCTTATATTCAAACATGACTAAAAGTACCTACATCCAATCTTTTCAAAAAAATCATTTATCAACAAAATAGAAGTTTATAGCTATTCTTTACAGTCCTAGAATAAAACATTTCCCATCTCGTATCATTCATTTCTTACTCCCTAGAGTGGTAGAAAGTTCATTAATAATAGCTAGAAAATGTTGGCAAATCCAAAACTTAATTTTTCCAATTAAACCAATCAAATTGCCCTTGGTCATGCGTTATTATTTTATTCATTGTTTTTCTTCTTCTTCTATTTTCGGGGTTTGCGTGAGAAAGTGGAATGGAAAATGAAAGTGAGGGACACAAACAGTGATATTATTATATAAATACAATACTTTAGAACAAACCTTTCCACCTCCTATACCCAGTCCGTTATTGTTCAGCTTCAGTGTTTTCAATGAGTAGCAGGATTCACTGGCAAGAAGTTTTTCAATACCCTTTACTCCATCAGGACCGAAAGCATTGTCACTTAAATCCAGAATTGTTAGTTTCGCTTTTGCAAATATTATGCCGTTTCCGAGGTGTTCCTAGCAGATAAAAGGCATTGTTTTATTGTCATAAAGAGAAGAGTATGCTATATATAATATACCAGTGATGGTGGAATCTCAGCTCGCAGCCTACCAGTGTACATATCACTCCACAATGCTCGCTAAAACAAGTTAATTCATTGAAAATCAAGAAATGCAGTATAAGTTAACTAGGAAATTCTAACTTCAAATTCCTTTTTTTCTTTCAACGCTTCAGCGATCACAAAAGCAGCATCAACTCCAAGAGTATTCCCCTCAAGTCGCAGTGCTTGCAGGTCTTTACATGACCTGATCGCATCAACAATTTCCTGAGCTGAAGGAAAAAGGATATTATTATTTATACAAATGAGTAAACAGCAAAATCATTGTTTTGATTGATTCTGATTGGTCCCTTGATAAAACATTATCAAACTTTTGCAGATGATTCTGGTCATAGAAATTATGAAGGCAAGTTGGATTTTTGCTTTGAAAAAATATTTATTTGTAACAAGGTGAAAATCACTAACAAAATACAAGAATGATGCCAAAAGTGCAATGCATTGAAAGTTATTGAGAAGGTCCCTTCAAGAATTCCTTTGCCATTTATGCATTTATCTAGATTTTGTATTACCTTTCTTTCCTGAAGCAACCCAAAATATAAGACAAAATTGTGACATTTTACATTATTATATTACCGTCTTGTAAGTAATGTACAGACAATCATTTCCAACCATTTGCTTGTTTTACTTTTAGTTATATATCCAAGGCATTTACACATGTGCAAAAGAAAATAATAAAGGCCTGTCATTTCGTGCTAAGAGCTGATGAAGTTTAGTTTTGTGCTGCTACGTACTCCGGACTTGGATTTTTAGCGTTGATTAGCTAAATTTGGGAAATGTTGTCAAACAAAGATGCTTTTTCGCGTTAATTTTATGAAAAAAATTTTGGGTAAAAGAAGGAAAAGGAAAATACGTAAAACTGAAGTAATATTTCTAAAAAATTTTAACATTGAAATTCCTGAGGTTGTTTTATACTATGTTTTGTCGGTCTCAAAACACATTCATTAAGGTTATATTCTAAACAAATGAAATTTAGTTAAAAATTTGGTAAAGCATGATTAATTCAATTTGCTCCTTAAATATAAAACACAACTAACAAAAACAAAATATTCAGTATTGAAATCCGATCCATAAACCGAGAGAAAGTATTAATTTATTAAACAACAAGAAATTTTACACTTTTATAATTGTTATTTGCCACTTTTAGTTTTAACATAGACTTTTAACATAATAATACACTACAGCGTTTTTCTCCCACAAACTTGAATGGTGTGGTTTTTTATTCAGAAAATGTCTGATTTTGACAGAAACTTTGGGCAGTTTTACAAACAAGAGTTATACTATATATACACCAAATATCAAAATTTTGCACATTTTAAAGTTTGTTTTATCACATCGAAAAGTTTTGAGCAGCTATTCAAACATCAAAAAATTAGCTATAAAACTATAGCATACCATCATCAGCAGTATCAAGTTTTAACTTTCGCCCTGCAAAACTGAGTTCATTGGTGTTCTCCACTTTCGTTTTCGATAGTAAATTTGTGACATTATCAATATCTACCATTTTTAGTCAATATAGCTATATATTTTTTATTTGCAAACTTTTATACTTGTAACATAAAAATCACAGTTAAGAATGTTTTAAAAAAAACCACCGAGAGGGTTATATTTCTCATTATAACTTTAAAACATTAATTGCTTAGGAATAGAATCTAGAATTTATTTTTATTATTATTAACACCAAAACATCATCTTCTTCGCAGGACGTGATTACTGAAAATGTTGGAATAGCTACAAACATGCGTTTTGGCAAGAAGCCATTTAGGTTAAGGTTAGGAATTTTATTTTTCGCGCCAAATTTAGAGAAGAAAGCAAATATTTTTAAAATCAATCGCGAAAGGCTGAAAGCGGTCATTGAAAGATCAGAAAATTTCTCTAGATAAATTTCGCAAGATATATCTTACTTAGGAAATTTAAATTATTATAGTATTTACAGTAAAACCTCTCTATAGCGGAAACTATTAGGATAAAAAATATAAATTTTTTCAAAGGATCAATTTCTGCAATGCTTCTGTTTCATTATCATTTCTTTAATCTCACCCCCTCTAAGGAGGGGATAGGGAGAAAAGAATTAGCTGGTTCCAGAAGAGACTAGGGAGCAATCGATGAAAATCTAGAAAAATACATAAAACACTGTTTTAAGTAGTTTAAATAAAATAAGCGAAGTTGAAACGATTTTAAACGGTCAATTACGGTGTTTGTATTTTTCGAACAGTTTATTATATTGTACCTACATATTTTTTGCAAGTTTAACTGCAAAGTGCTTTTTACATCGGTTGGACTTTTCTAAGATTTTGCTGGAGGATTTTAAAAATGCATTATATAATTTTTGTTTTCTTTTTGAGTGGTTTTTGTCATCCATTGAATGCAAGCAACTTTAGATTTTACTTTGTATTTGTGTTACAGAAGGGCTATAATTGTTAAATAAAATCGAGAATTTCTTTACACGTTTACATTTACACATTGCATCTCATAATCCTTTTCAAGCGCGTTCGATTAGCGTTTTAGCATTTTCAGGAGAAAGATTTCTTTTGGTTATATATTAGATACAGACACTGTTGACCATAAATGATAAAGATTGGAAAATTCACAGTTTATTTTAAAAATCTCAGTTTTAAAAGATTTACGTTATCTTGGGGACACGATCAGTGCTGAAGGAGGTGGAGAGTATAGTGACCAGAATACGGTGTGGATGGAAGAAGTTCTAAGAACTTCTGCCTTTGCTGACAACTAAGGGTTTCTCCCTCCGTTTCACAGGTTGTGAGACATGACGTCAGAATGAAAAACATCAATGCAAACCTTGCGCAAGACAAAATGGAGTAGAGAAAAGCCATCATGGATAAACCCGTCTAACAAATTTTACAATTTTTCGCGGTGGGCAGAGTTTAGGGGAATATTTAGTACCATATAATTTACGTAAAAGGTCTATCGAAATTTTTTCTTCAAACAAATCAAAGGCATTTCTGAGAACTTCGCTTCGAACCATTATCTTGGTCCCTTGAAAGTTCGAGTTATCGGGAGTGCACTGTAATTTCTTATATTTTTAATTGCATGTTAAGTGACACTAAAAAAACGAGAAAAAAAATGAATTTCGCGGATAAGGCATTTTCATTAAGTTTCGCGGATAAGGCATTTTCATTAAGTTTCCCGGATAAGGAATTTTTCTTAAGTTTCGCGAATTGTGGCCAAAATCGCGAAAGGTTCTTTCGGCGAGAATTTCTTTCCTTAAGGTATGACTATACTTCTATCTATGTAGAAACACGCATGTAGAATTATAAGGTAGAAGCACAAATTGAAACATAACGGTTTACGATAGTAATATTTACCGACATCTTATATTTATCGTTTCAAAACTAATTACCAACCTGTAATTTTTAGCATCTCTTGTAGAATATCAAACGACAAATATAACATACGTTTACTAACTTGGAACCAGGGCTCCCTTTAAATAACTATATATCTCGTGCAAATTGCACTCATTACTGCAATGAGAAAGAATAACTGTGTCAAATATTTATATGTAAAGTCGAGGGTCCAATTACTTATAGAGACATCGTATTACATGACATAGTTTTGAAAGATATTTTCTCGCAGTACTCAAACATAACCTACCATCTTTAAACTAGTATATTGCACACAGGAAAGGATAAAACATAAACCATTTAAAGAGAAAATGTTCGCCCGACTGATTGTCTTCATAAAATGTCTAATTTTAGCATTAACCACCTATTTAGTGGAACACCTATTCCATTGACGAGAATCCTGTGGACATAACAAGCGAGTAAATACACAAACCATAGGCAAATGTGGGAGAGCCCGGAGACGCATGCTAGGTGTGTCCAAATGAATAATTATCAATTTATCTTCTTGTGATTATATGTAGTGCATTTTACATTTGAAACAGTCCGTTTAATTTTAGCACTTAAAAATGTTCCTTAATTTTAGAAACCTCCATTGCTATAAAAATATTACGTTACGCGTAGCTCATCATTTAGAGAACAAGCAAACCCTGCATGCCACGCCTCTACATAATTCAATCTGTTACGATTAGGTAGGTCAGCAACTATTTGAGATAAGGTAACAATTGATGGAATCCCCTTTGATTCATTCGCTGCTGCACTACTATAGAAGGTTTTTAACCAATCAGATTTCGTACTTTACTATAAAAGGTTTTTAACCAATCAGATTTCGTACTTTACTATAAAAGGTTTTAAACCAATCAGATTTCGTACTTTACTATAAAAAGTTTTTAACCAATCAGATTTCGTACTTTACTATAGGTTTTTAACCAATCAGATTTCATACCTTACTATAGAAGGTTTTTAACCAATCAGATTTCATACTTTTCTATAAAAGGTTTTTAACCAATCAGATTTCATACTTTACTATAAAAGGTTTTTAACCAATCAGATTTCGTACTTTACAATAAAAGGTTTTTAACCAATCAGATTTCATACTTTACCATAGAAGGGTTTTAACCAATCAGATTTCATACTTTACTATAGAAGGTTTTTAACCAATCAGAGTTCATACTTATTAACATCGAAGAGTTCCATTCCATGGAAATATTAGACGCGTGTAAATGTTGGCAAGAGATAAAAATTCGTACGAAAATACCTTCAACGTTTTAACGTATCAGGAATGTAAATTATGTTAGGAATGTGAATGATGATAGAACAGATTCAATTGACCAAATAAAACAAGGCGACAGAAGGAAATGAGATGATTAATGGATCAGATGTTAGACTGCGCTCGAAAATAACAACACGACGGTCGAGATTATTCACAATGTGAAGGGTTTCACAATTTAAGAAGTTGTCGCATCTAACCCAGACGTAGATTTGTAAGCCAATGCTGAGTTGCCATTCGAATAAGAAGCGCCAAGTCCAAATAAATGACCGCAATATTTATCGTCATCAATGTTATCTTCGAAAAACATCTAAAAGTAGAAGTAGTGTTATTAGTGTTATTTATTGTAGTTGCATGTTTTATAACACATTCTTTTTAAAAATATTGCAGACTATTATAAATAGTATACCATTCAAGTTTAGAAAAATCGCGATTATCATTAAAATGAACAATACGACAAAAATTTAGAATAAATAGGCAATGAGTTAATAAATAAGCAATATGAGTTAATAAATATGCAATATGAGTTACAGCCTTTGTACTCATCAGCAACAAGAATAAGTTACCTCTCTCATTTTGAAGAATGCAGCTCCGGTTAGCAAACTATCACTACCTGCTTGATGCTGAGGGCCAACTCTCTCTAACTGAATTACATGAAAGGAATATATTTAAATGAATGGAAAAGAACACATCATTTCCAATATTAAACAATAGAAGTTTGCCTTAAATGTAGAGAAAGATGGGAAATAAAGGAAAAAAACCTTTGTGCAATGGAGAATAAACCAATTAAGTAAGGGTTATGCAACCACAATAAATTTTTAAATCAATAAAACAACATCAACAATAAAACGGATATCGTAGATGTGCTTTCTTATTAAAGCTACATACGCCCTGATAATCAAAATCGTTTCGTTTTAAAAAAAATCCCGGAAAATGAGGACTGAACGATCGCCCTATAATCCTTTCACACAAATGCATAAAGGTACACGGAGAAGTTGCTATACGGAAAATTAACAAAAAGTAAAGAGAGAAGAGAGGTTTTTAAGTTATTTCAAAATTAAAACATTGACAAAACATTACAAACAAAACACTGAACCCTAAATCTGAACACACTCTAAACTTCAGTAAATTCTAGCAACAAAACCAACTACTTCTCAAGGAAGCTCAAGAACGAAGAGAGAAGTATCAAGAGCATATTATGGTTAAAAGAAGAAATATTTCAGGAAGGTTAAATCTCTTACTAAACCAAACTACTCCTTAATATCGTTTATGAAACAACAGAATCGAAACTCGGTTTGGGATTCTTAAAACTAGAATTAAGCTAAAAAGAACAGCACGTTTAATTGGCAGACTTCCCATGACCCATAAATCTACTTTTCAGCAAGGTTTGAAACAATCCTTTGTTTCTAATATGTTAACTGATATTGACAAATATTTGTGTATTTTGTGGATATTGGAAATTATTTGGGAATATTATCAATAGACCACGCTTTAAATAGAAAATGCTGTTCTTTCAGAATAACATTAACCATTCTCTGTAACGATGCATCAATTATTTAGCGCAAAAGCATAAACCAATTGTCACTTTTCGTCAACGAAAACTATTAGAAATACTGTGAAAGGTGGCATTTTAAATATGTACCAATCTTCATATAAAAAGAAGGATTAACACCAACAAAAACTTTTACCTCAAGAATTTCAGACACCTCCTGTAGTCCACCCTTTAAGCTTTTGCAGCTCTTCATTAAATATTTAACATCGTAAATCTTCGGGAAAAATAAACGCAGTAACTCAAAGAAATCTGCTTCTTCTGCAGGCAGTGCTTGATTGGTCAGTAATTTCAATAAATAACCAAAGTCATAGCCACTGAAGAATGAAAAACAGATTCTTAGTGATTAAAACAAACATATCAAATTGAAATAATGCAAATGCTGGCATATTTTATCTTAGTGAGAAAAAACAGATATGTTTTATAAGTTGCCTTCTTAAGGTAAGCATACTATTATGCAATTTGTAAAATTTGAAAGTAGAAACAATTGGCTACCTATGGAAAGAGAGGCAGTAAACTTTATCAGATAAAATAATCCCTGACGTATAAAGTAGCTCGGCAAAATGATTTACATCACAACCATCTTCTTCATGACCTTTGAACTGTATACCAGAACCTACCAATAGGTCAATGGAGTCCTGTGCATACATATCTTCCCTGTGAAACAAAATTGGACTGGATTAAGGGAAGTATCCTGCATAGCAAAAACATTTAAAGTTAATATTTATTACTATGGAAGAGAGATCGTCACTATTTCCAAGCAAAATATGTTGAAGGATTACAAATGTTCTAAAAACATTTAATTCAATCTTAGAGTATCAACATAATCTTCAATTTTGACATTTTGTTTTTAATTTTCCTGTGTTTTTTAAATAGTACTTTAGGAGGGGGGAATAAATGTTGGTCATTGTCCAGTGACAAAGGAGGTCTGTCCAATAAAGAATTATACAATTAGTGCCGGTAGTTGAGGTATCAAGTGCAGCTACAAAAAAAATAGCAAATGTTCATTCAACAAAAAGCTCCAATCACAATGATGGAAATAAAGCATTTGACAAAGTTCCTCATCGGCATCTCCTTACGAAACTAAGAGGTTATGGCTTATGTCACAAAACTTTAAATTTCATACGCAGCTTTTTAACCGGCAGAAGTCAAAAAGTTATCGTGCAGGGGGTAATACAGGATTTGAATTTGGGCGGCGCAAGCCGTCCACAGTGAGCCTCGTGAGTCGAAAAAATTCAGTCAGGGGGGCGCTGTAAGCCCACCCAGCGGGGTGTGGGGCGGAGCCCTAAAATTTTTTTCCATTTTCAGGTCTATATAGATCTAAAATGCCTTAAATCTGAACATAATTAAACACTTTGACGTTCTTTTTCTTCTTGGAAACTTTCACATTTATGTAACAAGGAAGATTGGTTATCAAATTCGAAATATTTTCTTCGATATTCAACACATGAAGCGATGTTATTTTATCAGATTTTGTGTTTACATGTCCGTCTCGCTCCGACATGTTTTAATTTTTGATTGTGGTTAAATTACAGAACACTTTATAAAAGTGTCCAGTTTTATTCTGCAAAATAAACCTCTAGCCTTAAAAAAAAGTTCGAATTTTTGCAGACTAAAGAATGCGTCGACGGGTTAATTATATGACGGTGGTGTTGGGAATACCACGTTGAACTACCAACCTCGTTACCAGCGCTTCTTTTTTTCTTCAGATTTGTCCGTTTTAGCATTTTTATTAAGACTTGTGCCTGTTGTTCTTTTTCTTCCACGCACCATGACTCTTGTTCAGTAGAAATATCAACAAAATGTATATAACTTAACTTTACTCGCAAAGCACTTTTAAACAGATCACAACAAACTAATTTTTTCATTCGTTGCACAGCAAATGTCGTTTACGCGGGAATACATTAACATTAAGTTTTTTACGTTTTTAGGTGCGTCGTCAATCGATTATTTTTTCTCAGACGCGCGATTGGTAATTTTGTTAAAACCTAGTTGTCATGTTTATTTTCTTCAGATACTGCATGTTTATTGGTTTTGTGAAAGTGTATTTTTTGTTGTAAACAAAACTGATTGTTTCTTTGTGTATTGATCTTTTTTTTCTTCCATCGAATGCAGCATAGTTCTTCTGCATTTATCTGTCTCTATGTTGAATGGAACTTTTAAACAACCTGTAACATCGCGCGTAAACATGTCTGTCGGTTTTCTTCCTTTCTTCTATGATTGACGTCAAACCTTTTGAAACGGTTAATTGGTAACGTTAAATTTCTTTAAACAAACTAAATTTCTTAATAAAGCTATACATTGATATTTATAAAGAACGGTGAATCGATTATAATTTGAAACGAAAAAATATATTTACGTGACTAAATAAATTACTTTAAAGTAAGTTCTTTAAGATTTCATTTATAAGAGATATATTTAAGACGCGTGATTATTATTAGTAAAATAACACAGTTAGGGGCGCGGTGGAGAGCGCACTTTAAATTATTATAATTATCACGCGCCTCTAAATGCCAGGCCTGTAAGTTATGATTGTTTTTAAACTTTTTTGAACCCGCCCAATCAACAACCATTCGAAACATGATGAGTACTTACTTGTTCAGATTTACTGGAGGGTATTATATAGATATATATTGAATACCATGATGGAGATACAAGATTTCCCCGCGTTATAGATGCAAGTATATTGTCTCGATCACTCGTTTTTCAAAACTAAAATGCTGTGATCAGTAAAGGCAACAATAACAAACTTCGCAGTATTTTCATGATCACAGGTCAGAAGGCAGGTCTATCAATAGAGGTAGATAAACAACACATGTTTTAAACAGATTGACACATTTTCTTTTTAATTAATACTCTCTGGTTTCAGTGATAAAGTTAAAAACAAAATTCATTGCAAGATTTTGAATTTGGGCGCCGATAAATCGGCGCCCAATAGCGCTTTGCGCTATGATATTTGACCTGTATTACCCCCAGTCGTGAATAGTACTTTTTCTGCTTTTCGCAATGTGACGAGTGGTGGTCCCCAGGGTTCAGTTCTCGGGCCTATCCTTTTTCTCGTTTATATCAACGATTTGCCAGATATGGTAAAATCTACAGTCTTGTTGTTTGCAGACAATACGAAATTGTTTGACATTGTAGATGATTCATCTCCAGCCCAACTACAAAATGATATCAATAACCTCACTGTATGGTCAAAAAAATGGCTAATGCGTTTCAATGTTGAAAAGTGTCATGTCATGCATCTTGGGCGTGCAAACCCACAAACCACCTACACTATGACAGAGAACGTAGAAACAGTTGAACTTGAAAGGACCTTTTGCGAAAAAGATCTTGATGTAAACATTTATGTAAGACTTATTTTCTCTCGTCACACTTCGTTTCAAGTTTCAAAAGCAAACAAAATATTTCCTATGATTAGAAGATCCTACTCGTTCCTCAATGAATCGTCTTTTAAACTATTGTTCTGTGCGCTAGTACGCCCTCATCTGGAGTATTGTTCTTCTATATACCACCCTCGACTAATCTCTGACAAACGTTTGATTGAAAATATCTTGAAAAGAGCCACCAAATTCGTCCCGTCATTAAAAAATCTTTCCTATATTGAACGACTACAACGTCTCGATATATCCAATATGAAATACAAATTTTTTCACTCTTGTCAATCTTGTCGAGACCTACAAGCTCCGTCGCGCATACTACAACGTCTCAACAGATAATCTTTTTAAGAAGAAACAAAATTCTAAAACGCGCGGTCATCCGTTAAAACTGGAGAAAAATTTTACCCGACTGGAGTCTCAAAAGCATTTTTTCACACAGAGAGTAGTGAATAGTTGGAACGCACTTCTTGGGGACATTGTAAATGCAACATCAATCGCTACTTTTAAAAGACTTTTTGATATAATATTTTACTGACATTAAGTTTGTTATAGACTAATCTTGTTCTAAATCTTAAACAGCCGATTTTTTTTTGTCATTTTTTGACTTTCTAGTGTTTTTATATTGAATTGTAGAAGAGCTTTTAAAAGCAGATTTTATGCCTCCACAATCTAAATTTTTATTTCATTTGGTAGATTTTTGGATTGTAAGCTTAAATAAATAAATAAATAACCTACATGTAATAGTAAGATATCATATATTGATGAATGTATTAAGATGCTAATTATTCTTTTCTGGAGAAGACAAAAAAATTGTAAGGAATTGTTTGGTTAAGCTATAGCAGATTGTTCAAATATCTATTATATGTAAATTGGACCTAGAGAGTTATTTTAATAAAATGGATGGTTGGGGGATCCCACATTGCAAGTGTGGGGTTGATCAGCGATGCAATTCGTGATATTGAAATGCATTAATATAATATAAGACTCGAAACATATAACACTGCTACTAATTTTAGAGTATGTGCGATATTACATATGAAATGAAAGTATAATGAACTTAACTACACCATTGCTTCAAACTCATAAAATTCAAACTTACCCTAAATTAAACCTAAAATTGAACTGCCATGTTGAGCCACTGGCCGGCTGTTCTCCTTTTTCATTATAAAATGTAAATCCGATTTGTATAATCTTTAGTAGGTCAACATTACAACGCAGCAACTGATACTGGTAATCAGACGAACTTTTAAACTCTCCTATTGGTCGAGCCACAACTCCAGGAAATTCTGTATCCTAAAAATATTTCAAAAAATTTTGATAATTCCATATCAAATATTTAGTATGATTGCGATGTTATATTGAATTCAATTTTATCATTTACTAATTGGATAAATAGTTTTCTCTGTGTACTTTATAAGCATTAACATCAAATTTATTATACATACATACATCACAATATTAACGAGCATCCCTTAGTAGATAATGGCATAAAGATATAAACCCAAAAGTCGTAGACAAAAACCATAAAAATACCATAGCAACATATGGGAATTTAACCATAACATCTCGCAGTTTATGAAACTCCTCATCCATATTGTAATTCCACACATCTATGATTGTGGGCTCTGCCCCTCCACTAATCATCCTTTCAACTTTAAACAGAACAGTTTTATGAGTTCATAATTTTTACTGACGGGTACATACCTATATATATGAACAGTAAAATTACGAATTAAAACGAACAGTAAAATTAATAATTTTAGAGATTTTAATTAGCAAAATTTTAAAATATACATACGCAACAAACTGTTGATATATAACTTATAAATATGGACATTGGTAAATGTTTACATGTTGTTAAATTGGGTGAGAGGGTAAACATTGCTTCAATCTTCCTAAGTTTCACTATATTTCAATATGTTATTATTATAATATTCACTCACATAGGTAACATTCCATAGAGACAGTAAAAATTCAAGGTGGTAATAATGTAGCACCAATTATGCATGTAAGGAGTCTTCAATAATAAACTATTTTTATGGCTTTAAGACTTGAAGAGGGAAGGCAAAAAATGTTGTTTTAAGATCTCAATTATTTTTTATTCACCATAATTTTTTTGAGGGTGATTGAGGAAAGACCCCTTAACAATTGCACCTTAAATCCTATTTTAAAAATATAACAGTAAGTGGTCATTTTAGAATTACATTGTATTATTATTTGTTTTATTCCTTACTCTTGTTTGTTTAATGACCAAAATAAAATTAATTTACATGGGTAGGAATAGGAAGGATGTCAAATATAATTTATATTTATGATTTTAAAGCAGAATTTCCATGAATTTATAATTTTAGCTTTTCAGCTTATATAATTTGATTCAACATATCGGCGTTATATTGAATTGAGTACAACTTCCAATTCTTTTTTCAACTATCTATAGCTAGCTAGATATCTACATAAACCTAACTAACATAACCACTACAGATAAAATTTGTATTATCCTCTACAGTAAACCATCCATGGCATAATTAGCTAAGGGGTGGATATTTGTAGCTAATAAGTCATAATTATGTTCTAAGTAAATAACTTCATAAAATTAGTGGAATATTTCTAGAAAAGAAATGGACTTTATTACTCGGACAGCAAGAATAAACGAATATTTTGATCACCCGTGGTCTACCATTTTTGTTGTTTTCACACGCTACTCGCGCGATTAAGTCCAAAACACGTATTTGTTTATTTTAAAGATTTAGTGCTCAAATCTTTGTTAAATACTAGTTATTAATAAATTAAAATATATAAATGATCATAAATTTTAAACGATTATAACATTTATTTCCTTAAACAAAAATTTTACAGTATCTTATGAACTGGTTTGCGATAAACAAGTAAGTAAAGTGTTGATCAAAAACAAATTCTCACAACTTTACCTGTGCCATTAAAGGCAACGCGATATTTTCTCGTTTCTGAAAATCGTTTGTACGTCATCTCTCTTTGTTTTAAACTTTCCATGTAGAGAATTTTGCATTGCTATATTTGATCAATTGCTTTTAGTCTACAATTCACGTTTTGCCATCCTAAATATTCAAAATTATTGTATAGATCTATAGAACTTTACTGTCTTCCTATTTTTATGAAGATTTTATATAAAAAAAACCCGAAACACCAATTTTTATAATGAAATTTGTACTGATCAAGATGTAAATTCTTACAACTTGTTCGGAAGATCAAGGTTAGACTATTCAGAAAAATTCGAAATTTATTGAATTGAAATTAAGTATTGTGGAAATTTATAATACTGCTTAACTACCTTCAAAGTTTAATGGCGAGGACTGTAGCTCTTTTCAAGCGATCATTTCTGGATCTACTAGTCTAGGATAAAATGGTTATGGGTTCACCAAATTCAGAAAATGCAGGTAAGGTTCCAACTTAGCTATAACCTTAGCTACAAAATAACACGTGTTTTGTGAATATTTTCGAACTTGTCATTCTAGTTGATTCATTTCATTTGATCTTCTTAAGTCAGACCGCCATGACTCGTTGTTCTGTAAATTAATTTTCTTTTGATAAAACTAGAAAAAGAGGTTATGTTCCATCTTTATTATTAACAAACATAATATTTTGCTATTAGTTAACTGTTTCAATTAAGGGTCGACCTAACGATAACGTAGGTTGGGGAAGGGCTAAATTTTCAAGAATGGCCTAACTAAATTTAAAAGGGTAAGCAATACAGAAATACTTAAGAGGTACTTTTAATAATAATGATTTTGAAAAAAGTCATCTTTTGCAGTTAAACTTATCATAACATTGAAACCACAGTATCAGTATGCTTTAGAAAGAAATATCTACTGCAAATATGATAATAGAGCACAAAAGATTGTAATTAAATGTACTTCTTCTTCTGAACCACACAATGTACTGTATATTTAAATAATAAAATATTTTCTCCATGAAGCATGTCAATGAAAATATCAATGTATTTCTAACTAAAACTTATATTATTATGAAAAGGATTTTAACTTTTTAAGCATTCACCATTCTAAAAACAACTTGCTTAGAACATTTTTTAACCAAGACCACTCTATTTTTGTTTCATTTTTCTAATTACAAATTTTTGGCCTAATTTTTTTTGCAATCTCTCTGCTGTTATTTATGTTACCTGAGATGCATAGTAGATCCAAGGTGTTGAATGCTTGTAACTTCTCACTCAAGGATGTTTCAGTGTCAATCTTCACATCTTCGCCTTACTTAGCAGTAGTAACAGTAAGTTTACAGTCCTCTAAAACCCTTGTCAAAAGCTCTACAACAAAATTGTTGAAAAATTGTCTCTACTGTAACAATAGAGTCATGTAAGATATTTTGAAGTTACATTTCATTTATACTTTTACAAAAATAAATGTAATCAACTAGAGCATTTCTTAAAAAGAAAGTGTTCCATTGTCATACTATTTACTGTACTGATCAAAGTTATTTATTTGTTTTGTGTTTCTATTTTGTTCTTATCCTTTCATATTAGTTTTTTTTTGTTTTAATATTTTAATTTTGCATTTCACGCAGATAAGATTCTTAGTTTGTTTATATTCTTTAGTTCAACAAGTGTCAACAATAGCCCTTGCCGACGCTGCACACTGTGAATATCAGGGTGGGAATTACGATCGGGCTGAAAAACTTTGCATGCAATGGTGGCGAAGAGAAAACGAAAGCACTGGTTGCTTGCTCTTACTTTCGTCCATTCATTTCCAATGCCGGAGATTAGACCAGTATGAATACTTGCAATACTACGAAACAAATGTTTGCAACTTGAACAATTGATATGTAGATAGATAAAATAAATTCATGTATGTGTGCATTTGTTTCCCATGTGTTACACAATATTATATACAAACTTCAAAGTAAAACATAAAATTTTTCAGATCTGCTCAATTCAGTTCTCTTGCCATTAAACAAAATCCAATGCTGGCTGAAGCATACTCAAACCTTGGGAACGTCTTGAAGGAGAAGGGACAGTTGAAAGATGCACTTGCTAATTACAGACATGCAGTCAAGTTGAAGCCAGATTTTATTGATGGATATATTAATTTAGCAGCTGCGTTAGTTGCAGCCGGTGATTTAGAAGGTGCTATACAAGCATACGCCACGGCACTTAATTACAATCCGGTGTGTTTTTAAAACATTAACATATATAATACACCAGCTATATGTATAACCTGTGCAAATTGCACTCATTGGCTCGTCTTAATGACTTTTTATAAATATATATTGACAAACCTGTGAAATCGAGTCCCATAATTTTTTTTACT
Source organism: Candelabrum cocksii (assembly GCA_963930725.1). NCBI lineage: Eukaryota > Metazoa > Cnidaria > Hydrozoa > Anthoathecata > Candelabridae > Candelabrum > Candelabrum cocksii. The sequence goes on from OZ005664.1 coordinate 18,375,021, forward strand.
GAACATCCCACAAGTTTTCTATCACTTCAAGATTTAAAAAATATATAAAAAATTAAATGAAAAAAATATATAAAAATAAAATAAACTGTTTGAAAACCTTTTGATATGATGGTTTATAGGGTCTAATAAAACAATTACCAAGCTATGGGTGGTCAAAGAGTTTGTTTACCTTTTATATATGTACATAATATATAATTTCACATGGGCCAATACTACACAATAAGTCTTATGGTTTTTCTATTATATTATTTGAAACATATTCGTTGCACAAATGGTAATATAATTTGTAAAGAAACTAGGCACTTTTATTTTTCTTGACATATCAACATTGCCATTATGTTGACGATATATACTTGCTGTTTTTTGACAACGAGAATGAAGCTAATGACTTAACTACCTAAACAACCAACACTTAACTTTACCATGGAAACAAACAACAATAAAATAGCCTTACTAGACACATTAACATTAACAACAAAACAATAACTATCATCAACCAACGTGCACTGGCTTTCTACTGAACTTTAATAACTACACTCCGTTTTCCTACAAACTTAATCTCATAAGATGTTTAATTGACAGAATCTACAAAAATAATCGTTCTTGCCTGTGCTTCCACAAAGACATTAAAAATCTAACCACTACATTAACTCTCAACGTTTATCTTATTTCACTCATTCAAACTAACAACAAAAAATATCTGAATCAAATAATCCTGACATAATCTCATATTTGTTTTGGTGAACTTGTCTTATAGTTTTGTTTTTTGTCTTTGTGTATAGCATAAAATTACGAGTATCTTTGTTTATTTAGGATTTATATTGTGTTCGAAGCGATCTTGGTAATTTGCTTAAAGCTTTAGGCCGTTTGGAGGAGGCAAAGGTAAGAATAAACAACAATATGATGCCACGGTCTTGAAAATAGGAATTTTAATTACTTTCAGGCCATTGGTCAACTACTTCTAATTTATCTTTTTGTCCCTTTCATCCTTTTAAAAACAGAGCGGAGCCTGGAAGTCAACATGCAACTGACCTGTCTTCAAAGAATGACGCTTTCCTCCCTGGATCCCCTTTGTTATTTAAGTTATCTCTTGTTGGTGTGTAGCATTTTGCTGTTTTGTTTCTTATTTGTGTGTAAGAAACAAAAGTGGATTGCAAACACTGGCTTTTCAGTTGACCTTTGCTTCATTGAAAAGATGAATCTGTTTCTGTCCTGCTTTCTGTTTGCTAGTTATTTTGTTCAAATTTCCTTTAAATGAATTGAAGGTTGACTGAAGAGTTTAATTCCTCCTAATTCAGTAGACCAATGTTATTTGCTTCATTACAAAAGGCATGTTACCTGAAAGCCATTGAGACGCAGCCTAACTTTGCAGTTGCTTGGAGTAACCTGGGATGTGTGTTCAATGCTCAAGGGGAAATATGGCTGGCCATACATCACTTTGAAAAGGTAATTGCACATGGTTTTTATATCTCATTTGTAAGTTCAATTTTTCAAACCTTTACCATTATTTGTCTTCTATTTGTATTTTTTGATCGGTGGTTTTCTATTTCTTTAGTTATTATTTAAAATCAAGATTATTTAATTGAGTTTACTTTTGTTTTTAGGCAGTTCAAATTGATCCAAACTTTTTGGATGCATATATCAATTTAGGAAATGTCCTTAAAGAAGCGCGAATATTTGATCGTGCTGTCACTGCATATTTGCGTGCTTTGACTATTAATCCCAACCACGCAATAGTTCATGGAAATCTAGCTTGTGTTTACTATGAGCAGGGGTATGTAATATATTAGTTTTGTTCCTCATAATCGTTCCTAACATGCTAAAGTTTCTTGAAAAAAGGTCACAGTACATATCTTTAAAGAAATACTTCAATGTTTACTTACTGATATTAGCCTGTGGACTGATATTAGCCTGTGGCATTGAACTATTTTTGGTGTGTATGAGTTTTTATAGATATAAGTTATACTTATTTTAGCCTCATTGACTTGGCTGTTGACACATACAAACGTGCCATAGAATTGCAGCCCAACTTCCCAGATGCATATTGTAATCTTGCAAATGCTCTCAAAGAGCAAGGTAAAGTTGATGATGCGGAAGATTGTTATAACACTGCCCTGCAGTTGTGTCCCAACCATGCAGATTCGTTGAATAACCTGGCAAATATCAAACGTGAACAGGGACAGATCGAAGACTCGATTCGTTTGTACTGCAAAGCGTTAGAGGTGAATTCAATTGACTGTAATTAATGTTTTTATTCACAAATTTTTATCGGTATTGTCTAATGCTGATTTGAATGTTGACTGAGCAGCAAGTAAAAAGAAGTTGTTTTTTTTAAAAAAACAAAAAAACAATTACCTAGGCTTGCATTCCCTAACCGTTTGATTTTGTTGGATTACATAAGTTTAATTAGCTATTCTGTAAGACTCAGTGAACTTAATGTCACTGATGTTAATTAATATGCTGAAAATTTGATCACTATGCTGAGAACTCTTTCTGGTTCAGTTTACGGGCATTGGTTCACATATCTTTATTTGATAAAACTTGCAGAGATAAAGAAAAAAATCTTTGGAAATCCCTTATGTTCTCAGTTTGTGTTCAATGAAAATATTTCTAAAGGCATTGCAGATTTTTAAGTAGCCTTAAATGAGGCTGATCATATGTTTTGATAGGGTAATCAAATTTTGTATGCTTTCAGTCAGATTTCAAAATTCTGCTGAATTGGAGTGCTGTATTTTAAAGTACAGTTAACTTGAAGTTGTTTGTTAATTTGAAATGTGAGCATAATAATGTTTATCGACAGGTATTTCCCGAATTCGCTGCTGCTCACTCGAATTTAGCAAGTATTTTGCAGCAGCAAGGCAAACTACATGAGGCGTTGATACATTACAAGCAGGCTATAAGGTATTATTATTAATGCACTCAATAAGTTGCCTCCTATCTCTCTTCAGGCATACCCTGAGTTTGCTGTGGCCTACTCCAATTTAGCATGTGTTCTTCAAGAGCAAGGTCGCCTTCAGGAAGCGATAGTCTATTACAAGGATGCTGTAAGGTATCACTACTTTGTTAAAAATGCTACGAATGCGTCACCCCTTGCAAGCATTTGGCTCAACTATATTGGTGATATTTCCCGGAGGAAGTATTCCAAAACATTACTGTTGACTGATCATGTTACTGCGACTATGACATGAAATAAGAATACCAAATGATCCTTTCGTTTCATGTTTCCTTTGTTTGTGCCTACCATAACATCTTCGTGAATTCCTCTGACTGTGAAGATGGCTTTGACAGTCAAATACAAGATTTTTACAGAGTTTTAACAACGAAATATTAATCCACCTAAATTTGTTTTATTGTGTGTTTATTTCTTGCTTTTCATTCAGAATCCATCCAACGTTTGCTGATGCATATTCCAACATGGGAAATGCTCTAAAGGAGATGCAAGATGTGCAAGGAGCCATCCAATGCTACACACGAGCCATCCAAATAAATCCTGCATTTGCAGACGCTCATAGCAATCTAGCATCTGTTTATAAAGATTCAGGAAACATAGCTGAAGCAATCCAGTCGTACAAAACAGCACTGAAACTGAAACCTGATTTTCCAGATGCATACTGCAATCTTGCACATTGTTTGCAAATAATATGCGACTGGGGCAATTACGAATCTCGAATGAAGAAGCTATTGTCGATTGTGGATGAACAGTTGGGTAAAAACAGACTGCCATCTGTGCATCCACATCACACTATGCTTTACCCGCTCTCACCATATCAAAGAAAAGCCATCGCAAACAGACATGGAAACCTATGCCTTGATAAGGTTTTTGAATTTTTTTTTATCCACTGATCATTTAAAATCTTGGGGAAAGTACACTGTTTTTAAAGACATGCGGAATTTCAGCATATGACTATCATTTTATCCAGTCAAGTATAATTGTGCTGACCCAACCTCATTCAACCCAATGTCTTAAGCTCGTCAAGGGGAATAGACACCGTCCATTAAGCCTGTCACCCACATTATTTTAAGCACGTCACAACCAGTATTTATCTGAATTTACAATCTTCTTATTTTCCTCACAGGTTGCATTGCTTCATAAAGAACCTTACACTTATCCAAAAGATTTAAAGGCGAGCAATGGTCGACTCAGAGTCGCTTACGTGAGCAGTGATTTTTGCAATCACCCAACATCTCATCTCATGCAGAGTGTACCAGGCTTTCATGATCGATCTAATGTAGAGGTAAACAACAATCATTACATTGAACAAAACAAAATGCTTGTTGAAAAATCTTTGCATATAATGACAATCGACTTTGCAGTCTTCTATTTCAATCCCCCTCTTCCCCGGTCGCGGTCGTTATAAAATGATTTTGGGCGTGAAAATTTTGAAAAAATGCAATTTGACCCCCCTACAATTAAGCACAAAAGAGTAGGCTGTTATGTGTACAGTGTATTTTTTAAAGGTGTTCTGTTACACTTTGACGCCTGACGACAATACCAGTTTCCGTAAAAAGATAGAAAGCGAAAGTGAACATTTTGTTGACTTGACACAGTACGTGTGCCATGGTCAAGCTGCTGATCGAATCAATAACGATGGTATACATATACTCATCAACATGAACGGTTACACGAAAGGCGCGAGAAACGAGATCTTTGCTTTACGTCCTGCACCTGTTCAGGTACAACAACCTGTCATGTGGATTCTCGAATCTGTTCTTTCTCACTCGGTTAATTTCATTATTGGGTTTTAATCTCGCATTTTTTATGTGCATAGGTAATGTGGTTGGGATATCCAGGGACAAGTGGTGCCACTTATATGGATTACATCATTACAGATCAAGTAACTTCACCAATATCGTACGCTGATCATTATTCAGAGAAGTTTGCTTTCATGCCCCATACGTTCTTTGTTGGTGATCACAAGCAAATGTTTCCCCATCTCATCAGAGATGTTACTCACGAAAAGCGAAACGAAAGCACTCTTATTCAAGTCACCACCGCTTCAGATCATTCAGTTACAACGAGTGCCGATGTTTCGCAGTACATTGATGAAAGGATAGAGAGACGAAAAGAAGAGGTGGCGGGAACAAAAGACAGCGGCGAAAGAGTTCCTGAAAATATTCCACAGATGACACGATCGACCTACCATCTACCGGAAGACGCTTTCGTTTATTGTAATTTTAACCAATTGTATAAAATCGACCCAGCTACGTTCGAGTCTTGGTGTAACATTTTAAAGAAGGTTCCGAACAGCGTCATGTGGTTGCTAAGGTTCCCGCAGGTCGGCGAAACAAACGTCAAAGCGCAAGCCATTGCACACGGAGTGAGTGAGGATCGAATTATATTTTCTAACGTTGCTCCTAAAGAAGAGCATGTACGCAGAGGACAATTGGGAGATGTGTGTTTAGACACTCCGTTATGCAATGGACATACTACGGGCATGGACGTGTTATGGGCTGGTTGTCCCATGGTCACCTTACCCCTAGAGACATTAGCTTCCCGTGTGGCTTCATCGCAAATGCACGCTCTTGGCGTTACCGAACTAATTGCGAAGAGTAGGAAAGATTACGAAGACATCGCTGTGAAGCTGGGAACTGACTCAGCGTAGTAAGTCAATCTGTTAATGATCACAGTAGTCTGTAATTCAAACAGTTAAGGGACCTTTTAGGTGTGTTTCTGTTTATACAACATTGCCTCACCATTACTTGCTAAGTACTTTTTACTTCTTTTGCTTTAGCTATCAAAAAATAAAGTTGAAAGTTTGGGATGGTCGACTACTCTCGCCACTTTTCAACACTCACAAGTACACGCTCAACTTGGAGAAACTTTACTGCAAAATGTGGAAACGTTTTGAAAAGGGTCTGCCACCAGATCACGTGATGGATGGCGGAGACTGAATTTTAGTTTTTAAATAAAGGCGGCATTTCATAGAACCGATTATGAAAATAGGGAGATTTGGGTAAACGTTCCCTTTCAGGCTCACAGTGTTTCTTCGAATGACAGTGTTCGTGGAGAATCAAATGCTACTCGCCATTATGATTATAAACTAGATTTTTATACAATGGAAAACACGCGAACAATCCAATGTAGTATTTATTTCCACGATTTATATCCCGTGCATTATCCGAATGTCTCTTTGTTTCAGCGATTCTTTTAAATTGTATTTATGTATTTAAATGATCATTTGTATTACGTTCTTGGGGTTAAACTGTAAGTGATACCATCCGTTTATCCAGTATATAAAGGCGTTATTTGATTGGCTAGCAGTTTTTTGAAATGCGATTTTAAGAGTGAACTTGTCTGGATGCATTTACTCGGTGTATTATGAAATCAAGCGTGAATATAATATGGTAAACCTTCATGAACCGATCGACATGTTTGTTGTTGCGTTCTGACTGCTGCTACACACTCTGATGGCTTTAGTAGTTTTATAAACATTTTATGGAAATGTGGGAGAAATATTCTGCTTAACAATTTACTGGGTTTCTTATAAAGTTGGCATATTTCTCATGCATATCAACGGCACACTTTTGTATGGAACAGCCAGCTGCGCAAGTAAAAAAATGCCTTTTGTGATGCTTGTTGGCGCAAAGCTGTGGGAACCTTTTGGCAGTGTTTTCGGGAGATACACTAATAGTTCATATTTGCAAATAACAAAAAAGACATTGCGCAGAATAAAACAAATTCGGTGCGAATTTAATATACGAATGGCAACTCTTAAATTTAATTTTGACTATAAATGAAGGTTTTTCTTCGCGCCAAAAATTATTCAACCGATTTCTGTTCAGTACAGTATACTACATCCGCTAATTTGAATGCTATTTCATTCGAGCAGTTTGCTTTGAGAAAGTTTTATGCTGCTTAACTGGAACATTTCGCTAATGGTCAAGTAGAATTAATGAAATTATAGTCCTAGTCTCATACCGTAAATGACCGATTAAACGCCCTGGGCGTTTATTTTAACAGACGAATTTTACCCTGGGCGTTTATTCGGGAGGGGCGTTAATAAACAAAGTCCATCAACAAAAGTAATATAAACAAAGGCAAAGTGGACTCCAGAAAAGAGAGAAATGCTAGTTTGCCGCAAAGACGAACGAGAAGAAGCGAGAGAACATGACAAGCATGCCATCGGTGTCTACAAAAAAGATGAACAGTGAAGTAGGCCATGTTCCGATAGAGTTATCGAAGTCATTGGTGCAATTCTTAGAATCAAACTCACAAAACATGGTCGAAATTCGAGTCACTGGGAAAAGATACAGAGAAGTTGGACTAGTTGTGCCTAAACGTACTTGTGCGACACCAAGAGCAAGAAGATCGCAGATGTGTTGTTTAGCGAACTGAATAGAAAGAGTAACTTGTATGAACATTTTACGCTTAAAATTAGTGAAACTGTTTCAAAATATCCACACTTTAAAGCTTAAAGAAAGTAGTATTAATTTTGCTGTGAATCAAATGAAAGCCCATGGGCGTTTATTTTAATTTTTCTCTATGGACCTGGGCGTTTAATCGGGAGTGGGCGTTAGTTAAAAAATTTAACTTTAACCCTGGGCGTTTATTCGGGAGGGGCGTCAGTTCGGGAGTGGGCGTTAGATCGGTTATTTACGGTAGTATAAAGCTAAATAAAATTCAGCTACAGAGATATATCCCCGTAAATATCAGTGTAGGGAGAATGCATGTATTATTTTATTTTGTCGAAATGGAAGTGTGCAAGGATCCGCAGTCCAATGCCAAGGTTTTCTCTTTTGCCTTTCACGTCAATGTGATGACAACAATTTCCATTACTTGCACTTAGAAAAAATGAAATAAACTTGGCGAAACGCCCAGTTTTCATTGAAATTGTAACATGGCTGTTAGAGACGAAATTCAGTCGAAGCTGAACCTGTGGAGTTCCCCAACAGAAATGAACAAATTTACCGACACTTTCATCCTCCATCAAGGACTTTTTATAAATGTAAAAAATGATTTGGTTTTACCTTAACTTCGGTTAATTTGAACATTCATTAATTCTAACAGAATGTCTGGTGGTCCCTTGTGTGTGAATCAGTGGATGTAACTATACCTATTGTGTGAGCTTGTGTGAGTTCCCACTTATGAAACTGCGTGTGTCGCTTTTAAAATGGAAAAGTTGGTTGCTTATCTTGATCGCTTGTGTCCCCACTACAAAGGAACAATAAAAAGCGCGAATATCATGAAGACAAAAGCAAATATGGAAGAAAGGCGATAAAAATTACTGATCGTATATTCCTGCGAAAAGAATACATGTAAACGCATTCAGAAAAGAAAAAAGTCAAAGACAAGTACCTGGGGAAAAAACGTCTTTAAGGAAAGAGAAGGTTTAACTGAAGAAACTGATGCTTGGTTGAATACCGTTTAATTTAGGTATTTTGTATCTCAATCTACTTTTATATTGCGTACCGAGAGGAAGAAGGATGAATTGCAAAAAAATATGAAAATCTAGGAAATGACTTTTGTTCCACTAATAAATACCACTACAACAATTCATTTACATTCCGTGAGTTTCTACAAACACCTTTTGACTTTCTAATCCGGTAGCATGTTTTGATAGTAACGGATGTAAGGCTTTGCGTAAGCTATTGAAAAGGTTTGGAAACAATATCTCCTGTTGGGCGAGTAACTGCTTCATACGGTGGCGTTCCTACGGCAGCAAAAAGCACAGTAAACATTTCTAACTTTAGGCGGCCATTATTCCGCAGTAATTAACATAATACGTATCGTGAAACACAAAGCGAAAAGTAAAGTTCGAACCAATCTCTTAACAAGTCAACAAAAACCTGAATTGAAACTAGAAATTCGTACCTTGGGAGCTTCGAAACACGCCGGGCAGTTTTCAGGTATCACCGGTAAAAGCATCTGAAGAAACAACAGGTTAAAGAAGCAAATATAGTTCAATTTTAGTTTGAGCGTTCATAAAGTAATGTTAGATAGGAACGGCGTTCGGTTTGGTTATTTAAAATTAAGCATAATGATAAAAGCATACTAAGACTAAAAATCTTCAAAAAAATAAAGATATGATACTGCTAAGCATATCTCCAGCCTGGGTATCTCTGAAGGTGGCCATGTTCAGTGTCTCTTTCTAAAGAAATCTTGTAACAGTAAGGGCACGGATAAAAAAATTCGAACCAAATTCTAAAGCGGGATTCACACATTGAACCATTGGTACGTCAATATTTGCCAAGCAATCACTCCAAGGCTCAAATAATAAAATAAGTATATTGAGCTTCGGCCAAATTGACCGTAGGGTATAAGAAGACAAAATTGTATTATAGAAATTGTATTGTGAAACCCTGCAAGTTGCATTCGATTCGTTTCACAAACACTCAGACTGGATGACAAACTCATTACGTTACAGATATACATCAAAGAGCTCTGTTCCCATTCTAACAATACTTATGATGACTCAAGACTATAAAATCTTTTTTGCCTGTGATATCACAAATGCCATCGAAACATTCCTACCTTATCAGCGAAGTCCCTTAAATCTTTCTCACGCACGTATATCAGAGGTCTAATGACACGCAAGTCGTTTTCCCTGAAGCATTGAGAATCATAAATATCTCGCTTTGTATATAATATTACAATGTTACCTGACAGTATAGCAAGCCTTCATTGTACGCAAGAAACCATTATGGAAAGTAGACATGAGGAAACTAAATAAAGTATAATGTACCTTTGAAAAACTATTTAAAGGAGACAGGATTAAACAAATTAACTTCGGTTATTTGTGACATTCGATCTATTTAGCTTGATGATAGGTAAGGGGGTATCGTTATGTAGAATCTCTCCACCTTTCTGCAGCGTCATCGAGATGCTGGCCTAACGCAACCACATTATAATTTTCGCGACGTGCGCATGCGTAGATTCGACCACGCTTCATTCTTGAACAAAAGCTGCAAATTGATTCGCACACAGGTAAATCCATCGCTGCACCAATGATATCTATATAAGCGTAAGGTTAATTGTTTAAAACGATTTGATTACATGAGTTTTGTTTACAAGCATGACATTTATAAGCATATTCATGCAGTTGCCCATAAAATAAAATGCAGTTGAATTAAACATACATAATTTCGTTTTTGTGCCGTACATTTCAACCCTCGGCAAGGTTACGTCCTTACCATTCAACAACAGCGCTTCAATATTAGAGAAAGTATTTGGCTCATTTTGGCTCCCATCGTTTAAATCAGAAAGAGTTTATAAATACTTAAGTACTTAAATAATGGCGTGATCAAAATGATCAATACCGAATGAAGGCAACCTAGAAACATTCTAACCAATCAATACCTTGAGATTCATAAAAATATTCCACATTTAATTTCTTCAGGTATTCTTTCAATGGGCTTGGATCGTAACCTGAGCTCTTTGGGTCGACGGTCATCGCTCCAAACTCAAAATCAACGCCCTGAAAAACATGTGTAACATTATTCAAGATTTATTATAAAACATTCATTAGAAACATTTCATGTTGTTAAAAATGCTTAAAATTCACTTGATTGGTCGAAATAAGTTCTTTTTCGGCAATAAAAAATCATGTTAGCTGTAAAAGAATTGCTAATGGAAAACAAAAATTGGATTTGGTTTGAAAAACGTTTTGTGCAAAGGGATACCTTTTTGCGTGCGACGAACTGATACTGTCGAATGACGTGTAACATAGAGAGAGAGTCCTTACCACCTGACAAACACAATAATACACGGTCCTTGTCCTGAATCATATTGAACTCCTCAATGGCCTGAAAGAAACAAAAACATTTCTATTATGATTGCCTAAAAAGTGAAACGCAAAAAATGTAATTAGTTTAAAAACATAAACATTACATTAAATCTAAAAACTGTATTTTTTCAAAATAGCTAACAATCTCTCCTCCAATCCTTTGGCTCTTTGAGAAAAGATCACTGAAATAAAAATAAACAAACATTTGTGAGGCATTCAACCGTTACCTACCTCAGACGCGTTCGAAAATAGAGACTTTGATGGATTGTGAAACCGTGTTTCTTTCGGCTCAACATTTTTGTGAAGAATATCTGCTTTCTTTGTAACATCCAGTTCGCATATAGGAGGAGTAACGTTAGAACTTTCTACAGACAGCTCTTGTATATCGTCAGTTTTATTAAGTGGTGCATTTCCATTACCAATATATTTGAGATCACAAGCTGTATTGATTAGATTAACATTCACCCCTGAGCAATTACAATAATGAAGATTTACAGGGGTTGGTGGAATTATCGCTCTGTTTGTAGAAGGTAACACACGACCAGGGAAGAATGGCAAGCGATGTGTCTGTGAAGACTTGTTGTTGATGTGTTCTTGAGCCTCTGAGGGAAGTAGAAACCACCTGAGAGCTTCCCCCTCTTCACCGAGAAGTAGAGACTGATCGCCACATTTTGATTGTCCCTGGATAACAGGAAGAATGCATCACAGAAATATTGAAGGTTAATTTGGTTAATTCACCAACATCCGATTTGAATGCGTTAAAACAAAAGATTTAAACTCTTTCTGAAAACTTTTGCATACCTTTTTAACATTCATAAACATGTCTTTGGCTTCATCTAAGATGCTCTAAATGATGATGAAGATGTTTAACTCAAACATGTCTTTGGCTTCATCTAAGATGCTCTAAATGATGATGAAGATGTTTAACTCAAACATGTCTTTGGCTTCATCTAAGATGCTCCAAATGATGATGAAAATGTTTAACTCAAACATGTCTTTGGCTTCATCTAAGATGCTCTAAATGATGATGAAGATGTTTAACTCAAACATGTCTTTGGCTTCATCTAAGATGCTCCAAATGATGATGAAAATGTTTAACTCAAACATGTCTTTGGCTTCATCTAAGATGCTCTAAATGATGATGAAGATGTTTAACTCAAACATGTCTTTGGCTTCATCTAAGATGCTCCAAATAATGATGAAGATGTTTAACTCAAACATGTCTTTGGCTTCATCTAAGATGCTTTAAATGATGATGAAGATGTTTAACTCAAACATGTCTTTGGCTTCATCTAAGATGCTCTAAATGATGATGAAGATGTTTAACTCAAACATGTCTTTGGCTTCATCTAAGATGCTCCAAATAATGATGAAGATGTTTAACTCAAACATGTCTTTGGCTTCATCTAAGATGCTCTAAATGATGATGAAGATGTTTAACTCACGTCAATCTAGAAAACACAACAAGTTTTTTTGTTCACACCAACCTGTAATGTTCCATTATATGACAAACTTTCATCTTTGGGGCATAGTATTTGACTTTGCAATAACTTAATAGATCCAATCCATTTTCGATCTTTGAAAACCTAGACAAAAGTTAAATCCAAAAATTATACCCACTAAAAGCTGGTGACTTTCCGTTCCTGTTAAAGTATGATGCAACAATAAGCTGCAATCAAGTTAAATCGTTCCATTTTATTACGACATAGTAGGGGACCAAATTACCTGATGTTTTTTGTGTTTCCATTCGCCCGTCTCTGGGTTGAACATGTACTGTTAAAATAAACCATTCAAAGAATTAAATGTTATTTGATGGAAAAACTTATTGATATTATTTTGCAATTTTCAACCCATAATGGGTAGTTGAAATTTATATCAACAAAATGCAATAAAATTACTCTATTAAATGTAAAACTATAAAATGTGTTTTAGGTGAGAATAATTTTAATGTGATTTTTAAAAAATTGGCCATTATATATATATAAATGTTTATAGTTATTTATTGTAACAAGACACTAAATTTTCATGTTTATACAACAATATTCTATTTACCAAAGGTAGTAACTTCCAACCATATGTTGCTACCATGTCTACGGCTTTCAGAACATAGTCTATTTCATCATCAGAGAAGAAGTATGGAAGATTGATTCGAGTGAATCCTGGACTAAATTGAGAATTGTGCGTTGGGATGCATTTAATCATATCTTCAAGATTGAAATTTTAAAAAGAAATGAACAATTCTTGTACTGCCGTAATCACAACAAATTACATCTATTTTTATTTTCCTTTTCACAACTTTTTATTAATTTTTAACATTTCAAAACTGTTTTTTTTATGAACTGAAATTGTTGAAAGATCTCATACCGCAATATCTCTTTGTCGGAACATTCTCGATGCCGTCGCAGGTGTTTACGATCTAAGCGTCTACACAAAAACAATTTAACTGAAACATGTTAGAAAATGTAGGATTTTTGTAAACAAATGATTGATATGGATCTGATATAAAATTCTTGAGATAAAGATAACATAAGAACAGAAAGATGTCCTAAAATCAATACAGTTAACTGTTATAGAATAGTATTTATGTTGAAAAATGTTCAACAAGTAATGTAACCATTAGCTGCATACTGATCTTCCAAAAGTAAGTGTTCAATTTTTAATGCCATGTCTTCAGACATACCAAGTAACCTCTAAAGTTCATAAGAATCATCAGTTCTGATCAAAATTTAAAACAATATGCATGTCCTGCACAACTAACCTGCGCATAAGGTCCTGCACAAGCACACCCACCTCTTGATTGAATACCAAACATATCATTGAGTAATGTAGACACATAGTTATGATGCAGTAACCGACCGGAAGAATAATGGTAAATGACAAACGAGAAGATTGGAAGTTTTTTGGTTATTTCTGAACCCAATACAATAAGGCTATTATTGGTTTTCCAAACACGGGAAGCTAAACTAAAAAGAAGGAAATTGTAAGAGCGACAGTTAGAGAAATAATTTTTAAAAACAAACTGTTGCAAAGCAAAGAATGCAATGACGATTTTGAGAAAACAGTTGAAGGAAACAATGACAAACCTTAACAACTCTTGGTCCCTTTTTCTTATCTGTTTCTCACCAACTAGCTAAAAATGTTTTCAATTTTAATAGTTTGACTTCTTAAATGAAATAAATAAATCAGTGCAGTATACAGTGAAAAAAATAAACAAAACACTAAAAGAGAATACCGCCTATTGAATTAAAATCTTGCACCTTTTTGGTGTGGAAAACCAACCCCGCTCGAATAGAGCCAATAATAGACGGTGTTCCGCCCTCTTCCCTAGTTTCAATATCTTTCAAATAACGATGTGTGGATTCAGTTACCTGCAATATATATATTTACAGATTATGAAAGGAAAACAGGAGAAGAATCCATGAACTATTACAGTAATGTTATGTTGACACAGTAAAAAGGCTTACATAGAACACAGTACCACCACCACTGTTCAATGGGATTGGATTTGTGAATAGGTTTTTCTTTGCAATTAACAGACCTAAAAAAAATAATAAGAAAATGAAATATGAACATGAAGTATGCATGTAATAAGTTAGATAAGCAAATACAATTGTAAAACTAGCTATATAAACCATGTGAAAATTGTACAAATCAAAGTTGATAAAAAAAATTGCAGAAAAGTAGCAAAAATCCCTTAAATCAAGTCTGGTCAACATGGTGCTGTTAGCTTACAACTTATCATCAAGATTATGTTTGTTATCTTTATTTATTATGAAGATTGGATATACCTGGAGAACCTGGACCACCAACAAATTTGTGCGTAGATATAAAGACAGCATCTTTGTAACCTAAACTAGAAAGAGGACTGGTGCATATACAGCAAACGGGATCACTTAACATACCCAACAGTAGCTGGATTCATATCGATATCAACATAAGGCCCTGAAGATATAAAATTACAAATAAGAGTTGACATCTTGAAGATATCTCTTTTTTCAGAAATAATATTATAGTTCGCAATTATTAGTGCTAAAAGTTCCTTTGCTCAATATCAAAAAATATTTTGTAATAAGAATATCTAATAGTCTGTTTAACATTTCTTAATGCTCTTGTTAGGTCTAGACTAACTTAAATACAAGGCACATGGCTTAAAATGCTAGTGTTTCATTTACACTACCACAATCTCATCAATTTTAATAGAAAGAGTCGTCACTAAGAAGGAACTTGACTGGTCTCTGTTTAAAAAAAAAACTGTTTCAGTAAACAAATAACTATTCAATTAATTTTCACATCTTACATCTTCTATGAAATTGCCCAATCATATCAGTATTGATAAGCAATTATAAAAACGAAATTTTTAAAGATGGTTTTTTACCTGCAGCTGCATAGTCAAAAAAAGCTAATGCACCATGTTGATGCAAACAGGTTGCTATGGAGATGGTATCAACTAGAACGCCAGTGATATTTGAAGCAGCCGAGAAACTTCCAATTAAAGGACGTCCACAATTTGTGTAGGTCTGAAATGTTCAATATAAGGTTAGTGTGTATTTATGCGTAATAGAAAAGTGATTTCATTTGCGTGTTTCATCATTCTGCAAAAACTGTTTATTCCTACCAATATGCTTGACCGCATGGATTGAATGTCAATAAGTCCTGTGCCTTGATTCTCATGTGTCCACACAATCTATGTAAAAGATGATGGAAGAAATTTAAAATGAGAATTTTTTTGGTGTTTGTTTTGAGAAAAAAATCGTAAGCAAAACGATTCCATAAAGTGAAAGAAAAAGTAGAATTTACTTTGATATTTACAAACCTCAGCGCCAATTTCTTTCCATGGCAACAGGTTAGAATGATGTTCGTACGGGCTCACAAACACTACCTGAAGAACGTTTACACATGAGGTAATTGAATATGTATATTATATAATATCTTGAAGGAAAGAGTGTATTTACATTTAGTTAGTGACCAAATGATTTCTATACTGTATTTATATAATTACAATGAATCACGGAAAATGTATCAACAGATTGTAAAAAGCTTTTCTCACTTACAGGAGATTGTTTGAGATCGAGGCTGTGAATGAGCTTATGTATAGCAGATGTACATCCATCTCCAGTGAATATAACAACGTCGTTTTCACTCGCATTCACTGAAGAACGAATTATGTCCCTAAAAAGTAGTGATTTAAGTTAAAAGTGGAATTATATTAGCCTTCTATTTTAAAAATTCCTTGTAAAGGAACTCAGGTAGTGTAAGGAAAACCATTATTTCATCTTATAAAACATGAGGATCTGATTGAGAAGTCTTTCACCAACCTTGCTTCATAACGTAGCATGGTGGTTTGAAGAGACGTTACACTGACAGTTGTGTGCGTGTTACCATAGTGTGGATATACATTTTCCAAAATGTAGTCTTCTATGAACTGTAGACACCTTAATGTCAAATTACTTTAAGTAGAAAAGAAAATGTCTCCCTATTTTGCGGACTTACCTACCAGATGCAGTGTAGTCACAGTAAATCACTGAAAAGTAATAAAAAAAATAGATACACAAATGTCAATGCAAATGAAATTATCCTGAATTATTTTCAATAACTCCTGAATGCCTATATGCGTATATAGGGAGTATATATGCCCAAGCTCAATATAAATATAATATAAATTGGGTGGCACAGAAAATTACAAACAGACAAATAAACATCGGGAAATTCTCATATTAATCTGAGACACATTTAAAAATAATTTATTTTTCCTTTGAAATTACCTTTTCGTAAACCATATGGTCCCACGAAAGTCAAATCCTTGCCGATAACATTAATGTTGATGAAATTGAAAATCTCTTTGTTTCCTTCTTTATCGCCATCATCACTTTTGTTCCAATCTATTTTCAACGTTTTTGGGAAGGCATCATGAAATTTTCTGGCTCCTTGTGATGTCATGGATGTATCTCAACTGTTCTTTTAAAACAATTCACTTCAAATTAGAAGTATTACAAATTTATATAAAATTTCTGTTATGTTCTGACAGACTCGCAATATTTAAATCAGCCATAATTAAATATAATTTGAAACAAAATTTTGGAATAAGCCAACGTCTATCAGAAAACTGTTAACAATTTACCATTCATAACCAATTTATTATAGTATAACAAACCTAGTACAGTTTATTAGGTGCAAGAGTGGTAAAAATAAATTCTGTACATAAATGCCACACATATTTCAATCAATTACATTTGTAAATTACAAAAACAAAACAATATAAAACTAGTTGATTTCGCAACTTAAAAATAATAATTCCCATCAATAATCAGTTAAAGTCAGTATATATGTACCCGACAGAAAATCTCGCTTATCGAACAAGAGGGCTTTGTTTCAAATGCAACAACAGACCTCTCATGCGAGATACATCTTTTGTATTTTTGCTAAACTTTGGATTGAAGTCGCAGAAGCGAGCCGTCTTCTCCCATTCATTGCCGGGTTTTGTATCAGTCATTTCTTCTATGAACTGTTGTTGAGCTGCTTTGTTTTCATTGGAAACCTTTTCAAGCTGTTCATTGTACCTGTTGTACCAATCCTCCAATTCCTTCTTGGCTTTATCTCTCCAACTTTGACTGGCCTCATTTTCCTCCTCTTCCTAAAATATCAATGAACTCAAACATTGGTTGTGACATTAAAAATTTATTTCAAAGTAGAAGTTAATTAGAATTGACTAAGAGTGATAACACACTACGTACCTGTTTACTCAATGAAGCAGCTTTCTCTTCCCGCCATTTCTTCAGTGACTCCGGTTCTTCAACGGGTGTTTGCATTACTGGTATGATTGGTGTGGATCCACTTGTGTCAAAGTCATCCTGTGGAACAGTGGGACCATTTTGAAGGTCATCCATGAAATTTGTGTCATCATCTTTCACAGAATCTATGAACTGATTTTCATCAATTCCAAGTTCCCTGAGTTGGTCTTCTTCTTGTTGCAAAAATTCAGCAGCTGGATCATCCCCTAACAAATCTGCCATTGTAAATATATTTATGTTTCGACCTAAAATATTTGAGACAGATAGATCAGTCTTCTCATTATTAAAATTGTTGCCTACGCAAAAAAATTGCGTACGCGAATACGATTTTTACTGCTTCGCGTAGACATATTTTTATGTTTTGCCGTACATAATTTGTCGTTTGGTCTACATTAAGACAAACTAACACAGTTATGCTTTCTCATTGAACTAATGAGTGCAATTTTAATGGGTTATATAGCTAGACTAGTAGACTTCCGCTGCAGTGCTCCAATTAATTGTTCAAAAGGCTAAACCAAAGAGGCTAGAGGCTAAACCAAACCGTGGAAAACATCTATAAGCGCTCTACTTTCAGGCGAGCTAGAGTAGTAAAATCTTCGATCAATCATGCTGGTTTCAATGCAAAGAGTTCGTCTCGATTTAAACGTTAATCGCACAGCTAAGTTCTTTGTTAGCTCTTCAATTTATCTTCGGAGATTTTCGAGCGCCCGTAACGATTATAAATACTTTATATTCTCGTGTATTATTCCTTTGAGAAAAAATTTTCTTTAAAGAAATATTTAATCCAAATTAAGTTAGGAATAAATACTTTATGTAAAGCTAATAGATATTTAAAGATATAAAATGTCACGGCACATATTTTCACTAGCAAAATAACTTTAACAAGTTAAAATACGACGACTTCTTAGTGATAATTATGTCTTCTTGAAATTAAGAAAAAGTGCAAAGTTAAAACCTAGCTGTCATGTCTATTTTCTTCAGAGGCTAATGCATGTTTATTGGTTTTGTGAATATGTTTCATTCTTTTTTGTAAACAAAACTGAATGTTTCGTTGTGGTTTGATCTTTTTTCTTCCATGGAATGCAGCATAGTTCTTCTGCATTTTAAAGTTTTATGTAAACAAAACTGAATGTTTCGTTGTGGTTTGATCTTATTTCTTCCATCTAAATGCAGCATAGTTCTTTTGCATTTATCTGTTAGTGAATTCTAATTTGTCGAGGCCTGACTTTAACAACAGAAATAGTATATGAGCTTCTCTCCAATGTGCTGATTGCTTTATGCCATTCCAGCATTGGTCCGCCCTCTGCCGCAGTGAAAAAGTAGTTATGTATCGTCTAGGATCTACACTTAAGTATAGTGACTGGTCCCTTTAGGGATGAGTAACTTGTGGCATAGTTCCAACTGGTTACTGCGATATGACCGCTTCTTTGACACGCCAGGTCATTAGGGGGTCAGGATGTAGACACAGCATGCTCAGATTTTTCTGAAACCACGTTTTTCTTTTTTTCTAAATGCGTACATCAGATATGTTACGGTTGACTTTTGAAAATTACAAATTCAGGTACGTCATCGTACATTTTGCACACTTCGAATCATAGATATAAAAGTTAAATACATCTGGCGTACGCAAAAAAAATACGTACGCAGACGTTCCTACACCAAGGTTGTCGTACGTGCCGGCAAGCGGGTACACGCCAGAACGTACACGAAAATGAGAAGATTGATAGATCAGCACATTTGTTAACTTTAGATATTTAAACAATGGAACGTGAGAATTTATGTAAAGTTGTTCACACGTATGTTTTGATTTCTACTTGCGTTACAAATCAAAATTTAAATGTCAAACTTTAATAGAGCAACTTAATTTTGGGTGGTGAGTCTCCTTTCACAACAATATTAACACTGATTCACTAACTACTTTGCTTTGACTGCTGTGCATTACGACTCAAACAGATAGTGATCGACTATTTCAAGCTGTTATGCCACAGGTCAATGCTAAGTTTTGTTATGAATTTCTTGTTGAATAAAACCTTTATCAAGAGGTCTGACTTTACTGAACGTGTTATGTTTCAATATACTTGAGTTCATTAAAATTTGTATACTGCAACACTCTTAAGCGCTCGTGAAAACTACTGTTAGAAACTGTTATTTACTAGAAAGTGCATCAAGCTTTCAAAATTTTGAAAGAAAATTCCACCCACATTATCGATTCCTAAGAATAAAATAATATTTCAAACAGAAAGAAATATTTAAAACATATCAAAGTTACAGAGCAGACACAACAACTTTGCAGTTTCAAAAACAGTTTCATTATCTGATAAAATGCATTTTATTTGTTTGCTTGCGATAACATTAGAGAGGTGTCGCCTATTTGCGGACAGTCTTTCTAAAAACAGTCCTGTCGCCTTACGGTTTGCCAACAATGCTCAAAAACATTGTGAATCAATGCAAAATAATCACGGACTTTGTTTTTGCTCAGTTCGCAATAATACCATACTCCCGTTAAATTTTTTTATTTAATTCTGTGGTACTAGGTGTAATCGCCAAATTGCGGTCACGTTGCCGATTACCGGACAGTAAATTTTTAACACAGAAAATCACTTTTTAGCCTATTGCCAAACTTCTGACGTAAACCAAAAACACAAATGGAAGTAAAGGAACATCATCACTATATATAATATTAAAATAAAAATAGGAGGAACAAATTTCGAGCAAGCATTTTGAAAGGCACTTTTAAAGCTACCAAAGAAACCCCGATCTGTCGGCTGAAGAGCGTGGGATGCATGTGGTGGAAACCTGAAGAGAAATATATTGTTCCCTTTGCAAAATATAGTTGTGTGATAGTCAATATGCGATCCATGGCCGTCAATTAAAAGTACTACTGGTCGTAGTGGTGGAATACGCTTCACAAAATGGTTGGTAAGCCATCCGTAGAACTGCGGAATTTCCATCCAGCCATTTTTTGTAAAGCCTAGGTACACGTTTTTACAAAATCCAATCGCATATTCTGGGTTAAAATTTTTCCCAGGGAACAAAACTTGAGCAGGTAAAACAGTTCCATTTGCGCATATACATTGCAAAGATGTAATTTAAGTTTTCTTGCTGCTAACAGTTTGAAAGTTTCTTTTAGATGTACTGTCAACGCACACTTTTAGTGATGTAGCTGACTGCAATGGAAAGCCTGTTTCGTCACAGTTAAAGACTTGATCAGTGGATGCAATAGAGTTTCTTGAGCAAAACTCTTCCCATTCTGTAAACCAGGCATATATACTCTCTTCTGAGCAAGCCATTGCTCTCGCTTGCTCTAATTTTTCCGGCCGTGACATTTTGATGCGTGGGTGACGCCTCAAAAATCCATAAAACCAAGTTTTTCCAGGCCTATTTTCATTAAATTCATTAACTTTTGAGCCGGATTTATCAAGGTACAACTTTACGGCCTCTTTAATTTGTCCCGGAGTTCTAGGGAATCCCATTTGCGCCATGTTTACGACCCATTCGGCAAACCTAGATTTAAAAAATATATATTTTGCTTTATACCATATGTACAAATACCTATTTTGTAATAGTATATGAGATTTATGCTTATTTAGATATGTATTTCATATTTAGCTGCCATTCACGACATGAAATACACAGGTTTTTTTATAAGAAACTAAGTAATGGTCCTAGTAGTTCCAGTTTCTTAATTTTGGGAGAGGTTACGTATCAAAAGTTTCTTAAATAGTTTCTTAAATCATAAAATATAAATAAATGTAAATAAATATAATGTATAACACTTGCGAATTGTGTTCAAAGAAGATGCGAAATATAGAGCGATGTTTAAGAAAGTTTCTTTGAAACAAGCATCTTCGTTCAGACAAAAGAAAGTTTCTTTGAAACAGGCATCTTCGTTCAGACAAAAGAAAGTTTCTTTGAAACAAGCATCTTCGTTCAGACAAAAGAAAGTTTCTTTGAAACAGGCATCTTCGTTCAGACAAAAGAAAGTTTCTTTGAAACAAGCATTTTCATGCAGACAACAACAGTTTCTTTTGTTTGAGGGCATCTATAGATCTAGTTTCTTATAAACAAGTTTCTTATAAAAAAAACAAAACGTGTAACGGATTTAAAAAAAATATTAAAATTTACCTTGTTTTTTTTTCTGCCTTATTCATATTGGTTTTCCTTCCTCGTTTCGTGATGGTATCCTCGCTTTTACCGGATTTCTTATCGTAAATCGTTGATTTCGGCACACTATATGTAGCGGATGCTTCGCGAATACTCATTCCACCTAAAATTAGTAAAACCATTGTTTAATTCGAACATTCGTTAATTCGAGCAGGATTTCCTAACGTGTTCGAAATATGCATACTGATAAAATAGCGCATGCATACTGTATATTCATTATTTTCGTAAAACCGTAAAACTAAATAAAGTTTACTCTCGCGAATCACAAAATATTTGACTAGTTTCACGAAGATACAAATCTTATCTCTAGTATGAAATTTTTCAATATTTTATGTAAAATAATATATATTAACGTAAAAACTTACCTTTTACTGCTTCTAAAGCACTTTTCAGTTGTTCTTCAGTATATACAGCAGATTTTCGTTTTGGGTGCGTACCTCCGGCCATTACGTAAAAAAAGTTTTCAGAAATTGCGAGCGTGTCCGTATAATGGCGACGTAACAAAGAATAGACCAGTAAGGAATATCAATGAATTTATAATGGAAGTATGGGTCTGGCCATAAAAACTTCGATTTTGTTTACGATAAAGGACATGAGTACAAGGTTGCTACATTTTAAAAAAATACTTCGAAACCACTACGAATATGCTGCAAACAGCATTTTTTCTAGACGACTGATTTTTATTATTTACGATGCGCGCGTGATGTTAGTAATGTTCAAAGGATTTTTAGTTATAATAGTTTACATTAACATGGTACGTTATGGAAGTTTATATTTTTTGAAAACATTAAATATCCTACTTTTCAATTATATTAACAGATCAAGCGTTTTAATGAAGAAAAATGTATTAAATTGAGAATTTTTGAAGTGTCTGGTATATGGCGATGTCCATAATATGGCGAACCCACTCTATAGGCTATTTTCTGCTAAATTTTCAGTGAATTACTATTGTTCTCACTTGTTTTCGACCAGCGTGTCAGCACAAGATATTGACTAAACTTAGAAAGGTGAAGAAATTCTCAGGTTTAAGATTGGAGTTCGGATTCGGAAGGTGACTTAATGCTCCATTTTATATATCTTTTACAAAAAACACCTTATTATAAAAATTGTTTAAACAACTAGGCAAAATCATGAAAAGAAGAATAGATAGACTCAGAACAATTTCATAACCGATTATAATATACAATATAAGGTAAGCTTAAATTTAATTGAATCTTTAAAATTACATATATATTACATATTACTTTATATACTTACACTATAACCAATAATATGGAAACATATGGAGTAAACATTAACTAATAAAACGTTTTTGACAAGACTTCAACTATAGCACTGCCACTGTAATTTATGAACAACACAACTGTGTTGACAGACGCAAGGGACAACCAGAACAATCTGAGACACAAATCTCCAAAAAAATTAAAAACATTAAGGCCGACAGAATTTACAAAATCATTTAAACATCAGAAAGTGTTTTCCCTGCCATCTTGATCATAAATAAATGGATAAAATTGTACGATGACAACTAATTTTGTTACCATTTTGAACACATTCGATGATTACACAATGTGCATTTTCAGACTCCCTTGATACTTTAAGACGTGATGGAAATCAATCGGGATTATTGTTGCAAAAAGTGACGTCATTGATGCCTTTGGACTTTCAAGCGTATATGTATTTAAGTTTTTTATTAAATAAAAACAAAGAAAAAAACAAAAGCTTATACGATTATTCTCTATTTTTGATAAGGTGATGCATTTAATAACTATTATACTGTCTGTCGGTCGGTCTACAATCTTCTAAAACCCATGGACTTATTTACATGAAATTACATACTCTCTGTCCGAGAGTGTTCTGAAGGGTATAGTTTTCGTTAAACAGAAAGAAGGAAATTTAAGGGGTAGACTTTTCACAATCTCCTCCAAAGTTCCGCAGTGTCTCAATTAATTCTATTTTGACGACCGAAATAAAATCGTTGCTGGTCGCCGAAAAAGGGGGGGGGGGGGGGGGGGGGGGGCGCCACCCCCTAAATCCGCCACTAGTATTAATTATATAAGATTGTACTTTTATTTTTGTTCACTCTTAAGATCGCTCATAGAACTTTTTTGAGTCGGAATATAAGTTTTCAAATAACTTATAATGCTTCACATTTTATTTATTGAATAGTATTTTTATTTGTGTTTACCCGGAAGCAATTATCTAGGATAAATGACTTTTTCATTACTGTTTGCATATATACAGTAACAATGTATTTCCTATTAGATGTTCAGGTTTGCTTTCAGTTAGCTTTGTGGAAACCGCAAAGGCGCCAGCTTTTTTACCGATGTCGGGTACTTTTCACAGATGCCAATGGAGTTGCTAGTCCAGGAGTATTAGACTTTGAGGTAGAAATAAATATGCTAAAACTGAATTTTTCAGGATAGGTCCCTAATGTTGTCTGAAACAACATACTAAAAGTCCCCGGGTTTCCCGCGTGTGCTTCCACCCATTTAGGCCATTTTTCAAAATGGCCGCCATCTTAGTGATAATTGTCATATCTTGGTAACCGGTGAGTCTAAATCAATTATTTTGGTGTCAAAATACTCAGAAGACCCATATTTATATTCACTTTAATGGAAAAGTTTAACGAAAAATTACCCGAAATGCCATTTTTGACCTTTGACCCTAAGACGGGATACCACGATATCTCATTAACGACTAGCCGTAGAAAATTAAAAATGGTTTCAAATTATTCAGAATACCCAACTTTCTATTTGCTCTAATGAAAGAAAAATATCAAAACCCTATAGAAAGCCAGATTTTGACCTTTGAACTATTGACCTGGTGATAATTACATTTATAGAAATAACATTGATCAGTAGGCGTGTATTAGCAGATTTAGCGTAAAAATACTCTAATTTTTATATTTACTCTTATAAAAAAGTTGAACGAATATTATATTTCGACCTTTGACCTTAAATTCGCAATTAAATGTTAATGTCTAAACAATGGCTTGTGAAAATTTCAAATGTTTGTTTGTATTGAATCTAATGATATAAATGTTGTATTATACTTTAAGAAAATACTTGGGGCTCAGATAGCATGTGATATAGCAGTACATCTTCTTGGAACGCTGGTTTTCTCATGGCCCTTACTTTTTATAATACCTTCCATAAAACATTTCAATGTATCTGGAACAAGAACATCTTCTTCTGTGATCACACTTGGGGATGGGTATGTATCACAATCATACACTCTAAGCCTAATATCTTCCCTTATGATTGATGCAGCTGTTTCTACTATCCGCCTTTTTTCATTTGCTGGATCTGAACATTTTAATTTGTACCATTTTTCATGTAGAATGGCATGGGCAGCATCACTAAAACACACAACACTAGGTTTTCCAGAGACATTTGTTATAGTTATTTTTGTGCCATAGTGCTCTAAAAACTTTGACTGCAAGTGTTTTATAGTGTAACCCTTATGTCCATCAAGATACATTTCCATCAACTCAAGCAGCTCCGCTAGGGAGTACTGGCACTCATCATTTTCATCTAAATAGTTGCAGAGTTTCTGAAAAGCTGCAGATTTATACTCATTCTCAGGCCTGCCACGTGGACGTTTGCAAGATTCATCTTGTACGTTATGAAGAAAAAACCGTAGTCGATAATCAGTATGGTATACGGACTCAACAGCAATGAGGTCAATGCAACTTTGTACTCGAGCTAATACAGTCTTTCCAAATTGATCATTATGCTCATTAGCTCGTTGTAAAATGTTTTCCCGTAATTCTATTGTCTCAACTTTACTTACAGACCTTCTACGCTTTAAACTGTGTTTAACAGGGATTTGTGCATCCTCTCCACAAAACAAGCAATCTTTTTTGAAGTCAAAAGCTCTTTCGGTGCAAGAACGTAATGTCTTCAAATCTTCAGAAGATGTTTTGACCAAATCACTTTTGTTCTGATATGACTTTATACTAGTTGGTCTAGTATACTGTTTTCTGCAACTTGTATGCAGTGACTGTGGCAGTGTCATATTTTTAAATTCAACATCCAACCCATCATCACGTGCTAGACTAGATGATATCAGTGTTTGAAGCCCTTTGGATGTTACCATTGATATATCATCGGCGGTAACAATTTCTTCCTTGCATATCACACATTCAGACATTAACCTGTGGAAAAGCAGTGCTGTGTAACATTCAACAAAAATCAAAATTTGATCTTTGTTTTATAAATCTATCTAATACCAAAAGTGTTTGCTTCTTTATAATCGTTATTCAAACAAAACAACTTCTTTATTTATGTAGAGTGCCTAGACCTTAATCAGAGTCAAAGTCCTATTACAGTTTTGTAACCAACTAATTTTGATGGCCTAGTCAATTAGCCTAGGCCCAAATTTAAAGTATATATTGGAATAAAATCTAAATCTTCAGTTTATTTATAGGTAAAATGTATCTGGAAAACATTTTTCACAAATATATATTTTCACATCTCACCTCGTCCTTTGTTTTTTTCTATTATCATCCATATTCAAATTAGAAGGAAACTTTCAACCAACCAACAAGACAACACCAGCAATGAATTATGGGTAATTTTATATGGGAAGCCAAAAAGGACAATTTGGAGCATACACAATAGATAAGAGGAAATATAAAAAATGGTGTTCTGTGTATTTTGATACTAAATGATATTTCTATCACCAGGTCAATAGTTCAAAGGTCAAAATAGGGGTTTATACGGGGTTTTTGATATTTTTCTTTCATTAGAGCGAATAGAAAGTTGGGTATTCTAAATAATTTGGAACCATTTTTAATTTTCTACGGCTAGCCGTTAATGAGATATCGTGGTATCTCGGTCTTAGGGTCAAAGGTCAAAAATGGCATTTCGGGTAATTTTTAGTTAAACTGTTCCATTAAAATGAATATAAATATGGGTCTTCTGAGTATTTTGACACCAAAATAATTGATTTACACCCACCGGTTACCCAGATATGACAATTATCACTAAGATGGCGGCCATTTTGAAAAATGGCCTAAATGGGTGGAAGCACACGCGGGAAACCCGGGGACTTTTAGTATGTTGTTTCAGACAACATTAGGGACCTATTCTGAAAAATTCAGCTTTAGCATATTTATTTCTACCTTTGGCCCATTTTTTGTCTAATACTCCTGGACTATGCGTGCAGTTTTTGCAAATTACTATTTTCCGCGTGTGTTCTGAGTGGATTGGTTGCTATAACAGCGGTTTGTGCCATAATGCAAACTGTTGGAAGCTCTGCTGGTCAAGGATCATCAGTTAAAATCGGAGGTAAGTGTAGAAACTTAAACAAAGTAATAAAAAATGGAAGAAGATTTAAGTGAGTCTTGAATATCAAACCCCGTTTCTTGTATAATAATATGCCTCCTACAGCTTAAGTTATTCGGCGGAAATGCATAAAGAAATCATAAAGTGTAAAACAGTGTAATAAATAATATTTTAGCAAACGAGTATTATTTTCTCATCGACGATCCGGTTGGTTGCATTGGCATCTATTGTTTTGGGGGAATATGGGGCATGATTGCTGTAGGGTTGTTTTCCGAGCATGATACTGTGGTTCAGTTCTCAGTACGGCATCTTCAAAGAAAGAAGTTTCAAGCTGCTGGGAGAGCATCTAGCTGCTTGTCTGTTGTCATTGCTCGGCCCACTATGACCACATTTTGCCAGGTTATTTGTTTGTCGCATGTAAAATTTAAGATTTATGTTATATAGACCGTTCACAATTATTTTGAAAACTAATTGTAATTGTTTCATTGTAACAAATCTGCTTTTAATCAAATCTCCCAGTAGATAGCAGCATTTTCATTCTGTTTAAACTGTTAGTTGGTTGTGAAAGACAAGATTGCGATGCTCGTTGAAGAGTAAACTGCTATGTGCGGACTATGTGGAACACGGTATTGTCGAAGACAAGTTGGTTTTTTACAGAGAGGGTGGTACCAGTAACCATGCTTTCGGGAAAAGGGTTGACGAAGTGGATGAATCCGTGATGGATCTGCTACTAAAATTGAAAAAGGAAGCGAAACAGATACGCCAACAAAAGCTGTCGGGAATCTCTACCCTCTCAGTTATCGTCGGTGCACCACTGGTCAACCTCTCTCTGCACATACAACCGTGTAAAGACGAATGAGAAAATTTTTTAGTTTGTCGAAATGATTATGCTTTTTTGAAAAGTTTTAACTATTTACGAAGGAAACCAACAAACTGATAATTATTGATATAAATAGTTATATTTTGTTATCTGTGTTAAAACAATTCACATATATATAATATATATAGGAAGTAATCATTAGCCATTATAAGGATAAAAAATATATAATAAAATTGCTTTCGTATATTAAATGTGTGCGCTTCGACTATAGGGCGCCTATCTTCGGCAAGCTGAATACATTTCCGTTCTGATAGCCATTGAGTAGGTCCAGAGCGTCCAACTGTTTCTTCAGTTCGTCTGGGTACATGTTATGATCGGAAAACACACTTTCCGAGCAGCTTGTACGTCTACTTCGCGCTCTATGCGTCTGCATGATCAGATATTCATCTGAGGTTTTGCGTGGCATCATGAAGTTCTTGCGCTTCTCCGGTTGTTCGTGGCACGGCCGCTCGAAGTTGCACGTTTTTCTCGTAGACACAAAGTATGTGTGTTTGGAGTATAGTTTTTGCATGATGGTAGGCATGACGTCACGATCGCGCGCGAAAAACACAAACTCTTCGTGGTGTTTTATTTCCCTGCAAAATTAAAGTGATTAAAAATGTAAAACGAATCGATTCGATCGGAGATATATCTTATCCTTCCCATCGAATCGTTTTTTAATGGATTAAGGCTATCGATTTCAGTTTTATTACGTCAGTTTTTACCAGATCTCACATTACCTATAGGTGGCTGGACTTATGTGAACTTTACCGCTCTCGCTCGTCGATTCCATTTTATTAGCGAATGACACGTTGTTGCCAAAGAGACAATAGCGAGGCATTCGTGTGCCTACAACACCGGCCACTACGGAGCCCGAGTGTATACCCACTCGTATCTAATGGTAAAGATAACAACATGATTTCTAAAAACATTAATGATTTGATTGGAATAATGCTAATGGATTGAAAATTAGCTGAATATTTGTCACACTTGTGCACATACATATAGAAATACCAGGCATACAAAAATCTAAAAATCGTGGCTACTATTTAAAATCACTGTTCAAACACTAGAATACAATACATACCCGAAAATACTAATAATAAAAAACAACAAATTGGTCTTAATTTAAATAATTTATCAATTTACCTCCACAGGGGATCCTGCCGGCGATAATACTTCCTTGGCGTGTCTGATCATATTGATACCCATGGTCGTTGTACACCTGCCGTGCTCTTTATCTTTCTGGTGGATTCCAGCTACAGCCATATACGCATCCCCTATCGTTTCTACCTAAACAATGTTTAAAAAGACAATGAAGCAAGTTTTATTGAAAGTATGTTAAAATTTGCAATTTCTATTTTTGTTATTAGTAGTGCTTTCCTTGAAATCTTATTTCTACATAAAAAAAGAATAGCAATATAAGGAATAAAAGGAAGTCGGCACCTTGTAGACTTCAAACGTTTCGCAGAGGAGATCGAATCCAACGTAAAGATTGTTCAACATGTCAGTAACATCTTCCGGATCCGACTTCTCGCATATCGAAGTAAAGCCTACAATATCTGTGAACAGGATGGACACTTCTTCTTTGGTCACTGCGGGCACCGGTAGATTTCGCATCAAACGCTCGGCCACATCTTTAGGAAAGATATCATCTAATATGTTCTCGGTGTTGATTTTACTTAGCGCTAGCTCTTTCGAGATTTCTTTTAGACGATTCGTTAAGATTTGTAGTTGTGTTTTTAAACTGTCCTGTTCATTTGTCCGCTCGTTCACCAACAAAACCTCCCTTGTAGCATCGTGTATGGGAATGTCGCTCAAAAATAACTTATTTTCGCCGTTTAACTGAGATATAAGGTCTACTTTAGGCGAGCCGATAAACCATAGACATTGAGAACACTCCAACTTCGCTATTTGACCTTTTAGCTGCAAACCGTTTTTGAAACCTTCTATCTGTATACCATCCACAGACGTTAAAATGAACGCTGTGTTCAGGTTGTTCTCTATAGATCCGTAGGTAAAGTTGATAATGGGACGGTCAATTTTGAAATAATTTTTAATGTTCAGCCCGTACTTGGGTATTAAATGCTCAAGAAATTTGTTTAAAGCCCCGCCTAACTGACAGATATTTAGGCGACTGTCTAGTATAATGTGAAAGGGAAAGATGTGGTCCATCTGAAATGGCTCCATGAACAGATCCTTTGACCGCGAAGACAACTGTAGTTTTAATGCTGACGGTTTTTTGACAAGTGACGTTACGGCTTTAATTGAAATCACCGAGTAATCAGTGGTGACTTTTCGCGATTCGTGTAAACTCACCCGCGTGCGCATTCCATATAAAACGCGTGCAGCTGCTTTAATGAAGCCAACAAGGAAATAATCCAAGCATTGTTGATCGCGGTTCCAATGATAATACAACATGAGTGTACCGCGGTTGTCCAGGGTGGCGTATATAGACGGCGCGTAATCATCGGCAATTTTCTCAATCTTATGAATGTGCTGTCGAATATCATCCATGTTGTTGATGAAGTCGCACAAGTTCGTCGCTATGGACTTCAAAACGTCGCCGTATTTTGTGCAACAAAACTCGAAGTAACGCGTACCGAATTTTTGCAGGAACAAGTTGAAGTTGATACCTAAACAGGGAGAAGACGACCAATTCGATACAACTCTGCATTTATCTCCTGTCCTTAACTTACGTAGATTCTTGGCGCTCGTTTTAAGAAGGTTGTGAGTGACTTCATCGTCGAATAAACTATGTTTCGGCTTCTCAAACATGGCTAGTTGACGCTTCGTTAGGTTCGTTTTTTCACTAGAAATAAAACGTAATAATGTATTTAACTGGAGTATATGAGGGGTTTCTGAAACTTGTAATTTCTTTAATAGCTATAAAAAAAAGTTGGTGCATGCGTCAAATACCCAGAGAATTGACAAGTTTGTCTCCATGATATCCACTACGTTTGTAACAATTAAGGTTTGTCTACTCACGCTATTTCTTTCCATTTCTCGTTGCCGTATTCTTTACTAATGAAGTTGTACAAGGAGAAATTGAAGTACCCGAACTGAAATAATCAAAACAAAATTTCCAGATAATTTTCTCGATTGTCGATAGTAATATATCATTTCTCACCATGGTCGAAAACGTAGTCGACTTGCATTCACTCGCGGACAACTTCCTTTCGTAAAACACCGTACCTCTTTTGCATGCTGCAACAAAAGGAATATAGAAATTACAGCCTCGCAGTCAAAACGGTTGGCCACACGACCGCAAGTAACCGTTTCGCGCATTTGTCGTGTTGTTTTAGATTGCGAAGTTTTTCCGTACAGTCAATGCTTTGCTTGTTTTTTAAATATTGTTTCAGTAAGTTTGGTGTTGCCTCTTTTCCAATGATAGATAAACAAACGGTGATTTTCAGCCGAGAGAAAAATGAAATTTTAAAGTTCAAACTATAACTTAATGATAAATCAAATGTGAAGCAAGAACCAAACTTGATTGAGCAATTACAGGATTTACCTATAGTCCTAAATAAACCTATCACCTATTATTGCTTAATCGTTTTACACAACTTTCCCACTCACCAAGTAACTAGTATTTAAGTTTTTCAAAGAAAGAGGCAACTCTCGTTGTCATAGCAATGCGCTTAGTTACCGAAATACAATTCGTGTGAAATAACTGCTTGCTATTTGCTCAATAGTGTCTGCTTTATTTGAAGCCATACCAGAATCTGGTAAACACAATAGTGGGAGATTGTTCTGTTCTTTAAGTTGTTTGTTTGATGTTCACCTCCCATGTTTGTTTTTAACCAGCAAAACTTCTACCCTCCTTATGAAATGTGTGCTTCTGTTCAAAGCCATGCTCATATCTCGTCATGTTCATCCCAATTAAAACATAACCTTACCAGATTTAATTAATTAATTAATGACTTTTAAAACCCTACAAAGTCCTTATTAAAACATCTCTGAATGTTGAAAGGAACTGTATATATTGGTGGTTTCGGTGTCACATTAGACGAAAGAACACATGTCGGCAAATGCTTTCCTTCAAATGCTTGAAATGCAAATGCTTTCCTTTACACATTCTTTCGAAAACAACAAGTTGATCAATTTTACGTGGAAAAGCCAACAAAAAGATTAGTCACTTTTTCAACCCACCCACTCTTCAAAACATGTTTGCCAGCAATTCATCTTTTGTGTCTTCCATTCTGCATAATAAATATTTAATTGCACGATACGTCGTCTTTTAACGCGTCTGTTTTCGACAAAGCTTGTTTGAGCTTTTAAAATCGACAGTTATACCCAACGTTTTACGCTAACAAAAAAAGAAAGGCAATATTGTTTATGCCTGTTACAAACATTAGGGTAATTAACGACTTGACTAGAAAAACATAAACTTGAGTTTGTTACGCGCTACGTTCAAACTCCGAAAGTACGCAATTGGAAAGTTTCCATAACAGATTGACAGGGAAAATACGTCCAGGTGCTTTTACCGACAGCTTTAAAACTGCTTCGTTTTTATTATCCGTTTTTGACTACGTGTATTTAATTTCAAAGTATTTGACGCATTTCGCAACTACATTGACACAACAATCGTTAACGTGCGACTAAACTACTCAATATTTACATAATCGCAAACTATATCCTGTAACCCTTAGATAAATGTCTCGTGTGAGTGAGAATGAAAGAAGGTCATCAACAACTGTAAACAAAACAAAATGTTAAAATGATTGAAATTTACCTTTTAAAATTTTGTCTTTCTTTCAAATCGTTTTTGAAGCTTTACGAAAACAAAACAAGATGCAGTCACTAAACATTTTTATTTTCTTTGATAACAAACAAGAATTTCGAGTGTATCAACAACATTTGTCTACGACAACATCTCTTGCACAGGAAACGAAGACTTGTTGTTTTGTCATGTAAAACGAAATGCCAGGACGGCTTATTTCATGTGGATCCTAGATTGTCAAAATGCGTTTGCGACACGTTGCATGTGTCTGATATTGACCATAGGTTTTTGTGGATACCTTTTCACTTACCTAATAGAGTGGGTTTAAAACGATACAGTAAATTTCATTACAGTCATGCATCTATATGAATGAAAAGTACGAGAAAACAACCTACTTTAAAATGACGTCAAGAAAAAAATAAAATGGCGTACAAGAGCCCTTGACATCACATGATTGAAAGATATTGATTTACAAGCAAGAAGGTTCCAGTTTAGTGTGACAAACAAAGAAAGTGTTACGCGCTGTTATCAACGGTCTCATGCAACCTTTAACTGTCATGGAAACAGATATAGCAAAAATAGGTACAAGTACTTGGTCGCCATTGTAGACACAAAGTTGTTAGCATTGACAGTCCATACTTATTATTTGATATCTCGTTTCATTGATATTTCTGGAAACACATTTAGTGTGAAAAATACCTCTAAAAAAAGTATACAGTTTTCGCAGATGACAAGCCAAAATGTTTCTTTTGAAGTATCTTTTTTATTAATGCTACTGCTTTAAATTTCATTTTGTACAAACGGTTAACTGTGCTACTCGTTTTCCTCCCTTCAACTTCGGGCCTTCCACACTAATATACCTCTACCTAGAGTTTTAAAACAATTATTGTACTGGTAAAAAACATATTGTTTTTGGGTAACGTTTTATGTGACTATTTTTCAATTCTAAAATTATAGCTAAAGTGATTAAAAATCGTACCAAAGGTTGAAATACTAGTATTTTTCACAACGCTTCTTCTTACCTACAATCC
Organism: Candelabrum cocksii; assembly: GCA_963930725.1. NCBI lineage: Eukaryota > Metazoa > Cnidaria > Hydrozoa > Anthoathecata > Candelabridae > Candelabrum > Candelabrum cocksii. The sequence continues at coordinate 18,408,601 of OZ005664.1, forward strand.
CTTGCATCACAAACAATAAGAATCGCACTCGTTTGAGTTATTGCCCTGGCGATGCTGGTATGAACGTCGAAAATAGTTTTCTGATTAGGCGATAAAATTAAGGTGATTTAAGATTTTCTCTTCAGGAAGTGACATTTTTGCATTCAGTTGGATTTGAATCTTGACTTTAATTTTATTTTTACTGTTACAAATTTGCACCCTTCCCCGCCCACCCCAAAAACAAAAACATACCTTTTCTTAATGAGTACATTTGCTGAAACTTCAGACTCTTCATTTTTATGTGCTCTTCTTGTTGTTCGGTTTCTTTCTTCACATCGAGCGAGTTGTTCTCTTTATCTTTCTCCTCTTCATCAAATGACGTAAATGCTGACGTCGCTCTGGAACTCTCATTGCTCGTTTCTTCATCAACAGGAATTTTATGAAATGCATTACGGTTTGATTTGTTCGTCGACCGATAGCAGTTTGAGCCATCGTAAAGTGTCAAGGTTTCGTGGCTGTCTGAAATGATATCTCGGGTTTCGTTATCAGCTACAACCTCTAATCCGTCAGACTCTAGCTCGTCAAAATTAAGAAAGACAGTCGACTTGCGTCTACTTGACAAACTTTCAGAAATCACTGTTTCGTCGTCAGCACTACGATAAAAAAACTCGTTTGATCTGGACAGTCGCCTCTTAGGTAGTTGATCTAATGAGATGATGTTTGAGGAAGACAGACAGCCTAACCCCAACTTTCGTCTTGGACGTAAATCAGCCAACCGTGGTTTATCATCAGGGATGTACGTATCGCCACTTGAGATAGTGTTCATAGATGTACTTCTATTTCTTGAGATCATCAGTTCAGAGCTGGTGATATCGTCCAACGTGCGAAACTGGTGTGTGTTGTTATTGTTACTGTCCGCTGAAAATAACCTGCACTCCATATCATCGAAGTAGCCTGATTCCCCGTCACCTATCTCATTGATTGGCTCTTCTTGAAACACAGGCATTAGTGATTTCCTCTTTCGCGGCTGCAATGGCTGCAAAGCAATATGGCTACTGTTCAAGAAGGTGTTTATCACAGAGGTCTTTCTTTCTTCAACATCGGAATCATCTGAAGATGTAGTATACGAACTGCAGTCATTGTCTGTATCAATCGCGTTAAGTGTACATGCAGGTTGAACCTTAAGATACGACATTTCGATCGCTGAATCGGAAGAAATCTTTTTCGACCTATTAATTAAATTCCTTCCATCGACGACACACTGCGATTCTGATGAAGATGTTTTGTTTTCCCTGCCATGCGAAGAGAATATGCCTAGGGTTTTTATTTCTGGAATTTTGTTGCATCGTAGAATTGTTTTTTCTACTTGGTTTTCTAGATCGAAAAGCCACAATTCGTTTTTTGTCATTGAAGTGTTTCCAGAGTCATGTTTCTTTGTCGACAAATTTTCTGCCACTTTTAGTTTTTGATTTGGGGCGAGTCTACTCAGTTCATTACGGAATCGTTGTTGTTTCCCCTCATTACCTATCTTCTCAAACATATCAAACAAAGTCTTTTTATTATCTGCCGGAACTACCTTCTCTTTATTTAACTTCTTCAGCTGCAATTTATTAAGCGCTTCTTTATAGTTAGATATCCGTTCATTCAATGCGTTCGATTCGTTCTTCGAACGACTTTTCGAACCTTCAAGCTGCCGTGGCATCTTTACAACAACACTGTTATATTATTCGAAGTTAAAAAGCTAAAATGTAAAAACGATAAATCTGATTGTATCGCCAATAACAATCTTATCGTATGATAGCTTATTGCCGCATAAACGAACAAAAAAAAATCCTTATCGCACGAATTGAATTTATTTTTACATGTGTTTAGAGAAGGCAAACAAATTAAAAATGTTATCAATTCTCCTAAATCTTTTTGTTTGAATTTTCATTTAACTTTAGAGGATCGTTTTTCACATTGTAAATGCACTCAACAACAATACACCGATGAAGCAATATATATATATGTGGCGAAGAAAATACAAAACCATGCTAATAACATTTTATGTACTAGAACGAAAAAAAAACATTCTTTGAAATCTGTCAACGTTGTTAAAAAAAATCCGGGATATGAAATTTAAATATTATAAGAAATCTATAATAATACCACTACATATCCCCATCACGTGATCATATATTTCAGGAAGAACATTACTTAGCTTGGTTGTTATGGCCTGCTTTCGTTAACAAAATTTTTTGCTTTGCCAGCACAAAATAGTCATTTATTTTTAACGAGCCCATTAAAACAATGAATGCAAACAACCCTTTTTGTTCTTGTAATCGCTGTTCTAAAAACCATTTTGCTTCACTTTTACAACGTTAAATCACCAACAAAACCTTCTTGTTCAGCCTTATATTAACTCGTCAATGCCAACAGTCAAGTATGTATAACTCCAGGCACAAAGTGTTACAACAACACTCGATAACAAAAAGAGGAAATTATTCTCACATACTCAGTATATATTCAGAGACCACAATTTTATTGCATAATTTCGCTAAAACGTATTTTCAATATGTATAGAAAACGTTTGCACAATCAAACCGATTCTATCGGCAAATAATGCGATTAGGAATGTTTGAACGTCTATTTATAGCAACAAACCGCCACTAGTAACTTTTTATTTTCGCGTTTAAGTGCAGACACAAAAACAATAAATGTGTATGACGAAATGGTTCATCGTGTTTTATTTTTACGTGCTAATAACAGCATCTGTTAAAACATGCTTTAACGAGTATTTTGAAACGAAGAAAGAAAGAGAAATGAGAACGAGGTTGGATTCGTGCATCATCCATTCACCTATACGCAAAAAACTTTCCCGTTTTTGGAATTCCACTTAACTGTAAAAATAACTGAGTCAGCTTTTAATGTCAAAACACGGACGAACCAGCACGTGGGTCTTTGTTGTTGCGCAAAACATCACTTTGTTTGGCTGACAAATGATTCATCATTTCTCCTTACCGATGCAAAAAACATTCTTATTTACTTATTCTATATAAACTTCATTATTCAATGTTTGTAACTTAAAAATGCGATCTAGAAAAAGTTCGCCCAGCTATGGCAGTCAAAATGCAAAGTAGTGGAACTTCTTTAAAAACAAACACAGGAATAACAAGTGATGTAAATCTAGCATATTTGTCACTCCCAACATTCGTACGAACACTAAACATTAAAAATTATAATAAAATTCAAACCGAACGACAACTTTATAAAAACTTTCTCTTTAAGTAGTCGGTCAACGTAGAATCGTCGCAGTGATGAGCAGACTGAAGGTCAATTTCAATAAGGGTGTGGTCCTTAAGTTTAACTCCTGAATTAATAACACGAAACATAAGTGAGAAGAGTGTAAAATAAAAACATTGGAGAGATCACATTTAAAGGCAATTAAAAAAGAAATCCAGGACGATCCTTGGTTTTATATATACGATAGAAAAATGCCTTGCCACTAATTTTAAAATCAATTAACACAACAAGCACTTACTGTTGACGGATAGCTGTAGATATTGGCATATAGCGTAAATCAGCATGCGATCATACCTGAACGAAAAAGATTTTTAGAGAACAATTTCCACAAATTAGATGGGCATGATATTCTGCATACTCACTTTGCTTGTAGGTTAACGATGAGAACGGAAGGGAATTCTTCTTCCATACAAGACAATACATCATCCTCATAATACCTCAACAATCCCTGCACGTGAAGCATTTTAACTGATATATGCACGCTAAAATTAATTATTTATGCAACCATATCAAAACCTGTATTTTTATATCCATTATAATAGAGATATAACCTCATTTACAATTTATTCTAACATAATTAATCAATTGCCATGGTAACCTATGAATATGATAGACACTGACATTGTCAGCCAGCTGTTTACTTCTCAACATGTCTCTGATCTTCTTATCCACAAGCAAGTAACGCAAATCATCATCATCCGACTCTTCATCAGCTGAACAAAGATTCAAATAAAGAACAACATGTAAAATATATAAACGCTTAAAAGCCCTATTACCCTGAGTTTTAAACGTATGATTGAACTTAAAAATTTAAATTTAAACGCAATTGTGTATATTTTGAAAGCAACGGCATACATTTTCGCTGGTTTGAGCGTAAAACCTACGCATTTACATTTCTTCAACACTTCTATGATTTGTACTACTCCTGCAGAGTTTCACAAAAACAACTCGAAATATAAATTAAATACAATATAAAGTTGTTATTCATACTAATTAAATTAATCAATTGAACATAGATTGTTATTCAATAGGTTTTTACACAGTTATGCTTTTGCAGAAGTTTTACTCTCTTTCACTCATACGTAGAATATTGTGAACACGCTAACGAAAGAAAACGTTTGCATTTGCCTAGATGATCAAAAAGACAAACAATGACGACAACGAAAACCAGTGAAAGCCAAATCTGTTAAATTTCTTTAATGTGTAAATGTTTACTTCATGCTTTGGCAGTAAAATGCGAAAATAAAATACAGTCGACTCTCTCTAATTCGAATCTCTATTATTCGAACTTTCTATAATTCGAGCAAATTCTAATTCACCGTCAATTTTCCTTAAGAAACTCTTATAATTTACTTTCTATTATTCAAATCTCTGTAATTCGAAAACCTCCATATTTCGAACAAATTTTCTGGTCCCTCTGTAATTCGAATTTTCGGAATGTAAAACTAACCGTTAACACTTTCAAATGTTTTTTTTTTTAAAATTCAAAGTTCTGTTCGAATGTTTTGATTTTTTGTAAATACAGGTTCTTTGTATGAAGTTTGATCATATTTTCTTGTGACTATGGTTTGATAAACTGCGTCAGATTTACGAAATTTGGAGTTGATTTGTGGAAAGCCTCAGCGACGCGAGTCGTGTGTTTGACTTGACAATCTATCTAACACAAAACAATAAAAAATTGAACACTTTTCAGCAACTGTCACTTGTTCATGTATGATCGTGAAACTTAGGAAAAGAATCAAAGAAAACTTGATCAGTCTTTTTTATTTTTCATCTCAATTTTTCAAAGATTCCCATTTCTCTCTTTAATTCGAAATTTCATCCTTTAAACCTGAAAATTCGAATAAGAGAGACTTTCTACTATTCGAATCTCTTTATAATTCTAACAAAATTTCCCCCCCTTAGGATTCGAATTAGAGAGAGTCAACTGTATGTATAAAGAACATCGCTTTGAAGAATGGCAGACAATGTTTTTAATTATTCCGTGTTCGCTATTTTACTAAAACCGGTCCGTGATTTGCCAAATTAAACTTGCATTCGGTTCACGAACACAAAGTTCCTGGATTGAGCTAAAAGACAGACACCCATGTATTGCAAAGTCTCTATCACAGCATAAGACAAGACAACAGGTACAAAGCTGTGTAGACAAATATCACCCTACAACGTCACCAATCATGGTTCACCAATCAACGTCACCAATCATGGTCCTATTGCTTCCACATTCAACATCAGCACCGTCTCAAAATGAAAATAAAATCTGCAAAGCGTTCTAATATTTCGACAAGTCATCATCAGAGAGTGAATACAGAAGTCGAATCTGGTGAAAGACATTTCACAGGATTTTAAGTTTGCTTTTGCGTATACAAAAATCTTCAAAATAACCCTTCTTTCACATGCATTACATAACCATGCATTCTACTCACCATTGGGCTGATTCCTTTCATCATCATTGTCAAAAAACACTTCTTGCTGATCATCGGGCAAGTTGATGAAATCTTCCCAAACCTTCCAATAAGAAAGAAAGAGGTAGATCTGGTAGCCGATGGTAGATCTGGACTTGCTAGATAATAGTGATTACCTTCTTTTCAACCAGAAACTTACTAAACATAATTAGGTTCATAATGCAAGACGCAGACTAAAAATGTATTTTAATCCAAAAGGTTTTTACTAAAGAACGTAATAAGAAAAAAAGTCTTCTACGTTGACTGATGATCACGAACAAAAATATGATGACAAGAAGTGAATACAACAGAAAGAGATGTCAGAAGATGGCAGGTGTCTTGGGAAAGCTATACTGTTAAATCTATTTACTGCAAGAAGAAATTATAATATAATATCAACGATATTAGCTTGATCTTCTACAATACCTTTATACACGGTATAAACATGTGTCATGAAGAAGCTGAGCATTATTAGAGTTAATATTTCAAAGTAGTGTCTTCATACTTTGTCACAAATTCTACATTCAAGGTTTATTGTAACTCTTCACTTAGTGTCTGTTTATAAATGTTCAATAACTTTAGCTATATGTAGTGTTACAATTTCACGAAGAATTAGAAAATATTTGAATATTCTCAACTGTTTAAAACCGACTTGTCTAAGATTTCACTGAGAGAGAGAGATACAATGTACGCAATGGTGTTGATTTGATTTCACTGAGAAAGAGAGATACAATGTACGCAATGGTGTTGATTTGATTTCACTGAGGGAGAGAGATACAATGTACGCAATGGTGTTGAATTGATTTCACTGAGAGAGAGATACAATGTACGCAATGGTGTTGATTTGATTTCACTGAGAGATACAATGTACGCAATGGTGTTGATTTGATTTCAATGAGGGAGAGATATACAATGTACGCAATGGTGTTGATTTAAAAGCATGATTTATTAATTTTTTAGATATTTAAAAACAGAAAAAACATGTGCTTTTATATTTTTGCTGAAAAGGATTGTTCCCCTTGAAATAGAAATGTTGAAATCATCCTACAACAATGCAGCACTAATCTATGTTGGCCCATTAACGTTGGCACATGGGTGTTGATTGAGGGGATGCAATAAAAAACAAAGAAAACAACCGTCTGATGGACCAAATTAAACTTGTTTTGGATGGTATTATAGTGTAGCATCTCTCTGCACATCATTTTTCCATATCATTCTACATTTTGTTTTCCTACCATGGCAACCCATACCATTACATCATTCACAAACTCATACGTGTCATATCCACACGCCTCATCATCACCTCATTCAACTTTCTTTTACACGTTTACCTTTGTATATATTTAGGACAACAAAAACTTTCTTTTTAAAAGAGAATGCCAATGTGGTAGATTGAGCGAGATAGCGAATAAGACTGTGAAGTTTTTATTTTTTGAATTAATGGTTCAAACCCACGAAGCTTTGAGAACAAAATTATATATTTTCAGTGTCAGGACTAAATAGCTTAAAATGTCAAGTTTATGTTAAAGAAATAAACAAAATAATAGATGTGTTAGTGGTGTAAATGTTGAGCTGTAAACCAAAAGACCCAGGATAAACCATGCTTAGTAGTTTTTATCTTAGTAAAGTGGCTTATTCTAGAGATTTATTCTTTCCAAGTTTGATTACCTAATGATTGAGAAAGCTGTAAAACACCACACACATAAAACTGGCTCTAGAAGCCTACCACAGAGCAAATCCAAATTAGTATTACCTTCATTTTGCTGCTATCTAAGAATAATTCAGCAAATGCAGTCATGGATGTTTCCTCAAATGCATGATCTATATCTTCACCAACAAATTGGATTAAATCATGAACTAAAAACAAGTATATGAAATAGAAAAACAACAGGAAAAATGGATATAGCTTTAAGTCAATGCCACAAAATTGCTTCATCTATATATATCAGTTAGCAATTATCATATTCTTTTAGCAGGGTAAACTACAGTAGCATAGTGACACATAAAACAACGAAGTATCGGCTGCATCCTGTAGGTGTTGTCGGAACGAATTGAAGTCAAAAAATCTTTGGAGGTTAGCTTGTGCAAACACAAATACTACACAATTGCCCAGTTTTCATATTTCCAAATTCTTTCAAATGAATATGCATATCTTGGAAAGAGGTTCTAAAATGGATTGAGTCCTTCAATGACAAATTATGGGGTTCAAGTCTAATAAATCTTCCAATATAAATAGCTTCTGTAGATAAGATTTTATAAAATTGTCAAAAAAAATGTTTCCAAGCAAATTTGGCAACTTCATCTACTTCATTGTCGACTTGCTCATCATCATTCATCAGAGAAAAATCTGAATAAGCGTCCAATTGCACCCAAGGGTACGGTTTCTCCACATGCCAAGCTATTAATGCTATTACCAAATTCTATATTATATACTGGCCCAAGCAGGAAAAACAAAATTATTGGTTTGCTGTAAATCTGACCATTTAACACACAAATAACTCAATTATTAATGCCCTATCGTCACGAAACTTGCTATACATTTATTTGTATTATATATTTACTTAAAAATTCCTTCCGATAATATTGATAGTTATTTCATGTGTCAGTGGATGCAATTTAGACATTTTTATAAGACATACGATTTTGTTTTCTTCTTTCATGTTTTGCACCTTTCCTTCTTGCATCTACACCATAATCGCGAAAATCATAGGTTGAAGAAAAACCAGATTTTGATCGTTTTCTCTTGGTTCTAGGGGAAGCCACTTGAGAATTCTCAAAAGACAACGATTCATCGATAGCTAGAGAACTGGATGAGAAGAAAAAGAAGTCAGTCTTCTACTGTTTCTTCGAATACAGATATAGTGCGCAGTAAAGAATTTTTGCAACTGTAATCTTTAAAAAACACATAACTTAATGATCTCAGAGTGTGGAGTAGTGGGTGTGCAGGAGAGAACTGAATGTCATTAAAAAAATAAATAAGGTTATATTTAAAATTCTTAGCACTTACAGGACATCGACAGAATCAAAATCATTGTGATGCAAAGTACCAGCGAAGTTTAGAACTCCCATTTTGCAAACTTTGCACTAAGAAGTTTAAAGCAAAAAAATTACCACTTTGTGACCTGTAACGTAAACAACAACCAGCCAAATATTTTTGCTTAAGTCACGTGACTAATGTGGTCCTGTTTTGCTCGTAGTTGATTTAATATTGCATCATTTTAAGAAAACAAATTAGTAAACGATAATCATCAAAATAAAATTGGGAAAATGTTATCTGTGAAATTTTTTTATTTTGTTCTTAAAAATAAATATTATATTAATGGTCTTTGTTAAAGGAGTTGCAGAATAATTTGTAAAGAAACAAGGATTATTTTTTTGTATTATTAATTATTATTCTATTTCGGTAACTCGGCCGATTCTGAAAAAATATGTACAAAATTGGCGACCCGAAATTTTTTATTTCCATGACAAGTTAAAAATCCACGTTGGATACCCAGAAGCAACCGTGTTAACTGGTGTTCGTAGAAAAGCCTTAGTTACAACTAAAGATACTACTTTTGAGGCTCCTGATGTTCCATGTTCTGTTCAAGTCCTCACTAACGCCAAATGAATGTCGTCTGTCGAAGATATACAAAATGTTTTAAAAAATAAAGGTTTTTTGTCCCAAGGCACTTTTTGACATGTTTCAGCTAAGCCATCCCCTAGAAATGTGTCCACCAGGTAAAATTCACCTAAACATTTATATAGGAGTCAATGTGGTATATGGATTTGATTAACAACTTATCTCAAGAAACCATTTTTTATCGCCGACAGATAAACGACGCACTAGCCGTTTTTGACTGAAGCTAATGGTTACTACTTATGCATAATTAATCGTTTACGTCATTACAAATGAAAGTTTGGATTTTAATAACTTTTTTTAGCTTAAACGATAGATCTTATCAGATAGATAAAAAATAATAAAAAAGCATGACCCAAAATGCACCCATCAAAAGATACAAGGCTTTGAAATTAAAAACAACAACAAGGGGGTTTAACAAAAAGTTTTGAATGGCACGGTTTTTAATGACTTTCTGTTTTCTGACAATCCCAATTTTTTTCAAGTTGTTTAAAAAATGTTCGTTTTTATCTCACATTTTTATGCCATTAGACATTTGTGTCTGCATGCTAGCAGGTCAACAGAAAAAAGACAGGAGGCAGGAACAAGGGGAGAGAAAGATCAAAATAAAGAGATAATAATTAATTCCTTTGTTGGGAGGGTTTCACACTCTTCACGTTAAAATTAAAATGGTGCATAAGAATATATGGTGCTCTTGGTTTTAAGGAGTGTTGGATTGACTCTGAAGATGTATAACCTGGACACTAATCCATATGTCTACACAAGCAAAGTTCAGTTGTACCGCATTCAACAAGAAATGAAACCTGATACGGTTTAGGAACTTGAGAAAAGAACCGTGTAGTACCCATCTCAATGCATTACTTTTAAATAGAGACTTTGGACACTTCTGTCAGAATATTCTGTCAACTAAAGGAACCATATCACAAATGATGGAAGAATATATCTGAGATGTCTTTTCTTGCCATGGACAGCGACGTTTGCTATATGACTATTGAGAGCATTGAGACCATTGATTATCAGGCGATAGCGCAATGGGAATGGCGTCCGGATCTTAACCGAAAGGTTCTGGGTTCGAGATCATGCTATCACAAAGCGGTTATAAATAAACACCGCAGTATTTCAAAAAAAAAATAACCATAGCACAAATGGGAGCAATTAAATACACTAAAACTCTGGGTCGGGGTCTTCATGATAATGCTTAATGAGCCCGTTCTAGAAGCCTCATTAAAAACAAACAAACAGAAGCGCCTTCAAACAGACGGAACTTTACTACCTCCTGCTTTTTGATTTTGAACAACAAGATTTTCACAACGATATCAACATGTTCAAAATCCAGGAGCTTGGAATAAATTGTCATCAAATGGAATTAGTGGATATAAAGCGTAGCAGGTTGCAGGTAGTTCATATCTTTTAGTGGTTAATCAAGTAATGAACAAAATTTGAACATTATTTGAACAGATGAAAGAAATATTTTTTAAACCTCAGTCAGTATTTTCAAATCTACTTCGAACCACTACACTACACTACAATTTCTTACAAACTTATAAAATAAAATATTTTTAATTAACTTTATTTCTAAAATGAATAATATTTAGTTGGGCTTCCACAAAGACATTGAAAATTAATTCAAACGCTTATAAATTGGTATAGTTTTCTATAGTTTCGAAGAAAGTCTGGCGTTTCGCGTTTAGGTTTTTTATTACAAAAATTTATTTCCTTACAAATTTTTTTACTGTTAATTCGTCTTTGATTTAAAAAAACAAAAAAAACAGCGAAAACAGCGGCAGAATTTGTCTTATTTTCAGCAGCTATGTGTTTTTCTTTCAATTTTCAATCGGTCGTTTTTACGATGGCTAGCTTGCATTTTAAGAAATCATAGGATTTTTACGATTCGGTTCAGTATAATATACAACGCACCTGCTACAGTAGCTAGTAGTAGATTTTCTTAACCGTTGTTGTTCATTTCTTTCCTGGCTATAGAATATTCAAAAGAATACAAACGTTAAACAAGGAGGCATAAAGAAAGAGAATTTCATTCACGACTTAGTGTTAAGCTAAGACAGATTTTGTTGAAAGGATTTTAGAGACGTGATTTCAATAGTTGAATAATATTTCTATTTTTTTAATTTCCAGACCAAAAGATTTGCAAAGTGTATTATTTGAGCTTGAAAAAGAGAGCGCGCAACAAAGAATGTCAAATATTCGTTCACTCGAAATAAACAGTTAATTATTTTCTTTCAGAAAACAGACGTCACTTGGTTCCTGCGGTTGAGCGATGCTACACGAATTGCATTTACCCTCGTTCTACAAGCTTTTTCTTCGCCTATGCTATATAAACAACAACACCATTGCCGCTCATTTTTATTTGCAACCGTTTTCGATTATCGCGCGTGAGAAGGGGCAACCAGTCAAATGTGTAGTGTCGCATACAACTGGAACAGTATACAGCACTTGCGCAACACCATCCATTTCCGGAGTTTTCTTATGTCAAGCAGTGTCGATCAGACAGAACAATTTACATGCTCTCTGCAAAGATCTTTACAACACTTCGAAGCCGCTTTTTAACATCACTTGCGACCCTTTTGCCGGTAAGTGGATTTTTTACCCCGAGGAACCATTGTTCTCGAGCTATGGAGTGTTTCTGCTATTTATTTTCATCGGCATTGTGATTTGCCTGACGACATTTTTGTTCAACTCCATTGCAACTTACATGATGATTAAAACACCTGAGTTGCGGTCAACCAACGTCACAGTGTACGCGTGTCAAATGGCAATCACAGATCTACTCATGGCCATGACAGTCCAGCCTTTGTTTTTAACGCAGTATTTTATTTACTACGAGTATCTATTCCAAGGGAATTTATTGCTAACCATGGATGTCCTCGTCGCGGTCACCAAATGGTTCAACCATCTCGACTTTATTCTAATCAACTCGCAGTTTGTTAACTTGGCGTTTCTTTCGGTGGAGAGATGCATAGCGATATCCAAACCGTTCTGGCACATGTGTATTGTCTCGTTCAAAAAATGTCTATGCACTTTAATCGTGATCTGGATGTACACAATAACCGTCTATTTTCTACATGTTTTTGTGCACAACAAAAATGGCGCAATATCGTTCCCGTTAGCGTTTGGCGTGCCCTCAGCTATTGACATTACAGCTTGCGTTTGCACCGTTTATTTCGTCAGAAAAGCAAGATGTGGCAAATCAACGTCGGGTGGTTCAACACAGAACAGCGGCAATGTACAAAACCAGGAAACCATTGTGGCATTAAAACTACTGAAACTTCACGTTATATTTTTTGCTTGTTGGCTGCCTTACTTCGCGTGTTTTTTAAGCGAGCAAAACGATCCGGGCAACAGAGGCATAAAAACAGCTGTTATATGGACAAAATTGTTGTCCTACTGTCACTGTTTTCTTGACCCGATGTTGTATGCTTTATCGCGCCCCAAAATGAATCCGAAGGTGAAGAAACGTTCGAACAACGACGAGAATAGCTCTGTCTTCACATTGCATTCACAAAGTCGTCGAGTATAACAAAATAAAAACATTATTTAAAACTACGTTATTATTAAAATATTACTTAAATAAAACATTTGTATCATAAATTATTATCAAATAAAGACAAAAGATTCTCTACATCCAAATTCTTGGGTATGAAGTCAACTATGCGATGCAACATTAGTCTGAAATAGTGACTCTTGTACAGTAAAAGTGCAATCATTTAAGAGCATATCGTCTCCGCACGAGGTCCTCCGCATCATGGAATCCACTGAAGAAAACCTTTTTCTTGTACGACGCTTTCAAATCCATGAGTTCGAGTCGTTGTTTGTTATGTAGTGACGTCATCTCTTCACAGTTGTTCGTAAACTGTTCGAAAAAATCATCGACAGTGTTTCCAAATTTAACAAGCTCTTCCCCGTAGCTTTCTAAAGGTACGGTTTTACGCAAAATAGATGAAATATTTGCTTCTTACCTTCTCTGTGCACTTTGTTTTTACAGCATATCCTTTTCATTTCAAAGAGAAGACCAAACACAAACCCCGCACCAATGAACATACAAAGCCAACGCAAAGCAGAAGCGAACGCGGGAGAATCAGCGGAGAAAACATCTTGCGTAGATTCGCCTGCTTTCTCTACCACGAGTTTCTACGAAGAGGACCAATTGAAGAAGAAAAGAAATACTTATACTAGTCAATATACCGGAATCCTATCTTCGAGAGATGCAGCGAACGAAGAAATCACACCAGCTTTTGTTTCGATAAAGCTGTGAACATCCGGACCTATAACCCGTGCGTTACCCGATAGCAAATAACCAAAACCAGTATTCATGTCTTCGATTAAAGTTATTTTTAACGACATTGAGTCGAGAATGGACTGGTAACCAAGAAGCAATAACACGTCAACGTACACAATGTCCACTTTTTTGGACTGCAGAGCAACCAACATCGAATCGATATCTGTGTATTGATCCACTGTCAAATGGAAAGGTTGCTTTAGAAGCCATTAAACATCTTTATTTGAACACTTACAATTCTCCATATCTGCGCTTCGGAGTACAGCTTTTCTGTATTCGAAAGTGTTGCTCAAAGCTGCAGTCTAAAATAGAACGAAGATAAACAAATATAAAACTAGAATAAAAAATACAACCTTTGTATTGTATATTGAAACTTCTTCCACTAAACCAAACGAAGTAACCGAAGTTGTGATAAAACCGATAATAATCCCATTCAAAACCAAACCAACAAGAAACCATGTCATCGCAAATACTCTCGCTATCACAGAGCGCGGGGTTTGATCCCCGTATCTGAAAAAAGGTTTAAAGTTTTGTCACAATAAACGAGTTGACATACGGTGCTTACCCTACGGTGGTCATGGTAACGAAAGCAAACCAAAAACCAATAAGAGGACCTGTCAACGAACTACCAATCGAAAATTCGTCCGGGTTAATGAACTGGTCCTATTAAATAGACGAACAGATAAGTACTTCACATTTCCATATACAGTGGATACTTACGGTGAACCAGATACATATCCCAAAGAGAGTTGCAATCAAGTAGCTGATTAATAAGATTGGCCACACATTGAAAACATTGAGAATCATTTTTTCCACCAATTCGCTAACATTATTCTCATTTCTCACTATTAACGCGATCCCTGGAGATTTCAATATCAAACCAAAAGAACTGCCTCCCGCAGCTCCACTCGCTCTCACTTCATCGTAAACAGGAAAACTCAAATCCACTAACTCATTTATCGAGTTTTTTAATTCAAATTCGTCTGTCTTCTGCGGGTTATCTCCAGTTAATGACTTCGTGTAGTAGATTCTAGAGGAGGGGTAGTTCTTGCAGTGTTGACATGATGTTATAATAGCTTCATGGATCAAGTGTTTGAAGAAACCGGAAGGATTTTGAAAGTCGGATGCAAGAGAAACAAGCGGATGTTTGACGTACCAGTTGGCGAAAAGCATTTCGGGACATCGACAGGTATCTATAAAAGACGCATGTTTTTTTAATTGTGGGTAATTATGCAGAAGTAATACTTACTAATTTCGTATTCTGGAGCTGGTCCACTTCCGGCTGCCGTAAATCCGGCAACGCTTACATTACACGTTGTGTAACTCAACAAAAACTTTTGTTTATGGTAACGCGTATAAATATCAAAATCATGCTCGATCTTTTGCTTCTCGCCTTCGATCTGTAAACCAGATCTTTGGGCGATATAGTAAGTCAACCGGTAACCGAGAAGAACTCCGTTTGTAAATTCTGCAGGAATCTCACCCCAAGAAACAGACCACCAATGCAGGTCTTGTAGTTCACGTATAGAAAAGTTTGGAGTGGGGATCGAAGGAACTAATATAAACTCTCGTAAAAAATTCACGAATAAAAAGTATTGTAAATAACTTACCATCTTCAATAGTTTTACACATGGAATATTGTACTGGACCTTCTCCTGCTTCATTAAAACCCATCACCATCACCAAATACAATGTATAAGGTTTCAATTTTTTTATTGTGAAAGCGTTGAAACCAAACTGCGTTTCTTGAAAAGAAAATGGTTCATTTACAAGGTATTTTCTGTACTTAATTCTGTAACCAGACAAGCGACCATTGTGGTGGTTGACAGGTATATCAGTCCACTCAACGTAAATGCGCGTTGACTTTGGAGACACTGTACTAACGGTCGGCGGTGGAGCACTTGGAGCTAAAGAACTTCCTTATAAGCACTATATCTGAATGTTATTAGGGGGTGCTTACGACTTCCAACTGTTTGCATGCTGAACACTGAACTCGGAAGACCATTCGCGAAACCGGATGCCGCTACCATGTAAGCTTTATACATATGAGATGTAACCAAAAATGATAGCACAAACGAACTGACATCCAACGGCATTCCCGTAACTTGCCAATTTGAAGTTTCGACGTCAAGATCTTTATAATAAACGTACGTCCAGATGGTTGTGTTACAATTGGGTAAAATCCACGTCAACGTCACAGAGGTTTCATCTAACGGTTCAACGGATATGTTTGTAGGTGGTAAACAAACTAAAGAAAGAAAGGAAAAACAACATGATCACATATGATATGATTTAAATATAGAAATATAATATAAATACTACAATATACACACACCGTCTTGAGAATTCATTGATACTGAGCTCAACAAGAGGTCGTTCATGTGATGTGTAGTAAGCATGCTGTCATACAACTCAACCGATTGATAAGTGTGATAGAGATATGATATAGTGAAGTCCACAATCAAACTGCCTTTGCTGAAAACAAATATTAGTTTGAAACGTTGCTTTTACAAAACAATGATTTTCAAACCTAAACTTGTCTATGACGAAACCTTCAACACCCGAGGTATTTTTCAAAGTATGACGAATCTAAAAAACGACATTTAACATTTCCTTGCATTTTCATGTTACTGATCATACCTCATGAGAAACGTTAGCTGCCATAACCTGGCTCTCACTTGAAGATTGGGAATACAATTTCCAATTATACTCTCGATTCTTACATTTCATCTTAACGCTAACCTGAACCGCTGGAAATAAAAGTAAAATTTGATTTAAACGCCAGTATTCAGATAATGCTTACGTCTGCACATGTTAGTAGAGTTGCATGGTCGAGATTGAACAGATTCGCCAATGCAATCGTTCCCTTTAAGGTCTGGTTTAGGATTGTTGCACAACCGTTTTCTAGTGGAAATGCCATGACCACAAGGTCGATCGCATATGCTCCATGAACTCCATTCGGAAAAATTACCATGCTCTAAAACCACAGCCTCAGTTATTATATAGATGTCTATGAATGAATAAAAAACGTACTTGGACAAGGAAACAAGTTGCAATGCAGGGCATCAATATGAAGACCTTGACAATCATCACCTCCATATTGTGGATGAGGATTGGTACATGTTCTCGTTCTTTTTTTAAAACCAATACCACATGAAGAATTGCAATGATCGAAGTTACTCCATGAGTTCCAATCTCCATCAACTGAAAAAAATATTGTAACCATGAATAACAGAGATTCCTGATTAAACATAATGTGAACGTACTTGGACATAAACCAACTTCATGACATGTTTTTTCCTCCTTATCCACTCCATTACAGAGATGGTCGATCACACATTTTCTTTTTCGTTTCATAATAACGATTTCACCACAAAACGGATAACACATGCTCCATTCCGCCCAGGGAAGGTAACCCAAATCCACTGCAATAAAACAAAATTTGTAACCAATGATTTTCTTTATAATATGTTTTACCTTGAGCAACGCAGTTACAAATTCTTCGAAGATTTTCTGGCATTGTGCTTGGTTCACATACAAACCTTTCTGGTAAGTTTTCATATCCGTGACATTGATTATTATCCTCGTTATAGTTTGGTTGATGATCTTCCTTCCAAATGACGTCATTAAGAGCAGACGTATCACAGTCATGTTGAGAAGTAGAATGTTTGAATATCGTATGATCGTTATATTTCTGGAGAAATATGGCCGAGCAGTGCAAATGGTATGGCTGGCAAATTGAACTGCAGTTTCCATCACCCTTTTCACCAGTGACGAAAGCTGCAGAAAATAACATATGAAAAGGAGCATCTAATTATCTAACACTTTATACCTAAACATGGTGGTCCTTCACAATTTGCAGTTTCATTAAGATGTTGAGAGCAGGGAAAACCACCTTCGCTGTGACGAGAGCACTCTCTTGTGCGGTATTTCTTACCTTTACCACAAGTAACATCACATTCACTCCAGCGGTTCCATTCGCTTAACATGCCATCCACTAAAACATAAAACTCTGTATATAAATATACTACTAAAAATGTATTTACCAAACGACTTTGCAGCTGCCAATATCACCCTCCTTTCACCGCAACCCGCCTTGTTACATCCGGCCACAGACACATAATGTATACTTCCACGATCGAGAGAATGCAACAAGAAACTTCTTATGTGTGTATTTTTCTTTGTGTAGCAAACTTCCTCTTTTACGCTACCATTCACAAACTTCTGTTGATGGCAGACCTCATACTTTGTGATGTCACCATTCATTTCATCTGCCGCTATTTCTCCCCATGTAATGTTAATTTCTCTCACGTTATCAGTGGAGTTCGAAACCCAAGATGGCGCACCAGGCACTGTTGCAAAACAAAAGTCAGTTTTCTAAAAACGATTTATGAGTATTGTTACTTACACGAGTCAGAAGTTGCACAAGTAAAATTAGAAACCGGTCCAATGCCTTTGTCGTTCAAATATTGAAATGAAAATTTGTAAAGAACGCCCGCAGTTAGGTTGAAGAATGATAATACAACTTCACCATTGTAAAGTGTAGTTGAAGAAATATCAAATAATAATATTTTTGCTTCATCATCAATAGTTTCTGTAGGCTTTCCAACATAAAGATACTTCATTCTTGTCACTTTAATCTTTCGCACAATACCGTTCATTCTGAATGATGGCTGGATAACACTTAGGTTAAGAGATACCTGTGAACTTGTACAATTTAGTATCTCTACAACTGCATCAGGATCTATGAAGAAAGTAGCATTAGTAAGTCCGATAATATTGACAAATAAAATATACAATTTTGTTCTGTGTAAGCACATTTCTTAGTAAACGGTCCTGTTCCATTGACTGTCATTCCTGCAACTTTGCAACACAAGCGTTCATAATGTTCTAGACCTTTGAGTGTTAAATTCAATGAGTTTTCAACAATCGTATCAATCACAATCTCCGATTCACTTCTGTTACATTTCACATTGTAACCCAGTATGGGACCATTTTCGCAAGAATTATCCACACTATTCCACGTAAGTCTAATTGAAGTTGAAGAAATGTTTTGAACAGCAAGATTCTCTGGCGGACATGTTGGTATATCTGTGTATGTACGAATGCCTACAGCGCGAGTTTCATCACTACAACCATACTCATTGCAAGCTTGTATGGAAACATTGTACTGTCTGTTTGGTTGAAGGCCACAAAGTGGTACAGATTGTTTGGTGTCTTGTTCTAGATAATCTCTAACTAAAGCCCAATCGCAAAGCTTTGTAGCATTTTCATATTCGTGTAGATTGTGATCTAAAGCGAAATTCACCGTAAGACATTCATCAAGTACCTGTTTTGCATCGATAGATGTAATGTTGAACTGCCAGTAAGTGTTACGACCGCGCCAATTGGATGGAAGGTAATAGTCTGTGTTGAAAACTGCCTTGCGTGATCCCATTGCAGAAAAATTTGAGATCTTTGCATTTACGGAGGGTTCTATGAATTCAAATTAAATGTAATTGATAATAATAAACAAAAATAAATTTCATCATACTAATACAATGTATTTAAACCAAATTGTGTCGTTTAGAATTCAAATATGCAACATGTATATATCTAAGTCAACTTTAAATCTTTCCCAAAAGAATTTAATATGGAAACATACCAGTGGGAGTACCGATGAAACATACTGTTGGACTTGGTTCTCCAGAACTGACTGAATAAGCATATACAGAAGCTGAATATACACAAGATCTGCTAACATTTTGAATTGTAAGGGAATTGTTTCTTGAAGAAATAGAGTAGAGCGTACTAGTGTTCCAATTAGCACTATTATATTTCGACACAGTTAATTTGTAAGAACCATTTGCAAACCAGCCATCAAAATTCCAAATATTAGAATCTCCGAGTGGGGACCAACTTAAAACCATGATGTTGCTCCGAGATATATGTATTTGTAGATTTTCAGGTGACATTTCAGGAGCTGTAATGTAAAAAATCTTAATTTAAATCTTAATCTCACACTCACTATTTGGAAACATGTTTTCTCTATTATAATAAATGTTTATTAAAAAAAATGTTCAGAACATTGTAATGGAGATTTTGTCCTGTAAACCTGTTACTATACATCACATGTACCTCCTGGCCATGATCGTAAAGTTGTATAATTGAAAGCACCAACACCGGAGCCATTCTGGGTCGTAGCATATGCAACAATACAGTACTTTTTATAAGTAGCATTGGTTGTATTTATGTCAAAGGTGTGTTGAAAATAGTTGATTTCGGTGTCATAAGGGAGAGCAAATTCCTGGCTTTCGACTCCAGTGTAAGTAGCATTGCTAAGAATTTAAAAGCATGCCCACAATTATTCATTTCAAAATTCTTAGATCAAATGAATCTAAGGAGATAATTGGAAACAGTTTAAAAATATTAAACCTCCTTTCACAATAATGTAGCGATAGACTTTTAAAGACATTTCTGTTAAAAAATTCATAAATTTTTGAAAAGTCCATATTTTTAATGCTTACCTCGTTGTGAAAGAACAGTTTATATTGTCGCCGACCTCAGCATATCTAATCACATTACTAAACGGTTTACCATGTAAATGATATGGGTTTATTTGTCTGATAACACAATGGATTGTGTCAGCGTTAATTGCTGTACATGCCAAGCCAACAGCTTCTATAGGAACTAAAAATTACAACTTCAGTTTAGTTGAAACTTGATTATTATTGATAAAATTATTGAATTTGAAATACTTATGTTTATATCACATGTTGATTAAATTTATTGTGAATTTACTTTCAGCCGGTAAAAACAAACATGTCTTTATTTGCATTTTAAATTTCAAACATTAGAAATATTTCAGAATTAAAAGAAGAGTTGATACACACCCGACTCATCAGTGGTGAACGTGACATTCTGAAGGATACATGGAGAAAATCGACTCGTGTAAGTAAACACACGAAAACAAATGTTGTACGTGCAATAACTGCTCAGGTTTCCAATAAAAACATAATCAATATTGTTAATTGTGATGTTGAATTGTTCAGACGGATCATAAAGCGTTTCAACCGTTGCACTCATACCAGCAATAATATGCGCTGGATCCTCGTGTAACACAACACCGATTATGACAGAATTTTTACCAGTTTCAATTAAGTTATATGTGGCTTCAACAGAATAATGATCTGAAAAATACAAATAAAAATATAATCAATATGTTTTCAAATGAGTCTACAAATATCTGAATATTTTTTTACCATTTACTTACATAAAATTTCATCTTCAATGTCCATTAAGTCTGAAAAGAAAGAGATTTTTTGAGAAAATATAATGCTATTTCACGGAAATTACTAAATATCAACCTTCATTTCTGAAAATTGTGAAGTTCTCGTTTGAGGCACTAAAAATTGACTCCAGAACTGATGGACTGATGTATTTGCAAAAGAGTTGAACCATGGAGGAAATGTAGGAACTAAAAAACAATAATTAAAGGATTTATTTTAAAAATGGAGTATTTTGTACCTTGTCTTAGATAGTGTTAAGACTTCTACCCATCGGACTTCATCAATGTGGCTTAACGCGTTCATAACCTGTAACAAGAAAATTATATTTCCATAATCTACTAAAGTTGAAGAAGGATTACCAAGTCTCTGATCTGTGATTTGGCTTCATTTATTGCAAAATGGCCAACTTCACTGAAAATTTCCTGCCATTTCAATATAGATTGTGTTTGTAGTGTGACAGAAGGTAAATTTTGCTTTGCCCGATCATAGCTTAACTGGCCTACAAATGAAATATTGTCAAGCAAAACACACAAAACATCATTCATATATGCAAAATATTATTTGATAAAATGGTGTTTAAATTGCATCTTGTTGAAAAATATTTAAGAGGTTAAAAATTTTCACTCACCGTATATGAGCCTTTCGAAAGGTTCTTTACCAAGATTTACTTTCGACAAGGTCATCTCATCCAAGTAAACGCTTGAACTGTAAAAAAACACTTGGATATCCGTAAGCGAGGGAATATTGTGTGTCACACATTCCCCTAATTCTTGTTGTATACCGTCAACATGAAGAAAGATATTGTCACTCGAATTTAAAAATATTGCAAAATGGTACCACCTTCCAGATACAGATGGAAAATCGTGCAAACATTTTTGGTAATACACTTGCATGGGCTTTATTGACATTGTCTTATCATCAGATGTAAGAAACCCGCAAAGCAAGTAGACACCATAGGCGTGTAAGATTTTTTCACCAGCGTTTTCGATGATGCATGTATGTTTTATCCAGGTAGAAAAATAACAAGAGCCGGAACACTGGTGGTTGTAAACAACACTAGAGTATTTTTCTGCATTCATATCGAAGAACAGTCCTTTATCAAGCACTCCGTCTATAGTAATCATAGCGGATGTCATTTCAAATGTGTTGCCTACAGGGTAGTTATTCACATGACCATTGATATCAAATGCCAAGTGTGTGTCTATATGGATGTTGGAAAAGTCTAAATAAAAGGTAGAAAACAATTCTAAATATTACAAATTTTAAGAAATAAAAAAAAGTATGACATGATTTGAAGAACATTTTATTCAATCTATAAAAGGACATGTTCATAAATATCACCCATGATTTTGGCCAATTGTGAACCTTTGCACCTCCCCTCCCCCCCCCCCCTCCCCCAAGAGGCCACAATTTGAAAGTGAAGTATGTTGGAAGAAAGGGACCATTACCATGGTTAAGATGAAGAATAAAATTTTAACAATCTGAAAGAATCTGAATTTTTACGTTCTGAAGGTCTGGAATGGATAAAAATATCACATGCTGTAAAAAGTGGTGTACAGACGTTTTGAAACTGCCGATTCGAAACTGGCCGTTTCGAAATTGACGATTCGAAACCGGACGGTTCGAAACAATATCAAAAGATTTTTCATTTACGATTACAATCCAATTTTTTAGGATTTGCCTATATAGATGTTTTTATTTAAAAAAATATTGTGTATTAGGGAATTTCGGCATTGTTTAGATTGTTACAAATTTATACTACTGTTTCACTCACACATATATAAACATAGCTGTTTTGCTAACTTTTGTTTCATATTGAGGTTTATTATTTATAGAAGAAATTGTAAAATGGTCCGAAATATACAATTTACAAGTGTTCTTGTGGTTGCACGCGTGATTACACATGACGTAGGAGAATGACATGTGTAGAAAGCAATTTACTTTGGTGTCTGTTGCGTAATTCAAACAATTCATGTTGAAGTCGCCAACAAAATAAATTGACTTTTTATCGCTGGTTTTAAAATGTCCGGAGAGAAATGAATAAATATATTTCGACGGTTTATTTGGAGGTCTATAAGGAATAGAGTAGATAATAAAGCGTTTCTTATCGTGTCTCTGGACTTCAATACTTAAAATTTCATTTACTAATCATTCATATCAGAGAGCTCATCACAAAATTTATATTGAACAATCAAATACACACAAGCTCCGTCACATGACCGTGGGGAAACATTTCAAATGCATATCGCGTGGCCGCAACCGTAATAACGTTCCGAGATAAACCACGTGATTGATTCGTGACTCAAATTCGCGAATTTAAAAAACGTTAATAGAATTTTAAAAAACGATGAGAAACAAAATTATTCCGAAAATTAATAAAAGTTTGAAAAATCTTTTGATATTGTTTCGAACCGTCCGGTTTCGAATCGTCAATTTCGAAACGGCCAGTTTCGAATCGGCAGTTTCGAAACGTAGTGGAATCGTAAAAAGTGAAAAGGATAAAAAGCCATTGTAAACCATGGTTATTTGTAAGACAACAGAATTTGGTTATGTTATTAACTGATATCAAATAAGGTCACCATTACAACCTGGTTGCTTATCAAACAATTTGCATGTCTTTTAGAAACTCATTTTTATGACTTTGTTATCCTGAAGAAATTTGAGTAACTTTTCAAAAGTTTTTGGTGATTCCACAACTGTCGATTCGAAACAGGCTGTTTCGAAATTGATAATTCGAAACCGGACGGTTTGAAACAATATTAAAAGATTTTTCTTTTACAATTAGAATCCAATTTTTTTTTAATTGGTCTATAGAGATGTTTTTATTTAAGAATAAATACATTTCCTTGTCACTAATATATCAACTATTTTTTATCATTATTATTTATTTATTTTTTAATTTTATTTTTACTATTATTATTATTTTTATTTTTTCTTAACGAGGCTTCCAGAACGCTCATTAATCATGAAGACCTCGACCCGGAGTTTTAGTGTATTTAATTGCTTCCATTTGTGCTACGGTTATCTTTGATGAAATACGGCGTTGTTTATTTATAACGTAGCTAGCGTCTGTGCACGAAAACGTAGCTTCTTCTAAAGAACAAATGATGACGTATTTAAGCTATATATATCTTTATTTCCCTTATGGTACATTATAAGGCACGTTTGTCGCGAAATTGACTTCTTATTAGAAGCGATTAAATCTTTATATGAAAGGTATTTATTGCTTGATTTTAAAAGAGTTAAATATTAGTTACGATATTAAGTCAGGTCTTTCTATTCTATTTGTTTTGTTTCTATGGTTATTGTAAGGGTACAGATATTAATGGAATAATGTGTATTAGGGAATTTCGGCATTGTTTACATTGTTACAAATTTATACTGCAGTTTCACTCACACATAATATATAAACATAGCTGTTTTGCTAATGTTTGTTTCATATGGAGGTTTATTATTTATAGAAGAAATTGTAATATGGCTCAAAATGTACAATTTACAGATGTTCTTGTCGCCCTTGTTGCACGAGTAATTAGAAATATTAATTACAAAAGAAATGAATAAATATATTTCGACGGTTTATTTGGAGGTCTATAAGGAATAGAGTAGATAATAAAGCGTTTCTTATCGTGTCACTGGACTTCAATACTTAAAATTTCCTTTACTAATATTCACATCAGAGAGGGCATCACAAAATTTATATTGAACAAATACACACAAGCTCCGTCACATGAACGTGCAGAAACATTTCAAATGCATATCGCGTGGCCGCCTATAAAGGCAACCGTAATAACGTTCTAAGATAAACCACTTGATTGATTCGTGACTCGAATTCGTGAATTTAAAAAACGTAAAAAGAATTTTAAAAAAAGAAACAAAAACAAAATTATTTCGAAAATTAATAAATGTTCAAAAAACGTAACACAATATTGTTTTGAATCGTCAATTTCGAAACGGCAGTTTCGAAACGTCTGTACTTTATTTGGATTATAAAGTTAGCTTTCTTACATTAGACGACAAATAATGAATAAAAGGTTAACAAAGTGGTAGGTTAATGGAATGTCTTAAAATGATTACAAACACAAGTCTGTTATATTAGTCTGCAATAAGAGCTATGCCTATGGCCTAGGAGACAAAATTACGACCATGAACTCCAAGAGAATAGCAAAATTGATTTATTCACTGACAGAAAGAAGATAAAACGTTAACATAACAAAAATGAACGAAAGAACAAAATTACCCAAATTATGTGAATTATCGGTAAAAAGACATTCCTGGGGTTTGTTGAATAATCAACATGGTCATACATATGTCATTTTTATGCATCATATGCAAGCAAAAAAAATCAAAAGGTACCAGACACTCTAAAATTCATATTTGTCAATAGGACTGTTAACTACTGTAAATTAACAAACAATTAAAAAAAACTATTCAAAAAATCATTTTCAAATCCAAATTTCAGTTGTTAAAAACACAGGTTGGTAAAAAATGAATCATCCATCATCTGCGAACATTTTATCCCAAATGAGGACGATGTGACAAATTGATCAACAAAAAACGATTTTTAAAATATTAGATGTGTTCACATTTATAGTTGAAATTCATGAACTAAAAAGACCGCATACTATATGCACATACAAGATATAATATAAGTTATATTATGTCAATTAAAACAAAGGATTGCTAAGAATTACCTCTTAAACAGGAGCTATTGATCAATAGACTAAATTCTCGTGACTTCAACTCCCACTTCCCCTGAAGCACATTGCATATCTTGCATTTATCATTGCTAGCTTGACACATTTTTGAAGCTAAAAAAAATAAACATACAAAGACAATAAATATTTCTTACAATAATTTATAAACTAAATGACACAAAATTGATTTTACATACCACATTTCTCTGGACACCATTTTAAATTCTCGATCTCCAAAGATGACAATAACATTTCGTAAAACTGGAAACAAAGCATGTGTGTATCTAATTTCACACTTTTGCCAGTAATTTCTGCTGGCAGTCGAAAGTCCCTCCAAATTAAAACATCCTGAAAAAATGTTTAGAAATTATTGTTTATTACAGTAATAGATTCAGATATGGGAAACAGGACTAAGGCAAAGGAACATATCTATAACAAACCTTTGAGTCAATCTGCATCTTCAGTTCACTGAGCTCTCTAGCAAACATGATAACAACGTAAAAAAAACCGTTCCCACTATAGGGAACATCTTTCATTTCGTCATCAACCATCAAACTAAATATTGACACCATTTAGCAACAACTGGTAAGCACAGTAAGTCAATAGCAACTTCCAACCATTAATAATAATAGGAAATTTCACGGCCTAATATGACATGCAAATGGAATGTAAGAAATACTTACTACATTGTCTGAGACAAAAAAATTAACTTCAGCACTAATGAACCAAAATCAATTTCAATTAGTGTCTGTTCGTTTTTGTTTGTAGCATAACACCATACAGTAACTGTAAAATCTGTGAACAGCAAAGTTTCGTTAACACTAATCTCTTTAACAGCAGTGTAATATAGATAATTGTTCTGTAATAAGGTTAATCCATATGATTTTGGGAGCAATAATGTTGCAGTCGTGTAACTGGTGTATAGTTGGTTGTGTGTGCCGACAAGCAGTGATGGCACTTGCATATTAAGCTTCGTCAATTCAGTTGTCAGGTTGGAAAATGACTCTAAAAATGATTCTTACATTTCTCATCATCTACATTAGAAATATAAATCTTTAAAATAAAATAAAGACAAATTTATATCCGCAATGGAATATATTTATACAGAAAGACTTGTTAGAATCTTACCAATATTAAAGGGTAAGTGTGGATTTACACAAGCCTCCTCAGAA
This sequence comes from Candelabrum cocksii, assembly GCA_963930725.1. Taxonomy (NCBI): domain Eukaryota; kingdom Metazoa; phylum Cnidaria; class Hydrozoa; order Anthoathecata; family Candelabridae; genus Candelabrum; species Candelabrum cocksii. The sequence continues at coordinate 18,435,350 of OZ005664.1, forward strand.
AAACGCATTGTCTTAAAAGCCAAGTAACCAACATTCAATCCATTTTTATAAGCCTTCATAGTCAAAGAATGTAAGTTACCATTTCCTTTTGTAACCAAGGAAATTTCTGCATCATGCCAATCACCATTTTTGTTAGTTTGATAAAACGTTCCCAGTTGGATAGAACGCCCATAATGTGCATTAATTTTGAATTGCGTAAAACCATTGCCATCAAACTTGTACTTAAATTTAAAACATTTTGCAAATGCTATTTCATCATTATACACAAATCTTGCAACATAATCATCATCTCTCATTTTAACAGCACTGGTAAAAAAGAAGCTTCCTAAAGAAATAAAACAAATAGAAGCAATGTAGTAACAATTAGTTAAACATACCTGGCTTGGGTGGTTGATACTTGATCTCCAAGGAACACGAAACAATATAAACTTTTTCAAGCTGTACTGTTATAACCATTGGTTGTTCTTTTGTTGAGAGTTTGAGAAGAGGTACAAACAAAAATAACAAGTCAGGAGATTTATACAATCCATTAACAATCGTACCACATTCTAATGTGGACCTTTTAACATCTTCAGAATCAATCCATACATAAATAACCACTGAACAAATATCAATCAACTCCACTATTTCACCAGTTAAATAAACCTCAGTAATTCTAACATCATCAAAATTGAGACTGACATTATCAAAGTGCACTAAGGACGATTCTCCATCATAAATTGTAATCGGCATGCTTGTCTTTTCAGTAACATGAGAGTTGTCTCCAGAAATCACCTCTACTTCCACGAGTCGACTTTGAAACATCGCACTGAAAGTTGTGTCTGGGAAAAACAGAAAGAATCATACCTATATGAAAGCCAAAAGTTTAAAAGACTTACTCCTAACTTCGCACGGACAAACTTCATTGGTGCAATGACACCGTGAACCACATTTAAACCCATTGAATCGTGACGTGTTGTGACAAACATACTCGTCTGGTAAAAACATATAGTACAACATTTGTAACTCCCATCAACTTACCTCATTTCAACAATCATGTAATATTTTCATAGAAAGTTCATTTAGAATATAAACATGATGATATTATGTAAACACTTAAACCTGTTTTCATTTCAGTGCTTTCCTTTACTTGCTGTTCGCTTAATGGTGTCCTCCATAATGATATTTCTTTCAGTGAGAGATGGGAACCAGTGAATAAGTTGTAGTAACTTCCAAACAACAGTAAGTATTCGTTATCTGGGATGCTCGAAACATTTGCAATAGAGGAATCACCAAATGCAGATTCAACTAAGTCACCATCAATGAACAACTCCAACTTATCTTTGGACCAAACCATTGTTAAGTAAAAGTCTTCAGTAGGAATGTTACTTCGTTCATAGCTGATAGCAAATACCTCTGTTTCAGTTTGAACAAATGTCTCCAAATCACTTTCACTATATTGAATGGAAAATCCAGTTCCTGTTAGGCTTGTCTTCGGTCCATAAAGTCCAGATGTTATGATAGGGTATACATCATAGTCAGCAGCTATGTATATAATAAAATAAATAGACAAAAATACATAATCCTAAAAATGATACAAGTAATGATTTCAAACAATCATGTCATACAAGCTACCTTGTACCCATTCTGATTTCACCTGTTAAATACAGTTAAACTTGTAAGTGGAACACATAAAGGATTTATTACAGTAAATCCTAACTAAAAAAGTACTTTTAAACAAAAATATACAAGAAGGCAAACATACAGGACATTACATATCGAATACATATTGGTATGTCGTTGTGTGACGCCCGTCTCTCACTATCTCTGAAGGTAACCGTTGAACCACTAAACGAACATCCCCAATAATAACTATTGGCTTCTCTAAATGTATGATCTAAAGAAAAAATATCAATTTTCTTTGAAAATTCAGTTTCGTGCATATGTTTGCAACATTTTATGCATATAGGAAAATATCTAAAAAAAGCCCCAATTTTGACTATAGTTTTATTATTTCAGAAGTCCTGAGTATGACATTAAACTGCTTCATCCTAAGTATGATGTTAAACTGCTTAGGCTTGATGGGAGTCTTTAGCTTTGGCTAATAACCTGTCTAGGAGAAAGGAACTCTGAGATAAAACCTCTACTTTTAAGTAGGAAAGGGTAGGGAGAGCTCTTTTAGCCTTGGTTGGTAATCTCCCTAGTGATGGTGTCACGATAAAAACAGCTAGATTCCTGATCTACAAATCAGGTTGAACGTTAGGAAGGGCATCCAGTTCATAAAAACCCCGCTCCAACACACATGATGGTACAACAAAATTTTAAACACAACTGCGTAAACGGGACCCGAACTTCATGTAAAGGTGTCGCGCACAGTAGTGATGGTGTAAGGTGTAAGCATCACTCAACCGTCAACAAGTTATTGCATCAAAATCGTAGTAGTGTAGATGAGAAAGTCAATTTTCGAGTTGGGACGCTTAATGTAGGTAGTCTTCATAAAAGGTCAGGAGAAGTGGTTGAAACAATTAGTAGAAGGCATATTGATTTATGTTGCATACAGGAAGTTAGATGGAAAGAAGCATCTACAAGGATGATTACAGGCAAAGAGAGTTCATACAAGTTTTTTTGGGTGGGAAATAAGGAAGGGACAGTAGGAGTAGGGATATTCTTAGCTGAAAAGTGGATTGATAAAGTGATAGATATAGATAGGGTTAATGACAGGATAATTATTATTAAGTTAATAGTTGGTAAGAATGTAGTTTCAGTAGTTTCTGTTTATGCACCCCAGTGTGGTTTGGATGATAGTCTTAAAGATGTTTTTTATGATGGTCTTTTAGCAGTGGTATCAAAGTTAGAAGAAAAGGAGATACTGTTAGTAGCTGGTGACTTTAATGGACATGTTGGAAGTACACCTAGAGGGTACGAAGGTATACATGGAGGTTATGGGTATGGAACTAGAAAGACTGAAGGTGAAAGAATTTTAGAGTTTAGTGAAGCTATGGATATGTTGGTAGGTAATACTGTGTTTAAGAAAAGGAATAGCAGACTAGTGACCTTTCAATCAGGCAATTCAAGTACCCAGATTGATTATATCCTTATCAGGAAGTCAGATCAGAATCTACTTAGGAATGTAAAGGTTATTGCAGGAGAGGAATGTGTTAGTCAGCATAGGTTGGTTGTATGTGACTTGAGCATTAAGTCAGGAACTGAGAGGAAAAGGACTTTTGTTCCTAGAAGAAAAATTTGGCAATTAAAAGACTCTGTAGTAAGGGATAGTTTTTGTACCAGTTTTAAACAAAACTTGGAGAGAATAGAAATAAAGACGTTGAAAATGATGTTGAAGGTATATGGTCTAAGTTGAAAGGCAGCCTCTTAGGTGCCTCTAATAGTGTATGTGGATGGACTAAGGGCCCTATCAGGAGACGGGAGACTTGGTGGTGGAATGATGTTGTTGATAAGGCTATTAAGGAGAAAAGAAGGTTATGAAAAGAATGGAAGGCAGGTGGGAATAAAGAGCCATATTTAGAAGCAAAGCGTACAGCAAAGTTAGAAGTTTATACAGCAAAGAAAAGGGCAGAGGAAGAAAGATTTCCCAATTTGCTAGGTAGAGAGGATCAGAAAAACAAAGTTTTTCAAATTGCAAAGCAGATGAGTAAGACAAATCAGGATATCATTGGAGAAAAGTGTGTGAGAAATGACACCGGAGATTTAGCTTTTGATGATAGTGCTAAAAAATTGGCCTGGGAAAGTTATTATAGTAAGTTTCTAAATGAGGAGTTTGAATGGGACCGCAGTCTTTTGTCACAAGTTAGTCCAATTGAGGGTCCTGCTGTCAGAATAGAAAAGGATTGGGTTAAATCGGCTCTTAGTAAGATGAAAGATGGTAAAGCTGCTGGTCCATCAGGTATTGTTTCTGAAATGCTGAAGGCATCTGGTGACGATGGTATTGACATCATCACTGAGCTTGTAAATGCTATCGTCAGTCAAGGTGTAGTCTCTGCAGACTGGGAAATTAGCTCTATAGTAAACTGCTATAAAGGTAAAGGTGATGCCCTGGAGAGAAGTAATTATAGAGGGCTGAAAATGTTAGACCAAATTATGAAAGTATTAGAAAGGATATTGACAAGATTTATTAGAGATAGGGTGAATATTGATGATATGCAGTTTGGATTTATGCCTGGACGGGGAACTATTGATGCAATTTTTATAGTCAGGCAGTTGCAGGAGAAATATCTGCAAAAGAATAAGAGGTTATATTTTGCATTTGTTGATTTAGAAAAAGCTTTTGACAGAGTACCACGTGAAGTAATCTGGTGGGCGATGCGAAGGTTAAGAGTCGATGAATGGATAGTGTCAGTTGTTATGTCTATGTATGAAAATGCCAGAAGTCATGTCAGAGTGAATGGATCAAATAGCAAGGAATTTGGAGTTAAGGTTGGTGTTCATCAGGAATCTGTTCTTAGTCCATTACTCTTTATCATGGTTTTGGAAGCTTTATCTCAGGAGTTTAGAGTAGGGTGTCCATGGGAATTATTGTATGCCAATGATCTTGTGCTTATTTCAGATAGTCTAGAAGAGTTAACTGCAAAATTTGCTACTTGGAAGAAAGGTATAGAGTCAAAAGGGCTTAGAGTTAACATGGGTAAGACAAAAGTTATGGTCAGCAGAGTTGACATTTCAGCACCTATTGCTTCAGGTAGATGGCCATGCTCTGTATGTAGTAAGGGTGTTGGTAATAACTCAATATATTGCAAATATTGTGATCATTGGGTTCATAAGAAGTGTAGTGGTATAAAGGGTCGACTTACATCAGTGGTGGTCTATGTGTGTAGGGTGTGTACTGGTGATATTACCTTAGCAACTGGACAGCCAGTAGAATCTGTGCCAATAGGTGATGACTTTTTGGAGACAAAGGATGGCTTTTGTTATTTGGGCGACATGATTAGTACAGGAGGTGGCGCAGAACAAAATTGTATAACTCGAGTTAGAAAAAGGGTGAAAAAAGTTTAGAGAACTTTTACCTCTCCTAACTTCTAGAGTGATATCTCTTCGCACAAAAGGAAGGGTGTATGATGCTTGTGTAAGGAGTATTTTTCTATATAGTGGGGAGACATGGGGAGTTAGAACTGTTGAATTAAACAGACTAGAGCGTAACGACATGAGAATGATTAGATGGATGTCAAATGTGACATTGAAGGATAGGAAGCCTTCAAATGAGTTAAGAGAACGCTGTGGACTAGAAAGTGTTAGAAAATCTTTGCAAAGCCGTCGGCTTAGATGGTTTGGTCATGTTGAGAAAATGAATGATAATAATTGGGTTAAGAAGTGTAGAGATTTAGTTGTAGATGGTAAGTGTGGCAGAGGCAGGCCACGGACAACATGGAACCAGGTTGCGAAGAAAGATCTTGTTGAGAAACGTATTCAGCCTGGGTTGGCGCAGGATAGAGTAGGATGGAGACGTGCCATCAGTAAACCCGTCTAACCCGTGCCAGCATGGAAAATAGACGTTAAATGTATATATATATATATATATATATATATATATATATATATATATATATATATATATATATAGAGAGAGAGAGAGAGAAAGTTTGATCAAGGGAAATTGGCTCTCTTTCAGCTGACAACAAATACGTTTTTATCAGTCTGCCTTAAATTTAAAGGAAATTCAATAAATCTCATCGATCTCCTTAAAATAAAATCCTCAACATTCGGAAAATCTTTTCAGCAACTACTAATAAGAATCTAGGGCATGCTTAATATGCATTACAACTAAATTCAAGTATTAAAGTAGACATTATCAGCCTCTCTTCACATCACCACCTTCTAACAAAGGGTAATCTTGATATAGTGCAAATATCATTTAGGATTTTTACCTGATGGCAACAACAATTTCCCAGCTTCTTTGCATTGCTCTGAACGGAATATGTCCTCGCCAGCTGGGCACATTTCTCCCACTTCTTTTTTATAAATTTCTGAACTTTTTGTCACTTAAAAAAAATACACACACACACATATTTTATAGTTTAAGTTTGTGCAAAACACTATTTTTGTGACAAACTATTTTTGCAAGGCAAACTAATATAACAAAAAGGAAAGCTATGTAGAGTGACATCATTGACTAGTCATTAATTAACAGCAAGATGAGTAAAATTTAATGATAAATTTAAAAGTTAATGTTTCTATGCAACACTTGAATGCAATTGCAATTGATTCATGGTATCTAGAGGATTTCCAGATCCCCCAGGACTCTAAAGATAGTAGGTCCCCTACAAATTTTGGGAGGCGGTAAATGCCATGGGATTGCATCATTTTATTGGTGTTTTTATTTTTGTATGTGTTTCTATAAAGTTAGCACATTGATCATTCATCAACTCAAAAGTTACCTTTAAAGCCGTAGAATTTAAAGTTAATGTTGGATTTTTCAAAACCAAGTTTTAATATTAAATCACGTATTTTTGTAGGATATGGCAAAACAGATTCAACATCACCAGACATCGGAAGGGAGACCTACAATTAAAAAAATATGCTCATACATGAATTACACCAAGCACCTTTTTAGGTCTGTAATCTTGGATTGAGACACTCAATCTTCAATAAAAAAAATAAATCAAGATTTCAGTGTTTATTAATATAGTTTGCTTCTTCTATGCTTTTTCCACAAATTTGTTAGTCATAGAAACATATTTCGCTCAGTATTTCCATTATATATGCACTATGCTAAAATACGCCAGTATTGTATTGAAGTTTAAGTGAATATATAGAAACTGTGGCCACGCAAGAAAGTCTTTGAATGTTTGTTGCTTATTCCCTGACATGGCTCTGTCCCACTGCTTATAAAGCCCAGCTGTACTTTTTCTCATTAACATAACCTTCTTTAGACTAAACAGTAAGAACTAAAACTGCTTAGAATAATCCTGTTTATATATATCTAAAACTGAGACAGTGCATAAATACAACCACGAACGTTGAGTAGATCATAAGCTGTCTTTTTGTAGAATTCATGGTTTATTGCTCTAACTGTTATATTTGTCACAGCAGAAGTTATCTCAATCGCCCAAAACTTCGCTCTAGTGAGAATGAATGGCTCATCAAATACAACGTAGTAACTTTCACTATCGTCAACCACCGGTGACACCAATGATGGGAGTTCAAGCTCATGGCCAAAAACTAAAAAAGATTTGATTTAGTATTTATTTGAAACTATGCTGTTGAAAAGCTTACCTTGATATTGTTTATAACCGATAGTAAGTGTGTGGAAAGCTCCACTGAAAGATACATATGTGCTGTCACTATCAGAATGTGCTATTATTGAAACTGAACTTATTGGTCCATAATGCCTTGCTACTATTGTTTTCATGATATCACTTAAATCCAATGTATATTTTAGATCTTTTTCAGCAACAATATCAAAGGATTTGGAAGTGAGTTTGCTGAGGGTCCAGTCCCAGCTTGATGGAGCGGACTCTAAAGGGTCCCAATTATCAGAAGATACGCCAACATGCATTTTAATAACAAAACTTCCCTCTTCCACACTAACATAATCAATTGTTTCCAGATCAAGTTTACATTCAGTCACCTCTATTGCTCCTCTCAAGCTCAAATCATTAAAGAAAAAGTTAGTCACAAACTGTCCACCAAAGTATGCCTTCTGCCATTTATAACTAACACTTGTATAATGAGAACGTAAATTTGTTGGTGTACGCTGAATTTTCAATTCCGCAGGGTTGTTCATACCATCTATAATTACACAATATCGAAAAATCCTCATCTAATTCGATTTCTGGTTTCCCATTTCACAACAACAACATTTTTTATTGTCACTTTAAGTCATCCTTAAAAACCTATTTCTTATCCCAATAAATGTTAGGTTATATATGTATATACAAAAACGTTTTAACCTACCAACTCTTAATTGAACAGTCAAGCCATTATCACATAAATTGGGCCTACTAAAGCAGTCAGGCCCAAAGTGGTTTGTCATTAGCTTTTCACCATTCCCCTTCTTTATTAAACTAGTTGACTGTCCATACAGCAACTGACTTCCTTTTGTATTTTCATAATCTGTAATACCCCCTACCTCATCTTCAATGATTTGATAACGATTTTCCCGCCACATGTAGTCAGCTATAAAGAAGTATTTTCTAAATAATTCTCCGTTCAAATAATAATAATATAGAATGAGGTCCATTTTGTAAACAATCATTTTGTGAAAAAATAAAGGTTGTTGCATCATTACCATTTAATGCACTTTCTCCTTTCACACAAACAACTAGATAACTTGGCAGTGTCGAGAGAGGAATTATCTCAAGACTTGAAGCTCTGAATGGTCTCAACTTTATTTCGTTTGAGTCGAGTGAAACAATCTAAAGATATTATTTTTAGACCAGAGATAATGTTAAAGGGTTTATCTTACAGTTGAAGATGTTGAAATTGGATTTTCTTTGTAATGGTATTCATCTGCATTTATTTTATAAGTAATTTTGAAGTCTGGCAAATATTTATAGTTATAAAACACAAGTGCAGTGATCAGCATTTCTTCTTCAAAGTTTATTTTTGTGTTTTCTTCACAGGTAATGTAGGGTTTTTCTAAAAAGAAAGATTTCAGTTAAAAACAGTTTTTTGAATGACAATCACAAATTTACCTTGGAACACTTGCACTGCTTCATTTTTTCGAATATCAAATTTAAAGTACATATTTTCCTGACCACCGTGAACACTGATTACCAACTCTGAAGCAATGAATGGATTTTCCAAATCAAATACTATTGGCACCTTTTCTATGAAGTCACCAGAGAAAAACTATAAAAGAATTGAAGTTATTTCAAGCATGTCCAAAACATATCAACATACCTTTCTTTGCCCCTTCTCCTCGTAAACTTGAAACACAGCATTTTGATCTAATCGATGCGACAAAAACAAATCAGTCACTGACTTAAATGTGCTGACATCACCTGACATAACCAGAAATTGGTATACTAATTGTACAGAAGGAAGTTTTATTTTGAACCACGCTGAGATTTGTGCGAATAACGGTGTCTCGGTTAAAGCCATGTAGTTTCCAGTTTGTGAAAGGTAAAGATTGGACATTATTTCCTCGAGAGTAAAGCTTGTCACTTTTCGAAGGTAAGCCATCAAAACCTCATAATCACCATTAGGGTAAGTTGATTCACCTGGAACAAGTCAATAATATTATAAACTTTTTAATAGGGTATATATTTTAAGATCATTGCTGACTGAAGGTAGCTGAAATAAAATCTGTTTTCTGTTATTGTGCTCTTAACTCAGTTAACATTCTTCAGTTGAATGAATTTTTATTTCAAAATAGCAAGATGCATATATAAGTGGAATAAAAACTCACTTTTCTTGATGACAGTTAAGTAGGTGAACATCACATAACATAGTTCAATTTCATCATTATCTGTGTTTACCTTCGCCAAAATCGAGGATGTCGCCACTGGCGGTTTTGCTTTATTATTGAACGCTGTTTTGTAATAAGTGCAACTACAATCATTGCTGCTAGTAGTTGGAAAGTAGCTGTCTTTGGAAAACCCAATATTACCAGAAAAGTAGGCTTTTGTTGTGGAGGCAATCACATCAGTTATGTAATAATTAACGTCAAAACGGATTTTAAGATCATCAGTAATAACTGAACAGTGATAAACAGTATTTGGAATGGCCATGTCTGGAAACAGTATGTGAGTTGTTGGTATAACATCTGTGGAGTTTTCTGAAATAAATGACATTTAAAAGACAATGAGGTTGCTTCGTATTTATAACCAATATCCGGTGAGATCTTTACAACTTTTAGATAAAGAAGAAGGGAAGTCTGTTTTAATTAACTATAAAGAAAAGGAAATATCTATTTCATATATAATATATACAATTAGATATACAATAAAAACATGCCTGTGTCATATTGAAAACATACAATAGTTTGACTGCAAAATCCAATCAGAATCTAAAGGCAAGTAAATTCAAGTAGAGAAAGTTTAGACAAATGTATTTTGTTGATATTCAAATCAAATATAATAGCTCATAATAACCTCCAACCAACCACGCAGTTATTAACAAGTTAACTTTATCATGCATATCTATCTACTATATACAATATAAAGATTAATGTTGTTGTGTTTTCAAAATATCTAGTGATATCACGGGCTAGTGTAACGGCCGTGTATGTGATTACCACATCTTCCCCTCAAAGTTTCTAATAAAATAACCAATAAAAACAAAACTACAGAGATAATCCAAACATTAAAGCTAAAAAAAGATAATTTGTTTTTATGTATCATTTGACATATTTAAAATCAGTCATTCCTTTCTTCTTGATTTTCCTTCTCAACCTTGTGTTTATCAACGTCTACTTTTCGTTTCCGGTTCTTCACTATACGGGATGATACCATTTGTTGATTCCTCGCCCTAATTCGATATCCATTGTTGTTGCTATCATCAGATTCATTGTTTGCTGATGAAAGCAAGTACCTTCATGTTGGTCATCACTGTAAGTACCTTAATTGGGAAACTGAACTTGCTACAACTGTGACCAAACTGAATTTTGCAAATAAAAAATGCCACTCCTAACCTGAGCATGGCACCCTCTTCAGGGCGAGCAGCACCAGCTGCTGTAGGCGCAGGAGTGACAATTCTCCAACTGAATGTAGAAGGCATCACTAAAGCTAAATTGGAAATCATCACTCAGCTTGTCCAGAACAACGACTCGGTAGTGATCTTGCTCCAAGAAACACACTGCACGACATCAAAGAAGTTAAAAATTCCACAATTCGACCTCGCAGCATTTACATCAAACATGGGATAGCTACTTTTATCAAGAGCAGCATGGATTGGCAACTAAATGCAATATCAAACAAAGGAACAAACCTCGATCATGCCTTGGCAGGCATGCTGACAGGAGACCCTGTACTTGAACGCCAAGTGATGGGACACGTCACAAGATCTCAGCACAGGCCCTCCCTGATATTCTCGGCATCATTACATCACTACCACCATGCAACCCAGTGAAAAATGGAACTTCAGGAAAGCAAACTGGAGGATGTTTGGCGAGTTTACCAACAGACTCTGCAAAACTCTTCCACCACCTGACAGTGGAGATGTGGAGAGCGCATACACATCCTTCACAAAAATGATGTTCTATGGAGCAAAACAGTCCATCGTGGGCATCATAAGAACTACAGACCATGCTGGGATAAGAAGTGCCAACATCTCTACAACAGCCTGGACGAGTTCAATACACCTGAAGAACTGCAAGAGAAGACTGACCAACTGATGGAACATCTTAACTCCAAGCGCCAAAAACGATGGATGGAAACTGTAGAAGAGATTGACTTCACACACTCCAGTCGCAAAGCATAGAACACCATCAATCAACTAACAGGTCGAGGATCTAGAACCTGCGTAAAATGTCCTGTCACTGCAAATGTGATTGCATCACAACTCGTTGCAAATGGGTGTCACACGAACAGAGACCGCAGTTTCCAACGGATGTTAAAAAAAAATTAATGGAAGAGAGGTGGAAGACAGAACCTGGAAACCACGACCTTTCCGACGATTTCACTACTTAAGAGATGAAGCATGCCTTAAAACTCCTAAAGCCACGTAAGGCCCCTGGACTGGACTTCATTCACCCTGAGTCCCTTCAGCACACAGACACCAACACCACAACGTGGCTGCGTGAATTCTTCTCCAAATGCCTACAACAAGGTTGTAGCAATACCGAAACCTAACAAACCATCAGATCACCCCAAGAGTTATCACAGGTTGCCTCTGACCTACCCCTGTAGACTGCCTCCCGGTCCTTGCAGGCATCATGCCGGCTTCACTAAGGCGTTCAACATTAAAAAAATTCAAAATCAACATTATCCTTAAGCCGCAGAGCACAACTACCGATCATCTGCTGCACAACACCATCTCAGGGGTGCAACTGGCCTTCGACTAAAGTCTCGAAAACCCTTCAAACAAGCGGCAGCACGCCTACTGAAAGATTCAGATGGCCGTCCAAGCAGAGAATGACGCTCAATGGAAAGAGGAATGGTCCAGCAGCACATCACTTCTCCGCGAACAAATATCCTTGCCATTCCAAACTTATCCGAGCCTCGGCCTTAACAGAATAGCAATATGTAGGCTAAACCGCCTGCTTTCAGGTGTATCAACATTTTGGCGTTGCAATGTTCCAATGGGGACTTAAGGCCAACGCATCCTGCGATTGTGGAGAACCCCAAACCGCAAGCCACATCATCACGGTCTGCCCTATATACAAACCACCGCATGCCATTGAGAGTTGGAATGTTGGGAATTTGGTCATTGAAAGAGATATTCTTGTAGGCATAATGAATAGTAATCAGCAGCAACAACGTAGAATGAGTTTTCTATTTCAAAAATATTTGTTCCTAATTTCTTCCAAGGTCCTGTCAGTATGTTGTGGTGCATTAGAAAGTCAGCACTTCTGTAAATAATATTGAGCTATGCACATAAAAAACTCCCAAACAGATTAATATGTTGATCAAAATTTAACATTAAAATTGTTTTTCTCTCACCAGATTAAAATGACTGATGTTTTTTAAAGGCTTTTACACTTATAAGCTTACAAGAAAGCCCCCTCCCATTTACACCTCTATACTGTTTAAAAATTAACTGGTGCAGTTGTGGGGTAAGAGGCAAGCATTCCTGAACTGGATCTCCAGGTTAGGCCATGTCAAATCAGGTCGCGACTAATTCCTACTCAGCAAGTCAGGTCTTCCCCAAAGCTTATTTAATTATTATAATTATGCAAAAACATATTCTAATTTATGCGTTTCTATCATGATATCTCGCGCGCGTGTGTTAGTGGTGGGAAAAGAAAAAATCACGAAACACGTTCGAGTGGTATTTTCTTTATTATAGAAAGCCATTTATATAATATATATATACTTTTATTACATTATTATATTTTATCTTTATTTTCTTTTTACTTATATATATATATATATATATATATATATATATATATATATATATATATATATATATATATATATGTAAGTTTTATTTCCAAGAAGTGATCAGGCCTGATACCAGTCATTTGATACATATTTCATTTTTACTATTATTATGTATTATAAGCTTCTTGAATATGTATAAATTGTTGTGTTTTTTTATATTATGTTTTTTAAATTTTTAATTTTCAGAATTCGGCAATCAAAAGTGAAAATACATAGGAAAATATAAAAATGCATCTTGGGTAATTTTCGAAATACATTATTTCGCTACCTGACTTGCTGAGTAGAAATTAGTCACCACCGTCAAATCAATTCCCAAAAAATAAATAAAAAACGCCTAGCACCACTTTTGGTCCGGGCCCCTGGGCAGCATACCCCTGCCCCCCCCCCTCGTCTGGCCTGCTACTAGGTCCATAGCCAGATCATGTGCGTGTCCTAATAGGTATGTTGCACCGCTGAGACTTACTTCTAAGAAAGTATAATATAAGTATATAATAGGCTATGAGTTGTATCAATCAATCAATTTTATTTTCCAATCAACAATATGAATATCAAGGTATATAAAAGAGGGAAAAGGATCCACTCAATCCACTTTAAGATAAAATAGTTCCAATGAAGTTGGTTAAATAGTCAATTCATTAAAAATTATTTTTCCCGCTTAATTTTGTTTGTTTTGATGCTTTCAAAATATAACCTTTAACTAAACACATTTTTTAACGGAAACCGATTAAAAATTAGAGCAAATCGTTCAAAGTTTTTGTTTGTGCTTCTGAATACCTGAAGTTTTTTTCCTACCTTCCTATCCTATAAAATTCATCGTAAACTCTCTGATATCGATGATGAATTTGACCTCCTGAACTATTGAATAATTTCTACTATATAGAAACCTGCAAATAAACCATTGAAATCATTTTATTCATATCTCTCTGGGTATTTTTAAGAACTGCAATAAAAAATCAATTTATTTTGTTCTGATTCCCTTACGCCATGCACCCCCTCATTACACGTAAAACGAAGATGACAAGAACTCTACCACACTCACTCATTGACAACATATTGTGAGATGATAAAAAACAATATTGCTACACTTGAAAAAGATTTTTCTAAACCCTAAATAACAAAATTGGGAAAATTGTCAAAGATGTAATCAACAGAAGTATTCCAAGTCAATCCAAAAATCACAAAGATCACTCCCATCTTCAAATCTAAAGATAGAACTCTTATAGAGAATTATCTCTAATTTTTCCATTTTTCTCTAAAATTCATGACAAATTAATTTACAAACGTTTCTATGTTCATTTTGAATCCTATCCTCTTTTTTATCCTTAGATCTTACTGATGAATTATACAATAATTTTGAAAATGAAAGATTCCTGATGTGTTTTTCGATTTGACAAAAGCATTTGTAGCCATAGATCACATTATTCTTTATGTCAAAATTAGACATTTTCGGCATATATGAAAGGTTTTATAACCTTCCCGGAAATGCAAGAACGCAGTACATTTTTAATAAGGATAAAAGAAGTTCCTCAATTAATATACCACGTGATGTGCCGCAGGACTCTATACCAGGTCCCTCCTCTTATCTATACGAATGGTCTCCATAATTTCTTACAATTTATTCAACCACTAATCTTTGCCGATGATAATAACCTTTTCCTGTCTAATACAAATATTTCTCCACTATTTGACATTATGAATAACGAATTAAAGGAAATAAGCTAAAACTTTAAAGGAAGAAATTGTTGCGGGAAGAAAAAATTGCGGGAAGAAAATGATGCAAGCAAATTTTCGCAACTTTAAAAAATAACAATTTCTTGAAAATTTAAAGTCCTCTAACTTTTGATTGCGTGGTTCAATTTCAACAATTGACCCCTCGTTTTGCTTCTCTTTTTGTATTTTATACTACAGTAACAATGATAGTATATCTATAATTTGAAAAATCCTTCGCGATCCCTACTGATATTGTTTTAAAAAGTTATCTCCTTTGAAAAAACGACAAACGCAGATTTCAACGTAGATTCTAATCAATAATTATTGTTTCTTTGTTATTTGTCTTGGTTTTTTTTATTTCCTTTATCAGAGGACTTCATAAACTACTTCCGTATGCCGGCTTGCTTCTCTTCACAGTGTTAGCTTTTACAGTTCCACAATCGAGCCGACAATAACTTCTTTCTCCTTTGGAACATCCACATAATTTATTTTGACGACAGAGAAGTAGTGTTCCAATAAAGGTTTGTTCTTTTTTGAGGCAATCAATTTTGCTGTAACCTTACAAAGTATTTCGAGGCCTCCTTGAACTAACCGATCTTCTGTAGTGTGTACTAGTCAAATCTGCCGTCACGGTCGCCCAACGATCTAATAAGTATTTTCATAAGTTTTTCCTGATAAGGAAGATGGAGATGATGGCGGAGAAATTCACCCGGGGGTGAACGTTGATGCTTATATAGAAGATGATGAGTCTTAGAATATTTGCATTGTACTTGGTATTTGTAGTAAAATCGATTTTCTTTCTTCGGGGCCTACGTGACGTTGTCTAGTGTTTCGACTTGATTTGTGCATGTTTATTGGATTAGATCTACTTTCACGGAGTGTCCTTTATTGTGTAAGTAAAGTTAATTGCAGTTTGCACCTTTCTGTGTACATTCATCGAGGTGTGAAAATATTGAAGTCTGGTCCGTAGAAACTGCTTATAAGAAAATCAGTCTCCGATTATTCAAATAATTCGTAGTAGGCTGTATTAATTTTGAAAAAATTGAGTGTCCTAACGCTAAGTTGCATGCAACGACAAGAAAAATTATTGTAAGTTTAACTTCACTCGCAACATTTCATGTACGCAACTTTTTCTTCCGGTAACAACTTCTATCTTTAAAGTATTGGTTTCTTTCGATCCAACAAACATCAACAAAACAAAATTTACCAAAATTTACATTAAAACATTACAAAAGCCCCTATCTTCGGTCTTATCAACTTTAATACTGGATGATATTGAAATTAATCATAATGAAGCAATTTCTCAGGATATTTCTAGAGGAAAATCTATCGTGGAAGCCCCATATTAACGCAGTCACGTTTCAAGAAATCTAGGTATCGTTTACCGAGTTAGACCTTTTCTCAACACTCGTTCTCTTAAACTAATCTACTTTTCATTTATAAATAGCTATATATATATAAATTATGCAAATATCGTATGTGTCCACACAAGTCCAAATTAAGCAAAAACATGCTGCTAAACGAAACTAAATAACAGCAAAATGTCGCTATATGAACGAATTTCTCCAGGCCAATTATAAATTCAAATTCTTTTATACTCCATTTCCATAACCTCTTCCCTTTGCGATTCAGTTTCCTCATCTTCAGAAAATGTAAAACCACTAAAGACTGGAGGAGGGAATCTATCAGAGTGCGGAACAGGTCGTATAGCTGATGGTATACTTGGATAAGAAAGCATTTGTCGGCTCTTCCTGCCAACACCTTTTGTATTTACCATGCAAAAGTAGCAGTCAGTCGTGTGATCTTGGGGTTCACGCCACACCATTGGAATGCCAAAAGGCAGACTCTTCCGCTTTCCTTTTGTCCAGTCTCTGAGCATTTCTTCGCAGTTATGGCACACAACATGTGGAGACCATTTCTTATCTTGATCGCCAAGATGGATGCCAAAGTAAGCTCTGTAGGCACGCTTCATGAACGATGTTATATTTCGTCTTTGACGAGAAAGCGTGTACACACCACAGATATAACAAAATGAATCATGTTTATTTTTGCATTTAAATCTACTAGAAGAAGCCATGACCAAATCTGAAAAAAGTTCAGAATCGAAAGAAAGTCTGGTGATATCTATGTGCTTAACACAACCAAAAAGAATAAAAAACCATGGTTCTAATTAAGGCTACCAGCAGACGAGTGTAAAATAGAGCTTATAGAATATCCTACAGCATCTATCCGCAATACCTCACTATAATCAAGTTGCCTAACTTCTTCAAATGCCCTTAAACAGCAGTAGGCTACAACTTAAAAGAGCTGAAAGCTTCTATCTGAAACACTGGTACTGTACCATAGTACAGACAACGCACACACAAATAGCCTAACTTTGAAAACCTGAGTAGCAGTAAAACATGCTGTTGAGCAAGCAGGCCTGCAAAAATACTCCTCCACCATGTGCAAGTCAGTCAGCAATGACTAGCAAATGTTCACAATGGTTCAGATGATGTATACAAAAAGAAAAAGGGCTGGATAGATAAAAAGTGTTCGATGCAGATCAGATTTATGCACTAAATATGTGCCACACACGAAAAAAAATTAAATTGTCGATTGCATGAAAACTAGAGCATGCATAAAGAAACTGATTGCAGATTTGAAATCAGCATCCTAAAATTGTGTAGAATCAGTTAAAAAATCTCATGCAACAAGAAACGAAAAAAGATTTGTTGACCAGTGTAATTATCACACAAATTATTATTTTCCAGTTTATGTCACTTTGTCTTTACAATTGTCTCCGATTAACGATAAAACGTTTTTTTTCCTCATTTGGTTTAGCTGACGAGTGTAATAACACGAAACTCAAAAAAACTCAGAGTACTAAACAGTGAAATGTCGTTGAATCCTAATTCGTGCATGCTAAAATGTTTCTTTGTTACAGAAACACCAAAAAGGTAGATACAACAATTAGTTACCGTCTATAGATTTCTTTTGTCTAAGAAATAACGTTTAGAATCCCTTTATGAGAGTGTCATTAAAATATATCTACTTTTTCATGCACTTCTAACATAGAAACATTGTAATCTGCACGAAATGTGATTTTACAGTATTTACTGACTTCTGAATATCGTGTATTTCAATGCAAATCAATATATACATTTTAACTAAAAATAAAATAACGATCATAATTAAAAAAAGATACGTCAACCGATAAAAATAAACCCTATTTTTTATTGTGTAAAGCGTAAATTTAGTTAGAAAGATCATCCAAAAAACGTAAAAAAATCAACACAACTTGAAACGTACCACTGACAAGAGCAACATCTTTGCTGTTTCGCGTTGCAGGAAAAACTACTTGAGCTATCACATTTCCAATAGAATGATCAATTTCCTTGTGGCTCATTGTTTCTTCGGCGAATTCAACATTTTCATCAGTGGGGAGTGGTTAAACAGTCACACCGCGAAATTTAATGGAATAGAAGAATACCATAGCGAATGGAATAACAACGCACACACATTCAAGATCGATGTGAAAATCTGCATTATTTATAAAACAGCAGGCGGCTTCTGGAAGCTATGGTCAGTTACGATGGTCATGGAATTCTTTAATATTTTTTAGTTGCTGGTTTTAAATTTCCCTTTAAAACTATATATATATGAATATTAATTTAAAACTATGTTCACGCTATACCAGATAGCTTTTCACAACGGCACAAAAATGTAACGGATGGGCCTACTGTTCATGGCCGTAGGAGCCAAAAATTGTTTGGGGGGGGGGGCACAACCACCTTTGCCCGAAATTTTTTCGGCCGGTTATAAGATCATTAAATCAAGTATATGTGACAGCGTCCGCAACGGCCTGATACCTCCTCTGTTTCTGATTTATCTTCTTCCATGCTTCTATATACCGGTGCTTCATTTACATTTTCATTCTCCATGTCTAATACAATAACATTGGGTGCCAAATCAACATTCAAGCTTGCAGAACTGGTGTTGGCTGGATCATTTGCAGCAGACGGAGTTCTACTTCTAGAAGTTGACAAGCCTCTGTTGAAGAAGATCTTCTTCCTCAATTGAAACAAATTTAACTGATAAACTGTTTTTGTGCTTTCGTTTAAGATGTTCTGACTTATAATCAAAATATAGAACTGTCAAACTAAACAGACTAGAGCGTAATGACATGAGAATGATTAGATGGATGTCAAATGTTACATTGAAGGATAGGAAGCTCTCAAATGAGTTAAGAGAACGCTGTCGACTCGAAAGTGTAAGAAAATCTTTGCAAAGGCGTCGGCTTAGATACAAAGGAACATATCGAAAGAGTCAATGTCACAAGATTAAAAGAACATGTTTTGAAGGAAGTTCCTGGCTTACGCAAAAAAAAGGAAGGAAAATGCATTCTGTTAACCGTAAATGGTGCCATTGGCAGAGCAGTCTTTGAAGCATCTATGAAGTCAACACTGGATGAAGGAATAATTTTATCACAAGCAGCAGGGATTATCAGGAAACACTTATTTTTGGAAGACCAAGCTTTTGATGGCAACCTTTCAGTTATCAACCAATTTTCGTCCGTGCCTGTCCATCTCTTACATCTTCTTGGATTGATTTTGGACGGATATAAGCAATATGAAAATATTTCAAACAGCACAGAAGATATGGTGGTAAAACTGGCACAACTTATCAAGTTCAATGCTGTTAAAACACAAAGAAGAACAGCGGAAAGTGATCATAAACGCCACTCCAAAAAGAACGAGCCCCCCCCCCTTGCCATTACTTATTGGCTTATCTATCCACTCACAGACGAGGAAGAAAGGAATAGTCGAGTTTCTTTCCTCACAAGGAATGAGTGTGTCATATAACCGAGTCCTTGAAATTGAAGACAATATAACAAAGCAGCTTTGTTCTCAATACAATTCAAGAGGGATTGTATGTCCACCAACGTTGAAAAAGGGACTCTTCACTGTTGCTGCTATCGACAACATTAATCACGACCCTTCCTCTTCCACTTTCCAAACCAGTTTTCACGGAACAAGTATTTCGGTTTTCCAGTACCCTGAAAAGGACGAGACCATGCCAAAATTTGAAATGGACCCAATGATATCAGAGAATGATGTCTCGATGAGGCAACCTGAGTCGTATACTGACATCCAGCCAACTAAAAATGGTAAACCCGAACATTCTGACCGAGAAGAACACCTGCACCACGCTTACTTAAAAAATCAACAAGACGGAGTTCATGATTGGATTAAAAAGTTGAAGCAATGGGATATCAAGCGTGAAGT
The DNA here is from genome assembly GCA_963930725.1 of Candelabrum cocksii. Lineage (NCBI taxonomy): Eukaryota > Metazoa > Cnidaria > Hydrozoa > Anthoathecata > Candelabridae > Candelabrum > Candelabrum cocksii. Next base: position 18,455,307 of record OZ005664.1, read on the forward strand.
TAATTATGGTGACAAAGTTTCATTTGCGTCTTTCCATTCTAAGATTTCAACTCAGAAGATGCCTCGAACAACAAGTACGCTGCTGTATTTTCATTTATTGTAGATTTTTTTTTGTGCTCACTTTGAAACTTTGAGGAATCGATAAAAATGACTTCCGAGTATAAAATGTTCTATCAAAGACATATATTTTGATAACTTATAATATCAATAATAATAATATTAGTAGATTTTCAATTTAAATAGCGTATATTTGAGAATAGGATATTTCGGTACTTTCTGTCAATAAATTTAGGTTTTATATAAAGCCTTTTGTCTTTTATTGCAATCTAACGGCTTTTAAACGATTTTTGAATGATATATAAAACATTTTCTTATTTTCATGACGTCATCTTTCAAGGCTGATAACTTCTGATGCGTAACTTTTTTTGATTTGACCCAGACAAGTTTTTTGTTCAGTAAGAAATAAGCTTTCCAACGGTATATAATATGATAAAGTTTAACGATATCACAAAAATTTCATTTTTGATGACGTCATAATTGATACGTTAATGCTCAATAACTTTTGATGCGTAACTTTTTTTAACATGACCTAAGCAAATATTTTGTGCAGAATAATGTCAGCTTTCCAGCAGAATATAATACTCTATGATTTTGTGACTTTATTTTTTTTGCAAAAAAAAATGCTGACGTCAGTGGCCAACTGTCATATCGAAGTGTCCCTCTCAAAAATATTGATCCTTACATCATAGACAACATTTGTGGAAAGTTTCATGCTTCTATCACAATTTGAAGTATAATTGTGCTCAGCAACCCCACTAAGATGGTTTGGTCATGTTGAGAGAATGAACTGGGTTAAGAAGTGTAGAGATTTAGTTGTTGATGGTAAGTGTGGCAGAGGCAGGCGACGGACAACATGGAACCAGGTTGTGAAGAAAGATCTCGTTGAGAAACGTATTCAGCCTGGGTTGGCGCAGAATAGAGTAGGATGGAGGCGTGCCATCAGTAAACCCGTCTAACCCGTGCCAGCATGGAAAATAGACGTTAAATGTATATATATTGCATACAGTACATCTAATTTTACTTCTGTATGTTCTTTTGCGGTTCATTCTAAAACTGCTGGGTACTAGTTAAATAACAGCTAACAAACTAAATAATTAAATAATTAAAGTTATGATTTGTTGTAACTATAAACGTTGGCTTAAATGTTTGGTCATTCGTCAAAGACTCTAGGCTATAGTTGCCCAAAAAAACTTTTAGTTGCCCGAATATTCAACACATTTGTACAAATGCCGTGCCCCTCCCTCCTCCCCCCCCCCCGCCTCCTACGCCACTTCTACTGTTCACATTTAAAACGATAAAATCGTCATGATTTTCATATCGGATCAACAATTTATAGTGTGGACACCCACGGCTTCACAACGATATTGATGAAAAGAATTTAATGCATTTAGAATTTTATGAAAGATGTCGTCTACAGATATTATGAATAAAATATCGCATTACAAAATTTATGGAATAGCTCATTGGTTGCGTAGCAACGAATTCTATGTGGTATGCTTGTAAATAAGAGAAAGAAACCATCTTTTTAAGTTAATTTTGTGCAAAAAATGAAAATTACCAAACTGAAATGAAATAAACAACGAAGTTTTTTTAGCATAAAAATAATATGTCTACCGATATGAACGCCTTGAAAACGAAACATCGTCATGAAACGATGCTATTCACAATATATCGGATAGCTTTTTATGTCGTTGTGAAAAGCTATCCGGTATAGTGCGAACATAGTGTAAATTTAATTAAACGGCTCATATGAACATCGATTTGGTAAATAACTTTGTATAAACGCACCTTAAAATGTTTGGTCATGAATTGAACGCTCAAAGAGCTTACAGTGTTTATTTATTATTCAAGGTCAATATTCGAATTTTTTTTACCATTTTAGCAAAAGAATCCAGAATTCTTCAACATTTACTTTTGTTAAGTACTAAAATAGACTCCTACAAAATGCTATCGACAGTATCCAGGGTATCATTCCCAAATGTTCCTTCGTTCCTTAAATTACAACGCTCTCCGTGTTCTAGATCATCGTTTGTACTGACGCACTTATAGCATATATTATTGGATTGTGTGGTGTTCAGTCGATGGGGTTGCAACAGCTGCAAAAGAAGGTCTATTTTACAAGCGATTTCCGCCTGGAATTCATTCAAATTCCGCTCCAAAACTTTCACTTTTGAATGCAGTTCGTTATTCTCGAAAGTTATGCTATCATGGCTGGTTATCGATGGACGTCTGCGTCGATGGATTGTCTTCAGCGATTCAGTGCTTCCTTGATATCTGCTCTTTGCGTCGGCAAGACATTCTTCTTTGATCCCGTCTTCTTCCTCTATAGGAATCTTCTGCGACAATTTTCTCATTCGATTCATTCTTTCAAATTTCGCCATGATGGGCATGCCGAGAACATTTTTAGCCATCGCCGCGATGTGCAGCTTTTCTTTGGCGGGCATCACTCGAAAGTAACCCTCCTACATAAATCAGTCAAATGCATACAGCTAGAGATCATTATGACATACCTAGATACATGACATGACACTTCTTTAGGGATGGTAGATTAAATAAACTATATTAAATGATTGACAGAAATGTATACCTCGTTTCTATCATTCAAATCAAAACCGTGTCTATAGTACTTTCGGAATTTCACTGCAAAGTTCGGATACAAGCGCAATACTTTCATCATAACGTCCTTATGAATGAAGTGGATCTCCACTAAACATGACGCCCTCACGTTCGCTTTCGATTTCGATATCGATGGCTTTTTCACAAAGTCGTAACCGAATGTCGAGTGTCTTGCTAAAATATTCGCAGTTTAAAACATTGAATACATCGGATTAAAAATTTTCAGAATAGTGTTTAGTTTTTTTTTGATTTTGTGCAATTTGAAAAGCGAACGAAAGAACAATTGATATGGATACCTACCCAAAAGGTCAACCAAATCTCCGCCAACTAAAATTTCTAGTGATCCTCTTCCGAGGATGTAGAGTCGGTTTAACTCCTCTCCCTGCCTCAGCGCGTAGTTATTCGCCTGCAACGTCACTGTTTTCATGCTCATAGCGATTGCACGCATGCAACTTACGGTGGCGTATTTAAACGGTATGACGTTGTGTAGCAACCCCTGATAGAGTTCGTACGTAATGTCAGCTTGAATACTGTCTGGAAACCTTCGAAGCACCTGTTAATCATTTCAGAGATGCATTCTACTGTAGAAGATCGAGGTTTAGAAAAGAGTTCTTTTATTTCCATTTTATTGCGTTAAACACAAATAATAAATAATTTTAAAATAAAAATCCAAGTAAATAAATAAAAATACAAAAGACAGTTATCAACGGTATAGTTGAATTTGTGAATGAACTTCCGAATTCATGCTAAATTCTCGGCTGCATTCATAATCAACGTTTTTAGAATTTCTGGCACAACGCTCCACAGCCAAAAACCCGACACCTGCGCCCAACGCCAAATCCCCTGTGAATGTGAATGTTTTGGTAACTTTATTCTTTACAGGTTTTCCTTGCGTATTTTAGAAAGACTCGTTTCTGATGATGGGATCATATATCAACATAGAAAACCTAAAATACATTTTTACAGGCTTGAATGCCATAGGTACTAGGTGCGTCATATTTTTAAGTCAACTTTGACAACTTTACCGGTGAAGGTGCAATGGTAATGGCGTTCGGCTCTTTAGCGAAAGGTTCTGGGTTCAAGACCATGCTATCACAAAGTTGTTTAGTGTGTGGTTATAAATAAAAAACGCTGTATTTCATCAAAAGTAACCCTAAACAAAATAAAATAACAAAACTCCGGGTCAAGGTCTTCACGATAGTGCTTAATGGGCGTTGAAAACCAACTTTGTTCTCAATTCCACTTCTGGTTAAATTGCTATTGAACTTTTCAATAGTCTCTCCATGCTTAAAGTCACCAATTCCTAGATTTTGCAATTTCCTTGTATCGTCAGTTATAGAGTTTAATGTCTTTGCCTTTCAAAATAAAAGCCGTACCAGATGATTACAATGTACACAAAATCAGCCCTGTACTAGATTACAATGTACACAAAATCAGCTATTGTCTAACTATTTCCGTATCACATCCCATCCATCGCTAAAGCTTTGCTTGCAAAAGATTATTACTAACTTACCGCGTCTACGTCAACCCCTTGAGATTGATTCCACTCTCTGCGCACGTAGTTGTTAACTGAAATCCTTAGCTCCTCTGGTATTTTGTAGTATTTCAGGAATTCTCGCACAGTGTTCATGTGAGTGTGAAAACTAGAAGCTTTCGAATACAATCTTTGAACAATGGCAACCATATTGCCAAAGATGCACGCATACATTAAAGCTGCGAATGGAAAGAAATAGATTGAAATATACACAATACGTTTGCAGATGGCTTCTAGATCAGAGCTCGAAATATTACTATTTGACAAAATTCGTCTTCATTTCAAAGTTGCTATCTTGTTCATCATCAAATATGTTAGACTTTTGACGAAAATTCCTAAAAACACCATTAAGTTTTCTAACGTGGAACTTGCTACCTCCGAGCAGCATGAGTATAACACAGAACACTTGCTCCGCTTCTGTTGTCGCTGAGATGTTTCCAAAGCCAACGCTAGTGAGTGAAGAAATGACAAAATAAAGCGACGCAATGTATCGTGTTTCCGGGCCCATATTAATCTTTTCCGACATGTTCACCGATGGCTGGGTGTGCACGTGCAAAAGCAGATCCATGCGTCTGACCCAGCTGTTGGGATTGTCCTCCTCAAATAACGATATGGCGTTCCAAACGCACGCCAGCCAATGCGATATGAGCGTGAACAAAGACATGAGAAGAAATAGAACAGCGACGCCGTACTCAGAATACCGATCGATCTTTCTTGCAACGCGAAAAAGTCGCAACAGACGAGCGCTTTTCATCAAACCAACTAAAGTGGATGTCTACAACACAAAAGTTAGTAACGTTACGTAGAGTTGAAACAAGAGCAAGACATGTAATTAGAATTGCTTAAAACGGTAGCGAGTGGCTTAAAGTCGATGGGTGAATCTGAATCTGAGTATTTATAAGCAAAATCCCGTGTAGAGTGTCTTAAATTCACGATTGCAGTTGGACTAACAAAACAATACTTTAAAACGAAGAAGAGCTCTCGTCACAGCAAGAAAAAAGTTCAATTTTACTTACTGTACCGGTACTCTTTAAATTATGCATGATCCAATCAAATGGAATAGCGGCCAGTAAATCGACTAAAAACCACGTTCGTAAATAACGTCTGGCCAAGAGTCTGGGTCGAGCAACAACCTCATCGGAACTGGACTTAACGTAAGTTGTCCGAAAGTTAATGAATATGTCCATTACAAACATACAGTCTACAAGTAGTCCTATGATGAGCATTGGTTGCACGTCCCTGTTTATTATCATGTCAAGAATGATATCGTTGCTGTGGGAAAACGCCGCGGTATATGGGACGTGAATGGCTGTAAATATGACCAGGATGAGGACGAACCAATCCCATATTGCCTTAAAACGACCGTTGTGGTTCAAAAGAAACGAACAGTATTTTTTCTTGTAAGGTCGAGATGATAGACTCGCTAGCGACACCTGAAAATATATGCCACAAAATGCACCAGTAAATAACACTTTTAAAAGAAGTCCAGTTGAAACAATCAAACTTCCAAATCTGGTTTGGTAAATGGTAAACCTGAGCACTGACTTTAAGAGAAGACATGTTTAAATGTAAATAAAAAAGCCTCCTGTTAAATAAACCCTACCATATAATCAAGTTTTGGTCTTGGCATGTCTGTTGCTTTTTTGCAAATTAAACCAAACTCATCGTTAGCTATCAAGTTTATAAATACTTTCTTAGCGTCTGCAAAACAAGAACTAAAAGGCGTATGCACCAGTCAATTTCTATTTCGAACTTTTGAAATAGTTTTTATTGCTTTATATCGTGAACAACACTCCAGAACTTCGTTACGTCGCTTCTATAAACAACTCATGAGTACACAAATATTTCGCTGCATTCTAAAAATGGGTTCAAATTATTGGAGGCTTTGAAACGATGAAAGGAATGAATTTTTAAATTTAATATCCTTTTCTCACTATTATTTTTACATCAATGTTAGGTATCTTTTTATCTAAAACTTTTGTTTCGTCGTTGCTTTAAGTTTTTCACTAAAAATTGTGCGCATGCCGGTTTTGTTTTCTTAAATACTGTACTAAAGTTAAATTCGTGTATATTAACCCTATTCAGGCACCAGTTTTTTTCAAATAACTTCTTAAAGAAACATGCTATAACCCTGAAATTTTCTGACTTTTCCTAAAATTAGGAATATTTTGGTAAAATTTTTATTCGGAAAATCTTTTGCTCACCTTGAGCATTCTGACATTTTATTAGCATGACCAAAATCCCAAATAAAAATTTTGGAATTTCTCTAAAACATCTTTATTTCAATGAACTTAAAATTGTTTTGTTATATAAACAAGATTACTCTCTTCTCGGCACTCTTTTATGTCATTTCTCTATTTTTGTCATCATTAGGGGAAAATTTAGTGAAAGTAAACTATACACTGTTATATATTATTCTTTCGCAAATTTTTTAGAGAATTCAAATATGACGTCATCAATTTTTTCACAATAGGCTCTACTTTATTAAATTTATTCCAATACTGGAGCCAACTTCTAACTTCTAAAGTCTTTTATATGAAAATTTCCTTATTTTTACGCTGCCGATGATATTACGCAATCAATTTGTTTTTATAGTTGGTACAAATACTACAAAAAATCAAAAAATTTAGGTCCCAACATTCGAAATTGAGTTTGTCATTTCACAAGGCCTAAAAGACCTTTTTTAGGAGTTTTGATGACGTCAGCAAAAAAATAATGACGTTAATTATAATTTTTTTGCCAGATCGCTTTAATTTATAAAATACTTGCTCCCTGCCAAATTTGAAGTCAAATACCCCTTTTCAATCTAAAGATGCATAGGGGACTAACTGCCCCCCGGCCATTTCAGAACCCTTAAAACCCCAGCATGAATTGGGCTAAAAGAGAGGTGATTTCAAAATTTTAAACTCGAACTTCTTCCCAGTCCCTTGCGAGCTTAAGATAACGAGAGTCGCCTGCACATGCATTTTTGTATCCTTTTTGAACAATCTACTTGGTTTTTGTGTTACGATGATTTAAAGTAAGCTAGAATAATGTATCAAAATCATATCAAAATTATATTACCAAGTTTTTGTGTACCCACAATGTCCTCTTCTCCATTTTATGAAAAATATTTATGTCTTCCAAAGATTTGAAAAATACATTTTTTTTCTCGCAAATCCACTTGTCTGACGATTCGTGTTCAATCGTATAATTTAATAAATGAACTCCATTCATGTTGAACAATAGCGGGAAAGAAAAAAAACATATTTCAAAGGCGTGTCGCTTTCCTTGGATGATTTTTTGCCACAATACCAAAAATAATGCGGAAGAAAAGTCTTATAGCAGAAAAACTTCAAAGATTAAACTTTTAATGAAGGAATAAAAGAAATAAAGAAACTTAAGGGATAATATTCTCCATCTTTTTCGCACATATTTAAATTTACTTGCATATGTAACTTAGTTCATTTGTAATAATGATGTTTTAAAATTATGCCTCAATTTTAAAACCTAACATTTGAGAGCGCTCAAAATTAACCTCTGGTCCATAGTTCCACTATGTAAAATCAGTTGGGTAAAGCGTCCATTTTAAAATTCTTTTGTTATGTCAGATTCCTTTGTTAGGGTTAGGAGTTAATCAATTTCATAAGAATTAACTTCTAATGCGATACTCTACATAAAAACCTATAACGAAGAAGTAATTGCAAACTTTAAATGTTTTTGGGAGCGTTCTTGTTGAAAACCTTCTTTCTTGTTGAGCTTAACTTACCGGCAAATGATATTTCTCGATCGGGATTCCAGACAGTACAACCGATTCTTTCCCTCGTTCAGATTCAGGCGTTGGGAACTTCCTCGCTCCTAGTACCATGTCCTGAATTAAAGCAAATCAACCGATAACATTGGAGTTGTTTTATCACACGCTGTCATAGGGATTATAAATGTTAGCCAGTTGCGCTTGAAAAGAAGAAGAAAATATATGCTGGACACAAGCAGCAAAAATATTTAAAAATTTTTTTTGGGTTTTGCATACCTCGGTAGCAAAGATTTGTACGTTGAACATATTTCATTCTGAGACGACCAACAGAAAAATTAAACAAAAATAACAAAACGGGACGGTATTTATCTTTGTCACAGTGTCCATAGAATCCAGCAGATTGTTTGGCGCTAACGTAAGGCGATTATTTGGCTTTCGATTATTCGTAGCGCAGAGCGGCCAATACGCTTTGTTTCATTTAAATGTTGACGGTTTGGAAAGGAAAGAAGAAAGACGGTTAAAAAAAAAACGGAACAATAATATCTATTTATTGCGCACTCCTTCGCTGGTGTTTTAGTTGGCTTTCCATTTGAAATATGCACACACACAACTAACTTAATTTGAGTTGGTGTCATTAAATATTAAAGTGAAAACACAGTAGATGTTTTTAATGCACAGTACTCTTTACATTTGTACATGGTTATCAGCTGGCATATGAAGTAAGAAACAATACTAGCCGATAAGGCCATTTATGAAAACACGACTTTTTGTTGTGTAAAAACATTCCAGTTATCATAACTTAACGGTAAATGTGTAATGCAATAAAACCCATGTGAATATGATTGTGTCAACATCAGTCACCACGTTGTTGTGGCCAGAAAAAAAGGAAAATCAACGATAAAATTAATAAAAGTCAGCGCAAAGTAATGATTTCTTTATCGCCTAGCAAAGCAAATCAATCGCATCCATATGATATGATTTTGAAGAAGACTAACTTTAAGTGGGCGGAAAGGTTGTTTGATCTTTTTTAATTATTAAACGCTTTCGATAACTGACTGACAGTCTTTCAGCAAACAATAGGAATAGACTGAAATCAAAAAACAGTGGTGTAATAAGACGTTTGAAAATAATTCGTACAACTTTAAACTTCGTAGCCGTTAATGTAATATCCATTGGGATCGACATGATTAGGTTCTAATGCAGTTTTCCACCAACAAAGCACTTAACCAATTTGAAATTGCATATGCATAAAGTGTCTCTCAGAAACTCAAATGTAGCTTGGGGTTGTGAAAACAATTTGCTTGCAAAAGGAATCAACATGAAAAAGCAAATATAACGAATAATGCATAATTAACGACAGGACGGTTTCTCTTTCCAACATCTTTACTTATGTACCCGCTTTTCAATTGTTCGAGCAAAATGGCGAATTTGACTGACGTCACAGTTTCGAATAAACGTCGAGTTTGTGTTGATAGTTGCAAATTTTCGTACGCGAGTGGGTCACAGCATCTGTTGCCGTTAAAGCTCAGGTACTTAGGAAGTAAAGTAGAAAACTGAGACAGTTTGTCGATTCATTCATCAATTTTCAGGGCGATAAAAACGGGTCGACATGTTTCAATAGAAAGAAACTTTATTTTCACAAAAACATTTTAAAACAAACTGTTGACAAACATGAAAGGAGTTCATTGAAACGCAACTCGAGTGAGAACAGCTTGTGGTTTAAATTTTCCTACCTATCGATCCTTCTACTGCGCAATGTGCAAGGCTTCAGTATCATTGACATGACGAGATATCATTATAACTAATTCAAATGGTTGTCCTGTCTGAACGGCGTGAATCTATCCTCTATTTTTCAAATGACTTTTTAATGAACATGTTTGAAAAATAGGCGGAGTTAGTGTGAACAATAGTATTACGTCATCTCTTTATTTATGAAACGAAAAATTATCTTCGTGAAAGTGACCACTTCTTAATGAGCTCGGTTGAGTCGTGCCTTAGAAGTGCACTTTGCAATATTTGCAGTTTTACTGTTTTGTTTTGTTTTCTTTGTTGTGAACATTTTTCAATAAACAATTCTTTTTGAAAGTCGGAAAATCGTGCGTATTAAAGTGTTACATCAACAAAAACATCTGCATAGAGTTAGTTTCAGTCTAAAATTTTTTTTGTCTAAGAAAACCGTTTAATGTTCAATCAATGATATATCTCCTTTTTCATGCATTTCCAACATGGAAACATTTTCACTTGTGCAATAATTGTGCAACAATTTTACTAACAGCAGAAAGGTTTGCACGGAGGCGTTTAATAAACTAACTATGCGAATTGAAAAATGTTTGTTTGGTTTACAGGTGATCTGATCGGATTTTTTCTCACAGATATTTTAAAATGCTATCGACTCATCATGTTGATTTCATATTGCACCAAAGTTGGCAACTAAGAGCCACATTCGTTTCATATTACCAACTTATTATGGATGAACCTATGCATGATTGAAACATTATTTTAAAGCGAGGCAGAAGAGAAGAAGTAGTTATTTGACCAGGATTCGTACAGCGTTTCTATATCAGGCTTTATTTTAATCACGTAATACCATGGAATACAGGAGACTTTCCTGTCAGCTTGCAACATCATGCAACATTTTCTCGAGTCAAAATATTAAATTACTTGGGTGACATATAAATGTGTTCTTGTCGAAAAGAAGCAATTTCTATCAAAAAGGATTTTAAAACAATATTGCAAAACCGTATTCTCACTTTTAACAAAAGATTGGTTCATAAAAAATAATTATTCAACAGACTCTACCTTTTTATTGATCGAATTGTTCACCACCACCAGGTTGGACATTACACCGAATTCTAAGATCAACAGTATAATTCATAAAGGAAAGTTAAAACCTTGGTCTGTACCTGAATTTTTATCTCTTATATATTTCTAATTCATCACCTGACTTTCATAGCCGCATGAATTACTAGTCATTACAAATACTTTGGATGGCGCATTTTTTCGAATTCCACAAGAAAAAAATATATAAAAAACACTTAACTTCACCTATTAAAATGGAGGACAGTGCAGCGATGGATTTCAGCGCCCAAAGAGTTTTCGGAAGGAAATCATGTTCATTTGAGGTTGCTTAACAGTAATTAGGAAATACGACAGATGTTTTGGTTTTTCTTTCCATTGAACCATCGTGCGCATCCGGAGCACACGGAGTTAAGCTCATAATGTTTGCAATGAAACACTCTGACTGTGTAGAAAGGTGGCCACGGAGCGTATTTTTTCAACTTCACTTCTCGCCAAAGAAAGCAATTTTTTACACAAAATCGAACCCTTCAAAAAAAACAATATTCACATGTTGTATAAGTGTTATAAAAAAAATAAGTAAGTAAGTCTGCGACCGCAGTCGAAGGAGACCCGAAGAGCTCCTTTTTCTAATGGCTACTACCACAAGGGTAGGGGAGGGCGCCACTCCTTTCCCAATCTTTACCCCAGTAAACTGGTACTCATTTTACCGACCTTTTGAATGGATGGAAAACTGAGTCAACTTTGACGCCATGACCTGGTATTGAACCCTGGGTCGCGGGAATGCGAACACTCACAGTAACTACTATGCCATGGCGTTGGTTAGTCCTGGCGTACTTAGGACGCCCATTTGCGCCTACGAAAATCGCTCAACCAGACAACTAACCTATTTAAGCTAGCTTGCATTACGCAATGAGTTTCGCTCAAGAACTCAACTGTAACTCAGAAATAAAGATTTTGCCGGAGATGGGATTCGAACCGGCGGGTTTGGTTTCGTGAGCCGAAAAAATTATCCACTGAGCTACAGCGCCTATAAAAGAAATACATATCTCAAATATAATCTCTTTTCCTTTGATCTTATAAATATATTTTTAACAATAAAAATAATGTACGTACGTAGCAAAAAAGAACTAGTTCAAGATTGGCCTTCCATGAAACCCTTACATTAGATATACCTTTAATACAAGCATTAATTACTATGTATTGTAAAAATGTTTACTACTGGTAAAATCTTAATTGTAACAAAAAATATTCCTCGTACTAAAGAATATAAGAAGAGAAGAATATATCAATTAGAAGAATTACTTCCTTGAAAAAGATTTAAAAGTGGTAAACTGTTTAATTTTTATTTATTTTTAACTATTTATTTCGTCCTCGTAAAGAATTAATTGAATTTTATATTTAAACATGAATAAGTGCTTGTTAGCCCTGAACCATTGCACACGTTTATCCAATTTCCTATTTAAAGTTTGAAAAAGTCTATATATTTATTAAAGCAAATTTGTGTCGAACATAATAGTCCATGAGATAAGGGTGGTTTGAACTCCCGTTGATATTGACATCAATGGGTTGTCACTAAATGGATTAATGAATGTGTTTGAAAGAATAGCGCAAACAGCTGAGATATCTTTTTCGTCTTTCTTAATGCGAGATGGTTATTAAGGAGTGTTATCACAAGAATTATAAAAGTGACTAGCTGCACCCAACACAGGTGGTCTTGAAAAGCCCACATGTCAACATGTGCGTTATATTTGCAATTTTTTCATGACGTCAGCAAAAATTTTAATGACGTCAGCGTTTTTAGGATTATTTTTTCTAAGACACTCTAAACACATTAGACAACCATATTTCATAAACATAAATGGTTTAAAATATATCTTAATTGATAAAACAAAATTATTCAAAAGTTGTAAAAAATCCGCATTTTCTCACATGAACGTAGTAGGGCCCCCTGAAGGAGCCTTTATTGTGTCTTACTATGACCGAAGTGGGCTTGCTAACATCAAGATTCGTTTTCTACATAAAATTTCCTTTCCAACGGTATATAACATGCCTGGTCCCCAAAATGATCAAGATTTTCGAAAATATGGCCCTAATCTCATGGACTATAATTGTTTGTAACATTAAAGAAGCGATAGGCCAGTCGTTAACGTATATTTAAAAAAAGCAATGATTCGAGGTTCAACTCTTGGGCAACACCACAAGATATGGGAAATAAGCTACAGCGTTTATCAAATACATATTGATATCTTTTAATTAAATAATCTTTTAAAATTGCAAATGTATTCCCCGAAACTCCGTAGTGCAAAAGATTTTGCAAAAGGATTTCATGGTTTACTGTATCGATTACAAATCAATGAAAACTCCAACGGTGTATCTTCCATTGCAAGGATCTTCATTAGTTCGATTACAAAGTTCCAAAATTACTCTGTAGAATTGTTATATTGTTATTTTGAGACCCAAACTGTTTGCTGTAAAACAATGCGTTACTTGTAAAGTGGAAATAAACTCTGGTAATAAATTATTCGTTCAAAGATTTTCGAGAAAATTGGTAGGAGAGAAATTGGGCGGAAGTTTACAATTTCAGCTCTATTGAAATTTTTGCAATTTTCAGAAGTTCTGGAAATATACCTGGTTTATATAAGAACGATATATAATTATATTACTGTTAATATTGTCATAGCCAGCTGCTTTATTTCGCCTCAATTTCTTCTTCAGTCAGCTCTTGATCGTTTATACTATTCCTTTAAAAAGTCTCAAGATTTTTATCAGTAGGTTTTACTTGGGAAGCTAAATTAGGTCCAACGGTTAAAAAATATTCATTAAACTCATTGAAAATTGTTGTTTGATCAAAAATATTATTACTGTCAATATTTATACACGTGAAGCTTTACTTCTCCCAATTATTTTATTTATTGTGTCGCAATTTCGTTTAACATCGAATTGATATTTTTTAAACTGCTTATCAAGAAAGTATTCTCTCTTCGCTTGTTTTAGTAAAGACTCGAATTCTTTTTTGTAGTTTTTATATTCTGTTTCGTTCTTCTCGTTGCGTTTTTTCATAAAGTTGTTATGTAATTTTTGTTTACACGTATTTTTTTTTATAAGAAACCCGTTTATAAGAAACTAGATCTAGATGCCCTCAAATATTTAAGAAACTGTAGTACTACAAAAATATTTCCTAAGAAAACTTAGTCTGGTTCTCAATAGCGTCGTAAACATGCTAACTTGAAGTCGAATGTTTTAACGGGATGAGCAGACATTGTTGTCTGAATAATATAAGTATAAGGTACATGCCTTTCAAAAAGAACCAAATAAATACAAGATACACATTTTTTAACATACGTCTGTTCATGATAACTAACACTTATACTTTTATCAATTTTATGATTTAAGAAACTTTTTATACTTAACACCCTCCCAAAATTAAGAAACTGCAACTACTAGGGCCTTTACTTAGTTTCTTATAAAAAAAATACGTGTATGCTTTTAGAGCATTTTATGAGCGATTACTCATCCACGGGTTGTTGATAGTTTTTCTTTTTGCATGTATTGATTCAAAAGGACAGGTTGTAATTGTATGCTCGTTGAAAAGAGTCGTTAAAAATAGAGTTATTAAGCTACACACGCGAAAAGTTCGAGCGAACAAATCTGAGCGAAAAATCCCTCAAATTTGATTGGTTAAAAGCGTTGTTCACACGATCAAAATATTCATTTGCTCTCCATCATTTACGCGAGCGAAGAAATTTGGGCGAAAACGTGCGTGCTAAAATCACATGATTTTCTAAATGATATTGTTCAAAATGGAAGAAAGCAAGGATTATTTTTAATGTTAGTGCTATTACGAAAGAGAGTTACGAAATGACGAGGGGAATAAGACCTTTTTGGACAGCGCAAATTTTCCTGGAACGACAACAAAAATGAGAATATAGTAACTTGGTACGCAAAACGAAATTATTATTTATCATGAATATTTTTATAAAATTTGGATGACACCCACGAAGTCATTGAACTAGTTTGCTCCAACAATTTTAAAAGTTCTTCTTGGTTCATGTTTTTTGTGTTTTTTTTAAGTCTTGTTTAGCTAGAAGTTGTTAATGAGTATATTAGCAATAGCAGATGCACTGGTTCTTGTTATTCTCGTGGTCTTATTAATGACAGGAAGCACATGGTTTTCAAACGATACGTGAAAGAATAATTTTGTTTTGTGAAAATCATTAATAAGAAAGCGCGTTAATATTTACGTCTCCTGCAATAAAAATATTTTTATTTTTTGTTGTTAAATTCTTAATACTTTGTTTCATTGATTTTAAAAAGTTCTCAATTTTTCCTTTCACAGTGGACGATTAAAATTTTTTTTCAGATTTATTAATTATTTCTAAAAAAGTATAGTATACTATATATATATAATATATATCTCTTTATTGTCCTTATATTACATTATTTAAGGCACGTTTGTCGCGGAGATTGTAAGCAACAGCTCGTAAAAACTCAGCTCTTCATTTCTAGTGTAGCCCTGCGTTAAATTGGATAAGCACCTCTGGCGCGTCAGTGTTTCCCTTCTACGGTTATTGTAAGGGTTTTACAGAAATTTATGGAATAATGTGTTTAGGGAATTTCGGCATAGTTTACATTGTTACAAATTTATACTACTGTTTCACTCGCATATATATAAACATAGCTGTTTTGCTAATTTTTGTTTCATATTGAGGTTTACAATAAAGTGTATTATTTATAGAAGAAATTGTAAAATGGTCCGATGTTCTTGTCACCCTCGTTTCACGCGTAATTACACATGGCGTAGGAGAATGATATATGTAGAAAGCAATACTTGGTGTCTGTTGCGTAATTCAAACAGTTCACGTTGGGGTTGAAGTTTCTTTTCGCCATCTCTGAACTTCATACTCAAAATTTCATTTACTTATCATTCATATCAGAGAGCTCATCACAAAATTTATATTAAACAAATACACACAAGCTCCGTCACAGGAACGTGCGGAAACATTACAATTGCATATCGCGTGGCCGCCTAAAGGCAACTAACGTTTCAAGATAAACCACTTGATTGATTCGTGACTCCTCGAATTCGCGAATTTTAAAAAACGGTAAAAAAAAATTGTTTCAAAAATTAATAAAAGTTTAAAAAACGTAAAACAATATTGTTTCGAAACGGCAAAACGTCTGTCCACCGTTCTTCAGTTAACTCGACGAACTTGTTCAATCATTATTTCGGTTTTAATTTTGAGGTTTTCCCGAAATAGTTCTTGGACTTTCGTCTTCGTTTTTGCCCAATCTTCCTTCACGCTGCCAATTCTCAAATTGTTTCTCCTGTTTCTGCCCTCAAGTTCAATAATTTGATTGTCGCTGAGTCCTTGTCAAGTTTCCATCATTGTACTTTTCTCAATTTGAACGGTTTGTTAGGCTCAACCATAATTTATGGTTCAACATAATTTAAGCAACCGCTTGCAACTTGTCAGGCTGAGAGTTTGGAAATATAAGCTTCTAGCTGCTAGATTCTAGTACCATTTCTGTGAACATTAAGTATAAACTTCTTTTTAATAAATTTAACGTACGGTACTGTAATGTTGCACTCCTAAGAACAACGAAATTTATCCACTTAAGGCACTTAGCAACTTTGAGGTTGGGATTGTAATTCTTGCCTTAGCAATTGAGTGTTGCTTATAAAAACGTTTTATGAAAAGTATTTAAACAATAAAAAAATATATATTATAGATATATATCATTATATTTAAGAAAAATATCTCATAAAATTTAAATATCAGAAGCAGAAGTATAGGAACGCGAAGATAATGCTTTTACGTCGCTACGGATGACCTCGTTGATTAATAACTGAAGATAAAAGCATGTGAAATTAATTTTAGAATTTCAATCTCATCAACATTTTAGGGTTCCAGGGAAAAGGTTGTGATTTTCAATGTAACTTTATAATATTTCAATCGTTATAAATTGTATAATACCTAAATTTAGAATGCTTTATTTTCGGATTTTTGGTTCAGAGGAACAAAATCTTAGTTATTGCGCAACATCTAAAGTTCTCCTAAGTTGATTTGTAAACGAGACAGACCACAGAGGGATAGGGCGTTCGGCATAACCATTTTAAAGGTTCAGCTAACATTCTGTTGGACTAAAAGCCAGAGCCGGAGACACCCATAACACACAAACAGTCTTTATTACGCGTTGTTTCATTCAAACAAAAACCAACTCGGAATGATCATGCTCGAGTGTTTTTCAATTAAATAAATTTCTTTTTGTGTTAATGATAACTTTGAATCTATCACGTGTCAACTGAAGGAAACGATTTTCGGCAGGATATATGTCAAAAGATCAACTAGGATCGGTTTTCGAACCCTTCAAAATGATGGAGGCTGTACAAATCATTATTATAGAAAGGAGAGTTTATGAAATGTTTGAATATATTATGCTTTGTAAGCTAACCTACATTATTTATTTACAAAAAAGAAAGAGAACTTTAATGTTCGCTATAAATGTTAAATAAAATGTTTTCTTTCAGCGGAGGTTTCAACATGTCTTTGATGACCCTCTGAGCCATTCGTTTTCGTATATTCTGCAGTTTATTAGCGATGAGTTTACAGTTCTTCACGTATATCGTAACATCTAGAACCTCATCGGCACCCATTGATTTAAAAAACACATATCCATCTTCGGCTCCCTTACTGCCGGCTGTATTGTCCCTGTTTTTTACACCGAACTCAAACGACGACTTGAAGTAATGGATGTCCGAAATATGGAAATCAATTCTTCGCAAAGTCCGCCATCTCGCAAAGAAACAAATAATCGTTTTGTTTTTAACCAGCAGAACTCCGGATGGTATTTCATACTCGACTCCTGTAGCATTACTTACAACGGTCATTCTGTTGAAGCGGACGTTTACTTTCTCGTAGTCTATACTGCCGTCGTTCATAAAACTCTCTTGGGATAAGATTACAGGGAGACAGCAACCCATTTCACGAATTTTATTTACTTAACACTGCAAACCAGTTTGCGGGAAGTTATAGCAAAAATGTCATTGAAATACTTCGATCGACGCATAAAAAAGGCGTCGTAATTAATTGCCAAACCTACGCTCTCGTCTTGCGACTTTCATTATGGCAATGGATATGTAGTAACCCACGTATCGGTTAACGCTCTTGTTTAAACAACCACAAGTATTACTTAAACGCGCTGTAAGATTTCGTTGTTGAGTTTGGCAATATCGCCAATTTAATAATCACACAGGTTGTTTCTGGAACTTAATTTGGCGAAAAAGTATTTTCGTATTGAGGTTTTTTCCTGTCTCTATTTAGATTTTCAAGGCGATCAGCGTTCCACTAATTTCCTTAAGACGCATTTGATAAATACTAGGAATTTAGCAAGTTAATCATATTTTTCTTTTCAATGACGAACCGGAAGCTATTGACATAAGAATAATACTCGGAACAGAAACGATTGAGTCGCCATTATTTCTATTTACTTTGAATAAGTTTTCAAAACAACGCATAGTGAAAACATTAACTTATAGAGTGTTTCGTTTCTTGGAACATTCAGATGATGACCGCAGGTTGCAATAATTAAGGATATTTCCCCGTTTTCAAAATTAATTTTTTTCACTACAAATCGCAAGTGATTTTTGTGATTTCAAAATCATGGAGTTTTGCAATAATAATTGAAATAAAGACATGCTTATATTCGTTTAATGCTCTCAGTTCGGAATCATCAAATCCTTTTGAGGATTAAGTATTTTGATGAGTCATTCATTGTTTCACTTTCGTCCGTTCGTGTTAAATGCTCAAGTTGATTTACCATTTGCATATTAAACACTGGGGCATTAACGCAAGGTAAGCATATGTTCATCAAGTGTAATTGGTTAAGGCTATACGCGGCAATATGTGAGGTTGTGATGTTGATGAGTGTGTTCCTATTAAGATAATATAAAAAATACGTCAACAACTGATATGGTAGGAAGTATTGAAGAGGAAAGTTACGCGTCTCTCATAGACGTACGCGCATAATATATGTAGGGGTACCTTCCTACAACCTTTTTTATTATTTGTATTTAAAGGAATGGGATGTGTCATTCCCATAATGCTATTACCAGAGCAAATATCCAGTGAGTCACTTATGTTGGACGTACCTACCAAATGTATGACTGTCCTGCGAGCGAACAGATGTAGTGAAAAACACTTCCCAGGCGGTATGCTGTGGGCTACAAACACGGCCATCTTATACATATACTCGCGCTGGGGTAAAATCAAACAAAGAAAATACAATTTTGCGGACATTCGCTACTTCAAGTCGTCGTTTGAGTTCGGGGCGGAAAACAGGGACAATACAGCCGGCAGTAAGGGCGCCGAAGATGGATACGTGTTTTTTAAATCAATGGGCGCCGATGAGGTTCTAGATGTTACGATATACGCGAAGAACTGTAAACTCATCGCTAATAAACTGCAGAATATACGAAGGAACTTAGCCACGGGAATATTGAAGAGATCTTTGAAAACTCCAACAGATCAGCTGACAGTAAAAATGGACGGCGTTTGTTGATGAGTTTATTGGTTCCAGGTTCTATTGTTTTCATGCTTTATTATTTTAAAAGCTTGTAAATTATTTATTTATTGCTTTTCTTCTTAATATAACATAAAATATAGATTAGTACAAAGAAGTAAAAAAAGATTCAAACGAAAAATCCTCATAAGATTTTGTCTTCTTTGTTCTAATTATCAATTTATTTTATTTAAGTCTAAATAAAACAAATCTATATAAATTAATTAAAAACACAATTGATAAGAAATCAAAATCGTTATCTTCAAGTTATATTGCACACAATTTTAAAGTAGAAAACTCCCAATAAAACAGCCTTAGTATAAAGATGATGCGTCAACTTTGATAGAGCGATTGTGATTCAAGGCTATGGGTCCACTAAAACAAGGTACCGCCAGTAAGGTCACAAAGTGTAAAAACATATATATTTATAACTCTTTAATATTTACATGTACATCGTCCAATAAATAAAAGATCCATTAACCTAAAAATAAAACATGGAATATATCAATGGAATAGTTTGAAAATTCTTGCACCAAATATAAAGCATCTTTAAAGAGGGACACACAAATATATTTCTCTTGATAGTGGGATAATTAAGAAACTTACTAGCAGTAACTTATATCGTTTGGTAGGCAACAGCTGAGGGGGAGCCAGACACCATGAAGTTTCCTGGTTCATGCATCAAATCAATGATGTAGAGGGTGGGCGGCAGTACAACTTCCCCCTTCTAAACAGACAACATTAAAACGTTGAGTTCCGCTCGACTTCCGGGCTGGAAATTTGACAGGGATTTAATTTCGCGACTGTAAGTAATATTTGTTCGTCTGTTTTGCGGGGTTTTAAATTTAATTTTTTCCGAAATTATCAAAAGATCCAAATATTATGAGATTTGAAAACTGATTATAAATAATTTCTGTATGGTTTGCACAAAATGTTTTTGGTAAAGTGCGAAAAGATATATGGTCAGAATGATCTATCTTTATGGACAGAAGCGTGGCAGTGGATGTCAACGGAAAATCTAATTGAATAAATTCCAACTATTATGGTGGAAAAACAGAAATCTTTGAATACTCTGTAAACTGGATCACCAAGCAAGAAAGTGAAAATCAGCACAGAATCACGATCAATTTTAAATGACGAAAGGAAAACTTAATATATAGGCGCGCTATTCTTGCAGCCCACGAATGTAGCTCGCCATTTCAAGTGACGCTACGCCGTGAAATGTATGACATTCAATCGGCCATTCGGTGCGTTGACACGTTTATGAAAAAAATGAAGGGCTAATGAATGATTCAGAGCAAATGCTACAAAAATAACAACTCGGTAAGTATACGAATAAACTTCTTGAAAATATAACAAAGTAAGTAACGACACATTTGCAAAAACACTGTCGACAGTAACGGAGATCACGTACCAGTACGTAAAGAAGAGCATTGAAATACTCATATTTGTTAACTTTACTATGATTTGGTATAAATTATATTGTTCGGGATGACGAGTCAGAGCACTAGTGCTTATAAATGTCGCTTTCCCTCTACGAAGAAGAGTCCCTCTGTGAATGAATGTCTTGATTGCATCATCGATTGTGATTAGGTACAATACTCCGAAAGTATATACATGAATGAGATAAATCAATAAATCGCCGCTTTCCATCTTTACAGAAACCTTATTGCGAAATGAGGTCTTTGATTGAACACCCGACCACGAGAAACTAAACGGTTTATTGACGAAACGAACAAAAACCCTTTCTTTTACGATTAACAAAGCTCCATTTCGAACAGAGGGATTTCAATACTACTTTGCATGCAGAGGACCAATCCCATCAATTCGCATTAATAATCACATGAATATTTCATCGGACAATCTATTCACCATTGACGTCAGAAATATTAATCTGACAATCTGAGATATTGAGTTTAGTAAGAGCGCTTTTAACGTACGGATAGGAATGTCTGGTGAGTTCGAGATCGCGAGTTTCCTACACAAAGATGCGCACAGCTCAAGCTATGAGACTGTACACAAGTCTACACACCGTCCGTATGTCATGGTCGTGAAAAGGCAAAAGCAAACCTCCGTTAACAACGAACTGATGAGTCAACCTGTGCCAACCAATCCTTTTGTTGTTCACTTGAAATACACATTCGAAACGAAAGCCCGAAGTTTCTTCGTGCTCACTCATACGCGCGCTAATCGAACGCTTGATCTGCTGACGCAGCAGTATTCGTTGACCGAAGCAGAGTGGAAATTCATACTTGTAGAGCTCATCGAAGGCTTTCGTTTATTACACGCCCAGCAAGCAGTGTACGGTGCCATCACCTCACATGACGTTTGTTTCGATGACACCGGACATGTATTGCTGCAAAGAAACATCTGCAATGTAGATCAATGGGGGACGGAGGAATGCTGGCAATGTCGTAAAAACATCTGCACGAGTGAAGCGCATAGAACGTTACATAGACCGCGGAATGATATCGAGAACGACTGGAAGAACCTCGGTGCACTCATCACCGACTTAGTGAATTCAGAGACGAAATTCTTAAACGAAACTTTCCATTTCATACAATCCTTAAAATGTCACACGCAAGCTATCGCGGAGCATGAATTCTTACGAGACGTTGATTGGGAGAGTGTACGCGGTAAAAACCTAACAATACCATTGGTGATTCGTGAATTCACCGCAAAAAGCCAAAAGAATACATGCCATGTAAAAGCACCCTCTATCGTCAATGAAGTGGGTTTAATAATTGGCCACCGCAAAAAGAAGGTCAACACTCAATCAAAAACAAGGACCTTGAAGATCGCGAAGACCGCTGCCACTGGAGATGAGTCAGCAATGCTTCCCTTGAACCAGGTTGGTTTTTATAAATATTTCCGTTTCCTTTTTTATAATTATTTTATAATTAATTGTTCCCAGGCTTTCAAAAAACAGTAATATTACTGAAAAATTTACTTGTATTTTAGTCGAATTCACTGGAACAGAATGACAACATCGAGCAAACTGAATTGCTGAACAAGCTTGTGAAAAAACTCGATGATATTGTGGTTTCGTCAAAACTAAAGCACACTCCAAAAACACGTCGCGTAAACAAATGTCTCGCATCAGATTGGATGGAATACAAAGCAACCTCGCACGCAGACCTCCGGCTGAGAAATAAAGTTCTCAGCCACGAGAGCTTGTGCAGTTTGGACAGTGGCGTAAACGAGATTGATGATGACGTTATAGATTCGGACGTCCGATCTGTTGAGCGTTCAGACAGCGGAGTGGTTACGAGCAGGAGAGCAAAGATATGGAGAGCAACGGTGCATGTGGTAAGGTGTCTATTAATAAAGCGAGAAAGATCTTATACAAAAATATAATAGCATTTGGAACGTTTGTTTAACGATAAAAATAATTCTTCAGCTATTAATTTAATTTATAGGAGGGGTCCAAGAAGGGCTGTCAAGATTGTGATGTCATCGATTGCGACAACACTCTCTGCGGTGACTGCGTAGAGGCAAGACGAAGGAGAGTGCAGAGCATCGTGGAGCTCATCGAAACAGAAATCAACTACGGAGAAGACCTGCGTACGATGAAAGACGAGTTTTACGCTCCGTTGAAACAGACGTGCACGGCGGATCAACTGAACATTCTGTTCGCCAACCTACAGGAGTTGATCGACGTCAACAGCAAACTGTGTCTCTCATTCCAACGTGCGCTCGAGGAATGCCAGTGTAACCACGACTACGAGTATCTGTACATGAACACGGGCGAGATATTTCTTAATCACATGCGTTGCTTTGAGGTATACGAGGTGTACTGTCAACGTCACCGTCATTCATTGAGCTTACTCAACAACCTTTTGAATCAATCAAACGTGCTTGCAGTCTTCATGAAGGTAACCAGCCAAGAGAATGAAAAGTTGAGGAAACTCGACTTAAAAGCCTTCCTAGCCATGCCCGTGCAACGAATCATGAAGTACCCTCTTCTACTATCGCGCGTCATGAAGTCGACCCCTAAACATATTGAAGATAGCCACGACCTCTCCGTCGCTTTGAAGGAAATAAATCAACTAATAGAAACGATAAACAACTTTTACAAGCAGACCAACACCAAGTCGCTAAACAAATTAGGAACGCTTTCTTCGATTTATAACCTCGACTGTAATGATAAAACAAAACTTACCAGGCTAGTCGGTAGCTTATTAGACTGGAAACCAGATGATGTGGATATTGTTTTACAAGACGAATTTCGAATGATCGGTGAAACATCTAGCGCGCATGCCCCGAAGAAAAGAGTGCAACTTACTATTTTACTGTGTGTGCACGGAATCGCAGATTTAAGACAAGGTTTAGAGTTAGGCCAGGCGGAAATGGATAAATTAACCCACATAAAAGACGCGGTTATAATCCTGTTGAAAAGCAAACCCAACCACAAGAGAACGCTTTACAAAACACCTCTAAAACTTCTAACATGTGTTGTTTCTACTATACCTTCAATTCCAGAAGCTTTGCAACTGAATGAACGAGGCAGCGAGACTATTACAATTTTAGCAAAAAACCCAGCGATATGTTGCAAATGGAAGGAATGTTTAGACTCGACGATTAATAAATTGGACGCGAAATGGAGGCGTAGAAGAAACGCGTTAGTAAATATCATGTTACCATCGCTAAATATATAAAGATTGTTAAAATGAATTGTTTTTATTTATTTAAAGTCCCTATTCCTTGAAGAATAAACTGGTCTTCGCTCAGACTGAGGAGTGAATTAGATCCCTAATTCATTTCAAAATAAAAACATGATCAATAAAGAGTCAGTGCTGCGACGATCTTCAACGGGTTTAGAAAGACGCCTCCAAAAAATATACTATATGACTTTAGAAAGTTGATTTTGTTTGTGAACAACACTAGGTATTGTTAGATAAAAAACATATCCTGGTATAATAAATTGCAGGTTTGGTAACTAACTTCCATGCTATTAATGACTCATTCGCCAATCCTCTTTATACGTAAAATATTTCACCTCTTTAAGCTCAAAGAGTTGCACCTCGTTCCAGGCTCTCCCATATTCACCGCGCACTAATGAACATGGCAACTTTATGTGGTCGGCTAATACCTGGACAACAATAAATTCAAGACCAAACTCCTTATACGCGATAAAACAACATAAGGTGAGCCACTAATAAAGTACATTTTGTTAAAATTATAATTAAAGAATCATTAAATTATTTAAATAAAAGAATTTATTTTTTGTGAAGCCATTTTTAACAAAACTACCGAATGGTAGCCATCGAATATTAAACTCCTACTTACCTTGAATAACAAAGCTCTGTGATAGTAAGTGCCTTTCTTTACCATGCCAATAGAAACGATGTTCGAGTTAAGTTGACTTTTCAATTCACTGACGTGGAATTCATATGAAAAGCTCGCAGCATCGGCCTTCACAATTGGGCCACCCATTTTCTCGTTGACAAAACTATGACAATATCAAATGGAAGGCATATATTTCTTTGTGAACAGAACATAGAATCAGTTCCGTATTTTTGGGAAAGGGAAATATATGCATCGACATGAGTATTTTTAAAGATATGCCTAAACAAAGACCTAATCATAACATAAAAAAAATTGTTTCGATTACCGGGCTAGGGCCTCAGCTTGCTTTCTGCTACCTGTAAGTAGAGTGATGTGTGTGGAGACGTGGAGAAGATATTCATGCAATGCATGGTCTTCGCGTTCATGAGGTTGCATAACACCGCACGGTTTCAATGTGGTGCTAGTTTTGCTAAAAACAAAGTTTAATGTTATATTCATTTAGCTGAAAATCATTTAGTGTTTTTACCTAATCTTGATTTTGCTGTTTTTCTTGGCTTTATTATTTTCTAGTCTGCCATCTTTGGTGATGTTTCTATGGCAAGAGTAAACAGATACGGTAAATGTAGAAAAATAAGGTTGGACAGTAAAAAGCAGAATGTTCTTTAAAGCTTCAATACATCACGATTGGCGCTGTGTTGACCAACAACACAGACCGGTTTTGATTGACAGGTTCTTTTGATTTAACCAATAACGTTTCAAACTTGTTGCCAGGAGATGACTAAAAAACAAGTGTATATGCCAGTTCGGTGGAACAAGAAAAAATGAAAAGGGATTAATAGATTTCAAAATGAGAATGCCTTACTTTTCCTGTATCATAAAACACACCATCGATTACGTTGGTGAATGTGAGAATGCCAGTGTTAGCGTATTTCGCAGAAAGATTGTGATTGAGTATGCTCTCTAATGCTGTTTCAGTGTACATGCTTTTCCTTGAAGAAAGGTTCAACTCCTGAAGAGCTTCCAACCCTCTAAACACAAATGTTTTTAAACGATTTCTATCAATCTTCCAAAAAAACTAGGGTTATTCAATTTAATTTGAACAATACACATGCGCAATCCTTGATTGGTCAGAGAAAGAGAAAATCAGCCCTTCAATGATTTTTTATCTTGGCTTCAGGAAGACATTTTGCGTTGATGACGAGTCCACATAAGGAGGTAACCTCTTTGTAGTTACACTACCTACCCACACACTACAATTTCTTCAACAATTTCCGCGTCCATGGTACAAGTAATGAGCACGGAGCACACGTGACGACGTATTGCCTCTTGATTAGAACTCAGCAATTGAACCATGCTACTCATTCCTTGCAGTTCAAAAAACTAAAGAACACATTTGAACTAAGAAACATGGAACATAATGCAATATTGTTTACTAGCAGTTACTCATTAAAGAAGAAATAAAAATTGCCTATTTTCAATAAAGCAACAAGAGAGAAGGTACAATTAGAGAAACTAACTTAACAATCTACTTTTAAAATATGGAATCAAACTTTGAATAGCAGATGAATTTATGAATGAATTTATCAGAAATCGTCGTTTGGGGAAATTATTGTTAAGAAAATACTATTCTTACCTTTCTGCGTGACTCTGCATCACAAAGATAGAGCAAAAGTGCCTCACAAGAGCACAATTGCACGCTTGTGTCACTAAAAATTTGTCATCCTACTTCAGTGCTCAATAATTTTAGAGAGATTTTGCAGTAGCAGTTGAATTTTTACTGTTACTTGAAAACTTCAGATTTTGATCTTGAAAACGCAGTAAATCAAAATGCTCAACCTAGATTGGAGTGCGTTCGTGAGTCCCTCTATGAGTCCATGGTTTATTACTTCAGACCGCCAAGCTTCTAAGATGAAAAAAACCTTTTTATTTAATAGCAAAAAATTTAACTTGATATTTACATCCTTACATTTAACTTTGATGGCACAAATAACGAGCAATATTAAATAAGAAAGTTTCAGGAAACTTTTTACATGAAAACATCACTAACCATTAATACCGAGATGCGACAGACAAGAAGCTGAATTGGCTTGCACAACACCATTCTCAAGGGACAGATATTCAATTAAAGTTTTCAATGCTGGTATATCTGTTAAAAGGTGTTGACAGTTTCCAGCACTGCCATTAGTTAGGTTGGAAAGAGCCAAACAAGCAACTTCACGAGCTTCATTATTTTCATTCTTAAGCAAGCGACAGATCAAACCAACACCTCCTGAATATATAAAGCACATATAGTGAAGTAGATAAGTTTGAAGTTCCCCTATAATTCAACAAAATCACACTTACCACGTAACTAACTTAAAAATTACTATTAAACACTAATAAAAATTAAATAAAACTCTAAACGGAAGCCGCTCAAGGAACATGATTTGATTGGTTGATCTAAACTGATGTAATTTTGTTTTGATCCAAAAATAATTTTTTTTTTCAAGAGAGAAGATAGAAGCGGAGTAAAAACATTTAAATTAAAGAAATTCTAAACCGGTTTTTGAACGTTTTTAAATGTGAGTACTTTATCCTTTTATCTAAAATTTACAGTAATAATTCTATATAATGATTTTTATAGCAGTATCAATAATAGCTAGCAACAAATTTCTGTTTTGCTGATTAAATATATTTGTAAAAAAGATTGGATAAACATATTTGAGTCACATTTGAATGACAGTAAACTTTATGCTTTCTTGTTGACCGTATTTAAGAAATCGTTAGATATCTACCGCTAACATAGTTTTCATACTAACTAAGTGGCCGTTAAAACAAAAATATACTTTTAGAAAACTGAAGCCAAGAAAGTAATTTCTAACCAAGCTTTCCAATCTTCTCCTTACTCTTTGCATTAGCGCACAACGCAGCTACAGCTTTCGTGGCGCAAACAATAGTTTTAAGGTTCTAAAAAGCGACATAACTCCACCTCAATAGTTCATAATATTACTTGTGTTATGAAGAACGCAATAGAAAATTTGAATAATTCATGAACAAATTTACATTCTGCCTACAAATAATCAGTGCATAATTGGATTTTTCTGCTCGAATGAGTTAATGCAAAACATACTTCATTACTGAGCAACGTAATAAGAGTGTCTTCTGTCAACTGCTCATTGAAGACACGACGAATATCATCTGAAACAAAACAGCACAACAAAGAAAATTAAAACTGCATTATTTTTGGCAGAAATACCTGTTTGTGAAGCAACTGCAATAACAACTGCCTAAAAAAGAAAGGAGGTGTAATTAGTCTTGTAATAACCTTAAGGAAACATTATCTTAAAGATAAAAAAAACACCTGCTCCAATATACCATCAGATGATTAAATCTACACCACGTGCAACCCACTCTGAGTGGAAAAGGTCATGTAAAAACGAATGATGATCATGATGATAGTTATTCCTTTTTTATTCCTTTTTCAAAATTTCCACCAGACAGGAAATAATAGTTGAAAGTGAATACTCCCTACAAAATTTGCAAAAACTTTAATAAACAGTCACTATCTTTAGGAAGCTTCAAGCAAGAATAAAACAATTACGAAATAACCACCAGGGCAATTACTTAATTTTTCGACCCTTACCCCGGCCACCTATTCGGTAGGGCACTTGTAAATTTTGTACATAAGAACAAATAAAAAAATGAACTTTCACTTTTGAACCTTGACCTTTGTTGGTTGGTGGGGCCCAGAAAACGTGAAGTTGGACTTGTTGTTCTGGCAAAATTTATAGCTGTACCCAAAAGAACTGAGAGTTGTGACTAGCAGGAATTTTAAAAATGAAGAAAAAGTATACTCATTTTGAATTGAGTTTCAGAGTCTAAAATTCAAATCTGCTTCTTTCCTTCTTTGAATGTCCACTCCTTCTGAAGTGTTTTCAAAAGACACATTAAGCAGAGCTGACGGATATAGCAAAAACAGTTTAGGCCCCTAAACACTTCCTTGTTTTACTCCACTGCTTACTGAAAAGCCTTTAGACACTGGACAAACAACGACCATGTTGATTTACATACCTGTATAAACCTGTATAATTTTTTATCGTCTATAAATTTGGTTTACTAATAAGAGTATAAATATGTAAATAAAAACTTGAGACATTTGGGTGGATTCTTACCGCGTATTGCTGGACGTCAGGTTGATTTGTATCACCAATAAGTTCCAACAACTTCTCAAACAGACCATTCCTTTGCATCAACTGAAAGACAAAGAGCACAATAATATTACGATAACAACAATAATTTCAAGATTTTTAGCAACCAACCTACAGTGTCTTTTTATCATTTTAAGTAGCTTAACTCTGCCTGCTTTCTCATTGTAAGATAAATCATCTGATAGCTTATTTAAAACTTTCAGTCAAATCCTTTTTCAAAACTGAGTTACATTTTTTATTGTCAAATTGTTTTGGAAACCTGGTAGACGCAATTTCCTAGCCAATAAAAATCATTGGATTGGAAATAGAAACTTCTGAAAAGTCTGTGATCTAATGACTTTACACTAATCCTTTTTCAATACGATTGATCAACAACTGTGAGGGCAATACCACTTCTGGCAGACGAAACAAGGATACATTTTTCCATCAAATACCTGAACACTCTCATAATTGCAAAGGCAATGTTCCAGACACTTTAAACATGGCAAATGTAGATCGTTCATTGTCTATGAAGAAGAAGTAAATTAATTTCAAAGACCTATCTGATTCGGATATATAACACAATAACAAAACCAAATCTTTTTTATTTGATTGGAAAAACAACTTTCCTTTAAAAAATAAAAACAGTTTAGAAGTGAAGTATGGCGCGCTAAACCGGCATTTATTACTATCCTTTGAAATTTAGTACTATGTCATAAATATAATACTATGATTATGATTATAGTACTATGTTTTCAAAAGATAGTACTATATACACTATGTTTTCAAAAGATAGTACTATATATACACAAATATAATACTATGTCATACTTATAGTACTATCTCTAAAATTATAATGTTATGCTACAAATATAATACTAACTATGGTTATAGTGCTATCTTGTACTATAATAAGACTTGCGTGTTGGACTATAAGACTTCCGTGAAAAGGTCTTGACGTCACAATGAAAGGTCTGACTGGTCTGACTCGATTACTCCAGAACATCGGGTTGAAGAAAATTTAAAACAGGCTCTCTCTCAAATCAAAATGGCGAACAGCAACAATGCCAACAAATCAATATTAATTTTATTAGCAACAGAAGCTGCATTAGGAAAGACTGTGCCTGTCAGTAAAGATAGCTACGTATATAGTTAATTCAAGAACATCTCCATCGTACCATATTTAAATAAACAAGTATTACAATTAAGCCAAAGACTGGGAAAGCGAGCCTCAATTTTACCACGTGTTAACAAGTAACATGATTGTGCGCCATGACGTCATACCAAGACTTCTAAGTGATAGTACTATTATCACGACATAGTATTATGTATATTTAGAAAGATAGTACTATAATCACGACATAGTATTATATTTTACAGGATAGTATTAAATGCCGGTTTGGCGCACCATAGTGAAGGGTCATTCACTAGCAAATTACAATCCACTCAATTGCACCCGCAAATACAATTACCAGAAAATATAAGGTTGAGACAGTAACAAGAAAAAGATCACTTGCTTCATCAGTCATGACATCAATTAATTTGGAGACTCCATCACAATCTTGTACAGCTTTCCTACAATCAGCTATAAGAGAAGGACGGATGATTGTGTGATGTGTTGATACAAGGGAATTAATTATATGTATTAGCCAAATACTGATATGAATCTTATACAAAATATTGATAGTTCTGATACAAAAGTAAAGCAATACTAACAAATGTTAACAACTAGTTGCTCAGTTTCAAACACTATGGAATAATTACAGATTATAATACTTGTCATTTATATAAGCCTTTATATTATATAGTATATACCATCATCATCACCCACATGCTCAGAGTAGGAAGAAAAACAGTGGCGAGTTAACCCACACATGTTAGAAAAGCAAAATAGCATACTCATGATAGTATTCACTAATAAATGTTTGGAAACATTTCGAAGATACAAAACACTTAATGATTTTACCGTCTTTCGAACATGTAATCAATGCATCAAGAGCTAGCGTTTGGATGATAGGATATTCGGAGTTTAGGAGATTCAATAAGGGTTCAATACCTAGAAAATTGTGCATCTGGTGTTGAGTGTTTACTACGTCTGATATAGTACTGACATTAAAGGAAGATTTACAAGTGTGGTTGAAAACAAAGAATAAATGTTTTGGAATATTCCTTAGATAGATTCATTAAAACAGTGTAAAAAATGTTTTTTGTCTCCATGGTTGCAGGCCTGTCATTTAGAAAAAGGGACTTAAAAACTGGTTGATGTGGAAGCTTAATCTCTAAAATTAATATGTTTTTAAAAGAAAAGATGACACAAACAGAATGTTTTTTATTGGCAAACGAAAAAGTTTTTCAGGTTAATCTGTTGTTTTCATCCTTAAAAAAAGACTGGTTGTTTATAAAAGTGACAATTACAACAACCACATGTTTCCGGTTCACATAGTGACAGGCCTGTAGCCAAGTTTGAAAAGCTGGAAATGTTTATATCGAGAAGAAGTTTCAAAATATGGTAATTAGAATTGAACTTACCTTGATGCTCATGAAAAACAATTCTTGGACGATAATCCTGGACCATCAATCCAACAGCCCTTGCAGAATTTCGCTGGAGAGAGAGAAAGATTATAAATCAAAATTGAAATTATGTTTCAAAATCTAGACAAGTTTTCAAAATAAGACACAAAGAAACTGATATAAAATAACAGTACCTGAACATCACAATCAAAAGACTGTAAATGGCTAATTAACAGTGGCAAACCATCTTTCTCGAATATTTCACCTTTCGCTGTGAAGTCCTCTAAAGAAGTAATAATCTCACAATTATTTGGAATTGCGAAGGAATTTTGATGAGTGACATCAATAACCATTAATTATGCAAAACAGATTTCAGATTCCTGGAACATTCAACCTAGTTTAACAATCATAACAAAAAGAAACCAGAGTCAAATGGAAGATAAAGTTTCCCTTACCGGCAAAAAACGATAATGAGAGAGTGCTGAACTCATGGCACACAATATCTTCTAAAATAGATATAATAGGTTTTATATTTTGTATAAACAAGTAACAAATTCCGAAATTCATAAATAAATGTTCTTGTTATATGCTACATTAACCTATACAATAATATATAGTTTGTTTTCTGTCAATTCTTTCCCTTATACCTTTGTGGAAAACCTAACTGTGCCAGTAATCTTACCATCTGGTGATAACAATGGTAGTAAACGTGAAATGCAGTCAAGTTTCCTCATAGCTCTTCGAATAGCAACTAAGAAGGACAGATAGAGTTAATTGAGAATTAAGATGCACTACGATATCATTACCTTCGCTTGAAATACTTCCAATACACATGCATGCATTACGACGAACAAGTTTATTTTCATGACCCAACAAATTGACCAAATATTCCAATGCACCGAAATTTAAAATGTGTGCTTTGTTTTCAGGAGCTTTGAACAAAAAAATATATATTTCCTAAACATTATGTGAATCTAAGATATTATAAGTCTAACTTTTTATCTAACAACTTTAAACAAAACAATTGTAGCGCGAAACAAAGATTTGTAAAAAAAGTAGAAAAATTATGTACACCAATCTCAGTAATTCAAATGGTTACCAATGAATACTTACCTTTTTCTGCAAATTTGTATAAAGTGTTGCAGACACTTTGTAAAACATTTTCTTCGTGCGATTGTAACATAAGCACAACAGTGTGTGGTTTTTTTGTCACCAATTCAAAAGCATCAAACTAGGAAAAGATAACAGAGTGTATCTTTCAATTTGCTCTTTTTTACATTTAAAAAGAATATCTTTTTTAGCTTGTTGTCTTTTCAGCATATTACAAAAATATATTTTCCCAAGATTTATAAAACCCAGGATTGCAAGTGAAAACTTCTTTCTCATAATACTAGAATGAATCAATTTAATTGAAAAACTACAGAGTTAGTATATTACAAATAAAAACAACTTTGAATGTACAAAAGCTTAATAGAGAATTAATCTATCAAAATGAAGTCAGAAAAGAGACTCTCCCATCGTCTTCCTTGTCTGGTATGTTGCTATACCTCAACTTCATCTTTGTTTGGAGTTTCAGAAGCATCCTTTCCTTTTTTCTTTCCCATAGTGAAAAACTAGTACATTGCTCTCAGAATTGCTTTAATAAAGGTACAAAATACCTGTGCATTAAAAATAAACAACATTCCCACACATAAACAATTATACTTCAAAAGTAAAACGTGGCTTTAGAAATAGATATTGACCGACTATTTGATAGGCCTAAATTGTTTTTCATACTTAAAATTAAATGCTTGATTAAAAAAAACAACGCAAATTAATAAAGATGATTGTTTAGAATATTCATATTTTAACCGTATAAAGAAGAAACCATGAAATGAAATATATAATACAATAATAATTTACATTCAACTAACAAATTCAAAAAAACACTCTGTGTTGATAATATCACTTGTTGATTTTCAGAAACAACAACGCATATTCCCATCACGAATGTAGAAATTTGTTCACATGTCACAGGCTTTAGCAAAAGTCCACTTTAATAATATGGATTCCAATTACTTCCATCAGCAGGTTGCAAATCTCCAATCACTAGCAAAATGATATCAACAAACCACCAGATCCCCAAACCACCCAATGTCAACAGTTTACCAACCGCTGTCCCCGTATGACCAAGACAAAACCGATCCACGCCAAAAAATCCAAGCACCATAGAATAGAGGAGTGTGGTAACAAAAGACTGCTGTGAATATTTAATACACGGCACATTACCTCTTAAAAATGTTTTATTGCCATAACATGCAATACCTTTCAAAGCCCGACAAAATACAGGCGTAAAAAGTACATCTTCGTACCTTATCCCACCAAATTTGTAGCATCCATAACCAAGCGTTTTTCTCATTGTTTTATTTACAGAAATGGGCTTATCACAGGCAATGAACTCTTCCGGCAAATATGAACATCGAACTAATGGTCCGTTTGGATTGTATGATTTGCAGCTATCATTGTAGAGTTGACAGTGTATGGTAACAACGAATCCAAAGATAAATATTACTTGGAATGGATACTTCATCACGTAGTAATAAGCTTGTCGAACAAAGTTTAATTGTATAAGTTTCCAAAAAATTTACAAATATTTTTTCAGAATAGCATTGGTGATAAAACATATCTTAAAGGAACTTTAAAGGTTTTATTTTCACTGAAAATACAACTAATCAACTAAAGTATAAATTTCTATATTATCTTCTATCAATAGGGAATAAATATTACTTTATATATATATAACAACTATATATATAATATTTATAGCAACCATTCATTTCATACATGAAATTAAAATTATATTTTTGCAGTAACGATTTCAATTTTCACAATTTAATATCGCTGCCAAAATGATTTTCTGTAAACATTCTAGTTTTGTTCATATTCACTGAGAAAAATGCATCCTCCGTTCAGCATGACATGTTGTTTCAAAAATACAGTATATACGAACATTATGAGCTAGATAGAATTTAATAAGTTTGACATACATGTGAATTTAAAAAAACAAACATACAAATCTATCAGAAAGTTTGAATCCCAGAATTCTTTAAATAGCCTGAACAGAACGTCTTAGCTACAATATCAGATTGTATTTTTTTTAGAAATAAATGTTTATTGCGAAAAACAGTCAAATTCTCTATCTCTCGGAATTCCAAATAAATGTTGACAATGTATAAAGGTTTTTAAATACTTTTAACATCCTTCCTATACATGCCTGTCTGTGAGTGATTGTCTCCTTGCTCCAAAGACAAAACATTTCATTAAGTTTAAAATTTGACTTTATTGGCTTTCATAAGGTGAATCCTCTAAGATAGATAGTTAGAGACAGTAGAGTTCAAAATAACGGGAGATTTGTTAAGGCGCCAGACAGTAGAAAATTGGCTGCTACAAACATTTTTATCTATCATTTTTATCTACCTATCTATTTTTCAATCGTTAAAAGTGAAATTAAATATTATAAGGTATATAATATATATTTTTTATCCTCCATACATACACACACACTTATCAGCATTACAGGCCAAAAGAGTGCACGTTAAAATCATAAAATGAAAGAAAATTAGAAAATAAGCTGGATGGTACAGTGCAATTATCTACAAAACCATTCAAATAACAAACCTGTGTATAATTTAAATTGATGCAATAACTTGTTGTTACCTACAGCTTTTTAAAGATTTTTGAAATAGTGAAGCACAAAGCAATAATTGCTTCAATTAACTAAAACATCTTGTTGTTGATAGAAAGAAGATTAATGATTAATTGGTGAAGATGAATGAAGATGATCAGTTAAAAGAATGAGATGATCATATCCAAACGCTTCAAGAGGAAGTGTTCAAGTTGTAATAGAACTTAGATGCATCACATTTATTTGTTGAGATGAAGAAGAACCAGAACTTGATGTGCGAGAATGAAGATTGATAAAGAACATCTGTGGATCAAAGTTTAATGGAAGAGGCTTAAATGAAGAAAAGAGCAAATTGCAAATGAAGATACAATGTTTAGAAGATGAGCTGGTGGCATTGAAAAAGAAGAGAACGTAAATCTAAAGAAGATCAACGCTGAAATTGAGACGATCCTTCAATATACGAAATGCACCATGAAAGGAAAAATGGTAAAGTTAAGAACTTAAAAAGTTAAGAACTGAGCAAAGAAAACCTTGCAAAATTGAATGCAGCAATTCTTCCAGTTAAATGAAAAAAAGCTTCTTTTCAAAAATAAACTAAAAGAAAAAGAACACAAGGTTCTTAAAAGAAACGTGCCCACACTGAGCAAATCTCTTGATTCCAAGTAAAGTTGAGAAAATGTCTAAAATCTAGCAAAATGAAGCGAAATGTCTAGAGATTTTGTTGCAGGTGAAAACTAAACTAAAAGATAAGATTTGAAGGAATATCAAATCAAAGAAATGAGAAGAAAGCGAGTTTAAAAGGAAAATTGAACAGTTGGTTTGCCAATAGAGAAGAAATGAAGAATATGATTGAGCAGTTAACAAATGAAAACTTTATTAACAATGAATTGAAAAGAGAAAATAACAACCGAAAATGGTCAAAACTCAAAGCTGATGATTATGAGACATGTCTCCCAACGCAACAATATCAATATAGAATGTCAGGAAAACACAATTCACGCCACAATAAATGTAAGATTTGTAATGCAGGATAAAACTGTATTTATCGCAATATACAAAATTTGGGCAACCAAAAGACTCGGGAGTCTCTTGCTGACGCTCTGTCTAGATAGCTAATAGATAGCTAAGGATTAGAAAAATAAATGATAAAAGGAAACCGTCTTAGCGTTATACAAGGAAATCAACAAGACGGGTTTCTGTGATTTTGAATTTTTACCCATTGCATAAACCAGAGGTAACTGACTTTGATAATGCATCATAGCTACAAAAACTTTGGAAACAACACATTTTCTTGTCTCGTCAAAAACCTTTTTATGCTACTCTCATATTTCGTGAAATTGTTACATGAGCAAACGCTAATCTCGAGAGGATGTCACATCATCTGCTGGTTCCTTCGTTGCAAGTGTGTTTGGTCACATGATCATTGATCTCGCAAAAAATAACTTTTCAAAAAAGGACAATTTTTAATATCTTGTTCGTTGACCATCAATGTACCAAACAGGTGTGTCTACTTCCCTTTGAAGCGTTTGGATATGGTATGGTCTCGTTCTTTTAACTGAGCATCTTTTTCATTCATCTTCACCAATCAATCATTAATTCTTATTATTATCATCAGCAAGATGTTTGCGTTAATTAAAGCATCTATCGTTACGTGCTTCACTATTTCAAAAATCTTTAAAAAGCTGTACCTTAATGCCTCGATTAAGTGCCCCCTCTCGTATAAGCCCCCCCCCCCCCACCCCCCACTCGAATAAGCGCCCACCCTCTTGGTTAAATTATTAAATAAGCGCCTACCCCTCAATCTTCAGAAACGGGCGCCTATTCGAGTTTTTGTCAAAAACAGTAGCACGGAAAGAAAAAAGGCAACGGAACACAGTTTTTTCTAGTTTTCATTTTTATTTTTATTTTCCATTTCTTTATAACAGGGAAACTTTTTAATAAGCTGCTGTAGGATTAAACAAGGTGACGGATTGTGGCAACTTGAAGGCACCCCCGAGAACAGAAGTGGCACAGTGGATTCTGAAATCATGGAATATGTCGACGAAGGAAATGATTCGAGATTCATTTGTTTCTTGTGCAGTGACTTGCGCTACGGATGAAAGCCAAGATGACTACACACATGCTTCAAAAAAGGTAAACCTTGAAAACCTAGAAAAAAAGTGTTTCTATTAAAACCGCCTTTTATTTATGTTCAATTTTTCTGAATTGTAAATAAGGCGCTTACCCCTCGTATAAGCGCCCCTTTAGAGCCTCGAAAATTAAATAAGCGCCCGAGCGCTTAATCGAGGCATCACGGTAGGTAACAACAAATTGTGGCCTCGATTTAAACGTGGATTTCCATAGAACGCATTTTGCGCACGGGCGCAAAAAATTTGGCGATTTTGGCGACGGCGATTTTGTGATTTCCATATGATTGGTTTGTTTGCGCGTGTGAGAAAATAATCAAAACAAATTACAGAAATTGCTGCTATAGATAGAAGGTTTTTACTTTTACAGCAACTTCTTGCAATATATACACTTATACACACATTCTGTAGCGTAGAATGCTTCATAGGGATTTATCGAAGAGAAAGATGGCTATGTGCGTGGGTCAGTCCTCTTTTTTTGGAAAGAACGATGAAAAGACCTATACAATATGTTGATTAGAGACCTTATTTCATATATATTCCATATGCTAAGAAAATTTTGCACTTCATTAAATGCTTCTAGATCATATTCTTGTATTTGTTGTTGTTGATGTTAATAAAATAATTTTTTAAAATAAAAATATTTCCATTAAAATTAAAATTTATTTTCAAATCTAAAGGTAAATTTCCACTAGACCTTTCCGCCTAGTAGGATATGACCGACTAATTCAGGAGGAATATTTTTTGTCAAATTTTTCTTTTCTTTTTTTGAACGAAAAATCAAAACAAACAAATATGCCAAGGCTTAACATACAATTATTTAATTCGGAGGAGAAAGTTTTTAAACTTAAAGAAAAAATGCGATTCTGGGTGAGAAAGCTATATCTTGAACGTGAAAAAAGGACAGTGCAGTACACACTACCCGGGACTCTGTTGAGTCATAGGCACTGCCTCTCCTGTGTATTACTAACTAAAAAAAACTTTCCCTACTAAAAAAAACTTGTAAAAGACTTTCAATTGTACAACAGAGAACTATTTTTAAAATGCTTTCGGATTACATCTAAGCACTTTTGAAAAACTTTTAAGTTTTGTGGCGCCAGTTATTGAAGGAAATGAAGATATAGCTAAAGATATATAAAATTCAAAGTTTATATTCCCGTATGCATTTGAGCTTTCTGATTTCTTCAATAAACAATTCTTTGTCAAATTTTGATGTTGTATTTATTTCTGAACTGCTGCTAGATATTGGAGAGAACTCAGCATCAATTACACAACTTTCCTTCAGTTCTACTATCAGAAAAATCTATATTGCTGTGTCCATGATGGTTTGAATAGAGTTGTGTTAACTGGGAAACAGAAAATTAATCACGAATGATTGAAATCATTTGTGATCCTCCATATTTGTTTTCTTTATTTTGCTGCAAACACGTGAGGTTATGTTTTATTGCATCAGCAAATCTTGTTTGCGCCACATCAGCGAAAACTAATGCTTTTGATTATCGATTGATTATCGATTGTCGAATCGCTCGACATTTTCCGTCTACTGGAGAGATTCACCATAATAACCAACAAAAGAAATTTCTTTGTATAATTCGGCAATTTTAACATTAACGCTCTGACGTATTTGTTATTTGTTTTTTTTAACATGCTTCTTGCTCATAACATTATCCCTCTAATTAACCAGCCCACTCGTGTAACCACAACGTTAGCAATCGCTATCGATAATATTTTAATAAACCCTTTCTGACCACGAGCTCACATCTGGAATTATTAAAACCGATATATCCGATCATTTTTCAATATTCTACACATTCAATCAGCATCGCAAAAAAGTAATGTAAACGAAAAAAGTTACTATAAAAAAAAGAAATCTTGTCTAAAAGCAGCTTGAATAACTTTAAAGGAACGTCTTCGGGAGACAAATTAGAATGACACACTTTCATCGAATGATGCAAACATATCTTTTAATAAAATAGCACAAAGCTTTTCGTACGTCTGTACATCATCAGGTGCATAAAAAATATGTACACTAAAAAACTAAAACGTTGTCTAAATAGTATGTAGATCGTAAAAGAAATCATAATTAAAACATTATTTACACAAAATCTCATGGAAGCTATGAAGAAATTAGTTTAAAGAAAAAATCTTTTTTAAATCTCAGGTTTGACAAAACGCTTATATAATGTCCCAGAAGAAAACAAAAACTTTATAATAAATTCTTAAAATCTAGAACTTCTCAAAACGTGATCTTGTGTCATACCTTGCCTAATACTAGCTGCTACACAAGCATAAACCTACTATTATCATGTATGTTTGATAGCCAGGTTGAGCGGTCTCGGAAGCCTAAAATGGTTTCTTTCGACGTTACCAGGAACTTCATCACGTAGACTTTTCAGAAATATAAACACACAACGAGGGAGAGACTGTAAAAGTCAGGTTACCCAAAACCATGTGAGAAGTTGTCTCGGTGGATAAAATAATGTTTTTGGGTTTTGTAGACCATGCAGTATGATGATATGATGTTCAAATACCGAGCTTGCTATGAAAAAGATAAAAAAAAATCTCTTGATGAATAATACCTAGCTGGATTTGATAGCATAAAACAAATCAATTTAAACCATTGTTGTTATAAAAGAACGTTAAACAATAAAGGAATAATGTTTTTCAATTATATAGTCTCTAAAACTATATTTTATTAAATGTGCATTAGCCTCAATGTTCTTATGCTGTTTGTTTTTTTATATGTATAAACATTGATCCTTAAATAGTCCTTGGTTTGTAATGAAATAAAAAGTATATACATAATACATAAAAAATATGCAACATCTATTTATTTTACAATCAATCGAGTCAATTGTAACTGATTTTTCAATTGCGTTTGAATGGGTTTACACATATGCTTTCATCAGTCCTTTCACACTACCTTTAATGTATATAGGCTTTCTTCTTTGAAAATGTTTAGTGTTATTAGTTGATTATCTCCATGTCCCTCAAACAAAGCACACAATTGAAATGATTTTACGATTCTGTTACCAGGACAATCAATAATAAAACAGTATATATTTCATAATTGTTTCATTGATTTCTACACCTCATGGTTACCTAAAACAGGCCATGTATATCAGGTCTATATATGTCAGGTCTGCAATTATATCTGCTGCTACCAATCAAGCTGTAAATTGGTACAACCTGTGTCAGTCTCCGGGGTGGATGGGACTCCTTAGCTGTAATAAAGGATGAAGAACTTAGATCTGTTGACAGTTTTGTCTATTTGGGCAGCAAGATCATATGAACTGTTAATTTAGATGAAGATATTAGTTCTTGTATCAGGTGTGCTGCAGTTTCTTTTGGTAATCTAACTGAAAGAGTTTGGAATCAGCATAACATTACCTTATCTACAAAAATCATGGTTTACAAATCCTTTGTCCTTTCTTTGTACATCTTTCTTTGTTGATAGCCAAGTCAATATTTGTTATCTGTTAGACAGTGTATAGGGAAATTATGTTGCTTGAATAAACATTTTTATTGCAGTAAATTAAAAATGGAAGACTGGGACGAGGAGATAGCAACAGGTATCATAAAGACGATTCCAATAGCAGATTTATCATTAGGCGATTACACACATCAGTCATCTGGGAGAGATCATCAGACAAATTCATACCAATCGTTTAATACAAGATCAAGAGGTGGAAGGGATTTTCGAAGGTCATTATTCAGAAGCAGATATAGTTTTTTCTTGGAATTTCTTTACATTTTATAAACATTATTATGGCCCAATCCAGAATTCATTTGAGGATACTGTTTTTAAAGCAATGATTTTGTATACCTAGAATTGATAAACCAACATCTCCGCATTTTGATTGTTGTTTTTTGACATCAGGCTCTGTAATAAGTTTTTATATTCTTATTATTATATATTCTATTAGTTCTTATTCTTGTCTAAAAAGCTTCAAATGGAACTTAAGTCGGATTAATTGTGAAGGTTTTGGACAAGTTAAAGTTTCTATTGATTCTCGTACAAAAACTGTGCTGTGGAGCTGTAAATCTATTTATCCTCGAAAAATACTTTTAAAAACTACAAAAATAATTTCTTTTCAAATATTTTTTCCGGAGAATTTACTAGACTTATATGTGCATTCATACTGATCTACCAACACTAAAATTCTGGATTCGGTCTGATTATTCAAGTATGGTTTAGTTAGTTTCAACATTTTTATGTCTAACTGAATATTGTTTTTATCCTTTTTCTTATAGTTCAACTGTTAGCTAGAAAACATGTTCATATATTTTGGTTGTTGTTGATTTAATTCGTAACATTGCAGAGGCCAGGAAGGAAGACCTGCGCATTCATTCAAAGCATACAGACAACAAGAGAATCGAATAGGGGATGGATCACATGTAAATCAACCAATTGTCATTGATGTCATCCATGATTCTATTAGAAAGGTCATTGGTAAAAATTTAGCTTCAATATTATATTGTTTGGAGGGTTGTAGATCTTTCAATTGATTTCAGATGTCCTATGTTTTTCTGTTTTGTTATCTCTCAGGAAGAGGTGGATCAAAAATACGAGAAATACAAGAAACGAGTGGTGCTCGAATAAAAGTAAGGAAATTGCGTTTGGAATAAATATAGGATCTAAGGAAATCATTGAGAGAGAGAGACAGAGACAGAGAGAGAGAGAGAGAAATATATCTTTTTTTCTACTAAAAATGTACTAAAAAAGTAAATTAATAGCTATGCCTGTTTGTGGAAGGTTGTAAAAGACCAGGCCAGTTTATCGTCAACTCCAGTTGAAATATTTGGCACAGAGGAGCAGAAAGCCAGAGCGAAACAAATCATAAAAGATTTAACAATACCGGCAGGTGATATTCAAGCGTGGGCGGATAAATGTAATAGAGAATGTGCCGCTAATGCCGCCACACGGCCGAGTATGACAATCGATTGGGATCAGTTGAAGCAAGACACAGCAGAATACGAGCGGACAAGATGGGCTGCTTATCCCCAAATA
The DNA here is from genome assembly GCA_963930725.1 of Candelabrum cocksii. Classification (NCBI taxonomy): domain Eukaryota; kingdom Metazoa; phylum Cnidaria; class Hydrozoa; order Anthoathecata; family Candelabridae; genus Candelabrum; species Candelabrum cocksii. Next base: position 18,497,375 of record OZ005664.1, read on the forward strand.
CTGAAAGATTTTTATCGAGAAAAACAACATATTAAATGCATGTCCCAATATGAAGTGGAAAGTATAAGGTGTGACCTTGACTTTTTAAATTATATTTAATTTATACCTTAATTGTTGTCATGGGAATTTTGGTTGTTTACATATTCATGAATTTTAACTATTTTCTGTTAAACAGAGAGAAGAAAAACAACATAACTGTCATGGACCTTTGCACTATGAAACGCCCCATACCAAATCCTGTGCTGAGCTTTGAAGATGCCTTTGAAGATTACGGTAAGTTAGTTCTCTGATAAGAATGTGCATACTGTTTTCGTAGTAATAATAATGTGAAATCTCGGTTAGATAGGGATGTGCAAAAATAAAGGAATGTTGTTTGCTTTGCACAGGTGAAATCATGGATACAATACAACAAAATAAGTTTGTAGAACCATCTCCAATACAAGTAAGTAGGTACTTTTGTTTATCGCGTTTGTTTTGCATTATAGTTACTATTGTTTTAGAGTCAAGCGTGGCCGGTCATATTGTCTGGGAAAGATTGTATAGGGATTGCGCAGGTTTGAAACTTTATTTAACTGGCTTTGTGCGTTTCCGTTTGAGTGTTTTCTGAAAGTGTTACTGTGTTTAGACTGGCACCGGAAAAACATTAGCTTTTCTTTTACCAGCGTTCGTTCATATTGACCAACAAACAGTGTAAGTCTTCTACAGTTGTCTTTGAAATCCATAATTTTGATAACTAAAGGTACGCCCTAGGTATGAACGAATAATTGGGATTTTTTCAGCCCTCGCGAAAAACGCGGTGGTCCCTCGTGTCTCGTGTTATCCCCCACGCGCGAGTTGGCACAGCAGATTGAAATGGAAGTAAAGAAATATCATTACAAAGGAATTCGAAGGTAAATTATCCTCAAAGAGGAAGGAGTTGAAATTAATATTATATTGCTGAATACTAAAATGTTTGGCCTTGGTGTTCACATATAAGGATATTACTCTCGAATTTCATCATTCGCAGTGTTTGTATATATGGTGGTGGTGACAGGAGGGCACAAATTCAACTCGTTAAAAAAGGCGTTGAAATCATCATAGGTATTTCGTTTTTTGAAATTGTGGTTCTTATAATATATACCAATGTTCTTTCCGCAGGTACACCTGGTCGCTTGAACGATTTATTGATGAATGGTTTTTTCTCCGTGAACAGTGTATCGTTTTTAGTGAGTGCACTTTTCCGCGGTCAAACGTACTGAATATTAATTATAAACTCGCTGTTTTGATTGCGACGAATTGAATTGAATTTATCGCTTTATATTTTTACTTTGTGTTGAGTGAAATGACTCTTATTTCGAGATATTGGACGAAGCAGACAGGATGTTGGACATGGGCTTTGAACCTGAAATTAAAAAGATTCTGATAGACATAAGACCTGATCGTCAAACTGTCATGACCAGGTACGAAGTCCACAATATAGTGTATATGAAAGTCGAAACATGTTCGTTACTTCGTCACATTTCGTGTTCAGCGCTACATGGCCACCCAATGTGCAACGAATGGCGGACAAATATTTGCACGATCCAATCCGAGTGAACGTAGGTTCCTTAGATTTACAAGCGTGTCATAACGTCTCGCAACTCGTGGAATTCATTGATGACGCCAACAAACAAGAACGGGTAACTGTCCACTATTCTATATGTTTAAGGGACACAATTTAACCTCTGTGTTGATTTTGTTTTGAAATTTTCAATCGCTTTTTTCTATTTTTAAAATACTACTATCTTTATTTTTTTTTTATCAGGTCATGGAGTTTATCAGTGGAATGGAGGAGGACGACAAACTTATTATATTCGTCGGACGGAAGATAACTGCAGACGACATTTCTTCTAATTTTGCTATGCGTGGCTTGCCGGTTGGCATTCAATGTATCCATGGCGACAGAGATCAATCGGACCGCGAGCAAGCTTTGGCAGATATAAAATCTGGCCGTGCTCGTGTATTAATTGCAACTGATGTAGCTTCCAGGGGTTTGGATATAAAAGATATTACGTGAGTGAAGTAATATCGTAATCTTTTGTGATATAATAGAGCGCCATTATACTTATATATATTGAATTTACACATCAATTGTCACATAAAATAAATTCAAGAAGAATGTGTCCGCGACAGAAGTGACACTTATTAATATAGTTAATTGATGTTATTTGTTTGACCTCCAGGCACGTTCTCAACTATGACTTTCCGCGTCATATTGAAGATTACGTGCATAGGATTGGACGTACGGGCCGCGCGGGCCGTTCTGGTTGCGCGTTGACATTCGTGACGCGTGGAGATTGGATGCATGTGGGCAAGCTCATTCCCATCATGCAAGAGGCTGGTCAAGATGTGCCAGATGAACTCGTAAAGATGGCCGAAAGGTGGCAACATATTCGCCAACAGAGAGATCAAGAAAGAAACAGTTGCGGTTAGTTCGTAATAAAGTTCATTTAAATTCTGTATTCATATTTTGTGGGTTGGTGAAACAAGTTCGTTTTGCAGGCGATAGAAAAGGCGGTTGTTTCAATTGTGGAGAAGACGGACATCTTTCCCGAGACTGTCCCAATCGATCAAGAGGGCGTTCGAATCGTGGCGGCGGTGGTGGGCGGAGGGGTAAACACGGCCCGGCCGTATCAATTGGGTCGTGGGATGCTGTCTAACGTCGTCTCGGATGCGTGTCCTTCCTTGTGTTACTCAGCATTTTCTTAAGAAACGTTGTGCCCTTTGTTCAGATAGTATTGGATATTTATATTTTCAGTAGTGGATATTTATATTTTTGATATCAAGAAGGGAAAACGATGTCGTAAAAGCATGTTTTTTACATTTTGATAAATTTACAAAAAGTAGCAAAACTAAAAGCGTTAAAATATACTTAAAACACCAAATGACTAAATGACTAATTATTTTGTATAGTAGAAAATATAGTTTGTGAAAGCGCCATCTAAACGCATAACACAGCCTACGAAAAAAGTAAATGAGTGATTTTATAATTGTTTCGAACTATTTTTATTTAAAAACTTTTTTTGATGGAGTTTGTTCTCTCTTTGTCTTTTGTTGTTCGGAAGTTGGTAGTTTTGACGTGGACCGGGTTTTCTTTAAAGGGGCCGATTTATCATCCACTGTCGGTATTTTCGACGTTGAACTGGTTTTCTTTAAGGAACCTGGTTGCGTTTCGGATTTGTCTGTATTTAACTTTGTTGTAGAACGAGTTTTCTTTAGGGCACCAGGAGATGGTTCCTCTACATTCAGTTTCGAGGTCGAACTTGTCTTTTTTAAAGACGGACTTTTGTGTGGCACAGATCGGCGTTTAACTTGATCTTTATCTAAATCAGACTTTTTCTTGGTAATCCCCGGTACATTTAATCTTGAACCAGTCACTGAATGCGGCCTATCGCCAGATTTTTCCAAATCCGATTTCTTCCTGGCTATGTTGGGTGTTGTCAACTTTGAACCAGTAACTGAATGCGGCCTATCGTCAGATTTTTCCAAATCCGATTTCTTCCTCGCTATGTTGGGTGTTGTCAACTTTGAACCAGTAACAGAATGAGGTCGAGTGGTGGTTTTCTGCCGCTCAAGATCTGATTTCTTTCTAGGAAAACCTGGTGTTAGCCTGTTACCAGTGGGTGTACACGGAGGGGTCTTTAAGGACGCGCCTGTCCTCGAACCCTCCCTTCTTGGCGTCATACCACTTCCTTCTCTTCTAGGAGAGGGAGCGGGTTTTGACTTGAATGATTGCATTCCTTGACTTGAATCTGAGGGCATGACAAACCTCTCCCTTAACTCGAAGTTCGTGCGACCTTCCGCTAAACAAAACAATGCAAATTAAATACTTCACAAAAATTGCATGGAGTCAAGTATATTTTAAAAATGGAAGATTTTTACCTCTACACGGATCATTCTTCTCCAAAAACTGGATGAGATTTTCCCAACCTCCGCCAACCCTCACCATGACAACGCTTCTTAGAATGCGCACCAAACGTAACTTCTGTGCTTCTCCGAACCTGTACTTCCCTTCAGTCACTTTACAAAAACTGTACTTCTTCCTGCAACAACATTTGTCGACTTCACGCCCGATGATACCGTGGATCTGCTCGGAGTCAGTGATTGGTTTGTCTGGTTTCCGTTTCCTTCCTTTCAGGGCGTCCATAAAGTCGGGGTACTCGATCAAATTGTGTCTCTTGTGCTGATCGTAAACGAGTGCCAACTCCCATCTTTCGACTGGGAAAGATTGATCGAGAACGCCCTGTATGAATTGCTCACGAGTTAACTTGTTGTTTTTATCGATGTCGTTCTTTCTCCACATATCAAGTACCCGTGATTTCGAGTCTCTGAGCCATTCATTGTACCTGTTTTTCCACTCGTCCCAGCTGAAATCTGCAGCCGCGCGTCGCACGCGAATTTCATCTAAACGCTCCTGCAACAGGTTCATCCGTTTGAACAACTCCAACCAGAACTTTTGCCATCTTTGCGACAGGTTTTCGATCTTCGGATTCACGAATTCGCGCTTGCTCGGGTCCGCTCTTCCACGTGACCGTCTTTGCACATCGCTCATTGGTTTTCTCGTCGCTTTCTTCGTAATGCGATTGTATGATGGCAGCTTCTCTTCAGCGCTCGCTTGAAAATCTTTATGCTCGTCCAACATACGAGAGAGCAAATCGAAATCCTCAGGTACAGAGAGGCCTTCTCTCTCACATAAAACTTCCTCTTGTAGGCTCAACCATTCTAATAACTCCGCTGCAATTTCTTCTTCCTCAAGAATCGATTGCAAAGCGTCATTCAATCGAGCCTTTCGTTGACTCGCCCATCCAGACACATCGCCCCATCTTTTCTTAACGATGGCTACTTGATGTCTTGTTGTTTGCAGCGCCGATGGATGACAAAATCGTAGAATTATCCCACCCTTTTGCAAGCAGCTGTTAACGCCCATCTCTTCCGCTTCTAGCAGTTTCTCAAACATCTCAAACTCTTCCATCTGCAAGCGAATTGCGCGGTCCTCTTCAGCGACAGGCCCCTGTGCCTTCAACTTCCTCTCCATTTCTCCCAGGTTTTTAATCCTCTCCACACTGCTCTGCTGGAATTCCTGCGCCAGCTCGTATGCGTTCTGCAAGCGGTCCTTCTTGGTGGCGGACATTTGCATCACGGTCTCCCATTTCTCTTTTAAAGTCTCTAAATGATGCGCCAACTCCTCGACATTCTCCACCTTACCATCAGCAAGCATCGCCTCACCCGTACTGATCACAGATTCATAACTCTTCTGTTTCTTTTGCATGTCGCGCTCTAATGTTTTGTGGTTGTCTACGAGCAATTTCACTGTCTCCTTGTCTCCCATGATGGCTGTTTCTGACGACAGATTAGGGTAGACATGCTCCAGCCAATCCATAAGTGCTTGCACCGCATCACTGAACATGCCATGGAAAAGTAAGGCCTCTTCCAATCGATGTTGTCTTTCTACCGATATACTGCACACAGCCTCCCATCTGGCCTTCAAATCTTCCATCTTTGACGTTAAGATCGAACTTTCGTCTGATTCGCTTCTGGATATCAATAAGGCTCCCGCCTTTAGAATTGCGTTCAGCTTACTTTGCTTTTTGCCCAATTGGTTTTGGAATTCTTTGTGTTTCTTTAATTGAGATTTCACGACATGAGCGTCTTTTCCAATCGACTGATCGTCGTCAACTTTTTTCTCCAGATCATCTAAGAAAGCCATGAGTTGCTCGCAGCCTTCAAAGAAAATTATAGCTTGATCGTAGTTCGAGTCCAACGATTTCTTTCGCTTTTTTAACTTGCTACTTAACTCCTTCCATTTGCCGGTCATTTCGTTGTGTTGTTCGTTAATGGAGGAGCCTTCTTCTGGTGCGGATGTCAAAAGCAACAAATCTTTAACCTTTTTAACATTGCGAAAGATTTTCTGTTGAACTTCAAAGTCATTACAAACCACCTCGTGATCTTTTATTTGCACTATGATTCTGTCTAATATCGTGCTTGCCGGTGAAAACGACAATAGCAATTCACTTGTCGCAAGAATCCAAACTTCCAGTTCGTTCATCCCCGAATCAAAAGCTTTGGCATTCTTCACTGCCGTTTCTAACTCTTCTTTCTTCAGATCACTTAACTTTCTCACATCACTCCATCCACGCTGCACCTCGCTAAGAAGACCTTTCAACTCTCTGGCATGAAGCAGATCGCTAGTAACTATCAACGTTTCGAAAGTCTCTACAACCTCATAGTACACTTCGACATATTCTTCCAACTCTACTATGAATTCTTGATGTTGGTTTAAGTGTTCTTCAACGGTAGACAGTCGCCCACCGCACGGTTGAGTAGCCTTTAGAGAACTTCTAGCGTCAGCCAACCATGCCGAAAACTCTTGAGCTTTTGTTTGAAATTTACTAGAATCATCTAAAGCATTGTTCAACGCTTCGTTTTGGCTTTTCAGCAATTGGTGTATTTCTTCCCATCCAGCGGTCAGCGTGCTGAGTTTCGTTTCTAGCATGGGATTTGGCGAACTGGACGGATCGAGAAGCAAACTCCGTGCGGCTTGTTGACAGTTGTTCACACTTGGACTGTGCGATTCCACGTCATTCGAGATGATTTTCAATTTAGACAACTCGACTTCGATGAGTTTATTATCTTTTGGTATCATGATCTTGGTGGTAAGCACCATCTTCGTTTGTTCGATCCACACCAGAATTTCCTCCATCACAACGGCAAAGTGACCCTGAGAAAGAAGACTTTCTTCCAACTTCAGTTGACTTTCGTTACATCGGTCCAGCAGGTCACTCCATCTCTTTTCCACATCGATCATGTCATCTCTCACTTTCTCCGCGTCATCTTCGTTCACGCGCTCACTTAGCGATTTGCTCTTCTGACCCAACGACGTCACCTTAGGCTGGCGTTTCATTAGATTTCTATAAAAAACTTTCTCTTCGCGTAATTTCGCCCTCATGCTCTCCATATCCGTGGAAATGTTCGTCTTAGCTTCGAGCACTTCTTCAGCTCCGCACATCCACTTGTCCACGTTTTCTTTCTCCTCTTCGTACTCACTAAGCAGTTGTTTAACATGTTGAAGATCATCTTTCTTTGCCTTCCATGCGTTCTCCAGTGAATCCCATCGATCCGTGGTTTCGGACAATTGTTTGTGGACATCAATCTTGTCTTCGTGCGAACAATTGGCTACGAGGTTTGGGGTAACAGTCGATAATTCGTCAATAATGCTTTCCTGATTTTGAAGGAATTCATGCAACATGTCGTGGTTTGTCATGATGTCCTCCAATTCATCTCGATCAATGCATGGTTCACCTTCCTCTTCCATCTTACCTTGTACATCAGAAACAGCATTCTTTAATGTGTCCAGGTTTTTCCAGAACTTTCCAGATGCTTCCGCGCTTCTTTCTAGCGAATTTCGACGTTCTTTTGAGGCTTGTGAGATATTCTTCAGAAGGTTATTCAACTTTCTTTGCCTGTCTTTCAAAGCGATTGCCGAGGGGGACTTGTCATCTTCTTCCAGAATGGAATCGATAACTTTGTTCACATCAGTGACTGGAACTTCTAAATTGTTCACTCTCCGTTCTTGTTCTTCGAATCGCTTAAACTCCTCCTCTATCGCTTCCTCGTGGACGGGAACTGACTTTTGTGTTTTGAACTCTTCTTTCAACGCTTTCCCTTTTTCGATTAGTTCATCCAAAGTATTCCAAACAGTTTCAATGTGCTCTGCCGCCGCGCTTACACTTATTCCCTTATCTTCACTGGACATCTTCAATGATTTCCAACGTTCGTCGCACTCATCAAGTAACTTTTGAACGACACCAACTCCATCGCCTGGTGCAATCAGTTTCATAAGATCTTCGCCAATCGTCGGCATTTTCTTCATCAAAGGCTGAAGTTGGACTATATGGTCTTCTATCGTTTGGATTTTTTCCTTCTTTAATTCAATACCGCTGCTTTTCTCCTCGTCAACCACCTTTAAAAGTTTCTCAGCGTTGTCCAGTCGAGACAGAACCTCCTTACATAGTCCAGAGAATTGCTGTGCTAACAATAGACTTTCCACGAGATTGTTTTGTCGAGTTGCCGATGCCTGGTCTAATTTCTTCCTATCAGCTTTTAAATTGTTGACTTTTTGTTTTATTAACACCTCTTCTTCGGGATTGCAAGCTAATATTATTGAAGCGGCGGTTTGGTAAAGATCGGAGAACTGAGCCTCTTTGACAGCAATACTACCAGACATGGACTGTTGTACGGCTAACTGCTCCTTGATGTCCACAGGTTCAATTGATATCGGATCAATGTTGTCATAACAATCGATCTTCTCTTTCGTCCACTGCGTTAACTCGGCCAACTTTTCTTCGAAATCATCAACCTTTTCTTTCGCCATGAATAGCGACCTCGCGGTATCATTACATTTATTAATGAGATCGGAATATTTCGCTTCGACGGTTTCCACCCGCTTTTTCAGTTCGGGATATTCGTCGGTTTTCACAAGTTTCTTCAATTGTCTCACTAGCTCTTTCAGTTCGTTAACATCATCGCTGTGAGCTTCGATATCTTTTTGTAGACGTTCCATTGTCTCTGCTTCCATTGGTTCTTCCTTCTTGATTGAACCCTCGCTGGCATCCATCCAATCGAATAAAGTTGATTCCTTCGCGTCGAAATCGTTCAAAAGCTCACTCGCAAACGCCAGCGATTTTTCTTTGCTTTTACATAGTTCTTCAAGTGCATCGTATTTGTCTGTTAACTCCTTGCATTTTTCTTTAACCTCACACGAATCCTTTGGAGTACAAAACGGCTCCAATTCTTCCTCTGAAACCAGGCTTGCTTGCAATAACGGCTCCACTTGTTCCAGACCTTCCTTCAGATGCTCCATCTTTTCTTGCTGTTCTTTAACGGTTTTCGGGTGAATCGAGGGAACTGTATTATCGCTATCAAGCAGTTTTTCTAAATCGTGTAGTTGATTCAAAGCCTGGTTGAAAGCACTGTGGAATTTCATTGACGCTTCCAATGTTTGATCCAAGGATGTTTTCCTTTTATCAACGCCTTGATTCAAATCGTTCCACTGAGCGCTCACTTTATCCAAGCTACACTTCACTTTTTCCTTTTGCGCTTCATCTTCGGTGGTGTCAAGCAACTCTTCTCCGGTCTTCACGAGATTGTTGAAGCTTGGCTCTCGATCGTTGAACATCCGTTGCAAAAGTTTCTGCTCTTGTATTTGAGCGTGAAGCACATTTTCATCGACTGCATTGATAGGGCTTTGATTCTCCGCCAGCTCTTTTGTTTCTGCCAACCAATCCAACATTGATGCTACGGCTTCATCGAACTGACCACTCTGCACTAAAGCATTTTCCAGTTTTGTGCGAACACCAGAGACACGCAGTCGCGTTTTATTCAATCGATCGCTAAGTTCGTCAACACGATCCTCGAGTTCGCTTTGCGCTTTGTTGGGGTATTCCAAACAAATTCCCTGTTTCAAAGATACAATCTTAGATACGGCAGCTTCAACAGAATCGAGTTCACTTTCAAGTTTGCTCACGTCTTCCATCTGTTTTTTTAAAGTTCCTTCATCTCCACCAACCAGAGCCAGATTTCCGAGTTTGGTTTCGAATTGCTTCATGTCCACCTCAGCTAATGCCGTTAATTCGGACAGTTCGTCCACTTTCCCTTTTAATGCATTTATATCCTCGAGGTCTTTAGGCAAAGAAGCTTGCAATTCATTAAAATCATTGGCAACGGTAGCTAGATTGTCAGGTAACGATATAACTCCTTTATTTTGTAAATATTTTTCGCGAGTCTTTATTCCTTCCATAAAGAGACGTTGCTGAGATACGTGTCTGTGTAGCTCGTTTATTCGATCGATATGCGGGGAGAGGGTTTCAGGAGAATGCGAGAAAGGTTTGAGCGAATCATGATCGACTTTTGCTTCATTCAAAATACCTTCGGCTTTCAGAAGATCGGTTTCCATTGTATTCCAATCACTCAGAACATCATTGACATCTGCTTTCTTCGCATTTAAATCTTCGTTTAACTTTTCGAATCTCTTTTGTGTCGCATTTACACTTGCTACGACCTCAGAAAAATCTTTGCTCGGGTACCTCATGCGTAGCTCATCACAACAATCGTTCATTTTCTCCATTGCAGGGGTCAATCGGTCAACCTTTACTTTCAAGTCCTCTAATTCATCCTGCAATTCCTTACATCGGTCTTTGTCGGCACCATACAACGTTTTCTCGCGTAGTTCCGTTTCGTATTGCTCTAATAATTTGTTTAGATAGTTCCCATCGTTTTTAAGTTCGCTTTGTTTTGCTTGCATATCTCTCTCTTCTTCCATTCGGCTATCCCTAATCTTTTTTCTTTGCCGAAAAAGATCTTTCAATTCATCGATATCATGCTTCACTTCACCGGAATCCTGTGAACACGTGGGTGTTAATGAAGCGTAGAGTTCATCGATGTTCTCCACATCTTTGAAAGCGTTGACTATGGACTCCTGTCAAATATAGACGTGTGAGCAAGCATAGTTGCAGATGGCAATTTGTACTTACCTCTTCTTGCAATTCATCGTCATCTAACGTTCCGCGCAGTGTTTTTATTTTCTCATCCAATTCACTGGTCTTCTTTTGTATAGACCGCTCTCGCTCTAATTCTTCAATCACTTCAACGCTCAGGTTGTCGAATAAACTTTCGATGGTTTTTGACTGTTCCGCGAGACTCGGGTCCGTGGAATCGCTCGCTTCGATCAATTTTGCGAGACTCTTTAAAATATCTTTTTCAATGGACTTCTCTTGCTGCAGGTCATCAGAAACACTCTACAAAAACAGTAAGCAAATATGAAAAGGCTTTCAATATCAACCAGGTTGTTTGTTACCTCTAAAGACGCTACTGTGTTTGCCATTACAGTGGGTTTACATGAGAACGGTTTCTCTTTGTGTTCATCGAATCGTTGTTTGATGTTGTTCAATCTTCTCATGAAATCTTCAACTTGATCTTCCAATGCGCCACAACTCTTCAGTTGATCTTTCAACTTTTTCTCACGTTCGTTAAACAACCCATCGATTTCATCCACATGGATTCTCGCCTCGTCGATCTTTGATTTTGCACCACCATCCACCTCATCTCGGTTATCATCGAGGTCACAAAGATCATCTGCCAGCACACCAGCTTCAGCTAATAACTCCTTCACATTCTGAACATCTCCTTGTAGTTCCTCCACCTCTTTCAATTGCTCTTTTACTTTTTCAGCCGTTGAGCCAATCGGTTCTAAACTTTTCCCCGATAGCTCGTCACATTTCTCCGTGACATCATTCAAATGTTGTTTTAACTTTTCGTTCAGCTTTTTAGCTTTACAAGCTTTTTCCATCCGACTGCTGGCTTGCAGCACTAAATCCTGATGTTTACCGTTCATCTCGTTGCGCGCTCGATCCACGTTAGCTATGTTTTCAGGTTCGTTCTCAACAGCCAGTAGATTATCACCTTCTTGTGTAACCTGATCGATCTTCCCCTTACAATCGTCCAAGGTTGCTAGTATGTCTCCCATGCGATCTATCTCCGCTTGTGACGTCTCGACGTCATCAATGAATGGTGAACTTTCTTCGAGCTTCATTTCAACCTGCGCGCAAACTTCATCAACGGGCTGACGTTTCTTCTCGTACTGTTCCACTGCATCGACCATTCTCTCAATTTTATCCGCAGTCACGATTGAAGTATGTCGTAGTTCGTTGTAACGTTTCAGTATATCGTCTACAGCTTTATTCATTGGATCTCTATCGCTTTCTGCTTTCTCATTCAACGCGTCTGCGATTTCTTTCAACTGATCAATAGAACCTTGCTTATCTTTTATCATACCTTTCAACTCTTTCAATTTCTCCTCTTGCGTCGCAAGTTGAAGGGGATCGACAGAAATACAATTGAATATTTTACTATCTGTCTCTTTCTCTTCCAACCAAGGTAGTATTGCGCAGGTAGACTCCTTGAGATTTTTCGACAGCTCGCTCACATCCCTTAGTGCGTTTTCCCTGGATTCACACATCTGTTTCAGTTCGTTCCAGCGATTCTTTATTCCGTCGACTTCACTGCGTAGCTGTTCGTTTCGATCACACAATTCATCACCGGCCTTAAAAAACTCTTCAAACTTCGGCTCGTGAAGTTTCACCTCTTCGTGTATGTATGAATGATCATTCAACTGTCGCACGCTGGTATCGTGATCTGCGGAGATCGGCTTCTCATCTCTAACGGCGTTTTCCATTTTCTCTAGCAAGCGTTTCAGCTCATCTGACTGTTCGGTGTATTGTCTCGATGAGCTCAACGAGATTTGCAGTCGGTTTTCGAGATCGTCCAATCGCGGGGCCATGTGTTGCATGGGCTCATATATTTTCGAAATCTTTTCTTCCATCAATGGACCGGAGGCGGGGTCGCTGTTATCTCGAAACCAGTTCTGTAAATCCTTAATTTCTTCCAACTTAGGAGCGTGTTTTCTTAACGCTATACGCACACCCTGAAATATCGATCATAATGAGTATATTGATCACTATTTAAGCGAAATGATAAGTAACGTCGTTTCACCAATTAACGCTACATACCTGCAATCGTTCAAGTTGGTCTATCGCAATCTGCGGATTGGTTCCCGTGTTGTTATTTACATCAACAAAGACAACCTCTACGCAAACCAACCACACTTCAAGTTCTTCAATCATCTCCAACAACACTTTCACTTTGTGCGCGTGCGCTTTGCATTCTCTCGACTTATCTTTGCATTTCTCGACCAGCTCGTAATATTCGTCGCTCAATTTGTCCAACTCTTTCTCGATTTCTTCGGGATTTTCTAGTTGTCGTATGAGTTTCTGACCGGCACGGTTAATCGCTCTCAAATCTGGCTTCCGCTTTTCCAAAGCCTTCACTAAGTCCTAAATGCGAAGTTAACACACGATAGAACAACTAGCAAATCAATGCCTTATACGAACAAATATGACCTAAAACCACTTTACCTCGATTTGTTTTTCTTGATTTGCTGAAGCGTCAACGTCGAAATCTGTAGATTGTAAGTTCACTAGAGCACAATCAGTTGCGCAAATTAATTCTTCTAAGGGAGCCTTCTCTTTCTTATAACTCTCATAAGCTTTGTTGATATCACCAAGCTTTTTGAGTCGATCGTCAATGTGCTTTTGCAAGTCCTGATAAGGTCTCGTCACCTGACTCAAACGTTCCTTAATGCGACCACACAATGCAGGATCGTCTCTGTTACAATCGATCAGTTTTGCTGATTGCGCTTTCGCCAGCTCCATATCTTCGTTTCTCTCCGCGATTTCGTTTTTGATACCCTAGGAAATGATAAATGATTTAAAACTCGTGAAGCCATATGGTGGCGATTATTCAAAGAAAGTAAATCAAAGATACGGTCGGCCTTGCAAAATTGAAAAAAAGGTTTTATTATTCGTACCTCGAGCTCGTTTAACAAGCGAGAAATTTCTTCCGGTTCGGAAGTGACGTCATCCAACAAACACGGTTTCTGATTCGTTACATCAATCCACTTGCGTATTTTATTGCAGTTTCCAACAAATTCTTGTGCGAGTTGCTTACTAGCGTCAATACGTGAATCGAGTTCGTCCAACTTCCCTTCGCACTCTTTCACATCGCCAACAAGCGCTTGCAAACGATCGTTCATGGGCTGGCATTCAAGTTCACATTCCGACAACGCTTCAGGGATTTGCTCGCATAGCGACTCCAATACAGGCTTCTTGTTCCCAAACTCGCCCTTAAAGCCCTAATAAAGAAATGTTAGAGGGTTTCATCGTCAGTAGCAACAATATTATATTTGTATATGTCTAGACAGTCGAACCTCGATTTTATTCTGCATTTCGCCAGCTTTTTCTACGTCATCCCCAAACTGACACGGCTGCTTTAAAAACCTTTGTGCGTCATTCACAAGCTCTTCGATAGGCTTCAACATTTCTGAGCATTCATCCAGTTTGTTCGCTGCATCGGCGCATTGCTGTTCACGATCCGACGCATCACGATTCAACTCTCGCCACCGACTGTCCACCGAATCTACTTCGTCGTTGAGTTCTCGTACGCCGTTCGTTATTTCCAGTTCTTTGCACGTGATGTAAATCGGATTGTTGGTGCCACGGTAACCATTATACATTGGCACGTGGTCGACAAGGTCTTTCTTGAATTCCTGGGGGAATATGAACAATGCGTGTAAACTTCAATAAAGTAACAAATATTTAAGGTAACATACCTGAATGTCTTTTTTCTGTTTTTCCAGTTCAACTTTTTCAGAGGAGAGGGGCTTGAAAGTGTTCTTTAGCTTCTCTGCATCTTTTAGGTAGACACTGAACGTAACGTATTCTGTATTGTAGTTCTTACAGAGTGGGTGCAACTTATCAATGTGCTCTTTGCGTTCACTCAATGATTTATTAATGCCATTCCATCGATGTGTGACAGAATCAATCTGTTGTCGCAAACTCTCTTTATCGTCTCCGTTGGGCATGCTTTCGAACAAACTGTCTCCATTCTCGATAATACGTTTGTGTATCGGTTGCTTTTGAGAAAGGTCTTCATGTAATATCTAAAGTGAAGTTCAAGATTAACACCATGCACATTCTAAGTGGTTCAATTCACATACGCTTTTTATATAAGAACCAGTAAAATTAGGTTTGAAGCTGGGATTGTTCTTACTTTTCTATTGTTCTTAACAAAAGATCCTATTGCATTCAAAACGGTTACTGATTTTCCTAAAAATTAGAAAACCCCCGCATAGATTTTTTGACTTATTCTCGGGGTTTTTAGGGTAAAGGATCAAACATTTTTTACTGATTTTCAGGTGGACATTTACAGTCTTTGGTTGACACGCTAATCGAATATTTCTCGAACCACGACCCTGCGGCTAGATGCTTTAAATCCAATAACTGCACAAAAGATTAAAATTGCAACAGCAGTTCTTGCAGCGAGCGAGCATTCTAGATACGATCAAAACCTCTAAATCTCTTGTATTGTAAGACTCCCTGATGTCAGGCGCTGTTATTTCCTCGTTTAATATCGCTTAAAATACAGAAGAATGGTATATTCTACAGACCGGAAATTCATCTACAACAACGGAATGTGTTGACATTAGATACGGCCTTGGAAACGTGGGAAATTCAACATTATCGTGTTCTCATAACAAGTTAACAGCTTCCTTTATCGCCAAGCCCAATATATTTCTATTGTCATTTCCCTGCAAAGAATGAAGATTAATTGCGATTAGTTTGCGTGCGAAAACTGCGTAAAATACTTTTTTCCGGCGTCACATCTTGTATAACGGTTGACATGTACGTCGACTGAATCATCAATAATAAAAACTTTGAATTCACAATTCAAAAAAACTTTTTTCCGAACGTTTCCAATTAACATTTAAGAAAACCTTTTCTAAATTCGATGAAAAACAACTTCGCTAAATTATAGAAACAGAATTTCGTTGTAGTAACTGGTAAACACAAACATATTGTTTGAACAACGGTCTTGCAACAGAAAAAACAACATTGCGAATCGATAGGAAAAAATAACTTCCTTGTAAAAAAGAAAAAGAAAATATTCTTTAACCAGCAAAAACTCGAAAGAATTTCTGAACAACAAAGAAACACGCATTCTTTAAATTCTTTGATCTAACTGTTCAGTTGTTAATTTTTAATGTTTTCAAAAAAGGACGAAAGAAACGTTTTTCACTTAAAATATCGATAAAAGCAAGATAAACTTTTTACCTGTTTGAATAGGAAATATTTATTTCTGGGAATCTTTCGTTTAAAATAAAACACATATGTGGAAATATTCCTGCTCGTATTACAAACAAGGATCTCATTGCTTTTAAGCGAACAGTCGCGTTCAACAAACTTCACCATGCCTGCTCAACAAAACCTTCTTTTATGCTCAACAATAAGAAACAAGCATACAAAAACACTTCTCTTTGAACTCCCAGGAGATGGTTCTTTTTTACCAAATGCAACGATTTCAATATCGTTTTTGTTTGCAATCGAACACGATTCCAATTCAAGTGCAAGTTGAAACACGATGAAGGTATTACTCAAAACCACCCACAACCGTGACGTAACATATTTCAAATGTTTTAACGGCATGAGTAAGTCGCAGCCAATCAGCAAACACGATTGTTAGCAAAAAATAAACGCCTTGTAGATAAGAGATTTATGTAAGCTTGACAGAATTACAGAACTCAAAATGAACTTTTAAAAACGGTTTTTACTTTTTTTTCTTCGCACAGTTATCAGACTCTCAGAATTTTGCGATGAATTAAGTCGGGCAAATCTATGGATTAAGCAAATTCACTGATCGATTGCAAAAGTTAACCTATTTAGGAGGAAAATAAACTTCTTTGCTCACAAGAAATCTATGAAATTATCAAAATGAAAGAGTTTTAGCAGTCTTGAGGTTTACGATTCTGAGCTAAATTCATAAAGAAATAAAATAATTAATTTAAAGAATCTTCAGTTCTGTTAAAATGTAAAGTCCAATATGGCGTCTCAGATATATATCCATTCATACGATTGGCGAATGTTACCATCTTAACGTAATGGAGGTTGAGGGTGAAAGTCTCCACTTTTAGAGATTGCGGTTTTTCTGACGCATTTCTGTATCTGCGTGCAAATGTTTACGAAAAAACTTAATGAGATTATCACTATAAAACAAAATGCGATGCAATAGACCTTTTGCAAACTTTTAAATGTAAATGAGCATTAGGTTGAGCTTCTTTTGTTAGTTAGGGTTGAGTTGCCAATCATTTTATGAACTTCTTTTCTTATGAATGGCAATTCAGTTAGGGAAATCCTTAAATTTTACATTGCTATCTCGAAAGGGTCTATTGTGGGGAAGTCGATATACCAAACATTGTTATGGCAATTCCGGTCAAACAAGAAGTCGACTAAGAGAATGAGAACTCGCCTTGAAATCAAAAAAGAGCGCAATCCATAGAGGGAAAACCATATTAAAAAGCATCGTAGTATTCTTTGTGGAGAAAATCTTGAAATTGAATCTCTCCTTAAAACTTAAAATTTTGTGTGAATCGTACGAAAAAAATTCAAAATTCAAATTTTACGCCAATGAAATTACTGAGAATTTTGCTCAGTAGCTATAAGCAAGCGCAGTTGTTTTATTGTGTTATCATTTCCTAAGGAGGCAGTGTTGGATATTGCGCCCTTTATAAAAGCTTAACTGACCTTTAGTTCATTCTTCAATTTAGTCAGTTCTTCATATAAGCAGGTCAGCGGCTGCAAGTCACTTAAGACACGTTCTTTTTCGAGCACTATATCCGCGAATTCATCGTAGATAGTTTGAAAAGTTTGATTCCTCAGTAGTGTGTCCTGCAGTGCAACTAAGCGAGAATCAATGAGAATTTCCAAGTTATGGAGTTGCGAGCGATGGAACTCCAAGACAACTTTAAAATCGTGTGTTTTTGTCGGGTTTAGAGCAGCGAGTAATTCCCTTTTCAAGTTATTCGTCTCCAGTGTGGACTTGTGTCGAATCAGTTCTTCCTTCATCGCCTGTAAAATATACACGTTGTTTCGTTCAAATATAAGATGCAGTGTCACGTGGTATCATAAGTGTCATATTTCTTATGCACCTGAAGATGTACAGACGTGCGAAAAGCTTTGTGATATATTTTATTGAATATATATATATATTGTTTTAAGAAAAACATACACGTTCTTATTTTTCTTCATCAAATTAACTTGAACTACGTTACTACCTTAACAGCTTTCAATTGAACTTCTACTGCAGAGCAATCAACACTGGTCGGCGCTTGCAGTATTCCTTCTTCAGTTATATCATCACACCAAGTAGAAATATTACTATTTAAGGCATTGAACTGCACAAGCAAAGTAAAGTACTGCTTAACTAAGTCCAGCTTGTTCTTCGACGATTCTAACAAACGCCTATGCTCGTCATTAAAACGTTGCACTTTGTCGCTGGGTTTCGTTATAGAATACTCCGCGAATATGAAGATCGCTGAAGAATTTAACTTTTCGAGTAATTGTTCAGACGTTTGCAGTTCATGTAAAGATTTCTCGATGGTGCTTTGCAGTGTAGCAACCTCTTCATTGTTTACACTGAATCCAGAGTCATCCTCTAACGTTTCACTAGTGAAAGTAAGTATGGTTTCAAAATCCCCACCATCCTTCTCAAATGAAAGAATACTTTCAAAGGCACCTTGCAAAATAGTTTTTCTAGTTTCTGAGACCTGAAGAAGTTTGCTGAAATGCTCTTTTACAGCGTAGAATTCTTCTTGGACGGGAACCTGATCAACATCGGCATTTTCTACGACATCCTTACAATTGCTTTCTAGCGATGCTAGTTCCGCACCATGTTCTTTGATATCGCTGTTGATTGCGTTTACAAGGGAAACCTGTCCGGCAAGGAGGTTTTCCTCATCGGGAATGACTTGGACATCAGTAAGCCTTTTCTCCAGACCATCCAACCAAGCAACGAATGGCAAAAGATCGTCCCGATGTTTCTGGGCATAAGAAACTTCATCTGAAAGTCTTTTCAGTTTTCCTTCAGATTTACTTCTCAGACAATCGTATTGTAGTTTTGCTATGCGCATGCGCTCAAACAGTTCTCCATCGGTGATGCTATCGTTGAGCTGTTCTACAAGAACACATTGTTGCGATATATCGTGGTGGACAAATACTTGCCTTTGTTTTTGGTCGTAAACCGTCCCTAAAATAGCTGACACCGGTTCATTCGCACACAATCGTTCTTCAAGCTGAGATAATTTGTCGAGAAAATCATCTAAGCAGTCCTCTAGCCCTTGTGTTTTGTGTAGACCCTCAAGATATTGTTTTTCCCTCTCATTAAATTTCACCTCAAGAACATCCATATTGTTTGCTGCATTCTGGAAACTCACCGCATACTCCTCGGGAAGGTATTCTCCAAAACATTCAGTAATGGTTGCAAACGAAGCGGTCAAATTCCACCTTACCTGCATACACACCGTGTGCTCACTCTGTAAAAAGACAAATGCATTCACAAAAAGCTACTTGAGATCAAGAAAACAACCCTACCTGAAAAACACTCAGTTGTTTTTTAATCGACTTGGTTTCACTGAGCAGGTATGGTTCACGAAATAGCTGATCGGATTTTACCATAAAAACCTCTACCTCTTCTACAGCAACGTAATACTCTTCAATTACAGCCAGATAATGTGTTACCTTGTTCTTCTTTAGGACAACATGGCTCTTTACAGTTTCTAAAGTGAAATGCAATTCTTCCCCCTTATCGAGCATGACAGCAGGTTTCACGTTTGGGTCAGTCAATATCTCTACGCATGTGGATCGGATAGAATCAAGCTTCGTCTCTATCGGGGGAAATTCATCTAGCAACTCCTAAAAAAAAACAATGTGAAGTGAAGAACCCAATGAAATGAGATTGACGAAAGCATACCTGAAGTTCGTCATTCTGTTTCATCAGTTCACCTCGTGAAAAATCATTATTCGATGCTGTTGTTGCCGAACGGCATTTCTGAATGAAATCTTCGGTAATCCTGACATCGTTCTCGATAGTAAAAATTAATTCTTGCAACTTTACAACGTAGGCGATGCGAGAATGAACAACGGTTTTCAACCTTTCAAACTTGACCCCAATAGACTTTATGCTTTCATCCAAAACATTTACTTCAACACGAGCTTCTTTTAATTTTTGAAATACTACCAAAAGATCTTCAAACACTAGTGAGTGCGCATCAATATTTTGCAAAAGAACATGCAGCTCAGACTTCCCTCTAACAAGTGAACTGGAATCAGCGCACATAGTAGAAACATTCAAACTCTCCTCAGTTTCCGAAAAGAAAGTATTTAAAGACTCTGTTTTACTCTCCAAACTGACTATCAGCGGCAAAGTATGTTCCATGATGCCAACACGTTTACTTAGAGAAAGTCTCAAGGCGTCAATCTTTAAAAAGACAGGCACTTCCCCAGGCAAATTATCCTTATCAGAGTATAATCTATCCAAATCCCTTACAATTTTTCTCGTGGTAGAAAGTTGTCCAACAAGCATGGTATGAGACATTGCTATAGGAGGTAAACTGCCAATAACATTATCAAAATAAACAACATTTGATGAAAGTTGATCAAGGGAAGCATAAGAGTTCTGGCCATTAATCTTTATGTCATCAACCTCTGGATCTCCCTTTAATCCACTGACAGTAATCGCATATTTGTCTTCAGGTGAATCATCAACTGGCGAGCTTTCTTCCAATGGTGTTACAGTTGGAACCATTACTTCGCCAATTGATACAAAAGGCACATGGTCATCTCCTTTTCCCTCATCATCCCCTGGATCTCCCTTTAATCCACCGACAGTAATCGTATATTTGTCTTCAGGTGAATCATCAACTGGCGAGCTTTCTTCCAATGGTGTTTCAGTTGGAACCATTACTTCGCCAATTGATACAAAAGGCACATGGTCATCTCCTTTTCCCTCATCATCCACTGGATCTCCCTTTAATCCACCGACAGTAATCGTATATTTGTCTTCAGGTGAATCATCAACTGGCGAGCTTTCTTCCAATGGTGTTTCAGTTGGAACAATTACTTCGTCAATAGATACAAAGGGCTCATGGTTATCTCCTTTTTCGTCATCATCCTCTGGATCTCCCTTTAATCCACTGACAGTAATCGTATATTTGTCTTCAGGTGAATCATCAACTGGCAAGCTTTCTTCCAATGGTGTTTCAGTTGGAACAATTACTTCGTCAATTGATACAAAGGGCTCATGGTTATCTCCTTTTCCGTCATCATCCTCTGGATCTCCCTTTAATCCACTGACAGTAATCGTATATTTGTCTTCAGGTGAATCATCAACTGGCGAGCTTTCTTCCAATGGTGTTTCAGTTGGAACAATTACTTGGTCAACTGATACAAAAAGCTCATGGTCATCTCCTTTTCCCTCATCATCCCCTGGATCTCCCTTTAATCCACCGACAGTAATCGTATATTTGTCTTCAGGTGAATCATCAACTGGCAAGCTTTCTTCCAATGGTGTTTCAGTTTGAACAATTACTTCGCCAATTGATACAAAAGGCACATGGTCATCTCCTTTTCCCTCATCATCACCTGGATCTCCCTTTAATCCACTGACCGTAATCGTATATTTGTCTTCAGGTGAATCATCAACTGGCGAGCTTTCTTCCAATGGTGTTTCAGTTGGAACCATTACTTCGCCAATTGATACAAAAGGCACATGGTCATCTCCTTTTCCCTCATCATCCACTGGATATCCCTTTAATCCACCGACAGTAATCGTATATTTGTCTTCAGGTGAATCATCAACTGGCGAACTTTCTTCCAATGGTGTTTCAGTTGGAACAATTACTTCGTCAATTGATACAAAGGGCTCATGGTTATCTCCTTTTCCGTCATCATCCTCTGGATCTCCCTTTAATCCACTGACAGTAATCGTATATTTGTCTTCAGGTGAATCATCAACTGGCAAGCTTTCTTCCAATGGTGTTTCAGTTGGAATAATTACTTCGTCAATTGATACAAAGGGCTCATGGTTATCTCCTTTTCCGTCATCATCCTCTGGATCTCCCTTTAATCCACTGACAGTAATCGTATATTTGTCTTCAGGTGAATCATCAACTGGCGAGCTTTCTTCCAATGGTGTTTCAGTTGGAACAATTACTTGGTCAACTGATACAAAAAGCTCATGGTCATCTCCTTTTCCCTCATCATCCCCTGGATCTCCCTTTAATCCACCGACAGTAATTGTATATTTGTCTTCAGGTGAATCATCAACTGGCAAGCTTTCTTCCAATGGTGTTTCAGTTGGAACAATTACTTCGCCAATTGATACAAAAGGCACATGGTCATCTCCTTTTCCCTCATCATCACCTGGATCTTCCTTTAATCCACTGACAGTAATCGTATATTTGTCTTCAGGTGAATCATCAACTGGCAAGCTTTCTTCCAATGGTGTTTCAGTTGGAACAATTTCTTGGTCAATGGATTCAAAAAGCTCACGGTCATCTCCTTTTCCCTCATCATCCACTGGATCTCCCTTTAATCCACTGACAGTAATCGTATATTTGTCTTCAGGTGAATCATCAACTGGCAAGCTTTCTTCCAATGGTGTTTCAGTTTGAACAATTACTTCGCCAATTGATACAAAAGGCACATGGTCATCTCCTTTTCCCTCATCATCACCTGGATCTCCCTTTAATCCACTGACAGTAATCGTATATTTGTCTTCAGGTGAATCATCAACTGGCGAGCTTTCTTCCAATGGTGTTTCAGTTGGAACCATTACTTCGCCAATTGATACAAAAGGCACATGGTCATCTCCTTTTCCCTCATCATCCACTGGATATCCCTTTAATCCACCGACAGTAATCGTATATTTGTCTTCAGGTGAATCATCAACTGGCGAACTTTCTTCCAATGGTGTTTCAGTTGGAACAATTACTTCGTCAATTGATACAAAGGGCTCATGGTTATCTCCTTTTCCGTCATCATCCTCTGGATCTCCCTTTAATCCACTGACAGTAATCGTATATTTGTCTTCAGGTGAATCATCAACTGGCAAGCTTTCTTCCAATGGTGTTTCAGTTGGAATAATTACTTCGTCAATTGATACAAAGGGCTCATGGTTATCTCCTTTTCCGTCATCATCCTCTGGATCTCCCTTTAATCCACTGACAGTAATCGTATATTTGTCTTCAGGTGAATCATCAACTGGCGAGCTTTCTTCCAATGGTGTTTCAGTTGGAACAATTACTTGGTCAACTGATACAAAAAGCTCATGGTCATCTCCTTTTCCCTCATCATCCCCTGGATCTCCCTTTAATCCACCGACAGTAATTGTATATTTGTCTTCAGGTGAATCATCAACTGGCAAGCTTTCTTCCAATGGTGTTTCAGTTGGAACAATTACTTCGCCAATTGATACAAAAGGCACATGGTCATCTCCTTTTCCCTCATCATCACCTGGATCTTCCTTTAATCCACTGACAGTAATCGTATATTTGTCTTCAGGTGAATCATCAACTGGCAAGCTTTCTTCCAATGGTGTTTCAGTTGGAACAATTTCTTGGTCAATGGATTCAAAAAGCTCACGGTCATCTCCTTTTCCCTCATCATCCACTGGATCTCCCTTTAATCCACTGACAGTAATCGTATATTTGTCTTCAGGTGAATCATCAACTGGCGAGCGATCTTCCAAAGGTGTTTCAGTTGGAACAATTATTTGGTCAATGGATTCAAAAAACTCATGGTCATCTACTTTTCCGTCATCATCTTCAGGATCAACCTTTAATCCACTGACAGTAATCGTATATTTGTCTTCAAGTGAATCATCAACTGGCGAGCTTTCAGCCAATGGTGCTTCAGTTGGAACAATTACTTCGTCAATGGATACAAAAGGCTCATGGTCATCCATTTTTCCGTCATCATCCTCAGGATCACCCTTTAATCCACTGACAGTAATCGTATATTTGTCTTCAGGTGAATCATCAACATGCGAGCTTTCTTCCAAAGGTGTTTCAGTTGGAAGAATAACATGGTCAATGGATACAAAAGGCTCATGGTCATCTCCTTTTCCATAGTCATCCTCTGGATCTCCCTTTAATCCACTGACAGTAATCGTATATTTGTCTTCAGGTGAATCATCAACATGCGAGCTTTCTTCCAAAGGTGTTTCAGTTGGAACAATAACATGGTCAATGGATACAAAAGGCTCATGGTCATCTCCTTTTCCATAGTCATCCTCTGGATCTCCCTTTAATCCACCGACAGTAATCGTATATTTGTCTTCAGGTGAATCACCAACTGGTGAGCTTTCATCCAATAGTGTTTCAGTTGGAACAATAACATGGTCAATGGATACAAAAGGCTCATGGTCATCTCCTTTTCCATAGTCATCCTCTGGATCTCCCTTTAATCCACCGACAGTAATCGTATATTTGTCTTCAGGTGAATCACCAACTGGTGAGCTTTCATCCAATAGTGTTTCAGTTGGAACAATTACTTGGTCAATGGATACAAAAGGCTCATGGTCATCTCCTTTTCCGTCATCATCCTCTGGATCTCCCTTTAATTCACTGACAGTAATCGTATATTTGTCTTCAGGTGAATCATCAACTGGCGAGCGATCTTCCAAAGGTGTTTCAGTTGGAAGAATTATTTGGTCAATGGATTCAAAAGGCTCATGGTCATCTACTTTTCCGTCATCATCTTCAGGATCAACCTTTAATCCACTGACAGTAATCGTATATTTGTCTTCAAGTGAATCATCAACTGGCAAGCTTTCCTCCAATGGTGTTTCAGTTGGAACAATTACTTCGCCAATTGATACAAAAGGCACATGGTCATCTCCTTTTCCCTCATCATCACCTGGATCTTCCTTTAATCCACTGACAGTAATCGTATATTTGTCTTCAGGTGAATCATCAACTGGCGAGCTTTCTTCCAATGGTGTTTCAGTTGGAACAATTTCTTGGTCAATGGATTCAAAAAGCTCACGGTCATCTCCTTTTCCCTCATCATCCACTGGATCTCCCTTTAATCCACTGACAGTAATCGTATATTTGTCTTCAGGTGAATCATCAACTGGCGAGCTTTCAGCCAATGGTGCTTCAGTTGGAACAATTACTTCGTCAATGGATACAAAAGGCTCATGGTCATCTACTTTTCCGTCATTATCCACTGGATCTCCCTTTAATCCACCGACAGTAATCGTATATTTGTCTTCAGGTGAATCATCAACTGGCGAGCTTTCTTCCAATGGTGTTTCAGTTGGAACCATTACTTCGTCAATTGATACAAAAGGCACATGGTCATCTCCTTTTCCCTCATCATCCACTGGATCTCCCTTTAATCCACCGACAGTAATCGTATATTTGTCTTCAGATGAATCATCAACTGGCGAGCTTTCTTCCAATGGTGTTTCAGTTGGAACAATTACTTCGTCAATTGATACAAAGGGCTCATGGTTATCTCCTTTTCCGTCATCATCCTCTGGATCTCCCTTTAATCCACTGACAGTAATCGTATATTTGTCTTCAAGTGAATCATCAACTGGCGAGCTTTCCTCCAATGGTGTTTCAATTGGAACAATTACTTCGTCAATTGATACAAAGGGCTCATGGTCATCCATTTTTCCGTCATCATCCTCAGGATCACCCTTTAATCCACTGACAGTAATCGTATATTTGTCTTCAGGTGAATCATCAACATGCGAGCTTTCTTCCAAAGGTGTTTCAGTTGGAACAATAACATGGTCAATGGATACAAAAGGCTCATGGTCATCTCCTTTTCCATAGTCATCCTCTGGATCTCCCTTTAATCCACCGACAGTAATCGTATATTTGTCTTCAGGTGAATCACCAACTGGTGAGCTTTCATCCAATAGTGTTTCAGTTGGAACAATTACTTGGTCAATGGATACAAAAGGCTCATGGTCATCTCCTTTTCCGTCATCATCCTCTGGATCTCCCTTTAATTCACTGACAGTAATCGTATATTTGTCTTCAGGTGAATCATCAACTGGCGAGCGATCTTCCAAAAGTGTTTCAGTTGGAACAATTATTTGGTCAATGGATTCAAAAGGCTCATGGTCATCTACTTTTCCGTCATCATCTTCAGGATCAACCTTTAATCCACTGACAGTAATCGTATATTTGTCTTCAGGTGAATCATCAACTGGCGAGCGTTCTTCCAAAGGTGTTTCAATTGGAACAATTATTTGGTCAATAGATTCAAAAGGCTCATGGTCATCTACTTTTCTGTCATCATCCTCAGGATCACCCTTTAATCCACCAACAGTAATCGTATATTTGTCTTCAGGTGAATCATCAACTGGCAAGCTTTCTTCCAATGGTGTTTCAATTGGAACAATTACTTCGTCAATTGATACAAAGGGCTCATGGTTATCTCCTTTTCCGTCATCATCCACTGGATCTCCCTTTAATTCACCGACAGTAATCGTATATTTGTCTTCAGGTGAATCATCAACTGGCGAGCGATCTTCCAAAAGTGTTTCAGTTGGAACAATTATTTGGTCAATGGATTCAAAAGGCTCATGGTCATCTACTTTTCCGTCATCATCTTCAGGATCAACCTTTAATCCACTGACAGTAATCGTATATTTGTCTTCAGGTGAATCATCAACTGGCGAGCGTTCTTCCAAAGGTGTTTCAATTGGAACAATTATTTGGTCAATAGATTCAAAAGGCTCATGGTCATCTACTTTTCTGTCATCATCCTCAGGATCACCCTTTAATCCACCAACAGTAATCGTATATTTGTCTTCAGGTGAATCATCAACTGGCAAGCTTTCTTCCAATGGTGTTTCAATTGGAACAATTACTTCGTCAATTGATACAAAGGGCTCATGGTTATCTCCTTTTCCGTCATCATCCACTGGATCTCCCTTTAATTCACCGACAGTAATCGTATATTTGTCTTCAGGTGAATCATCAACTGGCGAGCTTTCTTCCAATGGTGTTTCAATTGGGACAATTACTTCGTCAATTGATACAAAGGGCTCATGGTCATCTATTTTTCCGTCATCATCCTCAGGATCACCCTTTAATCCACCGACAGTAATCGTATATTTGTCTTCAGGTGAATCACCAACTGGTGAGCTTTCTTCCAATAGTGTTTCAGTTGGAACAATTACTTGGTCAATGGATACAAAAGGCTCATGGTCATCTCCTTTTCCATAGTCATCCTCTGGATCTCCCTTTAATCCACTGACAGTAATCGTATATTTGTCTTCGGGTGAATCATCAACTGGCGAGCTTTCTTTCAATGGTGTTTCAATTGGAACAATTACTTCGTCAATTGATACAAAGGGCTCATGGTTATCTCCTTTTCCATCATCATCCTCTGGATCTCCCTTTAATCCACTGACAGTAATCGTATATTTGTCTTCGGGTGAATCATCAACTGGTGAGCTATCTTCCAACGGTGTTTCAGTTGGAACAATTACTTGGTCAATTGATACAAAGGGCTCATGGTCATCTCCTTTTCCATAGTCATCCTCTGGATCTCCCTTTAATCCACTGACAGTAATCGTATATTTGTCTTCAGGTAAATCATCAACTGGTGAGCTTTCTTCCAATGGTGTTGCAGTTGGAAGAATTACTTCGTCAATCGATACAAAAAGCTCATGATAATCTACTTTTCCGTCTTCATCCTCTGGATCTCCCTTTAATCCACCCACAGTAATCGTATATTTGTCTTCAGGTAAATCATCAACTGGCGAGCTTTCTTCCAATGGTGTTTCAGTTGGAACAATTACTTGGTCAATGGATACAAAAGACTCATAGTCATCTACTTTTCCGTCATCATCCTCAGGATCACCCTTTAATCCACTGACAGTAATGGTATATTTGTCTTCAGGTGAATCATGAACTGGCGAGCTTTCTCCCAATGGTGTCTCAGTTGGAACAATTACTTGGTCAATGGATACAAAAGGCTCATGGTCATCTACTTTTCCGTCATCATCCTCAGGATCACCCTTTAATCCACTGACAGTAATGGTATATTTGTCTTCAGGTGAATCATCAACTAGCGAGCTTTCCCCCAATGGTGTTTCAGTTGGAACAATTACTTGGTCAATGGATACAAAAGGCTCAAGGTCATCTCCTTTTCCGTAGTCATCCTCTGGATCTCCCTTTAATCCACCGACAGTAATCGTATATTTGTCTTCGGGTGAATCATCAACTGGCGAGCTTTCTTCCAATGGTGGTTCAGTAGGAACAATTACATGGCCAATGGATAAAAAAGGCTCATGGTCATCTCCTTTTCCGTAGTCATCCTCTGGATCTCCCTTTAATCCACTGACAGTAATCGTATATTTGTCTTCAGGTGAATCATCAACTGGCGAGCTATCTTCCAATGGTGTTTCAGTTGGAACAATTACTTGGTCAATTGATACAAAGGGCTCATGGTCATCTCCTTTTCCATCATCATCCTCTGGATCTCCCTTTAATCCACTGACAGTAATCGTATATTTGTCTTCAGGTGAGTCTTCAACTGGCGAGCTTTCTTCCAAAGCTGGTTTAGTAGGAACAATTACTTGGTCAATTGATACAAAGGGCTCAAGGTCATCTCCTTTTCCATCATCATCCTCTGGATCTCCCTTTAATCCACCGACAGTAATCGTATATTTGTCTTCAGGTGAATCATCAAATGGCGAGTATTCTTCCAAAGGTGTTATCAACTGCGAAGGTTCTTGAGAAATTTTTATATCGACAGATTTGGAATTTGTTGTGATCATTTGAGGAGAATATCGCTTATACGAAATTAATTTATCAACCGAAGAACAGGATTGACCATCACTACCCTGAGAAGGATCATCAGAAATTAGTTCATCAATAATAATCTCTGTTCCATCCTCTTCAACTAACTTTTTTACTACAACAGTCCGGTACGTTAAAAATGCCTTCCTTATAACCAGGGTTTTCACTCTAACTCCTGGCTTCTTCTTTACTTCGATGAAATCAGGGAAACCGGCAGGTTCCAATGATTCAAAAAGGCCCACACATTCTCGACCCGGTTCAAAAGTAACAAATCGATTAGGGACAGAGGGCATAAGTAACAGATTCGGAATTTTAGCATCATGAGAAGACCCAGAAGAAACCAATTCGCTCGTTGGAACAGGAACATAATGACGATGGACTTGTCTCCTGATAACTTCAACAGACAGCTCTTTTTCGCTCTCAGAAAACGAAGAGTGAGGAAAATAATCAACATCAAGAGTTGATTCCTGCGCTACAATTTCCACAGGTACACTGATTTCCTCTTCAATGTCACCCACATCATAACGGGTTTTGTCGGGATAGTCCACCACTTTCACATCTTCAGCCACTTTAAAAAAGCGCCTGTGAACTTGACGTCTGCCAACAACTGCAACGGGTTTTCGGTAAACGGAGCGAGTAATTACAGGAACTTTCTCTGACAATTCCAAAACTGGTTCAGATTCAACAGGTATTTCTTCTTTAGGTTCGTCAATGGTCTCTATTCTCCCAGTAATAAAGATGTTAACCTTTTCTCTTTCCTCGTCTTCAGAGGTTTCACCAGAAGAAACCAATTCGCTTGATGGAACAGGAACATAATGACGATGAACTTGTCTCCTGATAACTTCAACGGACAGCTCTTTTTCATTCTCAAAAAAGGAAAAGTCAGGAAGATAATCAACATCAGGAGTTGATTCTTGCGCTACAATTTCCACAGGTACACTGATTTCCTCTTCAATGTCACCCACATCGTAACGGGTTTTGTCGAGATAATCCACCACTTTCACATCTTCAGCCACTTTAAAGAAGCGCCTGTGAACTTGACGTCTGCCAACAACTGCAACGGGTTTTCGGTAAACGGAGCGAGTAATTACAGGAACTTTCTCTGACAATTCCAAAACTGGTTCAGATTCAACAGGTATTTCTTCTTTCGGTTCGTCAATGGTCTCTATTCTCCCAGTAATAAAGATGTTAACCTTTTCTCTTTCCTCGTCTTCAGAGGTTTCACCAGAAGAAACCAATTCGCTCGTTGGAACAGGAACATAATGACGATGAACTTGTCGCCTGATAACTTCAACGAACAGCTCTTTTTCGCTCTCAGAAAACGAAGAGTCAGGAAGATAATCAACATCAGGAGTTGATTCTTGCGCTACAATTTCCACAGGTACACTGATTTCCTCTTCAATGTCACTCACATCGTAACGGGTTTCGTCGGGATAATCCACCACTTTCACATCTTCAGACACTTTAAAGAAGCGCCTGTGAACCTGACGTCTGCCAACAACTGCAACGGGTTTCCGGTAAACGGAGCGAGTAATTACAAGAACTTTCTCTGACAATTCCAAAACTGGTTCAAATTCAACAGGTATTTCTTCTTTCGGTTCGTCAATGGTCTCTATTTTCCCAGTAATAAAGATGTTAAGCTTTTCTCTTTCCTCGTCTTCAGAGGTTTCACCAGAAGAAACCAATTCGGTCGTTGGAACAGGAACATAATGACGATGAACTTGTCTCCTGATAACTTCAACGCACAGCTCTTTTTCACTCTCAGAAAAGGAAAAATCAGGAAGATAATCAAAATCAGGAGTTGATTCTTGCGCTACAATTTCCACAGGTACACTGATTTCCTCTTCAATGTCACCCACATCGTAACGGGTTTTGTCGGGATAATCCACCACTTTCACATCTTCAGTCACTTTAAAGAAGCGCCTGTGAACTTGACGTCTGCCAACAACTGCAACAGGTTTTCGGTAAACGGAGCGAGTAATTACAGGAACTTTCTCTGACAATTCCAAAACTGGTTCAGATTCAACAGGTATTTCTTCTTTCGGTTCGTCAATGGTCTCTATTCTCCCAGTAATAAAGATGTTAACCTTTTCTCTTTCCTCGTCTTCAGAAGTTTCATCAGAAGAAACCAATTCGCTCGTTAGAACAGGAACATAATGACGATGAACTTGTCGCCTGATAACTTCAACGGACAGCTCTTTTTCGCTCTCAGAAAACGAAGAGTCAGGAAGATAATCAACATCAGGAGTTGATTCCTGCGCTACAATTTCCACAGGAATACTGATTTCCTCTTCAATGTCACCCACATCGAAACGGGTTTCGTCGGGATAATCCACCACTTTCACATCTTCAGACACTTTAAAGAAGCGCCTGTGAACTTGACGTCTGCCAACAACTGCAACGGGTTTTCGGTAAACGGAGCGAGTAATTACAGGAACTTTCTCTGACAATTCCAAAACTGGTTCAGATTCAACAGGTATTTCTTCTTTCGGTTCGTCAATGGTCTTTATTCTCCCAGTAATAAAGATGTTAACCTTTTCTCTTTCCTCGTCTTCAGAGGTTTCACCAGAAGAAACCAATTCGCTCGTTGGAACAGGAACATAATGACGATGAACTTGTCGCCTGATAACTTCAACGAACAGCTCTTTTTCGCTCTCAGAAAACGAAGAGTCAGGAAGATAATCAACATCAGGAGTTGATTCTTGCGCTACAATTTCCACAGGTACACTGATTTCCTCTTCAATGTCACTCACATCGTAACGGGTTTCGTCAGGATAATCCACCACTTTCACATCTTCAGACACTTTAAAGAAGCGCCTGTGAACCTGACGTCTGCCAACAACTGCAACGGGTTTCCGGTAAACGGAGCGAGTAATTACAAGAACTTTCTCTGACAATTCCAAAACTGGTTCAAATTCAACAGGTATTTCTTCTTTCGGTTCGTCAATGGTCTCTATTTTCCCAGTAATAAAGATGTTAAGCTTTTCTCTTTCCTCGTCTTCAGAGGTTTCACCAGAAGAAACCAATTCGCTCGTTGGAACAGGAACATAATGACGATGAATTTGCCGTGTGATTACTTCCTCGGATAGTTCCTTTACACTTTCAGGGACAACAATGATTCTCCGTAATTTAGATTGACGATTAAAATTTACGCGTAATATAATTGGAGACTGTGGTTCAGTAACAACTGGCTCGTCAAGAAAAAGATTTTTTTGGTCCGATAATTGCGGAACATAATGACGATGAACTTGTCGCCTGATAACTTCAACGGACAGCTCTTTTTCGCTCTCAGAAAACGAAGATTCAGGAAGATAATCAACACCAGGAGTTGATTCTTGCGCTCCAATTTCCACAGGTACACTGATTTCCTCTTCAATGTCACCCACATCGTAACGGGTTTTGTCGGGATAATCCACCACTTTCACATCTTCAGTCACTTTAAAGAAGCGCCTGTGAACTTGACGTCTGCCAACAACTGCAACAGGTTTTCGGTAAACGGAGCGAGTAATTACAGGAACTTTCTCTGACAATTCCAAAACTGGTTCAGATTCAACAGGTATTTCTTCTTTCGGTTCGTCAATGGTCTCTATTCTCCCAGTAATAAAGATGTTAACCTTTTCTCTTTCCTCGTCTTCAGAGGTTTCATCAGAAGAAACCAATTCGCTCGTTAGAACAGGAACATAATGACGATGAACTTGTCGCCTGATAACTTCAACGGACAGCTCTTTTTCGCTCTCAGAAAACGAAGAGTCAGGAAGATAATCAACATCAGGAGTTGATTCCTGCGCTACAATTTCCACAGGAATACTGATTTCCTCTTCAATGTCACCCACATCGAAACGGGTTTCGTCGGGATAATCCACCACTTTCACATCTTCAGACACTTTAAAGAAGCGCCTGTGAACTTGACGTCTGCCAACAACTGCAACGGCTTTTCGGTAAACGGAGCGAGTAATTACAGGAACTTTCTCTGACAATTCCAAAACTGGTTCAGATTCAACAGGTATTTCTTCTTTCGGTTCGTGAATGGTCTCTATTCTCCCAGTAATAAAGATGTTAACCTTTTCTCTTTCCTCGTCTTCAGAGGTTTCACCAGAAGAAACCAATTCGCTCGTTGGAACAGGAACATAATGACGATGAACTTGTCGCCTGATAACTTCAACGCACAGCTCTTTTTCACTCTCAGAAAAGGAAAAATCAGGAAGATAATCAAAATCAGGAGTTGATTCTTGCGCTACAATTTCCACAGGTACACTGATTTCCTCTTCAATGTCACCCACATCGTAACGGGTTTTGTCGGGATAATCCACCACTTTCACATCTTCAGTCACTTTAAAGAAGCGCCTGTGAACTTGACGTCTGCCAACAACTGCAACAGGTTTTCGGTAAACGGAGCGAGTAATTACAGGAACTTTCTCTGACAATTCCAAAACTGGTTCAGATTCAACAGGTATTTCTTCTTTCGGTTCGTCAATGGTCTCTATTCTCCCAGTAATAAAGATGTTAACCTTTTCTCTTTCCTCGTCTTCAGAGGTTTCATCAGAAGAAACCAATTCGCTCGTTAGAACAGGAACATAATGACGATGAACTTGTCGCCTGATAACTTCAACGGACAGCTCTTTTTCGCTCTCAGAAAACGAAGAGTCAGGAAGATAATCAACATCAGGAGTTGATTCCTGCGCTACAATTTCCACAGGAATACTGATTTCCTCTTCAATGTCACCCACATCGAAACGGGTTTCGTCGGGATAATCCACCACTTTCACATCTTCAGACACTTTAAAGAAGCGCCTGTGAACTTGACGTCTGCCAACAACTGCAACGGCTTTTCGGTAAACGGAGCGAGTAATTACAGGAACTTTCTCTGACAATTCCAAAACTGGTTCAGATCCAACAGGTATTTCTTCTTTCGGTTCGTGAATGGTCTCTATTCTCCCAGTAATAAAGATGTTAACCTTTTCTCTTTCCTCGTCTTCAGAGGTTTCACCAGAAGAAACCAATTCGCTCGTTGAAACAGGAACATAATGACGATGAACTTGTCGCCTCATAACTTCAACGAACAGCTCTTTTTCGCTCTCAGAAAACGAAGAGTCAGGAAGATAATCAACATCAGGAGTTGATTCTTGCGCTACAATTTCCACAGGTATACTGATTTCCTCTTCAATGTCACCCACATCGTAACGGGTTTTGTCAGGATAATCCACCACTTTCACATCTTCAGCCACTTTAAAGAAGCGCCTGTGAACTTGACGTCTGCCAACAACTGCAACGGGTTTTCGGTAAACGGAGCGAGTAATTACAGGAACTTTCTCTGACAATTCCAAAACTGGTTCAGATTCAACAGGTATTTCTTCTTTCGGTTCGTCAATGGTCTCTATTCTCCCAGTAATAAAGATGTTAAGCTTTTCTCTTTCCTCGTCTTCAGAGGTTTCACCAGAAGAAACCAATTCGCTCGTTGGAACAGGAACATAATGACGATGAACTTGTCGCCTGCTTACTTCCACGGATAGTTCTTCTTCACGTTCCGAGGTTGATGAATCAGGAAGATAATCAAGATCAGGAGTTGATTCTTGCGCTACAATTTCCACAGGTACACTGATTTCCTCTTCAATGTCACTCACATCGTAATGGGTTTTGTCGGGATAGTCCACCACTTTCACATCTTCAGCCACTTTAAAGAAGCGCCTGTGAACTTGACGTCTGCCAACAACTGCAACGGGTTTTCGGTAAACAGAGCGAGTAATTACAGGAACTTTCTCTGACAATTCCAAAACTGGTTCAGATTCAACAGGTATTTCATCTTTCGGTTTGTCAATGGTCTCTATTCTCCCAGTAATAAAGATGTTAACCTTTTCTCTTTCCTCGTCTTCAGAGGTTTCACCAGAAGACACCAATTCGCTCATTGGAACAGGAACATAATGACGATGAACTTGTCTCCTGATAACTTCAACGGATAGCTCTTTTTCACTCTCAGAAAACGAAGAGTCAGGAAGATAATCAAGATCAGGAGTTGATTCTTGCGCTACAATTTCCACAGGTACACTGATTTCCTCTTCAATGTCACCCACATCGTAACGGGTTTTGTCGGGATAATCCACCACTTTCACATCTTCAGCCACTTTAAAAAAGCGCCTGTGAACTTGACGTCTGCCAACAACTGCAACGGGTTTTCGGTAAACGGAGCGAGTAATTACAGGAACTTTCTCTGACAATTCCAAAACTGGTTCAGATTCAACAGGTATTTCATCTTTCGGTTCGTCAATGGTCTCTATTCTCCCAGTAATAAAGATGTTAACCTTTTCTCTTTCCTCGTCTTCAGAGGTTTCACCAGAAGAAACCAATTCTCTCGTTGGAACAGGAACATAATGCCGATGAACTTGTCGCCTGATAACTTCAACGGATAGTTCTTTTTCACTCTCAGAAAACGAAGAGTCAGGAAGATAATCAACATCAGGAGTTGTTTCTTGCGCTACAATTTCCACAGGTACACTGATTTCCTCTTCAATGTCACCCACATCGTAACGGGTTTTGTCGGGATAATCCACCACTTTCACATCTTCAGCCACTTTAAAAAAGCGCCTGTGAACTTGACGTCTGCCAACAACTGCAACGGGTTTTCGGTAAACGGAGCGAGTAATTACAGGAACTTTCTCTGACAATTCCAAAACTGGTTCAGATTCAACAGGTATTTCATCTTTCGGTTCGTCAATGGTCTCTATTCTCCCAGTAATAAAGATGTTAACCTTTTCTCTTTCCTCGTCTTCAGAGGTTTCACCAGAAGAAACCAATTCGCTCGTTGGAACAGGAACATAATGACGATGAATTTGCCGTGTGATTACTTCCTCGGATAGTTCCTTTACACTTTCAGGGACAACAATGATTCTCCGTAATTTAGATTGACGATTAAAATTTACGCGTAATATAATTGGAGACTGTGGTTCAGTAACAACTGGCTCGTCAAGAAAAAGATTTTTTTGGTCCGATAATTGCGGAACATAATGACGATGAACTTGTCTCCTGATAACTTCAACGGACAGCTCTTTTTCGCTCTCAGAAAACGAAGAGTCAGGAAGATAATCAACATCAGGAGTTGATTCCTGCGCTACAATTTCCACTGGTACACTGATTTCCTCTTCAATGTCACCCACATCGTAACGGGTTTTGTCGGGATAGTCCACCACTTTCACATCTTCAGCTACTTTAAAGAAGCGTCTGTGAACTTGACGTCTGCCAACAACTGCAACGGGTT
This sequence comes from Candelabrum cocksii, assembly GCA_963930725.1. Classification (NCBI taxonomy): domain Eukaryota; kingdom Metazoa; phylum Cnidaria; class Hydrozoa; order Anthoathecata; family Candelabridae; genus Candelabrum; species Candelabrum cocksii. The sequence goes on from OZ005664.1 coordinate 18,532,915, forward strand.
TTCGGTAAACGGAGCGAGTAATTACAGGTACTTTCTCAACTGACAATTCCAAAACTGCTTCAGATTCAACAGGTATTTCTTCCTTCGGTTCGTCAATGGTCTCTATTCTCCCAGTAATAAAGATGTTAAGCTTTTCTCTTTCCTCGTCTTCAGAGGTTTCACCAGAAGAAACCAATTCTCTCGTTGGAACAGGAACATAATGACGATGAACTTGTCGCCTGCTTACTTCCACGGATAGTTCTTCTTCACGTTCCGAGGTTGATGAGTCAGGAAGATAATCAAGATCAGGAGTTGATTCTTGCGCTACAATTTCCACAGGTACACTGATTTCCTCTTCAATGTCACCCACATCGTAACGGGTTTTGTCGGGATAGTCCACCACTTTCACATCTTCAGCCACTTTAAAAAAGCGCCTGTGAACTTGACGTCTGCCAACAACTGCAACGGGTTTTCGGTAAACGGAGCGAGTAATTACAGGAACTTTCTCTGACAATTCCAAAACAGGTTCAGATTCAACAGGTATTTCATCTTTCGGTTCGTCAATGGTCTCTATTCTCCCAGTAATAAAGATGTTAACCTTTTCTCTTTCCTCGTCTTCAGAGGTTTCACCAGAAGACACCAATTCGCTCATTGGAACAGGAACATAATGCCGATGAACTTGTCGCCTGATAACTTCAACGGATAGCTCTTTTTCACTCTCAGAAAACGAAGAGTCAGGAAGATAATCAACATCAGGAGTTGTTTCTTGCGCTACAATTTCCACAGGTATACTGATTTCCTCTTCAATGTCACCCACATCGTAACGGGTTTTGTCGGGATAATCCACCACTTTCACATCTTCAGCCACTTTAAAGAAGCGCCTGTGAACTTGACGTCTGCCAACAACTGCAACAGGTTTTCGGTAAACGGAGCGAGTAATTACAGGAACTTTCTCTGACAATTCCAAAACTGGTTCAGATTCAACAGGTATTTCTTCTTTCGGTTCGTCAATGGTCTCTATTCTCCCAGTAATAAAGATGTTAACCTTTTCTCTTTCCTCGTCTTCAGAGGTTTCACCAGAAGAAACCAATTCACTCGTTGGAACAGGAACATAATGACGATGAACTTGTCTCCTGATAACTTCAACAGAAAGGTCTTTTTCACTCTCAGAAAAGGAAAAGTCAGGAAGATAATCAACATCAGGAGTTGATTCTTGTGCTACAATTTCCACAGGTATACTGATTTCCTCTTCAATGTCACCCACATCGTAACGGGTTTTGTCGGGATAATCCACCACTTTCACATCTTCAGCCACTTTAAAAAAGCGCCTGTGAACTTGACGTCTGCCAACAACTGCAACGGGTTTTCGGTAAACGGAGCGAGTAATTACAGGAACTTTCTCTGACAATTCCAAAACTGGTTCAGATTCAACAGGTATTTCATCTTTCGGTTCGTCAATGGTCTCTATTCTCCCAGTAATAAAGATGTTAACCTTTTCTCTTTCCTCGTCTTCAGAGGTTTCACCAGAAGAAACCAATTCTCTCGTTGGAACAGGAACATAATGCCGATGAACTTGTCGCCTGATAACTTCAACGGATAGTTCTTTTTCACTCTCAGAAAACGAAGAGTCAGGAAGATAATCAACATCAGGAGTTGTTTCTTGCGCTACAATTTCCACAGGTACACTGATTTCCTCTTCAATGTCACCCACATCGTAACGGGTTTTGTCGGGATAATCCACCACTTTCACATCTTCAGCCACTTTAAAAAAGCGCCTGTGAACTTGACGTCTGCCAACAACTGCAACGGGTTTTCGGTAAACGGAGCGAGTAATTACAGGAACTTTCTCTGACAATTCCAAAACTGGTTCAGATTCAACAGGTATTTCATCTTTCGGTTCGTCAATGGTCTCTATTCTCCCAGTAATAAAGATGTTAACCTTTTCTCTTTCCTCGTCTTCAGAGGTTTCACCAGAAGAAACCAATTCGCTCGTTGGAACAGGAACATAATGACGATGAATTTGCCGTGTGATTACTTCCTCGGATAGTTCCTTTACACTTTCAGGGACAACAATGATTCTCCGTAATTTAGATTGACGATTAAAATTTACGCGTAATATAATTGGAGACTGTGGTTCAGTAACAACTGGCTCGTCAAGAAAAAGATTTTTTTGGTCCGATAATTGCGGAACATAATGACGATGAACTTGTCTCCTGATAACTTCAACGGACAGCTCTTTTTCGCTCTCAGAAAACGAAGAGTCAGGAAGATAATCAACATCAGGAGTTGATTCCTGCGCTACAATTTCCACTGGTACACTGATTTCCTCTTCAATGTCACCCACATCGTAACGGGTTTTGTCGGGATAGTCCACCACTTTCACATCTTCAGCTACTTTAAAGAAGCGTCTGTGAACTTGACGTCTGCCAACAACTGCAACGGGTTTTCGGTAAACGGAGCGAGTAATTACAGGTACTTTCTCAACTGACAATTCCAAAACTGCTTCAGATTCAACAGGTATTTCTTCCTTCGGTTCGTCAATGGTCTCTATTCTCCCAGTAATAAAGATGTTAAGCTTTTCTCTTTCCTCGTCTTCAGAGGTTTCACCAGAAGAAACCAATTCTCTCGTTGGAACAGGAACATAATGACGATGAACTTGTCGCCTGCTTACTTCCACGGATAGTTCTTCTTCACGTTCCGAGGTTGATGAGTCAGGAAGATAATCAAGATCAGGAGTTGATTCTTGCGCTACAATTTCCACAGGTACACTGATTTCCTCTTCAATGTCACCCACATCGTAACGGGTTTTGTCGGGATAGTCCACCACTTTCACATCTTCAGCCACTTTAAAAAAGCGCCTGTGAACTTGACGTCTGCCAACAACTGCAACGGGTTTTCGGTAAACGGAGCGAGTAATTACAGGAACTTTCTCTGACAATTCCAAAACAGGTTCAGATTCAACAGGTATTTCATCTTTCGGTTCGTCAATGGTCTCTATTCTCCCAGTAATAAAGATGTTAACCTTTTCTCTTTCCTCGTCTTCAGAGGTTTCACCAGAAGACACCAATTCGCTCATTGGAACAGGAACATAATGCCGATGAACTTGTCGCCTGATAACTTCAACGGATAGCTCTTTTTCACTCTCAGAAAACGAAGAGTCAGGAAGATAATCAACATCAGGAGTTGTTTCTTGCGCTACAATTTCCACAGGTATACTGATTTCCTCTTCAATGTCACCCACATCGTAACGGGTTTTGTCGGGATAATCCACCACTTTCACATCTTCAGCCACTTTAAAGAAGCGCCTGTGAACTTGACGTCTGCCAACAACTGCAACAGGTTTTCGGTAAACGGAGCGAGTAATTACAGGAACTTTCTCTGACAATTCCAAAACTGGTTCAGATTCAACAGGTATTTCTTCTTTCGGTTCGTCAATGGTCTCTATTCTCCCAGTAATAAAGATGTTAACCTTTTCTCTTTCCTCGTCTTCAGAGGTTTCACCAGAAGAAACCAATTCACTCGTTGGAACAGGAACATAATGACGATGAACTTGTCTCCTGATAACTTCAACAGAAAGGTCTTTTTCACTCTCAGAAAAGGAAAAGTCAGGAAGATAATCAACATCAGGAGTTGATTCTTGTGCTACAATTTCCACAGGTATACTGATTTCCTCTTCAATGTCACCCACATCGTAACGGGTTTTGTCGGGATAATCCACCACTTTCACATCTTCAGCCACTTTAAAAAAGCGCCTGTGAACTTGACGTCTGCCAACAACTGCAACGGGTTTTCGGTAAACGGAGCGAGTAATTACAGGAACTTTCTCTGACAATTCCAAAACTGGTTCAGATTCAACAGGTATTTCATCTTTCGGTTCGTCAATGGTCTCTATTCTCCCAGTAATAAAGATGTTAACCTTTTCTCTTTCCTCGTCTTCAGAGGTTTCACCAGAAGAAACCAATTCTCTCGTTGGAACAGGAACATAATGCCGATGAACTTGTCGCCTGATAACTTCAACGGATAGTTCTTTTTCACTCTCAGAAAACGAAGAGTCAGGAAGATAATCAACATCAGGAGTTGTTTCTTGCGCTACAATTTCCACAGGTACACTGATTTCCTCTTCAATGTCACCCACATCGTAACGGGTTTTGTCGGGATAATCCACCACTTTCACATCTTCAGCCACTTTAAAAAAGCGCCTGTGAACTTGACGTCTGCCAACAACTGCAACGGGTTTTCGGTAAACGGAGCGAGTAATTACAGGAACTTTCTCTGACAATTCCAAAACTGGTTCAGATTCAACAGGTATTTCATCTTTCGGTTCGTCAATGGTCTCTATTCTCCCAGTAATAAAGATGTTAACCTTTTCTCTTTCCTCGTCTTCAGAGGTTTCACCAGAAGAAACCAATTCGCTCGTTGGAACAGGAACATAATGACGATGAATTTGCCGTGTGATTACTTCCTCGGATAGTTCCTTTACACTTTCAGGGACAACAATGATTCTCCGTAATTTAGATTGACGATTAAAATTTACGCGTAATATAATTGGAGACTGTGGTTCAGTAACAACTGGCTCGTCAAGAAAAAGATTTTTTTGGTCCGATAATTGCGGAACATAATGACGATGAACTTGTCTCCTGATAACTTCAACGGACAGCTCTTTTTCGCTCTCAGAAAACGAAGAGTCAGGAAGATAATCAACATCAGGAGTTGATTCCTGCGCTACAATTTCCACTGGTACACTGATTTCCTCTTCAATGTCACCCACATCGTAACGGGTTTTGTCGGGATAATCCACCACTTTCACATCTTCAGCCACTTTAAAGAAGCGTCTGTGAACTTGACGTCTGCCAACAACTGCAACGGGTTTTCGGTAAACGGAGCGAGTAATTACAGGTACTTTCTCAACTGACAATTCCAAAACTGGTTCAGATTCAACAGGTATTTCTTCCTTCGGTTCGTCAATGGTCTCTATTCTCCCAGTAATAAAGATGTTAAGCTTTTCTCTTTCCTCGTCTTCAGAGGTTTCACAAGAAGAAACCAATTCTCTCGTTGGAACAGGAACATAATGACGATGAACTTGTCGCCTGCTTACTTCCACGGATAGTTCTTCTTCACGTTCCGAGGTTGATGAGTCAGGAAGATAATCAAGATCAGGAGTTGATTCTTGCGCTACAATTTCCACAGGTACACTGATTTCCTCTTCAATGTCACCCACATCGTAACGGGTTTTGTCGGGATAGTCCACCACTTTCACATCTTCAGCCACTTTAAAAAAGCGCCTGTGAACTTGACGTCTGCCAACAACTGCAACGGGTTTTCGGTAAACGGAGCGAGTAATTACAGGAACTTTCTCTGACAATTCCAAAACAGGTTCAGATTCAACAGGTATTTCATCTTTCGGTTCGTCAATGGTCTCTATTCTCCCAGTAATAAAGATGTTAACCTTTTCTCTTTCCTCGTCTTCAGAGGTTTCACCAGAAGACACCAATTCGCTCATTGGAACAGGAACATAATGCCGATGAACTTGTCGCCTGATAACTTCAACGGATAGCTCTTTTTCACTCTCAGAAAACGAAGAGTCAGGAAGATAATCAACATCAGGAGTTGTTTCTTGCGCTACAATTTCCACAGGTATACTGATTTCCTCTTCAATGTCACCCACATCGTAACGGGTTTTGTCGGGATAATCCACCACTTTCACATCTTCAGCCACTTTAAAGAAGCGTCTGTGAACTTGACGTCTGCCAACAACTGCAACAGGTTTTCGGTAAACGGAGCGAGTAATTACAGGAACTTTCTCTGACAATTCCAAAACTGGTTCAGATTCAACAGGTATTTCTTCTTTCGGTTCGTCAATGGTCTCTATTCTCCCAGTAATAAAGATGTTAACCTTTTCTCTTTCCTCGTCTTCAGAGGTTTCACCAGAAGAAACCAATTCACTCGTTGGAACAGGAACATAATGACGATGAACTTGTCTCCTGATAACTTCAACAGAAAGGTCTTTTTCACTCTCAGAAAAGGAAAAGTCAGGAAGATAATCAACATCAGGAGTTGATTCTTGTGCTACAATTTCCACAGGTACACTGATTTCCTCCTCAATGTCACCCACATCGTAACGGGTTTTGACGGGATAATCCACCACTTTCACATCTTCAGCCACTTTAAAGAAGCGCCTGTGAACCTGACGTCTGCCAACAACTGCAACGGGTTTTCGGTAAACGCAGCGAGTAATTACAGGAACTTTCTCTGACAATTCCAAAACTGGTTCAGATTCAACAGGTATTTCTTCTTTCGGTTCGTGAATGGTCTCTATTCTCCCAGTAATAAAGACGTTAATCTGTTCTCTTTCCTCGTCTTCAGAGGTTTCACCAGAAGAAACCAATTCGCTCGTTGGAACAGGAACATAATGACGATGAACTTGTCGCCTGATAACTTCAACGGACAGCTCTTTTTCGCTCTCAGAAAACGAAGAGTCGGGAAGATAATCAACATCAGGAGTTGATTCCTGCGCTACAATTTCCACAGGTACACTGATTTCCTCTTCAATGTCACCCACATCGTAACGAGTTTTGTCGGGATAGTCCACCACTTTCACATCTTCAGCTACTTTAAAGAAGCGCCTGTGAACTTGACGTCTGCCAACAACTGCAACGGGTTTTCGGTAAACGGAGCGAGTAATTACAGGAACTTTCTCTGACAATTCCAAAACTGGTTCAAATTCAACAGGTATTTCTTCTTTCGGTTCGTCAATGGTCTCTATTCTCCCAGTAATAAAGATGTTAAGCTTTTCTCTTTCCTCGTCTTCAGAGGTTTCACCAGAAGAAACCAATTCTCTCGTTGGAACAGGAACATAATGACGATGAATTTGCCGTGTGATTACTTCCTCGGATAGTTCCTTTACACTTTCAGGGACAACAATGATTCTCCGTAATTTAGATTGACGATTAAAATTTACGCGTAATATAATTGGAGACTGTGGTTCAGTAACAACTGGCTCGTCAAGAAAAAGATTTTTTTGGTCCGATAATTGCGGAACATAATGACGATGAACTTGTCTCCTGATAACTTCAACGGACAGCTCTTTTTCGCTCTCAGAAAACGAAGAGTCAGGAAGATAATCAACATCAGGAGTTGATTCCTGCGCTACAATTTCCACTGGTACACTGATTTCCTCTTCAATGTCACCCACATCGTAACGGGTTTTGTCGGGATAGTCCACCACTTTCACATCTTCAGCTACTTTAAAGAAGCGTCTGTGAACTTGACGTCTGCCAACAACTGCAACGGGTTTTCGGTAAACGGAGCGAGTAATTACAGGTACTTTCTCAACTGACAATTCCAAAACTGCTTCAGATTCAACAGGTATTTCTTCCTTCGGTTCGTCAATGGTCTCTATTCTCCCAGTAATAAAGATGTTAAGCTTTTCTCTTTCCTCGTCTTCAGAGGTTTCACCAGAAGAAACCAATTCTCTCGTTGGAACAGGAACATAATGACGATGAACTTGTCGCCTGCTTACTTCCACGGATAGTTCTTCTTCACGTTCCGAGGTTGATGAGTCAGGAAGATAATCAAGATCAGGAGTTGATTCTTGCGCTACAATTTCCACAGGTACACTGATTTCCTCTTCAATGTCACCCACATCGTAACGGGTTTTGTCGGGATAGTCCACCACTTTCACATCTTCAGCCACTTTAAAAAAGCGCCTGTGAACTTGACGTCTGCCAACAACTGCAACGGGTTTTCGGTAAACGGAGCGAGTAATTACAGGAACTTTCTCTGACAATTCCAAAACAGGTTCAGATTCAACAGGTATTTCATCTTTCGGTTCGTCAATGGTCTCTATTCTCCCAGTAATAAAGATGTTAACCTTTTCTCTTTCCTCGTCTTCAGAGGTTTCACCAGAAGACACCAATTCGCTCATTGGAACAGGAACATAATGCCGATGAACTTGTCGCCTGATAACTTCAACGGATAGCTCTTTTTCACTCTCAGAAAACGAAGAGTCAGGAAGATAATCAACATCAGGAGTTGTTTCTTGCGCTACAATTTCCACAGGTATACTGATTTCCTCTTCAATGTCACCCACATCGTAACGGGTTTTGTCGGGATAATCCACCACTTTCACATCTTCAGCCACTTTAAAGAAGCGCCTGTGAACTTGACGTCTGCCAACAACTGCAACAGGTTTTCGGTAAACGGAGCGAGTAATTACAGGAACTTTCTCTGACAATTCCAAAACTGGTTCAGATTCAACAGGTATTTCTTCTTTCGGTTCGTCAATGGTCTCTATTCTCCCAGTAATAAAGATGTTAACCTTTTCTCTTTCCTCGTCTTCAGAGGTTTCACCAGAAGAAACCAATTCACTCGTTGGAACAGGAACATAATGACGATGAACTTGTCTCCTGATAACTTCAACAGAAAGGTCTTTTTCACTCTCAGAAAAGGAAAAGTCAGGAAGATAATCAACATCAGGAGTTGATTCTTGTGCTACAATTTCCACAGGTATACTGATTTCCTCTTCAATGTCACCCACATCGTAACGGGTTTTGTCGGGATAATCCACCACTTTCACATCTTCAGCCACTTTAAAAAAGCGCCTGTGAACTTGACGTCTGCCAACAACTGCAACGGGTTTTCGGTAAACGGAGCGAGTAATTACAGGAACTTTCTCTGACAATTCCAAAACTGGTTCAGATTCAACAGGTATTTCATCTTTCGGTTCGTCAATGGTCTCTATTCTCCCAGTAATAAAGATGTTAACCTTTTCTCTTTCCTCGTCTTCAGAGGTTTCACCAGAAGAAACCAATTCTCTCGTTGGAACAGGAACATAATGCCGATGAACTTGTCGCCTGATAACTTCAACGGATAGTTCTTTTTCACTCTCAGAAAACGAAGAGTCAGGAAGATAATCAACATCAGGAGTTGTTTCTTGCGCTACAATTTCCACAGGTACACTGATTTCCTCTTCAATGTCACCCACATCGTAACGGGTTTTGTCGGGATAATCCACCACTTTCACATCTTCAGCCACTTTAAAAAAGCGCCTGTGAACTTGACGTCTGCCAACAACTGCAACGGGTTTTCGGTAAACGGAGCGAGTAATTACAGGAACTTTCTCTGACAATTCCAAAACTGGTTCAGATTCAACAGGTATTTCATCTTTCGGTTCGTCAATGGTCTCTATTCTCCCAGTAATAAAGATGTTAACCTTTTCTCTTTCCTCGTCTTCAGAGGTTTCACCAGAAGAAACCAATTCGCTCGTTGGAACAGGAACATAATGACGATGAATTTGCCGTGTGATTACTTCCTCGGATAGTTCCTTTACACTTTCAGGGACAACAATGATTCTCCGTAATTTAGATTGACGATTAAAATTTACGCGTAATATAATTGGAGACTGTGGTTCAGTAACAACTGGCTCGTCAAGAAAAAGATTTTTTTGGTCCGATAATTGCGGAACATAATGACGATGAACTTGTCTCCTGATAACTTCAACGGACAGCTCTTTTTCGCTCTCAGAAAACGAAGAGTCAGGAAGATAATCAACATCAGGAGTTGATTCCTGCGCTACAATTTCCACTGGTACACTGATTTCCTCTTCAATGTCACCCACATCGTAACGGGTTTTGTCGGGATAATCCACCACTTTCACATCTTCAGCCACTTTAAAGAAGCGTCTGTGAACTTGACGTCTGCCAACAACTGCAACGGGTTTTCGGTAAACGGAGCGAGTAATTACAGGTACTTTCTCAACTGACAATTCCAAAACTGGTTCAGATTCAACAGGTATTTCTTCCTTCGGTTCGTCAATGGTCTCTATTCTCCCAGTAATAAAGATGTTAAGCTTTTCTCTTTCCTCGTCTTCAGAGGTTTCACAAGAAGAAACCAATTCTCTCGTTGGAACAGGAACATAATGACGATGAACTTGTCGCCTGCTTACTTCCACGGATAGTTCTTCTTCACGTTCCGAGGTTGATGAGTCAGGAAGATAATCAAGATCAGGAGTTGATTCTTGCGCTACAATTTCCACAGGTACACTGATTTCCTCTTCAATGTCACCCACATCGTAACGGGTTTTGTCGGGATAGTCCACCACTTTCACATCTTCAGCCACTTTAAAAAAGCGCCTGTGAACTTGACGTCTGCCAACAACTGCAACGGGTTTTCGGTAAACGGAGCGAGTAATTACAGGAACTTTCTCTGACAATTCCAAAACAGGTTCAGATTCAACAGGTATTTCATCTTTCGGTTCGTCAATGGTCTCTATTCTCCCAGTAATAAAGATGTTAACCTTTTCTCTTTCCTCGTCTTCAGAGGTTTCACCAGAAGACACCAATTCGCTCATTGGAACAGGAACATAATGCCGATGAACTTGTCGCCTGATAACTTCAACGGATAGCTCTTTTTCACTCTCAGAAAACGAAGAGTCAGGAAGATAATCAACATCAGGAGTTGTTTCTTGCGCTACAATTTCCACAGGTATACTGATTTCCTCTTCAATGTCACCCACATCGTAACGGGTTTTGTCGGGATAATCCACCACTTTCACATCTTCAGCCACTTTAAAGAAGCGTCTGTGAACTTGACGTCTGCCAACAACTGCAACAGGTTTTCGGTAAACGGAGCGAGTAATTACAGGAACTTTCTCTGACAATTCCAAAACTGGTTCAGATTCAACAGGTATTTCTTCTTTCGGTTCGTCAATGGTCTCTATTCTCCCAGTAATAAAGATGTTAACCTTTTCTCTTTCCTCGTCTTCAGAGGTTTCACCAGAAGAAACCAATTCACTCGTTGGAACAGGAACATAATGACGATGAACTTGTCTCCTGATAACTTCAACAGAAAGGTCTTTTTCACTCTCAGAAAAGGAAAAGTCAGGAAGATAATCAACATCAGGAGTTGATTCTTGTGCTACAATTTCCACAGGTACACTGATTTCCTCCTCAATGTCACCCACATCGTAACGGGTTTTGACGGGATAATCCACCACTTTCACATCTTCAGCCACTTTAAAGAAGCGCCTGTGAACCTGACGTCTGCCAACAACTGCAACGGGTTTTCGGTAAACGCAGCGAGTAATTACAGGAACTTTCTCTGACAATTCCAAAACTGGTTCAGATTCAACAGGTATTTCTTCTTTCGGTTCGTGAATGGTCTCTATTCTCCCAGTAATAAAGACGTTAATCTGTTCTCTTTCCTCGTCTTCAGAGGTTTCACCAGAAGAAACCAATTCGCTCGTTGGAACAGGAACATAATGACGATGAACTTGTCGCCTGATAACTTCAACGGACAGCTCTTTTTCGCTCTCAGAAAACGAAGAGTCGGGAAGATAATCAACATCAGGAGTTGATTCCTGCGCTACAATTTCCACAGGTACACTGATTTCCTCTTCAATGTCACCCACATCGTAACGAGTTTTGTCGGGATAGTCCACCACTTTCACATCTTCAGCTACTTTAAAGAAGCGCCTGTGAACTTGACGTCTGCCAACAACTGCAACGGGTTTTCGGTAAACGGAGCGAGTAATTACAGGAACTTTCTCTGACAATTCCAAAACTGGTTCAAATTCAACAGGTATTTCTTCTTTCGGTTCGTCAATGGTCTCTATTCTCCCAGTAATAAAGATGTTAAGCTTTTCTCTTTCCTCGTCTTCAGAGGTTTCACCAGAAGAAACCAATTCTCTCGTTGGAACAGGAACATAATGACGATGAACTTGTCGCCTGCTTACTTCCACGGATAGTTCTTCTTCACGTTCCGAGGTTGATGAGTCAGGAAGATAATCAAGATCAGGAGTTGATTCTTGCGCTACAATTTCCACAGGTACACTGATTTCCTCTTCAATGTCACCCACATCGTAACGGGTTTTGTCGGGATAGTCCACCACTTTCACATCTTCAGCCACTTTAAAAAAGCGCCTGTGAACTTGACGTCTGCCAACAACTGCAACGGGTTTTCGGTAAACGGAGCGAGTAATTACAGGAACTTTCTCTGACAATTCCAAAACAGGTTCAGATTCAACAGGTATTTCATCTTTCGGTTCGTCAATGGTCTCTATTCTCCCAGTAATAAAGATGTTAACCTTTTCTCTTTCCTCGTCTTCAGAGGTTTCACCAGAAGACACCAATTCGCTCATTGGAACAGGAACATAATGCCGATGAACTTGTCGCCTGATAACTTCAACGGATAGCTCTTTTTCACTCTCAGAAAACGAAGAGTCAGGAAGATAATCAACATCAGGAGTTGTTTCTTGCGCTACAATTTCCACAGGTATACTGATTTCCTCTTCAATGTCACCCACATCGTAACGGGTTTTGTCGGGATAATCCACCACTTTCACATCTTCAGCCACTTTAAAGAAGCGCCTGTGAACTTGACGTCTGCCAACAACTGCAACAGGTTTTCGGTAAACGGAGCGAGTAATTACAGGAACTTTCTCTGACAATTCCAAAACTGGTTCAGATTCAACAGGTATTTCATCTTTCGGTTCGTCAATGGTCTCTATTCTCCCAGTAATAAAGATGTTAACCTTTTCTCTTTCCTCGTCTTCAGAGGTTTCACCAGAAGAAACCAATTCGCTCGTTGGAACAGGAACATAATGACGATGAATTTGCCGTGTGATTACTTCCTCGGATAGTTCCTTTACACTTTCAGGGACAACAATGATTCTCCGTAATTTAGATTGACGATTAAAATTTACGCGTAATATAATTGGAGACTGTGGTTCAGTAACAACTGGCTCGTCAAGAAAAAGATTTTTTTGGTCCGATAATTGCGGAACATAATGACGATGAACTTGTCTCCTGATAACTTCAACGGACAGCTCTTTTTCGCTCTCAGAAAACGAAGAGTCAGGAAGATAATCAACATCAGGAGTTGATTCCTGCGCTACAATTTCCACTGGTACACTGATTTCCTCTTCAATGTCACCCACATCGTAACGGGTTTTGTCGGGATAATCCACCACTTTCACATCTTCAGCCACTTTAAAGAAGCGTCTGTGAACTTGACGTCTGCCAACAACTGCAACGGGTTTTCGGTAAACGGAGCGAGTAATTACAGGTACTTTCTCAACTGACAATTCCAAAACTGCTTCAGATTCAACAGGTATTTCTTCCTTCGGTTCGTCAATGGTCTCTATTCTCCCAGTAATAAAGATGTTAAGCTTTTCTCTTTCCTCGTCTTCAGAGGTTTCACAAGAAGAAACCAATTCTCTCGTTGGAACAGGAACATAATGACGATGAACTTGTCGCCTGCTTACTTCCACGGATAGTTCTTCTTCACGTTCCGAGGTTGATGAGTCAGGAAGATAATCAAGATCAGGAGTTGATTCTTGCGCTACAATTTCCACAGGTACACTGATTTCCTCTTCAATGTCACCCACATCGTAACGGGTTTTGTCGGGATAGTCCACCACTTTCACATCTTCAGCCACTTTAAAGAAGCGCCTGTGAACCTGACGTCTGCCAACAACTGCAACGGGTTTTCGGTAAACGCAGCGAGTAATTACAGGAACTTTCTCTGACAATTCCAAAACTGGTTCAGATTCAACAGGTATTTCTTCTTTCGGTTCGTGAATGGTCTCTATTCTCCCAGTAATAAAGACGTTAATCTGTTCTCTTTCCTCGTCTTCAGAGGTTTCACCAGAAGAAACCAATTCGCTCGTTGGAACAGGAACATAATGACGATGAACTTGTCGCCTGATAACTTCAACGGACAGCTCTTTTTCGCTCTCAGAAAACGAAGAGTCGGGAAGATAATCAACATCAGGAGTGGATTCTTGCGCTACAATTTCCACAGGTACACTGATTTCCTCTTCAATGTCACCCACATCGTAACGGGTTTTGTCGGGATAATCCACCACTTTCACATCTTCAGCTACTTTAAAGAAGCGTCTGTGAACTTGACGTCTGCCAACAACTGCAACGGGTTTTCGGTAAACGGAGCGAGTAATTACAGGTACTTTCTCAACTGACAATTCCAAAACTGCTTCAGATTCAACAGGTATTTCTTCCTTCGGTTCGTCAATGGTCTCTATTCTCCCAGTAATAAAGATGTTAAGCTTTTCTCTTTCCTCGTCTTCAGAGGTTTCACCAGAAGAAACCAATTCTCTCGTTGGAACAGGAACATAATGACGATGAACTTGTCGCCTGCTTACTTCCACGGATAGTTCTTCTTCACGTTCCGAGGTTGATGAGTCAGGAAGATAATCAAGATCAGGAGTTGATTCTTGCGCTACAATTTCCACAGGTACACTGATTTCCTCTTCAATGTCACCCACATCGTAACGGGTTTTGTCGGGATAGTCCACCACTTTCACATCTTCAGCCACTTTAAAAAAGCGCCTGTGAACTTGACGTCTGCCAACAACTGCAACGGGTTTTCGGTAAACGGAGCGAGTAATTACAGGAACTTTCTCTGACAATTCCAAAACAGGTTCAGATTCAACAGGTATTTCATCTTTCGGTTCGTCAATGGTCTCTATTCTCCCAGTAATAAAGATGTTAACCTTTTCTCTTTCCTCGTCTTCAGAGGTTTCACCAGAAGACACCAATTCGCTCATTGGAACAGGAACATAATGCCGATGAACTTGTCGCCTGATAACTTCAACGGATAGCTCTTTTTCACTCTCAGAAAACGAAGAGTCAGGAAGATAATCAACATCAGGAGTTGTTTCTTGCGCTACAATTTCCACAGGTATACTGATTTCCTCTTCAATGTCACCCACATCGTAACGGGTTTTGTCGGGATAATCCACCACTTTCACATCTTCAGCCACTTTAAAGAAGCGCCTGTGAACTTGACGTCTGCCAACAACTGCAACAGGTTTTCGGTAAACGGAGCGAGTAATTACAGGAACTTTCTCTGACAATTCCAAAACTGGTTCAGATTCAACAGGTATTTCATCTTTCGGTTCGTCAATGGTCTCTATTCTCCCAGTAATAAAGATGTTAACCTTTTCTCTTTCCTCGTCTTCAGAGGTTTCACCAGAAGACACCAATTCGCTCATTGGAACAGGAACATAATGCCGATGAACTTGTCGCCTGATAACTTCAACAGATAGCTCTTTTTCACTCTCAGAAAACGAAGAGTCAGGAAGATAATCAACATCAGGAGTTGTTTCTTGCGCTACAATTTCCACAGGTACACTGATTTCCTCTTCAATGTCACCCACATCGTAACGGGTTTTGTCGGGATAGTCCACCACTTTCACATCTTCAGCTACTTTAAAGAAGCGTCTGTGAACTTGACGTCTGCCAACAACTGCAACGGGTTTTCGGTAAACGGAGCGAGTAATTACAGGTACTTTCTCAACTGACAATTCCAAAACTGCTTCAGATTCAACAGGTATTTCTTCCTTCGGTTCGTCAATGGTCTCTATTCTCCCAGTAATAAAGATGTTAAGCTTTTCTCTTTCCTCGTCTTCAGAAGTTTCACCAGAAGAAACCAATTCTCTCGTTGGAACAGGAACATAATGACGATGAACTTGTCGCCTGCTTACTTCCACGGATAGTTCTTCTTCACGTTCCGAGGTTGATGAGTCAGGAAGATAATCAAGATCAGGAGTTGATTCTTGCGCTACAATTTCCACAGGTACACTGATTTCCTCTTCAATGTCACCCACATCGTAATGGGTTTTGCCGGGATAGTCCACCACTTTCACATCTTCAGCCACTTTAAAGAAGCGCCTGTGAACTTGACGTCTGCCAACAACTGCAACGGGTTTTCGGTAAACGGAGCGAGTAATTACAGGAACTTTCTCTGACAATTCCAAAACTGGTTCAGATTCAACAGGTATTTCATCTTTCGGTTCGTCAATGGTCTCTATTCTCCCAGAAATAAAGATGTTAACCTTTTCTCTTTCCTCGTCTTCAGAGGTTTCACCAGAAGACACCAATTCGCTCATTGGAACAGGAACATAATGACGATGAACTTGTCGCCTGATAACTTCAACGGATAGCTCTTTTTCACTCTCAGAAAACGAAGAGTCAGGAAGATAATCAACATCAGGAGTTGTTTCTTGCGCTACAATTTCCACAGGTACACTGATTTCCTCTTCAATGTCACCCACATCGTAACGGGTTTTGTCGGGATAATCCACCACTTTCACATCTTCAGCCACTTTAAAGAAGCGCCTGTGAACTTGACGTCTGCCAACAACTGCAACAGGTTTTCGGTAAACGGAGCGAGTAATTACAGGAACTTTCTCTGACAATTCCAAAACTGGTTCAGATTCAACAGGTATTTCATCTTTCGGTTCGTCAATGGTCTCTATTCTCCCAGTAATAAAGATGTTAACCTTTTCTCTTTCCTCGTCTTCAGAGGTTTCACCAGAAGAAACCAATTCTCTCGTTGGAACAGGAACATAATGCCGATGAACTTGTCGCCTGATAACTTCAACGGATAGCTCTTTTTCACTCTCAGAAAACGAAGAGTCAGGAAGACAATCAACATCAGGAGTTGTTTCTTGCGCTACAATTTCCACAGGTACACTGATTTCCTCTTCAATGTCACCCACATCGTAACGGGTTTTGTCGGGATAGTCCACCACTTTCACATCTTCAGCCACTTTAAAAAAGCGCCTGTGAACTTGACGTTTGCCAACAACTGCAACGGGTTTTCGGTAAACGGAGCGAGTAATTACAGGAACTTTCTCTGACAATTCCAAAACTGGTTCAGATTCAACAGGTATTTCATCTTTCGGTTCGTCAATGGTCTCTATTCTCCCAGTAATAAAGATGTTAACCTTTTCTCTTTCCTCGTCTTCAGAGGTTTCACCAGAAGACACCAATTCGCTCATTGGAACAGGAACATAATGCCGATGAACTTGTCGCCTGATAACTTCAACGGATAGCTCTTTTTCACTCTCAGAAAACGAAGAGTCAGGAAGATAATCAACATCAGGAGTTGTTTCTTGCGCTACAATTTCCACAGGTACACTGATTTCCTCTTCAATGTCACCCACATCGTAACGGGTTTTGTCGGGATAGTCCACCACTTTCACATCTTCAGCTACTTTAAAGAAGCGTCTGTGAACTTGACGTCTGCCAACAACTGCAACAGGTTTTCGGTAAACGGAGCGAGTAATTACAGGTACTTTCTCAACTGACAATTCCAAAACTGGTTCAAATTCAACAGGTATTTCTTCTTTCGGTTCGTCAATGGTCTCTATTCTCCCAGTAATAAAGTTGTTAAGCTTTTCTCTTTCCTCGTCTTCAGAGGTTTCACCAGAAGAAACCAATTCTCTCGTTGGAACAGGAACATATTGACGATGAACTTGTCGCCTGCTTACTTCCACGGATAGTTCTTCTTCACTTTCCGAGGTTGAAGTGTCAGGAAGATAATCAACATCAGGAGTTGTTTCTTGTGCTACAATTTCCACAGGTACACTGATTTCCTCTTCAATGTCACCCACATCGTAACGAGTTTTGTCGGGATAATCCACCACTTTCACATCTTCAGCCACTTTAAAGAAGCGCCTGTGAACTTGACGTCTGCCAACAACTGCAACAGGTTTTCGGTAAACGGAGCGAGTAATTACAGGAACTTTCTCTGACAATTCCAAAACTGGTTCAGATTCAACAGGTATTTCATCTTTCGGTTCGTCAATGGTCTCTATTCTCCCAGTAATAAAGATGTTAACCTTTTCTCTTTCCTCGTCTTCAGAGGTTTCACCAGAAGAAACCAGTTCTCTCGTTGATACAGGAACATAATCACGATGAACTTGTCGCCTGATAACTTCAACGGATAGTTCTTCTTCACTTTCCGAAGTTGAAGAGTCAGGAAGATAATCAACAACAGGGGTTGATTCTTGCGCTACAATTTCCACGGGTACACTGATTTCCTCTTCAATGTCACCCACATCGTAACGGGTTTTGTCGGGATAATCCACCACTTTCACATCTTCAGCCACTTTAAAGAAGCGCCTGTGAACTTGACGTCTGCCAACAACTGCAACGGGTTTTCGGTAAACGGAGCGAGTAATTACAGGAACTTTCTCCGACAATTCCAAATCTGGTTCAGATTCAACAGGTATTTCATCTTTCGGTTCCTCAATGGTCTCCATTCTCCCAGTTATAAAGATGTTAACCTTTTCTCTTTCCTCGTCTTCAGAGGTTTCACCAGAAGAAACCAGTTCTCTCGTTGATACAGGAACATAATCACGATGAACTTGTCGCCTGCTTACTTCCACGGATAGTTCTTCTTCACTTTCCGAGGTTGAAGAGTCAGGAAGATAATCAACATCAGGAGTTGATTCTTGCGCTACAATTTCCACAGGTACACTGATTTCCTCTTCAATGTCACCCACATCGTAACGGGTTTTGTCGGGATAATCCACCACTTTCACATCTTCAGCCACTTTAAAGAAGCGTCTGTGAACTTGACGTCTGCCAACAACTGCAACGGGTTTTCGGTAAACGGAGCGAGTAATTACAGGAACTTTCTCCGACAATTCCAAATCTGGTTCAGATTCAACAGGTATTTCATCTTTCGGTTCGTCAATGGTCTCCATTCTCCCAGTTATAAAGATGTTAACCTTTTCTCTTTCCTCGTCTTCAGAGGTTTCACCAGAAGAAACCAATTCTCTCGTTGGAACAGGAACATAATGACGATGAACTTGTCGCCTGCTTACTTCCACGGATAGTTCTTCTTCACGTTCCGAGGTTGATGAATCAGGAAGATAATCAAGATCAGGAGTTGATTCTTGCGCTACAATTTCCACAGGTACACTGATTTCCTCTTCAATGTCACTCACATCGTAATGGGTTTTGTCGGGATAGTCCACCACTTTCACATCTTCAGCCACTTTAAAGAAGCGCCTGTGAACTTGACGTCTGCCAACAACTGCAACGGGTTTTCGGTAAACAGAGCGAGTAATTACAGGAACTTTCTCTGACAATTCCAAAACTGGTTCAGATTCAACAGGTATTTCATCTTTCGGTTCGTCAATGGTCTCTATTCTCCCAGAAATAAAGATGTTAACCTTTTCTCTTTCCTCGTCTTCAGAGGTTTCACCAGAAGACACCAATTCGCTCATTGGAACAGGAACATAATGCCGATGAACTTGTCGCCTGATAACTTCAACGGATAGCTCTTTTTCACTCTCAGAAAACGAAGAGTCAGGAAGATAATCAACATCAGGAGTTGTTTCTTGCGCTACAATTTCCACAGGTACACTGATTTCCTCTTCAATGTCACCCACATCGTAACGGGTTTTGTCGGGATAGTCCACCACTTTCACATCTTCAGCTACTTTAAAGAAGCGTCTGTGAACTTGACGTCTGCCAACAACTGCAACGGGTTTTCGGTAAACGGAGCGAGTAATTACAGGTACTTTCTCAACTGACAATTCCAAAACTGGTTCAAATTCAACAGGTATTTCTTCTTTCGGTTCGTCAATGGTCTCTATTCTCCCAGTAATAAAGTTGTTAAGCTTTTCTCTTTCCTCGTCTTCAGAGGTTTCACCAGAAGAAACCAATTCTCTCGTTGGAACAGGAACATATTGACGATGAACTTGTCGCCTGCTTACTTCCACGGATAGTTCTTCTTCACTTTCCGAGGTTGAAGTGTCAGGAAGATAATCAACATCAGGAGTTGTTTCTTGTGCTACAATTTCCACAGGTACACTGATTTCCTCTTCAATGTCACCCACATCGTAACGGGTTTTGTCGGGATAATCCACCACTTTCACATCTTCAGCCACTTTAAAGAAGCGCCTGTGAACTTGACGTCTGCCAACAACTGCAACGGGTTTTCGGTAAACGGAGCGAGTAATTACAGGTACTTTCTCAACTGACAATTCCAAAACTGGTTCAGATTCAACAGGTATTTCTTCCTTCGGTTCGTCAACGGTCTCCATTCTCCCAGTTATAAAGATGTTAACCTTTTCTCTTTCCTCGTCTTCAGAGGTTTCACCAGAAGAAACCAGTTCTCTCGTTGATACAGGAACATAATGACGATGAACTTGTCGCCTGATAACTTCAACGGATAGTTCTTCTTCACTTTCCGAAGTTGAAGAGTCAGGAAGATAATCAACAACAGGGGTTGATTCTTGCGCTACAATTTCCACGGGTACACTGATTTCCTCTTCAATGTCACCCACATCGTAACGGGTTTTGTCGGGATAATCCACCACTTTCACATCTTCAGCCACTTTAAAGAAGCGCCTGTGAACTTGACGTCTGCCAACAACTGCAACGGGTTTTCGGTAAACGGAGCGAGTAATTACAGGAACTTTCTCCGACAATTCCAAATCTGGTTCAGATTCAACAGGCATTTCATCTTTCGGTTCCTCAATGGTCTCCATTCTCCCAGTTATAAAGATGTTAACCTTTTCTCTTTCCTCGTCTTCAGAGGTTTCACCAGAAGAAACCAGTTCTCTCGTTGATACAGGAACATAATCACGATGAACTTGTCGCCTGCTTACTTCCACGGATAGTTCTTCTTCACTTTCCGAGGTTGAAGAGTCAGGAAGATAATCAACATCAGGAGTTGATTCTTGCGCTACAATTTCCACAGGTACACTGATTTCCTCTTCAATGTCACCCACATCGTAACGGGTTTTGTCGGGATAATCCACCACTTTCACATCTTCAGCCACTTTAAAGAAGCGTCTGTGAACTTGACGTCTGCCAACAACTGCAACGGGTTTTCGGTAAACGGAGCGAGTAATTACAGGAACTTTCTCCGACAATTCCAAATCTGGTTCAGATTCAACAGGTATTTCATCTTTCGGTTCGTCAATGGTCTCCATTCTCCCAGTTATAAAGATGTTAACCTTTTCTCTTTCCTCGTCTTCAGAGGTTTCACCAGAAGAAACCAGTTCTCTCGTTGATACAGGAACATAATCACGATGAACTTGTCGCCTGCTTACTTCCACGGATAGTTCTTCTTCACTTTCCGAGGTTGAAGAGTCAGGAAGATAATCAACATCAGGGGTTGATTCTTGCGCTACAATTTCCACAGGTACACTGATTTCCTCTTCAATGTCACCCACATCGTAACGGGTTTTGTCGGGATAATCCACCACTTTCACATCTTCAGCCACTTTAAAGAAGCGCCTGTGAACTTGACGCCTGCCAACAACTGCAACGGGTTTTCGGTACACGGAGCGAGTAATTACAGGTACTTTCTCAACTGACAATTCCAAAACTGGTTCAGATTCAACAGGTATTTCTTCCTTCGGTTCGTCAATAGTCTCTATTCTCCCAGTGATAAAGATGTTAGCCTTTTCTCTTACCTCGTCTTCAGAGGTTTCACCAGAAGAAATCAATTCGCTCGTTGGAATAGGAACATAATGACGATGAACTTGTCGCCTGCTTACTTCAACGGACAGCTCTTTTTCGCTCTCAGAAAACGAAGAGTCAGGAAGATAATCAACATCAGGAGTTGATTCTTGCGCTACAATTTCCACAGGTACACTGATTTCTTCATGGATATTTCTATCACTTATATATAAAGAACTCTTTATAACATATGCCTTTTCTCTTTCTGGATATCTTTCCTTCGGTACATTTTTTTCATGAGCTTTAAAATAAATTTTCTTTGGGACAAATCTTCTATGGACCTGTCTTCTTGGTAGATAATTATTTTCGTCGGAAGAATTTTTGTTTTTTACAGTTATATTTACAAAATCTTCTTCATTTTGTAGATTGCTGATAGCACTTTCGCCATATGGGAATTTAATGTCTTCTTCCAAAACTTTCTCACTTCCATCACTCATTAAGATAATTTTCCGTTCAACAACCTGCATGGTGTTAACAAAACGATAAAACACTGTTTGTTTTCCGAAATTTTTTTCATCGCTTTCCAGTATGTTAGCAAACTCTTGATTTATTTCAACATTTCTGTTGAAAAATACTTTTCGAAAAATATCGAATTTTGGTTCAACAAGGATAAGTGGTTTTTCCATTATTTCTGTGTTAGCATGTTCAAAGCTACTTTGATCTTTCAAAAGCTTTGCTTTGAATGCCATCTTTCGTTGCTTGCAAATTAGCGTTGTTACTTGGTTTTCAAATGAATTTTGCGTTTTTTTGGCATCCATTGTGTCTACTAATGTTGCAAATAATGGAACAACTTCACTTGATTCTACTTTGAGCTCCATGATCGGTGAGGTTTTATGCGAAGATTCAAGGATAACCTCTTCATCATTGTTAAGAACCTGAAATATGTCCTGTTCAATCTTTTCACAAGATATCACTTTATTACAGTTTGCATAACTTTCATTATCTTCCTTACTCATCGGATAAACAAATTCTGATTGATTTAAAATAACTTCGTTTTCACGTTCATCCTTATAAACTTTTGTAGTGTATATTCGCTGAACATTTACAATCTGGTTCGCATCAGATATTTTGAATGGATAATTTTTCTCGTCCTTGCTCAGTGTGTGGATTTTAAGTTTAAATGTATTTTCCTTTTCTTGCTTTACTACTCTGTGAATGACTCTCCTTCCATCAACACTTTCCATTTTATCCGCACTGTCATCATTTGTTTGGTGATTTAACGGTTTACCAGAAACCATAAATTCAACTGTTGGGTCACCTTTTATGTATATATTCTTAGTGCTAATAAATCTGTTGTGTTCCTTATCCTTGTCATATATGGTTAAAAATTCTTCAAAATCATTGTTTCGCGTTGTTTCATCATCAGAAATAATTTCAATACTATCATCCATAGCTGGTCTTGATTTTGGAGTAACCTTTATGTTGACTATAGTTCTTGATTTCAATGACTTTGTTCTTTTGAATGTATGCCTGATAGTGTTGCCATATTCGTCTACATCGTCAACTATTTTGTGCTTTGCCTCTCGATTGTCACCTCTGTCTTTTACTGCAAACTTTTCCTCTGTAGGTAAACTAGAGGGTTTTACACTAGTTACAATCAGGCGAGGACTTTGGTGTGATTTTATGTTAATGACAGGCTTATCAATTTCCTTTTCTGATCCATCTCGTAAAACAAAGGCAGTTTTTACCTCTTCAAACTCTGTCGTGATAAGATTCTGTCGTTGAGTAGTTTTAGTAACAGTGTTTCCATGTACATCTATAAGGGTGTCTGTATGTTCAGGCTCCTTTTGTAAACTGGAAACTTGTAACAAATTAAACTTATCTGTATTTGGCGAGGTAGGAGTTCTGGGAGATTTTAGAGATCTGACTCTATCAGGAGAAATTGAAACTGTATCAATGGACATTCTTTGAGAGGCCTGACTCGTCGGAAAAGTTGATGCTTTATCTTTGAAACTTCTCTCCGGAGTTACTAAAAGAGTAAATTTTCCGGGGCTTTTTGGTTCTTGCTGTGTTACTTCTACTGGAACCTCTTCTTCTATAACTTTTCTGTTTCCATCATCATCAATAATAGTTCGTCTAATAATCCGAGTTCGTTTTGTGACATGAATAACCTTTTTAACGATCCTTTTAATTATATTACCATCTTCATCGCGAACTAACTCTTCTTGGGTTGCAGTATCCGTTTCATCTGGTGAATGAATAATAACAGCTCCTTCATCCGACAACTGCTTTTTAAATGGAGTGAATTCTGGTTCATCGCCATCTTCAACATTAATTTCTTCCACATGTTCTTCTCCGTTCTCATCAGTGTATTTTCGCCTGACTATTCTTCTTTGCGAACGTGTGACCTTTTTCGTAATTTTTTGTTTCACTTTTCTGCCATGATCATCTGTTATCATTACTTCCTCTGATGAGACCTCCGGATC
The DNA here is from genome assembly GCA_963930725.1 of Candelabrum cocksii. Classification (NCBI taxonomy): domain Eukaryota; kingdom Metazoa; phylum Cnidaria; class Hydrozoa; order Anthoathecata; family Candelabridae; genus Candelabrum; species Candelabrum cocksii. Next base: position 18,556,607 of record OZ005664.1, read on the forward strand.
TGTTGTAAAATGCTGTAATGTAAAACTCCTGTCCATTAGACCTTTAGCAGATGACCCTGAACCACTATATTTTAAGGGCAGTGAAAGACTTTTACTTTCCCGGGGACTTAAAGGAGTTTTGCGACCATCGATATTTCTGGTGATCAATGAGGCAAAAGGGTCAGTTCGTTGTATGCTAGGTGAAAACATACTTTTGGGCACTGGACTTGTTGGAGCAGATCTCCTATCAAATAACCGACGGCTTTTCAACTGGTTTTCTTCAAAAGGTGCAATCGTAGGACTGGAGGGCATCGAACGCCTGCTGAAGGAAATTGGACTCAAAGGGGCATTAACCATATTGCCATGCAACTCAGTGAGAGGAGATAATAAAGATGTACTTCCTTGGTACACAATTTGATCTAAAGGATCAACATTCACCTCAGACAAAGGACTTGTTGGTTTAGATGAAGCGTCTTTAGAACGCAAAACTAAACTTATAGGCTTGTTAACAACGAATTTCTGCTCGTCGGTATCCATTTCGCTGCCTATTATCGAAACTTTGCTTGGAACAATATCTTGCTCTGCTTCCATTAATCTTTTTCGATTGTGTTTCAATGATAGATTTTTCTAAAAAGAATGACGTAAAACTAAATATAAAAGAATGAGGTAAAACGCCACAAAGGTTTAATATTTTTACGAACAATATATGTAAAATAGGACTAATATTTTGACCTTTCTTACTGAATGTCATCATCCGAGTGTATGTAAAATAAAATTAAAATCATTTAATGAGGTAAAACTGCAACAAATATATTAATTAAATATATTAATAAGTATTGTTAATTAAGATTAAACATACAGACGACAGAGTCATTAATCAATATCATTTTAACAAACAATGTCGTAAATATTACGAATACAATTGTTGCACCGTTATCAATCGGAGACCATGATTTAATTGGCTGTATTAGAAAGGTTAACAGTAAGACATTTGAATTGCACAAGAGAATAACACGAGATTACAAAAATTATGACCCCAAAAAACTTTCGACTGATATCAGAAATATAGATTGGAGCTCCCTTTATAAATGTAAAACAATCAATTCTGCTGTAGAACTTTTCACCAGTACCTTAAAAACCGTTTTCAATTTGCATGCAGCGTACAGAAGCAAGATATTGAAAGGAAAAATGGCTTAATGGTTAAAAAAGGATCTAAAAAGGCTGATGGATCAATGAGACCAAGCACTACAAAAGACAAAATTGACTGCCGATTTCGAAAAGTATAAAGAACTTCAAAATAAATGTAACAGGAAACTTAAAGATGCAAAAAGGAAATACCACCGAAATCTCATTAGATTAGAAGGAAAACATAACCCGAAAAAATTTTGGGATGCTGTCAAAACCATTTTTCCCACAAAATTAAAGAAAAGTGTTTCGTTTTCATCTCAGTCAGCAGAAAATATACAAACAGCAAACGTATTCTCTGAATATTTTGGAAATGTTGTTAGTTGTTTGAAATCGAGTTTGTCCATGCTTACTGACTATGTTTGGAAAAAACCGACTGTACGTAATAAAAGAACAAATGAAATTTTTAAATTCGGTTATGTATCAAAAATCTTTGTAGAGAGACAATTGAAAAACCTCAAGCGTAACAAAGCCACAGGTGCTGATGAACTTCCACCGGGAATGATTAAAGACTGTGCAACTGAAATTTCAATACCGTTAACTTTCATTATAAATATGTCAATCACAACGGGGGAGGTTCCGTCCCTTTGGAAGCAAGCTATCATTGTACCAATACACAAGTCCGGAGACAAAAACCTGAAAACTACCGCCCGATACTTCTAACATTCTCGAAAATCCTTGAGAACTGTCTGATTTTCTTGAAGCCCATCATTTACTCAGTGACTATCAATTTGGATATCAACAAAATCGCTCAACAAAGTTAGCTTCTGCATTACTTTTTGATAACATCAGAAGTCACATTGATAGAGGAGAAATGGTTGGAGCAAATGGTTTTTTATTGACTTAACCAAAGCTTTCGATACAGTAGAACACGGGATATTACTACAAAAACTGCAAGAATATGGAGTGAAAGATATTTTAGTGTGGTTTACAAACTATCTATTCGACAGAAATCAATGTGTGAGAATTACAAATGTTTTTTCAACCAAACTGAACCTGCTGAGTGGGGTACCTCATGGGTCAATTTTGGGCCCTCTTCTCTTTCTAGTGTTGTTCAATGATTTTCCTGATTGTTTGGTGAACAGTAAAGTAGTAATGTATGCTGACAATACAGTGGTGTACGTAAATGGAAGAGATAAGGAAGGTATTGAAAGAAAACTGACAGACGACTGTGAAAGAATTGCGCGCTACTTAACAGAATCGATGATACTGGGAACGGCAAAGCGCTTGAAGAAAGTCGATAAGGTTTGAACGTTTCTTACTGTGGACAAACCACCAGCAACATACAAGAGTATAAATATCTGGGAAACATTGTTGATACAACTTTGAATTTCAGTAAGAGTTTTGATACTGTCTACAAACGAGCTTCAGGCAGGCTACATCTGTTGAATAGACTTCGGTATTTCTTGACAAAAGGGAGGCTGCCTTCTCAATATACACAATGATGATAGTACCAATTTTAACGTACCGAGGTCCTGTGAAACTGTGTTACACCAAGACCCAGCAACGGAAGTTTAGATCACTAGAATTGCGAGCAAAAAGTATAATTGGTCAGGAAGTTCCCAGTATTATCAACTCCGTCACGAAAGAAGCTCTCCTCCTAGTCAAGAAATCTCTTGAAAGTACCAGCTGTTCAAATTTTAACGGTTACTTCAGAATCCAACATCACACAAAAGGCACAAGAAATAACGTATATTTAATTGAGCTACCAAAAATGAAGTTGGAACTTGGAAAACAATCTTTCATGTACAGTGGAGCGAAAATGTTTAATGATTTGCCTCTAAAGATCAAGAAAAGTGTTTCAAATTGTTCTTTTAGACAGGATTTGAAAAAATATTACAATTAGCCTGTTCATAGCCTTATTTTTGCCTTTTACTTTTGCTATTTTTGCATTCTTCCAATTAGCTTGTATCGTTTTTCGCGAGGTCTTAATGATTTTATGAATTTTAGTGTATAAATAAAACGTGATTTTTATTTTTAGCTAATATATATAATTGTAACTTTTTATTTTAGAGGTGTAACATTGATAGCAGTTATAAAAAATTATTTTTAATTAACTGAAGTTTTTAACCTCTGTAAATATTTTTGATAATAATATTAATATTAATAATATTAGGTCAATAAGAGTATTGATTTTTCTATTCTTCTACCACCAAATTTGCTGTACTCTCAATCAATTATGGTAAAGTCTACATTTGGAATCAATGGACTTCTTGTAAATAAGTATTTGTACCAAAAAATGTATATGAACGCATTTTTTGTTGTAGGCGAAAATCATTGATTTGGTGGTTGGAAACAATTTATTGCCTCTATTTACAACAAAAGAATGTGAAACTTTGAACATATCTTTTATATACTTACTTCATTTTCTCTTGCATCAATTTCCAATTGTTGTGGCGAACGTAATACCACTCTACTGGAAAACCTTGGGGAGTTTTTGTAAACAATACTTAAATTTATCCATTGGTCATCGACTTTCGCCAAGTCCTGGTACACTGGTACTTCAACCATTTGTCCAGATTCCATTATTTTATTCGCAGCTCGATGTATAATCAGGAGAACGTATTCATATCGAGCAATTTCTACAACTAATTCCTAAGAATAATTGAAGATTGATACTAAGATTTTGATAGTGTGTTACTTTTATAACAAATTATAAAAAAGAAAGATATAAAACAAACCTCTATGTAAAAATGAAATTTTTCTGGGACTTCTTTTTTTCTTTCAACTTTTTTTACTTCTTTTTCTCTTCTTTGTATCCATAAGATAATGTTCTGCACTTCCTCTTGGAAACACTGCAGTAAGACCTCCTGCAATTGCATTTGTCTTTCAGTGAAAGACTTGTTCAGGTTTTCCCATCTCTGTGAAAGGACATCTAATTGGGTTTTAATTGTAGTGGCTCCTCTAACATCCCCACGATTACCAATAAGACTGCGACCGTAATTCAATGTTTGTTTCACATTCATGGCACCATTTCTTAAATCCCTCTGCGAAATCTGTTGTTAAAAGGGAGATACATATAGAAAATAATCAATGAGATAAAAATGAGTAAAATCTTTCTCCATCAAAAAATAATTCATTAAAAACAATAACTCACATGCTGTTCGGAATACAATGTCCACACAGATTCCAAGTCATTGCCAATTGAAAACCAAGCGGACTGCTTGTCTTCTTCAAAATCCAACCATACAATCACCTCAGCATATAATTCAACATAACGTTCAGATAATGTTAAAGTAGCATCCAAATCTGCATATCTTGTTTCTAATATCTCCAATATGTTGTTGAATCTCTTCCGACATGTCTGAACTTCAGTTTGAATACTTGTGATCTCGTGTTTCTCTTTAAAAAAAAAACGATTTCATTGTTCAAAATTACTTTACAAAGAATTTTCATTGTTACAAATGAACCCTATGTATCAATCATTAAGTTATTATTATTAATTAAATTAACACTCATTGAAAACAATCAAAATAACAACACCGGGGGATCAATATTTTCATTTAATACCCAAGATATTTCATAAAATAGTTTACAGAGACATCTTACCACTGGCTTCTTTCTTGTTTTTGAAAATCACACTAATAAGAGATTCACCAACATTTCCAAGAATTTCAATTGTCCCTTTGTGATTGTAGGTATCATTGAGCAGAACCTATTAGATGAAAATATTTTTAAGACGGCACGAAGATCGACCCAAACACCTTTAAATAAATAAAATGAGGAAACAACATTGATAAAAATAATTATTGCTTATAATAATATCAGAGTTGTGTTCCTAAGATTTTTTACCAAACTACCCAAACAAACACTTTTTCTCACTACAATTTAACAAAGTTGCATTAAAAAAGAGAGCAAGATGTTTATTATAAACATACAAAATGACGCAACTATTCACGACTTAAGAAATTATTCATGAAATTTGCAAGTGCATATGCATGTTGACAACGAAAATTCACAAGTGACAAATCTAAAGATTGCTTTACAAAAACCTATACTCATTAAAGGAGGGCAAATTTAAATCGAGCACAAACATTTCAAACTAAGTGATTCTCAAAAGTGATGGAGTTATAAAGGTGTTAAGGTTTAAATATACATGTCAATAAACATACTTGAGTTATTCAAGTTATGCAAGTTCCACGCACTAATATTATATAGCTTATTATTAGCAAACCTTTATTTCCGACAATTGATTTATAATGATTTGGGACTGTACAGAAACAGGTGTTAAACCAGAGACTTGATTTTCCATGTGTGCCAACCATTGCAAAAGTGGTGTGACAGTAGCATGGTACTTCTCTGACAGTTTCACAACTTCATCAAATTTCCGTCGATGAGAGATAAGTTTGACATTGACAGTTTGCCAGGTAGCATTGATTTGATCCAAAACAGGAACAAGAGTGGATGTTTGTCGTTTCTCATTAATAGATATCAGTTCATGGCCACAACGATTAATGAAATGAAAAAGCTGACGGTGCATCTCAATCTCTTCAGAAAGATCCTGAAATCAAAATTAGTCTTTTGTGCAAACCATGATTCTTTTTTTCTCAGAAAATCATTTCGTTGTGCAGTGCAAACACTTATTCCTTGTTTAATTTAGTTCCACATTTCAGTAAAACACATACTTTTAAATTGCACCAAACTTTATATATCCACAAATACTTCAAAATATCAAAATAAAAACAACAAATTTCTGGAGTTTAGAAAATACACAAAGTTTTAAACTTTACCTACCGTGAGATTTTGTTCATAAACAAAAATATCTGTTGTCATAAGTTGCTCAGAATCCAATTTTGTCAACAACTTTCCTAGCCACTCTTCAAAATTTGCTACAAACTTTAAGTAAGCAAGTTTACATTCTCCGCGTCTCTGTGATGCTTTGTCTTGCAAGCCATTGAACATGATTTTCACCTCATTGAACTTTTCAGTTTCTAATTCTAAATCTTCGTCATCGGATTTTAAACTGAACTTTTTTGACAGTGTGGCACAACTGCTTTTTTGCACAGATATTTCTAACATGATCATCTAAATTAAAACAATGAAAGATGGTAGGAATCATATTGATCTCTCTCAATTTGTTATGTGAATTTCAGAACTTCAATTTTTTAAATGTGCATACACAGAGAGAGACACAAAGTACATACTTTGATTTCATAGACTTGCTGGATTAAGGTGTGAATTTCTGTTGATACAATTTCCATTTCATTCAAAGACAGATTAGTTGATTGAACCCAGTTATACATAAGGTCAATACTTTCTTGGATTGTCTTTATCACCATGCATGATGACTTCAATTGACTTTCCAACTTCACTGAGTTTGTGCACAAATCTTCATACCTTTTAACAGCAGACGAAGTAGTGTGTACCCATGTGCCTTTTAAGTAAATAAAAAATATCTTTATTAGTGCCCTAAAAAGCTGATTTAGAAGAGCATTAACTTTACAGAGATGAAAAAAAAATAGGTATCTTGAAAACAATCAATAATACACAAGATAATCCTAATTTATTATTATTATATTTCGTATTTAACCAGGTTGACCACATCAGAAAAATTACAATTTTCTGTTATTAATGTAGGACCTGATAAACTAATGGAAAATAAAAAATAAACTCTGAATTCAACTCTGAAAGAACTTTTCAATAAAATCCATACCAGTCATCATTTGGATTGTGCTTCCCTCCTCTTCAAAATTTGTGTTCCACTTTTCTAGCCCGGTCAACACCTCAGATGACATCTGAATGCTAACCAAATCATCATGATGACTCTGCACATCATTGTGAAATTGCTAAAGATAAATTTAAAATAATCTGAAAGAAAAAATTAAGCAATTACTACAAGCAATTAAAACAGAGATCTGAAGTGATGCAAAGCGTTATATACTTTGGAGTTTTGTTGAAATTAAACAAATAAACAAAATTATTTACATGAATGCTCTCAATCTTCACACAAAACACTTTCTCGTCAGTTGGTGTTTCTTCTTGCATCTCCGATGACAGTCTTCTTTCAGCCTCAGCAAGCCATGGCAAAAACATGTGCAATTTCTGAACATAATCTTCATGTTTATTTATTGCATCAACAATAAGGTTGCCTTTAAAAGCTAAATCTCGGAGCAATCTGCGATAACGATCATTAATCTCGTGAAGTTTTTGCTCTAAAATCCATGCTTGACTGTTTGCAGCAGAATGTGTAGACAAGCTGTCAGGATTACTAGCTGCTAAGTAACTCTCCAATTCCTTTTGATATGCCTAAATCAAAATCGGTAAAAATGTTTTATGAATATTGAACAATAATCTGTATAATAATACCACTCTTCCTGTCTTACATTTCTACTGAAAAACACAAAAGGGTGCCTGACAAATGGTTTTTTTTTATATAGTTTTTAAAATGGCAACTTTTTCTTTCTTCAATTATTTTCATATTAGCAGCATAAAAAGGTGAAAGAAAATCGCTAAAACACACTAAAATAATTAAAATAGACGTATACCAAAACACAAAATACATGCATGTTTCTAAACAAAATCAGTGTTTTTTAAACACACAAAACTGAAATAATAAAAACTATTCACTACTTAATAATGAGTAAAATTTGCACATGAATTGAAGATATAGTACAATCCTGATAACTCAAACCCCCGTTAAGTCGAACTCACGTTAACTCGAATGGTTTTTCCATTCCCCTTTCCTAATAGTTTCATAAAAACTCCCGATAACGCAAACATTCATTATCTCAAACTATTTTACTCGTTCCCTTGAGGGTTCCAGTTATCGGGATTATAATTCTATAATTGTAGTTCTCTAACCTAGGTCAGGAGTCAGTGAATTAGCTAGAATTGGCAGGTTGGCTTTGAGGGTCACCCAAGGCATAATATCAAAAGTCAGCACAGAAAATTAAACAGCAAGTTATCGTACATAATTTATTATGATGTATGATTAATGACCTGCAGGTAGCCTGCACACCATGTATTTTAATCATTTTTCCAATCATTTTTCCCAAAACTTTAAATTATGAACGGTGGACAGACTTTAAAAGCATCAGAATTACTTGATCAAATGCAAGAGTGTCTAATCAAGTGACCTCAACCAAAATTGATTGAATATTCAAATGCAAATAGGTTATATAACTTCTTATATGAGGTTTCAGCATTGGAGATATAAAATAAAGAGAGAACTATGCAATTTAAATGTTTATTTATTTAGATGTCAGTGAAGAATATTATATTTTAGAAACGCCAGCGCAAAGTCTTTTGAAATAAGATTGATTATGCAAAGAACCATAATTTAACGATGACATGGTTTTGGTGAAGAAATGCAATGATTTTCTTGAGAATAATTGCGTTTTGAAATCTAAATAACACACCTGTCCTTCTGCTAGAAACGCTTCTCCGTGATGGTTGACTCGTTGCAAGTCCGTTTCATGGCGTCTTACTTCATTTACAAATAACTAAAAATTTAAGAACTTTAATGATGCATTACTTTGGCTGTGTTAAATGGAAGATAATGATATTAAGTGCTAGTTGCGATATATTAATTAGAAAATGCTGAGCCATAGACAAAAATTTAATAACTGGTCAATGACCAATAAAAAAAATATTTTTAAGTAAACTCTATAAATATATAAAATATAATTGTAAAACAAATTGAATTGGTACCTGATGTTGTGTGTAAATATCCTGGATACTCTCAAGATCAGGTGCATTAACATAAAAACGTTTTGCTTGAATCTCTGCCTTATCAAGCCAAACCTGACAATAATGCATAAAAATTACTAAAAGATAAGTGAACACAGCAATAAATATCAAATAAATGAAAGAAAGGTTAAATATATACTGCAATTATTAAAATAAGTGTCAGTAGACTAACAGAGAACTATTGCTTTTCAGAAATTTGAGGAATGTGACAAGGTAATTATATACTGAAACTGATATAGAGTAGTGATTTTGCTGAACATTGTTTCAATTGATTTGTAGCTGGCTCCATTTATCTTTTAAAATATTTATACTTTCAATATTTATTGGAATTTTGTCACTATTTTCATCAATTCTACTAAAGTGACAAGTTGTCTCACCAATGCAAACTATCATTGATTTCACATTAAAAGAGTCTTTATAGGAAAAATATTGTTTTATTTTAAAAGATAAGTCAGTGCTTTCTTTACAAAAGCGTTTTATAAAAGTTTTTAATTTGTGTTTAGTTTGTGAGAAACTACAAAATATAAGTATAAAGAAAGTCTGGGTTTTCGAAGTTTTAGTTATGTTTTGTTTGGAGTAAGTTGAGTTTTTAACATTTTGATTTCTTCTTATCGAGTCCACAAATACTTCCATCGAGTCCATCAAATATACTTAAGCCAATGTTGGACACATTTTTGGGCTACATCATTATAGACTGTAAGGTGGTCTGCTGTGCAAATTTGCTCCAAAGCAGGGCACTGGAAGAGATGCTGCATGGTCTGGGGTGCAGTTCTGCAGTCGCAGGTTACATCTCCTGCAGTCTCCACATATCCCCATTTCTGTAGGTTCACTTTGGAACGGCCCACTCCAGTCCTTAGGCAGTTGAGGCACTTCCACTCAGTCCACTTGGTGTCAGCTCCTGGTGGGAGCTCTTCCTGAGGCTTCATTGTCATAGATGCTGCTGCTGGGGAGTTGGATGTTCTTTCCTCCCACATGCCAACTCTTGCGCTAGCTAGGGATGTTGCAAGCGGAACGACGCTACTCAAGAAGCTCTTCCTTGACTTCAGACGATTAGCTGCTGGGATCTGGTTGAAGATAGGGTGACGTATGTCTTCCAACTGACAACTACGCTCTTTCATGCTAGCTACTTGGTGTCTGATGTCAGGGGGGCTATGCCTGCTAGTATGTATAGGCTGTCCATAGGTGTAGGCATCCAGTGATTTGGCGACAAGAGGCATTGAGGGCGATATCAATTTTCTTCGCATGAGTTGACCTTTCCCACACAGGGCATGCATATTCTGTAGCCGAGTAGCAGAGTGCTAAGGCAGTTGATCTTATTGTCTTATTGGTTTGGCTCCCCATGTAGTGTTGATGAGTTTGCTTAAGATGTTATTTCTTGCGCACACCTTACCTTTTGTCTTCTCCATGTGGCTTTTGAAGGAGAGAGTGCGATCTAAGGTGACTCCTAGATACACTGGGTGGTCGCAGTATTCAAGAGGTGCTCCTGACCAAATGACATGCAGTTGCCGCTTTGCTTCTCGGTTCCTTAAGTGGAAGGCGCACACCTGTGTCTTAGATGGGTTGGCACGAAGGTGATTTGCTTGGTAGTAAGGTATCAACTCGTCCAAAGCCCTTGAAAGTTGTTCTTCCACAACCTCGAAGTCAGTATGCTGTGCACCTATGCCCAGATCATCTTCGTAGATGAAGCAACAAGTGCCATCAGTACTGGGTTGGTCATTGGTATAGATGTTAAAAAGAAGCGGGGCAAGAACACACCCTTGTGGGAGACCATTCCTTTGTCTACGCGATCTACTCCTTTGATTGCCTAGTTTCACAAAGAAGAGCCTGTTCACCAGCATACTTTCGATTAGCTCAGTCAGGTGGATGTCCTTGGTGATATCCAAGATCTTGTGAAGGAGGCACCTGTGGTTGACTGTGTCATAGGCTGCGGAGAGGTCTACAAACGCAACACCGGTCAATAAACCTTCCTCAAAACCATTCTCGATGTGTTGAGTGAGATTGAGAACTTGGCTGGTTGTTGATTTCCCTGGACAGAATCCCGCTTGTTCTGGGATGATGTGTTTGTCTATTGCAGGACCAAGTCTGTTGAGGATGAGGCGTTCGAAAAGCTTGTAGGTATGGCTCAAGAGTGAAATGGGTCGGTAGTTTTTTGAAACCGATGAGTCTTTTCCTGGTTTGTAAAGTGCTTGAACATGTGCCTTCTTCCAGATGTTAGGGAGTTTGCGAGATTTCATACAGTTGTTGTAGAGTCCAAGGAGCCACTTCCTAGCGCAGGAGCCAAAGTGCTTGATCTGCTCTGTTGTCTAGATCTATTGCTTTGCCCGGCTTCAGCGTAGAGACACCTACTACCAGCTCTTCTAGGGTAAAAGGTTGTGTGAATCCTAGGTCTTGGCTGTACTTCTTGCAATTGAGTTTAATTCTCTTTGGATTTCTCCTTTCACTTCTACCATTCACAAGCAATTGGTGAGCAACCTGGTTTGCAGTAACATTGGGCTGGTTAGGAGCTGCTTTTGGGTCACCTCGGAGCTTGCCAATGGTTGACCATGCTTTCTTGCTGTTCTTGGACATGTCAGTTGATTCGATGAGGGCATGCCAAGTCTTCCTGTGTTCCTGGGTGATATGCTCCATTACACTCTTTCCTTTAGTTGATGTTTCCTCAGCAAAGGGGTCAGCTTCAAACATGGCAACATACTCTTGATATTCTTTGGTATTTTCCTTCGACAAGCCACGGATATATTCTGTACTGCAGCCTCGCGGGATATGTCGTCGGGCACTCTTCTTAACCATCAGTTCAAAGCTGTTGTAGTACATTGCCTCAGGTGGTATTGCCTTCACATTCTGCTCCAGCTCATCTGTGAAACCATTCCAGTCTGCTTTCTTATAGTTGAATCGTCTTTTAAAAGGCACTTTGTTTGGTGTAATTGCCGCTCTGACCTGGATACCAATGGGCCAATGCTGACTATGTGGGACTGGGTTCAGCACAACTTTCTTGCAGATATCGCTAATAGTGTCACTCACAACTGCCAAGTCAGGATTATATCCCCGTCTCCAGCGTGCACTTTGGAAGGATGAAGGGAGCTTTGGGTCATGGATAAGGCTAAGCTGGTGGTTGTCTATCCATTCCTCTACAGCTGCACCATTTTTGTTAGTATCCTTGTTTACCTGAAGATTGTGTAACATACACATGAAACTCAAAGTTGTAAACATCACGTAGTTGTTTTTACTCTTTAATATATATCTATATATATATATATATATATTTACAGAATGAATTTACAGAACAAATTTCGAGAAATTTTCTCGAATTTGTCACGAGTTAGTCCAATTGAGGGTCCTGCTGTCAGAATAGAAAAGGATTGGGTTAAATCGGCTCTTAGTAAGATGAAAGATGGTAAAGCTGCTGGTCCATCAAGTATTGTTTCTGAAATGCTGAAGGCATCTGGTGAGGATGGTATTGACATCATCACTGAGCTTGTAAATGCTATAGTCAGTCAAGGTGTAGTCCCTGCAGACTGGGAAATTAGCTCTATAGTAAACTGCTATAAAGGTAAAGGTGATGCCCTGGAGAGAAGTAATTATAGAGGGCTGAAAATGTTAGACCAAGTTATGAAAGTATTAGAAAGGATATTGACAAGATTTATTAGAGATAGGGTGAATATTGATGATATGCAGTTTGGATTTATGCCTGGACGGGGAACTATTGATGCAATTTTTATAGTCAGGCAGTTGCAGGAGAAATATCTGCAAAAGAATAAAAGGTTATATTTTGCATTTGTTGATTTAGAGAAAGCTTTTGACAGAGTACCACGTGAAGTAATCTGGTGGGCAATGCGAAGGTTAAGAGTTGATGAATGGATAGTGTCAGTTGTTATGTCTATGTATGAAAATGCCAGAAGTCATGTCAGAGTGAATGGATCATATAGCAAGGAATTTGGAGTTAAGGTTGGTGTTCATCAGGGATCTGTTCTTAGCCCGTTACTCTTTATCATGGTTTTGGAGGCTTTATCTCAGGAGTTTAGAGTAGGGTGTCCATGGGAATTATTGTATGCCGATGATCTTGTGCTTATTTCAGATAGTCTAGAAGAGTTAACTGCGAAATTTGGAGTCAAAAGGGCTTAGAGTTAACATGAATAAGACAAAAGTTATGGTCAGTGGAGTTGGCATTTCAGCACCTATTGCTTCAGGTAGATGGCCATGCTCTGTATGTAGTAAGGGTGTTGGTAATAACTCAATATATTGCAAATATTGTGATCATATATAATATTAAGATAATAGTTTTAAAAGAGGAGCAGAGACTTTATTATAGGATATTAAGCAAAATTTTGATTACTATTTAATTGCTTTGGTAGCCAATTACTAGATGGAAGTAATAAACAAGATACAGGAAGTTACAAATGATGAGATGTAATTGCTGTAGAAAGTAAGGTTGGGAGAAAATAAAGAAAGATCAGGCAACAAACAAATGTTACTGTTGGTTTTCCATCAATATTCCACCAAAGGCTGTCAGTTTAACCTCCAGTGATCATAAGGATGATCACAAGCATTAATGATACACATGTGCCAATGAAACAGCCAAAACAAATTCAATTTCTCGCGAGATAAACAACAAAAAAGAATGTAAACAAAAGTTAGTTGTTCACTGCACTGCACTCAACTCTCCATGAATATAGTGACCATTCAATCACGTTTTGATTAAGGATTTGGGATATGCGTATAAGGTTAACATGTTAGTTGAGATATTAATGTTGTTTGTGAAGCTTAGCAATGTGATGTTTGAGTCTGAAAATCGTATAAATTATGTTAATTTTGTAAAAAAAGAGTAATGCTGGTAAAAAGTTAAAAGTAGCCCATAATTGCTGGTTTATGGTAAGTGTTGGTCATTAAAATTAATTAATTAATCATTGGTAATATTTTGACACTCATTGTGTCCAAAATAGCTATTTTGTTGTTATTATTTGTAGGAAGGGAGTTGTTAGCATCATTCTTGGTGTTAAAAGCAGACAAAATTCTGTATTCTACATGTGATTAAAAGCAAACGCCCTGTGGATGTTGCTAGCCACCTTGACGCTCCAGTGATCCTCCTAAACGACAATGGCACAGAATTTACAGTGCATGCCATTTCAGAACTGAAGGAGTTCTGGCCACCCTTAAAAAAGGTTCATGGCAAATCCCCAAAGATTGATTGAGCAGCTGAATGGTCAGAGTAGATGTCGTCATCACTGCTGATGCCGCTGCTACAATAGTTGTTCCACTACAAACCACAGATAATCTCATCAGCACAAATACTGAACTTGCCAGGTTAAATAAGCTCAAAAAAAAGCATACTCTGGTTAGCTGTCTTGGGCTGAAAGAATGGTAAAAAGAAGCCAAGTTTTCAATATGGGAAAGTGGGTAACTATGTGACAGTGACAGTGCCAGTACCAATTCTCGATCGTGGCAGAGGTGACGCCAGATAATTTTAGTTATCATTCAGGGACATTTCAATTGGCATTTATACAATAACAGTGAAAGCCGGGTTTTGAGAGGGGGATATACGAAACCAGATTGATTTGTGCCCTCGAATACTTGTATCACTTTAATCTGCATCATTTTAGTTTGCTGTAGTAACAGAATCAATATCAGGGGGCAAGGATTCGTCAAATGCAGCTGCCCTGGTGGGCAAAACAAACAAACAAATGCTTGTGCTTTAAAGCAGAACTTATATGTAATTCTATACAAGATGTAATATGCTTTTAAATAAATATACGTTTCAGTAAATTTGTAAATTTACTGGGGGTCGAAATCAGGAAATATATAAATTTCACCCAGAAACAGTGAAATTTTTAGGAAATTTATAAATTTCCTGGTTTGATGAATTCACTAACATATATACCGGTACTAAACATTTAAACAACTTTCAAAACGAGTTACCTGAAAATTGACTACAGGCCGCAATGGGGGCACGTGTATGGTAAAAGTCTCCATTTCATATTCGTAAGCGTTGTTCGTTCGAACTCATCTTTTAATTTAAAAATTTTTTGTTATGGGCGTCTTTAGTATGAATAAGGATTTAAATTGCACGCCTCATTTGCTTTGAGCAAGATGGAGCGAATCACCTAAGACAATTACAATACAAATTCTTGTTTACGTTGAGGGAATGATCACGAGTCTTTTTTGTTTATTATTGTCTAGGCTCTCCATCGTTGATATCACTAAACGAAAGTGGAAATGTCCTTTGAGGAATGTAATGAAAAGATCTACAATACGTTCACATATTGATAAAAAAGGTTATGATAAAAAAATATACGATTTTGCTGTGGAAAAATATCTTTTCATCGTTATATTAAGCAACGATTTTCTGGCTATACTTTTAGAATTATAGTCCTAATACATGTTTCTGTATTTAAAATTGTTTGAGGTAAAATAGTTGGATTTTTTCTAAATGATCCTATGAAGAGTAACCCTAAAATTTGTTTAAAGACGATGAGGATTTCTAAATCTTTTCTCCGATCCGATTGATAATTTATGAGCAAGAGGCTTCTTTGCGATTATATCGTCGAAGTTTTATAATATACGTTTAAACCATCTATAGTGTCTAACACAGCAGGTTTAGAAAAAAACACTTTAATAAATTCCCCAAATAATAGCGGAAATCTTTTATATTGAGAACGTCAGATTTAATCTCGTAAGAATACCTTCCCTTAGCTTTAGTGTATAAAAAGTGGGTGTGGTCGAGTGACATTGTTAAGTGCAGAAAGGTTTCTTTTGCAACCGTGCTGTGTTATCAATATTCACTCCTTTAACCTTCAAAAAGAGATGAGCATTGACACAGAAGAAAAGAGGAAGGAAATAATGATGTGTGTTCAATTCAATATTTATATTTATGCAAAATCTAACAAATATATTTTGCCTATTTTACAACAAGGAAGTTGAAAATATGCAACCTATTATCCACTTTGTACAAAGTCTTTGGTTAATAAATATTTCTGTTCATAAGTCTTGAACACAGTACATATAAGAATATCTGTGTTGAAAACTTCGTCAAATCCGTTCACATTAGGGGAAGTTCAGTCTAATTTTTATTTTTGATATTTTTATAACATAAAATTTAGAAAATATGATGAATATCTGCTTTTTAATATTTAAAAAATATAAATTTGTTCCAAAGTTATAAACGATAAATTTTGTGAAATAACACTGTTTTTATACTCACATTGCAGGCAAAACAGACGTTTCCAAAAAGTTGAAAATGTGACGTCAGTCAGTGTAGAATGTTCAGCAGAGAACAGTTTTGTGAACAAGCGAATATATGTTTTTATTTTAAAATATTTAATAAAAACGAAACGCCAAGTTGTTCTGCGATTGGTTGTATCAACCGTTCAAACACATGTTGTTCGCTATAATTTCATCAAATTCCTAGTAGAGCAAAAAAACCTGAACTCAGGAAAAAGTGGCTTTTAAATATAAGTAGGACAGGTCCACTTCCAAAAGACTTCAGTTTGCTCCAAACATTTTGACGAAGACTGATTTGAAAGAGATCTTAAGCTTATTTTATATATACTGTTTAAAATTTTATGCAATGTGTATTCAAATATTTTCAGGTTAGCTTTTTGTTTTCAATAATTATTTTATAAATTACTCTTTTAGGCAGAATTACTTGACTACAAGGCTGGAAAATAAAACGCGACGATTAAAGCAGTTCCGACGATTTTTACATTCTCTAAACCAGCCCCAAAACGAAAGAAATGAGAAAGGAAAGGTGAAGGTTTTTTAGACTTTTTATACACTGTACTATTCTACAATCGGTGATAAGAGTTATGGCAGTTGAACGTGTCACTACGTGTCACTGGCAGTTGAACGTGTCACTCGTGTTATCTCACTGATTGTAGAATACTTTTAACGTCCAATTTTTCATTTAGCATCCTAAGGATTTTATACTCTTTTTGTTGTTGACTTTTAAGATGTATATTTTAATAACTGTTTTTATGTGTATTTTATTTCAAAGCAAGTAGCAATCTTACAAAGTGCAGCTTTGAAAACGTTGGATACTTTTTATTAGTTTTTGCTTGATGTTATTTATTTTTTGAGATGATTGACGCAGCCCTACACCAATATAGTTTAGGTGAATGATACTCCCGAACGTTTCGAAGATGTTAGCAAAGATGTCTGTGTAAAAACTGACGTTTCTACAATTGATAAAAAGTACTTAGGCAATTCAAAAGAAATGATCAGCAAAGAAACACAATGTAATGAATTATCAGCATAAAAAAACATCGAAACACGAAAGATATTGGAGTAAACACGGAATCGTGGTCTGAATGTACGAGGGTATATCAACTCCAACCTGAAGTAAAAGATTATGAACGTGACATTGAAACAATAAGTGATATAAACGATCATTCATTCCGTCTTAGTCAGGAAGAAAGTAGCGAAAGTGACAATTATGACGATGAAGAATTATGTTCTGGTGGGAAAATGCCAGATTCTAATTTTATATTCATGGTTTATTGGTCGTCTTTATTGACATTACTGAACTGCTGTTCTACAAATTTCGGCAACAAGGCGTCGTTTAAAAGATCATATTTCTACATGGTGCTCCAATCATTAGACGTATGTCAGAAGGTAATTTAGTTCTGTTTACTGCTCTACTTTATTCGGGAAATACCGAATACAGGAAATGATGCAGATTTTCACATAGGTTCTCCGTTAACAGACAACCTTTTAAGATGATCTGTAATTTTGAAAAAAAAGAAAAACGACATAAATTGCTAATTAATTACTTAGAGCCAATGACCTATCTATCAAATTGCAGCTGCAAAGGAATTACATGATTAAATTTATCGTTAAAAGTTTATTCGCCTCGATTTTAATAGACTTTTTAAACAATAACAAACATTTCAATACTAATTGCGATAGGATTACACTATATATATCAGGGGTATGCAACATTTTGTTGGAGAAGGATCAAATTTGGGAAAAGTAGAATGTGGCCAACTGCTCAAGGCGGCAAAAACCCTTCCTTACATGTACAAATTTCAACAATTCAGCTTGTCCACATGTGCTAACTTGGATTCTTTTAAAAAATAGAGCAAGCTTGCTGAAACAAACGTTTCCGAAAAACAACTAACTTTTTATTTACTTACAACCTATTTGAATCAATGTTATGAATGCCATGAAATAATTAAGAATAGAATATCTACAAATTTTAAAACTGGATATAATGTACAGCCAACTCTGTAACGTCCATATTTGTAACATGAATACTATCAGCATTATTTAAAAACAACCTAACCTGACTATTCTATATTGGAAAATAAAACAACGCATGGTGCAACACAAAACATTTCATGAAGCTGAATAGCTTCGGGAATTTCTTCTTCATCGGACTCCTCTGGTATATTTTCTTCGTCTTTCACTTCTTCAATAACAGGTGCGTCATGTTGCCCATTTCTGAAAAACAAAATCTTGCTGTTCACCAAATAATTGTCAGCCAACAGTTAAGGCCTATCTACATGAAGGAAATCATAGCGACTATTATTACAGAGGTTGCAAATTTTATGCTGTATTATTGCAGTTTTACTGTAGGGGCAGGAAAATGAAATATATATTATTGTGTTTGTTCCATTTTACTTCTGTGTAATGTAAGAGTGACTGGAGGGACGTTAAAAAGCCGCATGATTACATCTCCAATATACCTTAACCAAACATAAAATAAAATACAGAATAACAGTGTCCATTTTTTTCCGATTTGTAATAAAACTTCGCATACAACTTCTAAGATTGAATACTCCTTAAACTCGAAACAAAATAAAGTTGTTATTAACGATTAACATAACGGACAGTGGTGGAAATTTAAACAATGACCACTATACCGTGTGGTTCTTCTCGGTGACGACATTGAAGCTGGGAAAATGTGGGATTTTAAAAGACCTAAAATTACTGCTAACGAAATTCTATAAAATAGAGAAAGATATATTCTCTGTTCGATGATAAGCTACGTTACCAGGAATCATTTTCCGTAAGGTTAACTTTGTTGCTTTTTAAATTCTTTCAATTCAAAATAGTGGTGTTAAATGAAGGTGTAGTTCTTACTGCGATATTAGTATTTTTAAGGAGACGATATTGTTTGTATTTCGGCTGAATATTGGGGCATTTAGTCCAGTCGTTAAATGGTTTAACCCAGAAAAAAATGGTATCAAGCTAAAATTTGGCATACTGAACCAGGATGTCACCTAGAATCACCGAAAAAAGCCCCATGAATCCGACATGGGGAGACCCGATTTTCGAGCCCAAACAAAATTGGCGGTCATAGAGCAAATTTTTTTCATAACTCAAATTAGACATGTTATAGCTCGTTAGAAAGATAATTTAAATCTGAATCGATATCGGAAGCAATATGCAGCGCAGTGGACACAATCTTAGTATCTGCATCACCATCACAATTGGTACATCCTGCCCATCATGTTTTAAGTGCTTGGAAATAAGCTTGATAAATTGTGTTTTGTTATGCTGGTTTGATAAAAAACGGTCTTGAGAACGGGGAACAGTGTTATACTCAACAATCTCCACATTTTGACATATTTTGCCATGTCTACGTCTTTGATGTTCATTAGATTTTGTTGTTTCATTTTCGTACCCATCAAACACTATTTCATTTTGACCACACAGAAAGCAATGCAACTTCCAACAAAAAGTTGTTTCCACAGAAGACCTCAATCTTTTGGATGGAAGAGTTCTTGAAGATCGTTTTCTTTTATCCGTAAATCTTTTACGGCAGTGATGATGAACAAAGATGGTATCTTCTGAACTTTCTATTTCTTTTAATTTGTTATTTAGTTCTATCATGCTGTCTTCGCATTTTGATTAACGTTGCTAAGCCTTTCTCGTATAATACAGTTGGTGGTGAGCAATCTGTAAAACCACTGTTTAATATGACACAACTTTGTGAAGCACCTAATTGGCATTCCATCTAAAAATGATTACAGCAAACTTTCAAAGAGATGGATATACTAAGGAATGGAAAGATTGCAGTAAATATATTTATTAGAGTAAAGTATTATTTAAACAATTACAAAACAAACGTTTTTATCAACAATACATCTTGTTTTATTTTTAAAAAGAATGTTGTAAAATTCTAATAGAATTCTATTAATGACTTTCCCGTGCAATGCAATGACAACAATCATGCAAGCGAAGTAGAAATTATGCATTTAAAACTAGAAAGCTTTTCACAATTGCATTTTAAATTTAGCTTGATACCATTTTTTTCTGGGTTAAGCCCAATTTTAAGCTTCAACGACTGGACTAATTGTATTCAATGTCTTTGGACAGTCCTTGCCTACCCTGGATTCCGGGACAATGGCAGCACAATAAACACGAAAATCGGATAATGAGATGTGAATTTTTCGCAAAACACGTAGTAGCAAAAACTTGGCACTAAATAATCGTTTTTAATAATGACTAATAATAAGGTATACTAATACAAAACGGTACTGGGACGTTGATATTATATAAATAGCAAAACAAAATTTCAAGTCCGATTTCTTAAAACGTGTTTCAGAGATGTTTATGTGTTATTCAAAAAACTGAGGCCAACGGGCTGATTATATGGGGATTTTTATCCCGGGAAGACGGGACGGGACGGTATAGCGAGATCCAACTTTTTCCTAAAACTCTATAAAAATAAATTTTCTGATTATATGAAAACTTAAAAAATCCATCCCGTCCCGGCAAAGCGAGATCCCGTTTAAAACAAACGAGATCTTGCTTTGCCGGGACGGGATGGATTTTAAGCGGGACGTTTTTTCCTCATATAATCGTAGTATTCCACCTTGCCGCAGTAATAATAATAGTAGTAATACAGCCTAGCAGTATTTTTAAATATAACTTCATCTTCATACATGTAGTTTTATATTTTCATTTTGTTAGTTTTTTCATTGAAACGTTTAATGTATATAATAAAATGCAATATATTTTTAAACTCAATATATTAGTGGTTTCTTTTTCATGTAAGATGATCTGGAAGGCAATCCTTAACATACTTGGCTATAACGTCACGAATTACCTCGCCCGTAAACTGTCCCGGGACGATTTTTATCTCGTCTTGCCGGGATAAAAATCTCATATAATCATGATGTGAAGACTGTCCCGGGACGATTTTTACCTCGTCTTGCCGGGATAAAAATCTCATATAATCAGCCCCTTAAGGAAATTAATGCAGAAGAAAACAGTGCGGAAGAAATAAAGTGCGGAATTAAATAGTGCAAATTTGATTCAAATTCGCACTAATTTCTTCCGCACACAAGCAAATTTTTCAACGGTTCGCACCATGGCTTACTAAATAACAGGCCTTGCCAACGTGCGGCTGGAGGCAAAAACTGGAGGCCATTGAAATTTTTTCCTTATTATTATTGTTTTTCGCATAATTTGAAGAATGTTGACATAATTATATACTCGTGACATAATTATCAACAAACTATCGCAATTGGCTAAAATAACAATACACATGTAAACGTTTGGTTAATTAATTAATAGCATGAAGTTGCCGCCATTTTAAAAATCAACCAGGACAGGGTGAGTACTGTTCCAGAAAGAAATTGATTTAAGAAAGAAAGTAAAATGGGTCGTAAATGCTGTGTAATAAATTGTAATAGAAATTATAATGCGGAAAACAAAGCCAAAACTTTCAGGCTTCCAAGGAAAGCAGATGAAAGACAGAGGTGGATTGCAGCTATTCCGAGAGATAACATACCAGAATCAAGAGATGTTGTAGTATGTGAAAGGCATTGGCCAACGGGTTATCACACAGTTACTGATTATGGAAAACCTCGTCCACGTGATCCCCTATCAGTCTTTGATTGTGTCACTCCAAGTCTAGTGCCTACTGCTCCTTCAGTACCAAGAACCACTTCAATGGCATTGAATGAATTTCGAAGTGCAAAAGCAAATGAGCTTTCTTTTTTTGACAAGAAGGACATAATTGAAAACTTTGGTTGTATCCCTAATAAAATTAAACAATTAGAGTTGAACAATATACACTTCATTACTTACTCCTGCAATGAAAAATTTATGATACAATCAACAGACTTTTTAACAGATACTGCTGTTCCAAGATTTTTATTACAAATCAATCATGATTTAAGTTATGAATCCTTTCACTGTGGTATAAATGTGGTATAAATATTGTTTGTTGTTGTGACAAATTGAGTATAAATGTGGTATTTTTCATGAAGTAGAACAAAAGTTATACTGGTTTTACCCCTAAAATGGTGATGAGTGACGTCATCAAAAATTTTAATTTTCATGATTTTTGTTTTGAAATATTAAAATATAAAATATCTTAGTAAGATACACATTTTGAGCAAGTTTTGTGTAAATCTGATAACTAGAACATAATTAAATACCCTTCTCATATTAGAATTCAATGGCCTCCAGTTTTTGCCTCTAGCCACACGTTGGCAAGGCCTGTTATTTAGTAAGCCATGGTTCGCACTAATTTCTTGCGCACTTTTCAAATTTTTTATGGATCTAATTTTCGAAAATTAACGACGATTAATTAATTTCTACAATTTCAAACGTCAGTGCCAGAAATGAAAAAAAAAATTTAGTTACTGTTATATTGATAAGCGATAGATTTGGGTATTTCCGGAAGCCTTTGGATTCTTTTCACGACCCACTAAATTCTGCACCTTTGGCAAATGAAGAACAACGATTCTTATCACCAGAGCATATCACAGCGGCAGGGTTTCAGAGAGCTGTCGTCGATGAGAGTGACGAAGAATGGATAAATGACAAACGAGTGTGAATGCGGTCACCAAGACCAGGGATGATGCTTACTGCACTTAATGACTAAATTGAGTTAAGCAGTCATACAGATAAGTTGCATCAATCTCATCAAATTCATATTTGTATTTCAGTTGTTTTAATTACTATTTCTTACAATTCCTCCTGGAAAACGACGGAAACATATTTGACGTTTTAGCTGACGATTAATTTTCTTTTCGCTTTAGTTTCTTTTGTTATTTGTTGATTTTAAAATACTTCATGCAAGACTTTGTTTAAATTTATGTTTCGTAGTTCTTTTTATCTGATGGTTGACTGAAGTGGAGTTTAAAAAATGTGTTCCATGAGTTTTAATCGGCATCGCAGTTTATACAAGTTGTACAGTACTCGTTAAAATTAGTAAATTTCACCGCTACAGAATGAAAAAGATTAAAGTAAATCTGCTTGTTCGCACTATTGTCTTCCGCACTTTTCAAAATTTTCCACAATTCGAACTATTTTCTTCCGCACTCTCAAATTATTTAGGGGTCAAATTCGCCCTAATTAATTCCGCACTTTTTTTGTTCCGCATTCATTTTCTTCCCTTAAGGTATTTCACGATAACAGTAAAAACAAGTTTCCAGATCAGATGCATGTTGCCAATTTTGTTTCCAATATCCATTGTAAAAAAAACACCAACGTTCGTCACCAAATATAAGTGTGCTTTCATGAATATTTGAAATTACAGTTACCGCTAATAAAGTTAAATTAAGAAGAAGAATGAAAAAAAACGATGATTAATAAATGATAGAACCACAATATGAATCGTACGAAAATAAAATAAAAAACTAATTATAACAACAGTACTGTAAAAATATGCGTCTAAAAAAAAGCTATTTACAAAAAAAAAATTATTCTACACTTGTACGTCGAGAATGTTCGGTTAACAAAATAAGCCAGGTTGGTGACCGCCCACCTCATGGAGTCTGGAGTATACCTGTCGCTTCATTTGAACGTAACTGGCGATACCACGTAAGAATATCAACCAGCCTAAAAATCACAAAATATGATCTATTACATACGTTCTTCTCATATCAGTGTGACTCCTGAGGAATATCGAGTCAAATAATTCTTTGTATAACCATTGAACATAAAATAAGATACTATATTGACTAATAGCATATAACATAGGACATTTATTAGAGCAATTTTATTGCTTTCAGTGCAAATCATTCAGTACACAAACATGTTGCATAATAAAGATCACATACCAGTAACAGCGAATAAATACATGAAGATGGGACTGTTATCGAAATAATCTTTCCACCACTCAGCGTGCTATTAGAAAGATTCACAAAATTCAACAACAATGTAGCTTGCACAAAACTATTTCCTATGGTACTAACTAAGTTAAACAAAAGAAAGTTATAACAATATCATTTTGTTTATTACCGAATGTGATAATAAAGTGTGTATGTATTAGACATATAAACATCTGCTGAAAGAAACTGTACCATCACGTCCCGTGAAAATGTATTTTTGAATTTTCTTGTAACAAATTGCAAGCAACATTGAAGAGCTAATAAAGATCGGGTTGAGTTGGTTCTGCAACGTAGTTTTTGTACATGGATAGCAGCCAGTTCACAGGGAATTGAACTTCCATGTCTGCTGTCATAAGGTCTTGTGTGAATATGACAATTGCAACAGGTGAAACGTGATTGTTTTAGAAATGTTAGAGCAAATCGGTAGCTTATTTTCTGATTCTGTTCACTCTATGTTTATTTTCTAATTGTTAATAACAAACTTTTCACACACATAGAAAACTAAAATAAACAAAGCGAATAACATAGCAGATTTAAAATCGTACAAAAATCGTCATTTTGCGCTAAACAAAAAAACAATTTTCATCACCCTTTTGTATATGAACACTACAATAGAACAAATGTTTTACCCTGACGATAAACGCCCATTTCACAATTGACAAACCAAATCCCGAGATTGCACCATGTTGAGCGGACAACGATCTTGTAAAACAATAACTTGCCAAAAACCCAATCCAGTTGAACACAAACGACACTAAGAGGGATAATAGATGATGAGGAACAAATAAATTTATCTGGTTTGTTCTAAGCTCGACTAACAGCTGAACATAGATGTAAATTCATTTAAAATTCTTTTCTTTGTGGCAATTTGCAATCATCAAATATCACGCTGAACAGATCAACAGCCTCTTGAGTCCTTACATGTAGCAAGCTGTATTTTATATTGATAGTTCAAATGAATTGACAAGTAAATAATATGAAATTACTGCGATATACATACAAAGAAAACAAAGCACAAAACCCAAATCACTTCCAACTTCCACATCGTCACCTAAACAGAAAAAGAAGGAAGTTGTTTCAAATCCAAAAAGTTCCCAGTTGCTAAAGGAAACTACAAGAAATATGCTACATTAATGGTAGTGCTCTTTAAATCGTTTCTATAACAAGGTTCAAATTCCTTATCAAAAATAATTTCGCATTTTTTCATTTTTCGCAACTGGTATTGAATTATTGGTATAAAATACAACTTCATAATTTCACTATTTTCACTCAAAACAACTTTGAATCTTAACAAATATTAAAACACTGTATGTTAATTGGCTGCGATGTAAAATATTTGACCAAATTTGTACAATAACATTCCGAGACATATAGCTCTATTCAAATAATTGCTTATATAAGCAGACTTCTCAGTTTAGATAGCAGGATATCATGGTGATAGGAAAATAAATAAGAAAAAAATTCCGATACTCGTGCAACATTCATTGTGTTCTCGTTAGCTGTGATGTGTGTCAACTTAAACATGAAACAAATATCAGACTTTGGGAATGATTAAAATGCCTGGTGTGCGACCTACCACATTAATCACACACTACAATAATTTGTGGTGTGCAATAGTATACTGCTTAATTTTCTGTGCCGACCTTTGATACATGCCTTGGGTGACCCTTAAAGCTTGCACAAAGGCAACCTGCCCATTCTGGTTAATTCACCGACTCCCAACCTAAGTTAAAGAACTACAAAGACCAGATCACATCTACCAAGTGCCATCTTCTTTGGTCGCCTGGGTTCATGGATGATCACTGACTAAGTGGTGCATTACTGCGCTTACAGACAGAGCAAAACTGGGTTAATGTTACACAAAATTTTTATTATTTTAAGCGCCAGCTACCTTAGTTTGTGTTATTTTTAAAAATGCGTAAAGCATTGTTTTAATAAATGTTTTTTTAACTAATCGATGATCGCCTCGAACTGACAAGCCTGGATAAGAAACAAAAATAACAGGAGAAGTATTCTTACCACCTTCAGTTCGAAAGAAATACAACAAAACCTGAAAAAAGGAGTGGATACTTAAATATGGGGGAAGGGTTCTTGCATATAGTATATTTTATTTAGTGGAACTTTTAAGCAAATTCATTATGTATATATACAAATGTAACTACATTTTATAAAAGAACAAAAAGAAACTCACCGAGTGATTATCAGGTTGACATTCCTCCTCGTTAATATTCTCTGATTCATTGTAAGTTGGCAATTTCACAACATCAGCGTACATTGGTGGCTCATCACTCCCAATCACTTCAGGCTGGGTGTTTTCAGGGGGTTGGTAAGGAGGTGGGTTACCTGGATGAACCTCATCAGTTGGTGAAACTTGGTTTGTAATTGGGCTAATGTTCTCTCTATCATTCTCCATTATCTTATATATGCAAATCTAAAAAAAAATGTTACATTATATAAAGCTAACTGGTTCTCTTAACTTCAGTGACACATTGAAATTTGTTGTATCAGGAGGAATTAAACCTCAAGTATTTTAGGAGAGGTGTGTGCAGTGCAATGAGCGGAAATAAATTTTAAACAAAATGTTTCTTTTCTGTTGAACTACAACAATTGGAGACAAGGATGAAAATTGAAGTATTGGAGAAAAGAATACAGAGATATTTGATGCCGAAAACACCCATCTCTCATCTTGGGCGTCTCTTATCTTTCACATGCTCTTTCCAGCCAAGCCTGTCTTCCGTGATAGTCCGTAGCTCCACCACATTTTCCCTCTAAGCATCCTGCAACAAATTGTCTGCGTAGGTGACTTTTCTTCTGCCTCTTCCAGTCCTTCTCTCTGTTGCCAAAGGACCAGTTTGTTAGCCATTTTTTCAGTGTGACGAATGCAATTGTCCAGCAAGGTGCATTCTTCTTTGCTTTTGTTTGTTCGTGAAATCTTTCTTTCATGATACACAGTGCCATCCTGAGCATTGTGGTGTAATATCCATCAAGTTGGTTAGTCAGCCTCTTTGTAAATGTCCATGATTCTGAACCATACAACAATAACTACTTTACGATCGTAATAAATAGTCTCACTTTTATCTTTCTGGAAAGCTTCAAACTCCAAACTTTTCTAAACTTGTGGCAGGTGCTCCATGCTAGTGCTTTTCCTACAAGAATGTATTTTTCTGTTTTCTATTATTCCAAGGTATTTGAAGTTATGCACTGTTTTTAGTGTCTTTCCATTCTTCACCTTCATGTCTTATAGTGTTTGGATCACAGTCAAGTCCAATTCCTTCTGCCTCTCGTTCCAAGTGACTGAGTACCTCCTGTGCTTGATCAATCTCCTCTGTTATGACTGCTATATCGTCTGCAAAATTGAGATCAGTGATTTGTTATTACTGGGTTGAATCCCTTCTACCTACCATTGTAAGTTTCACGCATGATGTAATTCAGTACAATAGTGTATCACCTTGTTGTACACCTGTTCTGATCTCAAAATATTCTGCTTCGCCATCTGGGGTGATAATCCGTACTTTTCTGGTGATAACCTATATGGGTCCACACTTCCAAACTCACTTACAAATATCCGAGGGGGATACCTTCAAAAAAAGAGACAAAACTAATGTACATGGTGGTGGTGGAGTTATTTATATTAAACCAAGAATAGAGTATTTGAGAAGATATTACCTTGGGAATGGCAAGATTGAAGCCATCTATATTGAAATCAAACAAATTAACACAAAAACGTTCATTATTGGCATTGTTTACCGCCCCCGGATACATCAAAATACTTTTTGATTGCAAAACAATGTCTGACCAATGTTTTTTATAACGTTATTAATAATGGTGAAGAAAATCACTAAAACACAATGAAATAATTAAAAGAGATGCAAAACAAAATATAAATGTTGTTTCTAAAGAAATCTGTATTTTCAACACACAAAAACCCAACTAACTATTCACTAAATAATGAGTACCACAGATAGTTATATAAAGACATTAGGCTTTCCAAAAGTACATAGGGGCATGGGTTTATATAGTTTGTTATATATAAACACACAAGGCAAGTCAACACAGTTTAGGAAGTGATGAGCAATTTGCACGGGGTTTATATAACTAATCAGCTAATATTTTCACATCTGTTCTTTATACTGTATAATACTTTATACTTTATAACAAAATTTTATAGTGTCTGGTAAAAAACATGCCAATTTATACTTAAAATTCCTACATTTACTTTTGACATTCCTCCTAATGCCTGTCTGTGAGAAAATGTTTCATTACTTCAACAACATATTTGATCAAGCTAAAAATCAAACTTAATGGATTTCATGAGATGAATCCTCTGAAAAAGATATGTATCTACTTAGTTTTAAATAACAGCAGTTTTGTCAACGTGTCTGACAGTAAATGCTAAAGGTAAATTCTGTTTGAGAAAGTTGACGTTGACGTTTCTAACATCAGTGTGCATAAACTTAAAAATGTTTATAAGAGCACGAATCTCAAACTTTCATGATAGTTTGAAAATAGTTTACTAATATCTAAAAACCAGCAATGCTTTAAACTTTTGTTGTATGAGTTCAATATCTTCAACTTAACTGCGAATAAAGTTAGTTTTTGCCCTCCTTGACCATATAAATAGTAACAATAACAGAATTCTAAGCCCTAGCCAACAAGAACAACAAATATATTAGCTACTTAGAACCTTGACACTGGTGATGGTGTTTTTCAAATTGCCATTTTTCCACGAAAGGTTTCTTGTTGCGTGAACGGAAAAATCTAAAAGCTAAAACAAAAACTAGTCGTTACTAAAATGAAGACAGTCAACGAAACGCCTTCTGGTGAAAAAATTGTATGCTATCTATTCCCAACACACTTTATGTAGGCGCAAGATGAATGAGAATTATCTATGCTATGGAAACAACTCCATTACAAAGGTTGCTACCAATGTTGTAAATCATGATCGCAGTAATAATCATCATATAATACAACAAAAACATCTCAATTGATTATGCTACACATAATATGTTGTTTTGAAAACGTCAGATCATCTTTATTTATTATTTTTAATTTGCAAAAAACTTCCTGAGCGTCGCAACATTTGATGATATAATTTTATTGTAAACATTTTACAGACCAGAGAGAAAAAGCCAATCAGGCATTGAAATTTTTTGCAAGCTTTTGAACCTAAGTTTTTCACAATTTTTTGAAAAATTCTTACGGAGATACTTCTGCCATTATTAAGCGTAAAAAATAAATTAAGCTTGGCGCTGTCAATTTGTCAGATGAAACCGCGCAAAACATTAGAATGGTGCCGTTACAACTTGAATATTTTATACTTTATTGAATGATTGATTAGATAGACTTTACAAAACCTTTACAGAAATGTGTAGAATAGAACTAACCAACATATACTCATGCATTCCCACTCATGTATAAAGCTTAGAAATACTTTCAAAAATGTACATAATCTCCTGTTAAAATAATGCTTGGTAATCTCCTGTTTAAATAGTGTTTGGTAATGGCCATCGAAAGTGGAGAATGTGTTGTTGAAAGAACAGGATGATGTCAACTTATTAATCAATGAGAATAAAAACGCAATAAAACATCACCTTATCATGAAATAAAAATGTCCTTTAAGTTCGACAAGAACAAACACATAGCACATTTGCTACCAACTCCATATAGGTAATTCACTGCAACTATACCAAACCAGATACTTATAAATCTAGACTTAAATCTAGTAGAACTTCAAAGTACCGTGTGACCAACTGATTAGTAGCAATTGTTATCAATGACTTGATGGAGTGAAGTTTAAGAATGTTCAATACTCATCAACGCGGTTTCTTTAACTACTCTCTGGTCTCTAATAGACGTCGTCCCCCGCTAATTATTGTTGGGATAACTTTTCCGACATTCTTATGTAGCGCCGATAAAAAAATATTAAACGGGCTTTGCGCTCCTTAATTTTTGTTATCATTATATTTTATCATTTTTGATAGAAAATATGTAAAGGAAACAAACATTGTCTAAGGTTGTATTTTGTTAATTTGTTAATATTTTGTTAATGAACTTTAGATTATTTGTTATCATTATATTTCATTGAACTTTTGTTAATAACATGTCAAGATTATTTTTTAATATATAAAACATGTTCTAAAAAGTTTCTATTAAGAAAGAAAATTGAAAACATCACTATATAATTCCCAACCCCCCCCCCCCCCCCCAATCCCAATGACAATGCTGAATGTAATGACGAGCTTAGTTTCTCGATAAAGATATAAATTGTATAGTGGTTAAGTTTAAAAAAAACATTAGTTTTATGACAAAGATAAAGGTTATGCAGTTAGTAAGTAAATAATTTCTAAGTGTTCTCCCTTGAATATTACTCATGGATGAAAGAAGTTTTTAAATTTGACAGAAACACTTTCAATCAATGCTATGCTATTGATTTGATAGAGAGCGAGTAAAAAATATTATTGTTTACGCGTCACTTATTTGGAAATTTGTATACATTGCTTTTATCTTACTTAAAAAATGTTCATTGTCGCGGACAACGCCGTGGGTACTTACGCTAGACACTATAATTAACTACACTATTGGATTTCAAATAGATAAATCAAATTTATAACTTTATTGAAAAAAATAATCACCATCATCAACAAATTAAAACGAGAAAATAGAATGTTTTCTACTCAATTGCCGTGTTAAATAAGATTTTTTTACCAATAAAAATGTACAATGAACAGTTTGTTAGTATATAAATATGTAAAATGTTATAATAAAGAATTGTAACTAAACTCGTATAAAGTACAGTGTAGGAAATTATTGGCGTTGATTTAAAGAAGGCCTTGCTGACAAGTCAATCAATCCTTTTCATAAAACCCACTGTTGTTTATCAACTGTAGCAATTTCCCATATTATACAATATGTAATGTATATAATTCTGGGTCAACTAAATATTATCAACGTAAAAAAAGACAAAGAATTACTTATATTTTAATAAAATGGTTTTTCTTTGTTGGAGATTTGAAAGAGGTTATATTATTTGCGTTCTTTAGTATTATTCTAAATGAGATGTAATGTAATGTAATATGTAATATGCAAAATTCACATTTCTTCTTTTGAAATGATATACTGTTAAAATTAATTCGTGAGATGCATCGACAACAGTGACGTAGTACGCGTTGTAAACAAGAAGCGGGTGTGGAGTAAAAATCAGCGATTTCTTTAACCTAAATTGTGTTATTACAGCGCAATAAAAGGTAACTTGTAAGGTTTTTTTAATTATACTTTTATATGCAGAATCCAAATTAATAAATTTAAAAACAGGGGTAATCTTGGCAGGCCCACTCCTTTAATTCCTCTACAATTTTAGACGGGGGAAGAGTAGTTGATTTAGCACTTTACATTCAATGCGATGCTTCCTTTATAAATACACATTCAACAATGAATACATTCAATCGAACTGCTCATCAACAATTTGACATGTGCAAATGATTTGTGATAGAGTTTAAATAATTGTATATAGTGTATAGACTACTACTATGTTAAGGTGCATGTCTTTTACTACGTTTAGTTGCTGATCTATCAAGTTAAACACTATACAAACAGGGAGGCTAACGTGAATGCCGTTTACTTTTCCTTCATCAACCGAACACATGTTTATCTCGCTTCATCGGCCTTCAAAAATAAAGAATTATTACAAAGGTGATATTACGGATATTATGGTTGGGTGACTGCATAAAAAATGATTCGTCGGGAAATCTAACACTATAAGCGATTTCGTAGAGTATTTTGATTTTAATAATTTATAATCGTTTTGAAAACTGAGTTACCAGTAAAAACAGTGTTTTGTTAAGGTAGGTTAAAGGCCTGGTATCAATGTAAAATCTACAGTTCTGATAACGTTCGAGTTTAATACACCAATTCACGGAAGTAACCTTTGAACTTTCTTTCGCAACTATTCTTCCACAGAACCTGGAAAGTTGGAGGTGATGTTGGAAGATGATGAAAGTTATTATTTACAATCAAAACCATATCATATTTAACTTCTTTAAAATAGTTTATTTATTATGGAGGGTTTTTAAATATGTGTTAAGATATGTGTTTGTCATCTTCTTCAACAAAAGAAAACTTGATTGAGATTCTGTCAGAGGAGCTTTGTATGCGATTAGTGAAAGTACCCTCAAGCAAGAGATTTATCGGCACATCTAAAAGTGAAGTTCCAACTGAGGTAAGATAAAAACTCTCGTGTTGTATATCTTTTTTACAAAAATCACATCATTATTAACCGTAACAAACCGACTTTTGATATTAAATCCAAGGTGCAATTTCTTATTAAGATAAAACTAATAAGTATGAAAATATTGTAAGGATGAATTAAAATGTTCAACACCACCTCTATATTTCTCAGGTTCATAATGGTGTTAGGACCAGACGACAAGACTTGTCTTCAAGTTATGACGAAGCTAACTATATGATACGACAGCAAGTAGATTGCATAAATAAAGAAGGAAACACAATCATCAAAGTTTTAAGTTCTGACTTACATAACTTCTTAAGTTTTCTATTATTCCAAGGTATTTGAAGTTATGCACTGTTTTTAGTGTCTTTCCATTCTTCACCTTCATGTCTTATAGTGTTTGGATCACAGTCAAGTCCAATTCCTTCTGCCTCTCGTTCCAAGTGACTGAGTACCTCCTGTGCTTGATCAATCTCCTCTGTTATGACTGCTATATCGTCTGCAAAATTGAGATCAGTGATTTGTTATTACTGGGTTGAATCCCTTCTACCTACCATTGTAAGTTTCACGCATGATGTAATTCAGTACAATAGTGTATCACCTTGTTGTACACCTGTTCTGATCTCAAAATATTCTGCTTCGCCATCTGGGGTGATAATCCGTACTTTTCTGGTGATAACCTATATGGGTCCACACTTCCAAACTCACTTACAAATATCCGAGGGGGATACCTTCAAAAAAAGAGACAAAACTAATGTACATGGTGGTGGTGGAGTTATTTATATTAAACCAAGAATAGAGTATTTGAGAAGATATTACCTTGGGAATGGCAAGATTGAAGCCATCTATATTGAAATCAAACAAATTAACACAAAAACGTTCATTATTGGCATTGTTTACCGCCCCCGGATACATCAAAATACTTTTTGATTGCAAAACAATGTCTGACCAATGTTTTTTATAACGTTATTAATAATGGTGAAGAAAATCACTAAAACACAATGAAATAATTAAAAGAGATGCAAAACAAAATATAAATGTTGTTTCTAAAGAAATCTGTATTTTCAACACACAAAAACCCAACTAACTATTCACTAAATAATGAGTACCACAGATAGTTATATAAAGACATTAGGCTTTCCAAAAGTACATAGGGGCATGGGTTTATATAGTTTGTTATATATAAACACACAAGGCAAGTCAACACAGTTTAGGAAGTGATGAGCAATTTGCACGGGGTTTATATAACTAATCAGCTAATATTTTCACATCTGTTCTTTATACTGTATAATACTTTATACTTTATAACAAAATTTTATAGTGTCTGGTAAAAAACATGCCAATTTATACTTAAAATTCCTACATTTACTTTTGACATTCCTCCTAATGCCTGTCTGTGAGAAAATGTTTCATTACTTCAACAACATATTTGATCAAGCTAAAAATCAAACTTAATGGATTTCATGAGATGAATCCTCTGAAAAAGATATGTATCTACTTAGTTTTAAATAACAGCAGTTTTGTCAACGTGTCTGACAGTAAATGCTAAAGGTAAATTCTGTTTGAGAAAGTTGACGTTGACGTTTCTAACATCAGTGTGCATAAACTTAAAAATGTTTATAAGAGCACGAATCTCAAACTTTCATGATAGTTTGAAAATAGTTTACTAATATCTAAAAACCAGCAATGCTTTAAACTTTTGTTGTATGAGTTCAATATCTTCAACTTAACTGCGAATAAAGTTAGTTTTTGCCCTCCTTGACCATATAAATAGTAACAATAACAGAATTCTAAGCCCTAGCCAACAAGAACAACAAATATATTAGCTACTTAGAACCTTGACACTGGTGATGGTGTTTTTCAAATTGCCATTTTTCCACGAAAGGTTTCTTGTTGCGTGAACGGAAAAATCTAAAAGCTAAAACAAAAACTAGTCGTTACTAAAATGAAGACAGTCAACGAAACGCCTTCTGGTGAAAAAATTGTATGCTATCTATTCCCAACACACTTTATGTAGGCGCAAGATGAATGAGAATTATCTATGCTATGGAAACAACTCCATTACAAAGGTTGCTACCAATGTTGTAAATCATGATCGCAGTAATAATCATCATATAATACAACAAAAACATCTCAATTGATTATGTTACACATAATATGTTGTTTTGAAAACGTCAGATCATCTTTATTTATTATTTTTAATTTGCAAAAAACTTCCTGAGCGTCGCAACATTTGATGATATAATTTTATTGTAAACATTTTACAGACCAGAGAGAAAAAGCCAATCAGGCATTGAAATTTTTTGCAAGCTTTTGAACCTAAGTTTTTCACAATTTTTTGAAAAATTCTTACGGAGATACTTCTGCCATTATTAAGCGTAAAAAATAAATTAAGCTTGGCGCTGTCAATTTGTCAGATGAAACCGCGCAAAACATTAGAATGGTGCCGTTACAACTTGAATATTTTATACTTTATTGAATGATTGATTAGATAGACTTTACAAAACCTTTACAGAAATGTGTAGAATAGAACTAACCAACATATACTCATGCATTCCCACTCATGTATAAAGCTTAGAAATACTTTCAAAAATGTACATAATCTCCTGTTAAAATAATGCTTGGTAATCTCCTGTTTAAATAGTGTTTGGTAATGGCCATCGAAAGTGGAGAATGTGTTGTTGAAAGAACAGGATGATGTCAACTTATTAATCAATGAGAATAAAAACGCAATAAAACATCACCTTATCATGAAATAAAAATGTCCTTTAAGTTCGACAAGAACAAACACATAGCACATTTGCTACCAACTCCATATAGGTAATTCACTGCAACTATACCAAACCAGATACTTATAAATCTAGACTTAAATCTAGTAGAACTTCAAAGTACCGTGTGACCAACTGATTAGTAGCAATTGTTATCAATGACTTGATGGAGTGAAGTTTAAGAATGTTCAATACTCATCAACGCGGTTTCTTTAACTACTCTCTGGTCTCTAATAGACGTCGTCCCCCGCTAATTATTGTTGGGATAACTTTTCCGACATTCTTATGTAGCGCCGATAAAAAAATATTAAACGGGCTTTGCGCTCCTTAATTTTTGTTATCATTATATTTTATCATTTTTGATAGAAAATATGTAAAGGAAACAAACATTGTCTAAGGTTGTATTTTGTTAATTTGTTAATATTTTGTTAATGAACTTTAGATTATTTGTTATCATTATATTTCATTGAACTTTTTTTAATAACATGTCAAGATTATTTTTTAATATATAAAACATGTTCTAAAAAGTTTCTATTAAGAAAGAAAATTGAAAACATCACTATATAATTCCCAACCCCCCCCCCCCCCCCCCCAATCCCAATGACAATGCTGAATGTAATGACGAGCTTAGTTTCTCGATAAAGATATAAATTGTATAGTGGTTAAGTTTAAAAAAAACATTAGTTTTATGACAAAGATAAAGGTTATGCAGTTAGTAAGTAAATAATTTCTAAGTGTTCTCCCTTGAATATTACTCATGGATGAAAGAAGTTTTTAAATTTGACAGAAACACTTTCAATCAATGCTATGCTATTGATTTGATAGAGAGCGAGTAAAAAATATTATTGTTTACGCGTCACTTATTTGGAAATTTGTATACATTGCTTTTATCTTACTTAAAAAATGTTCATTGTCGCGGACAACGCCGTGGGTACTTACGCTAGACACTATAATTAACTACACTATTGGATTTCAAATAGATAAATCAAATTTATAACTTTATTGAAAAAAATAATCACCATCATCAACAAATTAAAACGAGAAAATAGAATGTTTTCTACTCAATTGCCGTGTTAAATAAGATTTTTTTACCAATAAAAATGTACAATGAACAGTTTGTTAGTATATAAATATGTAAAATGTTATAATAAAGAATTGTAACTAAACTCGTATAAAGTACAGTGTAGGAAATTATTGGCGTTGATTTAAAGAAGGCCTTGCTGACAAGTCAATCAATCCTTTTCATAAAACCCACTGTTGTTTATCAACTGTAGCAATTTCCCATATTATACAATATGTAATGTATATAATTCTGGGTCAACTAAATATTATCAACGTAAAAAAAGACAAAGAATTACTTATATTTTAATAAAATGGTTTTTCTTTGTTGGAGATTTGAAAGAGGTTATATTATTTGCGTTCTTTAGTATTATTCTAAATGAGATGTAATGTAATGTAATATGTAATATGCAAAATTCACATTTCTTCTTTTGAAATGATATACTGTTAAAATTAATTCGTGAGATGCATCGACAACAGTGACGTAGTACGCGTTGTAAACAAGAAGCGGGTGTGGAGTAAAAATCAGCGATTTCTTTAACCTAAATTGTGTTATTACAGCGCAATAAAAGGTAACTTGTAAGGTTTTTTTAATTATACTTTTATATGCAGAATCCAAATTAATAAATTTAAAAACAGGGGTAATCTTGGCAGGCCCACTCCTTTAATTCCTCTACAATTTTAGACGGGGGAAGAGTAGTTGATTTAGCACTTTACATTCAATGCGATGCTTCCTTTATAAATACACATTCAACAATGAATACATTCAATCGAACTGCTCATCAACAATTTGACATGTGCAAATGATTTGTGATAGAGTTTAAATAATTGTATATAGTGTATAGACTACTACTATGTTAAGGTGCATGTCTTTTACTACGTTTAGTTGCTGATCTATCAAGTTAAACACTATACAAACAGGGAGGCTAACGTGAATGCCGTTTACTTTTCCTTCATCAACCGAACACATGTTTATCTCGCTTCATCGGCCTTCAAAAATAAAGAATTATTACAAAGGTGATATTACGGATATTATGGTTGGGTGACTGCATAAAAAATGATTCGTCGGGAAATCTAACACTATAAGCGATTTCGTAGAGTATTTTGATTTTAATAATTTATAATCGTTTTGAAAACTGAGTTACCAGTAAAAACAGTGTTTTGTTAAGGTAGGTTAAAGGCCTGGTATCAATGTAAAATCTACAGTTCTGATAACGTTCGAGTTTAATACACCAATTCACGGAAGTAACCTTTGAACTTTCTTTCGCAACTATTCTTCCACAGAACCTGGAAAGTTGGAGGTGATGTTGGAAGATGATGAAAGTTATTATTTACAATCAAAACCATATCATATTTAACTTCTTTAAAATAGTTTATTTATTATGGAGGGTTTTTAAATATGTGTTAAGATATGTGTTTGTCATCTTCTTCAACAAAAGAAAACTTGATTGAGATTCTGTCAGAGGAGCTTTGTATGCGATTAGTGAAAGTACCCTCAAGCAAGAGATTTATCGGCACATCTAAAAGTGAAGTTCCAACTGAGGTAAGATAAAAACTCTCGTGTTGTATATCTTTTTTACAAAAATCACATCATTATTAACCGTAACAAACCGACTTTTGATATTAAATCCAAGGTGCAATTTCTTATTAAGATAAAACTAATAAGTATGAAAATATTGTAAGGATGAATTAAAATGTTCAACACCACCTCTATATTTCTCAGGTTCATAATGGTGTTAGGACCAGACGACAAGACTTGTCTTCAAGTTATGACGAAGCTAACTATATGATACGACAGCAAG
This sequence comes from Candelabrum cocksii, assembly GCA_963930725.1. Classification (NCBI taxonomy): domain Eukaryota; kingdom Metazoa; phylum Cnidaria; class Hydrozoa; order Anthoathecata; family Candelabridae; genus Candelabrum; species Candelabrum cocksii. The sequence continues at coordinate 18,594,375 of OZ005664.1, forward strand.
TAGATTGCATAAATAAAGAAGGAAACACAATCATCAAAGTTTTAAGTTCTGACTTACATAACTTCTTAAGTTTTCTATTATTCCAAGGTATTTGAAGTTATGCACTGTTTTTAGTGTCTTTCCATTCTTCACCTTCATGTCTTATAGTGTTTGGATCACAGTCAAGTCCAATTCCTTCTGCCTCTCGTTCCAAGTGACTGAGTACCTCCTGTGCTTGATCAATCTCCTCTGTTATGACTGCTATATCGTCTGCAAAATTGAGATCAGTGATTTGTTATTACTGGGTTGAATCCCTTCTACCTACCATTGTAAGTTTCACGCATGATGTAATTCAGTACAATAGTGTATCACCTTGTTGTACACCTGTTCTGATCTCAAAATATTCTGCTTCGCCATCTGGGGTGATAATCCGTACTTTTCTGGTGATAACCTATATGGGTCCACACTTCCAAACTCACTTACAAATATCCGAGGGGGATACCTTCAAAAAAAGAGACAAAACTAATGTACATGGTGGTGGTGGAGTTATTTATATTAAACCAAGAATAGAGTATTTGAGAAGATATTACCTTGGGAATGGCAAGATTGAAGCCATCTATATTGAAATCAAACAAATTAACACAAAAACGTTCATTATTGGCATTGTTTACCGCCCCCGGATACATCAAAATACTTTTTGATTGCAAAACAATGTCTGACCAATGTTTTTTATAACGTTATTAATAATGGTGAAGAAAATCACTAAAACACAATGAAATAATTAAAAGAGATGCAAAACAAAATATAAATGTTGTTTCTAAAGAAATCTGTATTTTCAACACACAAAAACCCAACTAACTATTCACTAAATAATGAGTACCACAGATAGTTATATAAAGACATTAGGCTTTCCAAAAGTACATAGGGGCATGGGTTTATATAGTTTGTTATATATAAACACACAAGGCAAGTCAACACAGTTTAGGAAGTGATGAGCAATTTGCACGGGGTTTATATAACTAATCAGCTAATATTTTCACATCTGTTCTTTGTACTGTATAATACTTTATACTTTATAACAAAATTTTATAGTGTCTGGTAAAAAACATGCCAATTTATACTTAAAATTCCTACATTTACTTTTGACATTCCTCCTAATGCCTGTCTGTGAGAAAATGTTTCATTACTTCAACAACATATTTGATCAAGCTAAAAATCAAACTTAATGGATTTCATGAGATGAATCCTCTGAAAAAGATATGTATCTACTTAGTTTTAAATAACAGCAGTTTTGTCAACGTGTCTGACAGTAAATGCTAAAGGTAAATTCTGTTTGAGAAAGTTGACGTTGACGTTTCTAACATCAGTGTGCATAAACTTAAAAATGTTTATAAGAGCACGAATCTCAAACTTTCATGATAGTTTGAAAATAGTTTACTAATATCTAAAAACCAGCAATGCTTTAAACTTTTGTTGTATGAGTTCAATATCTTCAACTTAACTGCGAATAAAGTTAGTTTTTGCCCTCCTTGACCATATAAATAGTAACAATAACAGAATTCTAAGCCCTAGCCAACAAGAACAACAAATATATTAGCTACTTAGAACCTTGACATTGGTGATGGTGTTTTTCAAATTGCCATTTTTCCACGAAAGGTTTTTTGTTGCGTGAACGGAAAAATCTAAAAGCTAAAACAAAAACTAGTCGTTACTAAAATGAAGACAGTCAACGAAACGCCTTCTGGTGAAAAAATTGTATGCTATCTATTCCCAACACACTTTATGTAGGCGCAAGATGAATGAGAATTATCTATGCTATGGAAACAACTCCATTACAAAGGTTGCTACCAATGTTGTAAATCATGATCGCAGTAATAATCATCATATAATACAACAAAAACATCTCAATTGATTATGCTACACATAATATGTTGTTTTGAAAACGTCAGATCATCTTTATTTATTATTTTTAATTTGCAAAAAACTTCCTGAGCGTCGCAACATTTGATGATATAATTTTATTGTAAACATTTTACAGACCAGAGAGAAAAAGCCAATCAGGCATTGAAATTTTTTGCAAGCTTTTGAACCTAAGTTTTTCACAATTTTTTGAAAAATTCTTACGGAGATACTTCTGCCATTATTAAGCGTAAAAAATAAATTAAGCTTGGCGCTGTCAATTTGTCAGATGAAACCGCGCAAAACATTAGAATGGTGCCGTTACAACTTGAATATTTTATACTTTATTGAATGATTGATTAGATAGACTTTACAAAACCTTTACAGAAATGTGTAGAATAGAACTAACCAACATATACTCATGCATTCCCACTCATGTATAAAGCTTAGAAATACTTTCAAAAATGTACATAATCTCCTGTTAAAATAATGCTTGGTAATCTCCTGTTTAAATAGTGTTTGGTAATGGCCATCGAAAGTGGAGAATGTGTTGTTGAAAGAACAGGATGATGTCAACTTATTAATCAATGAGAATAAAAACGCAATAAAACATCACCTTATCATGAAATAAAAATGTCCTTTAAGTTCGACAAGAACAAACACATAGCACATTTGCTACCAACTCCATATAGGTAATTCACTGCAACTATACCAAACCAGATACTTATAAATCTAGACTTAAATCTAGTAGAACTTCAAAGTACCGTGTGACCAACTGATTAGTAGCAATTGTTATCAATGACTTGATGGAGTGAAGTTTAAGAATGTTCAATACTCATCAACGCGGTTTCTTTAACTACTCTCTGGTCTCTAATAGACGTCGTCCCCCGCTAATTATTGTTGGGATAACTTTTCCGACATTCTTATGTAGCGCCGATAAAAAAATATTAAACGGGCTTTGCGCTCCTTAATTTTTGTTATCATTATATTTTATCATTTTTGATAGAAAATATGTAAAGGAAACAAACATTGTCTAAGGTTGTATTTTGTTAATTTGTTAATATTTTGTTAATGAACTTTAGATTATTTGTTATCATTATATTTCATTGAACTTTTGTTAATAACATGTCAAGATTATTTTTTAATATATAAAACATGTTCTAAAAAGTTTCTATTAAGAAAGAAAATTGAAAACATCACTATATAATTCCCAACCCCCCCCCCCCCCCCCCCCAATCCCAATGACAATGCTGAATGTAATGACGAGCTTAGTTTCTCGATAAAGATATAAATTGTATAGTGGTTAAGTTTAAAAAAAACATTAGTTTTATGACAAAGATAAAGGTTATGCAGTTAGTAAGTAAATAATTTCTAAGTGTTCTCCCTTGAATATTACTCATGGATGAAAGAAGTTTTTAAATTTGACAGAAACACTTTCAATCAATGCTATGCTATTGATTTGATAGAGAGCGAGTAAAAAATATTATTGTTTACGCGTCACTTATTTGGAAATTTGTATACATTGCTTTTATCTTACTTAAAAAATGTTCATTGTCGCGGACAACGCCGTGGGTACTTACGCTAGACACTATAATTAACTACACTATTGGATTTCAAATAGATAAATCAAATTTATAACTTTATTGAAAAAAATAATCACCATCATCAACAAATTAAAACGAGAAAATAGAATGTTTTCTACTCAATTGCCGTGTTAAATAAGATTTTTTTACCAATAAAAATGTACAATGAACAGTTTGTTAGTATATAAATATGTAAAATGTTATAATAAAGAATTGTAACTAAACTCGTATAAAGTACAGTGTAGGAAATTATTGGCGTTGATTTAAAGAAGGCCTTGCTGACAAGTCAATCAATCCTTTTCATAAAACCCACTGTTGTTTATCAACTGTAGCAATTTCCCATATTATACAATATGTAATGTATATAATTCTGGGTCAACTAAATATTATCAACGTAAAAAAAGACAAAGAATTACTTATATTTTAATAAAATGGTTTTTCTTTGTTGGAGATTTGAAAGAGGTTATATTATTTGCGTTCTTTAGTATTATTCTAAATGAGATGTAATGTAATGTAATATGTAATATGCAAAATTCACATTTCTTCTTTTGAAATGATATACTGTTAAAATTAATTCGTGAGATGCATCGACAACAGTGACGTAGTACGCGTTGTAAACAAGAAGCGGGTGTGGAGTAAAAATCAGCGATTTCTTTAACCTAAATTGTGTTATTACAGCGCAATAAAAGGTAACTTGTAAGGTTTTTTTAATTATACTTTTATATGCAGAATCCAAATTAATAAATTTAAAAACAGGGGTAATCTTGGCAGGCCCACTCCTTTAATTCCTCTACAATTTTAGACGGGGGAAGAGTAGTTGATTTAGCACTTTACATTCAATGCGATGCTTCCTTTATAAATACACATTCAACAATGAATACATTCAATCGAACTGCTCATCAACAATTTGACATGTGCAAATGATTTGTGATAGAGTTTAAATAATTGTATATAGTGTATAGACTACTACTATGTTAAGGTGCATGTCTTTTACTACGTTTAGTTGCTGATCTATCAAGTTAAACACTATACAAACAGGGAGGCTAACGTGAATGCCGTTTACTTTTCCTTCATCAACCGAACACATGTTTATCTCGCTTCATCGGCCTTCAAAAATAAAGAATTATTACAAAGGTGATATTACGGATATTATGGTTGGGTGACTGCATAAAAAATGATTCGTCGGGAAATCTAACACTATAAGCGATTTCGTAGAGTATTTTGATTTTAATAATTTATAATCGTTTTGAAAACTGAGTTACCAGTAAAAACAGTGTTTTGTTAAGGTAGGTTAAAGGCCTGGTATCAATGTAAAATCTACAGTTCTGATAACGTTCGAGTTTAATACACCAATTCACGGAAGTAACCTTTGAACTTTCTTTCGCAACTATTCTTCCACAGAACCTGGAAAGTTGGAGGTGATGTTGGAAGATGATGAAAGTTATTATTTACAATCAAAACCATATCATATTTAACTTCTTTAAAATAGTTTATTTATTATGGAGGGTTTTTAAATATGTGTTAAGATATGTGTTTGTCATCTTCTTCAACAAAAGAAAACTTGATTGAGATTCTGTCAGAGGAGCTTTGTATGCGATTAGTGAAAGTACCCTCAAGCAAGAGATTTATCGGCACATCTAAAAGTGAAGTTCCAACTGAGGTAAGATAAAAACTCTCGTGTTGTATATCTTTTTTACAAAAATCACATCATTATTAACCGTAACAAACCGACTTTTGATATTAAATCCAAGGTGCAATTTCTTATTAAGATAAAACTAATAAGTATGAAAATATTGTAAGGATGAATTAAAATGTTCAACACCACCTCTATATTTCTCAGGTTCATAATGGTGTTAGGACCAGACGACAAGACTTGTCTTCAAGTTATGACGAAGCTAACTATATGATACGACAGCAAGTAGATTGCATAAATAAAGAAGGAAACACAATCATCAAAGTTTTAAGTTCTGACTTACATAACTTCTTAAGTTTTCTATTATTCCAAGGTATTTGAAGTTATGCACTGTTTTTAGTGTCTTTCCATTCTTCACCTTCATGTCTTATAGTGTTTGGATCACAGTCAAGTCCAATTCCTTCTGCCTCTCGTTCCAAGTGACTGAGTACCTCCTGTGCTTGATCAATCTCCTCTGTTATGACTGCTATATCGTCTGCAAAATTGAGATCAGTGATTTGTTATTACTGGGTTGAATCCCTTCTACCTACCATTGTAAGTTTCACGCATGATGTAATTCAGTACAATAGTGTATCACCTTGTTGTACACCTGTTCTGATCTCAAAATATTCTGCTTCGCCATCTGGGGTGATAATCCGTACTTTTCTGGTGATAACCTATATGGGTCCACACTTCCAAACTCACTTACAAATATCCGAGGGGGATACCTTCAAAAAAAGAGACAAAACTAATGTACATGGTGGTGGTGGAGTTATTTATATTAAACCAAGAATAGAGTATTTGAGAAGATATTACCTTGGGAATGGCAAGATTGAAGCCATCTATATTGAAATCAAACAAATTAACACAAAAACGTTCATTATTGGCATTGTTTACCGCCCCCGGATACATCAAAATACTTTTTGATTGCAAAACAATGTCTGACCAATGTTTTTTATAACGTTATTAATAATGGTGAAGAAAATCACTAAAACACAATGAAATAATTAAAAGAGATGCAAAACAAAATATAAATGTTGTTTCTAAAGAAATCTGTATTTTCAACACACAAAAACCCAACTAACTATTCACTAAATAATGAGTACCACAGATAGTTATATAAAGACATTAGGCTTTCCAAAAGTACATAGGGGCATGGGTTTATATAGTTTGTTATATATAAACACACAAGGCAAGTCAACACAGTTTAGGAAGTGATGAGCAATTTGCACGGGGTTTATATAACTAATCAGCTAATATTTTCACATCTGTTCTTTATACTGTATAATACTTTATACTTTATAACAAAATTTTATAGTGTCTGGTAAAAAACATGCCAATTTATACTTAAAATTCCTACATTTACTTTTGACATTCCTCCTAATGCCTGTCTGTGAGAAAATGTTTCATTACTTCAACAACATATTTGATCAAGCTAAAAATCAAACTTAATGGATTTCATGAGATGAATCCTCTGAAAAAGATATGTATCTACTTAGTTTTAAATAACAGCAGTTTTGTCAACGTGTCTGACAGTAAATGCTAAAGGTAAATTCTGTTTGAGAAAGTTGACGTTGACGTTTCTAACATCAGTGTGCATAAACTTAAAAATGTTTATAAGAGCACGAATCTCAAACTTTCATGATAGTTTGAAAATAGTTTACTAATATCTAAAAACCAGCAATGCTTTAAACTTTTGTTGTATGAGTTCAATATCTTCAACTTAACTGCGAATAAAGTTAGTTTTTGCCCTCCTTGACCATATAAATAGTAACAATAACAGAATTCTAAGCCCTAGCCAACAAGAACAACAAATATATTAGCTACTTAGAACCTTGACACTGGTGATGGTGTTTTTCAAATTGCCATTTTTCCACGAAAGGTTTTTTGTTGCGTGAACGGAAAAATCTAAAAGCTAAAACAAAAACTAGTCGTTACTAAAATGAAGACAGTCAACGAAACGCCTTCTGGTGAAAAAATTGTATGCTATCTATTCCCAACACACTTTATGTAGGCGCAAGATGAATGAGAATTATCTATGCTATGGAAACAACTCCATTACAAAGGTTGCTACCAATGTTGTAAATCATGATCGCAGTAATAATCATCATATAATACAACAAAAACATCTCAATTGATTATGCTACACATAATATGTTGTTTTGAAAACGTCAGATCATCTTTATTTATTATTTTTAATTTGCAAAAAACTTCCTGAGCGTCGCAACATTTGATGATATAATTTTATTGTAAACATTTTACAGACCAGAGAGAAAAAGCCAATCAGGCATTGAAATTTTTTGCAAGCTTTTGAACCTAAGTTTTTCACAATTTTTTGAAAAATTCTTACGGAGATACTTCTGCCATTATTAAGCGTAAAAAATAAATTAAGCTTGGCGCTGTCAATTTGTCAGATGAAACCGCGCAAAACATTAGAATGGTGCCGTTACAACTTGAATATTTTATACTTTATTGAATGATTGATTAGATAGACTTTACAAAACCTTTACAGAAATGTGTAGAATAGAACTAACCAACATATACTCATGCATTCCCACTCATGTATAAAGCTTAGAAATACTTTCAAAAATGTACATAATCTCCTGTTAAAATAATGCTTGGTAATCTCCTGTTTAAATAGTGTTTGGTAATGGCCATCGAAAGTGGAGAATGTGTTGTTGAAAGAACAGGATGATGTCAACTTATTAATCAATGAGAATAAAAACGCAATAAAACATCACCTTATCATGAAATAAAAATGTCCTTTAAGTTCGACAAGAACAAACACATAGCACATTTGCTACCAACTCCATATAGGTAATTCACTGCAACTATACCAAACCAGATACTTATAAATCTAGACTTAAATCTAGTAGAACTTCAAAGTACCGTGTGACCAACTGATTAGTAGCAATTGTTATCAATGACTTGATGGAGTGAAGTTTAAGAATGTTCAATACTCATCAACGCGGTTTCTTTAACTACTCTCTGGTCTCTAATAGACGTCGTCCCCCGCTAATTATTGTTGGGATAACTTTTCCGACATTCTTATGTAGCGCCGATAAAAAAATATTAAACGGGCTTTGCGCTCCTTAATTTTTGTTATCATTATATTTTATCATTTTTGATAGAAAATATGTAAAGGAAACAAACATTGTCTAAGGTTGTATTTTGTTAATTTGTTAATATTTTGTTAATGAACTTTAGATTATTTGTTATCATTATATTTCATTGAACTTTTGTTAATAACATGTCAAGATTATTTTTTAATATATAAAACATGTTCTAAAAAGTTTCTATTAAGAAAGAAAATTGAAAACATCACTATATAATTCCCAACCCCCCCCCCCCCCCCCCCAATCCCAATGACAATGCTGAATGTAATGACGAGCTTAGTTTCTCGATAAAGATATAAATTGTATAGTGGTTAAGTTTAAAAAAAACATTAGTTTTATGACAAAGATAAAGGTTATGCAGTTAGTAAGTAAATAATTTCTAAGTGTTCTCCCTTGAATATTACTCATGGATGAAAGAAGTTTTTAAATTTGACAGAAACACTTTCAATCAATGCTATGCTATTGATTTGATAGAGAGCGAGTAAAAAATATTATTGTTTACGCGTCACTTATTTGGAAATTTGTATACATTGCTTTTATCTTACTTAAAAAATGTTCATTGTCGCGGACAACGCCGTGGGTACTTACGCTAGACACTATAATTAACTACACTATTGGATTTCAAATAGATAAATCAAATTTATAACTTTATTGAAAAAAATAATCACCATCATCAACAAATTAAAACGAGAAAATAGAATGTTTTCTACTCAATTGCCGTGTTAAATAAGATTTTTTTACCAATAAAAATGTACAATGAACAGTTTGTTAGTATATAAATATGTAAAATGTTATAATAAAGAATTGTAACTAAACTCGTATAAAGTACAGTGTAGGAAATTATTGGCGTTGATTTAAAGAAGGCCTTGCTGACAAGTCAATCAATCCTTTTCATAAAACCCACTGTTGTTTATCAACTGTAGCAATTTCCCATATTATACAATATGTAATGTATATAATTCTGGGTCAACTAAATATTATCAACGTAAAAAAAGACAAAGAATTACTTATATTTTAATAAAATGGTTTTTCTTTGTTGGAGATTTGAAAGAGGTTATATTATTTGCGTTCTTTAGTATTATTCTAAATGAGATGTAATGTAATGTAATATGTAATATGCAAAATTCACATTTCTTCTTTTGAAATGATATACTGTTAAAATTAATTCGTGAGATGCATCGACAACAGTGACGTAGTACGCGTTGTAAACAAGAAGCGGGTGTGGAGTAAAAATCAGCGATTTCTTTAACCTAAATTGTGTTATTACAGCGCAATAAAAGGTAACTTGTAAGGTTTTTTTAATTATACTTTTATATGCAGAATCCAAATTAATAAATTTAAAAACAGGGGTAATCTTGGCAGGCCCACTCCTTTAATTCCTCTACAATTTTAGACGGGGGAAGAGTAGTTGATTTAGCACTTTACATTCAATGCGATGCTTCCTTTATAAATACACATTCAACAATGAATACATTCAATCGAACTGCTCATCAACAATTTGACATGTGCAAATGATTTGTGATAGAGTTTAAATAATTGTATATAGTGTATAGACTACTACTATGTTAAGGTGCATGTCTTTTACTACGTTTAGTTGCTGATCTATCAAGTTAAACACTATACAAACAGGGAGGCTAACGTGAATGCCGTTTACTTTTCCTTCATCAACCGAACACATGTTTATCTCGCTTCATCGGCCTTCAAAAATAAAGAATTATTACAAAGGTGATATTACGGATATTATGGTTGGGTGACTGCATAAAAAATGATTCGTCGGGAAATCTAACACTATAAGCGATTTCGTAGAGTATTTTGATTTTAATAATTTATAATCGTTTTGAAAACTGAGTTACCAGTAAAAACAGTGTTTTGTTAAGGTAGGTTAAAGGCCTGGTATCAATGTAAAATCTACAGTTCTGATAACGTTCGAGTTTAATACACCAATTCACGGAAGTAACCTTTGAACTTTCTTTCGCAACTATTCTTCCACAGAACCTGGAAAGTTGGAGGTGATGTTGGAAGATGATGAAAGTTATTATTTACAATCAAAACCATATCATATTTAACTTCTTTAAAATAGTTTATTTATTATGGAGGGTTTTTAAATATGTGTTAAGATATGTGTTTGTCATCTTCTTCAACAAAAGAAAACTTGATTGAGATTCTGTCAGAGGAGCTTTGTATGCGATTAGTGAAAGTACCCTCAAGCAAGAGATTTATCGGCACATCTAAAAGTGAAGTTCCAACTGAGGTAAGATAAAAACTCTCGTGTTGTATATCTTTTTTACAAAAATCACATCATTATTAACCGTAACAAACCGACTTTTGATATTAAATCCAAGGTGCAATTTCTTATTAAGATAAAACTAATAAGTATGAAAATATTGTAAGGATGAATTAAAATGTTCAACACCACCTCTATATTTCTCAGGTTCATAATGGTGTTAGGACCAGACGACAAGACTTGTCTTCAAGTTATGACGAAGCTAACTATATGATACGACAGCAAGTAGATTGCATAAATAAAGAAGGAAACACAATCATCAAAGTTTTAAGTTCTGACTTACATAACTTCTTAAGTTTTCTATTATTCCAAGGTATTTGAAGTTATGCACTGTTTTTAGTGTCTTTCCATTCTTCACCTTCATGTCTTATAGTGTTTGGATCACAGTCAAGTCCAATTCCTTCTGCCTCTCGTTCCAAGTGACTGAGTACCTCCTGTGCTTGATCAATCTCCTCTGTTATGACTGCTATATCGTCTGCAAAATTGAGATCAGTGATTTGTTATTACTGGGTTGAATCCCTTCTACCTACCATTGTAAGTTTCACGCATGATGTAATTCAGTACAATAGTGTATCACCTTGTTGTACACCTGTTCTGATCTCAAAATATTCTGCTTCGCCATCTGGGGTGATAATCCGTACTTTTCTGGTGATAACCTATATGGGTCCACACTTCCAAACTCACTTACAAATATCCGAGGGGGATACCTTCAAAAAAAGAGACAAAACTAATGTACATGGTGGTGGTGGAGTTATTTATATTAAACCAAGAATAGAGTATTTGAGAAGATATTACCTTGGGAATGGCAAGATTGAAGCCATCTATATTGAAATCAAACAAATTAACACAAAAACGTTCATTATTGGCATTGTTTACCGCCCCCGGATACATCAAAATACTTTTTGATTGCAAAACAATGTCTGACCAATGTTTTTTATAACGTTATTAATAATGGTGAAGAAAATCACTAAAACACAATGAAATAATTAAAAGAGATGCAAAACAAAATATAAATGTTGTTTCTAAAGAAATCTGTATTTTCAACACACAAAAACCCAACTAACTATTCACTAAATAATGAGTACCACAGATAGTTATATAAAGACATTAGGCTTTCCAAAAGTACATAGGGGCATGGGTTTATATAGTTTGTTATATATAAACACACAAGGCAAGTCAACACAGTTTAGGAAGTGATGAGCAATTTGCACGGGGTTTATATAACTAATCAGCTAATATTTTCACATCTGTTCTTTATACTGTATAATACTTTATACTTTATAACAAAATTTTATAGTGTCTGGTAAAAAACATGCCAATTTATACTTAAAATTCCTACATTTACTTTTGACATTCCTCCTAATGCCTGTCTGTGAGAAAATGTTTCATTACTTCAACAACATATTTGATCAAGCTAAAAATCAAACTTAATGGATTTCATGAGATGAATCCTCTGAAAAAGATATGTATCTACTTAGTTTTAAATAACAGCAGTTTTGTCAACGTGTCTGACAGTAAATGCTAAAGGTAAATTCTGTTTGAGAAAGTTGACGTTGACGTTTCTAACATCAGTGTGCATAAACTTAAAAATGTTTATAAGAGCACGAATCTCAAACTTTCATGATAGTTTGAAAATAGTTTACTAATATCTAAAAACCAGCAATGCTTTAAACTTTTGTTGTATGAGTTCAATATCTTCAACTTAACTGCGAATAAAGTTAGTTTTTGCCCTCCTTGACCATATAAATAGTAACAATAACAGAATTCTAAGCCCTAGCCAACAAGAACAACAAATATATTAGCTACTTAGAACCTTGACACTGGTGATGGTGTTTTTCAAATTGCCATTTTTCCACGAAAGGTTTTTTGTTGCGTGAACGGAAAAATCTAAAAGCTAAAACAAAAACTAGTCGTTACTAAAATGAAGACAGTCAACGAAACGCCTTCTGGTGAAAAAATTGTATGCTATCTATTCCCAACACACTTTATGTAGGCGCAAGATGAATGAGAATTATCTATGCTATGGAAACAACTCCATTACAAAGGTTGCTACCAATGTTGTAAATCATGATCGCAGTAATAATCATCATATAATACAACAAAAACATCTCAATTGATTATGCTACACATAATATGTTGTTTTGAAAACGTCAGATCATCTTTATTTATTATTTTTAATTTGCAAAAAACTTCCTGAGCGTCGCAACATTTGATGATATAATTTTATTGTAAACATTTTACAGACCAGAGAGAAAAAGCCAATCAGGCATTGAAATTTTTTGCAAGCTTTTGAACCTAAGTTTTTCACAATTTTTTGAAAAATTCTTACGGAGATACTTCTGCCATTATTAAGCGTAAAAAATAAATTAAGCTTGGCGCTGTCAATTTGTCAGATGAAACCGCGCAAAACATTAGAATGGTGCCGTTACAACTTGAATATTTTATACTTTATTGAATGATTGATTAGATAGACTTTACAAAACCTTTACAGAAATGTGTAGAATAGAACTAACCAACATATACTCATGCATTCCCACTCATGTATAAAGCTTAGAAATACTTTCAAAAATGTACATAATCTCCTGTTAAAATAATGCTTGGTAATCTCCTGTTTAAATAGTGTTTGGTAATGGCCATCGAAAGTGGAGAATGTGTTGTTGAAAGAACAGGATGATGTCAACTTATTAATCAATGAGAATAAAAACGCAATAAAACATCACCTTATCATGAAATAAAAATGTCCTTTAAGTTCGACAAGAACAAACACATAGCACATTTGCTACCAACTCCATATAGGTAATTCACTGCAACTATACCAAACCAGATACTTATAAATCTAGACTTAAATCTAGTAGAACTTCAAAGTACCGTGTGACCAACTGATTAGTAGCAATTGTTATCAATGACTTGATGGAGTGAAGTTTAAGAATGTTCAATACTCATCAACGCGGTTTCTTTAACTACTCTCTGGTCTCTAATAGACGTCGTCCCCCGCTAATTATTGTTGGGATAACTTTTCCGACATTCTTATGTAGCGCCGATAAAAAAATATTAAACGGGCTTTGCGCTCCTTAATTTTTGTTATCATTATATTTTATCATTTTTGATAGAAAATATGTAAAGGAAACAAACATTGTCTAAGGTTGTATTTTGTTAATTTGTTAATATTTTGTTAATGAACTTTAGATTATTTGTTATCATTATATTTCATTGAACTTTTGTTAATAACATGTCAAGATTATTTTTTAATATATAAAACATGTTCTAAAAAGTTTCTATTAAGAAAGAAAATTGAAAACATCACTATATAATTCCCAACCACCCCCCCCCCCCCCAATCCCAATGACAATGCTGAATGTAATGACGAGCTTAGTTTCTCGATAAAGATATAAATTGTATAGTGGTTAAGTTTAAAAAAAACATTAGTTTTATGACAAAGATAAAGGTTATGCAGTTAGTAAGTAAATAATTTCTAAGTGTTCTCCCTTGAATATTACTCATGGATGAAAGAAGTTTTTAAATTTGACAGAAACACTTTCAATCAATGCTATGCTATTGATTTGATAGAGAGCGAGTAAAAAATATTATTGTTTACGCGTCACTTATTTGGAAATTTGTATACATTGCTTTTATCTTACTTAAAAAATGTTCATTGTCGCGGACAACGCCGTGGGTACTTACGCTAGACACTATAATTAACTACACTATTGGATTTCAAATAGATAAATCAAATTTATAACTTTATTGAAAAAAATAATCACCATCATCAACAAATTAAAACGAGAAAATAGAATGTTTTCTACTCAATTGCCGTGTTAAATAAGATTTTTTTACCAATAAAAATGTACAATGAACAGTTTGTTAGTATATAAATATGTAAAATGTTATAATAAAGAATTGTAACTAAACTCGTATAAAGTACAGTGTAGGAAATTATTGGCGTTGATTTAAAGAAGGCCTTGCTGACAAGTCAATCAATCCTTTTCATAAAACCCACTGTTGTTTATCAACTGTAGCAATTTCCCATATTATACAATATGTAATGTATATAATTCTGGGTCAACTAAATATTATCAACGTAAAAAAAGACAAAGAATTACTTATATTTTAATAAAATGGTTTTTCTTTGTTGGAGATTTGAAAGAGGTTATATTATTTGCGTTCTTTAGTATTATTCTAAATGAGATGTAATGTAATGTAATATGTAATATGCAAAATTCACATTTCTTCTTTTGAAATGATATACTGTTAAAATTAATTCGTGAGATGCATCGACAACAGTGACGTAGTACGCGTTGTAAACAAGAAGCGGGTGTGGAGTAAAAATCAGCGATTTCTTTAACCTAAATTGTGTTATTACAGCGCAATAAAAGGTAACTTGTAAGGTTTTTTTAATTATACTTTTATATGCAGAATCCAAATTAATAAATTTAAAAACAGGGGTAATCTTGGCAGGCCCACTCCTTTAATTCCTCTACAATTTTAGACGGGGGAAGAGTAGTTGATTTAGCACTTTACATTCAATGCGATGCTTCCTTTATAAATACACATTCAACAATGAATACATTCAATCGAACTGCTCATCAACAATTTGACATGTGCAAATGATTTGTGATAGAGTTTAAATAATTGTATATAGTGTATAGACTACTACTATGTTAAGGTGCATGTCTTTTACTACGTTTAGTTGCTGATCTATCAAGTTAAACACTATACAAACAGGGAGGCTAACGTGAATGCCGTTTACTTTTCCTTCATCAACCGAACACATGTTTATCTCGCTTCATCGGCCTTCAAAAATAAAGAATTATTACAAAGGTGATATTACGGATATTATGGTTGGGTGACTGCATAAAAAATGATTCGTCGGGAAATCTAACACTATAAGCGATTTCGTAGAGTATTTTGATTTTAATAATTTATAATCGTTTTGAAAACTGAGTTACCAGTAAAAACAGTGTTTTGTTAAGGTAGGTTAAAGGCCTGGTATCAATGTAAAATCTACAGTTCTGATAACGTTCGAGTTTAATACACCAATTCACGGAAGTAACCTTTGAACTTTCTTTCGCAACTATTCTTCCACAGAACCTGGAAAGTTGGAGGTGATGTTGGAAGATGATGAAAGTTATTATTTACAATCAAAACCATATCATATTTAACTTCTTTAAAATAGTTTATTTATTATGGAGGGTTTTTAAATATGTGTTAAGATATGTGTTTGTCATCTTCTTCAACAAAAGAAAACTTGATTGAGATTCTGTCAGAGGAGCTTTGTATGCGATTAGTGAAAGTACCCTCAAGCAAGAGATTTATCGGCACATCTAAAAGTGAAGTTCCAACTGAGGTAAGATAAAAACTCTCGTGTTGTATATCTTTTTTACAAAAATCACATCATTATTAACCGTAACAAACCGACTTTTGATATTAAATCCAAGGTGCAATTTCTTATTAAGATAAAACTAATAAGTATGAAAATATTGTAAGGATGAATTAAAATGTTCAACACCACCTCTATATTTCTCAGGTTCATAATGGTGTTAGGACCAGACGACAAGACTTGTCTTCAAGTTATGACGAAGCTAACTATATGATACGACAGCAAGTAGATTGCATAAATAAAGAAGGAAACACAATCATCAAAGTTTTAAGTTCTGACACAGATGTTGTTGTTCTTCTCTGTTGGCACCTCTTTGAAAGGAGTTGGTCAGTTAAGGTCTAGATGGATCCTTTTTCGAATGGAAACAAGATCGTCAGTATCACTACTTACTAAAAGTACTTACTAAGTATTTTAAACAGTAAGAGAGCACAGTAATCATGTGGCAAAGTTGTATCAATGGTTGTCCTCTCGCACTTGATCGTTGGGATTATGGATGGGAGAAACGTGAGGATGCTGAGTTATTGACACCAACAATGCTCCCACAGGGGGTCGATGTTGCACTTGAACAGGTTTTAAAGATGACTCGATGCAACTGCTCCTCGTCACAGTGCAAGAATGCGCTGAACTCAACTGTTCTGAATTCTGTGGGAATTTTTGTGAGAACACGAAGGATGTACAATTAAGTGAAAAGAGCGACGTTGAAGATTCTGATAGTGACGGAGATAACGACGACACAGACTGCTCAGATGAATAATCTTATTTAAACAGTTTACAATAAAAATATTTCTTCTCAAAATTTTATGTTAGGTGATATTATATTTGTTTTTATACCAGCAATTGTTTCCAATATATCTTTTTACAGTTAGTATAAATCCTACATCAAATCGAGGCTATTGTTGAACTTCTTTTGTTTGCTACGGTTGAGCAAGGACATTATGTCAAAAAACTTAACGACTTTCTTTGTTAAATGTGTAATTATATTTTACTAATCGCTAGCTGTAAAAAGGTCTATTGTTTACTCAAAATATGCTAAAAAACAAGTTTTTTAAGAGTTCCTTAATGATATATTTTAATAAACATATACGGAGAGTATTGCAATCTCCTTTAAAACAAGACCAAACATTGCAATTGTGTGATGATTTTTTACGAATTTTTTTACATTCGACATGTCCGGTCTTTAAATCACTACAAAAAAATTACCCAAGACTTGGGAGGAGCAAGTTTCGTTTTTTGGGTCCTTACTAATCATATTAACATAAAATGCAATAAAAACCCATATGTACTCGATGTCAAGGTCATCCTGCCAGGCCATCGGACTAAAAAGAAAATATGCAATATGCAAGTAGATTCACTGACATTGAATTCTTTGAAGTGTGTGAGCCGTCTTACATACCAGGGGTTGAAATTCATTGTATCAGCTGTTTTGATGACGACCCAACAAACTTTGACGTTTATACATCGTCTGAAATGACTTTCATGATTACTTAATCTCTATTTCTATTTTCCTTTTACCAATGGTTTTAAATTGAGTTAAAATGGCGTCAAAATAAAGTGAATCAAGAATTAGAATGACCATTTTCCTTGGGATAAGTTGGGATTAGACGGAACAAAGCAACAAATATGAGGAGGAACTTAAATAAATCAATAATAAACAATACGCCTTTCTTTACAAAACTTGTCTAGACACATCTAACAGAATATACTTATGAACTTAAAAATCATTGTCGTCACTTCCGACACCACCATTATCATTGCTTTCAATGTTCTCTGCATCACACATAAAACTGCTGGTGAGAAAATCTAATGTCTAAAAATTAGCGTAAACTGAGAAAACAGGAAAGGATAATACAGATAATCAAGGAAGTACTTTCCTGGAACAAATGAGGGGTGAGTCAAACGATTATTATATAATAAATTTAACACCTCGTATGATTATTGTGAGATCTTATACAGATGATATTTTGAGCCGGTGTAGCAGTACCAACATACCCCCCCCCCCCCTAAATTTAGACCTCGTATAGTTTTACCGGGGGTATTAGTTCCTTTACACCGGCTCTTTTGGACATGCGGACAGAGACAATGATTTCGATTTCTGTGTACTAATCAGATGTATAATATTGCATTGCGGTGATTAAATAATCTACTGTTAAAAGGTTTTTGAAAAAGAAACGTTTTGAAGGATTTCTTACGCATAATTATGACAACGGAGGAAATTCGGTTTTCTTTGCAAAGTAAATGATTGCTAAACATTTAGCAAAACAAAACATAAAATGATGTGCGATATTCTTTGTCAATCATGACCACTGTTTGTGTGCAAAAATTTCATTGAATTGCAGTCACTGCAAAACCTTGATGTTTTTGAACGTTCGAAAATAAAAAATAAGTACCCGCTTCTTCATTCAACAATCAATCATTGGTGTTATTAGTACTACTAACCATTTAGCCTGTTGCTCTGTAAAATTAATTTGATATTTTGTTTAAGTACACTCGCAACCTATGCTCGTGGGTGTGTTTCCAACCTTTCCAAAATTCTCAAAATCTAAAGTCAGATTACATTCAGTATGCATTCGCTAATTCGAACACGCAAAGGACCAGACATTCTGTTCGAATTAACGAATGTTCAAATTAATCGAAGTAAGGTAATATTCAGTTTTTTAATATTTATTTTCTCATAAAAATGTCTCTGATGGAGGATGAAAGTGTTGGTAAATTCGACCTCCAATATGGTTTCAATGACAGAAGTTCATTTCTGGGGAACTCCACAGTTGGGAAATTCCACAGGTTCAGTTTCAACTGAATTTTGTCTCTAATAGCCCTGCTACAATTTCAACATCAATGAAAACTGGGCGTTTCGCCAAAACTATTTCATTTTTTCTAAGTGATGGTGGTGGATGAGGAAGGACTACAGCCTCCTTGCACACTTCATTTTGGCAAAATACATTTTAATGAATTGAAAAAATTTTATCGACGATTTCGATTTTATAAAATCAAAAATTGTAATTTTTTATCTCCGTTTGTGATCTTGAATGCACGGAAGTTCGAATTATGTAGCGAGTGTATTTTGGTCTGTGGACCGAAAAATCGTTCGAATTAAGCAACATTAAACCTTTTAAAGCTAACTCAAGGAGGGATCGTGGAGGATTTTCCTTGAGTCTTAAGGAACTTAGGAATTTGTTCAAAGTAACGAAAGTTTGAATAAAACAACATTCGAATTAGTGGATGTACACTGTAGCTAATAGCTTTTTAATAGATTTTTGGTATGCACTTTGTTTACTGTTGAAACTCTACGTGGGTTGAACTACTTTTTCAACCTCTGGTTTTGTACATTCATTCAAAAAGTCAAAATTTATGGCAGCCATTAAAATACATTACGTTACCTTATTCTAGGAAATTAACACGCAATGATTTTGAAATGTAAGAATTCAACACGAAAAAAAATTAACAGAATTGAAAACATGGCGGACGTATCGACACAAGCGGAGAATGAGATTCTTGATACTGACGAATATTTACAACAATTCGCTTCATTTCTAGACAATTTTTCCGGGAATAAAAGTGCAATATCGAAAGAGTACATTGAAGTTATTACAGATTCCATCGACATTTTACATAAACGTAAAAAAAGGGCTGATGTTCAAAGTATTTTTTACGAAGCTTCAAAACGTTTTAGCCGCGAACTTCAAAAGGATAAAGTAAGTGATTTTATTCATTATTTAGTCACCGAAGGAGTCTTGAAATGTACAGTTAGAGATGGAAAAGAATCGTACAAAACTAATCTCGTTATTGAGAATAGCGCTAATGTAACCAACGATGCGCTTACCGCAGAAGTTTCCTTTGAGGACTTTAATTCTTTACAAATTCATTTGGAGCAGTTGAACAGGGAAATGCAGAATTTCAAACTCTGCCAGAGTAGTTTGGTCATTTTAAAAGAGGAAAATGAGTTTTTAAAATCTGAACTCACGGCAATGAGAAAAATGGTTTCATTTTTAATTGGAAACGACAAAGTCGCTGATAATTTTAGAATTAACTCAAGCGTGTCGGCAATAACATCGCCTTGTAAATCTGATCAAATTATAGATTCTGTTGTTAATTCGCCTGTAATCTGCTCGCAATTAAATAAACAAAATAAATCACATCAACTTCCTGTCATTAGCTCAGATTCAAACAATTTGCCAATAAATTCAAATAAATCGCAATTAAATAAATCACATCAACTTCCTGTTAATAGTACTGATTCCAACAATTGATCTATTATTGTTAATGTTCCTCTTGGTCATTGTTTTAATCCTAACACCATTAAATATAAAGAAACTCAAAACAAAGATAGAAATAAATTCCTCCCGGAAGTTATACAAGTTTTCGCTAGTCCAGATAAATCGATGAATAAAACTCCTCCAAATAAACACCCCTATGAGCCGCAACCGGAAGTGAATAATAATAATAACAACCGCACGATTCCGAAGCCAAAATCCCCATCAATACTTGATAGAGAGGGAAACGATTCCGAAAAAATATTTGTTCTCGGAGATAGTATGTTATCTGGAATTGAAGGCGCCGGTTTATCCAGCAACGGTAACTTTGTGTCTGTTAAAAGTTTCTCTGGGTCAAATTCTTCTGATTGGACTGATTTCATAAATCCATATGTCCGGAAGAAACCAAAAGCCATAGTCATGCATATTGGCACAAACGATATTCAACAGAATATTGACACGGCTATGAACCTGAAATCCATCGTCGAAAAAATCGATAAGGCTGGAATTGCCGTGGCTATTTCCAGTGTATGCCATCGACAAGATAAAGAGTTATTTGCACCCAAAGTAGTCCCTCTACACAACGCTATTCGTAAACTCTGTTCTGATCTGAATGTCCCTTTTATCGAACATCAAAATGTGGACTTTAGTTGTCTGTCAAGAAAAGGCTTACATTTGAATAGGAAAGGTTTAGCAACCTTGGCAAAAAATTTAAAAACATTTTTATCGAAATGACGGCAAATTATTAACGGAAGAGGGATCGATAAATTACGAAATATTAGACATAATTTTCCTACGAATGTTATTGTTTCATACATTAATGTTAATTCGATAAGGAATAAATTAAATTTTCTCCATGATGTGTTACATAGTAGTGTGGACTTGTTAACTATTTCCGAGACTAAACTCGACTGTTCTTTCCCTGAAAGACAATTTGTTGTCGATGGGTTCAAGAAACCATATCGGCTAGATGTCACTGGAAACAGCGGAGGACTACTCACCTATGTTAAAACGGACTTACCCAGCCGTCTCATGACGACTTTTAAATTTAATTTGGAAATGCAGGTACTTCCTATTGAATTAAATCTTAGGAAACAAAAGTGGCTTATTTTCGTAATTTACCGACCACCTAGTCTTGACTTAAAATATTTCATATCAAATCTTTCAAAAGCTATTGATTTTTATTGTAAATCTTTTGATAATATGATCATAATTGATGATTTTAATGCCAACCCACAGTCCGTTCACATTAAAGATTTTCTTTCGAAAATTCTTTCTTTAATCATATGAAGGAAAACACGTGTTTTAAATCTGATAAGGGGACTTGTATTGACTTAATTCTTTCCAACAGAAAATATTCCCTTCAACACACTGGCACCGTGGACACTGGTATTAGTGATCATCATCACCTAGTTTACACGATGTTAAAAACGACATATGTGAAATTACCACCTATATGTTACCGTGATTATAAACAATTTAATGATTATTCATTTTTGACAGATTTACAACGCAATTTAATATTTAGTACGAATTATAGCGATTTTGATAGAATTTTTTCAAAAACTTTGGATAAACATGCACCGCTGAAAACTAAATTTCTACGTGCCAATAACAAATCACATTTAACAAAAGATCTGAGAAAGGCTATTATGAAGAGAACTCGATTGAAAAATGTAGCCAATAAGACAAAAAATCCTGATGATGTGGCTAGTTATCGGAAACAAAGAAATTTAGTTGTCAATATGAACAGGACTATTAAAACTTCTTTCTATAGTAGCATTAGTACGTTGTCGGCAGAAAGGATTTTATTAGTTGAACATGAAACAATTATTGATAAAGATTGTGACATTGCTGAAATCTTTAATGGATATTTTAATAGAATTACTGAAACTCTTGATGTTCCCTCTTGGAATATCGAATTCATACCGAAAAATGACGATAATATACGTAATGCTCTTGAAAAGTACGCGGACCATCCAAGTATTTGCGCTATAAAAAAACAGTGCGAAGTGAATCAGCGTTTTGAATTTTGTCACCTTTCTGTTGAGGACATATACCAGGAGATTCTTAATCTCGATAGATCTAAGAAAGTAAGCGGTCATGTTCCCATAAAGATTCTTAAGTTGGGCGTAAATCAATGTGCTCCTATACTTCAGAAATGCCTAAATTCTTTCATAGACAAATGTGAGTTTCCTGACGAACTGAAATGGGCCGATATTATTTCAATTCACAAAAAAAATAGCACTACTGACAAAGAAAACTATAGACCTATTAGCCTCCTTCCATCTATTTCTAAGGTCTTTGAGAAAATCGTTTGTAGACAGCTAAAAGGTTTTATTGATACAAGACTATCGAAATTTCTATGTGGGTTCAGAGAAGGGTATAGTTCCCAACATGCTCTCTTGAATCTTTTAAATAGCTGGCAAAAATGCCTTCACAATAAAGGAAAGGTTGCCGCTGTTTTAATGGATTTATCAAAAGCTTTCGATTGTCTACCACACGATTTGTTAATTGCTAAACTAGAGGCTTACGGTCTTAGTGCTAAGAGTCTGAGTTTCATATACAACTACCTCAGAAACAGGAAACATCGCGTCCGTATCGGCTCGTCTTTTAGTGGTTGGTTAAATGTTTTATGTGGTGTCCCTCAAGGATCAATATTGGGGCCAATTCTTTTCAATATATTTATTAATGATTTACTGTTGCTGATACAGGATTGTGAAATCTGTAACTTTGCTGATGATAATACCATTTATGCTTGTGATAGTAGTATCGATAATGCCCTTATACGTCTTAACAATGATTTAACCAAAGCATTAAATTGGTTTAAATGTAATTTTATGGTCGCAAATCCAGCAAAGTTTCAGGTTATTTTCCTTGGTACCCATAACAGGGAATTAAGCCTTAATATTGATGGAAATACCATTTTTGGCTCTGATCGAGTCAAGTTATTGAGTGTTATGCTGGATAATAAGTTAAACTTTTTACCACATATCAAAGAAATTTGTGCAAAGGCGAATTCCAAAACAAAAGGGCTTCTCCGAATTAGGAAGTACTTAAACATCTCAAAAGCTAAAATTTTATGCAGCTCGTTTATTTTATCTTGTTTTAATTACTGTCCCATTGTCTGGATGTTTACAAACAAGGAGGGAAATTCGTTAATAAACACCTCGCACCGTAGGGCGTTGCGGGCTGTGGTTAATAATTTCTCACTGAGTTATGAAGATATGCTAGAGCAAACAAGAGAATGTGAGTTGCACAAGAAAAATCTGCGATGTTTAGCTTTGGAGGTGTTTAAGTCTATATACAACTTGAATCCTGAGTTCATGAACGAGTTCTACTCATTTAAAAATTGCAATTTAAATCTTAGAGGAGGACAAATGTTAGCAATACCTTCCTCAGTGGGAGTAGACTCGTGGTTATACAGAAGTGTTTTGCTCTGGAATCATCTCCCAAAACATATCAAAGAAGAACCAACAAAAAGAAGCTTTAAAAGGGCAATCATTGCTCATGAATTATACTGCAAATGCAAAATATGCAGATAATTCGGCATAGATAGTTCTTCATTTGATACCTGTTTTGATTTTAATGTTTACGTTGTTTGTTTGTTGTTGTTGTTTTGTTTTATTTTTGTTAATATTAAGAAGGAATAAAGTTTTTTACGAGTTTTGTTGGTATAAATTAGTTCAAATCAACTATGTAAAGGAACCAACGTTAAATAAAGAATACATACATACATACATACATACATACATACATACATACATACATACATACATACATACATACATACATACATACATACATACATACATACATACATACATACATACATACATACATACATACATACATACATACATACATACATACATACATACATACATACATACATACATACATACATACATACATACATACATACATACATACATACATACATACATACATACATACATACATACATACATACATACATACATACATACATACATACATACATACATACATACATACATACATACATACATACATACATACATACATACATACATACATACATACATACATACATACATACATACATACATACATACATACATACATACATACATACATACATACATACATACATACATACATACATACATACATACATACATACATACATACATACATACATACATACATACATACATACATACATACATACATACATACATACATACATACATACATACATACATACATACATACATACATACATACATACATACATACATACATACATACATACATACATACATACATACATACATACATACATACATACATACATACATACATACATACATACATACATACATACATACATACATACATACATACATACATACATACATACATACATACATACATACATACATACATACATACATACATACATACATACATACATACATACATACATACATACATACATACATACATACATACATACATACATACATACATACATACATACATACATACATACATACATACATACATACATACATACATACATACATACATACATACATACATACATACATACATACATACATACATACATACATACATACATACATACATACATACATACATACATACATACATACATACATACATACATACATACATACATACATACATACATACATACATACATACATACATACATACATACATACATACATACATACATACATACATACATACATACAGACTGGACGATAGAGGAAATAGAGAACATTGATATTCAAACGAGAAAGATACTAAATATGACCAACAATTTTCACAGGAATTCAGACGTTGACCGTTTATATGTACAAAGAAGGAAAGGAGGCCGGGGGCTCAAGTCAATTCGCTTAGCATATGAAAGTAGAATAGTGACTGCCAGGCACCATCTTATTAATAATAGCAACAGAAACAAATACATCGAAAAAGTTAAACAACATGAAGATCAAAAATTACTAAGAGTAGGAAAAGAGTTGTTGCAATCTTTGGACATTACAGACAATCAAGAGCAGAAACCCAGGAATACCGGAAAAGCTTACGTGATCAAATACCTTGAAAGAAAATACCAATCGTTCATCGATAAAGCACTGCATGGGTACACACAAAAAGTAATTGCTGCAAACAACGAAATAGATATACAAACAACTCGTGAATGGATGACAAATAAATACATAAACTCACATTTCGAGGCATATGCGTGTGCAATTGAAGAGCAGGAAATCGGCACTAAAGATATTATCTACCGAAGAAAGCGACTTCATAACCAGCAGCCAACAACTGACAACAAATGTCGACTGTGTAAACATCAAGTTGAAGACATTACTCACATCGTCAGCAGCTGCCCGAGAATGTCTTCGAGATACTACATTCTTTAAAACTGAGTACCTATCACAGGCATTAAGATTATAAATATACAATTTGTTCCAAGAAATTTTGATGATTATAAGCAGGGGCGGATCCAGGAATTTTGAAAAGAGGGGGCGCTAAAATCATAATTTCATCTCAATTCGTGAATCTCTTCCCCACAATAATTGAAAGACTTTTCATGCCCGGAATGTTATTACCATAACATCGTCCGTCGTGGAAACCTTTTTTGCATACATATCTATGAAATTCGTAAATAAATGGTAAGCAACATGGAAATATTATAGGATGTTGCGATTACTTTCTTTACGCACAGATAGCTAGGATGTCTGTAATGTCATCAGTATGTGAATAAAGTAATCGTATTATATCTTTTCTTCCCGCCAAAATCGTTACACGAAACCATTCTTCTCAGAACGGCGGTCCAATTACTTTAATCTTGTCTTGGGTCTGATTGTATGGTTTTCCTTAAAGGAAATAAGTCGCCCAGCGATGATTTGTACACATTTGTCTAATAAGTATAATACCTTCATGCTGTGATCTATTCAATTCTCTTTTAGTGTAGGGAATGCTTATAGTAAAGTATGCTTCAGAAAAGGATCATGATAACTGAGAGAGTCTCAGAATACTGAATTTCGGAAAATACAGTATAAAATCGAAAATAAACTGTCGAAGCCTACCTCTTTTTGCCAAAAACTGCTTAATCGTCGCCTGACCACTTCGCTTACTAGAGGCCATGGCTAAGGTCAAAACCGGACTGAAGAACTCAAGAGTTAGCCGGGGGTAACACATGTTAAATACTTTAGTATGATACCCTTGCATAATACTTGCATCGCACCTTATGGCTGGCAACAAACAAAACAGGAAAAGCAAGATAAACATGAGCTCAAATAAAGTCGGATGACGGCCAAAAACAGGGGTGAATGTTTATTCAGAAATTCAAAAAGTGAGCAACACCTTTATTTTGGTCAACTTTATTTATTGTATAAGAAGCTTTCAACAGCAGCGTGATTCATCGGGTGATTCATCGGGTCTGCCTGGATGTTTACTTAACACTTACCAGCTTACAGTGAGACCGGTTTACTTTACTAAATCGTTTTGACTTATTTTTTATTTGTTTATCATCTTTTTCTATCCGCTTAATCTGCACCTAAACACAGCCAAAAATATGAAAATTTGCCAGACGTTCGAAGTAAAATAAATAAAGCAAAATAAGAATATTTGTTACTCGGAGAATGTTAAGGATACAAACTGAGAAGAAATATTATGAAATATAAAGTAATGTTATCGTTATTTTTCCTTTTGTGCTTTGTTCAATTTGCATAAGAATAATTAATCCACTATTATGATTGTCTCGTTTGTCTGTTCCTCTTCGTATGATGTTGGTTCAGGTTGGTTACTACTTGTTTCACCTTGATTAAAAAACTGTCGAATATCCTTTTGCACTTTAATCGTTTTTTTCTTTTTCGGGGCACGCACATTCCTTGGTGCTACATTTGTCGAGGCGTCTTCAGTAGTCTCAGCTTGCAAGAAAGAGCCCAAAATCTCTTCGTTCTTAGGTTCCGTATACAATTCCTTTACAAGTTGTGCGTACTTCTCCATGATCAAAAGATTAATTACTGTCCCCGAAATCTTTGCTGTTACTTTGCAGGGAATCTCAATACCGCCTTGAATTAATGGAGATCTCCTGTACTGATTACCAATTAACTGTAAAGTAACGTCTGCGCCTCGGTCAATAAGAAACTTAGTCGCCCTTTAAATTTCCATTGGAGAATGACCAACTGGTGTTTTCTTCCCCTAAGGTATAAGTGATAAAATACATTTTACTTTCGTAACAAAAAAGATATTCAAAAACGTACATAGATAATCATACAAAAAAGTAGTAGTACTATTATATAACTTATATGTTGATTTGTGAATCTTTAAAAGCACAGAAACAGTTAAAACAAAAAAAATAAATCTGAAAGCCAAGCAAAGAAAACTCGTTTGTTACATATCATAAAAAACAAATTACATTATTTATATATATAAATAAATATAAAATTGTTCCGAAAATGTGTGCAATAAAGAACTATGATCACCTGAAAAGTTCGCCATGATGATTAAAACATCCACACACGCGCGATGAAAAAAAAGAATAAAACTGAAACCGAAAGCGTGTGCATCATTTTTAATACCTACACAATAGAAAACGAAACCTATTCTCGCTTATTTTAAACACAGCCACATTGGCTGGAAATGTGCTTAGAGTGTACATGTGCATATTATTCTGCTCTGGGATTTGTTTGTGGGCAATTGAACTCAAAACTCTTAAGGCTACGCAAACCTAACTCTAACATTAAAAACAAAGAAACTCTAAATATCATAGATAAAACTCTCGCGCAACAAGAAAAAAATGTTGGAAAATAAAAAAAATAAATAAATAAACTAATTCTAATCAAAACAGACTGTGATTTCTTACAAAGAGATAATCAGCCGGTTACCGAAAATATTTTAAATGTTTGACGCGATGTTTTTTTCACCGACCGAGTTGAACAACCAAGAGTAGTAAAATGGTTACTTTTTACCATAAATTTTATTGCATGAAACATGAAAATTAAATAACATTCTGTAAAAAAATATATGTATATGCATTATTACACACAAAATTTATCAGCGTCAGTGTATGTTATTTATATACATATATAAGATATATATATATATTTATATATTGTTTAGACTCTAAAACTTGTGTAATATAGAACATCCAAATCCAAAGTTAGTCAAAGTTTCTTGTATTTGTCGATTGTTTGTTATGTATATGTACGGTAGATTATT
Source organism: Candelabrum cocksii (assembly GCA_963930725.1). Classification (NCBI taxonomy): domain Eukaryota; kingdom Metazoa; phylum Cnidaria; class Hydrozoa; order Anthoathecata; family Candelabridae; genus Candelabrum; species Candelabrum cocksii. Next base: position 18,622,776 of record OZ005664.1, read on the forward strand.
GTTTTAGTTGTTGTTAGGTTTAACTTTTTGTTGTCCGAATATTTAATTATTTTGTACCTAATATTATAAATAAATCTCATTATCCCATTGGTTATAATCAAAAAATTATTACTGTTATAATCACTTAACCTGTTTCAACAACTATTGCCTCATTGCTTTGATGATTTGAGATATTGCAAATATTTTTAGGTAGATAATAATGTGTTCAAGAAAAACACTGGTGTTCGTGACTGGAAATGAAAATAAACTTAAAGAATTTGTGCAAATACTTGGTGAAAAATTTCCGTGGAATGTAACTTCTCAAAAGATTGATTTACCTGAATTTCAAGGAGAACCTGACGAGATTAGCATTGCAAAATGTAAGATTGCTGCAGAAATGATTAAAGGGCCTGTTGTTGTGGAAGACACTTGTTTGTGCTTCAATGCTCTTGGGGGTCTTCCAGGACCATATATTAAATGGTTTCTCGAAAAACTTAAGCCTGAAGGACTGCATAGACTACTGAACGGTTGGGAAGAAAAAGGTGCTTATGCTCTCTGTACTTTTGCATACTCTTCTGGAAATCCTGATGAGGAAATTAAGCTTTTTCGAGGGAAAACAAATGGTCAAATAGTTAAACCACGTGGTCCTCGCACATTTGGTTGGGATCCTTGTTTTCAACCCAATGGCTTTTCTGAAACTTATGCAGAAATGAATAAAGATATCAAAAATACAATATCCCATAGAGGAAAGGCTTTAGAAGAATTAAAGATTTATTTTGAAGAATTAGCTCTCGAACCAACCGTTAAAAAATGTAAAGAATTATAGTTTTTACAGAGAATTTTTTATGAACATCATCTTGTTATACAATCAATCAATAGAAAAATAATAATTAATGTTATTACAAGTTATTACTATAATAATTTTAAGTTTGTTTGTCCATTGGTTTGTTTGTTTGTAACCTAACTCCTCCTCGACCAGCGGACCGATTTAGATCTTGGCATGCATACTCAATATTATTATAAGTGTCTGTGGGTGTAGTTTTCAAGAAAAAATAATATTTTGCCATCTTTCTACAAATTTTTGTAATTTCACACTAATTTAATTTTCGTGCAAGCTAATGTTAGAAAATAAAGTTTCTATAATTTCCTTGAATTCTAAGAATCAAGAATATATTTAAAATATGTAATGCAAGCATCTTTTTCACAACAATAAGCAAAGAAATCGCGAGATGCTAAAAAAAATTGGCTTACTGTAAAAAGTTTTTCCTAATTTGCACGTGATTTTCCATGTATATACAGATCTTTTTCGTTCAAAAAGACAGTCAAATAAACATCTGAAAAGCTTCTAAAAAAGGTGTATAGTTGATAACATTTGATTAAAATTCATCTAAATCAGAGTTGTCTTACATAACAGATTTCACTGACTACAAAAATAATGCGCGCAAAACTTGGCAGGGAATTGATTTCAAAAATCTTAACATGTCTATCAGAGAAAAATCATGTTCTCGTATAGATTGGGTGGAAGGGCAAGACTCGATCGCTAGACAATGTTGCGTACTGAAGACTAACAAGAAGCCAAATGTTCCAAAAAAAGAACGGGCAATCCAATCCTTTGTATAACACATGCAACGGTGCGTGATATAATTACAAATAAGATAAGCTCGATGTTTCAGGTTCTCTATCAAAAACTGTTTCTAGACAAACAACATTCAAGCTAACTCGCCAGAGGAGTGTTATAAGAAAGCAGGACTGGTTGTTTTATATGTCTTCAGTACGAATGTTCAGTTCCGTTGTAGTGAATTTTGTCAGCGAGCTGTTGATTTTAATTCATAATAACTGAACCTCGTAACGAAACGCTATTAGATTTAATCTGGCTGCACGGTCTTCTACACTTGTATGATCCATAAAATGTGCCATAAAGAGAGGTTTCTCACTGTTTTTATGCTTATTGATTGGAGATATGATATGCTTTGTCAGTAAACTTTTGCGAATGTAGGGAATATTTTCAGTCAGAAATTGGCTCAGAGGCAATGTAAAAGCATTAAAAAATTAACTTCTCTGGCACTAATGAACGTTCATCGCAATATGACGGTAGATTACGCTAAAACAACAAATTATTTCACAGATTTAAATTGATCACGCAATGTAAAGTGTTTGAGATTCTTCTCTTCATTCAAGTAGCGCAAATTTCGTGACGTTGAAATTTGATATTTTGACGACAATTTTATTGATGAAAAGGTCGATAAGCAACTATTCGTTTATAATGAAAGAGATAATTTTTCATTGTTCTACTTATGGCCTACTATATATATTTTTAGTAGGCCATGGTCTACTGGTGAAAATAATTAACGAAATGAGAGTATAACGAAAGAGGAAGTTTAAAATCACTATGGTATGAAATGAATGCAATTAAACGAGAAAGGTATGCGCGTAAACGATTCTTTGACGTGCGCAACTCGACCCATAGATATATGTTAGATTCTCTACATTGATTACACGTCTTTTTTTAAGAAACGCGTAAATAAGAAACATGAGGCTCAGATTCCCAAAATCTTAAGAAACAAGTAAGAAACATTACCAGACTGAAATAGAACAATAAGGGAAGAAATACAAATACTCACAATATTACGTTTCAAGATGTGGAACAACTATATTTCATAAGAGTAAACTAATAACAATATAGAACACAATATGGAGGCTCAAATGACCAAAAAATTAAGAAACATTGAGCCTGCCTGGTCTGACTTGTTTCTTAAAAAAAAGACGTGTACCGTTGATTAAATTTAAAAGTTTGCTTACTTAGATGGTTTTTCAGTGTATAAAAAGATGTATAGAAACATTTTTACAACCAAGAAATTGGTTAAGGCTTTTGTCTTTCAATCAATTTTGCAAAGAACATTTAAACATTCTTTTGCTGCTCGTAATCTCAAATTATGAATGCTTTGAATAACATTGCGATTTGTTCGTAAATCTTCTTTGACAGTTAATAAGTTAAAGATATTGCTTTAGTCTGAGATAGCTCTTGTCGTGTCACGATTTGTTTTATGAAAGTTTCATTTTATTCACAACATTTGTCCTTTTTCATAAACTCTCAACAAAAGCACAATTCTTCTAAATTCGTTGATAAAAACAGACTTTTTGTGTTTAATATCTATTAATGATCGCAGAAAACATGGGGAACCTCGTAGAAGGTCAGGTTTGACGTTATCATCGAGGACCAATTAAAACCGAAATTAACCAAAATTTTGTTAACATAAGTTTATAACAAACAAACAAGTTAACACATCTACATACATAGTTTTATTTCGACGCAAATCACCCCCCTACCCCGCCCCCCGACCCCCCTCCCGATCAACCTCCGCGATCAACCGTTAAAAGATTTAGAAATTAAATTAGTTACTATAAGTGTGAGGGACAAGAATAGTGTTATAATTATAATGTATACAATGACAGGTAACCACAACAAAAGCCCATCCAACCTATTAAGAAAGATTTCAAAAGGTAGATTAACACAAACAGAATCTTGGAATAACTCGACCTTTTTAATCTGTTTTACTTGTAATCACTTAGCATATCTATGATTAGTCTATGGGCAATATGCTTCTGACGTGCGCTCAAACTAAACTTAATATTTCAATAATGCTGTGAACTCGGAGAATGGGTAAGTCACATGTTTTGCAAGGTTCTATAACATCATACAAGAATAAATGCAAGCTACGTTTAATCATAAACCACCGTCATTATTAGTTTTGTAATTATTTTTGAGTGATATAAATAAGTTCATTGTTAAAAATATTTACAACAAATGCAAATAAGTCACTTCACGATTGATAACCACGTGCAACACCAGTAAATTTGGAAGTACATTTTCATCCATTCTATCGTTGCTATTTGTGTACCCAAATAAGAGAAAAAAGCATTCCCACGACAAAAGCAGAACCGTAAAATTCAAATTGAACATAAGGCAATACTTGCTTTCGTATTTATGTACTGCTGCGATATCACTAGGGAAGTAATCGGCTTTTGAATGATATTGTGCGTTTTTAAATCAGGTATTATTTTATTGGTGCCATATTGCAAACCCTTGTTCTTTAAGTTATTATGGTTTTCCATTCACAGCTAAAAACCCCTTGCTGTTTTCCCTTTCAAAACCAATATTCCGTTTTTGCTTATTGGTTTAATCTCATCAGATGGAACTATTTTTGTGTTGAATTGTATTTAATGTTTAAAGTGGAATATAGAAGCATTATCTTTTTTAGTACACACAAGCTTGTTAGCGTTTTAATATCCGAGGCGCTGCATCAAATGTCTCAAATAGTTTAGAGTGTCACTAGATAACACATCCACTATTTGTTTATTCGCTTTAGGGTTTTCACCTAGGCCAGCATAAATATCCTCAAAACAACTCTTTTTTCGTTAAATAAAAACTGACTGTTTACAATAGAAAATTTTAGACATGCACTTCGGGAATTCGCTTTTTACCTTTATCACCCACTATTTCAGGATAAATCTTTTGTCTAATATATAGTTTGATACTTTTTAACTCAACGTGATTTGCCATATTGTGTAAATTTAAATTCTGTTGTAGTATAAAACACACAACTTGTTAAAATCGAACATTCAAAGTAAATGGAATAAATTAAATACAGTGTTCGAAACATCGAAACCTTAACAAAACTTTTTTTTGTTTTAGCATATTTTGAGAGTATAACTTATTAGTGAATAAACTATTAAACCATTATTTATTAGGGGAGTACTTATTTTACAAAAGGAGTTATTATTTACTAGTATATTATTACTCGGGAGTCATTATTTTAGGGGGATCATGACCAACGGTCACACCGGTTCCGTTTCATTGAATTACGTTACCCCTGATGTGTTGATACAGCTAAAAACCTAAAGGACAGACCCCTGATGTGTTGATACAGCTAAAAACCTAAAAGACAGACCGCTGATGTTAATGGTGGGGTGAGGGTGCACGATGGAGGCAGTATTCACATTTGCAGTCAATATGGTACGGCCTGCAAACTACCCAATACATAAAGATTTAGATGGAAAAGTTACATGTTTAGGAAACAAACTACATGTGAATATCTTCACATCTTCGTCTTCATTTTAAAAAGAAGAACAACGTTTTTCAAAAATTGAGAAGAAATACCTATTTCTCGAATCGTCAATAATATTTCTGCATTGTTCATTAAATACCGTCAATGACTGAATAAGCGTCCAGGGCGCTTTAGTTCCAGTGGCATCTATTGTTGTATCTGACAACATATCAATTCAAACGGGGGTTTCGTCCATTGCGATAATATCGGCTGCCTGGTATTCGTAACTTAAAGACAAACGACGTACTTGCGATACAAATGATACTAACTTGTCTATAAGTTTATCTGGGTCTTTTGGCGCGATAGATGTTTTTCGACGTAGTGATAAACCACAACGCTTCATGAAATTACGCAACCATCCGGTACTAGCAAGGAATTCGTTATCAATATCCTCTTCAGTTTGCTCTCCTTTCTGCGTATCGTCAAACAATATTTTCACTTTTTTCATAATAAGCTTTCGTGATACGTGCAATCCTTTCGATCTTCGATTGTAGATCCACTCTAGTACTATTTTTTCTATTCTTTCGCTGAAGGGTTTCCTACCACCACCAATGCAACGCTTTCGTTTTTTACTTTTTTCCTTTCCTGAGAGTTCTATAATTTTTTCTTTCGTTGCTCTCCAATCCCGTATTCGTTTTCTGTAAACACTAAACTTTCTTCCAGCTGACGCATTTCCATTTATTTCGGCATACCTTATAGCATTCATTTTGAATTGTACGAGTGAATTTTTCCACCTTTGTGAGACTTCGCTTCCATTTCGTCCATTATATTTAAATGTAATCGCGTCTAAGGTACATGAACAGAATAAAAACCGTTTGCGCATTTACTCACGAAAACACACTAATTGTTTGTAGCTGATTTTTAAACTTAAAAGGTCAACGCATAAAACGTCGGTAACACATTTTTAATGATTTAACAGCATCATACTGGCCGCAACGAATTTCTGAAAGACAAAAAAGATAATTGATTCTAACAGGTTGTTTGATTGTGTCTTGAAAGAAATGTGTTGACCATGAAAACACACCTGTTGTAACTAGAATAAAATAAAATATGTTTGCATATTGAGCATAAAAGCATGTCACGAGCTTTACCTATTGAGTTTACTATGAGCAATAGAATATATTTTTCGTGTGCTGTGAGAGGACATCATATTTATAAAGCCTTATGGACGCCAACTAAAGATGAAAAACTTTATTGTCGGAAGGATGAGAGGGTGGAAGCTGAAACATACGATAGTCACGCGATTGGTGTTTACAAAACAGATGGAGTGCTTGTGGGCCACATCCCAATAGAAATATCAAGCGTCCATGGATTACTTTTTAAGGGACTCACCAGAAAATCGACCTGACGCAATTGTTATCGGCAAAAGTAAACGAGAAGTTGGGCTTGTTATTCCTGCAAAGTACATCGCAAATACCAAGGATTTGCTGGTCGCCAACATTCTTAAAAGGATGCTGGAGAAACGAAAAACAACACATTCACATTTTGACATAGAATTTGACATAAATTAGCATGTAAGAAAAATGCCTATATTTAATAGTTAATAATATCATAATATCGTCTTAATATCAATTTTTGTCTTTTATACGTTTGTTTGAATAAGCGTCCCCTTACAACCCAGGGGGGGGGGGGGGCTCTTATTCAGCAGGGGCGCTTATTAATATGTTTACTTCTATGGGGGGCGCTTATTCGGCAGGGGCGTTTATTCGGCAGAGGGCGCTTATTCAGTCATTTACGGTAGTCGAGATCGTTTATAGTAAATCGTGACGCCAACTGTGTATTAAAACGCGCTTGGGTTTCTCTTAAAGACAATCATTGCAGTATTCATACAAACGTGGGTTGCGATTGTGCACGATATTAAATATGCATTTGTTTATCATAACAAATCTGTTAAAATATGCATGATGGGAAATAGAAAGCAATAAAAAAACACAACTACGTCTCAGACCATTTTGATTTAAGTTATATTGTGACGTATCAGGTTTTGACGAATCATTAATTTTTTGGTAATACCATGATAAGTAACCCGTACAAAGCCCACGCCAACCAATAGGGGAGGTTTCAAAGATATATTAACGCAAACCTTAGAGATTGTTCGATCTTTGTTATGGGATAAAATGCTATGCAGCTGCTTTTATTGTTTTTCTAGTAAACGCATTGCATTGAGGTAATCTGTTTTACTTGTAATCATTTAGCATATCTATGATTAGTCTATGGGCAATATGCTTCTGACGTGCGCTCAAACTAAACTTAATATTTCAATAATGCTGTGAACTCGGAGAATGGGTAAGTCACATGTTTTGCAAGGTTCTATAACATCATACAAGAAAAAATGCAAGTTACGTTTAATCATAAACCACCGTCATTATTAGTTTTGTAATTATTTTTGAGTGATATAAATAAGTTCATTGTTATCTATTGGAAATAAATAAAACAGCAAATATGGAAAGAATTTACGACAATTTTTTAAGTATGTGCAACCATGTAATGGGGGAAACCATATAATAGTCCTTACATGTTCCCACGACAAACTAAAATCGATTAAAATCTAATAAAAGATAAACCAAAACGCGTTCCTATCAGCAACGACCTTTGATACCATCTTGATCTTATTGCTGACGTATAAAGTTGCATTTTTATATTGCTTGTGACATCATTAGCAAATGAATCGACCTTTGAATGAAACTTCGCGTTTGTAAACTAGGTATTATTTAATTGGTGACGCATTGTAAACAATTGCAAGCTATTTACCATTGACAGCTAGAGAAGTCACTTCTGCATCAGTGCCATAGTCTGCCACCTGATTGTCATTTTTTTGACATTAGATTAAAATAGTTTTTTGATAAACTGATCTGTTTTTTTCATGTTTATTGTTCAAGATTCAAAGAGAACACGCTTGTATCCTTGTAATAACAGGATGCCTTCAAATTTCTAGAATAGTTTCAACTTTTTTGTGATTTGTTTTAATACTTGTGCAACTGGAGTTTTCGATCACCAATGCAAAACAAAATGAACTCAAAGATACCTTTCTAATATCAGTTCTCTACATATTTCTTTACTTGTTCTGAGTTTATAGCAATAGATGTCCGCTCATGGTTTTCAACAAGTAGTCGGCGAGGTTAAATTTCATAACCTGAGACTAAATAAAGCAAAATCGTGAAAAAACTCCCATAAATAAGTTCCCATGTCGCCCTAATAATAGCTCATTCTTCACATTGCCACCAAAACGAAGGCATGTTTATTTGCAGCAAATATTTATAGGGATGATCTGCTAATAAACTTTCCATTCACAGTGATCGATCAGCTGAAGTTTTTTAAACGAATTACAAACATTCACAACTGTAACCAATACAAACATGGCACATAGAGCTGTTTTATAGCTTAAATAACAAATTCTCTTAGATCTGGAATATTTGTTTTGTGAAATTCTTCTAATGCATGGTTCCTACGCTTCCATGTGCTAATTAAGTGGAACAGATTGGATAGAAACGTCTTCTGGATTGTTACACGCAATCAAACTCGTTTGTGATTTGACCTCAGCAAACATTTTTGAAATTATAAACATGCTGTATGAAGACAGATGTATTATTCACCCTTACCACTTTTGATGGTCTGAAGATAAAAATAGACTTTCTACAAAAGAACGTCAAACGTATTTTTTAGAATAGAATATCAATGGTGTAGACCCATAATTGATTTTGTACATAAATACTCGTGCTTTAAGTACGTTGTTTTGAAAATGTTGAGCATATTTAATGATTTTAGCCAAGTGCCTTGAAGCGCGAGGCATGTTTTTGAATTCTATTCTAATTTGCCGAAAACACGAGTTCGTAGTTGTTACTTTAAGGGCTAGGGTTTAGGGGACACCGAATGAACCAACTTCTCAAGATGAATAGATGAATAAATAACAATTTTTGAAAACGCACTTTTCGGGCGAGACATCTACCTGCAGCCATTGCACTGTTAGACATGTATTCCTGTTTCGAGTTAGATGTTCACCGAGTTATTTTTGTAACAAGTCTTTTTCTAAAAATCTTTTGAATTGTTTCTGTTGCCTTTGAGAATAGAATAACACCCTCTAAAAATACCCGTATTTTTGTTCTTTAATTATTCTCCGACCATCAAAGTGCATGATTTTGAGAGGTCTGTGATATATTTTACACCCTCGCCATTGCTTGCTGCTATAAAGTATTTGCGTCAGAGGCTGATTGTATTTTAGTACCGAATTTATTTGAGGATCAATTCTCCACAATTCTCATTCGTACAGATTTAGTTGACAGTTAATGGACACGTAAGTATTAATATTGCTATTTTGGTGACTATCTGCAAACATACTTCAAGTGCTTGCAGAGTATTACGGAAAAAAGCATTTCATTAATAAATCCTATTTAGATGGCTTTCCAACCAGACCTCATATATGCAGTATATGCATCGAGTGAAATATAATTTTGTGTATATAAACTTGCACGTCGAGTAATGATTTTTCTCATAGTTATATGTTGCATTAGTAAAATTTCAACAAGTTGGTTTCGTTTTGTTGGATTTAATGATGTTTTATGAATCGACGATTTTGTGCTCTTTTTTTAGTTTTCAACTGCAGCTCAACTATGAGAAAATTACTTTATTTGAAATTAAAAATAGTGTTGTCAATTTGCACTTCTGGAACAAAGGCGCCTTGAGATATAATATAAATCTAGATATTAAGGGTTGAGCGTGTATTTATAGATGTGTTTGCGTAAAATGTTTTCTTCTTGATCCAAGAGAAGCTGGAGTTTTGCGCGAAAGCCTCGGTTACTGTATAACGAAATATTTTGTTTTTGTTTTTTCCTTTATAAATATAAACATTATCTTGACTATTGTAGTGTTTAAAACATACTTTTAAAAGTTTTTGAGAAAGGTTGACATAATATCTCCTCCTCCATTCAAATCCGATACGGCTTTTCACAGTTGGTACACACAAATTTAAAAATAAGCTATGCAAGCCGTTTACCAGCGTTGGAAAGGTTGTTGTCTGATATGTCGCTAACGACAGCAGTTTAACAAGCTTTAAAAATGATTCTATTTCCACCTGGATTTGTTTTGCATTCAACATAGCAATCCGTGTGGGAAGACATCAGGAGGTAGGGTGTTTGCCGTTTATAAAGCGATGAGTGTTGTGACATGTAGACCTATAAGATTGAAATTGTATCTGTCTTTTCTGATTGCCATTATATGTCAAGTTTTTAACATTTTGGAAGGCTTTGTTCTTAAAAGTGATGCATTGACAGATTTCCACTTTTAAAACAATTGTCGACTACGAAACAGATTAAATACTGAGCTTAAATCTCAACGGAAAAATTTCAACCGCCTTTTACTGTCGCTAATAAAAGATTTTCTGGACATGTGTATTTAGGGATTATCAATATCAATTGCACTCTGTCTTTGTGTATAAAAAAATATTTTATATGACGCATCGTTACTGCTAAACTATTCGTATTGTAAATAGAGCCTTGCTTTGTGGTAAATTTATGATATATACAGTAGATTGTCTGTAATTACCCTTTGATAGTCCCAGTTTAAAAAAAGTTTATTACAAAGTGCAAAGTTATGCTTTATCTTTAATATATTTTTAATCAATAAATGTTTGAGCAAAAACGATACAAAACAGAAGAATAGGTTAACAATAAACTCAAATGCACACACACAAAGGTATAGTGGAAATAGTTTCTCAGTTTCAAGTACTTGAAGGCGTTCCAACTATAGACAGAAAGTTCGCTATAAATATATTAATGGGAGAAAACTTTATTACGTTTAGCCCAGTTAATCTTGCCAATGTTAGCTTTGTTCTAACGGGTTCTTATCGACTTACGCAGTTAAAGTCCTCGTTACTGCATCGAAGTTAATTTACACATGCGCTATTATGAGACGAAGACGTCAGCAAATTGAAACGAGGCCACTCGATGTTGCTCGAAACACTCTTCTCTTGCGGTTAAGTTCATGTGGGTAGACAAATAATCGGTTGTTCTATTTTTAGACCAGTATCGCTGCTTTGGTGTTTGCGATGCGGTAAATTACGTCAAACGCTTCTTTATGTTTACTCACAATTTCTCGAAAAAACATATAATTTCCTTTTTTGTAAATAATAAAAGTATGTAAAAAATAAGGATTCCACATTTGCATTTTAAATACGCGAAGGTATTATGTGTAGTTACAGTGTATTTAATGTTCTACAAAACCTTCGTTTCCGGATGTTTATATAAGCACAGTTGATGCGCATGCACCATCGGCATCCTTTTTGTTACTTGCGTTACTCCCTCCACCAGATGTCAACTTAATCTAGATGTTATATTGCCATTCTTGTGAGGTGTGCTTTCTATTGCTTGTAAAGTAGTTTGTTATGTTGTTTACAGAATATAGTGTTTCCGTTTTAAGTGCTGATATTTTCCAGTGGTGAATTATTTGCTTTTCGCTGTTTATTCTTGGCTACGCTCTCTGTGTGCTTTGCAGTAGGTTTGTAATTACGATTAAGTGCATCTATATTTTTATTGGCGCTGGGTGAAATAGTTAAAGACATCTCTGTGCAAAAACCTTCTCGCGAAAAAACGTAATGAAAAGTATCTAGCTATATGCTTCGTGTAATGTACACCTAATAGAATACATTCGAATATAAGTGACGTCACAACACTGCAATCTTCCGTTGAAGTGTCAACCAGAATATTTACAGCGTTGTTTTGCGCCAAAAGTAATTTTTTGTGCGCCAATTGCATAACATTGAATCAGTGGTTGTCGCTCCTGTCACAAAGGATATTTGATTGGTTCATGGACCATTGCCACTAGTCTTAAAAAAAAACCTTCTAAGTTAATTTTTGCATTGAAGCATACTTATGTGTGCGCTTTTCCTAAAATACAATACAGTGGACTCTCTATAACTCAATCACCCGCGGGGAATCAGAAATCGTTCGAGTTAAGGAGAGTTCGAGTAATAGAGAGTTTGGAAATTTAGCATGATTTTTCTCTTAAATTATGGAATGGAAACAAAATCGTTCTTCGTTCATGATAAAATCTCTACCTTGACATATCACAAACAAAATATGACATTCGAATCATTTAAAGTTCTAGATACATATCGGGAGGTTCGAGTTATAGAGAGGAAATACGCTAATGGACAAAAAGAATTGTTTGAGTTAAGGAGAGATTCGAGTTATAGAGGTTCGAGTTACAGAGAGTCCACAGTACCACGTTTATTGGAGGAAGCGGATTTGAGAAGCTAAAAATAACTGCAACTTCTAGATAATCGCTTCGCAATTTCGTAGATGTTTTAACGGTCGTTTGAGAAAATATCGATAAACCACCACTTGCTTCAAGCTGTTCAATTTCCTTCAAGGATCAGCTCGAAATAGCGTTTACCATTATTTGTTGTTACTAATCACATTGTTTTTTTTCGCAATTTTGTGAATATTTTCCAAATTATGAATCCAAAATTTAATTTGTATTTCGTTTATTTATGTTATTTTTTTTAACGAAACTCCCAGAACACTAATTAAGCATTATCATGAAGTCCTCGAGCCGGAGTTTTAGTGTATATAATTGCTCCCATTTATTTTCGATGAAATAAGGCGTTTATTTTATTGATAACCGCTCACTAAAACAACTTTGTGATAGCATGGTCTCGAATACAGAAGCTTTGTGTTAAGAGTCGAATGCCTTACCATTGCGCTATCGCCGGATGCAATAAAAACAATATTTATAATATCTGCATAAATTATTATTATTAAAGTGAATATTTATACAGGATAACTATTCCAGTACTAAATACTGTTATCATAAAGGTCCTGTTGAAATAAAAAGTACAGAGTGTCTTTCAAGACTTAAAACCTAAAAGATGTGAAGCTTGTATGGTTCTAAATTTTGGAAAAAACTACATAGAGCAGATTTTACGTGCAGATTATTACGAATTGACTATAAAACAAACAAACTTTTGTTTTTAACAAGAGGATCTGCTTCATGCTAAGTGCAAAAAACATTTCTTTCGTTAGGTAATTAGCGGAACAACCGCCATTCTAATTTTAAATTCACTTTTAAGGCTATTGTTTTCTCAGCACCAGTTGCTAATACTCTTTTTAAATTTAGATGATCGCTAAGTAATTCACTTATGATTACTTGGGCAAAATTGGGACAATAATTTTGAAATGTGTTTGCAATTTTTTTGATAATTGCAGCGATAAGGGACTTTACATAAGTGTCAAAGTCTTATCCCATCTAAATTTAGAATGAATAAACTGGATCGTAATCTACTTGCAATTTAAACCTTCAAAGTTAAAAATAAATTTTGTAAAGACATGGAAATAATTGTATATATATTATATATATAAATAATAGGACATTAATTGTTGTGAGGTAACCTCGTTGGTTTTTGTACTGTTCCTCGAGAAATCTCAGCAGTTTCGAAGCGGTCAAGTTGTAAGCTAAATTTAATTTCTATGCGGAACTGTAACGTGTAACTTATTGTTTCCCGGAAATCTCTCGTCACTCGGGAGTTCGTTGGTAGCTTGTCGTAGCGTTAAAGTGGATATGTAGGAAATAATATATCAACAATAGCAGGCATGTTTACTGTTACGGCAGATTGCTACTCTTCATCATTTCGATTTTATTTCTCCCTTATTTGTGTATACGTGGTATAATTATGTTCATATAATGTTATAAACTGGCATCTAAAACAAATATGAAATTATAACTACTTGACCTACTGCTTAATCAATGAGCATTATCTACTAGAAATGATTTTCCATTTCATTGGCTCCCGGAAATAAATCGTACTACGCGGATTTTACTGATAAGACTGTCAAAAATGTACAGTTAAGTTAAAAATAGAATTTGCTTTAAAGACGAGTTTAGCATTTCAATCGAATGGATAAGACGCTCTTTTCGATCCGAGATGCTTCATTGATAACTAAAAACGATGCTTTTTTATCGCTGTAAATCGCATAAACAAATGCAGATTTTATAGAACTCAAAAACTTGATACCGCTCAATCAACGCAGAGACTTGATACCGCTCAAACAACTTGTTTATTTTTAAAATGAATAAGCTTCCCTCGAATGTAAGCAACCCCGGGTGATAAAAGGGTTTCCTTTGAGAAACAAATACCTTTTAATTTCAACAGGAAGTCTACCATGGCAACAGCTTAGAAATAGAAGTATGACGCAATAGAGATTTGGAAAGGGGGCTAGATAACTGCGAACTGAAAAAATTAATAATCTCTTATCACCGGTTGTCTTGCTTGGATGTCAACTTTATTTGCGCATAAACCAGATAGTGGTTGTCCGGCATGACTGAAAGTATCATCATTCGTTTGACGTATTTGACATTTGCTCTTGAGAACATCAATTAACCCTGTTTTAAATATAGTCCAATCAACAAACAAAACGATAGGTTATCATATTGTCGTATATTATTGGCAGGTTTGAGATGAATTAGATGAATTTACCCTGAGATCGCGCTTATGCTAGGGTTTTTGGTAACTAATTCTTGTCGGTTGGGTCAACACTTCAAATTGACATAATTGGCATTATTAACAATACGATCTGAACGTCAAGAATGATACATGCTTTCTTTCTATGTGCGAGCGAATATAACAAATGTTTCAAGTTTCAATAAGAAGAGAGCAGCCAACACAAATGATCGTTATATTTGAAGCCATCGTTTCCATCGCAAAATGTTTGTGGTTCTGTGTTTTATTCCTATTAATTGTACATGGTTGCTTTAGATTTGAGTCAAACTTCTATTTTGATTGTCGAAATTATTTCTTTTAGAGAATCTCTCTAACAATCTGGCTGGCAGCTTCATGGAGCCTCAAACATGCGACGAACTCATACGCATTGTAAAGATAGCCCAAGCGTTAACGCCTATCATTATACAGACCATTCTCCCTGAAATATGCAGCCTAGTCGATCGCAAAAACCCAAATATTACAGCCGAGGAATTTCACTTTCATAATTTGTGCTGTAGCCCCATACCTACTATGATATTCAACACGACCTTCGAAGCCATGAACACCTCGACTGAAGGAGGCATGCTAGATGACGCTTGCCGTTACATGACCAAACACAGAATTCCAGACGATGAAGATTTCTTTCAGGAGTTCTGCAATATTAGTATGCCGAAGGATCCCGTAAAAAAACCTACCTATATTTTGCTGACCTACATTTTGCTTTCAATTTTGTCTCCGATCGGAATTCTAGCCAACATACTCATTCTAGCGACAGTCTACAAAGTGAAAAAATTACGAAATACGACCGGCCTCTTCATATGCAATCTGGCTGTAGCCGATTTGTTCGTGATCATCGAGGTGTTATCGTATTACACTTTATACCAGACAGGGCTAATCCAGAAAGCCGACGTGCGCGTTCACACCTACTTGTTTCCTTCGCTGGAAATTATGCTGGGATCTGCCTCCCTGCTTCACATCACCGCTGTAAGCATTGAGAGGGGAATAGCCGTTGCTCTACCTCTACGCTACCCACGCTACTTAAGCGAGCGGCGATCCAAAAGGCTAGTGATCGGTATTTGGGTGTATTGCGTTATTTTATTTTTTATAGGAATCTCACGTATATGGATAGTCGAAAAACTGTACGGTGACGTCATTTTTTATGTCGCTGTTGTTTGCAGTTTCTTTCTTCCTTGCGTTCTCGTAATGACGTCATACAGCGTAATTATGGTGTCCGCTTTGAAAAACATGAAAATGGAGAAAAGCATTAGAAAGGTGATTGCAGCGATCAGTATAATTGACGACAATCTGGCAAAGAATACGTCAATACGACCGGCCAGGTTTCGAGAGATTAAAATCACGTTTAACGTAATGACAATGACGGCGCCGTTTGTGTGTGGGTGGGGTTACTTCATGATTTGTAGCACTTATGAAATAACGACGGGCTATGTATTTAAAGGCTTTCAAAACTGGCTCATAATTTTTCTACCGTTTCTAGTGTCTTGTTTAAATCCCCTGACGTATATTTTATTCACGAGATCTTTGCGTAAAAATTCATTGGACATTCTAAGAAGATGCTTCAACACCTTCAAAGGAAACCGTGAAAGTATTTTCGGTAGTCTGTCTATAACAAGCCGACACCCAAGCAATGGTGGGAGTTTCATGAGAAATTCAACGGTGGGCACCGAAGAAAGACTGCCTTTATCTAATATTTAAACAATCAGAGAATTTTCTTTTCTTCTTATTATATATCATTTATTTTACATATAAATATATACATAGCTATACATAAAAATATATTTTAAATAAGGAGACAATGTAAATATGGATGTTTATTACTATGGATATTTCCAATATTTTTTAGCAAACACCAAAGCGTCAATTTAGAAAATCAATCTGAAAAAAATCAACGAGTATTTTTGTTATTAAATAAAACTGGCGCCAAATTCTACGACAGGAAATAAAGAGAACCGTTACAGGCACTGAAATCCGCAAGAAGTACGCACGATATTCTGTTAATCTTGGAAACAGTTGCTAGAAATAGGTTTAAAGTTCAATGTACGCAGTTTTTATTGGTTTTGCGGTTGAAATCACTTTCTTTCAAACACAACACCGCTAATAAAAATAAGATGGCTACTATTTTCTTTCAGAAATTAAAAATCGCACACAATTATTTGCATTTGTGTAACAATAGCCCGCAAACTGTTTAATGTGTATATAAATACATCGTGTGAACGTACAACTTATGTACGTAAGTGAAATTAGCGCCGTTGAAAACCGTATTATTTTCTTTGAAGGTAAAGCGTGGTATCTCTTTAATATCATCAGGCGCAACCGTTTGATTTATCTTCTTACCGCTAGTGACGGTAGATGGTATATGTGTCATTTGAATAAGCACGAAACGTGCGCTTGTTTACCGAAAGCATAAAGAATGTTACGCGAGGAACCTGGTATATTTGCTGATGGGGAATACCAACCACTCGATTTGTTGTCTTGAAAACTGCCGTCGGAAGCTCCGCTAATTGAGATTCTTGCGGTGGATGTCTTTCATACGTATTTAACTTCTTTCATTGAAACGTCTTCAGCGTACGGATTTATTGATATACGAGAATTCTAATTTTAGCACAGTTAGTCATGTCACAAAAATAACAGACAGTACATTTATCAATTAGCATTAAAATTAACTCGCGTGCAAACAACGATTTATTAGGTATTTATAACGGTCTTAAATTTCTTTTCATGTTCGCGAAGACAAAATCTTTCTGTCTCTATTTATTTTCAGCTTACTAAATATTCCAACGAAATTTTAATGTGAAAACCCAAACAAAACAATACGAGGGCATTGTGGGGCACGCGCAAATAGGGATACTAAAAATGGATAACTTTGCTTAAAAAACCTTCCTCAATCATCCGCATATAAACCTATAGGCTCATTATTGAATTTTACTCAATTGTCATTTTCTCGATTTAAAGATGTTCGCATTTATAAGCCCAATATTTTCATAAATTTCCAGAGTGTAGTATGTGTAAAATTAAATACAATTCAACTGATGTGCACTCTCAGTGTTGTATGCGAGGAACTACATAGTAGCGTAGAAAATATAAAATGCTATGAATTAATTAACATAACATTGCCCACTTATTCTATACATTATTTCGATAACCCTCTACATAGGAAGCTAAAGTTTGTAGTTTTCATCCAGGGTTAGCAGTATCTTTTTTATTCGTTTTTCCCTTCTTCACCAAGATAATCCGTTCTGCTTTTCTATTCGCTGTTGTTAGTCATTAACTTATACATTATAACAAGCTATGAGAAAGGATATCCTGTCCAGATTTGTTGTTGAAATAGATTTTCGATATGGCAATAAGCGTCTAAATTTAACAAAGAAGATGTCAACAATGACTAATAGAATGACGTAAATACTCAGAAAGAAAGAATAAATATTTGATGGAATTTGTTGAAACTCAAGTTATACAACCTCTTAACAAACAAAGACAATTAGTGTTTTATCAACTCTTACTTTTTTTTCTTTTTTTTTTTAGAAAGAAAATACACAAGAGAGGCAGGGCCTATGACTCAACAGAGCCCTGTGTATTGGGTCTATTTTTTCACCGGACCCTCGGAAATTTTGATGTTATATAAGGTCCAACCCTCTCTCAATTCTTACCTGGAAACATGAAACAAATCCTAGAAACTCCAGAATAAGCCACTTCACCGAGAAACAAACTGAGCGCAGTACTTCCAGAGATGTGGCAAGATTCGACCCGAGTGGGAGTCGAACCAGGGACCTCTTGATTCTGAGCGCAACGCTTAGACCACCGTGCCACTGCGGCTTTAAAACTATAATTGATGATTAACATATATTTTCGATTAAAAGTGTTCGGTCTCAACATATCATAACCTGTGCAAATTGCATTCATCAGTAACTGTGTATAACTGGGTCAGCTTTTTGGTCTTCTTTGGTTAGTATACATATTCTCTCATCAAGCTCCGTGACGGCTTGCCTGATATGATCGCGTATATAAATTGTTTGACGGAAAAACAGATTTTTGATTTTATGTTGATTTTCAAAAATATTTTTGCGTAAAATCTTCCTCACTTTAGCGTGAACATAGTCTATTGAAGTAAACCCTTCAATAGGGTTTATTATTGTGGTTAGAATTGTTGCGCGTGTTTGGTGTTTCTTGTGGCTCGCTTTGTGGGTCGAGTGTTTTAACAGTCTGAATAGATTAACAGTTATTTACAATAGCTAGGAATCAGTTTTGTGTAACCCTAATCCTAACCCTAACCCAATACTTTCGACCGCTTTACCTTCTGAAACCTTCCTACGGCCTTGAATATATTTATATTAAAAAAGAAGAATCGAATATTTATTACCAGAAATAGATTGTAAAATAATTGTTTTTATTGGTAAAACGTTTGTATGATGCTTGCTAGTTACATGATGACTAGTTTCTCAAATTTTTGGGAAATTTCTTTTATTTTATGCCAAATTTCGACTGAGAAAATGGTTTTTAAGGGAGATTCCATTGTAAAAATTATATTATTTGTTCATCCTTTAAGGATATGCTTTGCTTATTATTTAAATCGAGTTCAGTAATCCCATCTCTACTTTGATAAATTTGACTTTGAATTTACTTTGATTTTCGCACGAAATCAACATCAATTATTTGAATACCAATTGCCGTAAATGATCGATTAAACGCCCTCTTCCAATTAAACGCCCTTTTTGATTAAACGCCCCCGTGTGAAAATTGATTTGGTAAATAAACGCCCCTTTCGAATAAACGCCCCCCTTTTCTAAAAAGAGTGAATTTTAATGGCGAGGTTTTGAATAAACGGCCCTCACCGTAATAGCCATAGAATAGAAAGAAGTAATGCTTACTGTTTGGAAAATGCTATATTTATTTCCACTGGAAACTTTTTCATTCAAAATGGCTGTATTTCTCTTTGATTTCTAGCAGCTTGAAGCATAACACTAGCCATTTTTTCATACTCGCACCGAGCGACATATTTTCCAAGCCAAGATGATGATGATACTGACATTGAAATTTGAGTTTTAACAGTTGTAATATCATTTAACCGTCGTCTACTTGCATGTGACTCGTAAAATCATTTCAGAAAAAAAGTTGTGTTATCCAAATTTTTGCACTTTGAAATAAACGCCCCTCTTAGTTAAACGCCCCTTTTGGAATAAACGCTCCCCTAAAAGTTTCAATTTTTAAATAAACGCCCGGGGCGTTTAATCGATCATTTACAGTGTCTGGGATAAATTGCCTTCCCGGGTGTAGGATTGGCGACCCACAGACTGTATCAGCTACCGACAAAGAATTCCATGACGTCTACATACAGCACCAGGGTTAAAGGCCCTACTTACTCAGCTCTAAATTCAAATATTGTTTTCTATGAAACGTCGTATGACCAGCTTCTTCTCAACTCTTTTCATCTGTGAGGAGGTAGATGCAGGAATAACAAAAAAGTTCATAAAGTACAAAGGACGTGTTATCTATAGCACTTTCACGAAATTTATCAAGATCAGCAGGAGACATTGCTTTACCAGAAGAGCAACCAAAAACACGAGTATCATCACCCTGATTTAAATTATACCAACCTTATTTTTTAATGTAATTTCTTCATTCCTCAGTGATCGTAGTCTTAAGGTAGTTTTGGATGGTGAATCTTCAGACATGTTCCGCACTAATGTCGGAGTACCTCAGGGTTTCATCCTGGAGCCGGCACTTTTCCGTCTCTTTTTCAATGATCTTTCTGATTCCGTGTTATGTAAGCTTACATTGTATGCTGACGATTCAACACTCTGTTCCAGTTGCAAGCTGGCATCCTGGCCGTGCATCTCAGGATAGATTGGCTAATGGAAGTTGACTTCAATACTATCCTTAAGTGTGGTGAGAGATGGCTGGTAACCTTCAATGCAGGTAAGACAAGTTAAACTCTCTGGACAGATCTCGTAATCCTCCTATTTCCATGGACAGTAAAGTGCTGGAGGAAAGTGATACAATGAAACTTCTAGGTATTCTATTTACCTGTAAGCTTGACTGGGGACCTGACTTACAAAATCTGTCTCAAAGAAGGTTTCTGCACTACTGCGATGTGGCAACTTCCTATCTGCTGAGGTTATTTTGTATATGCCAATGATTAGACCTTGCATGGAGTATTGCTGCCTACTACGCTTGTTCCGATGAACTGACTGAGCTTGTGCTGCATCCTCGTGACATAAAGCGATGTACAAGGAGTGCTGTGGCCGGCCATGATTTCAGTGGAAGTTCTCTCATATCGGAGAGATTTCTATAAACATAACTGTTGACTTTGATAATAATTGTTTTTCAAAGTAATTCTGCTCATTTAAGTGGCAAATTTCAGCCTTGTGTGAAATGAACACTATATATAAAAAAAACTCCTTCGATGCAATCGAGTTTAAATCACTAATTCATTCACTTTTACTTGGAAAAAACTGTCGCGAGAAACCTTTTCTCCGAATTTTAATAAAAGATATTTGAAAGAACTTTTATTGAAGACTGGCCGGTCTGCCCGTGTTTTAAAAGACTATAAATTTTAATTTAATTTCCCCCCTATGACACTACTCTGGTGTCCCTGGAATATATATGGTCCGTCGGTGGTCCTCAATGGAGATTGATATAGAAAAAATCAAGAATGTGATTTTAGTTGAAAAAAACATATAACAAATGGAACGACGCTTGATGGCAGTAAATGTTTACCATTACGATAAATCGTTTTTGCTAAATGTATTGTTTGATCAGATGGTGCTATAAGTAAAAAATGGCCGCGCTCGATACTGGTGAGGAATTTTTGGTGGGTTATAAATAAAAACGTCTTATCTATAAAGTTATATTTCTTGCTGGAAACAAGTTTAACAAGAGTCTAAAGGGCCCAATTTACAATAAGCATCCGTAAAGAAAAAAAATAACTACACATTTTATAACATTTATGTTTAAATTCGTACAAACGTCTGATATCAATCAATCTATTGAGGCGTAACAAATCGATGTCATTATTTCTCGCCAATTCGAAAAGGTGTATATATATTAAATGAGACGAACAACACGAACACAAACACGCACATTTTACCTCTCGCAATATTATAGCACGACGCGACAGGTTGTTGTGCTATCTCCTTTATTACAAAAAAGTATTTTTAACTTGGAAGCATTTTAGATGAACCCATTAAAAGTAGGTAAGATCAATGGATAAATTTTGAATTGAATGCAGAGAATACGCCTTATTCTATATTACAGGTGTAAAGCCAACTGGGATTCAACAGGTTTGGCTTGCGAGTGCGCATGGTAGAGTTAGTTGACCGTTTCAACTTCTCTTCGAATGTGTAACGCTAAAATAAACAGTATAGATAGTGGTCTCAAGTTGCTGAAGCGGTATTATTGAATATTATAGGAGAACAAATACAGAACATCACGCGAGAATATAGAAAACATACGGAGGAGGGTGTCTGCAAAACATTCAAATTCAATCCAACAAATTCAAAGTTCACCAAGAAATTCTCTTCAAGGTCCCTTACATTCAGATTTAACACTCTGGATAAAAACCTGTTCATAACTAACTCACATTTCCCTTGGCAATGTTAGAAGCAGAAACAGAACAAATTTCTCTACCTTTTTTCATGCTCTATTCTTTTTCTTAGACTTTTTGAAGTCCGGCACTTCAGATTTTTTGCTGGCACCTGGGTAATCCATAGCCCTCAGGTCCGCCCCATACGTAGACATTCCCTGCTTTAAAACGAGATATGTATGATATTAAAGCTTTAAATACGAAAACAGAGTCAAAGGTCAGTGAAGTTGTTGATGCATAGAATAGCCTCTTAATTAGAAAGAAAATTACACTCTACGTGAAATTGTACCTCTCTCAGGGGAAGGAACATAGAAGAATGAGAATCAGGCATCATTGGGGAACCCCCCATTTGCTCTTGAGTGTCCGGATGACCCATAGCTGGTATTAGGGCACTTGGATCACCAGAATTTTGATCTTGCTGTCGCATACTTTCAATATCTGGGAAAAAATTATTAAAACTTACAAAGTAAAGATTTTCATGAAAAGCGTTTAAAGCAAAATCGAAAGAAAAAACATGTACATATACATAACATATATATATAATTTGCATAAATTTGCCCATTAACTCAAATATTAGTTATCAATTTGAGTTTAATTAGCTTTCAATTAGTAGAGCAATTGTATTTTCAGATTTTTGCTATTGAGAGTTCAAATCCTCTCAGCCTCATTAATACTATGCGGAAAATTACGGGTGTAGATGGTAGGTGTGGGGTCTGAAAAGGGGACATTTACACCTGTTGCCAACTTTACAGTTAATTCTACCATTTTTTAAAGCAAAACATAACAATGGATGTAAAGTTCAGATTAATAGATAAGATTAATAAGCACGATAATCATAACATATCACCAAACTCACTTTGCCTACCAAATCCTGGAAGTCCTCCTTCGTATCCTCCGGAAGGTTGATCAACACCATGATCGCTAAACTGTAACATTGATCCTCCATTCCCTTGCTCCATTGGTCCCATACCTCCCATGCCTTGCATACCTGACATTCCAGGGATCATTGGTCCTCCACCGCTAATATCCCCCGGTCCAGCACCCAATGAATTTAACCCCATATTACCACCAGGCACCCCTTGAGATGTTGGTATTCCAATAGCATGTCCCATTCCTGGTGGGCCGTGCATTGAGTCATCATTCATGCTAGCCATACTTGGGTCCAAGCTCAGTGGTGAACCATGTCCTCCAATGTCCCCGTGACCAGAAGATCCATGACCAAAGTCACTGAATCCACCAAAATTATTAAAACCACCACCACCGCCACTGCCATATGGTCCAGCGTGGTTACTAAAACCACTTATTGCATTTCCCAACCCACCATTGCCATACCCGGGTCCCATTCCATTCCCGGCCATAGGGAATCCTTCAGAATGTCCACCACCACCGCCCATGAACATGTCATGGCCCATCATACTCTCGTGACCACCACTTTCCATCCCACCTAAACCATGGCCAGCAAAGAAACCCCCTCCAAGACTGCCGTGATGACCATCAAATGTATCAGTGTGAGGAAGCCCCGAAAACTGTCCCCCACGCATGGGCAACCCTTCCATCATACCACTGTCATGCCCACCATACGAACCGCCACCATATCCACCAGGACCACCACCGCCATAAGACATTACATGAACAGGGTTATGAATAATCATAGTATGACCGCCACCATAACCACCACCATATGGGTTATTATGGTATCCCAAACCTCCTCGCATGATATGACCCATATGGTGACCACCATAATGTCCACCCCCTAATCCATAGCCGCCACCACCTATCCCTCCATGACCGTATCCAGAGCCACCATGGACTGGATAACCCATTCCTCCACCAAAGCCATATATAGGCATTCCTAAAATGAATCACAAGTTCTGAATAGCACGGATCAACACGATTGTTACAAACCTTTCTACCGCAACATTTTATTAATTGGAAAAGCTTCTAAGCTAACAGATCTGGTTTGCTTTGTAATCTTAGCGTGGATTTCTTATGTTTAATTATTCATGTTTTTGTTTTTTTAATCTCTGCGTAGTAGATCAATGATGGAATATCAAAGAAGGAAACAAGGGAAGTACCGTGCTACCAATAGGTTATATTTTATTTTTAATAAAAGTTAGCAAGAAATACAAACCTCCGTGGTAAGGATATCCACCGTGTCCTCCATAATTCATTGGATGTTCCAAAAATTGTCGTTTTGTACCAACCTTTTCGTGTTTTTTGCTTTTGGAGGAAATCGATCGACGTTCTATGCCTGTAAAAACAAAATAGAACAATTACTATCTATTTATCAATGGAAAAACACAAATTTTAGTTGAGAACTGAAACCTGACGAATGTTGATTTTTTCTTTTCTTGAGCTTATCATGGTGTTTAATCCCTTCATGTTTCTTGGTGCTCTCTGAAACCTCATGTTTATGGTGTGTTGTTCTGGGCGTGTGAGATTTGCTCCACGAGTATGGACCGCCATATTGATGGCCATAGTTTGCAGAAGGCCAGATATATCTAGAGAGTAATAAAATATAAATAAAGGTATTTGTTTTTCATAGCAACAAAGGTTTAATGACTGTGCATACACATACTTCGAAAACTTCAAGACTTTGTTTGTGGTATTATATTGAATGCATATTTATTTTAAATGATTGTAACTCTGTAATTGCAAATGTAACTTACCCAGCACCTAATGGATATCTGTCAGCAGCCGGTACGGGATACCTAAAAAGGTCAATTACGGTTACTAACTGGGTCATCCCATATCAAAACAGATGGTCATGATTTTTCACATTTTTACTATGAAATTTTTTTGAACATGGCCTTCCGGCTACCTTTATATGAGTTTATATAATTTCTAAAAATGTTTGCATAATTTCCAATTGGGTTTTAAGTTTTATGAATTAATACACAAACTTTTTGAATTGCAGACTTATTTCAAACTTACAATGTGCATGGCTTAGTTTAAACAAACATAACAAGCAATCTATAAGGATGGGATTAGCAAAATAGGATAGATAGATACTTTCTGATTTTGTGATGAGTATTAAACAGAGCAAATTTGTATGCAAAAAGAAAACTAATATTCGCGTGCTTACCGAATAGGTGGTACACCGGCAGGTTCCGAAACAACAGGTGTGTACGCAGGTGTGATTTGTCGTTTATCGCCAGACCCCTTTGGTGTGTGAATTTTCTTCAAGGCATTCAACTTTTTATTAGTTCGCTTTAAAGATGCTGACACCTCATGTACTAGTTTCTTGATCTCACTCATCTTCTACAGGAAAAGAATAACATTCAATAAAACAACATTAATAAGTACAAAGTGCATAGATGAGGATTGTCATGGACAGTTAATGATTCAAACTAGCTTCTTACTTGGGCAGACACATGCACGGCCGGGCCACGAGCTATCTCAGATTTACTTGTTTCAACTTCAACCTTTACATTAGGTGTGCCCACACCAACATGCACATGTCGTGGCTGGTACAAGTTCACATCACCACGTCCTAAGTTACTGTTGTATCGTGAAATATAACGTTTCCTGCCCTCGTGATCTTCGATCAAATTGTTTTGTGATGGTGTATGAATGAAATCTGACGTGGGATGGTCTAGGACTAGAGGATGGATGTCGGAATATTTTAGATTATCCAAATCCTAAAGCATGCAAATGTTTTTTTTTAAAAAACACCATAAAGGAAATGACGATGTGTGATGAATGTCTAATGCAACCAGTGAGAGTAAATATTTCAAATCTGAGCAAGTTTACTGACAATAAAAATAAACCTAGCCTATCAGCTTAATTGATTTAAGTGAAACAATTAAAATTGTACATCAAATGGCAACAAACTGGATGAAAATTCAAAAAGTTATTACTTATTAATTGGTTATTATTATTGAAAACACGATTGTGTGAAATTTTTAAAGAACAATGCTTACAATTGAAGAAAAAATACAAAAACACTTCACTTACCTGTGCCGGTATATCAATAGTCTCCGCTGAAATCATACGACTGGCTGGATGGATTGCAGGTGCGAATATCTCACCACGTTTGTGACCCATTTCTAAAGTTAACTCATAATTACATAGAACCTTTTTGAAACAAAACAAAAAGATACTTTCACGTGGACTATAGTAATTTATTATAATCTTATTTATAAAATTCTTCACCTTGCTGTTGTTGATATTCTTGTTCATTTGGATTGAAGGAACGATCATAACCTGTTTCATGTTCACCGCCATCATGTCCACCACCATAATCAGCCATTTCTCCATCTCCCCCATTAAAGTTGTTGTAACCATGAGGATGTTGACCCGCACCATGTCCTTCCCAGCCATGAGCATATCCCCCAGTGCCACCATATTCGCCAGGGATGCCTGAGATTCCAGATGACATTCCAGGAACACCTGGATGGCCCAATCCCATACCTCCAACATTATCACTGAATAAGGTACTAGCACCAAGAGATCCAATAAGCTGACGTTGTTTAGTCACATCCATCATAGCTTGCTCATCAGGCATGGCAATATCCTGTCGAGTTGTTCCTTTTACTTGTTTACTGGTGTGCCCTTTCTTTTTCTTAATTTTTGATTTGTAGGCAAAGTTTGAGTGAAACCCATCAAGCTCTAATCCTCCACCACCACCAATGCTTCCTCCATATCCATATTTCATTCCGTTAGGATTATTCATAAAGGACTGTTCAAGATGGGATAATCCATATGGATTTCTGATGGGTGGTCCTAAGATAGGAGGTCCATAACCATCACCCCTATACTCATCATTTACTGGTGAATTAGAAAAGTAGGGGTGCCCAACTCCATCACCTGGAAGTGGTTCTTCAGGTTCAAAATCACCACCACTTTCACCAAACATATGAGCATTACCAACATTCTCCCCATATGCGTGTGAGTTCATACCAGTAAAACTGTTAGGGCCCTCAACACGTTGATTTCCCCAACCAAGAGAACCGCCTTGAATGTTAGCCCCAGCGCCCCATCCATAATTTCCATTTAACCCTCCACCACCACCAACACCACCACCACCACCAAAACGATTTAATCGGTCACCAAGCATTCCTCCCAAATTGGCACCGGCCAGGTTGAATGTAGGTGCACCATTAAAATTACCTTGTAATCCTCCACTAAGTTGTCCATCATCGATACCATGATCGTTAACTCCAATTCCTGCACCAGGACTATCAGTGCAAACTGTGCTACTGTCAGGACATCCGACACCAACACCAAGTACACTTGGGCCTGCCGCAGGTCCATTTACACCATCAGCAACCTCACCAACAACTCTGTTTCCAATGGGCGGGTTCAAACCATCACATGCAGATGGACCAAGTCCATTGCAACCATTAGCACCGTTTTCAAAACCATCTACAATACCACCATTAGAAACAATATCTCCACCTAATCCATTGTTACTAAAACCAGCTGCTGTTCCATACCCACGACCACCAAATTCACCAAAATTACCAATCTCACCATTCATTCCTACCAGATGTTTTTTCTTAGCTTTCCTTTTACTTTTCTTTACGCTTGCTTTCTTTTGTGCTCTCTCTGTTGTTTTGGGAATAGAGTTTCGTCCAGCCCAGTATGAAGAAAATCCATGCTCATTATTTCTAAAGAAATGATTTGCACCCATACCTCCATAACCTCCATAACCTCCAAAGGAATTACCATGCCCATGACCATGATGTCCATGTCCCCCCATACCACCTGCCAAATTATATCCACTTATACCAGTATGTATTCCAGGTATTCCAGGAAATCCCATTCCCAGCCCACCCATTCCATCCCCAAACATTGATCCACCAGCCATACTACCAATGACTTGTCTTTGCGCACATTCTGTATCATCATCACTGCATGCAACATCCTTACTGACAACAGTTTGTCTCGTAACACCATTTACTGGTGTATGGGCAGCTTCAACAGCAGCACGAAGAGCTGATTTTGATATAGCTGGAAGTAGCATGTAATCACGGCATAGTAAATCACTCTTCTTATTTTTCTTTTTGTTTGTGTTTGATCTTTTTAAACTGTGATACCCTCCATTCATGTGGTTTCCACAACCCCAACTATAGCCGTATGCAAAATATGGGTAGTCACTGTTCCATATATGAGAAGGCCCCCAATGATGAGAATGTATCGGCTCACCATGCCCTACAGCTGGGTATGTCAGTATTTGCCTTGTTGTACTTTGTTCTTCTTCAGACTTTTCAAAAGGGGAAATAAAAAACATTTTAACCTTATCATCCTCGTCGCTTTTATTGTCTTCTTCTACATCTTTCGAAGGTTCATTGACAGAAGCAATTTCTTTTTCTGCTTTCTCATTGTTATTCTTATCCTCTAATTCTTTACTTTCTTCTACCTTTGCATCATCTTTTTCCTCTGTGTCTTCTTCTGAACCAGAACCTTCGTCGTCATTTTCATCATTATCTAAATCTTCTGCTTCTTCATTCTCTTCCCCTTTAGCAATTACGCTTTTAGTTTTTACAACGTCTTTATCTTCAACTTTTCTTTCATCTGTTATTTCAGGTTCTTTGGAAGTGTCATTTTCATTAACATTGGACGATGCAGCTGCGGTTATGTTTTGGTCTTGTTTTCCCGCTTCACTAGATTTTTCTGCAGCGTCAGCAGTTTTTAATTCTTGTGG
Source organism: Candelabrum cocksii (assembly GCA_963930725.1). Taxonomy (NCBI): domain Eukaryota; kingdom Metazoa; phylum Cnidaria; class Hydrozoa; order Anthoathecata; family Candelabridae; genus Candelabrum; species Candelabrum cocksii. Next base: position 18,651,575 of record OZ005664.1, read on the forward strand.
CGAGTTTCCCGCTTTTTCGCCTTCATTCGAGGGCACTGGTTTACTATTCACAATTTTTTGCTCGCTTGTTAAACGTTGCCCAATAGGAATGCTATCTAAAGTCTCTGTTTTTGGTTCTTCTACATTCTTCGCACTTTCCCCAGTTGTGGTATTAGTGTTTGTCGTATTAGAGATGTCATCTCTCGCTACCAGGGTATCTGGCTTTTCATTTTCATCATCGTCATCGTCATCAACTTCGTTATCATTTTCGTTGATAAAACTGTTGAGATGGCCAATGTCTTTAAGTACGTTTAAAATACCACGACTTTCTATGGCAGGCCTCGAGCTCACAAGAGCAAACAATGACAGTAAAAGCAATACTACCAAACCAACGGTTCTCATATCGATCTGCTTCCCAATCGAGTTCGCACTCAATTCTTACCGAATATGGTTCCCTACTAAAATCATGTAGAACAGCACTACGTAGTATTTATTTAATACATTATTCAGCTAAAAAAGGTTTTGCACCAATAAAGTTATTTTACCACGGAATTTAGCACTGTGTATGGTTTGGTAACTCACCTAATGAATAATTGATTTGCCTAGTTAAGCGTGTCAGTTAATATATGCGCAAAGTGCATTCTTCAATTATGTTGAAGGGTGGCACGATTCAACTTATTCTTCTTGAGCGGGCGCTACGCATGGCAGGAGAGCGTTTGTTCGACCAAACACAATTCATTTTTAATCTATGTTGTTCGCCTGTTAATTATTTAATTGGATTGTTTTCAAACAATGTTTCCAACACAATGAAAACCTCTGAAATGTTTATATTCAGTCGACGGATATTGTCTAGTTTGCAATGGACCTTTCTGGAGAGAGATTTCTACTTTAATCATGTGCGTTTATCTTGTTTCTAATATATTAAACTACATACAATCGTGACCTAGGTTAAAGTAAAATTATATTATTAGGTCGACGAAACTGAAATATTCGTTCATTCAAAATGGCGGTATTCAAATAGTCTTAAAACGAAGTTCATATTCATTCAATAATGGGTGTTATAATATATCCATCTTTATTAACGGATTTTTTTTGGGAATGTTCATAGAAAATAAACATAATTATTGTGTCTTTGGCTACATTTTACGTTTTTAAAAATCTATAAATTTAGGAAAGAGAATGGAGAAAGTTGTTCCTGTTTCATTCCCCCTCTGCTTTGTGAAAAGTGTCAATGAAAATATACGAGCTCAGTTTTAGTACAAAGAAAGAAGTATGAAAGTAATACATTGAGATATGAATCTTCCGTATATAATCATGCAAGTAACAAAACGTTTTCAGACTGGCGAATGCTCTGGCTTGCCAGTGAAAACCATTGAAGGGCGCACGCGAGTTTAATCATGCCAATCGTAAACGAACTTGCCCTTGCAAAAAAATAGTATCCGATTTTTTGGAAAGCAAAATGAAATAACATTTAAATTTAATGTGAATTTTCGAAATGCGTTTTTGCGTGATATTTTTATTGTTGGTTTTCTGTTTGGTGTTTGTCGAATCAGAGGACAACAAACAGGAAGAAAAAGATCCGTGGGATAAATCTACGGACAAATATTGGCATAATGGAGGCGGAATAAGCGGGTCGAAGCAAGGAGATGTTGATGTTACAGAGGAAACAGAGTCAGAAGTGCACACGCAAAAATCAAAAGTGGCAAAAAAGAAACCCAAGAAGAAGAAAGAAATTGGATTGTTAAAAGATGTGGATAAAGAAACAGTTGAACAATTTCACGAAGCCGAAGATGAACAGGTGAAAAAGAAAAGGAATTAAAAACTTTATATATTTTAATATTCCTGGTGTATTTTTTACTGAAAATGATAGTAATTTCTGGGAGTTGGATATTTTAGAAAATACGCGATTTGATTTATTTGTTTTAGAGTTTTGCAGTTCATAAGACATACATTCACTAGGAGGTCATGCAGCATTAACATATATATATTTTCTCTTGTATTGCAGTGGAAAAAATAAATTTTCTGGCAAAGATTTTTGTTATTTCCTATGGGTCTAGCTATAAGATCAAGGCTATATAAATAGATAAAAAAAATGAAAATAAATTGGAACCTATTGTCTGATAAAATTCTACTCTATTCTTAAAAAAATTAAGGTAGTAGGTTTCAGGATCTTGCTAATCTTTTTCAACATATATAGGACTACTTTCACACATCATTTTTCTTTAGGATTTTGTAGAAAGCCCAGAAGAATCATTTTCCTCCAATGAACATAATCCAAAAATCACCCAAAAACAACGCCTATCTAAAAAGACTCATTTCAATTTACATGGAGACTTTTATCCAGGTAGCTTGTGGCAGTACCCATATCCGTACTTCCATCCACAGTATGCACCAATAGCTCCTTGTGCATGTAAAGGTATTCCTTGATTTATCTTTCTCTCTCTATATATATTGTTTATTTTTGTTGATGCTGAAATGTAATAGGTTGGTGACATATAATACTGATGAGTCAAATGTTTTAATTTCTATACTTCAATTTTATCACAAGTTTACACAATAGGGCTGTTCCATTTTAAATCAACCAAAAATAAGGGTTATGTAACCCACACACTGCGCAAAATCATAATAAGTTTACATCCAAATTTCTCGAAAAAATTACTTGTACCTGACCATTTTCTTGTGTGAAGAATTCAAAATTCACAACTAAATAGTCATTACATGTCTTTTGGCTAAAAGGTAGTTCAATACGTCTGTAATTTGTGTTATTATTATTATTATTTTATTTTAAGTTATTATTTGTAAATTGTGTGCAAAATTTGGAGATGGTTACACCTTCCCCACGTAAAAGTTTTGGCCCTGAAAGTCATCTCATACAAATCATGAAAATTTTTCTGTACCTAAACTTTAATTGCAAATTTCACTATAAAGATATCATGACATTTGTATGACATATTGTAGATTTTGTGAATATATTTAAATGCTTCAATAAGGTATCCTCAGATAAATCTGTATTACATACTTGGCAGTTGTAACCTCTGGATTCGTACGTACAAATTCTATATCTTAAGCTGGAAATTGCTAGACCCCGTCTAAGCACATTCTCAATTTTTTTTATCTTTAATGAGTTTGGGATAGTAAACAGTATGGGCATATTCGAGGTGAGGCCTAACAAGCAGAAACTTTTGCGATATTCGCGAATTTTGGTCCAATTTGCGAAAGTTTATGTTTTCAAAAATTCTCGACTAAACGATTCGCGAAAGTTTATGCTCGCGAAAAAAATGTTTTTTTCTTTATTCGCGAAAGTTTATGCTCGCGAAATAAATCAAAACAAATTTTTTTTTCAAGATTTAAAGTATTTTCAGGTATTGTATTCTTCAAAACAAAAACATCTCAATATAAACAAATTTAAACTAAATTTAATCTAGTCTATTTGAATAATATCAACAACTTCTTCTGTGCTTCTTCTATCATTTGAGCGGTTTTGGTTTTGTGGTCTTGGTAAAGCAGGACCAAACATAGTTCTAATATCCATTTGTTTTGTGCGTTTTTTAGGATTCTTGTTTTTTTGAGAATTTTTTTTTTTGAGGATTTCTTATTTCTTCTTCCTCGATAGTAAAACACACATCATTTTCAGTGATGTCTGTAATGTAACAGCCCACAATTTCTTCATTTTTTGGTTCCTTGTATCGTTCTCTAACAAGTTCTATATATCGTTGGAGAGATTTGTACTGGGTTGTAAAGAAAGCACTAACTCGCATGTATATACATTTTTTTCTTGAAAATCCCTGCATTTAAAATATCAGTTTGCTCTTGATTCGTGAAAGTTTATGCTCGCGAAATTTTCTAAAATGGTTCATTCGCGAAAGTTTATGCTTGCGAAATAAATTTTTATGCCTCATTTGTGAAAGTTTATGCCAAAAATTTTGCGAATTTTGACACTCGCGAATGTTTGTACGCCTAAAGTATTTGTTTAGCTTTGTTTACTTGTGTTGTGGTTTGTTTCGAAAATTTTGGCTTTTATCGACAAAGACACCAAGATCACGTTCGTATTCTGTAGTGGAAAGTTTAATATATCTTCCTTGTTCGGTGTCGTACATTCTGTAAGAAATCTATGTGTTGTTGTAGCCTATATACATGGTCACACATTTATTGATGTTATCAATGAATGGCATCAACCATTTCTTTGCCTACTTCACTACTTTATTTGCTGACAGAACTCTTCAAAGTCATGAAAGACCATATATCACACTTTAACATCCCACAGGATATAGACATACTTCACAAGCATGTTCTGTCAGCAAATAAAAGGGCTAGGGTCGTGATGGTGGCATCAGGAAGGTCATTGATATAGATATCGAAGCAAAAATTGTACCCTGAAGAACACTGCTTAGAACGCATATTCATTCTGAAATTTTTCCATTAACAGTTGTACATGTTTCCTTTGGTTTAACAAGAAGTCTTTGATTGATTTCAAGATTGTTCTTATGATTCCACAGGGTTTAAGCTTTGTTTGGTTAGTAGGCGAGTGTTATACACAAGTGTCTTGGTCGAAATCCAATTTGGTGAGCACTATGAAGGTTGTTGTTTAACATATATTTAAGAATAGTATCTTTTCGTAGACTTTGGGTGTAACACATGTGAGGCTTATAGGATGGTGATGGATTATTCCGATAGGTGACATATGTTGAATATTAGTTAATGTGTTGAACTCTGATGTTAGTATGAGGTCAACAGTGTTGGGTTTTGGTTGTGTCTGGTGTGTGCTGGCTGGGATACATGTTGGTGTAGGAATGATTCTCTTATAGATTCAAGGAAGTTTTGGCTTTGTTAGGTAAAAAGATGTGTTATTCTATTATTAGAGGTTTTTCGATTTTCCTAGAATTATGATAAATTGTTGTTAAAGGAAATGAGGAAAGTGAACCTAATACATATAAATCATCATGAATCAAAGTAAATCACAGCTCTTAGGCCAGGGGTCGGCAACCTTTCAATGTTGCGGGCCAGTAAAGCAAATTTAAAACTGCCGGTGGGCCGGACACTGTTCACACAAATAAGTGCAGTCCTTTTCGCATTATCTCGTATCATCATCCTCCTCATCATCATCCTTTTAACGTCACTTTTCCATGCTTGCATGGGTTGGACGGTTTCAAAAGATGATTTTTTCCAATTATGGAGGTTTAATCATCTGATGGTTTACTGGTGCAGATGTTTTTACGGCTGGATGCCCTTCCTAACGCCAACTCCAGAAAGAGGAAAACAGTGGTGAGTTAACTCACGCAAGGTACCAACTTTGTATTTAAAACTCCGTGGCAGCTATGCATCAGGGGCATGGATGCTAATGCCCATGAGGTCAAAGATGTTATACGACCCGCATACCCGTAATTTCGGAAATATGGTTGCAGATATATTTTCTTTATAAAACTAATATTTTTAGGGGTATCCTACCTTAATTTGAGCAGCACTAAGCAGTGAAACTAGCTTTTGAAGTCATGGTACACACATGCGCCAATACCGGTGACTTGTATTGTTATTGCAAAATTATTTTATTACATCATAACGTGTGCAGTGAAGCAATTAAATATCATTCTATCAAGCAGAACGTAAATTTACTTATTTATCAAGTTTTACTGCTTCGCGGGCCGGATAGCGTGCTGGAGTACGCAAGTGTTCGCGGGCCAGATTAAAAAAGCTGACGGGCCGTAGGTTGCCGACCCTTGTTTTAGGCCATCACTAAACACTGCATCACTAGTGCTGCATTCACAACTATTTGGCACCAAGCAAGTGAGGCGGATCAGGTCTCTAGTTTTACGTCCTGTCTAATCCTTGATGTCATCTATCCAAATCTTCTTTGGGCGCCCTTGTGTCTGCTTTCCTTTCACTGTGCAGGATCGTATTTGCCAGGGTTTCTTTGGCTCTGGTCATATGTCCAAGCCATCTCAGTTTCCTCTTCTTAGCAACTGTCAAACAGGTTTTTGAGATGTCTTACATACTGGTTGACCATCCCTCTGACCTGGATGCTGGTGGTGTATGCCATGTAGTGGATGTTGAGTATCAGTTCAGCACGAATGCGTTGATGTGTTTCTCAATCTCACTGCTGCTCAACATGCGCGATTCTGCTGCATAGACCAACCAACGAGATTACCAAAGATCTTTTTACTTGGAGCTTTGACTGCATAGTGATGTTTTGATCACACCAAATCCTCTCCAGTCTTGCCAGGGCCGTTTGTAGAGTTGAGTCGAGGTAGTCGAAATTTCCACTTGTTCTAAATGGCAGTCCTTAATGCACACATCGATCTGCTCTTGACCACTCGGTATCATGGTTTTCGTTTTCTCTATGTTGATTTTTGTTTCTGCCACTGGTCTTGTCTACCTTTTAGGAGGGGTCAATCTAGTCCTTCAGTGAGCAGTGCAGGAGATCGCAGAGGATTCTAGTTCAATGAATGCCTCTGTCATGATGTCCTTGAGGAATATGTATAAGCCTTTATTTTTGTTTTTTGTTCAAATCACATGCATCATGCATCAAATTCTTTCTCAAAAATTATTTTTTCTCAAAGCGGTTTTGCATATTTCATTTTGCGGTTGCAATATTGGGGAATTCAAGCAACATACCTTTCAACCTATTAATTAAATCAGTAATTAAAGCACACCTATAAAATAAGTATCAAATTTATTTTTTTGTGATTTTCAGACAAAAAAGAAGACAAGGATGATGCAGAAGAAGATGACGATGTCTCAGATGAACTAGGAGTAGCTGTGCAACCTGTAGATATTATAAGAAAGTTTCCCAAAAAGAAAACTGGAAAAGCAAAGTCTAGGACCAATGTGCCTCTTTTTGATTCAACAGAAGATGACGATGAAATTCAATCACAAGGAATTGGAGCACTGGAAGCTGGATATAGAATTAGAGAACAAATAAGCAAAACACCACAAATGTTCTTTGAAAATTACCAGCCAAGTAGTGGGTGGGGTGGGCAACCATTCCCCATCCAGCAACAAGACAACAATGAATATCAATACCGTTGGATACCATATGTTCAGTAAGTTTTGCTATTTTCAAGCAGTTTGTCTCCTTTTTAAGCAATTATCTCGATTTTAGTAATATTATTTAAGTATCAAGTAAACCCCTAAAAAAGACAGTGCAAGTTTTACATCATTTTTATTAGATCTCGTAACAAAATTCACCATGGCAGTCGTCAATTGGTACCAACTCATTACTATGGTCCACCGACCGCTGGTTGGGGAGGTTTTCAACCAGGAAAAAGTGGAACTGGGTGGGGTGCACCCTACTGGTATAAGTAAGTGTACAGATTTGGTTGCGAAAATTTTTAGCATCTGGTTTTACGTTGCGAAGCCATTAAGACAGTTTTTTCTGCCTTGTATTTGCATAAGAAGTGATTTCAAAAGTAATATTTTCTGAAATAATTATTTAAATTTTGGTGTTTGACAGTATTTAAACGTCTGTGTAGAAAGCGTCACCATACCCATCATGCACCTCGACAATTGGTACCAACCCATTATTACGGTCCACCGAGTGCTGGATGGGGAGGTTTTCAACCGGGGAAAAGTGGGACCGGATGGGGAGCACCCTACTGGTATAAGTAAGTTAACTTTAATCAATTTCATTTTTTTCAATAATTGAGCAAGCACTCTCTTGAATGGTTTTTCAACAATCAGACAACTTGAATAAATTGTCCTTGATTGTGTTGAAACTTGTCTTGTTAGTTTTTACAAAGTCTTATAATGGTTTCCAAAAAGAACTGAAGATTTCTTCAAAAATAAAATTCATGTTTGCCCTAAAACCTGATTCAGTATTTTATCATCAAAACTATTTTACACAAATGAGATGAAAATGTTAAGATCGACCAATGTAACGTCACATGGCAGTTTAAGAATAAGGTTGCCTGAAAATATAGTTAGTTCATGGTCTTTTAAGGAATTTGTATAATTTCGTTAAAGTTAATGCTTTTTAAAGATTATTTAGCTCTGGATAAATATATAATAATAACAACCAGTAATTTTGTTCTACCTTTATTTCTCACTATATACGAATTATTTTATTTTTGTTTACTGTATTAAAATTGATGAGACTTTTGTAAACTAGATATTATATACTTTAATATGAACTCGAAACTTCCATAATAACTTCTTATATTTCTCCTCGAGAAGCTGTTTATTTCAAAACCATTTGTTACATTAAACTAAGTTAATGAATGTTTGATTGAAAGAAATTTACCTGTTTATGTAGGAAGCGTCACCATACCCATCATGCACCTCGGCAATTAGTACCAACCCATTATTACGGTCCCCCCAGTGCTGGTTGGGGAGGTTTTCAACCGGGGAAAAGTGGGACCGGATGGGGAGCACCCTACTGGTATAAGTAAGTGTACCTCTTGTATATTATTGAAAATAAAAATGTCATTGTAGTCAATTATTTATGCAGCAAAATGTTATTTTGTTTAATGTACTTCAAGGGAAGAAAATTTCTTTGGAAAATTTGCCTTTTTTACACAATAATTCGCAATTCTTTTTTATTTAGTCCATTGGATCTGTTAGTAGAGAGACATGGATACTGTTCTTAATGTTCTTTATTTGATTGCACAAAACTGTTGAAGAATAGTTATTTGAAAAATATTGCATTTCAGCAATTAAGGTTTATTAATCAATTAATTAATCAAGATTTCCACGGAAAATAAGAAAATTTTGGCAACCGACAAGTTAAACTCCCATCAACATTTCTTCCATTAAGCTATATTTAATAAATATATAATATATATATATTTAATAGCATTTATTTTCATTGAACGTAACACATTTTACGTGATACATAACATCAAAAACAAAGTAGATTTGAAGCAAGTTGCATTTCAAAGGTGTAAAAAGTTTTACACTCTCATTTTTAAAATTGAAAGCAGAGCTTTTACGAAAATGGCGACTACCATCAGTTTTAACCAAACGTTTTTACTTAATATTTCTTTTACAAAAATATACTCCTAAATTCTTTTCTATCTTGTTTGTATAATTCAGAAAGCGTCACCATACCCATCATGCACCTCGGCAATTGGTACCAACCCATTATTACGGTCCACCGAGTGCTGGTTGGGGAGGATTTCAACCGGGGAAAAGTGGGACCGGATGGGGAGCACCCTACTGGTATAAGTAAGTTACTTAAGATACGAAGAACCGGTTTTTACTCATCTTTTCTTGTACAGATCTCGTGTGGCAAACCCGAGGAAAGCTAAACATTCGAAACATGAGAAGGCTTCGCGAAAATTTGTGGTAGCTGGGGAAGGGGGTTTTGGTCAAGCACAACAGTTCAACAATGGTTGGGATCATGGGTATGGTAATGGTTATGGTTTGAGAACTGGTTCTGTGAATATCAACAACAAAATTTTCGCGAGTCAAGAAAACACCCACCCTGCTGTGCTAGCGCCTGAGCAATATTACACTGATAACATGCCATCGGGTGAAACTAATGCCGCTGGTGGAATGAACGATGCCTTACTCACGAACAATCGGCAGACCGCAGCAATGAATGGATTCACATTAAACGATATCGGTATCAACTCACGCTACAGTGGCAATAACGAATTCAATGCTCGGCCGGGTGATAACAAAGAATCGCTTGACTTTCTGGCATGGCATGGTCCGAACAGTCTTGGTGGGAAAGGATGGGCGGCCAACGGATGGTTGGGAGGAATGGGTGGATTAGATGAGGCCCCCCAGCATCCCAAAAAAATGTTGCATTCGCAGTTGATTTTACCGGGTCAAGGTATTGGTATCCCAACGTTTGGATTTGCGGGTGGAAACAATTTCGGAATCTTAGGCAACCGTTTCAACGGCATTTCTGGGTTGAGCGGTTTCGACGTTGGAAGTAAGCCTCTTCACAAAGTGTTAAGGGCTCAAAGCAGCTTCTTTAAACTGACACCGGACTTGTTTGCAAACGAATTCAAATCGAGGGTTCCTAAGAAAAAGTTCAGAGCTAAAAAAACTCACTTAGCCAAACGCAACATCAGTTATTAAAGCAAATAAGTCCGCCGCTCCTATGTTGTATATTCCGTATTCGCGTTGATTACGCATTGGTTCACAGAAATGTTTAGAGGCACGGGCACAATTGATAGGAACTGTATATAAACATATATTGTTGATATTCGCACTTCGAACGTCCAGCCATCTAATTAAATGCTTTTTAAACAAAAATTTTGTTCCAGTGGTATTAACATATAGAATTAATTTTTGCTGTAAACAGTTTTGTCCGGCAGAATAATTTCGTGCAATCATTGAAATTAAAACATTTGAAAAACTGTAATTCTTCCTTTCACCTTCCACTTCCAGATTTGTTTTTCTTAAACGCCTTTTTTATTTTTCGAAACCTTTTTATTCAACTGTTTTTTTTTTTTTAATTTATGCATTTCTGTGCAAATTACACCGGTAACAATGGATCCAAATGTTGTGTTATGTTTGCTTTTCCTTTGTTAACTTATACTGTAGCATACTAGTAATGAAGAATTTTAAAAACGAAACAGTTGTTTGCGGTTTGTTTTTCGCACATCTGATTTAGAAGTTGCTTGACGGTGGAAGAACCAAGAGGTACGACGGTCGAGTCTTGTCGCTTCTCTGGAAGTACTGCGCTCGTTTTGATTCTCGGTGAAGTGGTTTATTCTAGAGTTTCTAGGATTTGCTTTATGTTTCCGTGTTTAAAACTGAGAGGGAGTTTCGACATCTAAGTAACCCTATTCGAATTAGTGACGTTTGTGCCTTAAGCCATAAGAACATTTGTGCAGTTGTATTATATACGCGTCAGTTGTTGATCCTGTTGAGATAGAAGTGAACAGAGTTGTAAACGATCGGGCTTTACCATTTTGCGCTCCAACCCACTTCAGGCCACTCCCACTTATTTTCATTCATTTTTGATTGCTTAAGTTACATTTTAGCTTTATTATTTCTTCTTTATTTTGTTTTGTTTGACGATCAAAAGCATATTTAAAAAAATATATACTACTACTGGAGAATGATTCTGTACCAAAAGAACTTTTTTTTGTTAAAGGCACACACGTTTTTTATAAGCAACATCCAAGGGGTAAAAGAATGACATCGTCCTCATAGATTTAAAATGGATGTTTATTTTAATTATTTTTTTTTAACATAAGAACATTTTTTATGAACATATAAAATTACAAAGATATAAAAAATTTAAAATAGTTTTCGAATACACCAGTTCTTTATGTTGTGTATTAACCATACTAAAAATAAACATTAGTGATGGTTAAAATAATTAAATTATATCTGCTTCAATAGCATTAAGTTTAAAATCCTCCCCTAATGTTTTTTCTTCAAAGTTGTTTTCTCCATGGCGTTCTGGAACCTCGGACACACATAATTGCAGATTTCAAAGGAGAGTTTTGTTCTTATCCACGCGGTTATTGTGGCATAACTCTCGTATTTTTTATTTGCTAAATGACTAACAAATCGATTACTTTCATTACCCATTCCTCCATTCGTTCCGAAAACTAGAGGCGTGAAGGTGGCGTGTTCTATATCGATTACTCGCTTCAGGTATTCACGCTTTTTGGACATCTCATGTTCGCGAAAAATACTGGATGTGTCTCGATTTTTGTTTGATGCAGCGTTTACATGCGTGATACGTATGTCAAAAAATGCTGCTTGGCCGCATTGCCATCGCTCTTATTCGCGCTTTTCAGCTCGAAAGATTCGTTTTCAATGGGAAGCAAACTTTGTCCAGAAGATTAGTGAAGAGATCTTTCACCTTATCGTGTCGCTTCGAAACAAATCCACCCTTCTTGCAAGACAGGGCATGTTTTACGTCAAACTTCTCCCCACAAGCACAAAAACTTGGCAGGTGGTTCAGTGGGATGTTGTAACGGAGTCTAAGGGCATTAAGAAATTCCTCTTTGTTTAGATTAAACCTTGATCTAAAAGAGGGAGAGCATTAAGCCACAAACTTGCTCTCTTGTCTTTTACTTGATTAACAAGTATTGTTTTAGATTGTTTTATTGTTAGATTTATTTTATTTATTTTATATAGATTTATTTATTTTATATAGATTTATTTTATTTTGTTTTATTGTTAGATTTATTGTTTTAGATTGTTTTAGATTTCAGATTGTTTTAGATCATCATTAATACATGTTTCAACGTGCTTCACATTGTTATCTAGGGTGGTCTGCTTTAATTTATTGAGTTCTATTTGTGCCATTAGTAAGTTTTCATTATTTTTGAAATCAAAGAACATTTGTTGGTCAAATATTGCATCAACGTGTGGCTTTGTAATGAGAACGGATCCCGAGAATTGATTTTGTGCTTCAGTACTGAGTGACGTAATACCGAGCCCTCCTAAACGAGTAGGGAGTGAAAAAAGATCTCTAAGCGGTGATTAAAACGGGACATCAAGACCGAAAATGGCTGGAAGAAATCTTTCATTCAAAACCTCTTCAATGGGATGAACAAACTTTTCAAAACCATCGATCGTTCTTAAAAAATGGGTAAACTTGGATTTATACGTTTTTGTGTAAGCTTTATAGGCCGCTTGGAGTTGAGATATTGCTATTTCACTGAGTTTATGCAATTCGTTTACCCACGTATCGATCATGTCGGAACCGTATTCTTCCTTATATTCGTTCGTTCCTATAACTGCTCCAAGATGTCTTTTGCCGTGAATCGTGATTTTCACATTATGTCCGAAAAATTCTTCGGCTTTTGCCAGTAGATTTTCGGATTTGAGAATTAACCAGCTTTTTGAACCATTTATGTTATAACCGTAACCTGGCCCAGTTTCTATTAGATCTTTATACCAGCTATAGATATCTTTCAGTTCCCCCCCCCCCCCTCCTGCCGAAGCATCATCTGCAAGCCACACCTGCTTTATGTTTGGGTTTATTCCTTTTAAATAGTCTATCATAGTGATTGTGTTAAGCGAGTACCAAGGCATCGCCAGAGGATCTTCTTGGGTTGTACCCTCCTTTGATGCAAGTTCACTACCACCTGCTATAAAAAATCTTGAAGGGCTACGATAACAGTTTACAAAGTAATTCGAGATTATGGGACATGTTATTTGTGTGTTATGCAAAGCAACTGCTCGGTTCATACAGTTAAAAACATTAAATGCGTCAATTAATCAGTACGGCATCGCTGGAGTCGTCTTCAAATACCTTTCTCATTGCATGAATAGCTGCTTCTCCACCTGCGCCCTGACCGGCACATGTTTGCAAGGGTCCCGCGGCTTCCGTAATGTATGATTTTGCAAAACGACTGACAATCTTCCCAACAATTCTACGTAAGACCTCACTAACTCCTATTGGTCTTATCCCCGGGTTCTTATCTAATGGTATTAAACGTGATGCAGTGTAGGATTCTAGAAGACTGGGATGATAGGATTTCGTAAGGATATTCTTTGTAAAAGCAGCAATATCCTTTCGCAAAGATTTACCTGAGGTTTTAAAATTTTTCGAACAAAGAATTCTTCGGTAAATTTCCGCGTCCATTCCGGATGGTCCTGCTAAACTATTCGTGTGCATAGAAGCTTCTAGGACGCTTTGTTCATCATATTATGTCAAAAACATATTCTGGGACAAGGTCAATTGGTTTAAGGAAAGAAGGTTTAAGGACTCCTTTCGACAAATTGATGTCATTAAACTTTATTGCGGCAGAGAGCTTACCTTCCATCACTAACTTCGCAAATATACGTGAAGTGTTTTCCATGGGTTTTTTTGGAAGATATAAAACTGTTTTGAATTTGTTTTACTTCCTTCATAATCAAATCATCATTTCCGTTTTTCCAAAGCTCTAGACGTCTGGATAGACAAATCGAGTGGTCTTTAACTTTCGATTTGGGTGACGGTTTTTGAAGCATAAGATTCGGGAGTAACATGAAAGTTTTTAAAGCTATGGAATTCAAGTCGCTTTCAAAATTGAATTGTCTCTTCCACTAACAAAGTTCCTCTACGAAGAGTTTTCCTGTCTTTCCTGAGGGAATATTAAAGATATTTCTTCTAAATAGCACTATTTCGTTATAAATTGTTTCGATTTTTCGGAACAACTCATTGTGAGGGAAACCATTCCATAGTTTGGAGTTAACATTTCTCATATTTGTTGCTATGATCTTGATTTCTAGAAGATTTGGAATGTTTAAAGTCGGTATTTCAGGCAGTTTTCGAGGTGTTGGTGTTGAATTCGAGCAAAGTCTGGATGCTATGGGTGTGTTTACACTAGCCGGTTTATTATAGCCCGGTTCATCTGCATCGGATGTATTAACATTTGTTGATTTAATTTGTCTCTTCTTACATATGTTCATGTGGCGTTTTAAACCAGCAACAGATTTATAATTGCCTTTGCACATTAAACATGAATGTTCTGATAGTATTTTTAAATTAACCATTTTCCAACATGAATTAATTGTTTTCAGATGCTGGAGTTGTTAAAGAATTGTTAAGAAGTAATGTTAAACTAATTACTCCATGATCCTGATGCAATTCCCATTAAACTGATTATACTGATATTTTCCATTAAAGTAAGAGTTCTCCTTCCTTGGTAATGGAACGTTTAGAAGAACTAATTAAGTAAAACTTAAGTTAATAAACTGATGGTTACCAAGGAAATATCGATCAAGAAGCATCAAAACTTTTGCAGCATGTAGATGTACTGTTCAATCAACGAATACAATTAAAATAATTTCTCCAATAAGTAATTTAAAAGCAATACACTTATCAATTTAAACTTCTGAATCTTAAAGAGAAAACACCATAAGTTTGAGTGAAACACCATAAACACTCTCTCCTTCCTCCCAAGGATGTCTCCTTTCTCCAAAAGGATGTTCATTCAAGTTATATTCGGCTAAAAAAATTTGGAACATTTACCCGAAATAATAAAGCTAAAATGTAACTTAATGAATCAAAAATGAATGAAAATAAGTGGGAGTGGCCTGGAGTGAGTTGGAGTAGCCTGGAGTGGGTTGGAGCGCAAAATGGTAAAGCCCTAAACGATCTAGTAGACAAGCAAGGCTGTAACAGCAGATGTGAAGTTTCGTGGAGGTAAGTAGAGGGTTGGAAAGAAAAGACACTAGTAGTATGCCCACGAGTATGCAGATGCAACGCAAGAATCAGTGGTGGTTAATAAATTTTATTACTGATCAAAGTCAAGTGTCTAGACATGTTCAGCCACGATCTAAAATTATGAAAGTCGCAGCAGATAGCTACAGAAGAAATCACAAGAAAGTTTGGTAATGCAGAAAATATGAAGTGGCATGCTACCTATAGGGAATGTTGCATAAGATCTTCGCCTACTAACTATGACAGCAAGTGGGGTGGTTTTGTACCTAGACAAAGTTGTTAACTCTAGGAAAACCTACAAGTTTGTTGAGAAAGATGAAAAATCTCACGGCACATGGATTTCACAGTCAGGGAGCGGTCTTGATAAACCAATGCACAATGCAGGTTATGTCAATCAAAATTAGGCCCTGGGGAAATGTACCTTCTCCTACGTAACCTACGAGTTCTTCTAATTTGACTTCCTTCTAGGTCAACTTCTCTTAATATATTCATAACAGTGTCTCTTGTTATCAAAAGTCCATGTCTAGTTCGTAAAGAATGTCAAAGTCCACGATAACCACGCAGTGATGATGGGCCCCGTGTTTCAGATTCAATTAAATTTCTTAAATAATTTTAATCGAGTTGAGTGTTTTTTCTTCGCAGTCCATAAGCTTTTAGTATTCGTTTGAGTGTTCGAACGCTCAAGTGAATATCATGATACAATCGAAGAAATTGATGAAACATTACCTACTTTAAGGAAAGAAACTTTCGCGAATCAAAAACTCCCAACCTGACCTGAAGTTTGATTGAAAAAGAAGAAGAATAAGGTTGCTGACACTAAAATTAAGGTAGCGAGGTGCAAAGACGACAAGGGTGCTGTTTCAAAAGCAGACGGAAAGAAACAAACTTGACAAAGGAAATGTTTCTAATGAAGCAATATGCATTGACTAAGATACGATAAAACATTTATCAGTAATAATAGTTGTTGCTGCTATATCGGGTTCTTGTTCATAAGATCATGAGTGTTAACCCTTTGTAAAAATGATGTCTAAGAATACAAAGAGCACTTGTGTTGAATTCGGTTACTACTTGGTTCTTATTAGCATTTGAAAAGTATAAAAATAAAGGACAACGGTGTGATCATTTTTCTGCGTAGATATTACCTGATCAGATGTCGTATTTCCACGCGGGACGCGTAAACGCTCTAAAGACGCGCAGTGAAAATATGGCATCTGACAACTTGAAGCAGTTTCTTTGATCTTTTCTATATACCGGTTTCTGAGATAAAACAAAACTGACTACCTTAAGGACATAAATTAATGCTGGTATAAAAGAATGTGGTCCAAAAAAGTGGATTTTGCGACATAAATGTTTGCGATTTCGTTCTTTTCCATAAATTTTGCGGCATTAATTTTTGCGATTTCAGGTTCGGGGATAGACAATAATAATGTGATAAAGTTTATGGACATGAAAGTTTGTTACCACACCAAAAGCACAATTACAATAATTTTTCGCGAAAATACGACTCATCTTCTTTTAACATTTCGAATATGTTTCTTTTGCTATTGTTATCCATTATCATACGTTCGCTATTGTCATCTGTTTCACCATCGGGCTTCCACTCATCTTCCCAATCTGACTGGAAGCTTTCTTTCGGCGTCACAAAATTTTCAATGTTTATACCACCAGTTATAACTGCGGCTTCGAATCTCCACGTCTCCTCATCCAGTGGATCGACATGGTGAAATGGGTCCAAATTTGGCAGCCATAATTCAGATAACCGATCCTTTTTTCTGAAGAAAAATATTGTTACGGGCAGCAGTTCTTCCAAACAGAAATCAGATGCAATCATTGAAATTTCAGATTCCGAATAAATAAGTGTTGACTTCAATCATTCTTTCTTTACTGCTCCCCGCCAAAAATCAAAAACTTTGCATTCACTAATGTACACCATTAAAAAAATTTTTTTTTTACATTTTGCGACAAAAATTTTTGCGTTTAGCTACAAATCTTTATATTTTGCGACATAAATGTTTGCGGTTTGGGTACCGCCCTGATCGTTTGCGACATTTAATTTTGCGACTTTAGGCCTAATTCGCAAACATTTATGACGCAAACTTTTATGGCGTATTCTTTTATACCAGCATTAATTTATGTCCTTAAGGTATGAGATAAATTTGCAGAAAATGGTGTTTTGTCATTGAACCAATGAAATTTGTCTTAGAATTGTATAAAGGCTTTACTATAAAGGCTATTTGTTAACTCCTGTTCATGTCTTTTAGTTTTTAACCAACAATAAATGTGTAAAGAACAATGAGAACTTTCTTTCTTAACTCTTTGCTGGCATTGACCATGACGAGAAAGATGGTTGTGAAGAAAGTGATGATGACGAAGATGATGACAACGAACGGCTTGCTTAGATGAAGAATAGCAAATATAAGTGTTGGTAAGAAATATTCTAAAGATTGTCAATATTTAAATCCCTAACATGTTAACAAAATAAATGAGAATGACCATTTTCCTTTTTCAGATTTCAATTGATGAAAGAGCAATTGGCCAGCGGCAAAAAGTCACTCAATTTATTTATAGCTTCTTCTGGTGTATTTTGTAAAAATTTTGTAATATCAAACTCAATCTTGATTATTGCTTTCTTATTTTGATCTAAATATCAGGTTAAAAAAAGGGATTGGGGCAAGTAAGCTGGTTGAATCCACTAAAAATTTGGTAAGCTGTTATATTTTTGTAATTCATAGGCTCATCAGAAACTTTGTGAAAAGTTTCATTCATATAACTTATGGGGTGGATAAAGAGCAAAATTGGGCATTTTTGGGCCAAGTAAAGCAACCTAATAAATCTTGAAATATACGTAATCAGTGTTAATTTTGAATCATCTATATTTACAGTAATTTTTTATCTAAAACCTATAAGTTAACATGAAATAGGCAAAAAACTTCCGCTATACCAAAAAACGTTTGGTTTAGGCAATGGATAGGAATTGGGACGAGTAAGCTGGGGGAACCCTCTTGAGATTTATGGTCATTAGATACTTTGTGAAAAGTTTCATTCATGTAACTTATGGGGTGGATAAAAAGCAAAATTGGGTATTTTTGGATCAAGTAAGCTGATTGACAACCCCAAAAATATTAGTAAGCTTTTGTGTTTATATAATCCCAACATAGGTAGGTACGTTTTTCCAAAGTTTCATTCATGTAACTTATGGGGTGATTGAAATGCAATTTTGGGGAAATTAAATTGGGTCTAAAAACCGGATCCACCAGAGTTGAACCAGCTGACCTCCAGATATCCTCTATATTTAGTTAAACAAATAACTTAAAGGTATTCAAGCTTTTGTAACTTCTGGGGTGGAATCATCCGTAGCTATCTCCCAGACTAAGACTTCTATCTGTGCAGAAACATGCGTGTAGAATTATAAAGAAAAAACCAAAATGGAACATGCTTTACCCTTATTGCGCGAAATAAATATTTTAACGATTTACGATATTAATATTTACCAACATCTTATATTTATGTACCGCTTCAAAACTGACAATTTACCTGTCAATTTTAACCACATCTTTTGTAGAATATCAAACGACAAATATAACCTTAGATCTCACGGATTATTTAATTTTAACAGTATATCATTTCAAAAGAAGAAATGTGAATTTTGCATATTACATATTACATTACATTACATCTCATTTAGAATAATACTAAAGAACGCAAATAATATAACCTTTTTCAAATCTCCAACAAAGAAAAAACATTTTATTAAAATATAAGTAATTCTTTGTCTTTTTTTACGTTGATAATATTTAGTTGACCCAGAATTATATACATTACATATTGTATAATATGGGAAATTGCTACAGTTGATAAACAACAGTGGGTTTTATGAAAAGGATTGACTGACTTGTCAGCAAGGCCTTCTTTAAATCCACGCCAATAATTTCCTACACTGTACTTTATACGAGTTTAGTTACAATTTCTTTATTATAACATTTTACATATTTATATACTAACAAACTGTTCATTGTACATTTCTATTGGTAAAAAAATCTTATTTAACACGGCAATTGAGTAGAAAACATTCTATTTTCTCGTTTTAATTTGTTAATGATGGTAATAATTTTTTTCAATAAAGTCATAAATTTGATTTATCTATTTGAAATCCAATAGTGTAGTTAATTATAGTGTCTAGCGTAAGTACCCACGGCGTTGTCCGCGACAATGAACATTTTTTAAGTAAGATAAAAGCAATGTATACAAATTTCCAAATAAGTGACGCGTAAACAATAATATTTTTTACTCGCTCTCTATCAAATCAATAGCATAGCATTGATTGAAAGTGTTTCTGTCAAATTTAAAAACTTCTTTCATCCATGAGTAATATTCAAGGGAGAACACTTAGAAATTATTTTACTTATTATTATTTACTAACTGCATAACCTTTATCTTTGTCATAAAACCAATGTTCTTTTCAAACCTTATTAAAATATAACTAATTTTTTTTACGTTGATAATTGACAATCATGTTTAAACCAATGGTTCTCTAGTAATAAATTATCAGTCAATACAAAAAAAACTAAATATACTTTGTTCCATCCGTTTCGTGGAAAAAACTTAATACCGCTTGATCTTCCTTTACTGTCTTTAAACTCGGTTGCAATAAGTCGAGAAACTTCAATTAACTCAATTAATTCAACTTAACTTGGAAAAATCATATTTCCATGATTGAAAATAAAATTGCCAAAAGTATAGGGATTTTATATAGAGCTAGGTTTTATTTGGATAAACGTTGTTTAAAGGACGTGTATTTTTCTTTTGTTCATAATCATTTAAGTTATATAAATATTGCATGGGCAAGCACGCATAAATCAAAATTATATAATGTATTTGTATCGTCAGCAAAAACGAGCATCGAGAATAATTTTTAATTGTGAAAGAAGGTTTGCGCATGCCAAATCATTACTGAGCCAACTTAATGCTTTAAATATCTTTCAACTCAATATTTACCATAATTTAATATTTGTCTTCAAACTAAGTAAAGGTTTGGTGCCAGAAGTCTTTACAAACAAATGTAACTTGCGCTCATCAAAAAGCTTGTTATATAGTACAAGTCTAAGGAAGAGTAAACTTGGCTTATTTTCTTTTTCATACAGAGCTCCCTTTCTACGGAATAATTTTATTTCTTTAAAAGTGAGGGAAATTACTACCCGTTTGCAATTTAAGAAGACTATAAAGTCTCTTCTTCTTGAACATGATAATGAACAAGAATTTTTTTTAAATTTTTGTTGTTTTTCTCATTCTCCTTTTCTTTTTTCTTTTTGTTTTTTACTGTTATATATTATACAACGCTGAAATTATATCAGAAAATGTAAATAATATTTGCGTTTATACTTCTGAAATTGTTGTAGTACGTACATACACATATATAATTTTCGTAAATCTTTGCATAACTTGAAATAAGGTACTCTATGATAAAACTTCTTAAAGTTTTCTTTGAGTTTCCTGCCGACTTAATACATTCAAAAAACATTAAATAAATGTGTATATATTTGTTGTATATGTATATATTTGGATAAATTTCCATTGTAACTTTTGTTGTTTTGGCGAAATTATTAAATAAAAAAAAAAACAATTAAATTATGATCAGCACTGAATGGATGTACTTGTAGTTGCAATGTACTTGCATACCTATGAGAAAGAAACTACGTCGGTCAGCAATATTATGTGTGAGAGGAACACGGAATGGATCTCGAGTTACAACAGAAGACACAGGCGACATTGAACTTTAGAATTGTGAACCGGAACACATCGAAGAATATTATTGAATTTTGTTACTTTGTTATTGTTGATGTTATTTAATGCTGTTTCAATTAATAGGCAACCCAAAGTGATTATTGATCTTTTATTAAGCCTTGCGGTAATCGTAAATGACGTGTCCAGTCAAATGTTAAAATCAATTGACTTTTTGTCGGAAACCTTACCCAGCGGGCACACGAACGTACAAAAGACGTCTAAAAAACGTCCAGGACGGGACGTCCGTTTTTGGTCTTAAAATGGTACCATACGGGAACCGTTTCGGATGTCCGTTTATGACGTCTTTTTCACGTCCGATAAAAACGCCTGTTTAGGACGTCTTTTTGGTTTCCGTATAGTACCATTTTGAAACTTTTTCAACTGTTTTCCAAACGTTTTTTGAACGATTGCTAAATTGTTTTCTAGAAGTTATAAAGCCACGGACATGCGATGATTTAAATCACTGTAAAGGAATTCTCATTTCATCCCCATTCCAAAGTTTCGTAACGTTTCCCATGTATTCACAACTTTGATAGAATTTGACTTAACAACAAGCTCGTCAAATATTTCGATACCATCCTCTACATTCACTTCATCACCTTCCAACTGAACTGACTCTAGAATTCCTTTGTCGGTTGTTGGGGCGTCTGTCGTTATAAGACTTCATTCAATATCAACAACTTCCGTGGCGGTTAATACCTCAGGAAATAAATATAGATTACTTTCACCTTTTCATAATGTTTTTTGTACCAGCGCACATATAAAATAATAACGACAAAGATCAGACAGATACCACGTTACTAATATAGAAAATATTCATGACAAAACGACTTCTTGTTTTGAGTTATGCAACAAAACATTCCACGTTAGTAATGCATTTCAAAAACACGTGCGCAATCCGCCAATCACAATGATATATAAGCCTTTAGTTGAGGCAAAAAAAAAGAAGATTAACTTTCACAATTGTTTGGCCGATCAAAGACACACTCACTTGACAGACGCTTCGCGTTTACATATTATTGGTCAAGAACAGTTTCCAGACAGCAATTATTGATTGTCACAGGCGTCGTATCTCAAATCTTATATGGCTTACCTTATATACTTTTATCATTGCGATGAATTAGTAACAATATAGGACAAGGTTAAAGGTAAGTGGAATTTCTGAACGCGATTCAGTGTTTATTTATTTAATTTTCGTTTTTAAATCGATCCCGAAGAGATTGTAAACAATGCCACATTTCTTTCTTGAACTTCGAAACAGCATATATATGGAGTATAGATCATACATGCCAACTCTCCCGATTTCGGCGGGAGACTCCCAATTGTTACACTATTTTTTTTCTCCCGCCCGATTAAACAAAATACTTTCAAATCTCTCGATTTTGATAATTCTTTCCACACAAGAGAAAAAAACCAAATAATAATTCAAAACAACATGTTTCTGACTCAAAGTAATGTATAAATTATTAAATTGGTTGAATTATATTTTTATTATGAATTTGGTTGAAATATCCTAGAGTAAATTGCCTAAATATTATAAAAAATAGTGCGGCTTAAATCACATTTCAGACCATTTGCTCAGCTCAAAATTCCGGGCTACACCCCTGGATCCTGCTGGGAGGCTTACAAACTCCCAGCTGAATTTTAACTCGCTTCGCTCGTTTTTGCTCGCTACGCTCGCCTATAAATACACTCCGGCGTCCCTGAAACCCCCAGCCTTTTTAAATTTGCATTTTTGATAAATATTTTGATATCCGGGAGAAAATTGTCAAAACAAAACATGTAAGTGACAATGGAAAGTCAGCTTCACACTGGAAATAACAAGCTTATTGTTGTCAGACGTTTGAAATAATATTCGTCATAAAAGATTGCTAGGTATGATTAGATTTTATTTAAATATTGCAGACTGAATCGAGTGTACAATATAAGATGATTCATCGCGAATCAGTAAAAATAGAAATATGATCGCCGATTTAGCAAATGACAGATTACGAAGTCGTATTGTGTTATAATCGGCAGGATCAAAACCGTCTTTATAAGAAACGTGCGCACGTGTTTTTATTATTTGAACACGGGTTTCACGTTAAAAGACATTGATGTGAAATAACATCAAGTCGATAATTTTCTTAGCTCATTTTGTTTATTTTTGGTGTATTGTTAGTTGCGTTAGTGTGGATTAGATGCGCAAATCATTCAAGCCTTTTTTCATGTCGTTCATGAATGTTCTCTTGTCTTGTTCTAAAAGATTTGCCGTGTAACAAATTTACAAGTATTAAATGTCTCAATAACTGAAAGGCCGTAGCAGTAAAGAGCTTAGTATTTCACATTGCGATGTTTATTTTTGAAATCAATAAGGGAAACTATGAAGCCGAAAAAACAACATGATATTGAAAATCCAGGTGTCTGGGAAAATTGCTCGATCTTTTACGAAAAAGAATTATGATGATAGCGAAATCAAAATTGTAACAGCATGGAATCGGTACTTTAACAAATCATTGTATTTATTCTTAGAGTTGTTTACCAGCCAAATTGTTGAAGCAGGAAATGCCTAAAATGTTAACTTTGTATTCGTATAGATACAGCTCAGGCATACTTGCTTCGCGAGAGTAAATAGATTTTTTTTCCGGGACGACATAAACCATGTAACGTCAAATATATATACAACTTTTTCAGATTATCAGAATTTTGTAATAATAACATTGTTGTTTTTGTATATAGTTGTGTTTGTTACTCCAATTGCGTAATGTTTGCCATTACGTTGGACTGTTCCATGTCTGATAGATCATGGTCTCTCCTGAACGATCTTGAGCCTCTTATGCATAGCAAGATCGTAACAGCGAAAACGAAATTTTTGTCCTGATGGAATTTGATGCTGTTGACTGCGAAACATTCCTCTTCTCCGAAATCATTTGTGCCAGTCGTTTGTAAAAAGTTTTGCACTCTCTTCCCATTCCACCGTTTGTTGAAAAAACCGAGGGCGTGAATGTTCCGTTCTCGATCTCAAGTACACGTTCGTTGTACGCACGCTTTTTCCTCTTCATTTCTCTTGAAGCATTTCTGTATTAACAGACCCCTGTAATTCAGAGCGCTAAAGTCAAATACCCGTATGTCTAAAAATACCCTTTGACCAGGAGTCCAGAATCCAGTCGACGAATCCGCCCTTTTTACAAGAAAGTGCATGCGCAATATCGAATTTCCTTCCGCATACGCAGTCAGCAGGAAGTCTTGAGATGAACCAATTGTATCTTATTCGTAATGCATCCCAAAACTGCTCTTTGTTTAAGTCGTATCCAAGATCTTTCAATGGTAGACTAGTGAGCCAGTTCGATGCACCACTCTTCTTGTTGGCATCGTTTAACCTTTTTGTTTCTTCATCCATTCTCCTGCGAAGTTCCTCCAGCTTTTCGTTGTTCTTTTGACGGTGTTCATTTTTTACCTGCTGTCGAGTCTTTCCTTCCACGATTACCACTCTTTTCATAATGTCGTTTAGTAGAGTAAATAGATTACCATATTTTCTCTAACTAACGCTGTCATCTAATAAACGTCACCCTCTAATAAACTATGCACAATTAAATGTCAACTATCGACGTTCTGGTAATCAGTAGCATGTTCCTTCAATAGGAATGATAAGTGTGACGTGAACAAATTTGTGGGGCACGATACGACTATCCAAACTTCGTTTGTCAGTTGGCACTCGACCCTCACAGGCCCCCTTATTAAGTCGCTTGTTCATTTTCTGAATTTTTAGTTACTCAAGAATCATTTTTTCCAAGTTTAATTCTGTAGGGTTTAACTTATGTTTTATATCCATAAATTTGCTCAAGGTGATACTATACTATAACTTAGTGATTTGCACAAGGTGATACTATACTATAACTTAGTGATTTGCTCAAGGTGATACTATACTATAACTTAGTGATCTTTGTTGCACAAAGTGTAATAAGATTTGTAAAGAAATCAAGCACTTTTTTATTTTTAATAAAGTTTCAATTACATTAAAACATTTTTTTTTTTCATTTGGCAACTTTTTCTCGTTCTAAATTGTGAACTTAATTGCTCCCACTAAACCCCTGAAGTAAATGAGACAGGAATGTTGCTTTCCAAGAGTTATAAAAACGTCTATATATATCTATATAACGGAGTTCCTGTCTTATTTCTAACTAAATTCACACTTCTGAATACAATTTTTAAAATGGCACGATAAAATGCACGCTGTTGAAGACGGAAATTAAATGCTTCAACAATCTAAGTTTTAAAATAAATTTAAAAAGGGAAATTTAAGCGGATAAAAGATATTTGAAATTGTTTTTAAAGGTTTAAACACGCAAATTTTCACGGGTACACGCGCATATAGATCTGTATGCAGACACAAAAAGGCAAGTTGATAGAGTTATTTTCTATTAGGTAACGAATGCATTTATACATCAATAGTAATAGCAAAAGCAGAGATCGATTGAGACAACAGAGATCTCGCCTAACCAGGAAACATATTTTCCCGTATGAACATAAATTCCTCGGTAAACAGGGAATATTTTTTGCTGTGTCAGCGCAAGTTTAAAAACAAGTGTAAAAATGGTTGCTAGCGAAGGTAAATCAAAAGAAAAATGTCAACAAATCGTTAAAAAAAAAATACTTTCAATGGAATTGGTTTGGTTAATTTTCCATAAAACTGCTATTCCCTGCAATTTAACTAGCGAAGAGGTAAGTTCTGCTAAGTTAGCTACAATTAAACCGATCAAATATATCTTACAGCAGCCATAATTGTTTTTAAAATTTCCTGCAAAATTGGTCACGTGCTTGCCGAGCGAACAACCTCCAAGTCCAAAATTAGGCAATCGAGGCTCGGATGTAAAGACAACAGTACTGGAGCCAGACTTTCGTATGTTTCTAAAAAAAGTGTAAGTTTTAAAAATTTGATTATTTTCTTTTATATCTAGAATTTACAGTGAGAATTCATTACGCTGTCCATTTGATAATTTCCTAATCCTAACCCTTACATATAGAAATATAATATCCGCTGTCGGAACTCTAACCACAGCGTAAATGATATCTAGCTACAAATTCTTGTTTTGTTGTTAACATTAACCCTATACATACCGGGGTGGCTGATTTAGCGCTACCCAATACATTTATATCCACCATATTTGATGCGTTAAACGCAGCCCACCCATATTTTGTGACATTTTATTATGCGGGCAATATGTGAAAATTTGAGAAATAAAAAGCCATGGTGACCATTTTCTTAATGATGGTCCTCCGGGCTCAGATTTAGAGATTTTTTAGCAGATTTTAAGTTTGCTTGTGAAACTCAAGAAACTTCATAGTTTTTATTACTATAATCAAAATAAAAGGAAAATATGAAAAAATCATAAATTCCGCAGTTTTTATGAATGTACCCGCTCCAATTAGGTATTTTAGAACTAAAATTTTGTTGTTAAATTATGTATTTTGATTAAATATAGGAGAGAATAGATTAAACTTCTCACAGAAAAAGTTTTAGCGTGATTTGGGAATTAATGACTGAAATATCTGGCCGCGTTTCACAAGGCTTCAAAAGCCCGGTAGAAATAGGGTTAAATCAGGGGTGGCGCCAGTGGGGGGCTACAGCTCCCCCGTCGGAACTTCTCAGCCCCCCGTCGGAAGTAAAGCAATATTAACAAAATACTGATATTTTTTAACGTTAGGTCTTTTTTGTGATTAATACAATTATCATGACATCAAGTTTCATGGCAGGTTATGTTTAAATTTAGAGGTGCCAAATCTGTAATAGATTTGATCATCAATGAGTTTTGTGTTAAACTTAGAGTCAATCAATTAGCTCCCCCGTCGGCGCTGTAAGCCCCCTCATCGGAAAAACCCTGGCGCCACCCCTGAGTTAAATCAATACCATCGATTTTACCAATACTTTATAAAAAAGCATAGAAGCATAGTCCTACTACAAGATCCAAAAGAAAATCCCAAATTTGTAGATTTATTCTTAATGAGTTATTGTCGTTCATGGCACGAGGCACATTTTTAAAAAAACCAAAGTTAGCTCTTGTAGACAAACAGCAAATTAAAGTATGTCGCGCATGTAAGGAAGGCTTCTTGCGGCCTTGGACATTCCACTTCAGTCAAAAACAAAAAGTTGCCAACCCCTGGTGGTACAGTGTAATCCTATTGCAACCAGTATTGGAATCCCATATCCATAAAAGACGTATATATATACCTTATTTGTACTAATTTTCGCGCGACGGGCCTTACGTGTAATTTCGCGCATCATGAACTTAGTATAATTCCACGCAAGGCCATTTTACTAGAAATATTTTCTTTATAATTTGTTTGAAACAGGATGAAAAGGTAATCTAGATTTAACCCTATTCATACCGGGTTTTTTTAGGACGCTTTAAACCGGCAGTGTACACAAAGGGCACGGGGTCCTTAACTTCTTTTTAGAAAATGTTATTGATTTCAATTTTTGACTGAATGTCTATTGAACCTTCATTTACCTAGAAAAAGAAATAAAATAAATCAGAATTTTGGGTGTACGGTGGGATGCACACCGGCCCAAGTTACGGTTTTTCTGAAAAATTACTAAAATGGCCGCAAATTTTTTTAATTTGTGTATCCTAATTGGTGTTCGTTGATATGAACTATTTACATGTGGAAAAAGTTCAAAATATTGACCAGTACACCATACCAGAAAATTCAAAAATTCCGTCAAATTATCTCAGCAACTTTATTATGATCTTTATTTTCATATAAATTGGCCTAAGGTATAAAAAGGCACTTTTATATGAAGGTAGTTGAAATAATTTGTGCTTTTGTTGAAATACTTGTCAACAGACACGGATCGTAGCAAAAGTAAAAATTATGCTGTATCTATCATATAAGTTGCCTTGTTTAGTAATAATTGTGATAGTGTGATTATATGAAGACATAATGGCCTGTAATTGATTTTTGAACAAATCTCGGCGATAATAAAAAAAATCAGATTTCCGGGTACCTGCGACAGATACACCCAAACGACAAATTTTTGACATTTTTTTTCGGTCAAGTGACCGTGAGGAAAAAATAAGAAAAGTCACAAAATTTCAGGTCGGTACGTCTAAAACTATAGAAATGCCGGGTAAATACTTTTCGCTTGTGCTCATTGTGCACACTGCCGGTATGAATAGGGTTAAGGAGATGGTATTTGGAAACACAAATATTTCTTGAGAGACAAATAATTACAAATAATAGTGTCACAAGGTAATATTAACGAGTTGTCACTGGTAATGTCATTCTTCGAACATGTCGAAGGCGCTTCAACCATCATTGTTGCCCAATTCCCATTCAGAATCGGAGAAAAGAGCCTGAAGCAGAGAATGACAATGTACATAGTGTAGTTTTGAGTCATTAGGATAAATAAAGTGGAAAATTTTATTATTATTTTATTTACCCTTTAATACACTAATACAATAATAATTACAGTAACACATATATGTATACACATAAAAAAATCAAAATTTTAATTTTCGCGCATACCCCCTTTGCGCGTAATAACTGTACTAATTTTCGCGCATTTTTCAGATTTTTGCGCAAATGCGCGAAAATTTGTACAAATAAGGTATTTCCTTTTTCACATCTATGTCACATGAGCGTCGAATACTACCCAAGTACAACAACACAACAGTGTCTTCCAAAAGCAACGAAACAAGATACAGTAGAATCCCGTTAACTCGGACATTCGCTTAGTCGTACGGATTTCTTGTCCTCTCCCTTGGATTTGACGACCCTAATCAAGCCAAAATACTCCGCTCAAGTCGTACCCCGGATAACTCGGTCATTCGCTAAGTCGTACCATTTTTCTCGGTCCCTTTAGCGAAAAAACCTAATGTAACTCGGACTTTTTGAAAACCGTATGTCAAATGATGCTAATTGAAAATCAAATTCTTGCATGTTTTGTGTTAGTTTGTTATGTTTTAAGAAATCACACGATTTCCTGAGAGCGTTCATTCATCAATTTCAACATGGCGCCAATCAGCGGAGAGAAACGTAAAATACAATCGCGTACGATTGTTGAAAAGTATACAATTTTAAAAGAAATTGAGAAAGGTGAAAGCCGTGCTGCAGTTTATCGTAAACACGGCATTCCTAAACAAACGCTTTTTCGGGATGGATGAAAGAAAAATCAAAGATCTATGATGCAGTGGAGAAAAACACAACGTCGACGAAAAAACGATGTTACTAGTGGCTCATTAGTGGCCGACACAATAATCTGCCTGTGAATGGTACTATACTTAAACACAAGGCCTTATACTTTGGAGAAGAACTTGGTTTAGAAGAATTTAAGACATCAGATGGCTTGATTGATGGGAAAACGATGCAACGTTTCAAATTCTTATACAGTATACTCCCGATAAGTGGGACTTTCACTAAGTGGGTCGGTTTTTCTCGGTCCCTTGAACTTATCGGGAGTATACTGTACGTTTTGCGTGTTTATTTTCTGCCACCAAACACATCGTCAGCTTTACAGCCGATGGACCAAGGAGTGGATTTGATCTAAGGCTAAATATCGCACTCGCGACATCAAGAAGATCATTGCCTCATTTGATCAGGGGAAGCAAGCCATGCCCATTTCTATCCTTGAAACAATGAAAATTCTTGTGATTTCTTGGGGTGACGTGACTTCAACTACAATAGTTAATTTACATATTCACTGTTTACAGAAAGTGGGGAAGTAGGAGCAATGGATCAAATTTTCCCAAATTAACGAATTTCTACAATTTCAAACGTCAGTGTCAGAAAATCCATTCATGATAACAACTTTTTTAGTTCCTGTTATATTAACCTAAAAATGTCTTTTCCTTTAATCTTTGTATAAACAATGAAAATATGGACACAAACGGTAAACCAATAAAAACAATGTCAACAATGAAAATATTTTTAACATAAGAATTATCTAAATTATCTATATTAAGGTGGTAGTTGGGTTAAACCCAACGCCCTGGTGAAATACCACCACTTCTGCTGCTATTGGTGGCTTATGTCATTGGCTTTCCCCACCAGGCAGGATGCTCCAGGTATTCTTTCTTTCCTACCTAATGGCAAAGGAGAGAAAGGTGAAACTTCCAATACACAGGACTCTGTCGAGTCATAGGTCCTGCCTCTCCTGTGTATTTCCTTCTAAAAGAAAAAGAAAAAAAAAGAAATAAGTAATTGATTACGTAACATTGATTTCATTGATTACGTAAGACTGACATCAATCTAGTATAACAATTCAGTGCCGTAACCACCGGGCCAGGCCCCCAAAAAAATATTGAAACTGGTTGAAGCTGAAACTGGTTGAAGCTGAAACTGGTTGAAGCTGAAACTGGTTGAAGCTGAAACTGGTTGAAGTCTGTAGCTTTTAGAATTGCAAAAAACTTTTTACCCTATTTGACTATAATATTCCTTTTATACTTACTGTTTTTCTCTAGATGATAGTCTTAATGTTTCAAAATACCAATGATATATATATATCAGCTCTAGAAATGATCCAATGAAACCATCTACGTAGGTTCAAATTAAAATTTTTCAACAAATTCTTTGTAGCGTTCAATTAGTAAACGGCTTCGCTGTGTTGACGACATTAACGATGACATACACACTTCAACAGTACACGGTATTTCCAATCCTCCTTGAACCAGCGGAGAACGTCTGTAACATGTAGTCGATAAAATTAGTAAATTTCACCGTTACAGATTAAAAAAATTAAAGTAAATCTGCTTGTTCGCACTAATTTCTTCCGCACTAAAGTAAAATTTTCCACAATTCGCACTATTTTCTTCCGCACGTTCACATTATTTAGGGGTCAAATTCGCACTAATTAATTCCGCACTTTTTTCTACCCGCAACGCAAAGTAAGTACAATAATTTTTAAGTTGTTAAATAAGTTTGTTTCTTTATCTGTATTCTTATGATCGAACTACCCCCAAGCGTTTGATTGTTAAAATGTTCCAATCATCGTAGGATAAATCAGGCGAACAATTCAAATAATTAGTTTGCATTCGTGTGATACTGATAACTCTCCCTTTTGAAAAGTTACAACTTAAAAATCTGCTGCATCGCACTAAACTTTCTAATTCCAAAACTTCGAAAAAACACGATGAATCATGAAATGAAGCCACGACAGTGAAATCACGTGCGCAATGTGTTTCCACGACAGAAAACTAAAACACGACATTATGTAGTAAACAAATTAACGCTCTCGGTTTACTTGAATTCGCCGACAAATCTTCTTGGGAATCTCAATTTTCGTGTGGGAGAACCAGGCACGTGAAATTTTTCAAAATAATAACAATGAGAATCAGTCATCATGGCAGTTCCACAGTTTTGTGTTACACTTAGTCCTTAATCTGCTGGTCAACAGGTCAAAATCCAAATTGAAAATGTTGATCGTAGAAAGTTGGCATAAAAACAGTCTCCATATTTTATAGGACAACTACGACATTTCTGAAATGCCGCGGGGACGGTACATCTCAGCATGGCCACCGGAGTTAGCGTTTCAAAGTAAAATAATTTCTTTTGAGATTATCAACTCAAGTCAAGCCTATCACGTTGGTACAAGTCGTGTTCAAGAAAGATGTTTATAGATGACAATAACAACGTTAGCAAATGTTTGACCTTCGTGAACACGAGTGTTAATAAAATAACATTTTTATACATGCGCAACAAACACTAGCGCATGTTCCTATCTAGGTATAACTTTTCTCTCATATATTAGAGAAACTATATAGGCGAGATAGGCAAAATGGGTTCTTTTGGAAAAAACGGCGGCGTATCGTACAGTTGGTGAGTTTTAAAGGATTTTCAGCGAACGTTTTACTTTCTCAGCGATCAATATTTGAAATTGTTTCATGAATGGAACTTACAAAAACTAACACCGATACAAACGACTAACAACGGAAAACAACGAGTAACATCGGCATAGCATTGGAGCCCGTTTGATATGCAGGAAGGCTTAAAAAAACAAATCGTTAAGGCAAACAAAAATTAAAAAGTGATTGAATATGCAACATTTTTCTTAAATTTTGGTAAAGTTTAGTTTGCATTCCTGCAACATTGTTTATGCAAAACCTCGCCGTATGACGCTAGTCTTACAAACGACAACAACATAGACCTATTTCTTTTTGTTGTAGGTTTTCAAATGTAAATAATTATTTTTTGCCTTGTAAAAGTAATACAATACAGTCTTTAGCTCAAGTGATACAGTATAATCCCGATAACTCGAACCCCCAAGAGACCAAGTAAAATAGTTCGAGATAACGAATGTTCGAATTATCGGGAGTTTTTATGAGAAACTATTAGGAGAGGGGAATGGAAAAACAGTTCGAGTTAACGCGAGTTCGACTTAACGGGGGTTCGAGTTATCGGGATTGTACTGCATATGGATATAACGGCGATTGTAAAGCTAAAGAAACATACTTTTGGACTTCAGTCTTGAATGCTTCTAAATATGTATTCTTCTGTTTTATTCTTTCGAACTAACGGATTAATTTCTATTATAAAGTCTTTGCAGATTACCGGCTGTTGAGCTTGGTAATTGACTGCTTCTTTGTTTCTTTGTCCAAGGTTTTTTATCTTACGAACTTGAGCATGCTTATTCATTTATTTTGTCGACTACAGTAATATAGACCATATAAAATATAATTGGTATAAATAACGAAACATTTACCGTTACAAATTAACCCAATATATACAAAAATATTAATGAAGACTGTAGTTAACAAGGAGACATACCTAAGACTTGTCAAAGTAATTCAAAAAGTAGCCGCCATAAAAATAAACAAGAAACATAACTAAAAAGAAAACCTTTTCCCATACACAAAGGACATCTATGCATATTGAAATAAAATAGCGAAAAAGCGAAAATATTAAATCATGAAAAATAATCCAATTAATTGTAATTTTGTAAGAAATGCTGTTTAATAGAGTTTATGAGGGAATTATTAGTTTTATGATCAGTCAAATTTAGTTTATCCAAGAATGTCGTGTTTCTTATATTTTGTCAGATTCAAGGAGAACCTTCAAACAAGACCTCTCCTGTAGAAAACAGCTAGCTCTTAATTGACGCACAAATGCAAAGTATAAAAAGCAAATAAGTTTGTTTCACGTGAGAATTTTTGGATTTTTTTTTTATTTACATAGAAACAAGAAACCTACGTAACTTTCGCATTACATAACAAACCCGTAAAAAATGTTGCGCCAAGGAAAAAATGTTTAAAACGAAATTACCGAATAAGTAAAGATGATGTCTTGTGGCGATAATTTCATAAAAATCAAATGATATATTTGTAGCTTATTAATTTCTCATTGCAGTTATTAAAGTCAATTGCTCGGGAAAGCTTAATGACTGGATTTATGCAATACCGCCATAAACTTAACAACGTCGGAAATCTGTAGGGACAATATCGTAAGGAGAATGACCACATAAATCACATAGGTTTTCGAGTCTCCCCGCAATAACGCAATGAGTCTATTTAAGGCAGTACTTTGTAACAAACGAGCGCCTTTTCACGCAGTTCTGCGAGAAATACTTGTTACCGCCTTTTATGGAGTGCGTTATGGCATCCATATGCTATACATCCATATGCATTACCATTTTGAAAAGGCGATTGTGAAAACGTCATTAAAGCAAAATCCAAAATTAATCTAAACCAGCTAAACAGCACAGATAAATTGTACTTGGAGCTTTTTTAGTTTCCTTTAGCGATATTCACGTCGTAGCATGTAAGAAAAATCCCCCGTGAGAGATTAACGCATGGAAATAACATTTATTAGAAGAATGCGAAGACGTTTTATTGTGTCCTCTTTCAACTGCTCCGAAGTTCGAAATTAAAAAGATTATCTCCCTTAATTTCATTCATTTATCTATATAACTGTCACACGAGTTAGTTTTTGTACAACTCATATTTTGTTTCGCATACCCTTTCTAACTAAAGGGAATATTTATTTCGAATTTAGTATCTAATAAGACTGAATTTATACTTTCTCAAAAAAGAAGGACGGATGTTTATAATCGACTGATTAATATTTAAGCTTCCCCCATTAAGCTCCCAGCATGTAATGCCGAAACACATGTTTAGAGTAATTTGCAATACATAAGCTTCGAGAAAATAAAGGCTATCAGTGTTGGTAGCGATCATCTGTCTAACTCTACGTAATCTGTTTATAATAAAACATCTACCTTTTAGTAAGTTTTGGTGGATTTCAAAAACTCACATTTATACGCTACCCTGGACACGTCATCAATGCACACAAATGTGATTCGCACGTAATAGAAACCATGTCTTGCATGCCATTGTGTGTGATATTGAATAGACGGTATTTGATGTATTAATTGTTTTACTTTAAAAGAACATGTTCGTTTCATTTAGCCAGTGTGAAAGTGTCTTACCAAGGGAATACTTGTTGATTGAGAAAGAACAAATATGAGATCTAATGGTAGCAAAAGGCAATGGGATTGCAACCAACCCATCGTAGCAGCTGACAACTTACTGCTGAAGTGTCATATGAAGGGAGAGAGCTACATCCCTGAAGCTGTTCTGCCACTCGATCGGATAATAGGCGCTATGCAAGAGGAACTCAAAAACAAAGAAGTAGGATATTTTATGTTGCATTTAAAAAAAGAGTAAGATGAGCCGCTAAAATTCCAAAAATTGAAAATCTTTCTCGTAAAAAAGCAACAACAAATAAATGATTTTAAAAATGCCGCTTATGCAAAGAGTTCTATTTTTGATTCGTAAACAAATTCCACAAAGATTCATTTGCACGGGAAATACTGCACATTCCTATCGCAATCGAAACCAAGTGTTATTTCTATCGGCATCCTTTTAAACGTCTTCTAGTTACATGTAGCATACAATTGATTTAAAGAAAGGGAAAAATTCTTGAAAATTTAAAGCGGATTTCCATAGTAACACAGATTCAAAACGCTGATGCAATGTCAAGGGAAAAAATAAATTAAAGATCCTCCATGTTGATATCGCGACCACAAATTTTAAGTAGTTACTTTTAGATCGACCGCTAAACGTATCTTTTTGACTATACGTTCTCAGAACAATGTTTCGAATAAAAATAGCTTGTAGCCGGGGGAGGAGTCTATTGACTATTGGGGTATTTGAATAGCGGATCAGTTTTCAAATGTGACTCAATGTTTTAGGAAAACCTGTATTCGAACTCGTCTAATCCTCTGAGGAAGATTTCAACGTCGTTCGATAAATCAAATAAGAAGATAGCCGTCCGGAGGTCTAACTCGTCCATTCTTATCAACATCACGTCGGAATGTACCCATGATGATCACAACGTATCCAGGAGCGATAATCATGAAAAGCTAATCAATCGCTTCAACGACGACATCGATTGGATGGCCGAAAACGAACAGGATTACGTTGCTATGGAAACATTTGAATCATTGACCGAGCTGCAGTTGTTTCTGAAAGTGATCGTAAACTACTCTCGTCCAATCGCCTTGCGCATACGTCGAAATGAGGACGGCTTCGTCGTGTTGTATCAATGGATCGAACAATTCCGCCACGAATTCATGATGGTTAGACTGGGTAATGACTATTGTCTGTTCATGGAACCCTTTTGAATTTTGGGGCATTTTCAAAGATTAGCATGAATTTATTTTTAATATTTAAAACAATTGGTTTTTTTTTACAAAACAAACTGGAAAGTAACTCAAGAATATTTGTAAATAGTGTACATAAATATTTTATTGTTTATTGTCCGTGACGTCAGTAATGCTAAGGTGTTAGTTAACATCCAGCAGTGAAAGGTGATCCATATAAATCACCTTTGTAAGATTTACACAGGAATTGAAAACGCACTTATTTTTTTTTACAAAAAAGAAACATGTAGCGAGTAGACTTTTTAAATGGGACATTATATTTGTATAGATTTCTGACTTACGTATTTCGGGTAAAAATATATCGTTTTGTCACGAATCCGCCATTTCTTTGCCGGTCGCACTTTTCCCAGGACCTCGACGAAATATTATTCTTTTCACATCGGCGTTCGCCTTTCCTGAAAAAGAACACAAAACAAATATATTGAGAATAATTAACTAGTTGAAACCAGGTTAAGCTGTTAAAGTTGTCTTTGCGGATCATGTAAGACACAGTACTTAAATGGATTTCCTTCGTGGTGACGTGTAAAGAACGGATAAGAAGTTAAAAATTTCCACGAGTTCACGTGATAATGGAAAACAAAAATATTTTTCATATGTGAAAGGGCGTTGTGTGAAAATTGAATCATTCGTACGAATCAAATCTTTCGCTCTGAACTTGAAAGCTGATTGGACGAAATTTCAAAATTAATTAATGAACACCTTATAACTGTAATAGGTTTACAAAAACAAATTTGGTGCGGACCTTACTTAAGGTAACAAGCTATCAGAAATGCGGTTTTACTTCATTTTCGCGCAATAATGTACGAGAGCAGTTGACAACTTACCCGAATTCACGTTGATTTTCTTGATGAGCTGCGAAATGGGCTCTTGTAAGCTGTTTCTACTCATCGGAAGAACTTCATACAGCTTCACTGAAATATGAAAGTGTCGTATGCAGATCACGTGGCCCAGAACCCGTTACAATTGCAGGTCAATGAAGGAACAATAAGAATTCAATCTTTAAAAGGAACAACTACGCAAACAAACTCATACCTTTTTCTTTGTTCGCCCACTTCACCACAGTGGCGTGGTCACACTCGCGAGCATCCAACAAGTCCACCTTATTGCCCAAAACAACAATTGGGAACTGAACAAAGGGAAGTTATAAAATTTTGTGAAAAGTCGGTCAGAATGAAAATTAACAAATATCATTCCAACAGTTATCTCAAATATATATATATAAGCATGATAAAATGATAGCGATGATCAGCCACTAAGATGACGTTTTGAAATCCTGAACTTTTTAAACTGTTGAAAGATTCGCAGTATTTAATTTTGCAAATCGTTACAATCTTTGAATTTGGCGCGTATTTGGAAGGATTAAGCATTCAGCGGTACCAAGTGAAAAAACAATTACTAAGAAGAAAGAAGTAAAAACTACGATAACTTATCCTTATTCCGGTGCCGCCCCCTCAACCCCAGATCCTGGTTTTACGATTGTTTACAATTTCGCGTGTATTTAATTTCATATTCTGATATAAAAAGGTTTAAAGGTAATAATATCGCATGTATATCTGATTTGCAACGTGCAACGCCTTTGTTCGTCACGTGAATTCGTACGCTAACGGTACGAACACAAAAAGCCAAGCTTGGCTTCCCTCTACTTGTAAAAAGTGACGAGTGTAATTCCCAGTGTACGAATATAAATCTCTCCATAGGTTGTTTCCAATGAACTGAAAAATTATTCATTGGACTGTAAACACCCAAAAGAACTGGGAATTGTAAAAATATTAAATAATCAAATTGAAGAATGTGTTCGTACCTCTTTCCCTCTTAACTTTTCAATGTCATTCTTTAATCTCTCTACCAATGAAAAACTTGCTTTGGACGTTATACTGAACACCAGTACTATGGCCTACATAAAAGTATTTAGCCATTGAACTAGAGGCTGACACAATGTATTTAGCTATCAGACAACAGGAAATAAATATTTAAATGAAATGAAGAAAAAAGTACATAAAAAAATACCAAATGGCACAGGAAAGCAACACAAACTCACGTACATCGACTACATGGATATAATGCAGTGGTAAAACGGGGTTCTCTGTGTCCTGCAAAAAATATGTATCACACATAAATAAAATTGAAAAGAAAATGTAAAATGTGATTGTTTGATTGATGATGGATTGGTTTTAAAACATTTTTAAACCAAACCAAACTCAATGAAGATTCATTTCATTATTAAATAAGGCCTAGTTTAGACAGCGCATTTTGAGCGCAGCGAATTAAATTCAATTAAAAGCGCCCTTGGAGCGCTTCTAAATATTTTTGGTTTTAGACGGCAAAGCGAATTGCAAACAAGGCGCGTAATGCGCTGATAATTCGCTTGGCAGAGCGCATTATGAGCGAATTTAATTGTTTGATTCGCTGCCGGATTTAGACAGCGAATTATCAGCGCATTTAATTGACACTTATATTTTTTTTAGGAACAATAATTTAATTCGCTGCGCTCAAAATGCGCTGTCTAAACTAGGCCTAACGTGATTGTTAATTTTATGAATTATGAACAAAAAAATAAAATTACTTACCAACCCATGTAAGTCATAAATCCGAATCCGCTCCTTTTGACCT
Source organism: Candelabrum cocksii (assembly GCA_963930725.1). Lineage (NCBI taxonomy): Eukaryota > Metazoa > Cnidaria > Hydrozoa > Anthoathecata > Candelabridae > Candelabrum > Candelabrum cocksii. The sequence continues at coordinate 18,689,641 of OZ005664.1, forward strand.
TTATCAGCATCAATCCACGCGTCATATGAATCTTCGATTGTTGAGTACATTTCCTAAGAGTGAAAAATTATCTATGAAGACTGGGAACTTGTTTATCTAAGGAATACTCAGAGATTAGCTTCAAATAAAAATGCCACCAGAAAGCGATTTCCCAAAAATTTAATAACATCGAATGAAATATGTCAAGAATCAACAAAAATTTACTTTATCAGGAGTGTAATTCCCAAAAACTATTTGCTCTATGATAGATGTCTTTCCAACACCAACAGATCCCAGGACAAGTATTTTCAAGAAAGATCTAACAGCAGGCATCTTTAAAGTTTTTAAACAAGACAGCAATTGTTTACTGAAAGAGATAAATATATTGAAACGAAAACAGGAAAAAATAAACAAGATTTAGATATGTAAAATAACTTTGATGAATAGAAAACACTCAACTATAAATTGGTCAGTTAAAAAATATAGATCTTATATATATATATATATATATAAAATATAGCATGCTCAAAGTTAATAATTTTCAATAATTAGAAAATATTTGATATTAACTTCTTCTAACTCCCAATTGTTCTTAATTTTGTTATTTTTCAAGAATCTAAAATATGTTGTTAAGATGCAATGCTGTATCCAGAAGTATTTTCCTACCATTTGACCGGCATGGGCACCCAAACTTAGTGTCCAAATGATTATTTAAAAAAACACAAAACTGTTGATTTTCTTTATCATTTATTGTTTGAGCATCTTATATTGCTTGTACAACAGATAAGCCCCCTTGACTATCGTCCTGAATGTTTATTATCTAACAGTAAAATAAAGTACATACAAGATAAAAATCCATATTACAAAAGTGTTTAGATGGCTTTCATGATGCACTTTGAAAGGTTTGTGAAGTGGAATAAAGGAGGACTAGAAGAGAAAGGGTTGAGAGTGAATGCAGCAAAAACTAAAGTCATGATTAGCAGTGCAGGGAAGTCAAGAGTGGCCTTGTGGAGTTTACAGGAAAGGAGTGGGCAGGATTCGGTGTCGGACAGGAGCCAATGTATTAGCCAGGAGATGTAGGCTAGCTGTGAATCTTTATATTTATAATACACACAGGAATGTTCTTTAACATAGTACAACTCACACCCAAAAATTTATTATTCTATTCTGAAGAAATTTTCGTAGTTAGATTAAATTACCACATGTAAAGCATTTCTTTCTTCAATGTTCATCAAAAGGTTGCAAATTTCAATCCAAACTTGTATTGTTTCACATTTTACAATACTAACAATTGAATAATGTAGGAAAATAAAATGAATATTCTATTCTACTTTTGGAGGCTATGTTTTCTGCATATGCATCTTCCAGCACACACCATGGGGTGCTTCATGGGTCAATAATTCATGTTTTGATTCAAATTCAAAGCGAACAATATGCCCAAAAAATCTCTGGACAAGGCACTAATGGCAATGTATAGATCTATACAAATTTATTTGAAGTACATTATCCGCTAGAATTAAATGAAAATAAAAGATTTATATTTTATTTAGCTTCTCCTTCCGAAATACAATTATTTTCCATCACAATAATATGCATCATATATCGCTTGAAGTGTTTGTAGCTTATTGTTTTTTGCAGGCAATTGTTACTGGTCCAACATTATCACCAGTCAACTTGTTGTGTCCATTATGGGTGCCATCGCAATATGGAAACTAAAAAAGAAAGTGTGGGCGTTATGTGGGCGTAAATATCTTGGTGACTTGCTAGCAAAGTATCAAGAGAATTTTTCTTTTATTGAGAGCGTTATTTAGTATATATTAACCTTGCTCGACTTCCAACATCGACAAAAAGAAACATTTTGCGGCAGATCTTCAATGTCAAAGGAATTAACAACTTTCGCTTTGTCTTTGCTAATTTTGGTGTTGATTACTCCAGAATATTTCGAACAACTAACCTGTATTTAAACGAAGTATATATATATATAGTACATTTAAAAAAGACTTTTGGTATTGTCAAATACAGTTCTAAAGAAAATTATCAATGATAAAGGGCAGTCAGAAGATTCCTCCAAATAACAGCCTTTGAATGTTTGGAGACAGAAGATAGGTTGCTACCACTAAAACAAAAAATGTACGTAAAACATGCAATTTTATAAAAGAAGTTATGATGTTGAGCAAGTTTTATCAGAAATTCCACCTGAGCAAATGGTTTAGGAATGTACAGAAATCCACAGAAAGAATTCCTGCTAAAATTTGTAAGAGACCATCCTTGATTACCTCCTATATAACTTAACTAATAAATTCGCAATGGATAAACTCACCTGGCTGTAGTCCAAAAAAGATCTTGAGGACTATATATATATATATATTATATATATATGAAGGCTTTACTCGTATCATTATTATCGGTATTTCGTAAAGGATAAAACTCCTAACCATAACTGGCATGAAAAAAAATTTTATTTACAAAAATTTGTTACAATGTTTTCCCAACTGCTATCGCAATACAAGTAGTTTCATCAAAATTGATTTGCAGACAGAGAAAATTATTTTTGATAACAGTTAACCATGTTGTTGGAATGGAAGTTTTTCCAGGTTGTCCTTTGAAGGGTTCACATGTGCATTGTAATGCCTGCTTCACCAGAGTGCTTTCAATCATCCTTGTTGTATTATCAAATAAAAAACTTAATCTAGAATATATTAATTTCACTTTTAAATTTCTTGTTTACACTGTGTCTACCATTTTTGTTTCTGCATTACATCATACCACTCTATCCACACACCTCATTATGACATCATCATTTACCTTTAGGTAATTATTTTTTTTTATCATAATAGGCAATTATTAGGTCATTAAATTTTTATCACACTTTTCTTTTGTTTAGCCTTTCTTTTATAAAAATGTAATATAGTCAATTGGGAGCAATTATCTCCTCCCATTATTTTAATATAAATTCTCTTTCACACGGTTCATTGATCTCTTTTCAATCATGTCTTTGAGGAGTCATGACATGAGGCATTATCACCAGTCAACTTGTTGTGTCCATTATGGGTGCCATCGCAATATGGAAACTAAAAAAGAAAATGTGGGCATTATGTGGGCGTATATATCTTGGTGACTTGTTAGCAAAGTATCAAGAGAATTTTTCTTTTATTGAGAGCGTTATTTAGTATATATTAACCTTGCTCGACTTCCAACATCGATAAAAAAACACATTTTGTGGCAGATCTTCAATGTCAAAGGAATTAACAACTTTTGCTATGTCTTTGCTTATTTTGGTGTTGATTACTCCAGAATATTTCGAACAACTAACCTGTATTTAAACGAAGTGTATATATATACTTTGTTTAAATACAGGTTAGTTGTTTGAAATATTCTGGAGTAATCAACACCAAAATATGCAAAGACAAAGCGAAAGTTGTTAATTCCTTTGACATTGAAGATCTGCCACAAAATGTTTCTTTTTGTCGATGTTGGAAGTCGAGCAAGGTTAATATATACTAAATAACGCTCTCAATAAAAGAAAAATTCTCTTGATACTTTGCTAACAAGTCACCAAGATATATACGCCCACATAATGCCCACATTTTCTTTTTTAGTTTCCATATTGCGATGGCACCCATAATGGACACAACAAGTTGACTGGTGATAATGCCTCATGTCATGACTCCTCAAAGACATGATTGAAAAGAGATCAATGAACCGTGTGAAAGAGAATTTATATTAAAATAATGGGGGGAGATAATTGCTCCCAATTGACTATATTACATTTTTATAAAAGAAAGGCTAAACAAAAAAAAGTGTAATAAAAATTTAATGACCTAATAATTGCCTATTGCCTATTGTGATATAAAAAATAATTACCTAAAGGTAAATGGTGATGTCATAATGAGGTGTGTGGATAGAGTGGTATAATGTAATGCAGAAACAAAAATGGTAGACAAAGTGTAAACAAGAAATTTAAAAGTGAAGTAGATTCCGATAATGCAAATGTAAAAGAAATCACATGAGTTGACCTGAAGTTAGACAAAGAGAATCTTCTGATCAGGTGTATTTACAGATCACCTAATAGTAGTGAGGAAAATAATGTTCTAATAAGTAAAGAAATGGAACTGAAATCTAGAAAACACAAAAATGTTCTCATTGTTGGTGATTTCAAACAATTATTCAAGTATCGATTGGTCAGACCTGAACGCACCTTTTCCAAAATCATCACAATCTTCAAAGTTCATTGAAAGCCTTTTAGACACCTATCTTCATCAACATGTTTCTTCTCCTACACATCAACGCCCTTCACAAAATCCTTCTCTCATAGATTCAGTATTCACTACCGAAAAAAATATGATTGACGAAGTTGTAATGCATGCACCCATCGGAAAAAGTCATCATAAATTGTTATCTTTCAATCTTGTAACAAAAAACAAACCGGAGTCACGCAAACCGACAAACTTTGTCTTTTCCAGAGGAAATTATACAGAACTGCGAAATGACTTTAGAAATGCGTCGTGGTATCCAGCAATCAACTCATCTGTCAAAGAACTTTGGGAAAAATTTCACAAAATAGTCACTAGCTCGATGAAAAGGAATATACCTGTTTCAAAAAACCTCGTTCGTAAATCTCTTTGGATTAACTCAAACGTTCTTGCAAAAATACGAAAGAAACGTGAAATGTATGGACGATACATAGCTAATAAAGATGGTGTAAGCTACCTCGACTACACCAAAGCATGCAATCAAGCCAAAAACCATTGTCGCAAAGCAATTTGTAATTTTGAACGTTCAATTGCTCAGCGCGCAAAAGAAAACCCCAAAGCATTTTACCAATATGCAAAAAGCAAAATGAAAACTAAAGAACATTTCCTGACACTTATCACCACCACCAATACTGCTGATACCGACTTCGAAAAGGCTGAGCTTTTCAATAAATGCTTTGCCAAAGTTTTCAGATGTGATGATCTTGAACCTATAACATAACATGATGACATTGTTAGTAGTTCTCTTACTAATAACGGCACAATCAATTTTTCTCCTAGAATTATTTTAAATCACCTCTTGAAGTTAAATGCCGGTTAATCGCCTGGACCCGAAAATATATACCCTAGGGTATTAAAAGAAGCAGCCTATGTACTTTCAAATCCAATTTCAATCTTGTTTAAAGAAGTTTACGAAACCGGAGTTCTACCTGAGGTCTGGAAGCAAGGTTTAGTAATACCTATTTTCAAAAAAGGAAAACGTTTTAGTCCTCTCAATTATCGTCCAATCTTCTTAACCTGCATTCTCTCCAAAATCTTTGAATCCATCATACGTGCTCATATTCTTTCTCATCTTCTTCAGCACAATCTACTCAGTAACAGTCAACATGGTTTTATTCCAAGTTGTTCCTGCTTCACAAACTTAGTAACAGCAATTGACGAGTGGCCGTATTATGCCCTAGACAAAGGTTTGACATCATTTACCTGGACTTCGCTAAAGCATTTGACAAAGTTCCTCATCGGCATCTCCTTACGAAACTAAGAAGTTATGGCTTATGTCACAATACTATAAATTTCATACACAGTATTTTAACCGGCAGAAGTCAAAAAGTTATCATGAATGGTACTTGTTCTGCTTTTCGCAATGTGACGAGTGGTGTTCCCCAGGGTTCAGTTCTCGAGCCTATCCTTTTTCTCGTTTATATCAACGATTTACCAAATATGGTAAAATCTACAGTCTTGTTGTTTGCAGACGATACAAAATTGTTTGACATTGTAGATGATTCCTCTCCAGCTCAACTACAAAATGATATCAATAACCTCACTGTACGGTAAAAAAAATGGCTAATGCATGTCATGCATCTTGGGCGTGCAAACCCACAAACCACCTATACTATGACAGAGAACGGAGAAACAGTTGAACTTGAAAGGACCTGTTGCAAAAAAGATCTTGGTGTAAACATCAGCGCATAAAATAACGGGCGATCACCGATCAATGATAGGCAGGAATCAAGCAAAGATCGGCTGAACTTTGTGAACAACGATCTTCATGATCGCCAAACTTTAATAGTGCATGTTGTATATAAGTAAATAACTTTAAAGAAAAGAAACGACTGCCGGTTCCTAACAATAATAAATCATCCTTGATTAACACTCGTTCATAACATAATGTCTCTCTTTACTTTACTTTTCGTTTGATATTATGTGCATAGTTTTGTCTCAATAATGTTTTGATTTTGTCACAACATGTTATCCAATGAAATTTGCTTGACGGCCAAATCAAACGCAATGAAAACCTTATGAGTCTAAAAAACAACGTCCGTCAATTCTGAATGATGAAACATCCAGTGATGATGAGAGTGAGGACGAACTTGTCTAATATTTTCTTGTACTGGTTGTTATAAGTACCGGACATTACAGTGGAAGATTGTCTATAAAAGTTACTTTCCATTCCAGAACTTGAAATAAGTTTCTTTAGCAGTACACATTTTGTTTACCTTTGTGAAATGTATTCTTTCCCTTCTCTGTCCCGTCATAAGAGCCAAACAACCCTCCTGGAAACGAGGTTGTTTTTATGTTGCCTTGTGTGGAGTAAATACAGTCCCCGGAAACAGAGGTTTCATGCTTTGTTTACATCACGCAGCTGCATCACGTGATCGCAAAAAAGCGTAGATCTTTTTCCGTTAGCAAGCTGTTTTGAACAGTGCCATGTTGTTTTTAAAATTCTCTGAAGCAGTTTGTGCTCAAGACAGACTCTAAAGAAATTCTTGTTAAGAAATTATTAGTTGGTTCAAAAGGAATGACTGGGTGGGTACACTGTTGTTTGATTTAGAGGAAATAAAATCATCATTGTCATGATCGGCAGTTTTTTGCAGCAACGATCATCACGATCGTCAGGTTTACAAACGTTATTTTATACGGTGAAACATTGATGAAAGACTTATTTTCTCTCGTCACACTTCGTCTCAAGTTTCAAAAGCTAACAAGATATTCGCTGTGATTAGAAAATCCTACTCGAAGATCCTCAATGAATCGTCTTTTAAACTATTGTTCTGTGCGCTAGTACGCCCTCATCTGGGAGTATTGTTCTTCTATATACCACCCACGACTAATCTCTGACAAACGTTTGATTGAAAATGTCTTGAGAAGAGCCACCAAATTCGTCCTGTCATTAAAAAATCTTTCCTATATTGAACGACTACAACGTCTTGATATATCCAATATGAAATACAAGTTTTTTCGCTCCGATATTGTCGAGACCTACAAGCTCCGCCGCGCATACTACAACGTCTCAACCGATAAGCTTTTTAAGAACAAGCAATATTCTAAAACGCGTGGCCATCCGTTAAAACTGGAGAAAAATTTTACCCAACTGGAGTCTCGAAAGCATTTTTTTCACACAGAGAGTAGTTAATACTTAGAACGCACTTCCCAAGGACATTGTAAATGCGACATCAGTCACTATTTTTAAAAAACTTTTTGATATATATTTTACTGACATTAAGTTTGTTATAGAACCCTCTCGTCAAACCCCAGCAGCTGGAAACAGAAGACGTTAAACCGTACAGTAAGTAAGTAAGTATAGACTAATCTTGTTCTCTAATCTTAAACAGCAGATTTTTCTCTTCTTTTTTTTGCATTTTCTGACTTTTCTGACTTTCTAGTGTTTTTATATCGAAATGTAGAAGAGCTTTTAAAGGCAGATTTTATGCCTCCACAATCTAAATTTTTATTTCATTTGGTAGATTTTTGGATTGTAAGCTTAAATAAATAAAATAAAAAATAAATAAATGAGAATCAATTTATAAGCATTCAATATATACTCAATCAATTTTGCAGCTTACTTTTTCATGGTCAGCTATCAGTTATTACACTTGGCCATTCTGGTATGTTCCTTTCATGTTTCTCCATTTGTATTTCAGACTTATCATTTTTACTTTCATTCCTATTTGTTCATTTCATACTTTAATTATTCTCAAACTTTATACTTTTAATTACTTTATTTCAATTCAGCTCCATATCAAATATTGTATATATATTGCTAGTTATTTCTAACAATTTATTTGTATTATTTTCAATTTGAACTGGGTTGTTTGTTACAAGGTGGTTGTTACGGGTACGGCAGCCGTATCCTTTTTTCTTTGGGTTAGAAGTACGGCATCAATTTGCGCATGCATAGATTCGAGTCAACTTCCGTTCACGTGTTGCTGTATCTTCAGAGCGGCCATGCAGGGATATGGTAATTTTTTATGTATCGCAACGTTGTTTGTTAGGAGTACGGCAGAGACTCCTGTACCTTAATTCTGTGGCCTGCCATTTGGATACATGGTAAATGACGCATCCCGACATTGCTTTGTTAGGAGTACGGAAATAATTTCGTTGCAACATTCCTACTTTGTTTCGTTACTATACGCAAGACCTATGGGAGTTCCAGTACCTCGTACGCATGGCTGGCGATTAATAAGTGTGAATTCTGGTGCTTGAGTAAACACTAATGTCATAAGCTATATATAAGACTAGACAATTATATCCATCAGGTTATTTGCCAAGGACTAATGGTGATATGTTTGTTTTTAACAGGGCTCGCAGAATGCTCATTAAGCATTATCATGAAGACTCGAAATGACAGTGTATTTAATTGCACCCATTTGTGCTACGGTTATTTTTGATGAAATACTGCGTTTTTTTATTTATAACCGCTCACTAAACAACTTTGTGATAGCATGGTCTCAAACCCAGAACCTTTCGATTAAGAGGCAAACGCCTTACCATTGCGCTATCGCCAGATACTTTAAGGGGAGAAACTTTCGCAAATTTTTGCCATTTTCACGAAAGTTTATCCCGCAAATTTTACAATATTTTGCATTCGCGAAAGTTTAACCATACGAAATCACCAAAAAAATATTTTTTATTCCTTATTCGTCGACGAATAAACCGTTGTCCTTTATTTTTATACTTTTCAAATGCTAATAAGAACCAAGTAGTAACTAAATTCAACACGAGTGCTCTTTGTATTCTTAGCCATCATTTTTACAAAGGGTTAATACTCATGATCTTATGAACAAGAGCCCGATATAGCAACAACACTATTATTACTGATAAAAGGGGCCGGCCTACTACAATACATCGGCTCACACGTAGACTGAAGCAACTGAGCGCATTCACATCACATACAGTGTACATACCATCCATAATCATGGATAGACTAGGCCTAGTAAGTCTACTTTACAATGTTTCTGGTCTTTGGCCGGTAGAACGGCTCTTGAAAGACTTCCCGCCATGTATGCAACAGTACGTGATCTTGCCGTACTCCAGGTCCTTGTTGGCATTCTTCAGTTTTGGGTGTCTCTTTTGAGTCGCCGCTACGCTTCGAGTGCGTTTATTCAGCTTTGTGGATGCTTCACGTTCATATTGTTCAACAGCCTCTTGTAATTTGAATGATGGGAATTTTGTGTTTTGGGCGAGTACTGCACATTCATGACCACGTGCCACCAAGTCTGAGAAATAGTTTGAATCACGCCGGAACAGGAACCCAAGCGGTCATGCGCAGAAGGTTGCCGTATATATAACTAAAACAAGTTTGTGTACGGTTGCCGTATCCGTAGTCACTTCGTTGCTACAAATATACCCCTGTGATAGCTTGTGTAGCCCTTGATAGACTACAATCCTTGACACTTTTCTGAACCTTCTCAGCCTTCTTTTTTGGATTTCATTACTCCATTTACTGTATAGGGTTTGTTTTTTTAACAGAAGATTTTGCAATAATCAGAAACAACTCAGCATGGAAAAAATATAAATTTCTTGGAAACCTACACTAGACACTACTGTAGTGAGGATATTAAACAACTAAAATCACTCAGCAATATTGCAAGCAAAATCATAAACATATTCCACAACAAACAACTAACCATTGTATCAAAATAATTGCAAATTGTATATAAAATTAATATGTTTTGTCCATATTTTTATATAACTCTGAATTACTCTACCCAAGCTTAGAAGATTGATGGGTTTCAGAGGAAATTACTGAGAACGTTACGTATGTTGTTGCATCAAATGACCCAAAGTCATCAAAAACAAAAGATTTACTTTCAGAACCTGGTACATGCTCTATAAGAACCTGTACAAAATTAACTTTACCCATGCTACATTGATTGTGTTTAAACTCTAAGGGGCTAATCCAGGGATTGAGAAATAGAGGGCACAAACTGATCAGATCTGAAGGCAAACCTAATTTGAAACCTCTTGGGTCTAAAAGACCCCCCATCCCACTATGGATAACTTGAAGACCCTTGTGTCCCCCTTGGATCCTTGATTGGCTCTAACACATAATATAATTGCCAGGGTTTTGTCTATATAAATAAGAATATGTCAGAAAAACATATAGCTAGCTTGATAGTAGTTATAAAGAACAAAATACCTTTGGGAGAACAATGGTAGAAATAACGTAAGAGGTAACACCACCAGCAATAAATGCAGCCGCATACTTCAGAAGATTCTTTTGTAAATCTGACATTTTTCGAGTATATACTTGCGTAATTCAAACGAGTTCAACTGATTGGCAAAGATAGTTCTTCAAATTTGTTGATGTTTTTTCCGAAATTTAACAACCTCTCAAATCTACATAAATAATTGATGATATGCTGAAGAGTTGTTTTAGAAAAATATTTTTTTGTTAATTACTATTATTCATTGTGTCTTAAAATAAGTTATTATTTAAAATAATGATAGAAAGGTGTTTTGTACTAGTTCACGATTTCGATATTAATATTTAATCTTTTAAATGATTAACATTTTCAATTTTTGTTATAAGAATGCGAATGAAAAACAAAGCTCGTGTTCTATTTATAGGCCGTTTGTTATGATCTTTAAAAATGAAGTTTTATTTAACCCTATTCCGGATGGGGTGGGGTAAATTTACCCCACCTGCTGCATTTTTTTATTGTGAAAAATTGAGGTGTCCGTGGCCCGCCGCGATTTTTCAGTGAACCAAATTTATTTTTACATGTTTTCTGAAAATTTGAGCTCATTTCGACCCCGGGTCCAAAAACAGTGAATTTCGCGGAATTTATATATCGTTAGTAATATATATTGCCATACGATCAAGTCATTTTTTGTAGATTTCCCGGAAATTATTATTGCGATTGATTGCGGTATTTACAATTTTTCGGCAATGAAAGCGGGAGATTAATACCTAACTAAATACATAATCCATCGATCAAAAGTTCTCAATCATTTGTCATTGCTAGTTGTGATTTTCGGATGAAGAAATGCGAGGAAAATTTGGTTGTAAAGATAACTTTAGTCTGTAGTCATTGTTTTGTCCCTTTACTGACTCCTTTTTGACTGTGACATCATCAATCCAGGGTTGTGACGTCATTTTTTAACCAAGGATGACATCATCATTCAAAATTTACTTTTTGCAAAGAATTGAAAAAAATTTGCCCTTTGAACAGTTATTTTCTCTATATCAAATCATGTAAAAATAGACTGCCAGAAAGATATTTATTGGAATTTTAGGCAAAATAGGTTTTTAAAAATCTTCAAAAATCAAATTCAAAAATGTCAATTTTGTAGTAAAATTCTGGATTTTGACATACTTTTGAAAACTTAAGTGGTCAATATTCGAAATCTACTACCTTTTGGCTTTCCGAAGAAGGGTCATAAGTAATTTAATGATTCAAAAGATATGGAAATTCAAAATTTTGCCTTTTTTTACAAAAAAAATGAAAATTGATGTCATATATGATGACGTCATCAGCCAAAATGGTTTTTACTACTAAATTTTTAAACTATATATGATAACGATGTTATGTGCCAAAAATAAGCTTGGTAGCTCAATTCTATCAGAAATAAACCAGGTGGGGGGGGGGGGGTTAAACACCATCTGTTTAACGTACATCAAAAGGCCCACCCTGAATAGGGTTAACATATCTGGGAACTGATTTTTGGGGAAACTTCTTTTATGCATATACCGCAAATGATCGATTAAACGCCCCGGGCGTTTATTTAAAAATTGAAAATTTTAGGGGAGCGTTTATTCGAAAGGGGCGTTTAACTAAGAGGATTTCAAAATGCAAAACTTTGGATGACACAACTTTTTTTTTCTTTTTATTCTTTATGATATTATGAGTCCAAGTAGACGACGGTTAAATGGTATTACAACTGTTAAAACTCAAATTTCAATGTCAGTATCATCATCATCTTGGCTTGGTGGTACCTGGAAAATATGTTGCTCGGTGCGAGTATGGAAAAATGGCGAGAGTGTTATGCGACAAGCTGCAAGAAATCAAAGAGAAATACAGCCATTTTGAATGGAGTTTTGAAAAAGACAAAGCTCAAACTTGCAAGTTTTCGGTGGAAATAAATATAGCATATTCCTAACAATAAAATTACTTTCTCCTTCTTTGCATGGCTATTACGGGAGGGGCGTTTATTCGATACCTAGCCATTAAAATTTACTCTTTTTAGAAAAGTTTATTTGCCAAATCAATTTTCACACAGAGGCGTTTAATTGGAAGAGGGCGTTTAATCGATCATTTACGGTAGAAGATTAAAAAAGAAAAAGTTTTCGCACCTGCAGTTATTGAGAAATTGGGCAAAAATTAATTGAAGAAACTGTTGAAGTGATATTTTCCTGAACCCGAGTGACATTTTATGAATTTCTTCCACTTGGACTATGTTTTGATTTTTTTTGTGATTTTCGAGTTATAGCTTATTTTCTTATGTCACGTGACAGGGTGTGAAAACCATCTATAAACATTTGTGTATTTTAAGACTATGCATAACAATGCACCTCTTTACTTTTGAATGATCAAGATGTAGGTTCCTGACCATATTTATTATAATATATATATTGTACTAAGCCATGGTTTCTTACGTTAAAAAACATTGCCTTGAAAGGTAATTTTAAAAGGACTCTCACGCGTTTTTTCGGGGTTACCGTCTTTGTTTTACACGCAGGAGCGATGAACGTTACCATTGTTTTACACGCAGGAGCGATGAACGTTACCAATATTTATATTACATATAAACGATAGCTACATGGAGTAAACGCGTCGTAAAAAATAAAGGCGATACAAACAAATAATATATATTTTCTTTTTTCTCCTGAGAAGGTCGATTGAATGGTTTTCCTCGCAACAGAAGTTCCCTCTTTTTGCTATCGATGCGACTTGCCTTTACGCTGAGATGCAGATATTAGCGGAGGGCCATGACCTGTAAAGAAATGAATGGATTGTATAACTTTTTATTTCTATGTTTATTTTGGCGTACTAAATCGACATTTTCAAAAGAGAACAAACAATAAAATTGAAAATATAAAAGCGTTTTAGAAAAGACCGTAATAATAATAAACATACCCCATAAAACAAAATCATCGCGTCGAGTGTTGTTGTACGAAGGTGACTTAAAAACGGTCGGGTAATGATAAAAGTCGCCGTCTTCGTTGATGGTTGTGTGGTGCGTGTGCAACAGAGACTTCGAGCCTGTATTTAGAATCGATTCTCGTGACTTAAAACCGTGCTGTTTAGAGAGAAACGCATCGCCCTGAAATTTGTTTAATTTTAATTGTTTGCGCAATCAATCATAGATGGTTATAAACCAATAAGGGTTCGCAATTATATGGTGGCAACGTTTTTATGATGTTACCAAGTGTATATATATATATTTACATTATTGTCAAATTTTACAAAATATTTTATTTCTAGGAAGGAAGCAGCGATTAGGTTTATGAAAATTACTCACGCGAAACGAGTTCATGGTGTTCGGTCGTGAATCAGGTAAGTTGAGGAAGGAGTTTCGCTTTCGCATCATGCTTATTTGTCTACAAAGAAAACAGACTCAAATTTTACTCAAAACTTGAACAACCTTTTGCTTTGCTATTGTTTTCAATGAAACCTTGAAAAAGGAAGTATTTAGGAATCATTCTTACTTAGCGTCGTTGATTATGGCACTTGATGCGCGACTGCTCCGTTTCTAACATAAAACAAAAACACAACATCTCAGTGAGAAAATACTGTAAATCCATGTTTCGTGCACATTAGCACGAGTACTTGTTAGAAATACACGAAATGTAGATACACTTTAATGATATCCATTGCTTACTTAAGCAAATCAAATGCACTATCGATAATCGTTTGGTTATTTAGTTAAATACCCCATGTCAAAAATGACTCACCGGACTTTTAAGTCTGTCTATTGGTACGGTGGTATCTGCAGTGCCTAACCTACTCAGCGGAGGTAGCGTTCCACTTCGATTGTTCCTGTAACAAACAATATCTCATTCACTAAATTCCTCTCTACAATTATTCTCACCAATATTGACTCATGCTGGAGGAATTGTTTGCACGATCAGCAGTTTGCAGTCGTGTACCTCTCACCTCCCCCAAACCTAAAGCGTGTTCCTAAAAAAAGGTTTAACAAAACATTGATGATAACAAGTTACTTCGTTATGTCTTTACGCATCAACAATAAAAAAGTGGCGTTTAACTAATACAGAAAAATATCGTTTAAATGGCCTATAAGTGTATTATATCGTGAAACAGGTGTATGAAGTATACGTACAGGGTGGCCGGCGGTCTTCAGGCCATGGATAGGCTGCAGTCGTATATTTCTACAAAGGAAAGGCGCATTTAAACAAACAAACCCAGGTATATGTATGCGTATAGAATGATAGTTACTTGGTGAGGTTTGTCACCTCTTTTTTACAGTATGAAATTGATTTAAACTAGCTTCACAGTTACAGGAGGGAGTGCACTATACCTAGATGTCGGGTTGTTTCTATATAGCAAGCAGACTCGAGCCTTAGTTTTACCTTTTGTTTTGCAATTTAGCAGACATCATCCGAGTGTAAAACTGATGTTCAGCGTTGCGAAACGACGACGAGGACTTTGGGAATTGCCTATATTGACCAACGCTACTTGAGACAGGTCGACTCTAAAAAAATAAATTCTTTAGTTTTAGTAAAAACAACTTTTCAAACTATTAAAACAAATATAGCACAAGACTATAGTAAATATATACCTAATGGAAGTATATTTTTGTATATTTATCTGGCGAGGGAGAATGACAACACAAGACGTACCACAACTTCCCTTGACGTAGGCTCATAATCTCTCAACCTGTTACAAACAACACAGCGTTTCAAAATCAGTCAACATAAATATACTTTTTGTAAATTTCGGCGACGAAAATATATTCCTTGCAACCCTATAAATATTTGTGCGGTACTATGTACTGAACTATGGTACTGAATAAAAAATCAATGCTCAAATAAAATACTGCTTGTTTAGTGAAAATCACGTAAAACTCTGAAACTCTCTTTTCTGCAATATAATACTCTGTGAGAAAGAACCTTGTGACTTATTGAAGGGATATACCCCTAATATCAATTCCAAGTCACAGCAACAAAGTCAAATAACTTACGCAAGAGAGGAGCGTTCCTTGAGAGGTACAGATCGTATCGTGATCAATTCATTGAGTGTGTCAAAGTCAGTTGAGGTGGTATTCGAAAAACCAGATGGCGTTTTTAAGCGAATTTGAATCTGAAATAAGTATTTAAGTACTGATCAATCTGGAAAGGGCTACAGAATAAAATAATTATAATTGACTGCAGTTTAAAGATTTTTAAATTGTGGATTTTTATTCATATTTTTTTATTTTTTAGAAAAGAATTTTGATAGATCGTGATAAAGAAAATTTTTGCGATAAATGCGTCAAAGTATGTATGTTTAAAATAAAACCCTGAAAAAGAGCACAACTGTTTCTCTATTCTATTTGAAAGTTCGTTGGCATATCTCAAATAAAGCCTCTATTCACTGCTAACCTATATTCATATTATTCGATTAATAAAAACCTTAAAACTCTTTCCAAATCTCTATCTGTTAACTATACAATTCACACTGCGACAACCTCCCTTCAAGGAAGCACAATTAAATGTGCTCATCAATTTATAAAAAGTTACTTCCCACTCATTCTCCAAGACCTTTCATTTTTTTTTTCGTGCATTGAACATTCTGAATTGGATTTAGGTATTAATTTTTAACGAACCAGTTGCTACTTTCTGGGATAGTAACCAATAAACTTGACTTTGTGAGCTACTGGAAAACAGCAGAATGAGAAATGTTTAAAACCATAGTACAGACAAAGTTTCGATAAAACTTTCAATATTTAAAGAACCTGAACCGCCATAGAAAACCATCTCACAAGCAATGTTTGCTCCACAATATGCCTGCTCTATATTCAATTCAAGAATCTTGAAAGTTTCAACATTATCTTGGTACGCAAGTACTCTGGATGAAATCGATATGAATATTCTGCCAAATCAGAAATGCAATCAAACCCAAACAAATTTAAAGTGTTGACGTGCAAATGGAGAAGATCAACTTGTTGAAAAATATGGATAAAACAACAACAAAATAGTTGGTTTAGAAAAAGGAGATTTTCGAAAACATCTTTTTGAGTTTTAATGTTAAAGATCTGATTACTGAACTAAAGAACTATTAGAGGCGTCTGTGTCAATTCAATTCTTTATTCTTCCAACACTTGCAAGACTTTCTCTTTTGTTTCTTTAACTTATTCCCTCAATTGATAATATTTTTTAATAAAAAAAAAGAAAAATAATTTTAAATTTAGTGTAATAGTAAAGATCCGTTGAAAAATGCAGGATCTAATGGAAATCAAATTTGCAGTACATTTAATTGTACCTGAGATTGTGTCATAGGCAGTCCCTCGTAATGGTCTCTTGACATCTGGAAATTCATAGCACTTTCCAGAAACCGCTCCATATCATAAGAACTGACAACTTGATGGCAACCTACAATTTTGATTAAAGGGATAATACAGGGAAATATGTCAAACTATTTTTCGACGATTTATAAAAATAAATTGTCTCTCAAGTTGTCTAAAATCGGTCTAAATATAACAACAAAAACAATATATAGCGCATGTTGCATAGTGCTATTTTGCATACCTTTATTCGTGCGAGAACTGGCGAATAACTTCAATAAATCTTCTAAAACATGAGTCAACTAAAATAAAGGAAATCACATGTTCACTCTGGTCGTACAGACTTTATAAAGTTTTTATTATTTATGTCTCTTATTGAATACATCTTTCCAAACTCTTGACATTGACTTGAATGATGCATTAACATGGTGAACCACATAGAGACATGTTATTCTAATTAACTTATTATTATTAAATTATTATATTAAAACATTGTGTGTTCCTAAAATTAACAACTGATTTACAAAAGGCTCATTAGTTGGTTACTTCAATATCACCAGACATTAACCGAGACATTAGTTAGTGGATATGAGTTAGGTAGAATCACCTTATCCCAAACGTGATCGAAGCATTCACTTATAACAGCGTTGTGAATGGCCATCGATGGTGTAACTGGTGGAATGGAGTGTTTACTGGGGGTCTGTGAAATAGTTTCCTCCCTACAAATGTTTATCTAATGCATTCATTGAAAGTTCAGTTTTGGGTAAATGTTATTAGCTATTTAATAATGAGGAAAAGTGCTACTTTTTTGAACAACACTGACACAAAACTACATCTTTGGAACACCCTTACTCATTGTTGTAATCGTAGGCTATAAACTCCTCCATGATTCCATCAATTGCAAATACCTCTTCTTCCAGGTGAGAAAAACAGTCTGACGACAAATATAGATATTAAAAGTCTCTCAATTAAAAAAAATAATTAAGCATAATGAAGGACACATCTTAAAAAACTCACTTCTTTGAGTATTGAAGTTCTAGAGATATTACGGCAAAAATTGCTACAAACATACAAACCTTTTATAACCATACAAGAAAACAGAACTGTATTATAAACAATTTTGTACGAAACTTTATTGAAGACCTTTCACAAACAGAAACAACAGGACCACTTGCAACACTTGACAGGAAGGATTTCAGAGATATCTTATTCCAAATATAATTATTTCTTGCAGTAAACTAAGCTGAAACTTTGACTCATTTGCAGCAGTCACGATCAATAATAACTGCATAGTGACTCAACAAATTTCAACTAAATCTAGCGCATACTTATTTGAGAATTCCACTCCACACAAATGTTTACGTGGATAATGTACAAACATACCTTTAATCACAGTTGATTAACTAATATATGCAAGAGATTGAATTGAGTGACAAATTCCGATCTAGATGAAAAGCGCCACCATCTTACCTTCATTGAAACATTCATTTTGGTTTTGTGGGACAACCTTTGGCTCAACTTTGTTCCCGCTAACGGAAAGACTGCAAGAAAACAGATAGTTGTGACAAGTACAATTTTCCTATTGTTAGGATGTACAGTGTTTAACAGAATATTTATTATAATTTAAACATTGCTGTGTAAATAGGTAGGTTTCAGAATGTTTATGGGAATATCAAAAATATTCATATTCCATGACAGTCAACAATAGTATTAGATAACTACAAATGCTATCTGAAATCCTCAATAAACTATTCAATGTAGAGACCATCCTATTTTAGGAAGATTTCCGACCTTTTTCCATCATTTGCTTCCTGCTGAACGTCTTCCAATCTCACACAAACAGAAGGAGATTCAACAACCTGAGTCCCAGTCTCATTGGTTGGCACGATTTGCTTACCCAATAGTCTAAAAACATAAGCATCTGTGTGAGTGGCTTATTCTGTGTTCCTAGATAATTAAGATAATTTATGCTTAAAATAAAAGTCTGCCATGTTGATTCCTAAACAAAATATATTAGAGAAGAAAAAAGATATCAAACCAAGAAAGTGAATACTATCTTTTATCAACTAAGCATAAAAAGATTTTACAAATAAAAAAGGTTGATCCATTGTTCTAAAAAAAGTGACTTTGTGTGTGAACTTAATTTGTAACCCAAAATTTCATACCCTGATATATTAAAATACTTTTTGTTTGCACAAAGTCCAATAACATCAGAAGAACTCAAACAGAAAGGTCTATCTTCTTATAACCAGTTTCTTTATGACCTCATGGGCATAAACAGCCATGCCCTTTATGCACAGCTGCCACAGAGTTTAAAATAAAAAGTTATACCTCAAGTGGGTTAACTCGCCACTGTTTTTCTTCTTACTTAGGTTGGGTTTAGGAAGGGAATCCAGCTGTAAAAACTGCTTCAATAAACCAACAGATGATTAAACTTTTGTGGGGAACAATTGCAGGGTGTACGGACGTTTCGAAACTGCCGATTTGAAACCAACGATTCGAAACAATATTGTTTTACGTTTTTTAAACTTTTATTAATAATCAAAATAATTATTTACTTTTAAATAAAAACATCTCTATAGGCAAAATTTAAAAAGATTGGATTCTAATCGTAAATAAAAAATCTTTTAATATTGTTTTGAAACGTCTAGTTTCGAATTGGCAGTTTCGAAACGTAGTGGAATCCAATTGCAGGGTGTATCATCTTTTGAAACCTTATTTGCAAGCCTTATGCATGGGGAATATAAATTGAACAGTTGACAATAAAAAATTGCCGGATGCTGTTGTTGGCTGTCTATGTTGTGAACAAGGTTACATCAAAATAAAATGTCCATATAGTATTAAGAAGTATTATGATTTTTTCCTCTACATAAAAAGGATTTTCGTTTCGAGAGAACTCATCCAGACGAAACATTATGGAAATTCACGAGATTTTTACTTGAACCTGTCGCTAAATTCATTCTACACTGTAGAGAAAAAAAGACAGTTCTTCCAGAAGCCTCTCTGCCTGAAGACACATACTGTATAATGGCAACGGTTTACAACAATTGTTATTAAGTTTCGAAAGAATAAAAAAAGCAGTCAGTTTGTTTAACAATCTTCTTGCTGAAACAGTTTTACACAAAAAAGTATATAAAATATTTGTATAATAACAAATTTCTATGACAAGCTCCAAGACAAACCCATACATAACATTGGTTTTATAACATTGTCAGTTATAGCAATAAAATCAAAAGGTGTTAAATGAGTTTTACCTCAAGTATGGAAAGGACGTATTCCAGGTTAAACATTCAGATGTTAGTTCTTTTGTACCTGTGTGGATACAAAATGTACATTTTCCTCAAACTTTGCTGCTTATATTCAATTTTCTCTTCTCTTTCTTGTGAAAGAATCACAGAAATATGAAAGCAATGTAAAAAGACAATGGTAAACAATTCCAACCAAACACTGCAATTCCAACCAAACATTGAGCAATCTTAACATCAGATAACAAACATGCTTACGTTTTATTTCTTCATTTTCATACAAACAGTTTTCAACTTCGTAGAACATGTTGCACACTTGATCTTCAGCTTTGCGTTCAAATTCCTATCAAAAGCAAAACCATTAATACACAAACATGATTGTGTACAGATCAAACAGCAGTGCAATTAACATACAAACAACATGTTTAAGTACAATTAGATGGAAATACTTGATAATGAATGGAACTTACATCGTCGTTGCCCCACGAAAACACACTGCTTCTTCCTGTAGTCATGGTACCAACGGAATTGTTCAACCACGAGTTATTACTGAAACAACCAATTGTTGATGATGCAGATTCAGAAAATGCTTCACTGTTTTCGGGACTTGAACCATGCAAATTTGAAAATGGATCGCAAGGACTTGGATCTTCTGGCGCTTCAGGTAAAGGTCGCGAAAGTTCGAAAGAACTTTTTTGTATTCCATGACTAAGAAGAAATAATGCACCAATGAAGTTTGTTTTTTGTGTGGTTTAGAAATAATATTAATAGAAATATGCTTGTATACCTAACTATATATATAAATATATATATAAACTCAAACTTAAAACAAAAGAACATTATGTAATTGTAAATAATTTTAATCAAAATTGAAAAACACTTGATTCAAGAAAAATCCTTCACAGTAAACTTTAGAACTTTTAAAACAATTATTTTTTGTTTATTATTATTATTAAATTAAACAGAATATTTATACAGGTGCAAAAAACTTCAGCGTCTAAAATATAAACAATATATACATATCGGCTGCTATCAATGTCAGACATGTCTGCGTAAAAATAAAAATTAAAATATATATATATATATATAAATATAAGTTGGTAGAATAAGTGATAAAAATAAAAAGTTTTAAAAGGTTCAAAGAAGGGTTTAGTTTTTTACGTTATCTTGTGAAATTTTTTGTTTTGTTAAGTTCTAACAGTACAAGACATCTTAGAAGTAAACAAACCACTGGGTGTCTTCATAACCTAATATCAAAAAACATTTCTTTATTACAATCACCGTGTTATCGTCTCGTGATATATAGTATCATATTAAATCATATTTGGATGTCGTAAATTTTTAAAATATGATCCTGTGTTGTTGGCATTTCTTCTATTAATATTTATATTTTCTTTTATAATGGCTAACTTGGTGGCTTCTAATATGCGTTAATCCTCTCCTGCATTTTACTTAATTAAAATGAAATATAACATATAACATTATACCTTATAATAAATACCATAATACAGCTACAAAATTTCTAAAGCTAAAAGTTGTTTACCCTTGCAGCATAAAAGTACCAATAACAACATGCTTCTTTTTGTTTGTGTACATTCCACTCATTTGTTGATTAACAATAAAATTTGATTGTCTTTCATAGAGCATGCTGGTCATGTCATACTCTACTGTTTTAAACACTGTCATTATACAGAAGTTAATTTAATAAACATGTGACAAGTGATGAAAGGTCGAGTCTGAATTTCAATAAAATACTATCATTTGCTAAATCTACCTGCCCCAAAACTAATTTTTAACCATTCTCTGTCAACCTCATGCACTGCAGTGCCCGCAGTCACATGGAGATAACTAACATATCTCTCTCTATCTATATATACATCATAAATGTCAAATACTCTCAAATTTCTGCAAGTTTCAAAATCAATTGCAAGCTGTTATCACAAAGTAAAAAAAAAAATGTTTTGCTTTTGCAGATGCCCAATCAAGAAGTTTTTGTTAATGAATTCTGCAAACAATTCCACATAAAAGATCTATTGCAAGCATTATGTTGGTGATTTGTAAAACATTTTTCCACAATAAATAACAACATCTCATAGCAATAAATCAATAAAAGCTTTAATAAAAACACAACCCGCAAGTGTTGAATGATATTTTTCTACTGCAAGAATACACTACTCCATAACTCTCAGAATGTTGAAAAAGTGATTTCTCAACTATTGATAACATGTAGCTTACACAGAAAACACAGCAAATATAAACTCATTAATATTTCAGAACAACAATTCAGATTTAAAAGTTGAATGGAAGATTTGAAATTACGCAAAACAGGGTATAATTGCCATGGAAATCATGTGATATAAACATATGTTCTCAACATTTAAATCGCAAACGAAAATGAAATGAACTCAATAGTTTTATACATAATATATAACAAGCGTAGTAAATTAATGTTATTTTTGTTCAACATTATTCAGATGTTATGGCAAACATGTAAAAGAAATACTTAATTTGTCACTTTTACATGTTGCAAAATCATTTCATAAAACTTTGAATAAATATACAATATTATTACATATATACTAGCAATAAGACCTGCGTACAAAATGCACTCATTAATTCTACAACAAAGAATAACTTGCCTTTCGGTGTTTGTACATAAATGGGTCGTTTCCAAGAATTTTGCCCAAACTTTCCAAAAAAAATTTGATTGCAGAAGTGATCAAGACCAAGAAAAATTTTTGTGTTACGTATGGGACAGTTTTTATCATAAGTTGGTCAAATGAATGCATTTACAAACAATTACAGAACCCCATACTAGAAAAAATAAATTTTATCTTGGTTAGTACACATCTAAGAAACTTTCTGAATCAAAAACTTGTATATTTGCCATGTCTGTTTTCTGTTATAATTCACTCAAATGCACTGAACCAAAAAATGTCCCATACGTAACGGTTTTCAAATTTTGCATTTCCAGTATTTTTTTCAAAGCCATATTCAAACTCAACCTTTTTAATACTCAAAAACATCCTATTTAACAATTAATTTAATGGAAAAACTTAAAAACTGGAGTATACTCAATGAACTCTATATAAAATTTGAGAGTTCAGATCTGACTAAAGTAAAGACTTTGATAAAGCTTATTAAGAGCAAGAACAGTGCTAAACAAAGTATATATTTAAGGTTAACTCAAATTAGCCAGCAATCCTCAATTTCAAAATATTAAACAAACAAAAGTAAACAAATATAACAAATATAACTCTTTCTGCTGACATAATGTAATTATTAGGTAAACTACACAAAATGAAAACAACAAAATGTTAAAGCAAACTAGAAAAAACAAATTAGATCAATCAAGACTTCAAAACATCAGATCTGTAAAACCAGTACTGCTAATTTGAATTGAAATGATCTTGATAACACTGCAATAACTTTGGAAATAAAGAAGACTTTCCATTGCACCAATCTAGTCAAAACAAGCAAAAAACAGTCAACCTCGGTCTGATATCTGTTTAACACCTTTGGTTGAAAATTAGAAACAGTATTATGGCATGTAAAACAAGTATTATTAAAGATCTAAAAATAGGCGTTACGTATGGGACATTTTGTTACGTATGGGACATCTGTCTTTAGGAAGCTGTAGTTTGGTACATACTTAGAGATTTTTTATAGTAATGGGTTCTCATTGTATAATACAATAGGACCATTAGATAACACATGAAACCTAACTCCCTATGGTATTCACCTTAGAAAAAAAATACAAAACATAGGTGTTACGTATGGGACATTTATGGTGGTTAAATTCCAATTCACATTGTAGTTAAAAGACAAATATTGATCATTTCAAATTAGAAGGAAGGTGAAGGTGTGAAATGATTAAATTGGTTTGAAGTTTCCTTTCTGAAAATTTTTATGGGCATTGAATAAAAATGTTACGTATGGGACACAAAAGTTGAACCGCGCAGTCAAGATGCCATATCAATTGACTATTTACAAATAGTGTTTCTTTAAAAAACAACAAATAATTCTTCCTCTACAAGTAATACAACTAGAAACACTAGTTTCTGATATATTGAAATTACCTAAAATGAAAGAAAGAGAACCTGTTAACTAGATATAGAGAGAGGACACGTTACGTATGGGATATTTTGGGGTACCTAACTTTGAATTTTTGCACCAATAGATATTTCTGTAGCAAAAACTGTGATGGACTTATTAGAACAAACAAGTAGCTCCACAAAAAAACATATTGCATGACAGATGAAGCTTTTGATTAGAAAACACAGGCATGGGACACTTTTTTTTTAAATTTGGGCAAAATTCTTGGAAACGACCCAAATACATACATATGCGTATCTAGCCGTTACAATCTGGTTTGAATTGTTTTTGTTCCACTTAAATTTGCTCTCTTTTTGTTAACGCTCTTTAAATTTTTCATGCAATAATTTTCGTCGACAACAGTACATATGCACGGCCAAATTTCGCACATCATTTCCTTTTGTAAGTAGTGAATGTTGAGCCTCTTATTGTTTCTGAAACTAAACTATTTCATTCAGAGAGTATAAAATTGTTTTTTTGTTTCTTTAGATTTTTCATTTAGCCAGTGCTTGTTAAAATTTCCTGTACAAATTCTTTTACCAAACAGAAGTGTTTGTTTTTAACTGATCCTAAAAACCTTCTTTGCTCATTTCACTACTTTATATATTTTTTTTAAAATGGAGAATAGTTTTGGATAATATAATAATTTTTCTTTGGAAAGCATCTAATCATTGATTCATGTATTGCTTTTGTTAAAAAGTTCAAAAGGTTTACTGCGAAAATACGTACTTCAAATAAAGTTCATACAAATAAATTCAATCATTAAAGCTTACTTTGTCTTTCATTTGCTTTGATACAAATTTAAATTTAAATCACACATAAATTGTTAATAATAAACTGCATTTGAAACATAAATTTACTCTTCTGTAAATGTCTTTGATTGCTACAATAACTCAGATTTCATTGTACCTTAAAAACAAAACATAAACAATAACAGAAATGCAAATGCATTACATTAAAATGCATGAGTTCCTAATCTAGTGCCCTCAATCAACATTGAATATTCATATATATTAATAGATTACATGACTTCTTACATGGGCATTGAAGATATACGATAAAGAGAGAATTATGCAATTAGAATTTTTATTTATTTAAATATTTATAGACAGTATTATATTGAGAAATAATGCCCTCATAAAGGCCGTGCAAACACATTTGTGAGGACAGAAAAACTACAAAAATATATTTTATACAAACAGACTGTCATGTTTTCCAGACATTCTTGACTATTGTTTTTAACAGAAATGACATTTAATATTAATTACAATTGATTCAATATTATAAATTAAGATTATATACGTTCTGAGATTATATGGAAGTGTCGCCACGAGAATAAGTTTTTAATGGCCAATTATAAATCTAAAGACTAAATAACACTCCAGAGATATGTAATTACATCACTTTAATTTATAAAAACGTTTTTAAAATAATTTTTTTAGTTTTTACCTGAAGATTGTGTAACATACACATGAAACTCAGAGTTGTAAACATCACGTAGTTGTTTTTACTCTTTAATATATATAGGTATATAGATATATCCAAATAAACAAATTTACAAGAGTATACACTCACTATTTTTGCAAGATATTCCTTTTTGTTAAATGTTTGGGGAGCATGTCAGCTAGTTTAGAGCAACATTTCATTTGATCTACAATAAATAGAAAATTGATTATGACTATAGAAGATAGATAGAAAGAAGATTAAACAGAAAGTTGAGGAAGTAAAGCAATTGGAAAACTTAGAAAAAAATGTGGGGAAACTCTTCGTATACAGGGTTAGAGGACCACCATGGAACCTACGCATCATCAAAATAGAAAAGCCAAAACTACCAGAAAGACCTTCTTATCCCTCAACATAATGTACACAAACTGTGACTCTTTTAACAACAAAAAGGAAGAACTTTTCCATTTTGTTTATGAAAAGAACCCTGAACTGCCGATTCGAAACGTCTGTACACCAATAATACACAGGAGAGAGAGGCAGGGCCTATAACTCGACAGAGTCCTGTGTATTGGAAGTTTCGCCTTTCTCTCCTTTCCCATTAGGTAGGAAAGGAAGGATACCTGGAGCATCCTGCCTGGTGGGGAAAGCCAATGACAACATGATAAATGTAATTGAAAACATTTGATTGATGCTATTTAGCTATAGTAGACATGACAATACAATCATTACATTAAAAAACAATGCAATGTGGGAATCAAAAAAGTGTTATAAAATGTTACTAAACTTCATGATTTATGCTACTTTTATTTTAGGACCTAAAAAACCTATTATTTAGTTATTTTATCTTCTTTATTTTTTAAGGGTAACTGTTTTTATGTTATTTCGCAGGAAAATGCTATTGGCCATAAGCGATTGCGCGTGACTAAACACTATCTCCGTTATTTAGAATTTAGTTTTTACACGATTTTAGTTACTTCGCGTTATAAACAAAACTTAAACACAGGTTTATAAGGTTTATTAGTAAAAATGGATGTTCTACAAAAGAAAGGTACATATTTTTAAACTTAACATTATTTATGCTCATTTTGCACTTGAACACACATGTTTGTTATTGAATAATGTTTATGTTTTTAAAATCTAGTTTGTGGTTTTAATTTAAAAATAATTTGAGGTTAAGTTAAGGTGATTAGATTTTAGTTTGTGTTGTTGTTTTTTGTATCATGTTTGTAATACTTGTTAAATTTATTTGTTTCTTTCTAGGCATAACTGATCATTTAAACATTTAAAGCAGCTCCACTTCATGTCTTTTCTAATTGACAACAAAGAGGTGTTTGATGTCCTCAATGAGCAAATGAGATAATGCATTAAGGTAGCAGAAGAAAACTACTTTTGATCACGGTTTGATGTTTCATCAGAAGCCACCATTGGCAAAGAAATATAAATCTTCGTCTTTCGCTCAATTTCCAAAGCCAAAGAAAAGGTTATCAGGTCGCATTGAATTGGCATTGGTGCTGAAAACAAGAAAAAGTATTCAACTATTGAAGTTGAAGTTTATCAACCTTCATCAAGTTCTAAAATCGAGACAGAAGTTGTGTCTGAGCCTCCAGATGATGAAACACAGTGCTGGATGGATTCCTGCTTTTTTAAAGCCAAGAGTCTGATTTTCAGACACTCTAAAACGTTTTTTTTTAAAGCCACAAAAAATTAAAACATTACATTGGCTCAATAATAATAAAAATACCCCTGTTTTTTCTCAGAAACTGATTATGGAATCTTTCTGAATTTTTTGGATATAAGAGTTAACTGTAGAAGTAGATCTTTGTGTACGGTAATAGTTTACGGTATAGTTCAGTTTTCCTTAATTCTGAAAATAACTTCTAAGATTTAACAACTTGATGTGCTAAATATCATAAATTTTGGTCAAATTATATACTCTCCCCTGCCTAATTGTAGGGAGGGTAGAATAGCTGGGGTGGGTGGAGACAAAGGCAAAACATCATAGACTGGGAGTGTTATAATAGTTGGGAGAAGTAGAGAAATCCTTATATTACTGTAGATTGGGAGGGTAGGCAATAGTTGGGAGAGGTGGAGGTAATATAATTTGAGTTAAACTTTGTTCCATGTGCATAGGGCTTCAAGAGAATTTGATCGAATGTCTGGAATCAAGTCGAACGTTTTATTAAGATTTATTGATGTTTTTATGAAATGTTTTTGAGATGGAAACGTATCAGAACTTTTT
The DNA here is from genome assembly GCA_963930725.1 of Candelabrum cocksii. Classification (NCBI taxonomy): domain Eukaryota; kingdom Metazoa; phylum Cnidaria; class Hydrozoa; order Anthoathecata; family Candelabridae; genus Candelabrum; species Candelabrum cocksii. Next base: position 18,717,345 of record OZ005664.1, read on the forward strand.
GAATAGACAAACGGAGAGACAAACTTATATCAATAATTTTCAATTGTGTTAAAAGATTGATTAATCCTTTTCATAATTGTGCTAAATTTCTATAGTTTGTGGTGTCAATTGTTAGAGAGTGACTTTTGAAGAAAACATTATTGATTGGGAGGGTCATAATTAATTGAAATCGAGGAGATTTTTTCCCAAAATCGGTGATTTACCCTCCCCTACAATTAGGAAGGAGAGAGTACTAGCTAGCCTGATTTACGTAAAGTTAAACCCGCGAAAACTTAAAAAATCTTTAAAGTGACTTATTACAGTACAGGTTTTTATCATTATATTTTAATATTTAATATAATATTTTGTTATTATAAAACTTAAATTTGAAAAAATAATAAATATTATCTCCCTTATCGCAAGACTTGTATTTTAGTGTTTAGTCACGTGTAGCGCGTATAACGTAGGGCGCAATCGCTTATGGCCAATAGCATTTTCCTATTTCGCACTTCTTTATAGAGTTTATAATAATAGAATTCCAAAAGTGTTTTTTGTTTCTAATTTATTTTTTTAAACGTTGTCAAAACAAGACACTCTCCATCGCAAGGTTTCATATTTTATTTACTTATCATCTGACGTTTAATTTTTTTGTCATTGTTTCTAAAGGAATTCTGTTTCAGCAAAAATTCTAAAGACTAAAACTTAATCAATTTAAGCCGTTTGTAGTGGGGTAATGCAATTAATGTAGTTGAAAGCTGATTGAACAATTTTTCACTGCAGCGAAGAATTTCTATCAGAAATCACCTTGAAATTTACATGGGGATACGCACTTTCGTCGAAAATCATGTATAAGTAGCTGTAAAAGATACAACCAAACCCGAAGGTTAAAAACATCACTTATGGTCACAGAAGATCAAATGCCAATATGGATCCGAGTCTTTCAAACTGCATCTTTCGAATCTACCCATTCTACAGGGCTCACATTATTTCCAATAATACTGAATTCAAAGCAATATGAAAAATACTAAGGTCTCATTGTGCCTTCAAAATAGTGCCATGATTAGCACCGATGTGTTTTGACACTTTTAATGAACTATTTTTGTTTCGTGATCTTTTGCTCGCTTTGTAAACTAACTTTACTTTTAGACGATAAAAAACCAAACATCCCCTACATGTTGGTACACTTTATTTGAAAATATATAACATGCTTTAATGAGTGCGAGATCCGACCATAGCATCGAGTAAGTTATACCGACCATATATGAAAAATAGCCCGTCTAAATAACGTACTTTTCTGCGACTCTATCCTGGAGCTGGATCTACAACACTTCTTAAACTGAATTCCCTTGCAGCAACCATATTTTGCAGAGATGTATTTGTCAACGAGTTCTATATTCTTTACTTGGCAGCGACTTTTACATCGAAGCAATGGCTCTCCTCTATGCCTCAATACAATCTTCGTTACCAATAAACCGTCACTTACATAATTCACATCCATATTTTGATAGATAAAACAAAACATCGAACCTTTTCGAAAATGATAAATAATTCATTCTGCAATCGCTGATAAGGTAATTAAATCCCATTGTTTTGTTTATTCAGCCTCTATACACCCGTTTGAATGCAACGTTTTCACGAAAAGGTGTTTAATCTTCCGTAGATATCTCAATAAACTATTTTCTAAAGGAGCAAGTGATAGTAACGCCTTCATTTATTCCAAAGCTCTGTTTGTTCCATTTAGCACAACCTCTACCACTTATGAAGCCATGCAAAATCAGTTTTATGGAATCACGTAATGTATGCATGTTGCCTGAAACAATAAAAAATCTTCGCGAACACAGTCTTCAATAAATACTTTTAGGTATTACTAATTCATATATATTGCATTTATTATTATTTCGCCGTATAACTTCAAAATTTAGTACCAACAAGGAAATCGGTAGTATGTCTGGTATACCACAATTCTAGATTATTAGTTTAAAAATTTTAAATTAGGATTTTGTTTCGAGTAAAGCGCACAACGTAAAGATTTGAGTTTTGGGTACTATACGAATTTGTTAGGGTTGGAGTTAGATTAAATTTGTTCGCAAAGATTTTCGGGGTTTGATATATTTAGAATATAAAGTATTTGGTGAATGTTCACAATATTTTGTATTCAACCATCAATATTGTGAATGGTGAAGTCCGGTTTTTATACGCTATAATTCTGAATTCGGAAGTTTGTTAAGTTTCGACTTGTGTGTCCATGCAATGATCGCGCTGAAAAGAACGCACATTATTATGTGAATTGAGGGAAAGATTTGCGCGATCAGCAAACATTATTGGTTGGCTTGCGAGAATCTAGAAACATCGTTTACATATATAAGGAAAAGTAGAGGTCTTAATATGGAACCTTGTGGAACCCCGTATACAATAGCATTTAATGGGCTTCTCTTATATTTTTACAGTAAGGAATATATTGTTTTCCGTGGGAAAGATAACTTAGTGGTAAGTTTCCCGTTATACTATTAATTTCACTGGACTGTTACTAATAGCTATCATCTCGCCAAGCAGTGAATACGATATAGACGGAACTCTACATGGAAACAACAAAAGAAACTATCAAAACACATGGGTAAATATCATAACTTTGTGGATATGTTTCACCATTTGCCTCAAGTCCCTTATTTCCTTTACTACTAAGTCCCAGTTGGCGAAATCGCGGGAAATTAATTTTGCGGACGAGATATTTTGTTAATTTTGGCGGGAATCTATTTTTTCGATCGTTTTGCACAACTACACGAAGGTTTGAAAATTTCACTGAAAATACATATAATTATTGCGAGGTAATTCCATACAAGGAACAATTTCAAATCTTCTTTGCATAAAAATAAATATATATATACATGAAAATACCCTTGAATGAATACAACATGTGTGGGTCACTAAGTAACAACAAAGGGACACAACGTTGCGTAAATACATGTTACAGTAATAGAAAAGCAAGACCGAGATAAAGGTACCGTGCCAACGCTTTCAACTGCGTCAACAGACTAGTGCTACTCCACAACATTTCTATCACATTTCAATCGCAACATACGTCAAGAATTGCTACCAAACACCAGCACGCCTTTTCGTCATCGGTGGCGAAGAAATCCTATCAAGAGAAAACACGACGCAAGGTGATACACTCGGAATGGCTATATACGCGATGGCCATATCCCCTCTTCTTGACATACTGATTTCAACAACAGAAGATCAGAACAACAAGATGTCAGCGTTCGCGGACGATGTTAGCGCATCTGGAAGACTCGTTGCACTTCGAAGTTGGTGGTCAAACCTGATTTAGTATGGCCCTAAATACGGATACCATCCTCAACCAGCAAAGTCATGGCTTATCGTAGAGCCAGAGATGCTGGACGAGGCAAGAAGGATTTTTGAAGGAACTGGAGTGCAGTTAACAACCGAAGGTGAACGACATCTTGGAGCGGTGATCGGGAATGAGGAGTACAAGCAGATGTACATTCATGAAGCCGTCAAAAAATGGATGAATGAAGTATCTCTGCTCTCGCAAATTGCAACAATCCAACCTCAAGCAGCATATGGTTGCTACGTTGCTGGGTACCAGCATAAGATGACTTACGTCCTCAGAACAACCCCGGGGATGGAACATCACCTTCAACCTCTGGAAGACGTTCTCAGGCACCAATTCATACCTGCCATCACCGGAAGGCATATCGTCAACGATAAAGAGAGGTTACTCTTGTCCCTTCCGCCACGCATCGGAGGCCTTGGACTAAAAAATGTTATTGAAACAGCAAAAGAAGAATATGAGAACTCTTGCCAGATCACGCAACATCTAAAGAATATGATTCTAGACACACAAGAGGAAGGTGGTAAAATGAAATCGGAGATAAGGAGTGAACGGAGACAAAAACAACAAGCCCGATTCGAAAGCATACGGGAAGGGATGACGAACACTGGAAAACGCCTGATTGACACCAACTCTGAAAGTGGCGTTTCAAACTGGCTGACGACACTACTCCTGAAAGAGTGGGGTTATGATCTGAACAAGCAGCAGTTCTGGGACGCCATCAAAATCCGTTACAACTGGAACCTTGAGCGACTCCCAACAGAATGCGTCTGCGGTAAAAGGTTTGACCTTGACCACGCCTTATTTTGCAAGAAAGGTGGCATGGTCTCATTGCGCCACAACGAACTGCGTGATATAACTGCTGCACTCTTAAAAGAGGTTTGTCATGACGTGAAGAAAGAGCCAACAGTGGTTGAAGTCAATGGAGAGGCCTTTCACGAGAGAACTGCCAACACCAAGAGGGAAGCACGTCTCGACATTAATGCTCTTAGTTTCTGGACGCCTGGCCAAAGAGTATTCTTTGACGTAAGGGTTTTTAACCTACACGCTCAGAGGTACAGGTATTCAGAACTAAAAAGATGCTTCTAGTCGAATGAGAAAGAAAAGAAACGCCAGTACAACGAACGGGTACTGCAAATTGAAAACGGGACTTTCACACCACTGGTATTTGCTACAAACGGAGCGATGACCCCAGAATGTAAGGTTTTCTATAAGACGTTAGCGGAGATGATTGCTGAGAAAAGTAACATTTCGAACTCTGTCTCAACTAGTGTTATCAGGACAAAAATAAGCTTTTTGCTTCTACGATTGACATTGAGATGCATTCGTGGATCACGATCGAAAACCACGGACGACAACAACCTGGCTGATTTCGAACTAGCCAACCATGCTACAATCCGGGCGGAGTGATTGTTGAGCCTGACATCCTCTTTTCATTAACATCAACAAAGAGAGAGAAAAAAATAAAAAAAATGAAACCTTCAAGTATTTTATATATATTCTAGTTAATTATTATTATATATATAACAACGGACAATATTTTATTTTGAAGTAAAATCTGTATTTATGGCGTGCCGGATTGCCCCGTGCTTTGCTGAAAATATATATTGGTTGTTTTAAAAAAAAAGATAAAGGTACCGTACCGTGGAAATAGTAGCGTATTATGATGGTATAATTTCTTTCTTTTGCGTGTAGTAGCTGATGAAATGAAACATGTAAATGATTCAGAAAAAGAATCGTGAATGGTTTTGATGCCACCTTTTCCATGTAAATGAATCAGAAAAAGAATCGTGAAAGGTTTTGATACCACCTTTTCCATGTAAATGAATCAGAAAAAGAATCGTGAAAGGTTTTGATACCACCTTTTCTAACGTTATAAGATCACCAGTTGAAGATAAGATTCAAAACAATTCTGGCTTAGATAACTTTCCCATATTTCTTGGGTAAGTAAACATAGCATGGACAAGTTTCGCCTCAATTTGCCATTTCTTTACCAGAACCATGATTTATCTTTTAGAAAGTATACCAAGTTACCCTAAAAAGGGAGAGGTCAGGAGGAACTTGGTAGAAGCCAACCCTCTGTATTTGTTACTGTTTTATTGACCTCCGAGGAGACAATACCCACTAAACCCAAGAAGAGGTTATTTTTATAGTAAGCTGTTGTTATAATTTTACTTCTTCCATTTATACCGTAAACTTCCATTGGACGGAATATTCGTAAGTTTAATATGAAGAACACGTTCAAAAAGCGAAAGATTTTTTCTAGGAAACTTTGTGGACATCATGTAGAAAGGTATGGACGATCTATATGAGTTATAGGGATTGATATACGATCCAATATTTGTGAGCTTTTATGTCATCTTTTTCTCCGTTTATCTTCTTCTTCTTTTTCATTATTACTCAAAATAGTTACGCATCATTTACGAGAAAAATCACACGGCAGTCAGATGCACATCATGAGGTTAAGAATCAAGATCCAAGATCCAACTTTCAAGCGTAAATCTAATTTTTTTATTTGGAATGTGCAGGTTTCTGCGGAGGTGTTAATCTTTCCAAAACTCTCTAAGGAAGATTTTCTCGTATTTTGAAAATATGTCAGGTACTGCAAATGTGTTTTGTTGGGTTTCAAAACAAGTACCTAGTAGGTAAGTCAAAATGCCAAATGTTCTAATAACATGATGTTACCCGAAACTGTGTTTTGTTGTTTTGTGGCGGAATTGTGCCACTGTATTGTGAAGTTGTGGAACTTTTACTTTTTTCAAGTATATCTTAAGAAGGACAGCTGAAAAGTATCCAAATCAAAAAGAGAACGTTTAGTGTCTCTTGTCTTCAGAACTGCACATTCTACGTTTATTGTTGGCGATTCGAAGAGCGAACTCAATATTCTTGATGTACACATCTTAGTTTTATAAGAAGTAATTACTCCGTCAGGTTTACTTGATGACTTTTTGTAAAGATCAACTGGGGCGACCGAAAAGTCATCTTTTGAATCCAACATGCTATTCTAAACCAGGGTGTTTTCTCTGGTTGTTTTGACTATTAGAGTCAATGTTTCGTGCTTGTAGGTGACACGCTGAAAAAACTTTCGGACATATTTTTCGAAATTTCGGACAAGATTTTCAGTTGACAGTTTCAGACTGTCAGTCGAGGATATATGAGACAGTTCCCAGAGCAGAGGAGAAAAGAAGTAAACAACTGTGTTTGGATTGATCTTCCTTAAATTATTTTATTTTAACAAAAGTTCTCTAGAATATAAGGTAAAATAAAAGGTGTACAGAAAACTACTTAATAGTTCTGCGTAAGTAATGTTTTGTGTCCACAATTCAATGAAGATCAGCGAATCGGTCTTCCGATGGTAGTTCCATAGCCAAGGCATCTTTTATTCCCGCCATTTCGAATCCTTTGATAATTGTCTCAGAGCTATTTCTAAGGTGCTCGTAAAGACCCAGGAGCCATCTGGCGTGAATCGGTTTGATAATCAATTAAAGCTTGTAAAACGAAATTTAAGGCTGGGATAGCTCAGTTGGTAGACCGCTTGCAATTTCGGATTTCTGAAGTTGCGAGTCCAAATCCTCCCGGCCTTGCCGACTCAGCGAATGAGTAGCATTTCGATGCGGTATAGTACGGGTGTTGGTGGTAGGAGTGGCGCCCGCCTCAACAGTTACACCCAACGTTTTGCGCTAATGAAAAGGGGATAGACACTCTCGTTTACGCCCGTTACCAACATTAGGGTTAATTCGGCCACTTTAAAACAAAATTAGAAAAAAATATTTTTCCAAAAGTTTCGACAAGGTGATGTTCGAAAGTTTGCCGCGCCGAAACCTTTGGGGATTTAATGTATCATGCAAATTTATTTTATTAATCAGTAAAACCATTTTTGATAGAAAAATGATCTCAATAAAGACGACACTGGGCGGGTGCATTACCCCATTCCCTTCTACCCCATTGTGCTATCGGTCTGGATGAAAGGAGAATATCGTTAGTACGCGTTAGTGTTCGTTTTTAAAGAAAAGTTGTTTTAAAGGTTTTTAAATACATCTGTTTGATGTCCTTCAATGGGATTTTTATTTCTACATTCAAACATTGCATTACTAGGTAACGATTTATTTCATATGTTAATAATTCAACAATCGATGAATACAGCAAAAAACTCCCTCTTTTTCCTCTGTTAATTTCACTTTGCAAGAGTTATAAATTTACGCTATTCAAACGCGAATCTATAGTAAATCCTTCTCAAAAGTAGTCGATTTAAGACATTATCGTTTTCACATACTTTTCAAAAAATGTCATTATCATTTCTTCTTTCGCGTTTTCGAAAACCTCTACGCGGAAGACCAAAGCGTATTGCGAGAGACATTTGAAATGTTTTTTTTAGTAGTAGTAGTAGAAAAAGATTGAAGCGCTATGAAGTTGAGAAAAGATATCGCTTTGGCTGTTGGGATTGTCGGCATCATTCAGATATGTATAGGAGTGGTGGTGGTGGCGTGTAGCGCCGCTTTCGATGGCGATTCCTCGGAAATGGTGAGGCCCTACTGGGCGGGAGCACCGGTATGTTACTCAATTCTAAGATTATTTTTAAGACGTTATTGACCCAATCAATAGTTTTGCGGGCTCATATAAATAATACAGTATATCAAGTAAATGTTTATATTATTCAAAAGGTAAGAGCTAAACACAAGTATTGTCAATTACTTTCTGAATCTCCAAATCTCATTGATACATATATATATATATATTCTGCATTCGTTTACAATCATTTTGTTTTGCGACTATCAAATATATCTAAAATCATGGAAAATATAAGGAATGTCCATTACAACAATGCACTATATATAAACGTCATAAACCCATTTTATATAACAAACACAAAAACACGTTTTTTACATATAGAAAGAAGATAGAATATATACCAACGACCTTTCCAATCCATTTTCGGAGCTTCAATAACTTATTAAAGGCGAGGAACTTGAGAAAGACGTGAATTTACACACATGTCTTAATGAAAAGTCCTTATTCGGTTTATATGGTGTAAGCGTTCACTTTAGTGTTAGAAGTAAGTGATGGTCTCACCTCAATTCATTTGAGTTAACCTTATTTCAACCGGGGGAGAGGGGGCGGATTCCGCCCACTTCGCAGTTTTTTGTTACTAACTAATTTTTTGAAATTTAAATTTATTTATGAAGATAATTGTGAAATTTCTCTTATTAATTAATGTCTCGTCTGTAGCTATAGCAACATTTCTAAAATATGTAATTTAATTTTCGCATTATAATAAATAGTATTTCTCTGTTTTCCTCTCATATGCCGTTAACGAACAAAAAAAATAAACAAAAAGGTTAAATAAATGAGTTCATATTTATTGACAACTCCCAAACCAAAAATATCACAAGAATTAGCCTATATTATGAATTCCTTTATAAGAAATGGAAAAAAGGCTTAACTAAAATATTTTATAACCACAACAGCAGAATTAAAAATACAACTTAATTATAGTAATAATTTATTACAGAAATTAATTTGGGGTCTAATTACCTACAAGAATCTGCAAACAGAATTTAAAAAAATCTCTTATTATTTCTATTTTGACAAAAGTCTTAGTAAGGCGAGCGAATAGATGTATTTCACAGTTTTTGGAAAAGTATTCGTAGAACTCGCTATATGTGGTTGAGAACCTTAATTGAAGATTCCAGTGAGTAGTTGTGGCATCGTTCTTGAGACCTACGTTTTTCGATGTGTAATGTGGAAATAACGACGTTAAAATTCCTCCGTTGGAATCGTTCCAAGAAACCAGATCGCGCACCGAGCGATAAGGATAGCTGCTCCATCTTTGACACTGCAGATTCGGCCAATGTCTGAGCCACTAGGGAAACTGCTCGTATGGTCTCTTAGCCATCACATTCTACAATCTTATACCTCCGAAACAAAATTTTATTGCTTTAATAATCTGAAACTTTACGAAAATAGGTTTCGGCAGTGACAAAAACTGTGCGCGAGTTTTCACAAAAACACTAATTGAAACAATTATCGAAAATATTATTCGTAAAAAAGATACTCCTTGAAATGAAAATCTTACCTTTATACGCCACTTTATTTGTAGATAGGCGTGAAACCAATGATATGGGTGCAAAATTTAAATTGGGATCAGGTGTATTCTAAAGTGATCTTTAAAAAAACATAATTATAAATTGCATGCACATTTCATACAGCTTCTCGCTTACGTCATAGCGTGATCATTAGAGTGCGAAAAAAGGTGGTAGTAGTAGTTGTTGTAGTAGTATATATAATTTGTTTCTATAAACTTTTACAAATGTTTCAAAAATTAAGACGCATATAGTAAGTTACCAAGAAATATTGTAAGCAAAATGATAGCGAGGGGCTAAAGAGAGTGTTAAACAAAGTCTGTAGTTTGAGGGATTTCCCTCATTGTTTAATGATTACATTGGTGCTGTTTTCACTATGACCGCGAGAATTCAAGGAAATAATAATGTTCTTCAATGGGTGGTTTTTTAAACTTAATACAAATATAATATTTGAAATATTATTGTTTAAACACGACACACAGGAAATAATATTGAACTATGCAGTATGCGTTGCTTTTCAGTCATTTTCAGACTGGACTTTTAGATATTTGCCTATTTTTTTTTATCTATTATTGAAAGTAATAAACGTACTTTCGTTTAGCTAGTTATCTTTGGTAGTCTTGGTATTGGAAGTTGGATAACACGTCAACAATGCTTGGTAACTCTTTTTCCAAGTAGTAAATATACGTTAAGAAAAAACCTGGATTTTAGATCTTAATAACGTGCTTCTGATGTATTTCAGCTGATTGTCAATATGATCTTCAACATCATCTTATTCATCATGTTACTCATCACTGTTGGTCTGGTTGCCATTGCAATGGCATTCTTCAAGTTAGCCACAGGTTACGACAGAGATAATTCGTGTTACCAAGTCGTAAACAACTGTGTTTGCAACACCTTCAATGGAATAAAGCGTTTCTACAGTAAGTTGTTGTTGGCTGCTTCCTTCTATAGAAATGCTGGAATAATAAACGTAGTAGCTGTAAATGGTGCGTTAGCTGATGGAGACAGAAGCAACGATACAACTTACAGATTAGATATATTTATACATACCCCTAAGCCAAAGAAAAATTAAGAGTATGTTTGTTGCCTATCACGTGCAACATTTCTCAAAACACCAAATGCTGGGAGTGGATAAAAGATGTTGCACGTGTTCCTGCATTAAACTAAAGCCGCGAAATTCAATAAAAATTTCTAAAATATTGCGCATAAACGTTGCTTTTATTCTCAGATATGGACTGCGAGTATCTTTCAACCGTTGTAACAATACTGGAGGTGATAGTTGCAATGTGCGTCCTTGGAGCTATAATAACTCTAGTGGCCAGTGTTTTAGCCTGCGTGGGCCTTTGTTGCTGCAAATCCAAAGAGGTAACCATAAATAAAATAGTTTTTTCTCCCCAAATAATACATCTTCGAATTAAATTAAGAAATGTACAGTTATTAGCATACTGTATATAAAGTGAACCTTCTATTCTACGAATACTACTGTGTCTTCTCCCTCCATCACCGTTTATATGCGAGCTAAACTCCACGACAGAATAACGATGCTAGTACAGGTGCATTCGGTGGTATTTGTGCTCTGGGTGCTTTATTTAAGCAATAACATTTAAAGGGTGCACAGGCACACAGTTTATGAATAACCTATCCTTTAGAACACGGTGGCAATCCTCCACAACAATGAGGTGGTCATAGCGCAGCAGTCAGAGGGCGGATATCCACCCGGCATTATCTCCTACCAACAACAAAACCAGATAATGTACGACCCTCCGCCCTATACCAGCCAACCCGCGTACCCTGAAACGCACATGCAACAACAGCAACCACAGGACCCAACCGCTCAAGTGAATCCGGCCTACACAATCGCCACGCACAAATGAATATCACTTCTAAGAGCACTTTAAAACTCGAAAGTACATTTCCGATTCACATTTTGTTTGTTGAAAAGAAATTTCATTTTTTGACGGTGTACGACTTTCACGAGAAAAGTGATATTGTGTATTTTGTAAATGCTGAAGGAATTTTAAGCGATTTTCTTATCCTTTGCAAATTTAAAAAAATAATAAATTTCCCTTTGCTATCTATTCATATTTATTCCACAAACAATTCTCAATTAATCATTATCAATGAAAAAATAGTTTCCAGTCTTCTTCTGTTCAGCGTCCTTAAAAAAGAGAGGAGGAATCTTAATACTGTTACAAATATGAAAGTCGTTTCATTACCTTCACTGAATTTAGTTTATTGATTCTTGGTCTAAAATTAGTTGGATCCCTTCTAAACGTGATGTCGAGCGAGTTGAGAAACTTGTTCATTCCACTGAGCAACGTTTGTGGCGAGTTGGCGAGTGTTTTCACGGAGGGTTGTCCCTCGAACACGATAACTCGATCGGCTAAGTAAGTGGCCATAATGAAATCATGCTCCACCACAAAACCTGTCTTTTTCGCGTGCAAAATAAACCTAAGAACACAAATTATTACCAAACAGTTGAAAAAGTATGAAAAATTGTTAAATCATTCAAACGAGAATTTTCTTTTTTACAAGTTCCCATTAATCTGTTTTCATCGATACATGGCAATCGCTTCATCAAAAATCGCTGGAAAACAGTTACGATTGAATCGAGAATGATAATAAAGGACTATCTACTAGTACCTTAAGTGGATTAATTTTCGCGAGGACTAATTTTCGCGAGGTCAAAAAAACACATTTCGCGAGTACTAATTTTCGCGAATCAGCCTTTTCCAAATATTTCGCGTGTACTAATTTTTGCGAATCGGCCATCCTCAAATTTTTCGCGAGGACTTATTTTCGCGAATCATAAATTTTTAGAATTCAAAAAATTTTCTTTTTCGAATGTGGGGTTATCATAATAAACAAGAAGCCGGTGGCTTGAAGATTTCCGCATTTGTTAGGGTTATAAGATCAATTTTAATTTTTAAAGTCGACTTTGATGTACAACCGAAAGCAAAAAAAAGAAAAAAGTCACTGAAAAAACTGTTCATAAACCGAAAGGGTGCATGCAAAGACATTCGATCTTTCTTCCAAAAACTATAATAATGAAAAGAAAAACGTTTTTTTCTCAAAAATTTCGCGAGTATTAATTTTCGCGAATCAGCCCTGTTCAATTTTTTCGCGAGTATTAATTTTCGCGAATTGGCCTTCTTTGAAATTTTCGCGAGAACATATTTTCGCGAATTTGGCCAAAATTCGCGAAAATTAATCTTCGCGAAAATTAATCCACTTAAGGTAATTGTTAAAAAATATTCGTTTATTACATAACACCGTTGAACATACCTTTTGATCACTTTAGCAGCATGCAAACGTTGTTCAGAATCCAAGTAAGCTGATGGCTCGTCAATTAAATAAACATCTGCAGGCTGAAGAAAAAAAAATCAGTTAAAAATATTTTCTATATAAGTATAAAAAGGGCGGCATTAAAATCTACCTTCCCCAAACACAATGTCAAAGCTACGCGCTGCAGCTCTCCACCGGAAAGATTCTGAACCTCCTGATCAAAGATACGTTCGATTTGCATAGGCTTAATGACATCAGTGATGAACTGCGGGTGAACGTAGGCGTCACGAATTTTCACGTGCATGAGCATGCGCACTGTGCCCTGGGATTTCGGACTGATCTTTTGCGGTTTGTAACTGACGTTAAGCGGCGGTACATGTGTGTTGTTGTCCGGTGCTAACAGCCCCGCCATCATTCGAATGAACGTGGTTTTACCTGTCCCGTTCTCCCCCAACATGACGATGATCTCAGAATCAGTAAACTGTCCCTCTTGAATACTCATCGAAAATGACTCTGAAATAAAAACAAAAGAGAAAGAGTCAACACAAACAATGATAAGCGACTACCCACTCAAAGTTTTGTGCATGCTCGGGTAGTTATATCGACGCATGCGCTTCACTTCCTCTTCCTAAATAAAATAGTTAGAAAGAAAGAACAATCTTACAAGGTTATTTAAACGGTTTACAAGAAAATTATAGTAAAGAATATTCACGCTTAACGGTCTCATACCTAAAAGGAACTAACTTTTTAACAAAATTTTAAACAAACATTTTTTATCTGCAAAATGAAAGCTCTCATTAAAGTTGATTTGCATGGTCCCTTGAACCACCAGAATTCCGCATCTCACACGTATCTTGTCAGAAATGACTTTCATAATGATTTGGAATGAGAAAAATAAGGAACAACAAAGTTGAGAAATGAAACAAGGTTTATATGCATGGAAAATCTTGTAAACGGTAGACTTTCGTTAAGAGGTCTTGGTAAAGGGGCAATAAAAAAAGAACTGTCTAAACCAACTTTAGAAAACTTTCCAACAATATTTAATTTCATTCAGTTGAGAAAATCCTAGAAGAATTGCTTTCGTAAACATATACGAAAGCTTTCTATACGTAACACACCTCTGCATTCTCTGAAACTTTGAACGTTAATGACTCCTCTCTGAAGCGCAGATTTTCCGTTGGAATGAAACCATCCAAAAAGATGTTGATACCTGCAAGTTGAAAACACAAAATATACGACCTACATAGCTAATTTATTGAGAAAGCTCTACTGAGGAAACACTGAATTGAAACAACGACAAACAAAGCCAAGTAGTTTGATTGAAGCGTTACCTTCTCTAACTGTGAACGGCATGGTAACAACACCGTACGCCCCCGGTGTTCCATACAATGCGCAAATGAAATCAGAGAGGTAGTCTAATACACTCAAGTCATGTTCAACCACAACAATGTACCTGTAAAAGTATAGCAATTATATACAACAAAATTCTTATATCCTAATAATAAGACACAAATGTTTGTCAGGTAACTCCTCCAAGTCCGAGGCGATTCAATGAAAATTTTTCCATGAGTAAATATAATAACTTAATACCAAATAGCTTAAATCCTCTTCACCATTGTATTATGCATTGAAAATAAACATAGATGAAATTAAATAAAGGTCTCATACTTGTCAGTTTTTGATAACCCTCGAATAGCTTTAGCTGCCTTCAGTCTTTGTTTCACATCTAAGTAACTTGAAGGCTCGTCGAACATGTAACTAAGTAAATTGTTTCAAATGTTATTATAATCTTGAAAATGCACCTCTTAAAGCATGAGATTGCTCCTAGAATTATATTTATTCATATGTAGGGCAATAAAGAGACTTCCCATACCACCCCTGCTGCCCAATGTATTGCTCAGTATTTCCATCACATGATCACAAATCATCGTAGAGGTCTAGGTCTTGTGACCACACATGCTTGCTAACATGGTTCGGGGTAAGCAAAGGCATGCCACCCATAGAAAAAGTCTGCTCCAACAAATTAGTTAGTAACTGTTGTTAGTGTGTCGTAAATTAGGACACCCCTATTATTGGGGACAAACCCAGATTTGATGAAAATATAGAGGAAAAAAGGTGTGAATATCTACCACAAACATGTAAAAAAAAAAAAAAAAATGCTGGCGCTGTTGAAATTATGTTAAGCTATGTTAGGTCATCAATAATATTTAATAATATTTATATTGAATTTATATTGCTTACACATGAGCACTTTGGATGCACACAACAGCGCACGCAAATCGTTGCAACTCTCCACCTGAGAGCTCGTCAACATTTCTATCAAGAACATGCTCAAGATCAAATTGCTTGCAGTATAATTCTTTCGAGTTTGTTTCGTCCTTTTTGTTGAGTAATGAGGTTACGTTGCCCTGTTGAAAACACGTAAACAAAGATGGCATAGAGACTCACTCAAAAAATTTCATCAGTAATTTACAAAATAAAATTAATTCCGTTAATTAACTATTGCCTAATGTACATAAAAAAGATTTTTTAAACTAGTTAATTTATCATATGTTATCTTTTATAAACCACTCCTTATTGTACATATTAGATATCCAAATGGAAACAACATACATATATATATATATATATATCAATATTAAAAAGTAAACTTTGAAGACTATATGCAACTTTGCAATTGGTTTCGAAAATATACAAACACAAACCTTGACAGCTTTTGGAATCTGGTCAACATACTGTGGTTTGATAATAGCCTAAAAATCACCAAGGCATTAAATAACCAAGATGGCAGAGCTAACTAGATAGCAAAACCTTTAAGTCATCTTCAAGAACTTTCGTAAAGTAGTTTTGGAGCTCAGAGCCGCGAAAGTATGTCAAGATTTCTTGCCAGTCAGGTGGGTTCTGGAAGTAAAATCATTTGTGTATAAACTTTCACATTATTATAGTGGTGATGATGGCATGAGCTTTATAGGATAACGTTTTATAATATATACTAAACTCTGTGCACTCGTCATTTCTTATAGGGAGAATAACTCTGAATTTGCCTTTGTGTATAAATATATGTGTGTGTCTACCAGCAACGTACAAATTTCTTAAACAGAGAACAGCTGAGTCAGTCCGCTTGTAATAGTCAGTTAATAAATGAACTCTACCTATATAAGAAATCACACTTTCAAACCTTTAACAGTTTCAGAATGAAAACATTTCTTTATAAAAATACAGTTTTCAGTAATGTTGTTGTTGCATGCCAGCCTCAGTTGCGTGTTGCGGACTTAGCAAACCAAAAGTGTGTTTAATTTTAATTTTAGCATTTTGAAGGTTTCCCACTAATTTCGCTAATTACTTACAGTGGGAAGTGTGCCAGTGGTGATGTATTAACCTTTACAAATTGATTCTTAAATATCAAGAGGACAATGTCTGTTTCTTTGAAAAAGTAAACAATACAGTTATAAACATATAAAAGCTTGACTTATATCGAACCATGACTAAATTATTTTAAATCTGTTAAAACATACAAATGCCAAAGAATAAACAGAAATTTATAGGTAGCAATTAAAAAGTAATTGGTTTACTCGTTAGAGTAGTAGCTACTTTATAAATTATAAATAAAAAAAGTTAGCCAAACATAAGTTCATTTTTGTAGAAAAAATAGATAGTTACCTTGCACTGATCGTTAATAAAACAACATCATATAGAAATTTATAGATGAAATAGAAATATAATAAAGAATTCTTACTAAAAAAACAGCAAGTCATTAATAAAACCAATAACAATAATGTCAAAAATCTTCCGAATCAAAATAATATTTTTAAGGGATTTTTAAATAATGGAACATTTTGGTGAGCTCATTTAACCACAAGTCAACAAATCGTGTCCTTTTTTATATGATTTTTCTTAGTGTTTTTTTAAAAAATTGCTTTAAAAAGTTTTCTAATAATTGTTGAATTTGAATAAGTCTGAGTGACTGATATTATTATCGACTAGCAATAAGACACTAGTGCAAAATGCACTCATTACCTCCATGACAAAGATTAACTGTTGTGAACTTGCCTTTCTGTGTTTATATATGAATATATATTATGCGTCTACCCATGACAATCTGTATATTTAAACCTTCACAAGTCAGTTCCGAGGTCCTTGGTTTGAAATGTTTTTGCTCCGTTTAAATTTACCCTCTTGTTGCAAAACCCTCTCTAGGTTTTTGACGCAATATTTTTTGTTGACAACAGTGCATATGAACATTTTAGGCATCAAAAAGATCCAAATCAAGATAAAGTTTTAAAGTTAAAAAATTTCAGAAATGTACTCAACAATCTAGCTATCTTTAAAACACTGTTGTATATAAGACTTGTGGTTAAGGCATCGCTATCAAGTGTTTGTTGAGTGTAATTTAAATACTGGAACTTTTCATATTCATAGCAATCCTGACATCCTAAAGGACGATCTAGTTTTGATAATCTATTTTATTATACATTGATTACTTTATTCCATTCAAAAGTGTCCTTGGAACTAACCAACCCCATTTAAAACCACAAAATACAGCAATTGTGCAAGCAACGTGCAAGTTGATGTGGCAATAAATATCTTTTATATAGACAGCCTTTTAAGCTTCAAATGAAAACTATATCCTAAAACTGCTTTGGTTTATTTCTTTCAATTTATTAAATAAAACTATAGTATAACACCACTAACTCATCAGACAAAAGCGTTGACATATATCAAAATACTTCTTAAAATTGTAAGAAATCTCTGTTAACAAACATACGGAAAATCTTCCAAGATTAGGTTTGAGTTTGCCTGCCAATATTTTCAAAGCAGTGGATTTGCCAATACCGTTTGTTCCTACCAATCCCAAGACTTCTCCAGGACGAGGCATTGGTAACCTAAAAGGTGTGACACAAAAAATTGCTTTGCATGCAACTCATTGGAGATTTACTTGTTACCTGTGAAGCTTAAAGGAGTTCACATTGTATCGATGAGTGGTATCTTTCTCCAAGTTACTCGGTAAATTAATAATGGTGATAGCTTCGAAAGGACATTTCTGAATAAAAACGAGAAATATTATACATAATAAGATTGAACACAAAAAATTACAATGAATGTATTTCTTATTGGATGACTGTTTATTAATTTGAAAAGAAAGGTAAAATACCCAAACATACTGCACGATCAACTATGTAGACCAATGCTATCTATCAAATCGTGTGCCAAAAACATACCTTGACACAAATGCCACAACCAATGCACAATTGTTCAGAGATGTAAGCGACTCGAGACGTGGGCACAACTTCGATACACAGCTTTCCTTTGAAGATAAAGAGATATAGTAAACACAGTGAAGCAAGAGATTTACAATAAACATGAGTTGGTCAGAAAGAGCAGAAGAACTTTCAAAAGCTGCACAATAATTCCATCGAGACTAGGTGCTTTGTTAATACTTAATGAACTCAAGATGGTATTGACATCATTAAGTGTGAAAGGCTTAAAACAAAATAAATTTTGAAGAGATTGTACATGGAAGCGAGTGGTACAAATTCAAGTTTCTATCCAATGTAAATAAAAAATCATTGAAATGGTCCACAATAGATGTTATATCACTAATTAATACAGTCCTCCATCCTCAAGGGTCAAATCATTGATAAATAGCTGATGAACTATAAATCAGTTTTGTCTGGACAAGTAAGAGAGCGATGATGGATGTGTCAACATGCACATGATCACCTAGACAACTGCAGAAGATGCATAAACATTCTTTGATGATTTCTCTATAATATCTAATATTTTTCATAAAATTAAAAATTGGGCACTTATGCACTTTACGTGCACAAAAATTTTTAGAATATGAAAATTCTTACAATGGATAAACCCTAACCCTAAGGTGCACCCTAAACTAAACCTAAACCTATACTAAACCCAAACCCTAACTAAGGTGCACGTAAAGTGCATAAGAGCCAAAATTTGTAGGATGGATAGCATCTACGTAGCATCTACAATGGGAAAAAGTTATTTTGAAAAAAGGATTGTTAATGCGCTAAAGATAGACGCAAAACTGTAAATATTCAGTAGCACCTTTTTTATAATTTTGATTATTTTAAAAATTGGCTTCATTTTCTCAAAATGTTTATTTTTACCTTGACGAACAACTGGACAAGATCTTTTACATTCCTGTCGACATTTTTTGGGTTTGCACCGATCAGAATTTACAATTGCGATACGAGTGAGTTTTGATTGAGTTTCGGAAGTCATCTTATTGTAAAAAAATTAAAATAAGACCCCAAAATTAATATTTTCTTTCGACTCGTAGGAATTTATTAGCTGCCATTTTTAAAAAGAACGTCAATTCTTCCGTAAAAATGATCCACATGGTTGATTAAACATGTTGACTGAGTGGTTCTTGTTTTAAAAATCAACAAAAATCTAAAACAGCATTGGAATACAGTTAGGCATTGACCGATTGTGCTCGTAAATTTCTGAAAAGTCGCTGTGTAAAATGCGAAAAGTTGGTAAAAGCTTGCAAAAAATACAAAAAGTTGCTACGTAAACTTCAAGTGTTGCACCTAATTCTTGCATTATAGCGTATATTTACAAAACGTTTATTAGAAACCAATAAAATAAAAAGTTTGAAACAAAACTTCTGGAGTTCTGGTTGTTCATTTGACTTTATCTTGCTGCCATACTGTTTCCAGATTAGTACCATACAACAGAACTAATTCTACAGATTGTATACACGTAATATTTTTATAAGAAACTAACCAAATGCCCTAGTGGTTAGGAAATTCCTTCAACCCAAGCAGACGTACTGGCCAGGGGCGTAGCCAAAAGGGGGGGGGGGGGGGTGCGGGGGGTGCGGCACCCCCACAACATTTTGTTTGTCGGCAAATTCCCAAACCCTGTCGGCAAAATGAAAATTTCCTGTTTTCTACCTTCTTTCTTCTGTTGTAATGTTGAACAAAAAGCGTCGTCATTATATGTTATCATTGGATCAATAACTTTTGATTTCTACTTTGTGTATGTTCATTACGCAATTTTCATTGACTGACGTTGACAACCAGAGTGAGTGAATCATCATTCATTCATTCACTCTCATTGTCGTCGACGTTGTGACGGATTTAATTGCTTAATAAATGTAACAATTATGCGAGATTTAACAAATTCAAATCTATCATAGAATAAATCTAAAACCAAAACATTTTCACATGAAACTAATTCAAATGATGAAACAATCACATGCAGCATACATTTCAAACTATTTTATTGAGTAATCTCAATCGAACGAACACAAATGGTAGCCAGATCAAAAATGCTTGACGACAGACTTGAACAGTTAATGTTAATGGTTTGTGAGAGAGACGTCACCGATAATGTACGTGTTGAAAAACTAGCCACCATTTGGGCTACACTTAAGACCAGAAGAGTCTTAATATCGAACAAATAAACACACATTTCATATATCCTTTGGTCTAGTTTTTATGTATTGTTCAGTTTTTTGTGTTTATTGAATAAAAAAATTCTTGTCGGCAAATTCTGCCTTTATGACCCTTGCACCCCCCCCCCCCCCCAATATTTTTTTCTAGCTCCGCCCCTGGTACTAGCAGTAGCTTTACTCTCCTTTTGCTTGTTTTCACAAGTTTTCACTTGTGTGCAACATCAGCTATTGCTGGCTGGGGCACTTAGACTTTCACCAGTATTTCTTGCTATCAAAATTGGATCTTAGACTTCTTTTATTGGCACGTTTTATCTTCGTTCTCTGAAATCTCCACATCTTCGTTTTCTGTTTCTGATTAGTCGTCTCGCTCGGACAGGTCAAGTGATTCGTCCATGGCATAAAATTAGCAGAAAATTACCGGACGCCATTTTCTTTTTATTGTTAACACATTCACAAGCATGCACCCTAGAAAGCAACACGACAATCGATGTTAAACACTGCCAGTGTTGCACTGAAAATATAAGTATAGTGCTGTAGTGAATAATTTGCCTAATGGCAAAGGAGAGAAAGGTAAAACTTCCAATACACAAGACTCTGTCGAGTCATAGGCCTTGCCTCTCCTGTGTATTTCCTTCAAAAATGTAATACATGACACTGGTCACTGAGATAACATGATGGGTTCGTGCAAAAATTAATCAAGAACTATAAACATCAAAACATTGTTTTTATTATCAAAAATTCTAATTATGGCTTATCAAATTGTCTATTTTTTGCTAAAATTTCCTAAAAAGTTGCCCTGAAAAGCATATATTTCTCGAAGTTGCTACAAATGAAAAAAGTTGCTCCCAAAGCCAAAAGTTGCTAAAAACATTCCACATTCACATTGCTATTATTTCTGGCTTCAAAACAATAGATTTACGTTGTAAACAGATTGTTCGTATTACCATTGCGCCAGCCAATATATGTCTTAGAATATATGAAGGAAACTTTCAGCTTGTAGGCAGATGAGCATATTTTCAGTTACTAATTAAACATTATTCGCTCCTTAATGAAGCCATTAGACGCCTTACTTTTGCCGCGCGAAACTTAATTAAATCAGTGTTTAAAAAAATGTCTATTTAGTTCGACAAAAACATGGCGTCTAATTCAACACGAAAAATTAAGATCGACGTTATTCAAAAAGTGCAGCAGAATTTGCCGATCGAAACGGCAAAAGTGAGGCATGGGATTAGACGCCAATGTTTTTGCCGAACTAAAGTGAAACATTCGGGATTTTTTTTTCGAGTGAAATTTACGCATGCGCCCTTTTATCACTTTGTCGGAATTTTTTGCTGAGGCACGCATTTTACTTGACTTCAACGAAAGAGATCACGCAGTAAAAATGGCTGAAGAATTGGTAAGTTAAAATTCCTAGATATTTTAACGAAATTTTCTATAATCGGTAACGATATTAATTAAGATTTCTCCTCTACAGGACTTAGCGCACTTTCAAGAACCAATTTCATCTGAAAGCGAGGTTGGTGACTAAACAAAGGGTCGTTCAACAACAAGATTTTACCAAGTTAATTGAATGTTGTCTAAACAAAGGAATATAAATATAAGATACAAGTTTAATATTGTTCATTAATGGTCCATAGTCCTACAGTGACGATATACACTTTCGAGTTTTGTTGGAAGGGAAGAAAAAAAAAACAGGGCGAAAACCACAATGGCCAACAGATTTGGTTGACGATTTGGTAGACATAATATTGGAAGACGAGAAATTAAAACAAAAACTGCTTTTAACGAATGTTAAAAATGTGAAAATAGCGATTACTATAAACTAGTAATTGAAGAGTTAAAGGAAAGATGTCAACAAAGAGGTAGTGATTTCCTCTATGATGTTAAGCAGACACGAGAAAAGTTTAAGCGTTGTATATCATCTTGCAGAGAAGCTGCCCTGAAGATCAAGACAGCTTCAGGGATAGAGCGATTCCAGGAGGAAAAACAATATGGCGCATGGTTTAATAAACTTTTTGCAGTAGTAAAAACCATGGATAGTTGCCAACCAGAGCAATCATTGGAACCAAACTGTGTCCTAACAGAATCTAGCGATGAAGAAACAGCACCAACAACTACTAGTAGCGAAAATGGAAACAAATCAGCGAAAAAGCCTCGAAAACTATTTGTGCCTGTCCACGAAACAAATAAAAAAGCAAAAAAACGACGAAAAGAAAGTATTGCAGAAGCCTTAAGTAACATTAGTGAAGCACTGGTAAATGATCCAACTGAGAAAATTTTAGATTTCTTAAAGCAAGATAGTGAAAGGCAGCAGCAGCGGGATGACCAATTCATGGGGCTCCTCGAACGTATAATAACGCCTGTGCAGCAACCTATTGTACCACCTTATCAACAGGTTTATTCTCACTGGAATTTAATGAATTCCCCACCCCCTTTCCCTCAGCAGTCCCAAAGTCACGCTACTTATGGGATCACTAGCCAACGATTGAGTTTGAACAATGAAGGCCCGCTAACATATGAAAATTTATGATGCTTTGCATTATGTCAACATCTCCTTTGCATTTATGTAAAGCAGAAAATTTTCTTCATGTATACTTTTATTTTTCGAAATAAAGGCAACTTTTACTTTATATGCACATCTTATAACTCTTCATTTCACAAGTATACAAACTGCCTCTCGATAAATATACAATTAAAAAACAATTATCTAACTTTACAAGTAGTACCTACAACATTTGTTCACTACAACTGTTTTTTCAGAGAAAAATTTCTCTGATATTTTATCTCGTATTAGTTTGGCATTCAGAAGACTTTCTTTAAGGTACTTTTGGTTGATATTTGTCATATGCAACAAATCTCGAAGCCCAGATCGTGGTCTACGTTTGTTTGTTAACGGATCAACAGAGAAGTCCCAATTTCGTGGAATAATGTCATCTCAATCAATGCAAATGTTATGTAAAACCACACATGCTAGGCCCATTTTTTTCACTGTTTCTTTGTGACTTTCACACTTTCTACTTAAAATTCTCCAACGTCCCTTTAGTTTCCCAAATGCTCCCTCAGTCACCATTCTAGCACGACTCAGACGATAATTGAAATATCTTTTTCGCTCTGAAAGAACTGCATCTCCATAAGGTTTCATTATCCACGTTCTCATTGGGAAAGCACCGTCGCCCAAAATTAGTGGTGGAAAACAGACACCTTCAATATTACCAATGCTGGATGGCAAAATTTTACCTCTGGTAATTTTAGACCACATGTTTGTTGATTGAAACAAGGTTGAGTCATGTGTATTTCCTGGTGCACCAAGACTAACCCATACAAACCTATAGTTAGCGTCTACTAAGGCTAATAGGATAATCGAATAAAAGTTTTTAAAATTGTGGTACTGCTTCATTGCTTCTCCACCTCCAGTTGGGCATTTAATGGGTAAATGTGAGCCATCGATAGCAGCAAAACAATATGAAAATTGCCATTCCATGTTCATTTCTTCCATTCGCAACTTAAAATCTTCCTCAGTTCTAGGAAAGTGTTTCTCAACAAACTCTGACCATAAATTCTCAACTAATGCTTGGCAAACTTCTTCCACAATTTTAATAACAGTAGATTCACCAACCCCAGCCATTTCAGCCAATGTAAAATTGTAATCTCCTCTTGAAAGTTTATAGAGACATATTCCAAGGCGCATCTCAGAACTAATTGGATTTTCTGAAGTTGTTTGTTTAGAAATGTCCATCTCTATATTTCCCAAAATATAATAAAACGTATCTCTACTGACTCGGAATGTTTCTTTAAACCTTTTATCATTGTATTCATTAACAATTGTCTCCCACCAGCCATTATTTTTAGGATATCGTTTGCAGCATCGAATCTTTTCTTTGCGTTCAAACGATATATAATCATAAAGTTTACAAAGCAAGTGATAATATTTCAATAACAACCTTCTTCTGCGTTGCATTGCAGCAACAAATGAAACTATCACTCTTCTTCTTGCAAACCTTGATGTCCTACTCCGTATATAATCGGTCATTAGTAAATAACTTGTTTTTTTCTAAAGTCAAACGTGATTCTTATTCCTCCGCAGTTTACACCAAATATGGGGGCTACCAATATTATTTAAGCTTAGATTTACTTGGTCACACATTCGAGAGAAAAGCATGGTATTTTGTCTGATTAACTACTTATTTATCTTGTCCACGGAAAATTCTAAGTGTTCAGTATTTAATTGCACGCGGCGTTTAATTTGATGCCGCATCAAACTTAATTGAAACGTCGCACGTTTGCCGATCTTAATACAATTGAGTTCGACGCGGCAAAAGTAAGGCGTCTAATGAAGCCCTAACATAACAGCTATTCAGCTCCAATCATAAGCAATATTTAGAACCCAAAATTGAACATGAGAGGGGAGGAATGTGTAGCCAGAAAGTAACTTTTCACTTTTTATTATCCTCGTTACAAACTCAACATTCACACTACACTGCATTTTTTTACATATATATAACAACTCTTATTTCTTTTTAAAAGAAACTTAAATAATTTACAATGCAATGAGCCATTATACATATTTTTTACCAAATAAAAAAGATTTTTATAAAATACGTATTTTCAAAATAAATAGTCGACATGCACAAAAGTGCAGAGAAATTCAAGAGCTAAAAAGAAGTTTTGTCAATTTTAAACTTGGCACCCACAAATAAACCTTTATTGCTAGAGTGGTCTTGGATTATGGATTTCAGACAAGCCGTTGACAAGTAAAGGGTCCTGATGCGAGCCAAAACATCCATAGAAGTTCATGGGAGAGATTCGAAACTTTAGTTTATGCGAGACTGAATACCCATCCGTTCCTTCAAGCTGCGTTAGAACGGTAAGTATTTGCCTAAAAAATGACCAAAATGCCAAAATGATATTAGATAATGATATATTTAACAGAGTCGCCGCATATGTCAAAAGTCTCTCTAGTTGAGTTAACAGAATGAACTGAATAACATTGCAATAATCAGCAACAAGCAAAGAAATAAATAACTATCAATCTACTTTAAAAGTATTTTATTACATTATATTATTTATTTTCATATATTTAAAGCTAAACAACACGTCATGCTAAACACACCCTCGAGTGTATATTACCTTGACAACGGCGGTAAGCAGTCACTCGTCACCAGGCTACCTCTCGTGGAGACGACATTGAAGCTTTCGGTGCAGTTGCAGTCAACATGAAGGTGGACATCCGACCGTCTGTTCTCAGCTGCAACAATCAAACCAGCGAGCTTCGTCGACATGTAGTAGCATGTCACTCCAGGTATACCCTAAACCAACAAATGCACAGATTCATCAACGCTACATATCAAGGGTAGAACAGAAGCTCCTTAAAGCGCTTGTAAAACTCGGTAACATCTATGTTTTGCTGTGTTAATAGCGCAGTTTCACGTATTCGAAAAAAAAAATCTAGATTGACTAAATGATGCGATTTCAATAAGTTTTGTTCTTTTTAAATAAAATAATAGACAATTTTTAAAATCACAAATCTTAAATTTTTACACCGGTCGCAATGACATCAATACTAAAACATGATTTGCTCATTCCATCCTGATCTGACTCACAGATTATAAAACACAGAAGAATATCAATGATTTCTTTACATAAAATATATAAGAAAACCTTCACCGCTGAAAAAACAGTAAAATAAAGTCTATGATAGATGTGCTAGAATGAGCATCACAAAGATCAAAAGTCAACAAAGAACCTATAGGATTACGCAGAGTAACCTCATGTTTTTTGCCCAATTTCTCGACCATGAGAAAGAGAACATCCGAGTATGAATATCTGCTCATTGGTATATGATCAGTCAAAACGCGTTTCGAACTGTGAATCACCATCACATATTTTGGTGCTTCTGGTAACGTCACACCGCTGTTCCAATGATTGAAAGCGGCCGGCACTAAAACCATGTAACAATTGCACCAAAACGTAAAAAATTATCTGCTTTGTTTACAATTAAGAAATTTTAATACTATGAAGGTGTAATGAGTATGACAATATACATGAAAACAGTCTATAAACTGAACCAATGGTTTTCACACTTGGTTTGAATAACCTTATGATGATTGAACTCACAGAAAGACACAATTCCACTGCGCTCTATTCAATTTGACATGCAAAAGTGAGAAGTTTATAAAGACAATCTACGATTTCCTCGCAAGATTTAATTCTGTGACAAAAAAAAAACAAAACAAAACTACCGATAGTTATGGAAGTTGTGAAAGAAATTTGTGCTAAATCTCTCATGAAACTAAAACTTTAATTAATTATTAAATATATTTGAATTAATAATAGCTTAATGGAATATGAAAAAATAAAAATTTAAGTGTAAACAGTGTAATTATTAATATGCTTGAAATAAACCCAACTCCAGACTACCTACCGATGAGATAAACTCCAACATCTAAGAACACACTGCATATCACTGAAGGTTTAATCCTTCTGTCGCTATGAGCGATGTACTTGATTGGCTTTGGTTCACTAGTCCCAGTGGTTGCACGATACACGCCAACCATCAAATCGAGGCTCGCTAACGATTCAGTTTGAGATCCACTAAAGTAAAACCAAAATACTTCTTTTACCATATTTGAAAGTTACTCTTGAGTGGAGAATTTTCAATTGTAAAACATCAATTTCAAAGGGTACATATTATTGGACAATGATTGATTGATTGATATACAAAAATAGACTATAGAATATCTAACTGTTTGATTTAATCACTGAAATTATAGGACACAGAAATTTTAGACTTAACCACATATGCTTCTAAGATGTAAACACCCTTGACTACCGGTTTGACTCTTGAAATAATGTGATATCCAATTCCGTGGGGTTGAACACAGTGATGTGACACACTTGACCGTTGTTGGTGAAAGGGGATGAAAAACGACCTTCTAACATCACTTCGGTCCAATCCGGTTGATACTTACACACGTCTATGCTGTCAAAATACCTGATAAACGTGGAGTTTCTATTAGTATAATAAATGCCATGCAGTTGGTGAAAAACAACAAAAAATTTACAATAAAATGTTGTTGAGAAAATTGTTTTTACTTTTCTATAGGTTTTGAGACAATCCAGTTTTCCCGTGAGCATAAAAATCATTAACACAAACATACTTGATCATATCTTCCAATGACATCCAAAACACTCCTTCTTCCGACCCATGAGCATTTAGTTGATCGCGCAACTTTTGTGACCATATAAACGATGAATCTGACCATAAACCGGTCCAAGAACTACGGCCCCATGGATTTCGCAAGCGTATTAACCTGAACAGTTAGAATCATGTCAATGCTCCACACACACTTAATTGTGCACTGTTTGTACTACTTTTAAACACATATCGCATGGCCTTTTCACACAACAAAAGCCATTAGATGCTGATATATTTCTTCAATCAGAATGAAAAACAAAAAATGAAATCAAAATAAAATAAATATAATAAGAATAAGTAAATAAAATAATAAATAACATGAATTTACTTATTTCTATGATCCTGGTTCACATTTTGAACACAAGAAATTGAATTCAAATGAATTGCTCGTAAATAAATAAATAATCCTCAAAATTTTAAACACATTTAAATAGTGAATTGAAGTGAAAAATAACTGATAAATATCTCATTAGGAATGCAAGATTCTCTTTAATTGAAAGATATTCTCCTAAAAGTAAATCAATTTACCGCACTTAAATATTACCTGTTTTCATCAACTTGCTGAATATCGAGAACGGAATACGCATGTTGTGCGTGCAAACCAACGTTTGTGTATGAGTCCACAAGTTCTTCATCACTAATATCACCGCCACACGATGCTCCCATTAAATATCTTAAAGGTTGGAAATCAAAGGAGAGGTATTTTCAAAGATAATTAACGAGCAACAAAGTTTTTCGAAAGCAGAAAAAAACTACTTCTCAGCAACTGTTCAAACAACAGTAAAAAAATAAACAGTTCATTATTGTACCCTGCATTCCGACAGCTCAATAATTGCGCCCAAATCAAATCTTTGTCAACTAGCTCATCTGCTGAATCAGCAGGGCGATCTAGAATATATAATTATGTTATCCAGAGTGTGTACCTAGAAACCTACTTTTTGATGAATCTTGTTTGTTAGATATTCTGAATTCATCTGACTATATATTTTGATGCCATTTTTGGGTTGAGCTGTAGTTACAGTAATATTCTAGTAATGTAATAGTAATGACCAAGATTTGTTTTTTTATTACTATATTAAGATGGAATTCCATTGCAAATAGTGCACTTACTTCTTAGCAGTATACATTCACAAGGACAGCCTGTTAACATTTGCAATCCTTCAATGCAACGACCAGCGACTAATGCTTCGTAACACCCCACTGATTTTGCTACAGCCTTTTCAATAATAGGGACCCACAGTTGGCTCCTGGCACCCTGAAACATTGTTTTACATGTGTATACTACTCTCCTATTACGATATTATGCATATTTGTATTCTACTTTTCTCCGAGATTTTGAATGAAAAAAAATATTCCTCAAATAACAAAAAGGTTATGACATATATTATCAAGAATATTTAAAAGTGAAATAGAAAAACAATATAAAAAGTACAAAAGGAAAATTATTTCCCAAAACATTTAGCAACTGATGAAGTAAATATAGGATTTAAAAGACAACCGTAGATGACCATCACGTGAAATACCCAAAACTGCTTATAAATTTGACTAACACAGATCATTAAGTACCTGTGAAAAAACAAGTTGCCCTGATGAATCACATGGCAATAGGTCATCTACCAATACCACAACCCATTTTCCATCTTTGCATATCCTCACTTGATAAGCACCTTCTTTGCAAATCTAAAAAAATTGAAAATCTTGTCTTTATAAACTAATTCAGATTTCAGAAATGAGTAAACAGGCAGAAAAACATGATGTCTGTCATAATTTAGAAGAATCTCCATTAAAACTCATCTAACAAACCTCTCTTGTTATCATAACCTTTCGTAATATCTCTGGCTTCTCACATATAACAGCCAAAGCACTTAATAACCTACAATTATAAAAAACAATGTATTAATTCTATTACAATGTTGAATACTGGCAACATAAGACATTTTGCAAAGGGAACTGCATGTATAGATAACTCTTTTTTAAATTTAAACTTTGAAGATAGAGGGGGTGTAGTAACTTTTAAAATAACAACATAGGTAATTTCTTAGTGTTAAAGAGCTTCAATAAAAAGTTAGTTTTACCAACAGTTTCCAATAGTTCCTTGTATAATATCTGATGGCTGAGGATTTCTGAAGATCTTCCATTTTGTTGTGTTCCCATTCATTTGCGAAATTTCAAATGGTCTCAACCATTGTGTAACTTTTCCAAATTCTATGCCATTAAATGATAGAGACTTCGAATTTGGTAAAAAAGAATCGTCAACAAATTGAATGTTTGACTAAAATTGAAATGAATTTTATAGAGAAATTCTTCATAAAATGAGCAAAAAAAAGATAAATGTTAGATAAATCATTGTCTATATTACTTCTCATTGTCAATACTTCATGCTACAATAAACATACCCTTTGACAAAACGAAACAATATTCTTCCATGTGTCTATTGCATCAAGCTCTTGATCTTCCCTTATTTGTTCAGACTTTAAACTTGTTTGTCTTTGAATGTTAGGTGCGAGTTCCGACGGACTTGAAAACAAATTGTCCAAAGTACTGTTTGGTGAATATGCGGCTTCCAATGTTGTGTTAGTAGCTGACAAATTGTTTGAAAAATTTCTATGATTGCGCAAATCACTGTCTAAATTTTCACGAAATAGTCTTGAAGTTATTGACCGAGCATCATTCAGCATACTCAAAATAATGTTTTTATTTTTCTTTCCAATATTTCCTCGACTGAGATTTTGTTTTTCGTAACTTGACGTCATGATTGGATCTTCACGATGCGTAAAGCAAATTTCACAAACTAAGTAAGGCTCAGAATTCAAGTATGTGCACTCACAGCATATCCATTTGGTATCTGAAATGGGAAACATTAAATTAAAGGGTACAACAATTTGATTATCAAATAAATATCAATATAAAGGTCCTTTTCAAAAATAAATGATTGAGGTAATAAATGAAAAAAATTCTGAATTAGTCTTTCAAAGCTAATATACTGAAAGAACACATGTTGAAGTCAGCCAATAAAGAACCTCATTTCTCATTTTACTGTATATAATATTTTATAACATAATTTTTATAATATTTTTATCACTTTACATGTAAGAATACCAGTGAAGAAATTAAGTTTGTTTTCATTTTCAGGATAATAAAAGATAGCAATTATTAAACGTTTCAAAAAGTTTGTTATGTAATGGAAAATATAAAAAAGGAAAATTTTCAAAGAGAACCTACAGCCATGCTTACACGCGGTGCTACAGGTTGTTTAAAAGTTCCATCCTTTAAAATACAGAAGAACTATGTTGCATTTGATGCAAGAAAAAAGATCAAAACACAAAGAAACTTTTCGTTAATATATATCCATGAATTCAATTGTTTTCTTGTAAGTGAACCTCAAAAGATCTCTACCTTTGAAACAAAGTTATCAAATAAAGATTTAGTTCTTGGAGGAAGTGCAAAACTCCTAGCTAACTGTATAGAACACTTTAAAGGCAAATGACAACTTCCAATTTTTATTTTGAAAAATCGCACGCCATGACTATAAAAATATATTTATGGCGTGCGATTCGCCACACGCGAACAAAATACTCAAGAAACAGACTGCTTATAAGCGTAGACTTAATTAGGCGGAAACTCCAAAAAAATTGCGAAAAAGGTTTGCGAAACTTGAAAAGACAAATCATGGGTCTAATTTATATTTGCCCTATTACAAAGTCTTTAATTGATGAAAGTACTCATGTCATACCAAATTAGCAAGCATTCCATATATCAAAGCACCATTATTAGAATAAAAATCTCTTAAATTAGCTGTCAACCATTGTTATGATAGTTATATATATAGATGTTGGTACCGGCACTTTATATAGATGTTACGTTATTCTGAGAATACAACATGGCGCTGCGAGTAGGATATTGTTTTTAAAAATTTCAAATCCACAAAAATCTGAAGAATCGCTAGAGAAAGTACAATAATTTTACAATGGAACAACACTTCCGGAGCACATTGGTTCCACCTACATTGGATTTAAGTGTAGATAGATACGCTGCTTGGAAAAATTGGAAGCAGAAATGGGAAGATTTTCACATGATAACCAAATTACACGAGGAGGACGCAGCGTACGTTGCAGCTATTTTAAGATATACTTTTACGGATGAAACGCGGAAAATTTTCGAAGCTCTTAATCTATCGGAAGCAGAATATAAAAACCCTACAGCAATATTAGAAAAACTAGAAAAATTTGCAAGAGGGTTAGTAAATGAAACACTAGAAAGACATATTTTTACTTCCAGAAATCAAGAAGAAAATGAAAATTTTGACGATTTTTTGACAGACATTAAAATGTTGAGTAAAAATTGCAATTACTGTGAATGTTCTTACCCAGGACTGTTACGTGATAGAATTGTTGCTGGTATTAGAGGTGATTATATACGAAAAAAGTTGTTGTCAGAACAAGAACTTACTTTAGAGAAAGCTGTTAACATATGTTGTGCATCGGAAAAGGCAAGTGGAATATGGAATCATCACAATGTTGCAGAAAAAGATGCCAATGTAGCATGGTTGACAGGTAAAGATAAGCGTTTTCCGAACAAACGCCAAGGTATGAAATTTTCTTCATCACCTACGTATGAAAATAAATACATGTTTTGCCAGCGTAACCATCCCTTCGGAAGAAAACATTGCCCAGCCTGGGGGAAAAAATGCCACGATTGTAATGAGTTAAATCACTTTGCAAAGAGTATGGTTTGTAAGAAGGACAATGTAGGGGTTAAGGAAGTTCAGGAGATAGAAGCGGAAGTGGGGGCTCTATTTTTAAGTAAGGTTGGCACCCATAACAGCGATAGCGAAGCTCTATTTGAAATTGAAATAATAGTCAAAGAAACTAATCAAACAGTGAGAATGAAAATTGACACTGGAGCAGATGTAACGGTCATAGGCCGAAACCATTTAGAAAAATTTGGAGTTACCGTAGATAAACTACAACCGACAAAAAGAAAATTGGTTGGTCCCAATCAACATAAGTTTACATGTTATGGTTGTTTCATAGTTAATTTATATTATGGTGAGAAGAGCACAGTGGAAACCATATATGTTTGTGAATACCTTGACCTACCATTATTAGGCAAGCCAAGTATTGAAAATTTGGAACTAATATCAATAAATTGCAAAATCAGTGAGATCACAGAAATGAACATCACAAGAGAATTTAGTGAAGTTTTTGAGGGATTGGGACTAATGAAGGGACAATCAGTGCACATAAATATTGATACCAATGCCACACCATATCACGTATCGACACCAAGAAAAGTCCCAATACCATTATTAAAACCACTGCGTAAGGAATTAGATCGAATGGAAGCTCTAGGAGTAATTAAAAAAGTAGAAGAACCAACTGATTGGTGCCATCCAATTGTAGTAGTGCCAAAACCAAAGGGGGATATCAGATTGTGTATTGATCTTACAAAACTCAATGCTGTGACAAAAAGAGAACTTTACCAACTAGACAGTACAGTGGACACATTAGCTAAGTTGGAAAAGGGTTGTAAAATAATGTCAAAATTAGATGCCAATAGTGAGTACTGGCAGATGAAATTAGATGAAGAAAGTCAACTATTATGTACCTTTATCACACCATATGGGAGATATCGTCCCACCAGAGCACCGTTTGGATTATTGCCTTTGCCAGAAATTTTTAACAGAACAATAGATCATGTCATTGAAGGATTAGAAGGAGTTGTCAAAAGCATGGATGATTTCCTTGTTTTTGGTAAAGATACTGCTGAACACGACCAGCATTTAAAGAAATTGTTATATCGGTTCAAAGACAATAACATAACTTTGAACTTGGAGAAATGTCAGTTTAGGAAGAGAAGTATAGAATTTTTGGGATTTTCCATCTCACCTGAAGGAGTAAAGCCACGAAATGAAAGAGTCGAAGCCATAAAAAGCTTTCCCAAACCAAATTCAGTTACCAAATTACAAAGATTCCTCGGCATGGTACAGCAGCTATCTCGCTTTTGTCCAAAGTTATCAAAAATGGCAGAGCCACTGCGAGGGCTCCTTAGTTCAAAGAATGATTACTTGTGGACAACAGAACACACCAAAACGTTTGAGAAGATTAAGACGTTATTAGCATCGCCAACAACACTAGCCTTCTATGATGTTCATAGAGAAACCAAAATTCAAACGGACGGCAGTTTGTTGAATGGTATCAGTGTAATAGTATATCAAAAGGATTCTGATGAGTGGAAGCCTGTAGATTGTGCTTCGAGATTCTTGACTGGCTCTGAAATGCTAGCGGCTTCGTGGGGTATGATGCGAATGAATATGTATCTCCAAGGTCTTCAAAACTTTGATTTAGAAACAGATCATAAGCCACTAGTTCCAATCCTGAATGCGAAATTAATTGGTGATTTATCACCCCGAATCCAATGTATGCGAATGAAGATGCTAAAATTCAATTTTACAACCCATTATGTTCCTGGGAAAGAACTTTTGGATGCTGATGCGTTCTCACGTGCTCCATGTTCACAACCTACTAAAGCTGAGTTAGAAGATGATCATGAAATCATTACTCATGTTAATGCGGCTATGAATAATCTGCCAGCCAGCCAACCTATGCTTCAATCAATTGTCAAAGAAACCAGTTCTGATATCATCTTACAAGAAGTTGTGACATGTATAAGAAATGGCTGGCCAATTTCGAGAAATCAGTGTTTTATCAGATTGACACCGTATTGGGAACATAGACATGATTTAACAGTAATCAATGGTTTAATTATTTTAGGAGATCGCATAGTGATACCAAAGTCTCATCAGGTATCGACCTTGGAGAAAATTCATGCAGTTCACTGCGGCATTGAAAAGTGTAAAAGACGTGCCCGACAAAACGTTTTTTGGCCGGGGATGAATCAAGACATCAAACAAGTGGTTAAAAGCTGTAAGACATGTGCAGAATTGTTACCATCAAAGTCTCTCCGTTATTGCATCACTCATTGCCAACAAAACCGTGGCAAAAGATTGGTAGTGATATTTTTCAGTTCGGGACTACTTTTTATCTAGTTATTGCAGATTATTATTCACTGTGGCCAGAAGTATATAGACTTCCCACAGCGACATCAACTACAGTTATAGATGCAATGAAACAAACATTTTCTAGACATGGTGCCCCAGAAGAGTTAGTTTCAGATAGTGGGTCACAATACCGCTCTTACCAATTTAAGAAATTTATGACAGAGTGGAATGTGCAGCATACAACTAGCAGTCCTCGGTACCCACAGTCAAATGGTTTTGCAGAATCAATGGTAAAGAATGTAAAGCGGATGATAAAGAAATGCATGCGCTCTAAACAAGACATAAACATGGGACTCTTGATATTACGTAATTCACCATTGAATTGTGGAGCATCGCCGGCTCAGCTACTAATGGGTAGACAGCTCAAAGACAATCTTCCAAAATTTCATATGCCTCAACCTTCAAAACCAAAACAAAACATGGTAGTTGAACGTAATTCATCCAAAATCCAGCACGATGCTAGAAAGGTTAGAAAATTTGAACACCCAGATGGCTTTGTTCCTGGTGCTACAGTAGCATTACAACATCATTCATCTAAAGAATGGTCATTGAGAGGTTGAGTCGTTAAGAAAGTTGCACCGCGCTCGTACGAAGTTCAAGTAGATGGTTCAGGAATTCTTCGACGAAATCAACAACAGATACGCAAGCTATATACATTATTAGCTCCATCGGGTGCCACCTCGCTTGAATCTAAGGGGTCTCTGCGACCAGCTTTGCCTTCTGTTCCCCTGCGCTCTGAACATATTGCAAGTGAAAACGAACGAAAATAATAACACATCCGAAACAGAAGAGATATGGGATAACACCGAAAGCGACGTCGGATCGGAAACGAGCAATGGCGATAGTGAATCAGTAGCAAGTAATTCAAAGACTTAAATGGCAAAGAGAAAGCAAACGATGTGTACAGAACAAGAAGTGGACGAATGGTAAAACAAAAAACGCCACTTGACTATATGGACATATAAGTTATGGATATTTGAACTGAACTATACAAGACATATAAAAGTTGGTTTTATTTGAGTTATTTAGATTCATCGATATATTGACGGAATTTGTTATATTTATTTGTGTTACGAAGGGAGATGTTATGATAGTTATATATATAGATGTCGGTACCGGCACTTTATATAGATGTTACGTTATTCTGAGAATACAACAGCATGTTTATTCTCCACAAGATAAACAGCTTTTTTGCTTTCTGAAGTCAGTAAAAACAAGAATTTTCCAAAAATAACTGTATGGCTTTTTAATCGCTTTAGTACTCGCATGGTTGTTTTGTTCAGAATTTATATAATAAACCAAACACATTTTCTTGCTTCTGGCAAACGTTTTCTTAGATTAAATTGTTATGCATTATGCACAGAATCATTTCCATTTCCGAAATTTACCTACCTTTATCGAAATATTTTATTATTTCCCCGTTATTGTTGTTATTCGAATGCGCCATTTTTAAAGATATATTGCTGAGCTCAGCCATCGAATGTTTATGTTTATTGAGTGAAGCCGTTGTACAAAGAACATGTTGAGAATTATAAATCTCCACCTGAGAGCTTTTACATATAAAGTGAATTCGGAACTAATTTTATGATTTTTTTCGGAGCTATAGTGAGATATTCTGGTTTTTATAATTTAATTTCTTTAAACTCTTTAAAAGGTATTTTACCAGCATTTTAAAAAATTATATAAAACGTCAAGATATGCGGAGAAAAAATCAACTTTGAAAACTTACGTTTTGTTCAATCGTTAACCCTCGGACCGTCACAACTAAATTGTATGTAAGCTGACTGGAGAGAAATTTAAAAAGTTGGAGCTAACCTTTTTGGTCTGACATACCAATAAAAGACGCAGCAAATTTATAAAAATGCTCAAAAAAATGTGCAGAATTATTCGCTCATGAATTCGAAAAAGGTACCTTTCTCAATATGTTTCGGCTTTTATTCATGATTTGATAGAACAAAAATCCCAAAAAAAATTCGTATTATTAGATCAAACTTACAAAAGACCATTTTAGACTTAATTTGCAGCAATAAAAGTTTGAGAGCACTTCAAGGTTGAGTAGAAAACACCCAGCACATCACTTTTATTTATAAGAGAATCTTAACAGCAAGATTGATATAAGTTTTATCGTACTCAATGAAGCATAGTCTAGATCTCACTCGATAACAGTAGTCATCAAAACAAACTCGTAGCAGACCTTCTAGGTTGGAAGCACTCTAATTGTTTTTCTACCCCCACCCCCTCAATTCTCTAAAAACGAATTTTCATCCACATATAGATGTTCTCGCATAAAAAGGACGTAAATTCATATCTTTTTGATTATTAGGTTTTGAAAATTATTAGTAACAATTTAAGCTTGAAACGTATATAGATGATAATATATATTTGGCTTCAGTATAACTAAATTCAAATTATGAACCTCAAGACGTCGTAATGAAATTTACACAATTAAACAAATTGATTACTAAACTATAAACAGAAGCCGTGAACTTTAAGAAAACATTATATTGGTTCTCTCGAGTACCAAAAAGCCTTTTCTATTTGTAGGTAGTGTAAGCAATTCGTTGTAGTTCTCAGAAAAAAAGGAGTTAACATTCCAAATAAAGTCGGTATATAAGAATTATTCAAAATGGCGCCTATTGGATTTAAATATTCGCTAAAACCCTCAATTATTCAAAGAAAACACTTGAATTTCGAGCGGTATCCTTTACTAAAAGCTGTGTATGTTGCTTGTGGTTGTGATTTTGCGACAGACAAAGTCGAAAGCTCGGTTGTCCACGTGTCGACATTTTATCTGCAGTATTTATCTTTAAACCTTTTGGAACTTATCACAGCTCCCAAATGTCTTTTCATTCATTATAAATCTATCTTCCCTAGCAAGTACTGGGCCGAGTGGTTGCAAATCTACATAAGTCATACCATTACACAAAGAATGAGACGACAAACTACCATTCCATTTCGATTTAAGTAACATAGCACCTGGATGAAAACCACATTCTTCTGAAAAACAAGTTTGGTTTCAGAAAAAGGCTCTACCGAACTTGCAACTCTACTTCTCATTGATGAAATTAGTAGAGAAATTGAAAATGGAAGATTAGTCGTGGGCATATTTATTTATTTATCTTATAATGGCGTTCTATAAGCTCAGCTATTCAGTCTTGATATTGAAATTGTCATCCGCGATCTTCCTTAGAGGAGTTGCTCAATGACACTTTGCAGACGATACAGTTATAGTAGTAACTAAGTTGAATATAGATATCTAATGAGGACTGAATACAAAACATAATGTATGAAATGTAACAATGTGGTTTGAGAGTTGAAATTTAATGTAAATTTCTTTAACGGGTTGAACTTGCTTCAGCACTTCTTACAGTTTAATAGTAAACCACTCACAGACCTTTCTTCGCGAAGCCTTTCGCTCATTTGTTGACAGTGCTTCTCTCGTTCATTTTGATACTTTAGTAGCAGGAAAATGATGACACTCGCTACCTTACTCTCACTACCTTTCACCATTCTCACAGTACACGTACCCCTACGATAGCCTCTAAAGTTTTGTTCCTCTAGATGAAACGTGATGTTGCTATGCGCCTTGATTTAGGGGCGCTCTAAGAGTCTTTCAATCGGCAGCAATACAACAGATGTTTCTCATATTGATATTTAAACAGTTTCCTACTCAATGTTTTTTAATCCTGTCTGCCTTATACACAACCAAGAAGCTTCGGTTTTTCTTGAAACCAGATCGAGAGATACAGGTATATGCCAGACACCGTTGTTCCGTTGCAAAGCAATGTTGTACTTGGCGACAGGCTGAAACAATGAGAAAAATCAACGAAAATACAACCTACGAATAGCAGATAAATCTGTGAGATATTTTACATACTCTGTTTAACAAAAATAATACTACTACTATTAATTATAACTTGTGGTATTTATATTTTATATTTATAGGCAAATTACTCTCGGTCGCTTAATAGTTAAGGGTGAGGGCGGTTCGGAATTTCCCCCCGAAATTTAATAAATTGTGGGTATTCGCGGCAAATACTCAAATGGATCGTAATCGAGAGAAAAATAAAGGTCGCAGGAAAATCAAAAAACTAATAAGCACCCGGTAGTAAAGAATGACTAAATTCGAACACTTTCGAACGTTAACCGCTACATTACCTGAAATATCGGGTAATCATTGTAAGTGAAATGGCTCAGCTTAATCTGATTGGCTAACTGCCATTTTTGAAAAGCCGTTCGATTTTCCGGGCTCAGTAAATGAAAATGATCTCTCAAAAGATCGGATGATATGAGCTTGATCTTGAAATCATGATGGGCGACAGTGTACAGCAAACAATAGTCGTCAACGTAGCTGAAACAAGATAGATATATTTATATATTTTGAATTCCAAATATGAATTTTTCAGGTCCTACGACACATTAATGTAAGTGGGGAGGCTAAGTTACTAAGCACACATATTTAGTATCACCCGCCGCCCCACCATGGTTGGGGTCAACGGGCCAGAAAATTTTTGAGCTTTTGAATCTCCTACATTTGCTTAAAATAGTTTGAAATTTGGTTTTTAAGCTTCTATAAAGGTTAATTGTCTCAAAAAAAAATCCTGCAAAAAAGTGGGGTGGCTATATTTCCCTCAGCCCCCCTCCCCCGGTGTCGTAGGGCCTGTTTTTAAGGAAGAAACGAGTTTATTTTATTAAAACTCAGTTTTCACTCACCTGTTAACACTATGGTACAGCGAGCAGGAATTATTCAGTTGAGTCATGATTTTCCTGAAACGAACGAAAGCTGGTTTATCGCCGGGTTTAATTTTCAGCCAATGAGATTCGTTCATGCGTCCAGCGCAGATGATCAAAATGCGTTTCTTTTGGTGGAGGAAGTAATTGGCGACAGCTTGTACCTGAGGGAAAGGAATCAATTGCATTCTTAACACTAATAGCTATCATCACTTATAGGTCCTCACTAGTCAATTTTATTCCCCTTCAGAAAGAGGTACTGACTTTCAACTACTCATAGTACGAGTTTAATTAGCTGATGGTTTATTGACGCAGATATTTTTACAGTTAACCTTCTTAACGCCAACAAACCCCAGAGAAGAAGAAAAACAAACCACACGAGATACCAACATTGCATTTTAAACTCTGGGACAGCTATCCATACCAGAAACTGGAATGGACGATTGTGTACATGAGGTCAAATATGTTACATGATCGTACAGAATACAAAAATCATCAAGTAATAAACAAAAACGCCTATACTGTTCTTATACTTTGTTAATTTCGAATCCATGTTGTGATTTGTAACCCATGTTCAGGCTGTCAATAACAACATCGAAAGGTCCGTGAGACGCCAAGTGTGACTTCAGTAACTCTACTTCTCCTGGTTTTTCTCCCCTTGAGACAACTCCATCGGCACTGTTTTGCACCATGGTTTTCCTATGTTGAGATTTTGGGATAACCATAATACTCAGTGATTCTTCAATAATTGACACCAAACTTTCTTTCAATTTCATCTTTTGCTCTTCGGACAGATAGACAGGCTCCAGACGTTGTTGGCAACT
Organism: Candelabrum cocksii; assembly: GCA_963930725.1. Taxonomy (NCBI): domain Eukaryota; kingdom Metazoa; phylum Cnidaria; class Hydrozoa; order Anthoathecata; family Candelabridae; genus Candelabrum; species Candelabrum cocksii. The sequence goes on from OZ005664.1 coordinate 18,757,280, forward strand.
CTGACATTCTCGGCTAAAAGAATTCCGTACCTATCTAATGTTCTTTCAGCAAATATATTGTTACAACAACAAAGGCAAACATATTATCAAGTAAAAACAAATGAAGCAATTACATACCTGTGTTTTGTTATTTCAGATTTTGTTATTGACCACAGACAAATAGGATCTCTGGTAAAATAAACGAAGTATGATGAAATGACACACTTTACAATACAGAAAAGTAAATTTTACCTTTTCATTCTATAACATTATATGAGATGAGATAACAAAAAATACAATATATAATATACACATTTGCTAATTCATCAACATATGATGGTATGACCTTACCTATTGAACCACTCTTTAATTGCATCCACACATTCACTTTGGATCTTTCCTACGCCATATGTATGCAATGTATCAAATATAACTTCTATGAAATGTGTTAAAACGTCGTTATTTCGTTGGTCTCTTATTTCAGCACATGTTCTGATGATAAGAGCAAATTGAATGTCGTTAAATTTCATCTTCGTGTATTCACACATCTGTGTCATGTAGATTAATGCCTCATCAAACTCTGAATGCTTCAAGAGGAGCACAATTAAAGGAACAAATGATCGAGTGTCAATTTCACTTTTGTGGTTCTCTTGTAGCTTTAAAAACAGCGTTCGAACCATATTTAAGTTATCAATGTCAGAGTAATACCTCATAAGGATAGTATATGAAGATTCATTCAAAGCATTTCTGCTTTGCACTGTGTTAAACAAGTGCAAAAGATTGTCTGTTTCCCGACGCTGGTAAAACTGATACAAGATCATACTCAGATGCTCTTTGTGTTTGCATAACTGAACGTTCCGTTCATACTCTGGTAACAACAGTAATGGCACCATGTTAATCTTTTGCAGAGCTTCATCCCCCATTCTAAGCAACTCATGGGTGGAGTGTAGAAAGGGGTACTCCGTACGTCGTTCCTTCCTACATTGCGCTGTGTAAGATAGAAATTTAGACACAACTTTGGTTCTTGTGAATAAGTATTTTGAGTTGTTATATAGAACAAGATTCATTCATTAAACTTCTAGGATGAGCATCCTTTCCTAAAATAACATTGAATAGAGAAACAATGACAATTATTGATTTAATCCAACCCGTCAATAAGATATTGGAACAATTCATCAAACATTTTTCCAGAAATATTTTTATTGCATTGCATAATACATACATCGCGAGAAAAAATATTTTTATATGTATATATTTATACAGCTAAGAAAGAAAAGACATGAAAAGACATTTGAATCAAATTTGAAAAATATAAAGATAATAATAACACCATTAATAATATGAAACAATACTAGGCTTTTGCAGCCACATATTAGTATAAGGATACGTAATTGTCTGCTGATCTAATCATCTTCGTCTTCTGGAATAAAAATGTTCCACTCTTCCAAAACCTCTGCACCTTTCTTGGCGGACATTGCACCAATATACGTACACGGCACTGCAACTAACAAGACAGGCACTAAGCCCCATTTAAAAGTATACGATTTTGATTCTATTGCCGAGCTCACAAGTGTTCTTTGAGTCAACAATACATTTGATTTTGTGTGCATTCTCCAGAACAATCTGGCTATACCAGTGTACATTTCAAAACCCTGTTTTTTGATAAACCAATACTTAAAATCTAAAGATGAACATAAACAAAGTGAAATTTCATGTCCCAACAACAATGTCTAAACCTCATATACAAAACAATTGTAAGACGTTGTTCTGGACATTACACAAATTTTCTTTTAGTTCAAATTTAATCTTGTTTTAACAAAAAAATGTCATGGTGGAAAAGTCTGTATAACATACAAAATATGTTTTTACATTTGATGAACATTTCCTAGCAAGACTATATTATATTTCAAAACGCCTGAATATTTACATGAGCGTAAAGTTTAATTTGAGATCTTCACAGCCTCACTCGCTTCTATTTCAGCTATTCGTATTTCAGCTTCTTTCGTTGCCCACTTTAGCAAATCATCATCAGGACGGTAATAACCACCAACAGCTAGAATAAACAGCGAAATGCCCCATCCACCAAACCAAATAATTTGCCATGTTTCCCAAGGTCTTCGTTCTCCTGGTTTTAATGGTTTTCGATTGAAAAGAAATCCATTTGGCGGCTCTCTGTACTTGGTAAATATCCATGCATTACGAACAGGTTGTTTAGATACCGCCAATGGTTGCTTCATAAATTGTCTCATTATGTTTGAACATTTTGTGGCCATTGTCAGTAACAAAACTAAAAAAATGATATTTATATATATTTAATTATGCTTCTAAATCAATTAAACCCAAAGTGGCATTATAAAAAAGAACCTAAAAGAACATTGATGCAATTTTATAAATTTATTGAACAGTTGTGACCAGAACAATAGGATTATAAATTAAAATTATTTAAAGAAGTGAGTAAACTTAAACTATAGTGAAGTAAACGCAAGTATCAACAGGGACAGTAACATCCATTTTATATTTTGCATCCATTCAGATGACTTGCACTTTTTAAATTTTTAAATAAATCTCTTGATTTGTGGAACTGTTGAATAGCTAAGCCAAATAGCTTCAATGTTTCATTTATAATAAGGTAGAGAGGGTAGAGAGGTATAATAAGGGTTTCCCTCTAACTGGGGTTGGCGTTAGGAAGGGTATCCAACTGTAAAAACATCTGTCGCTATGTTTGTCCTGATTACCCAAAATGCACCGCGCAATCGTAAACAGGTCTATGAGGAGATAGCCAGCAAATTGGTGCTTTGGCAAAAAACTACGAGAAGATCAAGGAGAGGAAGAAGAAGGTAGGTTGCTCACATACATTGCACTAATGGAGGACACTGGAATCTAGAACAAGAATGTACATGAATGGAGAAGACATATTTTGAAACTATTTGGTGACCAAAAACAGGGGGTAAAGAAACAATCAGAATAAAAACCTCTATTTTCTTTTAAGGAATTATATATATAGTTGCTTAAATATCCACTTTTAGTACTACAGGCAACTTTTGTTTCCTCTGATCCATTGATCCATAATTTGAAATCTTCATTTTTATAGAAGTTAGGATTGTCTGGTGGAATTCTATAGTTTATCCTCGAAATCAATCCTACATACCAAATGACGTTTCGCAAAGATCTTTAAACCAAACACAATGATGGCAAAGATAGAAAATTTACTTAAGGTACATAACTGATATAATCCATTTCACAACGTGGTTTGGGAGTATACTACATAGCAAACAACAACAGAACAATTACGACCGTAATGCCTCGTTTAAAAGCGCCCGGGCGCTTATTTAATTTTCGAGGCTCTAGGGTGGGCGCTTATTCAAGGGGGGCACTTATTTGCAATTCAGAAAAATTGAACATAAATAAAAGGCGGGTTTTAATATACACACTTTTTTTTCTTTCACAAAATATCTATTTCCACATCTTCGTCACCCTTCTTGTCTTGTCTTGTCAGGACTCCCGTCAGCGATATCACTGTCATCGGCTTGAAGCGGGTTTGCTTCCTCCGTATTCATATATTCAAACTGCTCTTTCAGCATTTCACGGCCTTCGGGATAAGGTTTACCCTCTTCGAAGCATGTGATGTAGTCACTTATAAAACTTTGTAGATGGTGAACTTGTTTTGTAGGTCACGTGCCTGTTGAGTTGTCCCGACTTTTATTTTATTTTATCACAACTGATAGCAAAAAATGAAAAGAATTGAAGGCAGAAGTTTTTGGTATTAGTAAACGAGAAATTGGTCTCGTGGTTCCAGCCAAATACACAGCAATGACAAACGATATAAAGTTTGCAGATGTTTTGCTAGAAAGGCTGGAAGAAAAGAAGAAAATCATTGACATTGTGATATCTGATTATAAAGAAACGGAAAGGAAAAACAAGAATAAAAACTAGAATAAACTGTGTTACCTTTCTTCTTTCTGTGCTACTGTTTTTGCCGAAAACTCGAATAGGCGCCCGTTTCTGAAGATTGAGGGGTGGGCGCTTATTTAATAATTTAACTAAGAGGGTGGGCGCTTATTCGAGGGGGGGGGGCGCTCATACGAAGGGGGCGCTTAATCGAGGCATTACGGTATAGTGACTCTCGAATAAATAGAAGAATTACTCCATATATAATAATAAAAAAATGTACTCATTGTATTCGCAAACATCGTTTTATTTCAGTATATCTAAAATATTTTGAATCTTAACACGGAAAAAGACTTTGTGGTAATCAGACCTGACCTCTTTCCTCGCCCTTTTTAAAATGTCAAAAAACGAATGAGAAAGTTAGAATTATGCTCCGACGAATTTGGTGATGTCGCTTCGTATGGTTCATCAAAACTCTTATTTCTATAGACTATAGGTGAACGAACTTCTTGCTGTGGAAGCTAATTTTAATTCTTTTGAGAATTGATGGAATGCCTCATAGAATGCCTCATAGAATGGCTCAACAAACGAGTTGACAATGTCATATAAGGCATTGCAAAACTTGAATTTTAACTTTAATTTTAAGTGTAACTTGCGAAGATAGGGCGATAGAAAGCTGCAAAATGTTGCAACATTTTCAGCGTGAAGTGGAAAACCTGAAAGTAGGCTTGTTCCACAGACTAGCAAATTAAAACAGAAAGCGGTTGGGCTCATGAAAGGACTAATTTGAGATATTATGAAACGATACAGTCAACAACCACTAAGTTGACCTCCACGAAAGTGATTCGTGATAAGTGGGCTAAAGAGAGAACTGAACCAAAGAATTTCAGCTCTATTATCTTCATTGGGGATTACAAACGTTGCTACATAGGTGATGACAACAAAATATGCAAATAATTTTAAAATTATAAAAACATTTTTTCTCTAATAATTTTCGCGATTCTCACAAACACCAGCACGTGACCAGATGAACACATACTCCAGAATACTGTTTGTTCTGTAATAAGATGGCTAATCAATTGATTTTGTTCTGCGTTCGGTAAACAGCACCAATGCGGTGGCCGGTTGTTACAATTGCTGTCCTACCCCACACGTCGTGATGTTATTATTGAACTAAAAAAACAAACTAATTCTTGGTTACCATTGTACAGCTATTGTTAGTTAGTTTGGATTAACTCTTTTGCTTCAACTCCTGAACTCGTGAACTGCATCCTGACATTACTCCGAACAGACGTATATTTGTGCGCTCTGTGAAACCTTTTCGTAACTTCGAAGTTTTATCTTTTGCGCGGCTTTAAAGTTTAACTGAAACAATTGTTTTAGTCACTGCATCTTATTCACTGTGTATTCTTGATTTCTAACATTTCATCCACAAATCATCAAATTATTTGCTTGTGTTTACATATTGCCATACATCAAATTTTTTCTGCTTGGGTCAAAATCCCAGATTTCTTTGAAAACAACCGATAAGAGAATGGAAATCTCGGTAGCATTCGATGTTAGAAGGATACAGGTCGAGTTTGTTTGACTGTTCTGAAAATGTTTGGTTGAGTGTGAATGTTGGGATGTTGTTGTTGTCTTCTTTTGTGAAAATATTTGCGAAAACTGTTAAAGCACTGAGCTTTTTCAAAGTTTATAGTGGATTTTGTCGAATTCCCACTTGAGTAAAGATACCGCTGTGTGCGAGGGAGCCTTTACGTCATTTTTATGGTTGCCCATTTGTTGCAAAATTCAACGACCCTCGTTGACATATTTAACGACTCTTTTGGTTGTATTCAACGACCCTTTGATGGTATTCAACGACACTTATGGACATATTCAACGACTACTATGATCATATTCAACGAACTGTTTGCTGTTTATTCAACGAACAAAAGATGGAATTCTGCAGAACAACAACTGTTCCGTAATATATGAGTAAAACCATCTACATTATTAATCACACCCGCCCACCGCAGACTATAAGTAGTCAACCCATATTCTATTCAATACAGCATGTATGGTAGTATCATGGTACTATTATTTTTTTATTATTATTGAAGTTACTCAAAACAAGGCCATTAAAGGCCACTTGCGAGTAAAGAGCTACAAGAGAAGTTAAGTGGTTTTTAGATGACAATGAACATTTGTTTTGAACAGTTGAAGGTTAAAGTCAGAAGGAAAGCAAGTAGATGGAAGGGAGTTCCAAAGTCTAGATGTTCGCGGGAAAAACTGTTCTTGTAGAAATCCCTACGACAATTTGGAACACAAACAGACCATTGATGAGAAGACGACGAAAACCTAGTTGTACGGAGAAAAATACTGGGAGAAGATGTAAGTGAAGATAGTTCGCTTGAACAACGTCCATAAAAAAACTTGTAGAAAAGACAGAGAGAAGCTAAGTTACGCCGGTGTGATAGGGAGTCCAGTTTCGAAGATAAGTTTGGGCCGATTGCGTTGCAAACACGCCGTTGAACACGGTCTAACAAATTCAAGCAATTCGCAGGAGCACCTGCCCAAATTTGGCAGCTGTATTCCATGCAAGGACGTATTGAAGATTTGTAAAGGTAAGGGATACATTCCAGGGGTGAGGTAACTCATTTGTCGTAAAAGAAAACCAACCTTCATGGCAGCTGATTTTGCAATGGTTTCAATGTATGAACGCCATGAGAGTTCGCTTGTGAATATGAGAGTATAAGCGCTTCTTTTTGCTAAACAAGTTTTGTTTCAAAAATTTTAAGAAGAAAGGATATTTCAATGAAATGCACGTTTTTTTAAAAGAAGAAACCTAAGCAATGGACTGAGCCTCGAGTTTCTTAAAATTTGGTCATTTTGAAACTCAGAAGTTTCTTAATTTATTTGTTTTGAATTGTATAGAATTTACGCGTTTACAAACATCAATATAGAAAAAAGGTTTACGTCCAAACTCCTTTTAAAAGACTAGCAATGAACTCGTCCTACGGACGTTAACAATAATATGATAATTGAGGAATTCTGTATGTATGATGTTACCAATCTATGCCAATCTCCTCCCATAAAATTCTATATATGGGTAGTCATGTACATATAGATAAATTAATCATACATTTAAATTGAGAAAGAATTTGTTTGGGAAACAAAGTTAGCTATAAAATATTTAATTATTATTATAAATTTTAAATAATTTATTTAAATAAAAACTTGTCAAAAAATTTTTTTTGGCTAAAAACCATCCCAGGGGCATCACAATCATACCCTGAAAATTTGGTTCCAATCGGTCCAGTTGTTTGGGCGTGATTGGCGGACAACAAACAAACATACTCAGGTTTTTCCTCCATTATAGTAGGATGACACAAAAATATAATACTCATTTCTAATAGCTCCAAAATTGGAATGTGTAATGGTAACTTCTCTTGCGATGAAAGTATATACATATCAATAAAAGGATGAACACAGACTCGTGGATTGTCTCGGATTCGCTGAGATTGGGTCGGGACAGCCCTCGAGTTGTGCTAACAGCATTCAAAATAAAAAGCTCTTATCTACATGCGTTTTAAAATGCTAGTAAGTAACAAACCGTTAAAAGAAAAACAATAAAACTTTCAATATGTCAAAAGAAGAAAATCAAGAAATCAAACAATTTTCGGCGAAATGATTGTTTAAAACTGCATATACATGTGCACTTCCTTTTCTTTTCATACAAAAGTTAACTGTGGAACACATTTTTGTAATTGCAAATTTACTGACCAGAAAGTTCTGTTCGGCAAAATAACATTCGTTGAATAAAAAGACTGTTGTTATCGTTGAATACAACCAAAAGGGTCGTTGAATACAACCAAAAGAGTCGTTAAATATGTCAATAAGGGTCGGTGAATGTGGCAACAAGGGTCGTTGAATTTTGCAACAAATGGGCAACCATACATTTTGTGTATTTACATTAAAAAGAAGTAGATGGTGATGACTTTTCCAAACGGTTATATATATTTGTTATCATATTATGTTCCATAGTAAATACGAGGTTTATTGTCGAGGGGTTTCGTTGGTTGCGAATGCGAGTGGGATTGATGACGTTTTGATGAAGAAACGATTTACCTTACTTTCTATGAATTCTTCTGATTTTGTGACAGCTTGGAATAGGATTTTGAGGATCAGACCAGATGATTTTAAGATAGGTAGTTGAAATCTCCTAATAATAGAATGTTTGAATAATTTTGTCCACAGCGGAAGGTCAATTCAGTAAAACTATTACCTATTACCGATACACATTATCAGTATAAACCGATACACATTATTTTTTTATAAGCAACCCAGTTGCTAAGGCTTCAGCTCTCAAATTAGCCAAAAAATTAAGCAACTTGCTAACCCTCAGCCCTGACAGTTAGTTAGCAACTTTTTTTCAAAATTGCAAAATTACAAATTTTCTTAAAAATAAAGACAAGAATTCTTTTCTAATTTGAAACAAACTCATAACGAACTATTTACATGTATATTTGCAGGTTACAGGTTTATTTGACGAGATGTTTTTTCATTTCTCACTCCCAGTCTCTTACTTTCCGCAATATTTTTCTATCAATCTTTGTTTTGCAACCGTTATGCACAACGTTTAAAAAATCTAAAAGGATCATTTGATTCAGTGCAGTTATGAACTACTACATTTAACTCTCGATTCTCACTTTTATGGCTTTTAAACTCGTTGATGGCTTGCGACGATAAGTTTGGTGCCTGATTGTTGGATTGGTGAAGAAATCTTTGATAAGTCTATCGCTACATCAGCGTAGCTTTCGCATATGTGCCGCTTACCTTCCTTTATTTCAGTTTCGAATTGAGTACATTTTTCCTCGATGTTCTGGAGCGTTTTCGATATTTTATTAACAGATGTTTCGTTAACTTCAATAAGTTTAATTTTTCATCGCTCGCAAACCGAGAATAATGAGTGTTTGGATATTGCATGGTAAGCATCCATCGAAAGGGATTGATAACTAGTGTGGAACCAGAAATTACAAACGTCGCATTCGATTGCATCATCATCGTCATTAACTTTAGTATTGCATGAGATATCGCAGTTTCTCTGACAAACGTCTTTTGAAATGTCGTGAACCATATTAGCAAATTAAAATTAATAGGAAGCGTCGATATATACCACTCAAATTACCACTGTAACTTTATGAGAAGAAATAATAAAACACAAATAGATATCTACGAAAAAGCGATAATTTAAATGATGAAATTCAGATTGTGCGAACAGGTGTTCCAGACTCGAACCTTATCTCTTCGATGGGCAGTCACCTGGGGTTTCGACCCAAGCTCGAAAATTTCCAACAAATTGGAAAGTGTGAGAGTTGGTAGGGAAGTAGTTGACAGAATGCGAAACAATATATGGACAGGATTGAAACCATATATAAGAAAGTACGAATAGGTAGGTAGTTAGAGAGAAATTTATATCACTTACAATAACTGCAAGTTTACGGAGGAGCACTTCAAAATACGTCCTTCTCAATTGAAAGTCAATGAAATATTAGCTTAAAATTAAATTGATAAACGTGCTGAAGCAACAAAATCCAAAAGAAGGTGTTTGGGGCAGGGATAATCTTTCGCGGATAGCAGCTTTCACCTCAATGGTGCGATAAACGGACCACATGGACGACAGTCTAAATTTTTCATATTTTGTTCTTGTGAAAACATTGGAACTTCCTACAAACGTAAATGGTACGTTTAAAGACTTTTCGTTTAATTTTCAGTCTAAAACTGTTTTTGTATATATATATATATATATAGCTAAATATGATAAAATAATTTGTAAAGATCAAGTTAGAATTATTTGTCTTATGGAAAATCTTTAAATGAAATGAAAAATGCTTCGAAATTCTTATCATGCATTGTGTCCAATTTTTAGAGAGCTAAGCTATTCCTTATTCAAGAGTATATATATATAGTGGTTTCAAACTATTTTTGCACAATTCCTGTGGATAATTTGATCATAAATAGTAAACAAATGTTTTCGAATAACGAACCAAGAATGAACAATATATAACGATTTGAATTGAATGAGGTTTTCATATTTTCAACTCAAACTTGAAATTTACCAAGATCCAACCCGTTTTCCCATTCCCAACCTATCTGAAAATGCTGTTAAGGGCCAGCCATTTATGATATCACATTAAAGTGATATCCCCTTTTAAACCAAAAAATCCACCCAATGAAGAATTTAACACGCAATGATTATAATGCAATCAAGACCACTTTAAGTGTAGAATAGGAACAGGCTATGATACAAATGACCATTTCCATCATCATCATCAACAATATATATATATATATATATATCAACAGGACTCGTTTGGAAAGCAGTACAGTACAGTACAATTGTACATCTTTGTAAATTTGTATATATATGCTGAAATGACTTGCCTGTATAAATATTTATAAATAAATAAATACAGAAGAGTGAATTATGAACAAATATTGAACTTCTTATTAAACCTCTTATATACGTTGTTTGAAATATTTAATTGCTAGATAAAGGCAATCCGAGATAAAAGGTGTTTTGTCATTGAACCAATGAAATTTGACTTAGAATTAGGCTTTACTATAAAGGCTATTTGTTAACCCCTGTTCATGTCTTTTAGTTTTTAACCAACAATAAATGTGTAAAGAACAATGAGAACCTCCTTTCTTAACTCTTTGCTGGCATTCTTCAAGTACATCTTTACAAGATTTTCAAAATTGCTCTGCTTTGTGAAAAAACGCAAGTTGTCTACACATGAACAATGTATTCCAATGACAATAAAAGTTGATGCACAAAAGGTAAGTGCACTTTAATGATTTTGTATATTATATATACATGTTATGTAGCAACTATTCTAAGAGATAAAGACTTGTTGAAGTATACTTGGAGATTCTTCTATAACATACAATTTCAATGAATGGTAAAAATATTTCTAAGTCAGATTACACCCTCACCAGATAACAAGATAGTTTCACGTCATATCTCACATCATATCTCGCGTCATTTCTCACGTCATATCTCACGTCATTTCTCACGTCTTTAATTGTAGAATTTAATAGTTGCTATATAAACTCATATTTTCATTAAGAATGGATCTGAAGTGCAGTTAGTTGATTGGAATACTTGGGGTGAGGAAGAAAAACAATCTGAAAGGGAAGAGAATGATGTTGAAATCACCAGAGAAGAGTTGTTTAGAGATATGGAGCCAGTCATAAACAGAGCAAAAGTTGTAAGAGAACTTCTTGAATTGTTTTTTGTAATTTTTTGTAAAATGTAATGTAGTTCTTTCTGACTATTTAATTTTTTATATACAATAATAGCTGTTTTTCCTTCAATTATATGACAGTCTGAATAAATTTCAGTTTTTTAGAGTTTTTGAAAAAGCTAAAATAACAGTTCACAGGACAGGATGGAAGTTTTTTTCTCACTGAGTTAAACTGTTCTGGGATTTTAAGGTACATGTGAAAAAGAAAATTAAAGCACCACCAACTGACCCATTTGCATTCCAATCTAAAAATACTGGTTCGTACAGCAAGCAAAGAACTCTAAGCAATAGCTTCAATCCACAATATCAAGTCAATGTAAGTCTTCATCTAAGTATCGAAATTATTTTTTGAATAAATTGCTATATAAATAGAATTTTGTGTAGTATCTATGTTTCTGTGTTTTTTATAGAACATTTCACTTGTTTTGATTATTTTGTTCGTATGTTGCAAATAACGTTATATAAAAGAAGTAACGTTTAACCTGGAAGAAAATGCGATGTTATTTTACAATTTAGTAAGCTTATTCTTTGTATATTATCAAAATGCCTTCTCTTGAGCAAAAGCAAAAGTGACTGTTATATATTTTATCAACATATTCACAGAATTTCTTTCTGACACATAAATATATGGACTAACCACTAGAGTGTTTTTATCGAAACAACATTTAATAAATATTCCTGGGATCAAAATGATTTAACTCAACTACACGATTTTTTTTATAAGCAACTTAGAATTTTGGCCAGCTTTTAAGTTGCTTATTTCTTAGCCAATGTTTGGATCTGAAGTTGCTTAATGGTTGCTTAATTTTCTTTGATTAAATTTTCAGTGTTTGTATAAGAAAAAGCGAAAATACAAAAAAAGTCATAGTTTTGAACTCAAGAATTTTTACTAACCTGAAGTACATATGTACTGTACAACATATTGTGTCAAGAAATAAAGAAATATTATGTATATACAGTTAATTAAAAAGCATATCAAAAATATATAGTTGCTTAAGCTCACAATTGAACGGTTCTGAAGTTGCTTAACAATTTTTCAAATTTTGCTACTTTTGCTTATAAGCGAGTTGCTTATAAAAACAAATCGTGTATAACTCAACTAAAAAAATGTCAACTCTAATTGAGGTGTTTTTGAAAATGAAAAAAATTTACCAAGGCAAAAAAAATGTTTGACCCTTTTTAAAATAATAATTTCGCACAACCTGTTGTGTAATTTAAAAAAAATTAGTGAATCAAGGTTCTGAAGCAATCATCGATTATTGAATATAACAACGTCTTCTGCATTTTCTCTTCGAACAACTAATCACAAAAGTAACTTCAGGCATTCACATACTATCCACATATCGTTCTTTCATATTCAGTTTCACTTTTAGCCTAGTGATGAAATTTTTTGCTCAAGAGTTATGAGGTGATCATATTGATATGTTATTATGCAAAGAATAAGCTTCACAATAACATTGCACTTTCTTCCTGTCCGACGCATATTACGCTCAAACTAAATGAAGTAAAGGGGTCATAATTTAATGAAAGAACCCTGACTCTTTCAGTCTGAACTTGGTGTTTGGGAAGACGAACCTAGTGGTTGGGATGATGAAATCGATGATCGAGAAATCTCCATGGAGACGGCTAACATGTTGAAAGTAAACAAACAATTAGAGCGCGAGCGACGTACACAAGAGCAGCAAAGAAAGAAACTGGAGAGAGAACAGTCGAGGGCTGTGAAGAAACACGAAAGTCATATTGCTGTGAAGATAAGTTGACCACGTTTACCTGGGGTATTTTACACTGCGTTGTTTTGACAAGATTTTTATATGTAGATTGCTGAAGTGTAATCTTTTGGTTTATTTCGCATTTTTTATTGAGGAAGTCCTACCATGTGAAATTGTTGTTAGCAGTTGTTAGCAGTTATAATTTAAATGCGAAGAGAAAATCATGGACGTACCGAGTAACTTGATGTTGGAAGCAGTTTCTGATAGAGGGTTTGTCAAATAAAGAGAAAAAATGATTCGCCAAATTTTTTCGCGACATAACCTTCGTTGTTTTAATTTATTAACAAGATGGACAGTGAGTGAGGAATCTGCTGGTGAAGGCAGTTACATATATATATATATATATATATATATATATATATATATATATATATATATATATATATATATATATATATATATATATATATATATATATATATATATATAATAACATCTTTTTATGCGAAATATAATATTATAAATCAGGGGAGGGGGCAAACTTAAGAAAAATCTTTAGGATAAGAGAGTGGAAAAATTTTCTATCTGAAAGCTCTAAAATCACATTATGAGGCTAGTTTCATCCCTTGAGAAGAAAATTAATTGTGAAATGTTTCACTTCCATGAAACTTAATAATATGTAAAGTATAATCGAAAATATTTTTTGGGGGGCTATGGACCCCTGGTTGTTACGGCCATGTAAATGATCAAAGAAAAGTGGAAACTCGTAGAAGGTCAAATTTGACTTTATCATTGAGAACCAATTAGAATTATTGAAAAAATTAGCATTATTGAGAAATTTGGTTAAAATTATTATTTATCCATTAATATAAGTTTATAAAAAAATTAATTTATCTATGCATACAAGAAATATATGATATACAAATAAAAATTCTTCAAACAAACAGAACAAAAAAAATAAAAGTATAATTTAATTTTAAAATATTTATATATATCCAGTGAAATTGAAATAGTTTTAAAAAGGCTTTTAAAACTGAAAATGAAATATTTCTTTTGATTAGATTTGAAACAATAAATTATTCCAAAGATTTGCAAGTTCCAATTCAGATTTAAACAAAGAACAAAATAAGTACGCTTGTTTTTAGACCTCGAGATCACTTTAAAGCCCTATGTACACGACATGCAACAAAATTTTAATTCAAATTATATTACCCAACTATTTACCAGCCTCCCAATCTACGGTAATTTAAAGACTTCTCTACAACTCCCAACTATTATAACCCTCCCAATCTATGATGTTCTGCCTTTGTCTCTCCACCCATCCCAGCTATTCTAACCTCCCCTACAATTAGGCAGGGGAGAGTAGCATAATAATACTAGTGAACAACTTAATGGTCAACATATGAAAAATAATGATACTCTAAGAAAACAATATTTCACGAAAGCATCTAAATTTTCGACTTCGTTTTGAGTAAAAGCATTTCTACCATAAAATAAATACTCCCCTTAAGTAAACAAAATGAACGCAAGTACTTCTCTAGAACTTTCGCGGTTTACGCAAGGTGAGCTGCAAAGCAACAGAGCATGCGAACAAAATGGCGGTAAGTAAATGCGAAGTCAGATTCTGGAAATTTGCAATTTTCTTCAGCTCAATTCGCTGAGATTTCTATATTTTTGATTTACAGGAAAACTGGTACCGAAGAAATGGTGAGATGATTTAAAAACGATTTCACTAAATATATTAAGTCACGATAAAACAAAAACTCGGATTATATTCTTTTTGCAGGTTTTCTTGGGATGCTTATTGCTGCTGCCATGGAAACATCAGCTTCAGCCACTGGCGTGGTGTTGACATTTCGTGAGTAAACATAGAATTTAATTCTGATATTTGTGCAGTGACTTAAGAACAGTTTCGACAACCTCTAATAACAACAATAACTGGGATTCGCTCAATATTGAATTGATACATAAATGTATGAAATTGTAGTCATCATTTAAAATCATAAAATGTATGGAATTGTAGGCATCATTTAAAATTTCATTTAAGCGCTGAAATAATTACACCAATTGATTAATAAACAACCACTTTGGATATTTCAGTGATGTTGGCATTTGGAATTATGATGACTGTAGGTATCCCCTTGTTTATGCTAATTGTAGGTGGGTGTGTTTTGAGACAGAATAACACAGTGTTTCCGATTGCGTTCATTATAGGGATTCTAAACAAAGACAAATGTCATGCCGACCCTAAAATCCCAATATATTTGATTGTGTTTGGCGCATGCGTGTTAGCAGCGGTGCTTTTATCAACTTGTCACGTTGCCTTTGGCGCCATAACGGAAAATTTCCACGTGCTTTTGTTAGTTTGTTGCGGTATTCCCGTTCTGTTGATCGGGGTGTTTCTATTGGGTTGGCTGATCGCTGGTAACGTTTTCATATTTCGCGCGTACTCGCGTCGCGGAGAATGTCACACGTTTACGTATTACGTAGCGTTCGTGCAGATCATCATATCAGACGCGTATACCTTCCTGCACTGCTGTTGCTCGATGTGTTGTAAAAAAGACAAAATGGACGATGAAGATCAGAGTTGCAAGTGATCAATATAACGCAATGAAATGTGTAAATTTGATGTACTGACTTCTTCTTGAAAGATGTGTTTTAATTTAAGATTTCCTAATAAAAATTAGAAAAGTTTAAAATGGTTAACCTTTAATCTAAAGGACTTTGAATTGATTACTAGTTGCTCTTCGTTGAAATTCCTTTAAAAAGGTGGAACGCTATTAACATTGACACTCCGCTAACATGATCGATTTGTCACGTGGAACGAAAATTTCGTTAAGTCATCGAAAAAGTTTAATACGTATGCAGAACTACAAACCTTCATCTATTCAAATTTTACATGTGTTTCGACAGGAAAGAGTGGTTCGTTAACAATATTATGCGGGGAATACGAAGGAGTGGCTCGTTAACAATATTATGCGGGGAATACGAAGGAGTGGTTCGTTAACAATATTATGCGGGGAATACGAAGGAGTGGTTCGTTAACAATATTATGCGGGGAATACGAAGGATTTTTTTTGTCATTTTTTACATTGAAATAAACTTTTTAATATGATATCAAATTTAGGATAAAAACACCGTCCAGAACGCAATACGTTTTCTTTTTCTGATCTCTCGGGAAAGGTTATCTCGTTCCCATGGATAAAAGTGGTTGATTGGCTCTCAAATCCTATCGACCTCAAGAGAAGTCACCTGTATTGTCCATTTCCTGTGCATAGTTAGCCAATAGTTCCCTCAGTTCTTTCAGATAGTAGTCGGGTGGTAGAGGAAGGTCGACTACATATGGAGCCACTTTCAGCGATGACCATTTAGGAGTCACATCTTCATTATCTTCCTCGTCTGTTTTCTACGAAAGAAATGTCAACCGGTAATAAGTTAAACTTCACAACATAACAAAGCGAAATGAAATTTATTTATCAAGGTAGAACTTGCACATAACATCATTGCGACCCACCATTTGCGCAAAGACAATCTTCAACATGTTGGAACAACTTCGCGCCATCTCCGACTGACATAATCTGAAAAAAGCATTAGAAATCTTCAATCGGTGACTCTTAGTAAATTATTAATTCGTGAATTGTGTTTTCGTGAAACACCTATCTTTTACGAACTCGTCTTCTTTTCTAGTCTTTCACATGACGAGGTGGTTACTGAATCATTTCTATCATTTGAAAACATTCAGAGAGGCAAAACAATTTAACATTTTATCATTAGAACCTTTCTTTCGATGTCTGGACATCCATAATGGCTATGCAATTAATGAGTGACGCGATTTCGTTTTCCATGTCTTCCAAGTGATATGACGTCACCAACGTTTCATTCTGTGTAGACAAACACATATATATTTCACGAGCATTCAGTTTCAAACGATAAATACAAGAGACATTCAAAAAAGTCATAAAATAGCTTGAAATCGTTATTCGTGCATTTTAAAGTGTTTCTATGTTACTTAAACACAAAGAGGTCGATGTAATAAATTTCCATCTATATATTTGAAAAGAGTTAAAAGAAGCTGTGACAATGAAATCAAATTTTTCGAATTCAATTCAAATTTTTCGTGGTTTATAGTATTTACTGACTTTCACATATCGTGTATTTCTGTTCACATTTCTTTCAACATTAAAATAGCTTACCGATTTTATGTTCTCCAGCTTCTCTTTGAGAAGAATATAACCCAAATACACCTGAAGCAAAACAAAGATATTATGCAAACTTAATAGATCGTGATGGGTAAGAAGTCAAAACTTAATCAATAGATTTGAAAGTAATAAAAACACATTTGTGAAACATGTTTCGTATACCTCTCTGCCTACATTTTCAATCGGTGAATAAAATATAGTTTTCAGGAAACAAGAAAGAGTTTAACGCTTCTTGTAATTACGCTCTACCGATGAATAATGACAGTTACTCGTTCATAATTATTGTAATCAAAAAGGAAATTATCAAAATATGTAATAAGATAAACTAAAAGATATAACTAATTTCTTTAATACAATCTTATGTATTTTTGTTAGATATTTGAATTTTAACGCCTTTTTTATCCATTACCAACCTGCCCCCCAATCTTCCAGTTTTTCACAGTGCAGCATCTCTCAGGGAGACTGATATCTAGTAAGATATTCTTCAACCAATCGAAATCCTCTAAACGCAGAAAAACAAAATGCGAGCGTGTTTTGATTTAATTGAAAAGAATAAAAAATGTTCGAGGAAAGATTTTGTTGCAGTTTCATTACTAAAACATTTCTTGTTTTTTTCTTTTACCTGAACCTCTCCTTTTTAAATGTATGCAGAAAACTGAAAGTCAACGTCGAAACAAACCGTTACCGTTAATAATGGCGTCAGCAGCTAAATGTTGGACAGTTACAATATGCGCTTGGTGCCAGTGACCAGCGCGTATCAAATGCAAAGCTTCCTCGTAAAAACGCGATGAGTATCGTGCGTGTAATGCCTGTAACATATTCATATAATGTAAAGGGAAAAACTTCCAACCTTGTAATAAGTAGTGTAGCGGTTTGATAGCCACATAAGCAAAACCGGGCAAATCCTACAGAGCTCCTGTTAGTGGTGTCAACTCGAGTCCTATTTCCTTAAAATCGCGAATCAAAGAAATTAATGTTTTTGAAAACACATATTTGCTTCAATATTAAATCCATCAGTGCTGTAGCTAACATGTGATATTTCTTCATTACCTGTACAGAAAAATTGTTTTACGTAATAAGATAATCTCTCACTTTTGCTTCGTGCAACCATTCAGAAGGCACATGGAAGTCATCTACGATCATTCGTTCTTCTTTGTTCAACTGAACACCATGGTCGTCGTTAACCCGACAACATCGCGACAACAGTCGCTTGACCGATAATTCACGACTGTAAAGCGAAAACAGAGGTTGGTTATGGAATGAAATTGAAATGAAGAAGAAATTGAATCTCAAAAACTAAAGGTGAATGTCAATATGGGTTTTAAATTACGATTTCAACGATTTGCTCTGAAGAGTTACTCTGAATAAACACAGAGAATTAAACAATACTTACGCCTCTTCGTCTCTTAAATGCATGAGAACAAACACCGACCAATGCCACAACCCAATATTCTCCAGCTGTGCCGCATAACTGAATTGAAGCGCGGTGTGGCTTTCATCGCTCATGTGAGAATAACCCAGTTCATCCAACACACGCTGCAAGTGCCAGCTAAACACAGTGAAATAGTGGAGTCAAGAACAGCAGTTATCAGAAGGAATGATTTAAAGATGAAAGGAGGCGATAAAAATACCACAGCTTCGCAGTTAGACAAATCAGATGATTTGCGGTACAATTCCATACGCTATCGCGAAACAGAAGCCTACCTTAGATGATGATCAAGAGGGTTTTCTACGTGAGTGGTTGGTGTAAGAAGCTTCTCCAGTGAGTGTTCGCGTTTACAGTAGAGTGCGAGTAAATGATAGCACACATCTTTCATCTTTGCGTCGTTTGTGTTGCACGAGGGAGAGGGAAATACAGAGTATGGCTCATAAGTGTCCGTGCCCTGAAATTAAGGGGTACGTTACTATTTAAAGTGGTAAATACTAGATTTTTTATATTTCACTTCAGTTTGCAATGTAAGCCTAATAATGAACAAATGCTACCTAAATTTCTCTTGCTATAAGAACATAGTTAGCATCATGAATGTAGAATTTTATTTTACCTCCACACAAGTAGTGGGAAAAAGCCCTACCTTGAACGACTTCTGGAACTCTGCAAACGCATCATTAATTGTTGCCGTGGCCGAACAAAAATACCTGAGAAAATATTTATAAGGTAAATTGCGAAAATAAATTACGAGAATTAATATGAAAATGAAGATTAATAAAATAAATATGATACTGCATTATAAGGAGCATTGAAAGTTTTAACCATTTAAAAGTAGACATATTTACCACAAGTGCAAAGCCAGTGATCTTTTCCAGTCGAGATGTTGGCACAAATTGATGTTGTGGTTTGTAGATTTCCATACCATCATCCCAGAGAGTAGCACGTACAACTTCAAATGATCAACATCCATGAAAGAGTCGATCTAAACAACGTCATGTAGAATGATACATTCGATAATCTTTAGTTCACCAACTTAGCATGTTCTTAATACTTCATCACAAGCTTTATGAAATTCACATATAATTCTCTTACATTGCGTTCTTCCCACAAACTCAACTGGCTGCATAAGTAATATTTTAGGTGATGTTCGCCCATGCATTGTGCGATTAAAAATGCCAAGCGTATCTCTTTGTTTTCGCGAGCCACTTGAGATGCAGAGCGTATTTGATTGCCAGATAAGTAACTAAAGATCATCGATAAATGTCCGTTGTCCTAAACGCAACAACTGCAATTATCAAACATAAGGGGGAAATAATCTAATTCCAAAAAACATGATTATCTTGATGCTGAAACAACCGAATATAAAAGAACAAAAATATATTTTTTAATAAACATGTTTTTGTGTGTCCCTGTGATTGTTAAAAAAACATTTTTTATGTTCAAAACACAAAATCAACAGAACCAAACAGTGTTCACCAATTATACAACAGTCTTTTATACCCTTGTAATCGTATTGTTTACCTTAACTTTGTATGTTTCAACTTCTTTTCTGACGCGGTCAGTCGCAACATTACGTAACCATCCGGAGAGAGATTTCCTTCTGGCTGCATGAACCTCATATTGTCTACATTGACCATCTTAACCAAACAGAAATTTGTTATACATGTTCCATATACAATTTCCATTTACAAGCAATAAATTCTTCAACATTAAAATAATAAAAAACATGAAGTAGCATGAAAGTCTAATTGACAGGAATTAAGGTAATTTCAAATATTACAAGAATGGACCATTTGCCTCTTTTGTTAGTTAATGTTGAGTTTGTCAATCATTTTATGAACTTCTTTTGTTAGCAATGACTGTTAGGGAATGACTTAAGTTTCACAATGCTATCTCGCAAGGGGTCTATTATGATGTTAGAAACGGAATAAAGGTTGTACCATTAAGCAACTTAAATGGCAGGCATACTGTTCAACATTTCGAAATGTGATTCCTTCACTTACCAAGATCTTGTTCGCCCCACAAGCATTCAACCAATTGCCATGTATCTGAATGCATTGTGAACAATGTCTGACCCGAACCTACAAGCAGGTGATAGAAACCAACTGTTAAGTAACATTTTTCGTGTATTTAACGCCATGTAAAGAAGAAAAAGAAAAGTGAATATTTTAAATTCCAAGATGAAATTAAATACAACATGAAGGTTGTACGCATCCTTGTAAAATTTCCTGTGTGACTACTTCCTAATGAGTTAAGGAACAACTCGCACCTGGAATTTGTTTGAATGCATCAGCCTTTTCCACGTAACTACGAATCGTTTTAAACACATTTGACATTTTCAATATACTCAATGCTGTACTCGATTCGTTTACAAACTCAGTGTTTTTCAAAGCAATTGCCAAGCAATCCTAAAAACAAAATAATTATAATAATAATTAGAAATGACAACAAAATAAGTGATTCATCGTGATAATTGGTGAACGTCACATATGTAACTAAATTGCAATACTCCTTAAAATTCGTTAAAAATGGAAAATCTAAAAGTTGGATCAAACCACCGGCAATCTTTGTTCGAACTTCATGCAAAAAACAACAACAAAAGAGAAGCATTATACAGAGAAAACACAAAGTAGAAAGACCAAAAAAAGGGGCTACATCGTAACTTTGGAAACAAGTTTCCCCAAACTTATGCTACCAAGTCACATCTCTTGACAATTGTTTTACATACAGTACAAGTTTACACATTTTAGGGGGTCACAATTGCATTAAAAAGATTTAAATTATGAAGCAAATAATTAATTTGGTATTTACATACCTCTATAAATTGAAATCCACCTTGGTACACCTCTTCGTTAAGCTGCTCTTTGAAAACAAACGAATTCAATAAACCAAACGGAGATGGACGAGAGAAGCTACTGGTATATAAACTTGCACATTCACTTTCTCCATTATTATCACCAAGCTTATCGCCTGTGTGGATAAACTTGAAGCCATCCATCCAACGAACATTGAATTCTCTGCCATGCATTAAACTAGCGTCAGCCAGTTGTGATGTCTTGCCACAAAGTAGAGATTGTTCATACGGTATCATACCATAGCTGCGACACTTGATAAATATGCTAGCTTTTTCCACAGGTTCGTGTCGAGTGGAGACCAATTCAGCTGCAGACAAGAAAACATTATGAAATGCAACAATTCATTCTTACATATCTTGTAGTTATCTCACCTTTATTAGACTCACTAACAACTCCTGTCTTGAACAACGTCATTCTTTTTTGAACTTTCTTTTCATTTTCAAGGGCAGACCTTTCACCAAACACAGAGTTGTTGAGGGTATCTTGTCCCAACGAAAGATTTGCAGCAGAGAGATCAAGTCGAGGAAACGAAGAGTAAGTTTTTGAGGCAAGCAAGGAGCCATCAAATAAAGATTTGTTAGTAGGTTTCTTTTGAGGAATGTTTTCTTCTTCATCGTCCAATAACATAGTCTTCATTCCTTGTATGTTAAACGGTTTTATTTGGGCCACACATCCAAGTTGATGTGAAAAAGGCAGCACCTCTTCTTCCATGACAACAGCTGATTCCTCAGTTTCCTCTGAAAGGAAGAATTTCAAAAATGTGAGGAATATTAAAAAAGGAGAGCTCACCTTTATACTGTGTAGAGGTGTCAATGGTAGATTCTTGCAAAACATCACTATTGCTATCAATTTCAATTGATTTTTCGTCTTCTTCTTCTAACGATTTCATTTGCAGAAATTTATCTTTCACTTGCTCTTTCACCAAAGACATAATTTTCTCCTACAACAAAAGAATTGAAATGAAAATTGTTAAAATATATTCAGTATTCACCCTATATGATGTCAATTTTATAAAGCACAATTCAGTATGTGATCAAAAAAGAAATCTCATTTATCAACTTTAATAGGCTATAACAATGAAATATCTAAAATAAAACACGTTTTCTTTCAGAAAGATCTTTAAATATGGACATAAACATTTTATTGAAGAGTGATAATTGTACCTTTTCAAAATGGATGTCATCGTTTATGATGCTACTGAGAAGTTTCTTCGATGGAAACTCGGGTTTCAGAGTTTTCTTCGTTTGCGCAGTGTCAACAATATCTTCACCGATAAACTGCTCTTGTATGCCATAACGTGTGAAGTGATTCACCTAGAATGAAGCATGTTAGGATACAAACAACTTGCAATATTGGAAATACTGTAATGTAGGGTTAATGGAAGACATGTAAGTAACCTCTACTAACCTCCAGCTATTGATGTCTAAGAAAATTATAGAAAATAAAATACAATAAAACACAAAACAATGGCTGTCCAAGGTGATTTGATTCGTTGAATTAAACATACATAACTTATTTTTGGTGCTATAAATTTGCTTTCAAAAATGAAAAAATGAAAAAAAGATGGCAAAAATCTATGTAATTTGAAATGCTATATAATTCTTTATGATTTCCACTTTTGTAGGACTGGATATATATAATTTGGCCATGGTTGAATATCAGTGACCTTTTGTATTCCTTTTAACTGTATTATAATTGTTGCAAACACACAAAAGCGGGATGTGATGGTCACGCGCTATTCATCAAGTGATGCATGGTATAATATGCAATGCAGGATGTGATGGTCACGCGCTATTCATCAAGTGATGCATGGTATAATATGCAATGAGTAGGTAGATATATGTACATATATGAACACACAAAGGCTAACATAGTTATTCTTTATCATAGGTTTAATACAATATTATTGCAGCACCTTGAACACCCATGCTCCTTCCTGTGGTCTGTAGTCAACAAACAAAGCTTCCATGATCAGCGTTTTCTCTTCGATGCGCTCAATAAACCCACACATTTTCAATCGCTCGGGGGACTGTAGAAAATATAAATACAGCAAATAGAAAAAGACAATTTTCGGATATGTCATAAATAAACAAACAACACAAAAATATTGTTAAAACAGAATGACTAAAACGATTGTATAACATAAAATATTTTGCTGGTAATTAACATAAAATACACAATATATAAAACATGTTTTTGCGTCAATCATGTATCTATGACGACACCTTGCTTGTAAATAAGAACTACTAACCAGTCCCCATTCTTACCTTTATTGGTGTATGAGTGGTTTTATCATTAGGCCACACTTTATACAGAGTAATTTCAGCAGGCTTGTTAAGCTCCTCTCCAATGCCTGGTTTATTTTTGTAGTTATCTGGGTATACTTCAACCTCACGTCTTGTAAAAAAGACTAAAAGAATCACAAAATTACACATAAAAATACACATGAAAATACAACTTCAAGGCATATTCTAAACCTACATTCATCTACATGGATTGTATCTACTTTTTAAACGTTTTTTGATTTTCTGGTTAAAATTTAAATTGTGATATCCTAAGGACTGTTTTGGCTCAAATTTTACATGTGTCATTTTTTTTATTGATATTATCCAGCTGACAAAGTTTGAACAAAGAATACCATGTGGAATGACTCTTCTCTGTCTACTTCAACATTTTATTAATGGTAAATGAGCTCAATTCAATCAATTTAACACTGAGGGGGTATTATTCTCAGTGCCAGACGATGAAAACTATTTTTTCTACATAAAGATTGAGAATGATTTAACATTTAAAAACACATTCTGAAACCATCCGTTGAGTCACCTTACCTATCTCATCAAGGTTCAATCCATATACATTTGTAATTCCAAAAAATTTCACTTGGCCATAACCATCTCTTCCGATGACAAAATCCTGAACTAAGCATTTACCATCCAAAACCATTCCATTCAGTTCTTCAAAAGTTGGCATCGTAAAATACTCTGGTCTGTGATAAAACCATAGAAATAAATGTTACTTACAAAACAACTAAAATTATGCAAACGTTGGAAAACATGGTGATACATGATACCATGCAATTATTATTAAATTGATATAACAGAATTTCAAATTCATTGAAAACTGCAGAGTTCCTTTGGAATCAATAGATGATTTATCAAATAGTACCATAAGATAAGTATTTTAGAGCATCACAGTCAGTTTGCATAAAAATATCAATGGAATTTAGCGAAAAAAGTAGAATTTTAGTAAATTTTGGGGTATTTTTACTATTTTTACCCCCTGAAAAATATTTTTTCCTATTTTATGTTTTGTTTGTATGTTTCCAGCATATTTGAAAAGGTTCATTCAAAAAACATGACAAAAACAAAAATTAGAGCTATTTAAAGATGATTACTGACACACTCCCTAAGCAAAACTCAAAAATTTCTGTTCAAAAATGACCTTATAATACCCCTCTGATTTGAGAACAAAAGCTACTGAATTGCAATACCTATCATACCACCCTAAACAAGGGTAATAAAAATCCATATAATGCTTATTTGGGAGATATGAGACGATGCTCCATATCAGCTCATCACCTACAAATGTTAGAATTATCCTTAATATCAAGTTACCAAGTTAACTTCGCTGTTATGAATTAAGAGCTTACCTAGTCAGTACAACTTTACATAAGGGTAATGTATTATCAAACTCAGAGTTTTCAGTAGCAACATTCGGAGATTCTTCTTGTATGGAGTTCGACAATGGTGTAATGGTGTACCGTTTTTTCATTCCTGGCATTGGAGTCTTATTCAGTTCTGATATTGTGTTGTTAAAATTTTGATTGATTTGAGGGGACTGGTTGATAAATGTACTCTGTCCGGTTTTTGTTTTAATGATGCCAGGAGATGGCACATCCATCTCTTCCTTTTCCTCGTCAGCACGAAGTCTGAGTTGATCACATACAGAATCAAATTCCTGATTTAAAAAACAACAACTTAAAGATTCTTCACTCATTCGCACAAAGCGCTATCCTTACATCCGCATTTTTGCTCTTGATGACAAGCTTCTTAACATTTCTTCTTGGAACCAATGGATGAGGGCTAAAATCGTGATCATCGGAAATCCCTTCGAAAAGCTGCGACTGAAGACACATGAGTTAGTTATTACGTGATAACCTGTGATTATGCTTTAGACCAAGTACATTTTGAACACTGAAATCTCTTAAACTTATTAAAAGCACTCATTAAAATATAAAGATCAGTTAGTTGAGAACACATAGAAATGTACCTTTCCGAGTGATGGAGATGATATAGGGCGTGGTTTTACTCGAGCTGCTGGACGAGATAGAACCTGGACACAAAATGTCTTGAATTAGATATAAACAAGATATAAAAAAGTTGTATAAATTATAAAAATAATTAGTAATTTAATCAGTGACATTGCTAACAGCAGGTAAATTTTTCACAAACACGTGGAAATCTACCAGAAGAGGTAAATTTAGCAAAGATGCTTTAAACTTTCACATATTTATACTTGGATAATAGTTAAGATACTTTGGGGAAGATAAGTTGAGACAGAAATCATTACCACACAAGACCAATAAACACACAAACCTTGTATTGAGAACGTGACAGTGGCTCAATTACATTGGTAGTTTCAACTGTAGTCTTTTCTTTCGTCTTCTCCTGCGATGACAACTTTTTAACAACAAATTGTGTGTGTTGAAGTGTGTTCTTATATTCACCACAAAACATGTATCAATTACAACTATTCTATATTATGTTATTCTAAGTTTATTGTGACTTTTACGAAAAACAATGAAACAAATATTTCCACATTTTCATTTGCGTTAGTAACATACTGTAAGGTTTCTGAAAAGCGGAGAATCACCAAACGGGGTGTTGGTTATTGCTTTCATTTGCTGCTGAATGATTTGCTGTTGATGTAGAGCAGCTAGTGTGGTCTGGTCACTAAAAATGATATGCTGAACTTGAACGAATTAAACATTCCTTAGCAAACACAATATATTAGTTTCTTGTTTGAAAATATAATATTCCAGAATGACCAGAGTTTTTTCCATGAACAGAGCAAAATACAAGTAAACACAGTTTGTTTACTAGAAAATATTTCCAATTAATAATAATTAATTTTATGATTTATGATGAGATTTGATGGCCTATTGTTTGAAAACCAAAAACTTTAAAAAAAGAAAAATGTGTGTTGTGAATTGATATTTCAACCTATTCAAGTTGTTAATTATACTACTAAGTAACAAATCATATTTCTTATTCACACATTCAGTTAGAAAAGTAAATTGAACAATATTTCTCAACATTAAGGCTGTGTACATACATGCTTGACAACCCCCCAATGGTTGAACCACCAAGGTTTGCACCAGCACCAAGTGTTCCAAATCCTAAGAAGAAAACACAGGGAGTTGGTTAAAATTATGTAACATGAAGGAAGAGCAAATTCACATCTTTAACAGATAAAAAGATTTGTTACGGTTAACGGATTTTCTTCATCTTTAAAGTCAACCAGTTGTGGCGTACCTCAAGGTTCTGTGTTGGGCCCATTTCTATTTTTAGTTTATATTAATGATTTTTATAACTGTATAAAGTTTTCAACCGTGCATCATTTTGCAGATGACACTAATTTGTTATACATCAACAAGTCCATAAAAACCTTATGTAAAAAAGTAAATTATGATCTGCGAAGATTGAATGATTGGCTTAATGCAAATCTTATCGCTTTAAACGCAAACAAAACCGAATTTATCATTTTTAAGAAACGTCATAAAAAACGATTCTGAAATTAAAATCATGTTAAATGGATCACGTTTAAAACAATCAACCTACATTAATTATTTGGGAGTTTTAATTGATGAAAATTTGACTTGGAAACCTCACTTAAATGAACTCTGTAAAAAATTAAACCGATCAAATAGCATGCTTTCAAAAATTAGATACCACGTTAATATAAAAATTGTAAAAAGTTTGTATTTTTCAATTTTTTCATCGCATTTAACATATTGTTGTCAAATTTGGGGCCAAAAAGGAAGCTTAAATTTAAATAAATTATGTTCTATTCAACGATCAGCTTTAAGAATTATAAATTTTCAACCTTTTAGATCAAATGTAACTGCTGCTTTCACTAAATTTAACATCCTTCCATTTTCGTCAACTATCAAACTCCTCAACATTATGTTTGTTTTTTATTCTTTAAACCAAAATATCCCCCCTTCGATTGGCAATTTCTTCACAAAACTTTGCCATTTTCATTCTTATCCATCTCGCAATGCCCTAGCTAATGAACTTAAAATCTCTTCATATAATTCAGTTTTTTATGGTAAATACTCAATTAAGTACCGATGCATCATTGATTGAAACAATTCAATCAGAGACATTACAAATATTTTTGATGTAAATTATAAAAGCATGCATTGGTTAAATTCTATTTTTGATTTAAACAGTAAACAATTTTCTAATTTAGTCAAACTTAGCATTAGGGGTAAATCAATTGTTTAGCTTGTGTTATTAAACAAATATATATTTTGCTTGGTGGTTTGTATTTTATGTTGTGTGTATCTTGGCAAATTATATAATATTTATTTTTTCTAGATATTTTTTAGGTATATTTCTACTGTGGTGTCACTACATTGTTCAGCTTTATGCTATTGAGTGACACCAACCATATATTTTTTGTAATTTGTTTCTTCTATGTAATTTTGTATTTTTTATATGGTGAATAAACAACAATTGAATTGAATTGAAGGAAAGTCATAAAAGTGAAAAAGATTCAAGAGTATGATAACAAAAAATATTTGCTTTAAAATATTTAAAATTTTAAAATCACCAGAACCAGCTGTTCCACCAAACAGAGAAGCACCCGCAGTGCCTGTACTTGTTCCAAAGCCAGTTGTTCCAAACCCGCCTGGTTTATTACCAAACAATCCTCCGGTGGTTGCTCCACCAAACAGTGAACCGGCTGACGTGGTTGACGTGCCAAAACCTCCCGTTGATGTACCGAAACCAAATGCAGGTTTTGCTGCAGTGCTACCAAACAAACCACCAGAGGATAGTGTGTTGTTTGCTCCAAAGCCTGTCCCAGATGTTGCACCAAACCCAAACGTAGGCTTAGCAGCTGAGGCACCAAATAAACTTGTTCCCTAACATTATAAGACAGGACATAAAAGTAACTTTCCTTAATATGTTTTAATTGGAGAAAATATAGAGAATATTAACAAGAGAAAAAATTTAAAAACTATACAAAACCTACAAATGACTTTATCATAAAACTTTTTCATCTTTGCAGAAGAAAAACATTAATATCAAATTTTCAGATTGTTGATACTAAACGATTATCGTAAAACCTACTGTGTTAGCGGGTTGACCGAAAGCAGAGGTTCCACCAAACAGACTTCCTGACGAAGCTGAGGAGGTAGCCCCAAATCCACTTCCTCCACCAAAGAGATTTGTTGATTGTGAAGTGTTACCAAATAAACCCTGTTTGAATTAAACACAATCATTTAAACATAGAATCAACACTGAATTCTAAGAGCACTTCTACAACACACTTCCACTGCCTTCATTTTCTCAAAAGAGAAACATAAAACTGATACTTCTAAATCTCTAAACCATCTTAAAAATAAGAATAACAAACTAATGTATCCATTACAACATGTCAACAATGATCATTTCGTCTCTCTTTTTGAAAAGGAAAGCTTTTGTAATGAGAAACATTGTAAATTGTATATTGGAAGTTATGATTATACTGCATGCATACCGTAGAAGTAGTGCTTCCAAGACCTGAACCAAAACCCCCAAATCCGCTAGCAGTGGTTGTGGTGCTAGCACCAAACAATGATGACGTAGTTTTTGCACCAAACAGACCACCAGACGTCTGACCAAACAGACCACCAGAAGTTGAAGTTGACCCAAAACCTGAATGAAAATATTTATTGGCATGTAGTACAAACTCCTAATTATAAATATTTACCCCCAAATGCATTTGATTTTGATGCAGCTGTATTCCCAAACAGAGAAGTGCCGGATTTGCTGGCATTTGACCCAAACAGATTTGTACCACCACCAAGACCACCAAACCCTCCTGTTGAACTCCCCTTTCTGCCTACCGCATAATCTTCCAACCGTAACTCCTGAAACCAAGATTAACATTGCATAAAATAGCGTAGAAACATACCTGGTTGTCGTTGCAACACAGAAATGTTGAAACCAGCACTTATTCTGTTTTAGATTCAACTACCTCTCACCTCCACAGATTTGTCTTTGTAAGCAACCATCACAGTGATACATTGGTTCTGAGTCTTTACATTCATAGCAAGACCACTCTTCATTACTTGCTCTGTACTTGTGACTGGCTGTGTTATAATGAGAAGCAAGAAACTTTATATCTTTGTGTTTCAATATATGTGTATATCACAGTACTATTAGATACCCTTGTGAGAACAGTTTCTACGCATAGTAAAAAAAAACCCATAAAATTTAAAGAGGTCCATTATACTTCATTAATACAGTTTCTGAAACAAAATTCAGACTTTACTATCAACCACCAAACAAATCTAAGTAAAGATTTATCCGTGTATATGCTGATATAATGAGTAAAAGGTTTTCAACAATTACTTTGTAGCAAATACAAACATGGAAACTAACCGTGAACTTCACAGACGTTCCAGACGTGGTCTGCTGCTGGTTCCCAAAAACTGAACAGAAAGAATAATAGGGCAATTGCTACAACATGTAACGAAAACTACCTGAAGAACCTCCAAACATTCCTGTGCTTGTTATTGATGTGCTGCCAAATGGATTTGATGAAGATGATGTACTTCCAAAACCACCTAAAACATCAAAGGATTTTTTTCATTATTTTCGCTTGAAAAATATAAAAAATATTTTATGAAAATATTATTTTGAGAAATGTAACCCTAATAAGGGGGGGGGGGGGGTGTTAGTGAGTAACCATTTACAAGACGTGCACGCACGTATCTAGCAAAACCAGTGAATGCAAGCTAAACCAGTAAAGGATGCACTATGATATACATATTTAGCAAATAAAATTCCAGTTGAAATTTAATCTACTTCTAAGACTTTAAGCTCTCATTCCAGAGGTTATTAATTTCAAGAGTTTTGGCTCAATGTAGACAACGTCATCATCATCATCGTTTAACATCCATTTTCATGCTAGCATGGGTTGGACGGGGTTGTCTTGTCAACAGATGATATTCTGTAGGTTATTCATATGGTATTCTAATTGTGTAGGTTTAATCATTTGATGACTTATTGGAGCAGATGTTTGCCCTTCCTAACACCAACCCCAGTGAGAAAAACAGTGGTGAGTTAACCCACGCAAGATAACAACTTTGCATTTTAAACTTTGTAGCAGCAGTGCATGAAGGACATGGGTGCTTATATCCATGAGGTCAAAGGTGATACATTGAACCACATACCCCGAATTATATTTACTACAACTCTCCATTCACCACAACTCTCCACTCAAATAGATAAAAAAAATGCTACTGTTTGTTTTTTACTTTTAATTACATTGTTAAGCTTTCTACTTCCAACATTTCTTCTGTGAGTTATTAGACTAATGTGTCTTTGAATTCTTCATTAAGGCATCAAAATAACTGAAGAGATCATGTTCCCTAGAGACAAATAAGGATTTCTATCAAAGAAATCACGTTACCAAAACCACTGGTCTTGGTTGCTCCAAACGCATTGCTTGATTGTGGAGCTTGGAATAAACTTGTACCACCAAACAATCCGCCACTATTGGTCGCTGTGCTGCCAAAATTGAAACCTGTGAATATATTGTAAAGCCATGTAATGTGAAAAAGTGAGAAAATAAAAGAAAAAAATATCAGTTCCAAAAAAGAAGCAATAACAAATTTAAAAATTTCAGTTGGTGTTTGCGAACATTTCAATGTAGATATTTATGAAGCTCAATATGAAAATGACCATATATCAGGACCTGAGAATGAAAGGAGAAGAAATTATAAAGTTACAAAGACCTGGTAAGAATAAAAAATCAGTGTGTTAATTTGATGTTGAACTATTAGAACTAAACTAAATATAATTGATAGTCAGTACATCGTTTTCACATGTTGAAATTGTTAACTAATTTGAAAAGAAAGTAATTAGTATCATTAATAGGGGAGGGTGTAGAAGCAGGCGTTGCATGACATATATTACCAGGTCTTTGTCAGAACAACTAGTAACCTGTAGATGATTGACTTGTTTTGTTTCCAAACAAACTTGTACCCGTGGAAGTACCACCAAACAAACCTGATGATGGGGTGTTTCCAAAACTTGGTGTTCCAAAGGTACCTGCAGCAGGTGTTTTACTGCCAAAGAGTCCTGACACAAATATTCAGATCATGTGTTACTCAAAATACTATATAGTAAGTCACAAGTCAATAAATATTGGTTAAACAAATATTTTCTAAAATTCAAAACTTAACGAAAATTAGTTTCAACTGAATGTTGCCAAAATCTTGCATGAATCTATTAGTTTTTGACCAATACTTGTAGAAGTTTACTGGTATGGTATGGTATAGGTTTTTATGAACATTTGTAAGGCTTATTGTAACTATTAATACTAACCTCCAGAGCTTGCACCAAATGGGGTTGTTGGCTGTGTTCCAAACGCACTGGACGAGGTGCCAAAACCACCACCACCAAAAGGAGTCTTAGCACCAAACATTTTTCCTCAATTTGGTATTTTTAAACCTTGTCTAAACTCATAAAATTAGAAGTCACTCCTCCCAGCAGAAGTTATTTTGAATTCCACTTATTCATATCATATAAAATAAATTGATAACACTGTTTTATGAGCGAACTCTGACTTTAGCACACCATTATCTCATGATAAAAGCAAAACAAATTATAAATAGACAGATTAATTGAATTATTCAATAATATTTTTTAACTTAACTCAGTCAAAAATCTACCTGAGGAATTTCTAGCCATGGAACTAAAAAGGTGACAGAAAATCTTACACGTGCACCAAATTCAATTAGGATAAAACCACTAATAAGCCTATTTCACCATGACACATAGAACACAATATTTACTTGAGCACACCTTGTTTATGCATAAACATAAAACCTTCCCTGACACAAAAGTTAAATAGCCAGATGGTGTAATTCCAATAAGAGCTCTCCAGGTGTTATATTGTTTGCACTCAGACCAAAAATTTGAGACTGTAATTTCATCGAAGATAGTATTTCGCCAAATGAAAAGGAATGAAGGTAATTGGTGAAGTGAAAAACTTAAATATGTTTTAGTTGAAACTAAATTGCCAACAAATATTTCTTTAGTTGGAATGTTTGAATGTTCCTTCGTCAGTTGAAAGTACAGTTTATTTAAATAGGTTGATGAAATAAGTACAGTTTTGTTACAGTTGAGGAAATGGATGCCAGTGTGCGGCTGAGAGGAAGTTTATGTGGTTTCTTTTTTAGCAATCTGAACAGAACTGGAAAAGACTGAGAGGAAGAACAACACCAGGGTTCAATCGCTAATTGACTTTTCTTCCCAACATCAACATTATTGTCTTTATTCCTTCACTCATTTTTGTCACAAAAAATAGAGAAATATATTGACTTAATGTTTGTTTACGATCTTACTATCTATGATCTGTCACAGAAATAGAAATTTATCACTTCCACTTAAAGGAACATCTGAATATGTTTTAAACTCCATAACGTATCAACCAATCCCTAGCTGGAACTCTCTTCATGAAGGGTTTTAAAAAAGTAAAAAAGTTTCATAGTATTTTCTCCAACCTAGACAGAGCATTAACCTGACATCAACTCATAAGATCTCTCATACATCGTTACCTATACACTACTGTCCCAAACACGGTCCTCAGCTGCATCATATCTGATATGTAAACTACAATCTGCCTGTGATAAAATTCATCTTCTGTCACCACATGTCCATAGTATAAATGTAGAACAAAGAGTTAAGCATGATCTTGCAATACTCTTGTTTAAAGCGCTCCAAAAACTCACTCCATCTTATATAAGTGTGCATAATCTGAAAAACACAAGTATATATACTACACAGCAGTCTACAAAATATAATATCTTTTGCCACTCCAGTACCAACAAAAATACTATTGTACTAACCTGACTAGTATTCTACTATTTCAAAATTATTGAACACTCTTCCAACAAATATAAAACTTGAATTGAGTCTACTAAGGTAAGGGGCCATACATTTATGACGTCCACAAAAAGTGCTGAAAATTTGACACCCCTACCCCCCCTATCCACACGCGTCCAAACTTTCTACCCCCCCCCCCCCCCCCCCCTATTTTTGGACATGGACGTCCGCGATCTAGGACTATTTGGCACCTCCCCCCCCCCCTTAATTCTAAATATTTCAAATTTTGATTGTTCTCAGGGGCGAATGTAGACACCCAAAAATTGTTGAATCGAAGTTTTAAGAAATATCGGGGTTGTTGTGATGTAATAGAATAAGATCATGAATCTGCTTCTGATGTCTGTATTAGAAATTAAGGTTTGAAATACATTTTAAGAAATCTGTATCAGAATTGGAATATAAAGAAAGACAGTTTTGGTAAAACAAAAGATTTTCTTCTTTTTATAAAAATAACTCTTATTCGTCATCTTCACCATCACTCGCGTCCAAAAAAGCAGACTTGGACAGAATCTCATATATACTGAGGACTGATACTGACTCTTCCGCTTGTTTCACGCTATCTTCTTCTTATCTTAAGTGTATTTCCAGCGCATCCATCACCTTTGGTGTGACGTGTAACAGCAGCCATGCTAGGAAAATAAACGTGACAATCCTTGCAGATTCGTTTGCTTAGATCCTCTTGCACACTTGGAAAATACAAATCGTATGGCATGTGTACATAATCACATTTTGAGACCAGTTTGCCGAGTGGCGTAATTTTCTAAAGATCTGGAAACTCGTCAGAAGATTTGACGTTTTTAGGGTTTGGTATACATAATCATTGCGTGTACTTACGTTACTTCGCTCCGTAATACAGACCAACAAATTCAATATCCCTTCTTTATTTTCCTTCTCTGGTATCCTATTAGGACTAATCAATATTGCCGCTGACTCATTCGCTCCATTAAATTCGAAGGAGTGGTGTTTATTGGTAGGGGGTGTATCAAAGAGGAAATACGACAATTGTTTTAGAACAATGAAGTTTATTGCGCAGACCTGGTACAGGCTATAAAGTGAAGATTGTGTGTTGTGTATTTTTTCTATGTATTAAAGATATCTACCAAAATTATTTTTCGCAGACGTCTCCCCAAAAAAGAATTCCCTCCCCCCCACCCATATAGCATCCGCATCCATCCACATTTTCAGCCAATTTTTTCCGACCCCCCCCCCCCCCCCACCCCCCGTCCTTGTGGACGTCATAAATGTATGGTCCCTAAGACTTGTAAAAGCTATTTCCTAGATAAATATAACATTAAAATTTTATTTATCTTTTATCCTTTTTGTTTATTTAAACCCCAGCAATGATTTTAAGCATGACATTACATTAAATTGTTATAACTATCATCCTCCTTAGTGGCTTCTTATGCAAAAAACAACATCATCATTAAATTGACTGAGTTATTCAGGACCAGCAGCAATGTTAAACATTTGTTAATAATAGTAATAAAGGTAATTTTGCCTTATTCTCTTTTTAGTATTTGATAGTTGAGGTCAACAATAAATTAATTTTACCAAATAGTCACAAATTTGCGACGGTACCACTCACTAGCAATGAGCTATATATTAAGAGTGTTAAACGTTCCTTCCGTTATAAATCGGTAAAGACTTATTCCAATCAAAAATACACTGATACTTAATACTGAATTTCTCTCATACTGGTAAAAATTGGTACAATGTAGTTTTCCATCATTAATATTACTGTTCAAGTATTATGAATTTCTTGTTTTTGTCGCGGAACATATATACATATAGGTTTTTTAATACATAACTTATGTGCCCAAATTTGTCTGAATAAGTTGACTCACTACACTGATATTTAATTCTACCTAATATTGGGGAAGATTTTACAAACTGAAATCATTATTTCTACATATAAACAAAATATAGGTAGGTAAAGTACCAATTTCTTAAGGTCGAAATCTATTTTAAACAAGATATCTTTGAAAGTACCTAGGGGAAATTCCCATGTTTAAGAAGGTTCCCAAGAATAAAGTTAACTGGTTAAGTTTTATCTTGACCTATTTATTATCTTCTTCAAAATATAAAAAAAAGTTAACTAAGGAGAAATAAACTCAAGAAAACCTTTCAGAAAAACCTTACGAAATCACTATTTTATGACTTTCACTTTAAGGAAAAGATTCGATTTACTTTATATACATCGCTTGAGGGATATTTCAAAATACTCCTATATTTAAAAGAATTATTAGTTTGGACCCAGACTTTACGCGGTTTTGTCCATCCTGGCTCAGAAAAAACTGAGTTTTGATTGGTTAAAAAAAATGCTTGTTTATAAAATACTGGGCTCATATAGAAAGAAAAAAACAAGATATTTGATTTATTATTGTTTTAGTAAGTGTGTTCGTAGTTGTTTTTGAGAATTCATCACAACAAAAAAAAATTAAACCTCCAAGCTCCAAAAATCTTTTTCTGAACATCTGCCCGAACGTACAAGAACTTTTTCTCGTTGCAGTTGAGCTGAATTTTTTGTGGGCAAGGGTTGAAGAAACCTCCCATAAATATCAAGTGATGATTCATGGTGAATATTCAAAATGCTAGATAAACTTTGTCGCGATCCTTCTCATCTTGAGCGTTTGTTGCAGAAAAGACTACAAGAAGAGAAAGATCTTAAAGTCTTAGATTTCTTAAAACTGGTAAGATATAAAGTTGTTGTGTCAATTTCTTTTCTAAAGAATTTATTATTTTCCCGATAGCACAACATTCATGGTGTAGAGGAATGGAAGGAAAATATACATTGGTTAATGAAGTTGAATCAAGACTGTGGATTTCAATGTGAAACGTTTGCTTTAGCTGTGCATATCCTAGACAGTTTTCTAGGAGTTGTGAAGGTTAATGGAAAGTACCTGATGTGTGCCACTTTATCAGCGTTTTATATTGCCCTTAAAATCTTAGAGGAGGAAGAATTCATTCCATCATTAAGCATGTTTGTTACAATGGCTGATGGCATATTTACTGAAAATGACATAACTCGAATGGAAAAGATAATGCTTGACAAAATAAACTGGGATATTAGTCATGCTACAATTTGCACATTTCTTGAAATTGTAAGATAAATTAATTATGTTGTTTACCTTTGTAATCAAACTCATTTTATTTTTTAGTTCTTCAGTTTTATTTGTGCACAGCATTTTAAAACTTTGTTTGGGAGTGATTCGCTTGCCTATAGCATCTACAGAAACTTAGCAAATCAAGCACAGCAGTGTATGTGTTCAACAAGTTTGCTGCAATACCGGGTAAGAATAATCCCGTTAGAAAGTGCTCATTTTAATTTTAACTGTATAAACATATATTTTCATGAACTAATTATAGGGTTCAGTAAAAGCCCTGTCATTGCTGAGCTGTACGCTAGAAAAGATAACATCAAGGTGGTTTCTGTATATTGAAGAAATTGCAGTCATGTCAAAGGTATAAAATAAAAAACTTTTACATGTAACAGGAATGTTTTGCTTATTTCATGAGTTGTCATGCTAATTACTCAATTAATGATTAATATAATGATATTGTTATTGAGCTTTAATGTAGCAATATCAATATATTGTTATTTATTAACAGATTGATGTCCAAGAACTGTTGGCATGTCGAGATATTATAAAGACAGTTATATTTGGTCAAATAAAGAGACTTAGAGCACCTCGCAATCGTAAATTTGCAAAGCGACAAGCAATGTTTGTTCCTCGAAGATCACCTCTTTCCCCTATTGTTGAAAATCCATTGGAAACTGAACTAATGAAATATAGTCAACCTCATTGTAGTAAACAAATTGTAAATGATTTCTCAAGCTCTCTCAATAGTGTAGCAGAATGTGGAGAGCCGGATGAGACTTCCTACGATGTCTTTTCTGAGGAGTTAAGACATCTTCAAAAAATCTCATTGAACGACATGCGGGTGCCATCTCCTGCGAAAAGAAGAAAGATTGTCAGTTGCGGTATCGAATCAAAGCTTACCCAGGATGCAGTATTGACAAGCCCTATTAAACCTTTGCCAGTCTAAGACTCTATTTAGGAAAATATTCCTTCTAATCAACACTCTAACATGTTTTTTACAAATCCTTTTGTTATTGCTCGTTATATTGCCTTTATCGCTGTATACTGAAGGATTGAATGTTACTTCAGGATTATATTGCACATAAGTTGATTTATTATATTATTTTATTAAAATGTTCGTGTTTGCAGAAAGTTTTACAATCTTGTTTGTAGTTCATTTTATTACGTTTTTTATATATATACTGTTTCGTTTTTGACCTTGCACCTATTTATTATTTAATGTAACGAAACCTTCTACGCAAGTTGTTTGCCGACATATGTTATAGTGTTGATGTTAACGTGTTTTATATATATGTAATAGGTTTATAATATTTCTTACGCAGCTACTGGCTAGAAAGCGATTGTAAATGATTTTGTGTGTTTTATACACAGAGTGCAATTAATGTGAATAGTTGAATTTGGAAATTTCTCTTTCGGAGGACAAGTTGTAAAGAAGTATATACACAGAAAAGTAGCCTATTGGATATGTATAGAGATTTTCTGCTTTTTGTTATACTATTGTAAAATAACCCAAAAAAATGTCAAAACTTTTTAAACGAAAAAAAAAACTGTAAAATATTTTTAAAAATAAAAAATGAACGTGTCGATGTATTTCTGTCTTGGCTGATGACCTGGCGGAAAAGTACTTAATTTATAATACACGGCGTTTCCTTGCAAATTACCGTTTAACGCAATACATAGGGTCAGATGTCAAGTAAGATTTAAGATCTCGTTAAATGTTTTGTGATCCTTGTATTTTTGTAAACAAATAAGGGAATGCTTCATAATATGACTGACTTGTATTGCTTTATTTGTAAACATGGTATGTTGTATCAGAAAAACCGATATAGAATATTTTAGAAATCTACATAGGCGAGCAGTTTTTCGACGTTAAATATGCATAATTGAGTATAGTTTTTTGAAATTCAGAACATGTTACGATTTTCGAACTTGAAGTATCAACTTTATGAAAGCTTTTTCGTGCAATTCACACCAGAATGTTTATTGACGTTAGCTGCCTAAGTTTTATTGTGATTTCAAAACAAACGTTTAAACATGTTAGTTGCATTATTACAATAAAACAAAGAAGTACCTTTCAACTACGTGTGATTGCTTAAAAGATTGTTTGTATATAAAGGAAAACAGTTAAATAGAATGACATAAGAACTTTTTTGTGAAAGAAAACTTCACACATCAATGATGAAACCAAAGATTGACATTTTAAAACTTTGCAGTCAATTTCCGTTTAATTTATTTTGTCACCGTGTTAATATCAAAAATTTACGGACCGGAAAACAAAAGATGAAAAGAACACAGCCGCCATCATGTGTTAAGAGCGGTAATTTTTATGTAAGGAAGCTAATATGACACACCCATTAACTTGTTATGAGTAATATTCAATGCCGGTGTTTTATATCTGTAAACATAATGAGTTTGGTGATAAACGGAACATTTTAATTTTCACGCCTACTGCTGGAATATCTGACGCTCGGTTTATTTACTTATGTCATCATTAGCATATCACAAATCGGTCATATTTATTATATTGGGTCTGTGTTGCATCAGTTTTATTTGTTGGTTGCCAAGTAACGTCATGACGTAATGCTTATATCAACAAATTGTAAAATTCGATTGAATCCTATAACAAAATAATTCATTTGTTTAGCATTACCAGATCATTACAATATGCAAATGTTTCAATTTGTCTCAAAACACTCTTACTAATGCCGAAATTTTGCAAATGTGAGCAGAGAACTTAACACCCAGTCTAGTAAAATACACGTTGTTTTTATTTATAAGAAACCTAAGCAATGGGCTGATTCGCCGAAAATGCAAACAATTTGTTAGGAGGGAGGCTATGGAAAAGGGCTTATGTCATTACAATGTAAGAAATAGTAATTAAACAACTGAATTACAAATATGAATTGGATGAAATTTTTGCATCTTATTTATATGGCTGCTTAACTCAAATTAGTCATTAAGTGCTGTAAGCATCATCCCTAATTTTTACTACATTGCAATAGGCAAAAACAGCTGCTATTGATAACAGATTATGTAAGCTGTTATTTGCATTGCACTTTAGCCCTACTAACTCATTAGACCAAATCATTATTTTATTTTTTAATTTTAAAGCATTTAAGCCCATTGCTAAACAAAATAAAAATTGTTTCAAACATTTATGGGCCCCGGGTACTTTGCCCCCCCCCCCCCCCACCCTCTCGGTGGGCCTGACTGAGCTTTAAGTTTCTTAAAATTTGGTCATTTTGAGGCTCAAAAGTTTCAAAAATTTTTACCTTTAAATTAATTTAATTCGACTAAAGATCGACGCAATGTAGAACAAAAAATTTCGCCCAAATTTTGTCACGACCAAATTTTTCGTTGTTAATGTATACATATACTAAAAATAATTTGAGGCTGAACTATTGCATAAGAAAATATTTTTCATTGTTGACAAAAGTTTCTTAACTCTAGAAAAGTTTCAGCCTGCCCAAGTTTTTTAAGGGTTTCTTAATTTTTGGCAAACCTGAGCCAATGGTTTCTTATAAAAAAAACAATGTGTAGTTTTATTTTGGTTCTGTGTCAACTTTATTTTGTTTGGCAAGTTTTTGTTTTAAGTATGGAGTTTTGTTTTCGACATGCAAAAGAACACTGAAAATTTAAAGCGAGAATTTATACCCCTCTGCAAGCGAAATGGGAATGGTAACCACATATACTATATTATATATCTATATAATTCGTTTTGTAACTTTTTGCCTGCCTTAGAATTGTCAGTCGTTATGAAAACGTTAAAAACTGTTTGAGCATTGAAACGACTTTCTTGGCTTTTTCGCATATTTTCTCCTGGGAACATCTCTCATCGAGATTTACATTTAGAAAATTTTCCTTTGTTCGCTTAATTCAAACTAGGCATGCCAAGACAGGCATGCGAGCATGTGATGGCGGGTAATGACAAAGATCGAAATTCAATTGGTGCTCAATTATTTTTGTTATGGAAACACATTCCACAATAATGAGTACCATAATAAACGTACATAAACATTTTAAGAGCCACTTTCTGTAAGAATCAGGCAAAATCCATAATGTCAGGAATTGATGTTCTCAAAACAACTTAGTTTTCACATATGTTGAAAGTACTTGGGTTTTAAGCACTCTCTGAAATTTTTTTTCGATTTCATTGATTTTTTAAGGATTTTCTGGGCTTTTGAATTTTGATCATTTATTTATTATTGGCTGTACCCTAATATTCAAACCCTGATAGTTTTCTTATAGTTTGGTTAGAAGCTGAACTTTTATTTTAAATCCTATAACGCTCAATGAAGGTTATCAGTTTCAGCTGCAATGAACAGTCTAAAATGAGTATTAGGCTAGAAATCATGGTTCAAAACCCCTTTCAAACTCTAATTTTGGCTAACTTGAGGAGGCCAGTTTGGACCAAATATGTGTTAAAACACAAAAAACCCTTCCAAATCACATAATCTACACTTGCAAGTGTCAGAATATATAAAAATTAGTAGTTTTTTACTGTGTGGTTTTGACTTATGAGCAAATTTATTTGCTATCTTTCTTGTGTTGGGCTAGGTTTCAGGTCATTTTTTTGGAATGGGCAACAAAATTGGTTTCTATCAAGTAGTTTTATACTTAGCTCAGACCTAGGCCTCCTTAAAACAGTTGAAAAAACTATGTGACCTGTTGTCTTTAAAAAGATATCATTGCTCAAAACTACTTTAGTTACCCAATGGAAAACGTCTATATTAGGGTGATTCAAAATGATCGACTTTTGAATTTTTTACGGGCCACCCTCCCAAAAGCTTCCATTTACTACAAAAACACCTTGTGTGAAATATTTTTGAAAAATATTAATATTTAGGGGTGGCCCAAGGCCCCCAAAATTTTAAAATTTTGACGAAACACTGCATATTTAAAATGGCCATATTTTGAAAACCCTTGATGCAAACATATAAGTGTTGGGGTTCATTTTAATCAGCATCGTGAGCACTGTCATTTGGTGCACAGCTACACAGTTCAAAACATGCTATTTTAAAATATCTGATTTTTAAAATTTGATCAAAATTCTTGATAATACTGTTTTTTAGAATTTTCCCCATATGTGCGCAGTAAATTTGTTATATCTTTTGTTCTGTTTGTCACCTAGAGGTAATTGACCCCCTATTTTAGCCAGAAAAGATGTGGGAATGTGATACAACTCTTTACAAATACATTTTATACTATAATCTGATGAAAGAGCAATTTGATTTTTTTAAAGGAAATATTCGTGAAATAAGTCACCACTACTTTTCTTTTACACACAATACGTAAATAAAACAACAAATATGTTTAAACGTTGCATAATAATGAAAGATGCAAAAATTATTTTATGATTATAAAGTAACAATTTTTATTTGAGCTTTTTCAAAGCCTTCAGTGGTTAACCGAAAATGTTGGTTATTTTTGGTGTCGGTGCTGATAGTTTGCAAACAACATTCTAATAATCGAAAACTCCCTGATCTTTTGGCTGTGGATAAACAAATGCATTGTTTTCTTCTCCTATCGCATAATGAATTTACTGCGCACATATGGGAAAAATACTAGGGTGATTCAAAATGATTGAAAGAGAACTGTAGCTGTGCACCAAGTGACAGTGCTCACGATGCTGATTAAAATGAACTCCAACATTTATATGTTTGCATCAAGGGTTTTCAAAATATGGCCATTTTAACTATGCAGTGTTTCGTCAAAAATTTTAAAATTTTGGGGGCCTTGGGCCACCCCTAAATATTAATATTTTTTAAAAATATTTCACACAAGGTGTTTTTGT
The DNA here is from genome assembly GCA_963930725.1 of Candelabrum cocksii. NCBI lineage: Eukaryota > Metazoa > Cnidaria > Hydrozoa > Anthoathecata > Candelabridae > Candelabrum > Candelabrum cocksii. Next base: position 18,799,690 of record OZ005664.1, read on the forward strand.
AGTAAATGGAAGCTTTTGGGAAAGTGGCCCGTAAAAAATTCAAAAGTTGATCATTTTGAATTACCCTAATATAGACGTTTTCCATTGGGTAACTAAAGTAGTTTTGAGCAATGATATCTTTTTAAAGACAACAGGTCACATAGCTTTTTCAACTGTTTTAAGGAGGCCTAGGTCTGAGCTAAGTATAAAACTACTTGATAGAAACCAATTTTGTTGCCCATTCCAAAAAAATGACCTGAAACCTAGCCCCACACAAGAAAGATAGCAAATAAATTTGCTCATAAGTCAAAACCACACAGTAAAAAACTACTAATTTTCATATAATCTGACACTTGCAAGTGTAGATTATGTGATTTGAAAGGTTTTTTGTGTTTTAACACATATTTGGGCCAAACTGGCCTCCTCGAGTTAGCCAAAATTAGAGTTTGAAGGGGGTTTTGAACCATGATTTCTAGCCTAATACTCAATTTAGACTGTTCATTGCAGCTGAAACTGATAACCCTCATTGAGTGTTATAGGATTTAAGTAAAAGTTCAGCTTCTAACCAAACTATAAGGAAATTATCAGGGTTTGAATATTAGGGTACAGCCAATAATAAATAAATGATCAAAATTCAAAAGCCCAGAAAATCCTTAAAAAATCAATGAAATCGAAAAAAAATTTCAGAGGGTGCTTAAAACCCAAGCACTTTCAACATATGTAAAAACTAAGTTGTTTTGAGAACATCACTTCCTGACATTGCCTGACTCTTACAGAAAGTGGCTATTAACAATTATATTTACTTTTATTACATCTTATAGGACTTTCCTTTTTTAATAATCCGTATGAAATCCGCATAAAAAATTCGCGAATTACAACAAAAATGCATGATAAAATTCAGGAATAATTCTTTAAATTTAAAATATATTATACATATAAATATATTGTTGATAATTAATTTTCTAATTTATGTTGCCGTGAGAAGTTGCACAAAAATAATTTAACTAATGAGAATGAAAAACAATTGAAAGGTTTTAAAGGGAAAGAAGAAAACTATAAAAACATGATGTTGAACTTTGTAAAGAAATAAACGATAAACAGCTAAATTTTCTCTGGTATCTCGTTGCCAAGGGGACATGGAAAAGGTGAATGATGGACTCTAAAATAAGAAAATTAATAAAGCAGTCGACAATCAATAGCATCATTCTTAGCGGACGTTTGCAATGTTCAAAGTAAGATATCAATTATAAATATTAGAACATTTGCGCCAACAACACTAATAATGTGTGACGTCAGAGAGATCTCTTTAGAGAATATTTAAATTAAAACTGCAAAATCACTTCATACCTATAGTGATCGATAAGCTTTCCTGTGGACGAAAATTCGACACTAGTATCTCTGATCGTGAAACCATCCTTGGGGGTTCCAAGAACCTTAAAAACAAGATGACTCGTCTTTAAAGCGAAACAATATTCCACAGCCATGCTACGAGAATGACAGAGAAGAATATATATTTGTCATTTGATGAAACCCTTCGAAACCTGCACAAAATATTACCTCAAAATCATAGAGATCTGTATTAGAGGTTCCATCCAAATGACAAAATATCGTGAGAAATGTCTAAAAAAAACGCCAGTATTTACAATGGGAGTGATATGTTGGAAGCAATTTCTCTTGACAACATATTAAAGAGAAAATAATTGCTAGAAAAAAATTGTTCAACCTTCACAGTATCTCCCACTTGTTTTTTGTTTACTACAAACGTTCCATTTCTCTTAACCTCAGCTAACCCTCCAACATATTCCAACAAGAGCTTTTCTTTATCCTAAAAGATGAATCCGTGTAAAGACCATTGCAAAGTTTGATTTAAAGAATTCTTTGCAGTCGGCTGGGTAAATAACGCACTAAATTTTAAACGAATGTTTCGGGCAACTGCAGGTTCGTTTAGTGTTTTCGTGTGCATAATCATGTAATTTAAAGTAACGCTTGTTAGCAACAGTAAGAAAATAGTTGGTAAGTGAACAAACTACCTACCCCTCTAAATATCCCGTCAAATAAATATCCAACCTTAGTATTCCGTTCTGTCACTTCAACGTCACTTGAATTCAAGTTTTCCTTACTTGCACTTACAGTGGATGGATCAGAGTTTAAGTTCACACTTAAGTCGCAGTCCTTCAACATTTCATTTTCCAAGGGCGTATTGTTATCATCCTCACAAACACCCTCATTATCATCATTCACGGTCTCCACTTCTAAAACACATTCATGGTTAGTTTTCTCACAATCCCTCGGTTCTTCACCAACAGAAGGGCCTTCAGTTAAACTTCCTGGTGATTGACTGCAAAGCGTATCTTTTACACCAGAAGATGAAGAAGTTGATTTATTCGAGTCTGATTTGTTAACACTGTTCAAAACAGACGTTAGGCTTGGAGCACTGTTGGAAAGGGGAGCATTGCGTCTATTTATTGGTTGCTGTAACATTGCATCACTGCCAGAAAAAGTAAAAGAGTTTGTCGAGTTCTGCAACGAATCCCCATCAAATGTTCCATATGCGGGGTAAGGAAAGTAGAGTTTCCCTGAAAGACACACATTAATACATTGACACCGAATGCCAATAAATAGTGAAACATAGGGATGTCTAGAGATTTAACTAAGTCATAAGCATTGCATATGGTTTTATATGAAATTAAAAAGTATACCATTTCTGTGTAGAGGTTTATGATGGCTCACACCTTCGTCCAAAACATCCTAAACAAGAAAAGCGTTGGATACATATTTCATATTGCATTAAGTTCATGAATAAATTATTAACGAGCTTTGAAGGATGTTTTAAATACTGAGGCATTTGAGATGATTGCTCAATTTTTTTATTAATATAAACCAGAAAAAGTTTCATTTAAATGTTGACTTCAATCAATAAAAAAATTTCAAAAGAATTTGCATGAAGGAGCTCTAAGCGCATTGGTTGTCAAGGCTCAGTCTTAACCCTAACTAACTGATTATGACTTCATTTTCAAAAATAAAAATGTTTCAATAGATATTCTATAATCAGGGAGAATCAACATCATTTTAAGAATACAAAGATGTATTAACTTAGAAACCTCATAAGTCACCTTTAGAATGATAAAATTGAAGTCTTATATAGTATAATATAGCCAACAGTTTTTATATATTACTGCAACAAATATATATTTTTACTGAAACTATTTGTAGGCGATATTGAAAATAGAATACCATAAAAAATTCGCAAAAATATCTTCTTTCTTGTCGAACTTAATACTAATGAAAATAAAAGTTGTGTACATTCAACTGCTCATGCCTATGCTCTGTGTACAGAGTTGAAGCTGATGTTTGTTGGCTGATTCTGTCATATCTCTTTGTTGGATCCCGGTGGCACCATTTCATGCAGCAGTATATCACAACTAATATGGGTAGTAAAATCGACACAGCCACACAGACAGCAAACACTCCATACGACCAATCACTGAATTCACATATATAAAATCCGCCATCATTGTCATGAACCAGGTAAGTCAATCTGGCGCAACGCACATCAATGTAAAGTGTCCCGTTAGGAATAGGGATTTTATTGCTTAAACCCATAAAATCAGGTCTGTGTACATCCCCTATAAAACATCTGTGGAGATTATTAAAACTCGACACATGTGTTGTGAAAGGAAAACAATTGTTTACTTTCAAAACGTGTTGAGACTAAGTAGGCTGTACTTAAAAACAAGATTTTACTAAAGTTATTAATGCAGATCATGTGATTTTAAAGTTAAATGCAAAACAACACAGAAAATAGATGCAAAACAAAAGAAATGTACACACAATGGCAGAGTAGTAATGAGCACGGAAAAATATGATATCATGAAGTAGTTCAAATACACAGCTACTGCTCCTAAATACAATACACCAAAAATAAATTGTAAAAAGTCACTTGATCCTGGAAGTGGATGGCCTCACTAAATTACGTAAACCTTTCGACTTTTCCTTTTGATTAACAGATGGTTGTGTGGTGGTAGACTGAACTTCAAGAGACTGATCTTGAGCTTTCAGCATATTTTTTACTTTTTCAACTTCATCTTCAATAGTCTTCTGCTTGAGGATTTGCACTTCCTTGGTGGTGTTGGCATGGTGAACAAGGTTTTCTAGAACTGTTACGGCCCTGTTGCAACCCTCACACCAACTGTCTAAAATTCCTACTACATAATCAATTTTTTCTGACTGTATGTCGCGTCCGATTACAAAATCAACTTCGAAGCGTTGGTCTTTTTGGTTGAGTTTGCCTTGAATGATGCTCACGTAAACTGCTTCAATAATAAGATCCTCAATAACGCGTATGCTACTCAAATGAAGTTTTTCCTTCAACTCATCATAGCTGACATATTTAGACTTTGATGCCAGTGTGGCTATCGTCAGTAGTTTCAGCTTGAAAATCTGTGTTTCGTTTAACTCAGGTAGGCTGGCTTTATTACTCAAATAATCTAAAAATGTGCCAAATGCAAATAAATTCAACAGCGCCCAATCACGGGCAAACGTTTGATTATTTTGCAACTCTTGAACATTCGTTAATTGTAGCAACTCCCCAAACTTAAATATCCCTGGCAATTCTGTCACTTGCTGTATGAGCTTCGACAATGCCGCACCTTGCAATGTTTTGGCAAGGAGACAAAATGGCTGAATCGGTAAGTTACCTTTTGAGGTTTCTTCGCACATTTTACAGCACACCGCTATTATTCAGCTAATATATTCAAAGAAAAACTTTAGAGAGTAGTATGTGCAAATAGAATGTAAAATGACAGATATCAAATATCCACTAAAGAATTCTTCACATATATGACAGAATAAAAAGGTTTTGCAACATAAGTATAGAAACATTGTTTGTTATCATAAAGAGAATTTCAAGTAAATTAATAAATAGTAAAAAAGGAAATAAAAACAATTCCACTTTTTTCCATAAAAATTATTTAACAATATTCGAAAACCAGTAAAAATAAAAAAAAATTTATTACATTAATTCTTGGTAAACATAAATGTTCTTACATAAAAAATATTTTTATTCCATAAACAATGCAAAAGCTTTAGAAACTAGATTATTTGCCAAATAAAGATATGTCCATACAGTAGATGTTGCCAGTGCCAATCCATATAACTGTCCATACCTCTTCAGCTGTATTTCATCAGACACTTCCATAAGTCTTTTAGCCATCATATCTAAATATATAGAAAGAAACATGAGCATAGTTGTAGCAAATTTGATTTCCTTTCGTAGACAGTAATTTGGCAAACATCAAAACACCATTTGTTTCTGGTATAACATTGCTCTGAAAGTTTATCACCTACCTCCAGATGTTTTTTTGCTTAGAAATACATAGAATGAATTTTCATAACCAAAACAATGAAAACTGTGTTTGAAAATTTCTTTTTGTGAGGTTGGCCTTATCCTTAATTTAAGCGCATAATTTCAAGGTACCTCAGATTCAGATTTTATTTCTCAATTTTTATATATGCAAAACTCTTTAATACAAACCAAATACATACATTTTGGACATTTAAAACGCAAAATATGAAGTTAACATTATGAAATATATTATTATTATTATGACTACCTGACAACTAAGCCAGATAATAAAGTTAATTTGACGAGAATGATATAATAATAATAAACACAAACAGTTTTTAGCACGAGATGAAAAGAAAATTAGTACCTGCTGAAGAAGCATGTGCAAATTAGTACCTACCTAGATCATCTCCTGTTGAAAAAGTATGTGCAACGCCATCTCCTGTTGATGCAGGAATCTTTAATGACTCAACAAAAACCCTGATAATTTCCTTTACTGTAAAACGACTGTCTAAAGCTCCTTTCAATGTAATCCAAATTTCTAAACAACCTTTCAGATGCTTATTGCCAAAGATTGGAATATTATTCTTGAGAATGTGCACTGCAGCACATAATTCTTGGAAAACAAGATGGCGAAATTGGTAAAGAGTTTGAAATTCCCCGTATTCAACTTTAATTAATAAACCACAGTTTTCCAAAAAATCAGATGAGGTTATTTCATTGGCATTCAAAACGTTAAGACATTCACTTTCATTGAAAACCACAACACCTTTTAATAACATATGATAAGCCGCTTTTGAAATAACGGATAACACATTTTGAACATACTTTTCTTGCAGCAACTGTTTAATAGTTAATCGTTCAAAGCGAGCAACACCATTTTTATCTCGTAAGTGTTTTTTCATGTAATGACACAATGTGTACAGAAGCAGCTCAGTTATATTGTCTAACATTATATTTTCTTTAGCAAACAGTTGACACATAACATCAAGATAAACAGGCACACAAACCATTAGTTTTATTGTTTCAGATTTAACAACATTGTTACGAAACAGAAGACATTTCTCTTTCCCCATCACTTTGGTTGCGAAGAGTTCAATATTGTTGTCATCAAACCCCACAACATCAACACATTTGGGGTTACAATCAGTAAAAGCAGTCTTTAAAGAATATATTGAGCCAGGTCTGCCAGATACGATAACTGAATGATTGAGCAATTCACCATCAAACACATTCAAGATCTTGTAAATACATTTACTGACAGGGGAAACATCAGCTAAACCTACTTGTAACTTAGAAACATCGGCAAAACAAACCAGCTCATCAAGACCATCCAAAATAAAAAGAACTTTCTCTGGTGTCCTTAACAAGTCATCCATGGAAACAATTTGGAACACTGTAGGAAACCGTTTACTTAGCATCTCCTTTAAACTACTGCTGTTCAAACGGTTAATTTCTCTGCATGTCAAATGAAAAACAAAATCAAATCTATTTTGCCACAGTTCATTAGCAGCCCATTTTGATGACACATCTAGAAGATATGTAGATTTGCCAATTCCTGCTATTCCAGACAAACAAACAAACTTTTCATCATCTTTCATCAATTCGTTAACTTTAATTGATTTACTTGCATTTAACATTTGCTGAGAGAATATCATTCGGTCTGCATATAATCCCCACTTCATGTTGGCTTCATCAGAATGAGAAACTTTCAGGTCAACAATCACTGAAATATTTCTTTTATTTTTATTACTCTCAATTCTGTACACTCTCTTCAATTCTTCTTTAGCATTACCTTTATAAGAATAATAATACATCATTGATTTGCATTTATGAGGAACTTTCAAACTTCATGCTACAAACATACTTACTGTAAGACACATCCACATCTAAGCCTTTTAAACATTCTGGAAACAGAAGATATATATTAAGAAGCTGGAATAGTAAAAGATGGGATTGTTACCTTGCAATTTGTTGTTACAATCATTTACTAACAAATTTAAATCCATGAGATTTAAAACATGAATAACATCTCCCCACTTGGCTTCAGGTTTCGCTTCTTTCCAATAATGAAATAATGCAAAAGCTTTTCCATAACATTCACTATTTTCATAATTTATAGTATCCAGTACGCTATCATCAACCTCTAGCAAAACCCCAAAACGTTTCCATTTCGATTGAATTCTACTGAGCAAAAGATCAACGATGTTTGGCGGCAGTCTCCACACTAAAGATATTTTTCATTAAAGTACATAATATAAAAATAACCACTTACCTAAAATATTTTCTCCGCTCATAACACATATGGATCAAAATCAGGTTACCAAATGCATGAAATGGTTCACAATTGTCTTATTATTTTCTGTAGAGGAAAACAAACTTCCTTAAACTTTTATAGCTAAAATGATAAAATGTAACTTCTGAACACACAAACTTCCGTTTTTTTCTTAAGAAAGAAAACAAGTTTCATCCATTTTTAAACACGGTCCAAATTTTTACACTTTGCATTTTTGCACTCGTATCTAGGTATTTTCCGAAAATTATATTTTACGAAGTGTCTGCTGCACCGCTAGCGGTTCTCAGTAATCAAATGACTAGTTCTCCGTTAGTCACAAATTACGGCAACGAAATCGCAGAGAATACTAAAATTTACCGATATGATTATCTCGTGTACCGTAAATATAAGACAGCGTGGAGAAACGTAACCTTATATCATAATGACGGCGTTTTATGTTGGTGAGAAATTTGCCTCTTATAAGGAATTTGTGGAAAAGCTTGATACTTTTTTAAAAAAAAAACTATATCGATCTATCTCCATAAAAGAAACAGCAGAAGTATTTTAGCTGCAACCCATATTAAGAGAAAGCTTAACGAGCAATTGCAATTCTATGAGCTCAAACATGCATGTGTGCATGGAGGAAAGCAATTCAAAACTCGTGGTTCTGGCCAAAGACAAGTTAAGTATGTTTTTTGGAAATATGTTTTTTTATGCTTGCGCCAAATGTGTAGTTCAAGATTCTTTACTACAGCAAAAATATGGGACAAACATGTTCATAACTTTTTACGACATATTCTCTCTTTCTTGATTTGCTTAATATTTATTTTTTCTCAGAATACGAAAAGTTTGGAATAAAATTACCACTGACTGGTAAAGTTTATGGTAGGCCAAAGGGAATTCACCAAATCATCATTGGCATGTCAAAGAAGAAGAAACACTCAAAGGGTGCTTTGAAACCTTTCTTGAAGATGCATGTATCATCGAAAAAGAAATTAATTTTGTCATGGTTCATTGGGGAAAAGAAAGCTTGTGACGTCGTAAGAAAGAAAACGAAAGTAGAACTTGCTGAAATCCCCAAAGTAACGACAAAAAACCTGAATGCTGTAGTATTGGACGACATTGTGGATATCAAGCTAGTTTGTCCTTACTTAACCGAGAATGCTTGGGAATGGGTTTGCAAGTTAGTAGAGAAGAAAAGGAAGCGACCAGAATCTGTGTGAAATGCAATCTGTGTGAACATAGCTGAGATGGGGAGTGTATTTCGTGCGGCAAATGTCTCCAGTGGGAACATCTTTCCTGTGCTGGTCTCAATAGCAAGCCCAAGGCGCCATTTTTGTATTGTAAGAAATGCAAGGAATATGCGAAATTAGGTAATTACATTTCAAACTATTAGAAACCAAATCTGCCTTGTTAAATATTGAATTATTTATTTGCTAATATTGTTATTTTTACAGAGATTCAAAATACTGAAGTGTCAACCGGTTACGGGAAGAAATCTTTGATAGATTCCGAAATATATAAGTGGTATGTAATCTCGAAAACTTCTCATTCATTTTGAATGAGTTTTGTAAGTTTTTTACAGTTTGTTCAAACTCAATTTCATTTCAGGTTAATGAGGATGGAACATTATTACTTCTTGCGCTCGCTGTTTATTGTTGCTAAAGATAAAAGTTTTATAATTAATGCATATACACATAAAAAATAAAAACAACCTTTTGAAAATATTCTTAAATACTAACCTATAAATTATCTCCAGTTCAAGTTAACCGATATTCAAAATCTTGTATTTGCAATTTATTTTTAGTCAATCTACCTGAGTTACCCGGTTTTATTTGTTCATCTGGATCAGACGAAGAGACTTCTCTTGCACTAGATCGAGAAGATGGTGAGAATCTCCTAAAATGCTATTTATACTAGAAAATATCTAAATGTTTTCTTTGAGAATTAATTACAATTTTATTTTTGTAGACATTGACTTCGCATTGTTCAACACGTCTCGTGCAGTTCCAAATCCTTTCCCGGAAGTTGATGGAGCTGTGTTTGTGATTTGTTCGATTGCGTCATTTTGTTTAATTTTTTGACGATGGCAACTTTTCGATTTATAATCAAAATTTTAATGGAAAAGACTTTTTAAATATGATGTAGATAAACGTTGTTAAATATTCTAGTTTGGGTCAAGCGTTATTTTAATTTCAAATTAATTATGTACACAATTCTTTGACAGAAGACATCGTTACTATAAAAAACAAGCGATGAAGTTTTTACGATAGAAAATATTGCTACACATGAGTATTAATATAACTTATAACAATGATGTAAGGAAATTAACTAATATTGATGTACAACTGCTGAAAAACTTTTTTCTCTCAGGCAGGAAATTGAAACGTAGTCTTTTACCAATTCTTTGAAACAAGTCACGTTAAGTTGGAATTTCTTTGATAGGTTAATGCTGAAATGATTACTTTTTCAATGATATAAAATTCGTTTTTGAGAAGAGCTGTTAGGAATCTAGGTTTAAAGGATGAGTGATTGTCTGGGTGTGTTGAATGGGTGATTGTCTCATTTAGAAGTTAAATATGTAAAGTTTACTCGAGAGCCCTCAAAAAAGTTCGACTTTTCCAGATTTCAAGTTTTTGAGAAGTGTGTTAAAATCAGTAAATAATGATATTTAAAAGATTGAATGTGTTTTCAATGAAACAACTTCGGCCTGCCCTCCTCGCTCTCGAAAAAGGTTGGATCAGTTTTAACATTTTCAAGATATGTTGGTTTTTAAAACTGAGTCAAGTGATTAAAGAAAGTAAAATGGTATAATTTTTGTTGAAAAGTCTCCATCTGGTCCGCTAACGGTGCACTCGCCACGTTTCTGTGCGGTCCGCTAACGGTGCACTAGACACGTCCTATATTTTAACCACGGAACACTAAGTGCCATCGTTCTAGTCAGGGCTCCTATGTACCAAATTAGGTTTTCACAGACTTGCTGTTTCATTATGTCAGCACAAACTTGTTATTAGCCAACCTTTCGATGATTTGGGTTACTTACCCCTCTCAAGAATCAAAATCTACTTTAGGTGTCACTTTTGGGTCACTCCTCGTGTCACGTGACAAGACGTCTTCGGTTGCCATTGTAACAAAAAAAGATTTTTAAAAAATTTAAAAATATTTTACAGCATGCGAAAGAGCATTAAAAATAGATGAAAAAAGTATTAAAACCATACCCTAAAAATAAATCATTATAAATAGTTATAAGTATTTTAATATTTTACTAAAACCGGGGGTAAACATGGTAAGAAAAAGGTTTAATATTGGTTTTGTTATGCCAGTTGTTATGTAAATTATTATAATAGGAAATTTAAACTGCATATTAATATATTTGTGTGTAATATAGACAGAGTAGGAGCCATAAATTACGACACGTAGATCATTTGAAAAGAAAATTAGCTAAAAATGAATAATTCGTTACCCCCGGATTGTCGTAAAAATGCTAGGTTATTATTAAAAATCATTGAAGATCTGAATCTCGGAAAAGTAAGTTATGTTCTTCAAAAACAAAAGTTCAATAGTTAAAAATCGTTTTCAAACTACTATTAATTAAGAATAGTTGAGTCTGACTATTCCATGGTCAAGTATTTCTATTTTGAGGATAAAATATAAAATAATTTTAATCCATTAATTGAACTTTTCAACTTTTTTCCTGGCAAAAATTGCCAAATTATGAACCCTTACCATTTCTAGAAGATTCAAAAGATTTGAAATATTTTCTCGCAACTTCCTCAACAACGACGTGAATCACCACAACAGCTTCTGAGGACACTGAATTGAGAAGTCGGAAAGCACTGTGTGGCTGCCCGAAGCGGATCACTATTCCTGACTGCCCCACTAAAATCCCAATCCCACCAACGAGTAATAATCGTGGACGCCTGGGGTAAAAATGGATATTAAGGCAATATCGATTTAGTGCATTTAATACCTGCACATATCAGTCACTGTAAAGCATGACGGGCCAGCCTCTCCAAATTTGCTTCAAAGAGGGGCAACTTTCCACGTTTGTTTAGCACCTATACCAGTCCCATACCATTGGAAAACCAAGGTGAAAGAAGACATTGTCAGGGATGTTGATCTTGGTATCAACAAACCGGTACCACAGGGCAACCAGACCACCTGGTATTCTAGAATGGTGGTCACAGCCAAGAAGTATGGGTCACCAAGACGCACCATGGATCTGAAGATACTGAATCAAGCCACCACGACGGAGTCGCATCACACCGTTACAAAATCAAGAACCCATGTTTACTTTGGTTCAAGGAGAGAGCACTTATGTACTCTTTAACCATCCAACGCGTAACTGGTAAGAACCACTCCGGCGCAGATGCAGCATCGAGATACGCGACAAGGAATTCCAACAGTCCGCCGAACGACATCCCCGAAGACGCTATTCTTAACGCCATCCGGGCCAATCATGACATCAATAACCATCTCTGCGCTGTGACATGGAGAAGGGTGCAAGAAGCAGCCGCGACCGATAAGCAATGCAATCAACTGATGCAGACCATACGCGGGGGATTCTCTCAACCAGAGAGAATGTCCCTGAGAGCATCCGAGAATTTTGGCTAAAGCGAGATGCTTTTTTCGATGTAAACGGCATACCGTTCAGAGATCAACGCATGCACACCAGGAATCAACGGGATGCTTCACAACGCACGGCAACGTTTCTTCTGGCCAGAACTTCACGCACAACTTCGGTTATTTAAATCACAATGCCTTACCGATTTTTAAAATTGAATATGCATCAAAAATTAAAATCATTAGAAGAGTTTTTTTTTTTTTTTATTTATTTTTTTTTTTTATTGGAGATTGCTCAAAACAAGGCCTAAAAGGCCACTTGCGAGTAAAGAGCTACAGGAGAAGTTAAGCAGATTTAAGGTAGCGATGAACATTAGATTTGAACAGTTGAAGGTTAAATTCAGGAGGAAAGCATGTAGATGGAAGTGAGTTCCAAAGTCTGGACGTACGCGGAAAAAAACTGTTTTTATAAAAATTCCTACGACAATTTGGAACACAAACAGTCCATTGGTGAGACGAAGAAGACAACCTAGTAGAACGGAGAAAAATTTTGAGAGAAGGTGTAAGAGATGATAGTTCGCTTGAACAACGACCATAAAAAAACTTGTAGAAGAGACAAAGAGACGCTACGTTCCGCCGGTGTGAAAGGGAGTCCAATTTCAAAGAAAGGTTTTCGCCAATTGCATTGCAAACACGCCGTTGAACACGGTCTAACAAATTCAGGCAATTTTTTGGTGCACCTGCCCAAATGTGGCAGCTGTATTCCATACATGGACGAATTGATGATTTGTATAAGTAAAGGACGCATTCAGGAGTGAGGTAATTCATTTCTCGTAAAAGAGAACCAACCTTCATGGCAGTTGATTTTGCTATATTTTCAATATAAGATCGCCATGAGAGGTCGCTGGTAAATATAAGACCAAGAAGACGAAATGAATTGCTTTCAGGCAAATGAGAACCATTCATCAAAATTCGAGGTAAGTAAGCATGATTGAGATGATTAATGGAAAGAAGATTAGTTTTAGATGGATTAAAATTAATTAATTAAGTTAATTAGAATAAGATTTGTACAATTTATTACTAAATGCGTTCCAGTGGCAGATCGTAGTGGTGATAGTGCATGGAAAGCAAACGCCTTTGGAGAGTTTTGTCAGTTATTAAAGGTCGAATCTATCTCTTAGCACCCTTGGTGGTGTATGTTTACACGCCCGCTCTAATAAAAATAACAATGGCAATCCTGCTTCGGGCAAAAATTTAGCGTCTCGGCCAACTTTCAGCCAAATTAACCAGTGGATTCAAGGACCAAGGAACTTTGAGTAATCTGGAAACAAAATTGTCAGGGGGAAAAGTAAGGGATTTTACGCTAGAATAGTAACGGATCTGGGGACTAGGTAGCAAAGACCAAGCAAAAATATAAAATTTTGAGTAATCACAAATTTATGCATCTGCCAACTACTCGTTTTACAATGATCCAACATCTTTATAAAAACAGGAACCGCCTTAGAAAAAAGTGATACGCACCGCATTTAAAACACTGCAGTTGTAGGTGTAACGTTTATGGAGAGCTGTGTTTGTTAAGGAGATTGGTAATTACTATAAGAAAATATAAACAGCTTTTTAAAAAGTTAGAAATATGAATGCCAATCGGTTATTTTTTTGCAAAAATGCAGAGAAAAAAATGCGAATTCGTGACAAATGGAACAGAATTTTATTGATTTACCACCTAACACAACGCAATACCACATCTTTAAAAGAGCTAATATCAACTAAATATATATATTAAACTGTTTAACCATTTAAAGTTAATTATATTGGTAAGGTATTTGGGGTATGGCTGCCCTATCAATTGGATTTACTGGCTGTCCTACTTCCCGACCCTGCGATTGTATAGTTCCTCGCGGGTTCTCTCTCCATCAGTGGCAAGGTACAGTGCTACAGTATCGGAATTTTATAAAAAATTCACAACTGTTTGCTAGTGTTCACTTACTCTTTCTACAACAACGCCAACCATAGTTATTATTAACTTCTCTTTACACTGTCTTTTACGTCACTCAAACGATTTACAGTACACTCAAACGATCTTATATCATTGAAAAGATCTTTTTTAAAGACATGTCCTTCGTATATTAATGACATTTTTGGGATGTCACAAACTCCATTTCTATTCAGATTATAAACTCTAATGTGGATATTTTCTTTTATAGTTTTTGTTTTCCCAAACAAACACCGACATTGCTATGCATACAACATTACAAGCCTACTAACCTTTATAGAATCAATAGTTTACGGTTTACTTCTCTGTTAACCCCCCGTCAATATCAACTTGTTTCTGCCTGAGACATTAACGACTCAATGTCTGGACGTCTGAGACGTAATGTCTGGTGTTAAGTACATCTGAAACCCTGCTAAGGTTGTTAACGTAAATAAAGCAAATAATATAGGACTTATTAAAATAGATCCCAGCTTTAAAGGAACGTACTGCCCTTGAAAAAATTCTGAGTCTGTTATGCATAATTTCTTCCAGAAGCTCCGAAAAATAAGGTAGAATTGAGTTTGTCATGGATGAAATGATAATGAAATTAATTTATTTTTGCAATTTATTAGGGAAAAGGCTTTGATGTGTGGACCTCAACGCAGCGTCACAAAACTCCCATGACCCACTCATCTTAAGACCGTTACGTAATCATCGAACAACTTCTTAGTGTTGGAAGCAAATAACTTTTAATTGTTGGTCCTCATAACAGATTCTATGGCAACTTCTGTATTAATTACTTTGGTAGTTCTTTAAATCAATGTTAAAAGGTCTGATCAGACTCTGACAATGCCATTTCCTCTTTAACTTTTATAATGACCAAAACATAATCGGTTAGGCGAAAAGTCTCATTACTATAAGAGAATCCTGGCGGGAAATTTAAATTCGAGAAAGATTTTTCCGTGTTTTTTAATTTTCTTTTTTAGGAATATATGAGTTTGAGGCATCAAAGGATTAATCACGAGACATGTTTTTCACGTTGGATGGGCTCATAATGTTGGACTTTGTCGGTAGTTCTATGTAAGAATTGCGTTCTCACCTTTATTCACAATAACTTGATCGTTTGTGATATTGTAACGTCGAGCATGTTTAGTCTGAGATAGAGCGGTCTAAACCGACTTCCATATTTTGAAATTTCCCACTTGTATCTTTCCTAATATACAGCTTGTTGTTTATCTATGGGTAACTTAACTGTACGGCCGTACAAAACCTCAAATGGTGTACACTTATTTCACCCTAAATGTGCCAATCCCAGTCATTGCCTTGTTCGTTCACAAGCTTACTTAGCAAAACATTCATCGTCCAGTTTGTATTGTCCCGTCTTACCCCTCTTGTTCGTTTTGAAAGTGTTCCATCAGAGAGCCTACTACAGTGTTGACGAATTCACGACCTAAAGTGCAAGGAAACCCAAGACGACAGAAACAGAGTACAAAAATCTTCCTATGGATTTGGCATTCTTGTTTGAGATCGCAGTGGCCTCGCTCCAATTCGAGAAATGGTATATCGTGGCTATGTATTTGGTTTCTTTTCTTGTCTTCTGGAGTTGACCAATAATGTGGATCTAAGCAGGTCCCAAAGCTCAGGGAATGTAGTGGTGGGTTATTCTTGCTGCCCTTTGGATTGACAACAAAGTACTTTTGACAACTTTTAACATAGTTCTTGACATCACTTGTCGTGCCTTTCCAATAGTAACGGATGAAATATTTCATCTTGTGTTGGCATTTTTCTACAACATTTCTCCTGAAAAAGATTATTCTTGATATAAACAATTACTGCAACTGCAAGAATGATGAAACAAATCGTATTTGATTTCAATTGACTTCGTATTGAACAATTGTTTCGCTTTCAAGCGTGCGAGGTTAAAATGTTTTTGCGTAGGTGAATTAAAAGGCTCTCAGGGTGGTACGACCAAAATTGTAGCGAAACTTCCGTTTTCACATTGGCTGTGAAAGGAGAGAAAACAATTAACCGACACCTGTTTAGCGCGTATTATTCACCAGAGAAAGATGTTATATTACGTTGAGTGTTAGAAGATGGAAGCAGGTGCACACGAAAACAACTGATGTCTTGCTGTGATATAATTAAACGCCTATAAAAAGATTTGCTTTGTTCTCCTTCTTCCAAAAGGAGGGCAATATGCACGTCCTTCGTTTCTCTGTAATATTTTTTGTAGTTTTCATGACAAAAGCAGGTACGTTTCTCTGTATTTAAGCAGAAAAGTCAATCAAACATATCTCGTCTGTTTTTAGACACTGTTAAGCGAAACTACATCGATCCAGAAGACTCGAATATCTTCAAAGGGGTAGGCCGTTATTATAATATTATAAATATGGAATTTTCCGAATTAAAAATTCCGACAACTCGCTTGTGGTAATGTCAATAGTCTCGAACAACAATTTTTGCGTGGTTTAACCCAGTGTCGCCTTTCTATTTTCTTCTTTTTTTTTTCTAAAAAACATCTGGCCTAAACTGATTGGTTCTCATATTTGTTCTAATAAAGATTGCATAAAACAAGCTTCATCGCATGACAAAATAACTTGTTACGGGAAATTTCTTTGTACTTTATTCTCCCCAGGTTATCATGAAATTCAAACATTTTAATTTTCCTTGATTAACGTGGGCTTCTTCATACGAAATCACATGATTCAATCAAACCTCACAAAATCAACATTTGTAAAAATAACTTTGTTTTTTGCATGCTTCATGCTTCAAAAGTTCAAAACATCAACTCCCAAAACATAAAAATCACTGTAGATGTTAAGCATACGCGCGTAGAGGCACCGTCAACATTATCATTGCCAAAGTTGTCGAGAACTAAAGTCTTCTGAAAATCTTTGAAATTTCTTCTCCTTTCTTTTTTTATTTTTCAAAAACTATTTCCCTTAGAACACTCTTGGACACTTAGGGAGTATGGATGCCAAGCTTTATCTAACTACCCGATTCACGGGTCTAGGAGAAGATTGCAGACAGACAAATCGGCAAAACTTAAATTATTATAATATTATAAGAAAGATTTTTAACCGAAAATTTAGTGTATCGAAGAATTCAATGCGTGTCTGGGAGAAGCCCATTCAAACAACGATAAACTCCCTGAATGCTTCTGCAACCACGCGCAATGTGTGCAACCTATTCTCCAGTACACGACGTTTAGCGATATTGATGTGTGTCGAGTGGCATATGGAAACGACCCGGTCGGCATTGCCAAGCAGAAGCATTTGACTGGTAAACTTTGACTTTTAATAAAGTTTTGTTAGCAATACTATAAATTGGTTTGCGATTTCAGTGACTTTATTTTTAAGTTATTATAAAAAAATGTCATGAATGATTTTCCCTTATATATGCTTTTAAGATTGTAAATGTACTTTGATTTGGCAATATTTGTATTTTATTATCTTAGGACGTCAATTTATGGATGATTTGTGGAACTATTGGCCAGTTAGTTAGTTTTTGTTCTCATTAATTATTTTAATTTAGTATTCAAGTAAAAAAAATGGATTGGTAAGTTGAGCGGAAAGTATTGTTCAGCTTCCATGATATATGAGCGTTATTCAGAATTAAATTTTAATCTGTTTGCTTTTTAGTGCGTTTTAACTTATATCGATTGTCTGGCGAGAGACCAAGTTGATACCAGTTTGCTTACATGCTATCGGGACCATATAAAGTGTGCAAAGAAATTGGATACCTTTAAGACATGTTTATGTACAAGCCAATGGGAAAGCTGAACCGCAGTATTTGTTTCACCAATGTATAATACTATGTTTAAAAACCTTTTGAAGAGTTTTCTTTTGTGAAATCTATACTGTATGCAAATCATTATCTTTTCTTTGAGGTTAACAATGATAGGTAAAAAGCAAGAATTTTTGCTTAGAAACAAAAAGGTTAAAACGAAACTATAATACCTTTTGTTCTCTTCCATGCGTCATTCGTTAATAATTACACAATTTCAAAAACATATAGCAATAAGTTATCCCAATTTCCAAAAAAAACCTTTCAATTCTGGACACTTGTTTAAAGCCAGGAAAGAACGATACAGAGAAGGGAGCGTTTGATTATTTCTGCCTATCATCTGCGTTCTGGATTAGTGGAGCTGTTCCTTTTTGCATTGCCACAGTATAAAAAGTGAACATTGTTTTCCCCGTTAACATTCATATTGCAGCTGTACCTTAGCCAACAAAACCCTTTGAACTTCAGTTTTGTTCCTTCGATATATCTCTATATATATATATAAATAGAAGTCGTGTTTGTAGGACGCTTGTTATATATGTATTGGCAAACACTTAGGACCAGAAAATTCATCCAAGAGGAGAACCTGACTTGAAAATATCATGACGGGCTTAATTGTTCGATGAAGATAATAATTGTAGGCTTATAGTAAGTTTAATTTGAAAACAACATTGCTTTTCTGATAAAGATAACGGTTACATGGTTATTTTATTACCTGACATTTCACAAGTATTTGCAACCCCCTTGAATATACTTGGTGAGCAAACAAATATAGTTTTTCTAGCGCGCCACTTGTTTGCAAAATTTCGCTTATCTTACATAAGAAACGTTCATTGCCACAATGGGCAACACCGTGGGCACCTCTAATATTATATATGCGAATCCACGTAGAGAAGACGTAAAAAACTTTATTTACATGGTATTGCAAGTACTATGAAAGGATTAAATGCGTTGGCATAGTATAAATAAATTCAATTAAGCCTTTATAAATCAATTTGATCATATGACGCCATTTGTTGTTTAGAACGATTTTCTTGTTATAATGAAATGCTCTAGCAATTACATTGAGAGCTGCGCGGCGCTATTGTGTTACAATCTGTTAGTGATTGCGATGGATATGTGTGAAGTTGGATAGAACCAACACATTGAATAATAGTGAGTAATAATATTGTGTGAACGATACGAATGTTATATTGTAACAGGAAATAAACCCCGCTGCGTTGATGTGCCATTGTGACTCAAGTATTCATGCTTCATGAAAATTTAAATAGTACGTCGCCCATTCAAACACTCTCAACAACCTTTCTTTCGTTGCGAAAAGCTTAATTTCCTTTAGGGCATCCGTGGATTATTAGTGGTAATGCAACAGCTTTTTAGATTCTAATTCAAGGGAAATTTCTATTCGCATTGATTCTTGGAGTTACAAATAGTTGCTCAAATGTCTGTGGAAATATTCTTTGTATCCATTTAAAAACGATAAGGAATAGGTTTCGACTGTAGCTATCCTAAACCTTCTTTTTGCTAATAAACACACATCCCACATAAATGTAACATAATTTTTATTGAGTAAACTCGTGTCGACCGTTTGGTCATTTTATAACGGTTTTCTTGTGATTATGTAGAACGATTGCACGTGGAGGTGTATATTTTATTTATAGATTCTTGTCGCTTATTCATGTTAAGAGATCTAACGCAACACAATTTCATGAGCTTGTACATTTAAAAGTGTATATTTTAAATTGCTAATAGTTGTTTGACTGGCTGGAAAGAATCGTATTCTTTACGAGAAGTTTTTGCTTCAATTTCAGATCCGATCAACTACCCAATGACTGCGGAGAATAAGGAATTTGTTCGGCAAAATATCTCTTTAGAGGGTGAGATCAACGACTTCTTCGGCGAGTTGGTTGAAATTGCTGAAAAAAGAAGACAAGAGTTGCTTGAACAATTGCGAACCGACTCTTTGCAGGATCCAAGAAATGCAAGCTGTTTTCGATTTAACGCCGACGGAGAGATTTTGCAGAGGATAAAAAACAGCTGCGATATTGACATGAGGAAAGCGTCAGCACAGCATTCAAAAGCTTTCGGCCTGGGAATGAAATACGCTGTAGCGAATGAAAGGGGGCAGTTTGCTTTGATGACGTGTGATGTAAACGGAGATTTGAGTTATGTGCGACAAGACGTAGTACACGTCAAGCTGCAAGGAGAAGATGGTTCCATCCAACAGGCGAAAGTAAGCACGAAGAAGAACGATGGAGTGTATGACGTTATTTATGAGACTTTTCATCCGGGATTGTATGAAATTCAAGTTATTGTGAACGGTTCTCAGATAAAAGGATCACCTTTCGTGTGCAACGCTATCAAATGTGACGACATCAACTTTCGTTTCAAGGAAGAGAAGTGCGTAGTGAAACACATTAAAGGGGAAGGGAAAAAGATTTTGCTCGAAAAAAACGATATAAACAGCGCCGTTAAATTCTACGCAGACGTCATTGTGATGCCGACAGCTTGGAAATGTCGGGTTAAATGCGCGTGCTCGAAAATTAAACTGAAGTTTGGTGTTTGCGACCGACTCATGCTTAGCAAAGAGTTTTCTACAAATTTTTATTTGCAAGAAATTGCAACTCCGTACAAACACTACAACCAAAGAAACTCGCGCCGACAATCTACATTTCAAATGACGACGCTATCATTTTTTATTGTGATTGACATGGACGAAAATCTTATCCACGTGGCTGTGGAGGGGACGCATATTGAGAAATGGACTTCGTTTCAAGGGAACAGTCAAACCCTCATACCATTTATAGACGTCAAACACTTTTGTAACATCGCGCTTTGTCCAAGACCAACGTTGCATTTTACGTAAAAAAAACACCATTTTCATATGCTTATTTTCACTGCGGAATTTGAAGAAAATGCTTATAACAATGACAATCCTAATGAGAGGGCATGAGAGATCGTTCACTGTGTACATGATATTTTTGAAGAAAACGCCTAACGCTTCACTAGTTTTGCCATTTTACGCTCAGCAAAAAATACATTTTTTTTGTTCTAATGTTAGGTTTCTTAAAAAAGAACAGGAATTTTTTTATATATGTGTATAATGTATTTTTGTAAATTTTATATTATCCTGACCTAGTAATGGTGTAACATATATATATTTATATCCACAATCTGTACATAATTATACAAATACATTTTCTGTTTTAAAAGAACTTTTACAGAATTATACACTTTACAAAGTAAAAACTTCGTAAACACGCTTAAGCAAATAATAAACAAGAAGAAAAAAGAAAGTAAATAACCCAATAAAACAAGGAAAGCTCGCAGGAAACCCAGATGGTCTTATCATCGAGAACTGCCAGGGTATTTGAAAACAAACAGGGTTTAGATCTAAATTTGTTTACAACTACCATAAATCCTCGAATTGACCCCCCCCCCTCGAATAAGCCCTCCCCTCGAATAAGCCCCCCTCGCTCAAATTTTGTGTTTACTTAAACCCTCATGGGGGCTAAATCGGGAACATATTATATCATGAATTTATGGTTCATTATAAACACCCATAATCTTTTACTATGAATTACAGAAGAATAGACAGTTCTGGGCTGTATTATAAATCTTATAACTTTAATAAAATTTTAAAATAAAACACAATTAAAAATATATGCAACCAGAGTACAGCTAATATAAAAGAGACAATTTCACAATGTCTTTGCTGGTGTCAACATTGATTTGCAATATGTTTTTTTCTCCAACAGCTTAGACGCATACCACATTTTTTTATTAGCCTCTCCCCCCCCTCGAATAAACCCCCACTTAAAAAAATCATAAATTAATTAGCCCCCAGGGGGCCAATTCGAAGATTTACGGTACTTTAAAAAAAGAATTTAGTTTTTTGTTTAAAAAGTAGGAGTGTATTTATTTCAGAGAGAGATCCGGGTTAACAACAACAACCTGTTCCATAAATAATACGGACCTCGAAAAGAAACACAAAAATCTTCAAGTGGTACCAAAGTATGTTTATTTAGTGATTTGATCAACTTATAGATATATATGTATATATATATGGGGACATTTTGTGTTTACATTTGAACATGAAGGTTAGAGTTTGAAAAATATTTATTTCCTACACATATAAATTTTTCATTCAGACAGTATAGAACACCTTTCTAGACAGCATACAACACATGCCTGAATTGTGCATGTGCATGAAAACTGTGCACGTCTAGACTATCAACTGTCTATAACATATCCAATTATCCATGTAAGAATCGGCTCTTAACTTTGGTGATGATGCATGATCCAAGAATTTGTGTTAATGGTCATGTAATGGCACTGCAACTACGAGAGAAGGGTGATAGATGGAGATGTCGCTCTCGTGAGTGTCGATCGGAATTTTTTGTACGAAAAGGTACCTGGTTGGAGGGTTCAAAATTGGCGTATAGAGACATAATTTTATTTATATATTGTTGGTTGAAAGAGTACACCAAAATACAATTTGTATTGACAGAACTTGGCATAGGAAAAAATGCCACCATTGATTTTAATAATTTTCAGCGGGAAGTATGTGCAGCGGATCTTCTTGCAACCAATTTCAATTTTCAATTTCAATTGGTAAACCAAATATGACTGTTGAAGTTGACGAATCATTCTTCTCAACGCGAAAAAATAACCAAGGCCGTGTATTGTTGCCACAACAGTGGGTGTATGGGGGATGGTGTCGGGAAACAAAGGGCAGTTTTATATATACAATTTCAATCATTCAGACAGCAATACGACTAGGAACTACTATAATGTCAGATCTCTGGAGAGCGTATGGTGGAATAGCAGCAATGCAGGTTATGGGGTTTAACCACTTGACAGTTAACCACAGCGTTAATTTTGTCGATCCTAATACTGGTGTTGAGTGTTGAGCGGTCGTGGAGATTCACAAAAGAGCGAAATATACGACGTAACGGAACCCACCGTCACATGTTGGACTCGTATTTGGGGTCATTCAAATAGTACGTTCGCTCAAATTTGCCAATTTTTTACCCCCTCCCCCACCCTTGTTCGTTTTGATTACACCCTCCCCCTGCGAACGTTCGTTTTCACCCAAACCCCCTTCCCCTAAAGGAATTTTCTGGTGTCAGGGAAATACCAACGAAAAAAGCCTTTTGTCGTGGTACATAAAATGTTGAATCAAACGAAACAAATCATCAATCAAAAAAGTTATTTTTCTTCTTCGGCAAATGGAGATTGTAGAATCTCACGATAACTGATATTTCATCGTCATCATGAACGTCCATTTTTTGTTGTCGCCGGCTGAATCTTCTGTTGACACTTCTTCCGCTGGATCGTCTTTGTCTTCACTGGACGAGAGGGCTTCGATGGGACGTTGGTTTCAAGGCCTTCGGACTCGACAGCGCGCCATGTCAATCGAATTCAACCGAAGGAGCGCTCAATATCACATGCTCACCCTACCATCATGTTTTGAAGATTCTAATATTAGCAACAACTTTGGAAATCAGCAAAAGAGATAATAACTACTAATAGCAGAAACCTTAGAATAAAAGAATAAACCCCTTCCAATTAAAACATCCCAGTGTTCTCTTTAAGCATAAACTCTAATTAATTTCCTGTTTGCAAGCTATATAATTGTAACTTGAACTTATATTATTTAAATGATGATGGTCCATAGAACTTTGAGCAAAAATATAAATATATATATTTCACAAAAACAAAATTTTTACTATAAACCACCTGCTTCCTACTCTATTCATAACATAAAAATATTAGTGAAGGCGGTCTCAAGCGCAAGATAGAAAATTTGAATAAATACCAATATTTACTTTCTTCAAACGTACTCTTTTGTGCTTAATTGTAAGGGGGGGGGGGGGGGGGGGGGGTCGAATAAGCAGGGGATGAAAATAAAATGGAGTCGTGATGTTAATCTTTGTGTTTTGATTGAAATAGAAGACTTTGCAGTGTAATTTTCATTGTGTGAATATGAATAGTACCTAATAATTCGAATCTCTTGAGAATGTTGATAAGTTTTGGTAATAATTATTATATATAATTATTTTATGTGAGAGTTGTGTGTTTTGTGGTATCGAAAAATCTTAATCTTAATATGGGGGTTGATAATAAAATAAAGGAGTGGGTCTCACTGTCAATTAAGCACAAAAGAGCACTGTGTAATCTAATTTACTGTGTTTTAAATAAAAAATTGTCCCAATCCAATCTTCAAGCAAACCTGTATTTCATTATATTTACAATCTTATGTATTTATAGGTTTGAAAATATTATGTTAAAAACTTAAAATTATATATATATATATATATACATATATTAGTGTTATTGTATGCATATACTTGAACATCAGTAACTTTTATGAACAAAAATTGTGCATGTCTACAATGTTGTAGCAGGTTCAATGCATCTCCATGAAAAACCATTAATTCGAAGCTAAACAAGTTGTTAGTTAATAATTCTGGAAAGTATTTATTTCCATAGATTTGTTTTCTGGATAATAGCTGTGTTCGTCCTCGGCACCAGCCTGTTGCTGTTCGATCAGTTCTTGAAACTTTATTTGTTCCTCTTGTTTCTTGATAGCTTCTTGTGCATCATTTTGCATTTTTTCGAGCTTTTGTAACGTAACTGATTTTAGTGGTAGAATTTTAGGTTTACATAAAACGGGTATAGTATCTCTATCAGTGTATGCTATTCCTTTCTTTGGCAAAATTTCATCAACCGTTATTTCAGTCGCCATGATGATTTGAAAAACACAAAATTTGTTTACGTTTTTATAGTTAGCAATAAATACCACACCTCAAAAGTACACATTGTCTCTTTTCCGATGTATTAGCAATGACGTCACTTTCGAACAATCTGAGCGTACATTTGAAGAGTTTTATTTACAGACATCAATCGGTTAAGAATTTCTTTATTTTGTAGTTCAATTTTTACTCAGTAATTCGATGTTCATAAAAACTCGCCTCAATAGAAATGTCATGGAGAAATGAATAGAGATATTAAAAGGAGAATAGTAATTTCATTGTATCAGTGATGAGGTTAGTATTTCGTTTTTCAGTTTCATTTATTTCCTCTTTTAGTACTTTTAATTCTATTCATTTGCATTTGAAAACAAATATACCCCTGTAATATTCACTGTAGCTAAGATATGCAATTTGTAGTCGCTTAACTTATAGATAATAGCATAAAACTCTTTGCGATAAATGTTAAGTTCTGGAGTAGGATTTTTGAATTCCTCACCCCAAAATTAGGTCAGGTACCAACTTTCAGAAAATTTGGTGGACAAGTAAATTCATGACGGTTTTAGTTTTGCATGTCAAACTGAATTTTGTGTGGCACTGAAAAACTAATGATGAAAAGGGATTGGGCACTAGTATCTACATCTCAGGAACCGTAGCCAAATCTGAGATGGTTGGTGTCAAAATTAATTTTTTGAGGTGTTTTGATATGGAATGACCCACAGGTGTTCCTTGGTGGAACTAGTCTATATACAAGAATTCAAATAAATCTGAGGACCCATGGTTCAATGGACTGGGTGATTTGATGTGGAATTACTCTTAATACATTGCAGGTCCATATTCAGGATGGATTGGGGATCAACAATATGCTCAAGTACTAGATCAATATGTTAAGACTAATCAGCTATGCCGAAACAAATATAATGGAAATGACATAAATGAACAGTGAAAACGATGTAAAATAAGTGTCTGATCAATTTGTCCAATCAAAATAGTTGTTTTAAAGCAGAAATTTTTATCAAAAACAAGCTGTGTTTTCGTTTTGTTGTAACTGTCTTCTTCTTTCTCTGTTTAATTGCGTTAAATATGTTATAATGGCGCCCTGTTTGCTAAGACTTCACTTTGGACTTTTACGTTCAGTAGATATTCTACAGCACTTTATTTCGATGTACCAGAAGAAAAAAACCCAATAATCTACCACAAGCAATACAACATTTCATTTCTTGGCCTTGAGAAACTCCATCCGTTTGATGTTGGGAAAGCCGGTAGAATTGTTAAGATTCTTACGGAAGGTAATATTTCTATTGTAGTGGGACTGCAAAATCTCTTCAAAATGCTATACTGATTTGATTAGTTTTTTTTTCTTGCATTGTATAATTGTTTCTGTATGGTTGACTACTATCCCTTTATGTCATATTGTTGTGCATCAGTCAAGCAATAAAATCGCGAGCAAACAAATATTGATATATTTTTGAAAAAACATTAATAGACCACAGGTTCAGCATGGCTCATGATCATCTTACAGTCTACCAACTACGATTCTTTCAAATATCTAGTCTTAGAACATTAAGGCAATCAACTTTTAAGTCCTGCAGCCCTGTTGTCATAGCAACTCACTTCTTAATGTTTTTTGCAATCGAAACAATGTGTATTAAACCTTTCTCCATAATATGATTTGATTTCTCACTTACAGAATACTGTCAACTAGAGGAGAAAGATATCATCAATCCAAATGAATCTTCGACAGAAGATTTGCAGGTTGTTCACACAAACGAATACCTTGAGAGTTTGAAGGTGAGATTGTTAATGGTCTATATAGTCTACCTATGAACAGCAAAGTATTAGTTATTCATGTCTCGACTTGTTTTAATAGAAGAAAATTGGCAAAACATAAATCAAATAAATAATTGTTGTGTTACAGTTTATTTTTTTAGTACAATTGTTTTTTCAGATGTTAATCATCTCAGTTTTTAAATAAATCATTTGCTAGGGCCAGCCAGTAGAATCTGTGCCAATAGGTGATGACTTTTTAGAGACAAAGGATGGCTTTTGTTATTTGGGCGACATGATTAGTACAGGAGGAGCCGCAGAACAAAGTTATATAACTCGAATTAGATCTGGGTGGAAAAAGTTTAGAGAACTTTTACCTCTCCTAACTTCTAGAGTGATATTTCTTTGCACGAAAGGCAGGGTGTATGATGCTTGTGCAAGGAGTATTTTTCTATATAGTGGGGAGACATGGGGAGTTAAAACTGTTGAACTAAACAGACTAGAGCGTAATGACATGAGAATGATTAGATGGATGTCAAATGTGATATTGAAGGATAGGAAGCTTTCAAACGAGTTAAGAGAACGCTGTAGACTAGAAAGTGTTAGAAAATCTTTGCAAAGGCGTCGTGGTTTGGTCATGTTGAGAAAAAGGAATGATAATAACTGGGTTAAGAAGTGTAGAGATTTGGTTGTTGATGGTAAGTGTGGCAGAGGCAGGCCACGGACAACATGGAGCCAGGTTGTGAAGAAAGATCTCGTTGAGAAGCGTATTCAGCCTGGGTTGGCCAGGATAGAGTCGGATGGAGGCGTGCCATCAGTAAACCCGTCTAACCCGTGCCAGCATGGAAAATAGACGTTAAATGTATAGAGAGAGGGAGGGAGAGGGAGAGGTATCTCACAAACAAAAAACAAGCACATAATTAATATAATGATAAATATCATGTATATGTTAGTAGATTGGTTTGGGTGTTATGTTAGTTATATGTTAGGTTATATGTTAGTAGATTGGATTTGGGTGGCTAGCTGAAATGCATGTTACTGTAGTCAGTTCTACTTGGACTACGGGAGTCAAGGGTGGTGCACGTGTCATGTAAAGTAAGCAGGGTTATGTGATGCGCAAAATATAGCCTCTCCATCAACCAATGACCGCTGTACGTGGTGAAGAGCCACATCCTTCTCGAGGTGCCCCTGTTCTGGAACAGAATACAGCGGATCTAGGGGAGTAAACCCTAAACAAAAATCCCTCTATTCCTTTATGGGTAGTTGTAGTTCCTTGTGGCGATCATCGAAATATGGATGTTTTGGCAGAGAGAACAACGCAGCTTCGCGAAAGATCATTCTACATGACACCGGGAAGGTGCATTGCTCCAGTTAGCGGAGAACTGTAAAGCATCTATAGTAGTGGCGCCCATAGATGTTATTAGCCATCGAAAGATTCAAATGTCAGTTCCTAAAAATCTAATTTCAAACCGCATCGCCCGTTGCGCGGGTAACCAAGGGGCGCGTCCTGCAAATCTGGCACGGTATGCAGTCGAAAAATCAGCTACCATGCCAAAAACGAATTTACTAAAATGTAAAAGAATGCTAAAGATCTCTACTTTTAACACCAGAACATTATCCAGTGTCTCACAAATAGCAGAACTTGTTGCTGCCGCTATAAACTACAACCAAGACATCATTTGTGTGCAAGAACATCGGCTTTTCCATGCAGATATTCTTCTGAAACATCATGACATAGGTAAAGGATGGCTATTAATAACTTCTTCTGCTGTTAAAAACAGCGTTAATGCAATTATTGGAGGGGTTGGTATACTAATGAACATGAATGCTCAACTTGCGCTTGACAACATTGAGTCTATAACATCACGCATTCTTATTGCCTTGTTCAACGGAAACCCAAAAACCACAGTTGTGTGTTGCTATAGCCCAACAAACATAGCTGACCCAGGTGATGTTGAGCATTTCTACAATGACCTCTCTACTCTTATTTGGCAAGTCCCTCAACATAATGTTACAATGATTGGCGGAGATATCAACGCTAAATTAGGAGAAACTGATGGATTTCAACACTCATTCCATGAAAACACAAACAGAAATGGATTGCTTCTACTAGACTTTTTGAACGAGAACAAAATGAGATGTCTGAACACAAAATTCCAAAAAGGAAAAGGAAAGAAATGGACATTCACATATGCAAACAGTGTAAAAGCTCAGATTGATTTTATACTCATCAATAAGAAGTGGATCAACAGTGTAGTTAATTGTAAACCATTCAACTCCTTCAGTACAGTGAGCTCAGATCACCGCATTGTCACTGCCACAATTCGACTCAGTCTCAGAGCGAACAAACTAAAAAAATCAACAACCCCACGCTATGACTGGTCTGTACTTCGAAATGACAATATTGTGAATCAGTTTAAAATTTTCCTGTCTAACAGATTTAATATTCTCAAGGACAAAAGCACTGACCACTCTGCAAATTCATTGTATAAAAACTTTGAAGAAGCTTGTGCTCTGACAGTAGAGGAAATCATCCCAGCAAGACCAAAAGCCCGTCACCGTATCCCCTGGGAAACTGAAGAAGTAATTGAAAATAGAACAAATCTGAAAAACGCCGTTAAGAGCAAAAACTCAAATCCAACTAGAGAAAACAGATATCTCTACCGTACCACCCAAGCTGCACTCAAAGAATCATATGAAAAAGAACAAATAGCTTTCAGTCAAACCAAGATCGATTGCATTGCTAATGCATTTGTGAATAAGAAAGCCGCGATTGCTTGGAAAACGGTCAGTGAAATCAGTGGCCGAAAAAGTTGCAACAAGGCCAAGCTTAAGGCTGCTGATCAAAACGAAAGACTTTCCATATGGCAAAAGCACTTTGAAGACCTTCTTGGTAAACCTCCTACAGTCACACAGAAACCTACACAGCGAATTATAGAGCAAGAACTCAACATTAAAAAAGGCATATTTACCATTGACGAACTGATTACAGCAAAGAAACAAGTAAAGTATGGAAAAGCTTGCGGTCTTGACAACATCCCTGCTGAGGTCTGGCTAACAGATGGCTTTAATGAAATGTTACTTATGTTCTGCAATCAGGTATATCAACTAGAGCCTATAGATCGATGGAGAGAAGGGTGTATACTCCCTTTTCCCAAAAAAGGTGACCTTGGTAAAACAATGAACTACTGAGGGATAACACTCACCACCATAGCCTCCAAAATTTACAACCTGCTCTTATTAAACCGGATTCGTCCAGAGCTTGACAAAGTCCTCCGCAAAAACCAAAACGGCTTCAGGCAAAACAAGTCAACAGTCGGCCAAATTCTAACGATTCGTCGCATAATCGAGGGTGTCAAAGCCAAGAATCTTAAAGCGGTACTGATATTTGTCGATTTCCCCGAAACCTTCGACTTAATACATCGAGGAAAACTCGAAGAGATCATGCTCGCTTATGGAATTTCACAAGAAATAGTCTCTGCCATCACAATGGCATAAAAAATAGCAAGTTACCGAAAGGTAATATTTTAATATTTTGATAAATTATCACAAGAAAATATTAATAAGGCAAAATCAAACAAATTTGACCATTGAAAACCTAAACACCTTGAAAATTGGTCTCATCAATAATTCAAAGATAATTTATTGTTATCTTTAAATTGGAAAAACAAGAAAATCAAGTTGTGCGAAGTTCCTTGTTAATTATTATTACTAGGTTTCCAAATTGACGCTTCGAAACCGTATTAAAAGATTTTTTATTTTTGATTAGAATTCAATTTTTTTTAAAATTTTCTCTATAGGTACACATTCCGTAAACGCATCATTCCAACCGGTACTTATGCAAGTTGCAAAAGCACAAGAGCATTCAACTATGAATTTATGTTGAAGTCGCCAACAAAATAAATGGATTTTTTATCGTAGCTTTTAAAATGCCCAGAGTTTCATAGAATGAAAAGAAAATATATATTTACATTATCTACAAGGTATATTCACAGTTTTTTTGTTAATTTCTTGCATGATTCCCAAAGCTTTCAAGGAGTAGGCAAAATACGAGATTTCAATAATATTGACATTGTTCCAGCTAAAAAATCTTTTCCATGGTAAATATCACTTTTCAATAGAAACATTTTTTATATTTTCATTGTTTTTAGCGAAACATACGTTAGCACATACACTTTTTTTTTTAATAAGCATGAGGGAAAATTGGCTCAAGCCCCATTTATGCTTAGCATTTTAACAATTTCAGGCTCAATATATGCTTGTGTATATGCTTATATTTTCATTTAAAAAAATTATTTTCCAAATTTTGCTTTTGTTCATTGAATTCATTTGTTCATACTACCTATTTGTTCATAAAACCATCCAGGATGAGTAAATCAAAAGACCACATACAAAAGCTAGAGGAACGATTAGACCTTTGGGATACTGGAAAAATAGACCAATTAATAGAGGAAGGAGATATCATTCAGCGAAAATTACTAACTTCAAAACGTAGAAGTAAAGAAGATACAGCTCGAATATTTTCTGGCCTTATCTTAAAAGGTAAAATCAATGCAGCACTCAAGTTCTTGTCTGAAGAAAGCGATAATGGGATTCTTGAGACGTCAGAGGAAGTAGTCAAAGAATTGAAAATCAAACACCCTACCTCACCGCCCATTCAACCAAATACCTTGCTGAATGGTCCACTACAACCAATAAACAGAAGTTATTTCGATAGTATTGACGAGGATACCATTAGATTGGCAGCGAAGCTAACAAAGGGTGCCGCTGGACCATCTCAGTTTGACGCGGACAATACAGGCGTATACTTTGTAGTAACAATTTTAAAGCGGAAGGCAAAACATTAAGAGAACATATTGCCGTATTTGCTCGGATTGTCGCAACTATACCCATCGATCCCACCTGTTTAGAAGCATACGTTGCTTGCAGACTCATCCCGCTCAACAAAAACCCGGGTATAAGACCCATTGGCATAGGAGAGATACTGAGACGTATTGTTGGGAAGGCCATAGGTTGGGTGCTAAACTCAGAGATACAAGACGCAGCTGGCCCTTTGCAAGCATCAACTGGCCTGAAGGGAGGTTCTGAAGCAGCTATCCATACTATGAAAGACGTTTTTGATACCGATGACACCGATGGTGTTATCCTTGTAGACGCTAGCAACGCATTTAACACGCTCAACCGACAAGTCGCTCTTCACAACATCAGATTTATTTGTCCTCCTCTCTCGATTGTACTTATCAACACTTATCGCATACCCATCTTATAATTGCAGGAGGTCAAGAGTTGTTTTCCCAGGAGGGCACCACCCAAGGTGACAATCTAGCGATGTCATTTTATGGCCTAGGTACGACAGTTCTGCTCAATGTGTTAAGTACTAAAGCATCGAATGTAAAACAGGTGTGGCTTGCTAATGATGCCACTGGAGCTGGTCGATTGTCAAATCTGAAATCATGGTGGGATACGGTTATAACGGAAGGTAAAAAATTTGGGTACCATGTCAATGCCGGAAAATCATGGTTGATAATCAAGGATCCAAATAATCTAGACCGAGCAAAGACATTATTCCAAGGTAGTGATATAAATTTTACCACAGAAGGGAAGCGACATCTTGGTGCGTCGATTGGTAGCAAATCATTTAAAGCTGAATATGTATCGAACAAAGTCAACGAGTGGTGTAAGGAGATTGAAAGACTCTCTGAATTCGCGAAAACTCAGCCACATGCCGCATTTTTGGCCTTTATTCATGGTGAACAACACCGCATGACTTACTTTTTACGAACAATTGAAGGAATGGAGAAATTTATAACACCCCTTGATGACGCAATATTTTCAAAACTTCTTCCATCAATATTTGGTTCTACAATAACAGAACAAGATATGAAACTATTTAGATTACCAATAAAACATGGCGGTTTAGGTATTCCAAATTTTACAGAAAAAGCACCTATCGATTATGGTTACTCGAGATCAGTCACTTCTCCACTTATAGCGATTATGGCATTACAAGGTAACTCTTTACCAGACGCAGAAGAAATGAAATCATTGAAACGCGATATCAATAAAACCAAGGAAGTAATTCTTAAAATGAAAGTTAAAGACGTGGAGAACACACTTACACCCGAAACATTGAGAGTCATTCAACAAACAAAGCGACAAGGGGCTTCCAATTGGCTAAGTGTTCTTCCTCTTGCTGAACACGGTTTCAACCTAAACAAGGGGGAGTTCCGAGATGCACTCTGCCTTCGATTTAATCGAACCATGGACGCACTGCCTTCCCAATGTCCTTGCGGAGAAAAGTTCAACGCAAACAATGCTTTGAATTGCAAGCGAGGAGGATTCGTAATAAGCAGACACAACGAAATTCGAGATTTTGAAGCGAATCTACTTAAAAAAGTGTGCACCGACGTTGAGTTAGAGCCGCCGCTGCAATCAATAACAGGTGAAGAGTTATCAAAAAGCACGATTAAAGGTGACGAAGCAAGGCTGGACATAAGGGCCAGAGGGTTTTGGAGACGTGGCCGAAATGCTTACTTTGACGTTCGGGTCACTAATGCTAGTTGTGATTCTGCTAAAGATGTTGCTATCGAAAACATCCTACGAAAACACAAGCAAGAGAAAAAACGCAACTATAACCAGCGTGTCATGGACATTGAACATGATACCTTTACCCCATTAATTTTCACACTTCTTGGGGGTACCGGTACTGAATGTTCCGCCTATCACGCTTATCTAGCCGAATTAATTGCTGCTAAAACTTCAGAACAATACGTCAAGGTTTTAACTTTCATCAGATGCAAGTTGTCGTTTTTGGTTCTCCGTTCAGCACTATTATGCATCAGGGGAAGCAGAACACTCCGAGCTGACAAATTAACAACTATAAACAGTGACATAAGTTTAAGTCATGACGAAGTTCGACTTTAGTTTCGAAATCAACTCTACGTTTTAACTATTTTATATATTTTATTTTTGTCTATGAATAAAAGTGGTTTTAAAATGTATAAGTTTTACAAATTTTAATATTTATTTATAGTTTTTTATTATATATATATATTTTATCTAGTATACAACATCGCGTGTATATTTTATTGATTCTTAGTTGTGATGGAATAAACTTTATTTGTTCATACTACCTTACCTTTTTTCGCCAGCACTAAATTTGACACTTGTAAAAATTGATAAATCAGTTTGTTTTTTTTTATAAATTTGTGAGACTCAGTACATGCTTAAGGTATGCTTAATTTTTTTGATAATTTTAGCCTCAATATGCTTATAGCCGTTATGCTTATAAAAAAAGGTGTAGCCAAGAAAGCCCATTATGTGGATCAATAAATCCGATTAAGGGATCAATAAAAAACGCTTTGAAAAACATCTATAAAGAATAGAGTGATATCACAGGTAACATAATTAATATTTATTAAATATATTTCTTATAATTCTATAACTTATAATAAATATTTTTTAGACATTTCCCTCCCTAAAAAAACAACTATCTAACGCATAGAAAAGAGTACCTTGCTTGTTGATATTTCGAGTGATATAGTCTATTACTTGTGGAGCACCCCAAGGTTCTATTTTAGGTTCTCTCCTATTCGTAATTTATGATAATGATCTACATAGCGCTTCAAAAAAAACTCAATTGTATTATGTTTGCCGATGATACAAAACTTTTCTTTTCATAAGGAAGTTTGGAAATTGTTTTAGTAACATGAATATTGTGAACTGGATGATTTGATTGCGGATTGAACCAGCCTGGATGATTTGATTGGGGATTGAACCAGCCTGGGTTGGATTTCTGCGCTGAATGCATTACCACTAAGCTGCAGCGCCTTATAATTTTAAAATTTAGTTTGCTTGAAACCGTTTTCTTGGAACGTGTGAAAACATCTCAAGTGCATTTATATAAGTCACGTGGCCGCCTAAAGGCGGAATTGTAGCAGAATACGGTATTGTTGTAAGAACATTCCAAGATAAACCACTTGATTGATTTGTGACTCGAATTCGTGAATTTAAGAAAAAACGTAATTGTTTCGAACATTAATAGAAGTTTAAAAAACAAATTGGATTTATTGGTCATCATTGTTTTCTTTCATCAGACAAGCTATAATGTTGCAAGAATCACAGAGATTCCATTTGTTGCCATGGTGCCTAATTTCTTCCTCCAATCAAAACTACTGACACCATTGCGTTATCAGACTGGTGGAACTGTGTTGGTAATGACCACTTTGATTTCTTTTTAAAAAGTATGTGATATCTATCTTCCCAAGTACACTAGTGACATAATATCCAATAAAACTACCATGATTGTATTTTAAGTAAAACAAACATGTATTTATCGTTTGTATTTCATTGCTTTCAATTGAACGTTAATTTTTTTATGAATGAGTAGCTTAAACTTATAACTTTGATGAATCAAGTGATGAAGATTTGGATGCTGCTTATTTTGTGCTGTAATTCTTTATGTCGTCTACTTCATATTGTTCTTTAGGCTGCAAAGCTTGCAATGGAACGAAATTGGTCCATAAATGTTGGAGGTGGTTTTCATCATTGTTCGAGTGGTAAAGGTGGAGGGTTTTGCGCTTATGCTGATATCACGTTAGCAATCAAGGTGCTTGGAATACTGTATTATTGGTTTTACTCAGTGTTTATTTTCCCCTTAATGAGGCTGATGTTAGGAAGGACATCCAGCTGTAAAAACATCTGCTTAAATAAACTATCAGATGGTTAAACCTACACAATTGAGGGGTGTATCATCTTTTGAAAACGTCCAAGCCTTGTGCACGATGACGATGATGTTTCTGTTTTTAGATTTTGAAGAAGGAATATGAGAAGGTGAAAAAAGTCATGATCGTTGATTTGGATGCTCATCAGGTATTGTCCAGGAGACATTATTTGTGATGTCAAATGTTTTCCGAGAATCAATGTTGTCACTGAAGCATATCCTTAACATATTTTGAGGCTGAAGAAAACTTTTTCTTAAGCCTACTGAGGCTGAGACAAAAAACACCATGCTTATAAAAATGTTGACTTGGATTATCTTCGAAAAAGTTTCGTTAGTTGTTGTTTAAAAAACTAATTTAGTTATATATTAGAACTTGATTTATATTAAAATACATCTTTGTTTGCACTTAATATTCCTATCTTCTTGTAGGGCAATGGCCATGAAAGAGATTTCCTTGGTGATAACAATATTTACATCATGGATGTTTACAATGCTTCGATTTACCCCGGCGACACGTTAGCAAAGGGTGCGTTAGTTTTCTCTGATAGGATTTTTGTTTGAGAAGGTTTCTGTTCTTTATTTTAAGAATTTTAAAAGCAGTGGTTTCAATGCTTAAGTTGGAGTGTTAGGCTTTAGTTGATTCGCTAAAATCTTGACAAGGAATTATTTAGTGATATATATTTGTTGTTATGTTTAGGTGCTATATCTAAAATGGTTGAGTTATCATCTTACACCAAGGATAAAAAATACTTATCGCTTGTTGCAAGGTAATTTATTGAATAGATGTAAAATTGTGGAATCGCGTGGACGGTTATGTGCGTGACTATAATTGCTGTTGAAAGTAAATTATGTTAATTACTAAAATTTCGCTCGTCCGAAAGTTTAAACGTCCGAAATGTAACTTTGCCCAAAAATTAAGCGACCAACATTAACCTTTGCAGGCGACAGCAAACAGGAAAAAGATTTTGGATTTTTCGTATATTTTTGATAAACGTTTGACAACTTCTTACGTGTTATCGTCGGCTTCTGAATTCTGAAGCTTTGAATGAGACAAATGAGAGATCGTGGGAAACGGTGGTTCAAGAGAGTGTAGAACGGGAATTGTGAACGACAGAATGTAAATGTGTGCTGTACATCCAAAATGTTGAAAACACAAACTCTACTTGAGTCGTATCTGTGCGAGTGAATGTGGAGGCAAAGAAACAGAAACAAGAATTTAAATTTTCGGTGATAGTGGTTTGTAATGGCCTCCTACTAATTAAAAGTTGCTCATTTTTGTTGTCTAGAATACTGTCTGTAATAAATATTGGTGGGGGCGAACAGGAAGGTACCATGCAACCAACAAATTATTTTTGATAATACATGCATGCGTCTACTTTATTTTAGATAATGAACAAAAAAATAAAATTTTCGGTTGTGAATGACATGCTGTCGTGTGTGGATTACATTTTACAAAAACAATCAACTTTCTTACTTACGTACTGTCTGAACGCAGTTGTGCAATATGTAGCACGAATATAGAATATTTCGTTTGTACATTTCTTCATAATCATTAATGTCTGAATCTCTTCTTAAGTAAGCGTATTGTCTACTGTGCTAATTACATGAGATTGATAGCTATTTATAGCTGTCTGTCAGACAACAGATGATCTTTAAAAACGTTAAAATTGAGCACGTTTTTTGTTCAGTCATTCCAAAATAGATAAACGAGGTGCACGTAAGAAAATACACACTTTTTTTATAAGCATAGCTTTGATTCGGCCAGGGTCAAGTATTCTTAATTTTTAACTCCAAATCAGGCTGAAATATTCTTAGCATATTCTTATTTATTCTACTTAAAATAGGTTGTATTCTTACTTTTTGTTCCATAAAAATTTCTTAATGAAGTTTTTTCTTCTATACTGCGTATATGTTTTGATCACGTATGTATTTATAGAAGACATTGCACAACTTGCCACAATTTATAAATACATCCCTTATTTTCTTATCTTTGTCTTCTATCAACTTTTGCAAATTCAGTTATATTTCGGCAAAATATTCTCCAACACAGTAGAATTCTCACCCTGGGCATATTCTTAGAATATTCTTCAAAAAATGCTCATTTTCACCCTGCTATTCTTATAAAGCGTATTCTTACAAAAAAGCGTATAGTTGCTTGAAGAGTATAACGTTTACACCATGTTAACCTTGACGTAAAGGTTTGAAAGGCATGTAATAGGGATTGCAGAGGATTTTTCAAATTACAGTTATACTATCATTGTTATTACTGTAGTATAGAATACAAAAATATAAACAAAACGAGGGGTCATTTGTTGAAATTGAACCACGCAATCAAAAGTTAGAGGACTTTAAAGTTCCAAAGAATTGTTATTTTTTTAGAACGAATTTCGTAGAAAATGCCGAAAATCAGTGGTACTGAACGGAAATCCGGGGGTTACAAAAAAACTTAATAAAATGTCAAATGTACATTGTAGGTGCTTCATATTTGGCATGAAGATAATATGGTGTAATATTTCTAAATTTTGGGAAATTTTTTTACCCAAAAATACATGTAATTTACAGAACAGAAAGAGTCAAAATGTATAATTTACTGACCAGAATATTTTTGTTATAGGACTTTAATCAAGAAATATTACGCCTAAAATTTGAACTTAAAGACGATAAAAAGACAATATGGAGAAGGTCTAAAAACATTATAGCCTACCTAAAGCATGTAATTCACTGAGCGAAAAAGAAAAAATAGCAAATTACAGACTAATGTAGGCAAAATAAAAGTGATTTCCAAGTTGGAAGCTTAAATGTTTTGTTAATAATTTTATTGTAAAAGACTAGAGTAAAGATGGAATTTAGAAGTTATGGTTTAATTTAAAAAAAAGTTTGGATGTTAGAAATTTTTCTTATTTTCTTTGTGTTTTTTTGGGGGTTATTTTTTTGTAGACATGCGTAGGAGCTTAGAAACCATCAGAGCGGCAATCTCCTTTCTTTTGTGATTTCAACGAGGTATAAAGTGTAGCACTTTGACAAATACTTTCACCTTAGCTTTTATAATTTTTATGAAGGAGTAAATTTTTATGATTGGTACCAAGCGAAGAAATATATAACATGGCATTAAAACATTAAAATGCAACTTTCTTCTTCTTCCATAATTGAGACAAACTATAGCTGTTTTAATAAAAATAAACATTTTTGCAATTTTATCAAACACCCAAATACCATATTTAAAGAAATTACGCTTTTCTAAAACCGAACCCCCGTCTTGCGCGATCCTTAGATGTAAACACAAATGCGTGCCGACATAGTTATTCTATTCAAGAAGTGATGAGTTAATCTTGCGTAGGGATTGTAGTGCTAACTAACAACATAACAATGGACTTTGACAAGAATCTAAACCTAGTGAATGACGTCAAACGAAAAGAGTATTAAGATCGTAGAAGGACTTTATTTATTTAGTAGACTGTTTTTGTGTTGTTGACCCTTTTCCGATAGGCTTCACTAGCAAAGAAGGTTTTTACAACCTCGCCTTTTCCCGTTCTAAATTATAGGTAGATGTCCGAAGTAAGACAAAAACAACAGAAATTATTTTTTCCAAAATATTTAGCTCTTTATAATTGATGTATACTACTTATTGCAATTAAAATCTATCCAGAAATTATCCAATTCCTCTTTTTCACTGTGTACATACAAGAAAACTGAATTTTGCAAATACATGGTGTACAAAACAATTATTTTTTATTCATGGACGATCATCTCTACCTCTATGTGTATACTCACTTTATGGCATTTTAATGTCTACAACTTTAAATTCATTTTTTGCCAGATGTTTAGAAGATGCTTTGCACGAATTCCCCCCAGACTTCATTTTATACAATGCAGGTTTTTATTTTTTGTTGTTATTTATTTTGTTAAATCATACTTATTATCTCACTAGATTCATTAATTAAATTTTCTCATTTTGTGTGTTCTAAGGTACAGACATTTTAGCGGGCGATCCATTGGGCTTGCTTAGCATCTCTGCTGAGGTAGGTGACACGTGTCTTACTAATTAAATATATTTATTATATTTATTTACGTAGGTTTGCAATCTTTATGTTATTTACTAGACGTACATAGTTTTCTGTCAGGGGGTAATAAAAAGAGATGAGATTGTGTTCGAAGCTGCTCGCAAAAGAAACATTCCAATCGCCATGGTGATGTCAGGGGGTTATCAGGTGTGTACTTCTCTTTTAAATTGAGCGCTACGCAGCGGTAGTGTTAGTTAAAGGCGCCATAAATGTATACGAGGAATCAAATAATTTCATAGTCTCTCCTGTTTAATTAATAGTATTCGTTTATTATATTTCGCGATATTTCTTTACAGACTCGTTATAGTTACAACCAGTGTGTGAATATTTATGTTTTATATATTATCCATGACTCAGAAACTTCCCGTAATCTGTACACATGTTTATTTTGCTTCAATCCTACCCCTGATATGACTTCAGCGCGAAACCGCTCGAGTGATTGCCGACTCAATACGCAACTTAAAGCAGAAGGGGGTTATCGGATTCACTGCTGAGAAGCGTTGAAAGCGAGGATTGTGATTGGCGGATATTGTGATTGACGTCATCTCACGAATACAAGTAACAATGTAAAGGAAATCAGAAATGTTCCGGTTGAATATATATATATATATATATACGTTTATTCGAATGAATGAAGCGCACATCTATGAAACTGTGTCGGCTTTTTCAGGTTTTAAATAATTTAAACGGCGTCAACTTAAATCTGAATTCTTTTTGAAATGCGGCGTTTGTATGCTTGTTTCCCTTTCCTTCCCGAGAAAAATTAATATTGTTTTTTTTTAGTTTTTCACATTTGTAAATTAATTGTAAAGTGAACTGGACAATAAAGAATTAATTCGAAATGAGTTTGACGGTTTATTGACGTCACGAAAAGGTTGTTTGTGTCCATCTCACGGTTTGAAGGAATTTACATCTTTTATTGATGGTTCCATCGCGTGACGGATTAATGTGTGATTAATTAGAGACGAGAATCCATAGAAAACCTATTTTTTTAACTTTCCATTCTGTTCGCCATTACACTTTAAGGTGGCATTTTCATAAGACAGCAATAAATGACATGGTTCACTTCTCTATGATTCTTTTTATAATGAACTTTCTACTCTTGTGTGCAATAGAAATTTCTTGGAAATTCTAATCATGCTCATATACAATATAATAACAAAAACAAATCGCAGAGCGGTTTGATCTAAACAAACACTAACGTTGGTCTTGGGCAGTTGGGATTGTGACAAACATGTTTGACGCCAATGAATGGTATGAGGGATTGACTTTCCCCTTTAAACGAAGTCAATTTTTCAATATTTGTGCCCTCCACCGCCACGTGGATAACGCTCTCGTTGACATCTTCAATTACCACAAAGGTGAGAGATGTTCTTTGGAACGTAGATTGTTTTCTGTGATGGTGTCGATGATGGTGCTTGTGATGTTGCCGCACGGTCGACGTGTTGTTAATCACTTTGAGCTCGTTCAGATCGAACTTGCAGAAGTACTCTTCGCACAGATCCGGTATGTGAGTCGAACTCTGGCAGTAGCCGAACTTTAACTTGATTTTGGGACAGGCGATGGTGACGCGTACTTTCCACGCGCGAGCCAGCGCGCCCACATTCGAGTAGAGTTTTGACGAGCGGTGGAATTCTGTTTTCTCGAGTAAGGCGGTTTTATCGCCGTTCTTGATTAACAACTCGGGGGTGTTTTCCTGCACTTTGAACTTTAAATCATGTTTTTCGAACACGCAACATTTGTAGGGCGATCCTTTCAGATGGGCGCCGTTGACTTGGATGTTTATTTCATAGCAACCTGGTTCCGACACCTCGTAGAAAACATCGTACATTCCGTTGCAATTGTTCTGTATAATGCACTTGCACTGTTCCTTGTCTTTGCGCATGCTCACGTGAACCTTGTCTTGCTCAACCCAGCTTAACTCGCCATGTTTGTTACATGTTTTCAAAGC
The DNA here is from genome assembly GCA_963930725.1 of Candelabrum cocksii. Lineage (NCBI taxonomy): Eukaryota > Metazoa > Cnidaria > Hydrozoa > Anthoathecata > Candelabridae > Candelabrum > Candelabrum cocksii. Next base: position 18,840,859 of record OZ005664.1, read on the forward strand.
GAAATGAGTAGTCTCGTTGCAAATCGCGTACTTAAGTCCGATGCCACCGGCATGCGAGTTTTGGTGGCACGCTCTCTTTTCATCGATATCACCGCATTCATCAATCGCACTAAAAATGTAGTCGTTACTGAAAAAGCGCAGGCGGTTCCCTTTGCAGTCGATATCATTCAGCAGTTTATCGTTTTTTATGTCGTCCAACCTCTGTACCAGATCCCTTTTGCGTTTTTCCAATGCGCAGATAACGCTGTCGAAAAATGTGTTAATATCGTCTTCAAGCATGCTCACATTTGCATCGAGCGCGCTGCGGTTTGCTTCCACTTCTATCGAGGTTAACTGCGTATCTCTGTGAAATGGGTGTGAAAAATAAAAAACATAAAATTTTACTTGGATGGAGGAAGAAAAATATTTAAGTTGAGCCATGTGGCATTCTTAAAAATCGAGAGTATTCTATCGTATAGCATAAGAAAACATTAATTACCTGGCACTCATGCTTTCATCACCCGAGCTATCAAGCCCACTATCGCTGCTATTTCTCTTGTTGTCCCGCCCAACACACGACGGTTTCGTTGCCAACCCCAATCGATGTGTTTTTTCTTCTCTCTGCGTAGACTGCATCACTTTGTTTTTTCTAATTCTTTTTTAACTAAGATAGAAAAATAGTATCGGTCTATTACATAAAATATTTATTTATAATAAAATATCAGAATCGATAAAATGAACTTTTCTTAATTTATTTTACGTCATTGAGAGCTTCGATAAATCGCCTTGCATGTGTTTTCCCATGCACCAAGCCTAAAGTCAGTAAACAAACCCAAGCCAAATAAACAACAGAGTCCAATTACGAAACACATGTCTATAAACCGTTTCTAAAAGTCAACGACTTCAACTGAGAATTGACACATTTTAAAGGTATATTTGTTTCATAGAACAACTGCTAGCTAATCGTTTTTTAAACTTAACTTTTTCATTATTTATGACTGTATTCACGTTTTAACGTGGCGAACTTGTGCACGTTTTTTCTACAAAAGAAAATCCCGGCTAACAATGTGTTCGTGTTAACAGATCACCAATGCGTGTTTAACAATAGCACAACTGGCTGAATTTATGTTCAGGTAAAGGAGTAAATTAAAAATTGTTCTTTTAATGGATGGTATAAAACTGTGAACATTACTCAATTTACACGTTTTTTATAAGAATCATGCAATTTGAATCGAGACTGTGACTGTTTTTAATAAATTTCTTATGGGAAGAAATGGAAGTAGCTAGAAAAGGGAGATGGCGAAGGAAATATCTTCGATATGGCCTGTAACGTTTATTGACAGTTTATTGACGTTTATTGACAGTTCATCGACAAAATTATGTATTTTTAGTTTATACGCTGGTTATGACAGAGAATGTTTTCTTTTTGCAAAACTCAGTCTGTCATGTTTCTTTTAAAAAGCTGAGCCTCATATTTCTTAAATTCGTGTTTCTAAAGCAACGCCTACATTATATCCGTAGATTTTGTTTGCAAATAACAACCAAGAAACTTTAAAAAATAAAATCGTACCACTTCCAAGAATGTTTTGTTTTTATGTTAAAAACGGCTGTAAAGTGTGCAGCAGAGCATGTAAAAAAATCGGGGAAACGTTCGGACAACTCCCGCTTAAACGCAACGGCGTGACCTTTTGCATGTACTGCACGATTTACGAGGAAAATGTGCCAATATAATCCTTCGATTATGCGCAGGTTTTTTTTTAATAGAGAACATGCTAAGATTACGTGTCTCCAAGTTACCGGTAGTACAAGGGCTCTCTATTCATTTCAGTCTACCAACAATCAACCAGCTACTTACCGCAAGTAATCGGCAAAAGCATTGTTTATTTTAGTTTTTGGCTTGAGTTCCCTCAAAACACCGGTACAATTTTAAAAAACACCAAGACAATAAACAACAAGATCTCAAAAGTAAATATTTTTGTTTCAGAGTTTACCTCAATGAACGCAAAAGTAACACAAACTATTTCATTTAAAAACAATATTTGATCTATACGAGTAAACATGATTAAATGATACGGATTATGTATGTTAGTACATTAGCATGTTGCTCAATAGTTGCCAAGCAACGGTAATATCATTTTGCCGCTATGATCGATTTATGCATTAAATACTCGAGGTTTTCTTACCGGGCATGTAAAATTTCCCGTGCGCGAGTTTCAGGTTTGGCATCTTTCCAGAAATCATGTACGCCTCTTTGAATCTAAGTCGCAGTTTTGTTAAAGATATTTTTTACGAACCTGGTTGTCTTTTACATATCACAATGAAAATACATAGCGCAGGTGCCTTAACTTTAACGCAAACAAACGAATCATAATCATCCGATTGGAATCTTGGGTTTAATTTAATATGGATTATAAACCGATTTTTTACAAGATTTTCGCTTGGGTCGAAAATGATTTTTCCAATGTTATGTCATAACAGCCTCACATTGATTTTATCAAAATGATAATTTCAATGTTGTGGAAAAACCACACCGGTTTTATTCTATTCGGGACACACAAATCCATGTTTACATAGATTTATGATTCTGCAAAATGTACAAAATTTCTTGCTATTCTAATTTTTAATATTGTTTCTCAGTCAAAAAATAATTTGTAGAAATGAACTAAGCTTCCAGTTGTGCCAAATTTATCTGGCCAAAGCGATCGTCCCAACGAAACAGATTCTGGCGGAATGTTAAAACTGCTTGTCTATTTTCCTGTCAACGTCATACCACCAGAGATTAAACATTTATACAAATATGACTTTTCCGGCGACAGTCAATTTCGCCTGACTTAATCTAACTTAAAAACCTGCCAATGTGATAAATGAAGCGTATAAATGTATTACCTTTAAATGACATCATTCGACATTTTTTGCAATACGTTCTCATTGGGCAATTAATTTAAAACTGTGCCAAGTTGTTATCATTTGTTTTTTTAAAAGTTTAAATGCGATTCGTGTTTTTAATAATTTAATTCTACCTTTATAAGAGAGTAGCAAATATGTTCCGGTGACGTCACCGCGGTTCTCTTTAATGATCAACTGAAAATTATTTCATTTCTTATAAAGCAAGTTTTTGCCATCCGTCTTTTTGTTCCAGGTCATTCCTGCCTGCTGCTGGTGACGTCACCCCTAAAGAAGCCCTTTTCCGTTGTAGACATATGCTTTAAATTATTAACACATGTTTGAAGAGCATCGCCTTCAGTCAAAATGAAATTTTATGCAGTTTATTTTGTATTATGTGTAAAAGCAATTAAATGCTTTATAGAATTTGAACAATACAGAAAAGAGCTATTGCGAAAGAACGTTTTTAAATTTATGCTCTAGCAAAGCAAATGCAGGGTGTTTGGATGTTAGGTAGATTTTCTCGCAACTTCCCACTGAATTTGAAGTTAGAATGTGTTTTAGAAACGCACTTTTTAAACCAAAACCAATATATTTTTCAGCAAAAATATGTCCCTCAAAAACCTTAAGTCCAATAATAAAAGTACCAACTGAGTTAATCAACACGTATTTATGGTAGAAGCAAGCTACAACAAAAAACAACGCCCTGTATCGTCTTAGATACTGCAATACAACATTTTTTTGGATAACTAAGATAAACCAGTATAGCATTCTTCTAATACTATTTCATTTCGTCTACGTAATGTCTAATAGTCTTTGTAATATATGAAGATGTTCGCATTTCAGTAAAAACAAACTGGTTGGATAGATTCAGAACGGAAAATACTCAGAAATCATCTTCCATTTAAATGTTGACAACTTTTTAAAGATGGTTTAAGATATATCACTCTATATTATCTATATTGTTGTTTTTTTGTTCTTGAGTATTTGTCTTATATAAAATACAAAAGCATGGTAAATTCTTATTGAATATTTAATTAATCCGGGTGATCTCCTACGGGAAAATCTCGAAAAGGTTTAATTCAATTATGATTCGAATTTAATTTGATTCGGACTGGAAAGCCACAAATATTCTCCATGTTTGTTAAATATATGGTTGGACGTCCCTACAACCAAAAGAAATAATTACTTACTGAGGTTTTTAAAATTATTTTCGCTTTTGTTTTGACGAACTACTTTACTGTGCATGGAATACATAGAATTGATTGGCAATTCATTGCATCTGAACAACTAAAAATATTTATATAAGATGAGATGTGACTCATGGAACTTTGAACTGAAATATAAGTTCAAAGTAACTTAACTCAACATATTTCATATTTTATTTATAATTACACTTTATGTTCGAACCAACATAATAAACCGGTTTTACAAGATGTTTTTGTGAACACTACTCGGGCGCTTTGTTCCTTCATGTTTCTTACGTTTAGAGGTGTTTAAATCTCATGCGCATTAAAATGGTTTTCTTTACAGGCCATGCTTGCAATTCAATCTTAAATACAATATTTTCAGACTGTTTTCAATGGAAGTCTGGAGAGTATATGGGAGTCTGGAATCTGGGAGTCTGGAGAGTATATGGGAGTCTGGAGAGTATATGGGAGTCTGGAGAGTATATGGGAGTCTGGAGTTTGGGAGTCTTGAGTATATTCAAATAATAATCTTGATTTTAATTATGTACAGCTGTCGACCGCGGTGAAGCAAGTTGTCAATAAAACTCGTCGAGCATGTTCCTTGAAAACATTACTTCTAGCACAAAGTTAAGTTGAAACTTCCTTAACATTCTTCATTTATCTTTTCATTGTCGAATTCCAAATATTATTTCTGACACGAAAGTTGTTTAATCTCAAGAAGAAAACGTATTTTTCAATTCCGACAAAATCTTCCGGGATAGTTAATAATTATATAAGTTGAAACATATAAATATGACATGAAATCATAACAAATTGAAATCAGATTTCAAATCGCCACTACTAGACGAGATTTTTTAATTTTAATTACGATTATAAGACAATAGATCTTTTATTTAAAACAATAGAGAAATAAGAAGAATCCCAGCTTCAAACCGCACTTTAATGTTCCTTTTATATAAAAAGCGTTTAATGCAAATGGATAACTAATGGTTTTAAGGTATGATTCGAATAAAAAGTATTTTTATATCCGAAACCTTCACTTAACCTCAACTGAACAATTGCAGTTCTTTGTATAATCCCACAGACGTAATAATAACTGGGATATACGAAGGTTATTTTCAATTTTCAGATATGTGTTCAACTCACCAGTGCCGTGTGCCTTTTTGAATTCTAATCACATGCTTTTCTACCCATTTTATACGTGACTAATTCAAACCCGGACTCCTTACAATCGAATATCGTGTTACGATTACCGCTCTACAAAGGAAAGGTTGGAGCTTTTCATGATTCGAAGGCGCTGCACGCATCACGAACATACGCACGCCTTTGATTAGTAGTTTATTTTGGAACCAGTGTGACTTAAATACTGCAGAATGTTTTAAAGCAGGTGGAATTAAACCTTTCACGAAACATGCTGTTCGGTAAAATACAATAACATTTCGAGGAATATGACGTTAACTTGAACAAGAGTATTTGCAGTATTCTTTTCTTGCTGTATTAAAATAACTCCATGAGAATCCCAGGAAATACGTGAAATGTTTCAGTAAATCAAATCTTGGGAGTTTTAAAAAACTGTTGAAAATAGTTAATAACAATAGCGAAATATTTATGTATATAAACATATATTAACAAGAAAAATATGAGTGGGTTTTAAAACTAACCTGACCTCGACAACTCACAGAATGTTAATTATTACAACATACTATTCCTTTTGTAAGCGGAGTTCATCCGAACAAAAGAACTCTCCCCCCGCATTCAAGTCCACAAATAAAAAAACAAATGACCAACAATTCTTAAGAAAACAAACTTAAAGAAAACAATATACAATACAGTCCAATATTTTATTATGTGACTTGATCATCACAATGGTTATAAATTATAAAATTTTGCGGTCTAAAAACAGCAACTATTAAACATTCATTATTGGCCAAAAGAAGTTGGCCAGCATGAGCCGGTGCTTGTTTGATGTGTCGGAAATAGTTGTCGGGTTGTTTGATGAATGAACGAACTCAGAAATAGTTCAACATGCGAACAATGACAAGGATTTGTTTGTGCAAAGGTCATTCATTATATTTTGTTTCACAGCCAATTTAGCCTCAGTTTTGACAAGCACAATTGCCTAAAATAGCTATACAACGATAGCCTTTAAGCGTTATTTGCTTGAAGGAACTAGAGCTTTCAGTGAAAAACGTTTTAACTTCTTTATTCAAAAATGAATGTATTTCAATTAATAAATATTTCGTATTACTTTGGGAAACTGCCTCATAACTGTGGCCGCACAAACCAGGAATAACTATATGTTTTCTCTGGCGTTCAATGATGTTAAATAGGAAAGCAATTAGAAAGAATTCCAATATGAAACGTACAGTGGCCAGTCTTTCGTTATTAACCCTTGAATATACAAAGAAATAAGATGTATATAAGGAAATCCTACCATGAAATTGGAAGTACATAGACCCATTTAAAATATCAAACGTATCTTTCACTACTTTTATTTTTCCCAATTTGTTCATCTCGAAATTTGTTGATAACTACGTCACGCGTTCACTTTAAAAGAAAACCGAAGTTGAATTTGATTGGCGGAGAAAAACTTTCACAAAGCTAAAAACTTGCGCATACAGCACTTTTGATGGGAGCAGCGATGTTAGAATCTGTTTAATAGTACGAGCTAAAATATATTTTATAAATGAAGACGAGTAAACAAGTTCACGCAAAACAAAACAAGAAAATTCTTATGAGTTTCTTTGAAATAGAGTCCGAAGCTATTTTTCTTATATTTCTTATTTTTCTTATATTACACAAAAAGTATTATTCTTCATTCCATTGAAATATTTCATAATTCCTGTAAAAAAAACGCACCTTGACTTTTAAGATTTAGGTACCTTGAACGAACTGTAGATGTTTCATGTGCGCACGCGTAGGAACCTTTTATGAATAACACGCATCATTAATAAACTGACTGAGTAAGTTCTACATTATTTCTGTCGTCTTGAAGACATGCAAGTTTTGTGTGTTTGTAGTTTAGGTATAGATCTTGTGATGAGAGAGCGATGATGATGCAATAAGAATATTAGCATTATACTTTACCTAACCCTCGAAAGAACACGATTTTAATATTTAATCGTTCAAACAATATATCAAAACCTTATAAAGGAAAATAATCCTAAAGCCCCTAATGAAGCGCTGATATGAAAGCCTTGAGAACTGCAAGGAAAACACCACATTTGAAGAGTTTTTCAAAGGTGCTTTTGTTTCTAAAAACATAATGAAAAACGTTTTTGTGTTTATTTGTTCTGTGTTGTATTAATCACACATCTGCCGGTTTGTTTCGTGAGATTTTTTTGCGTGGATTATACGCTATTCGATAGCATCAAAACGCGCCACACACGTTAATGCTTTTAGATGTGTTTATTAAAAGTCTTGGTTCGACACGCGATAGAAAAAATTGTAAACCGCTGTTTCAAAACAGATCGAATGTTGTGCACCTAAATTCCAGAAATTTTTGTTTCCTTTTTCATTCTCACTTCCTTTATTTTTGGAGCTTCCTTTTAAATGCTTTTTTAACATGTTTTTAATTTTCACACGCCGAGATATTTTTGTACATCTTTTGAAAAGGTTTTCGTAAAATTGACAGATGCCAAAAATACTGAATTAAATAAAGGTCATGCAAAGATGCTGAAAGTGTCAAAAATGGTGCGATTTTCAATTTTAAAAGACGTCGTGCATGCATAAAATGGATGACGCATGAAGGACAGTGGCCCTTCAAACCTTATTCTACGAAAGTTGGTTTTGTAAATTATATTGTTTTAGTCAGGTGGCTAAACGACATTTTTCAATGTTACCGTTACCAGAGGCGGATAAAAGCACCAAATTTTGTACAAAGAAACTTCAAAACCTACTGATTAATATTAGAAGGGGAGCCGCCATAAAAAATTACGCAAAAAAAGATGGCTGCCAAAATATATACATTTGTATGGGATAATGTTATATATTATGGTCAAGGGTAGAGCAACATAAGTGGTGGAAGGGAGGACCTCTCCCCTCTCACTAATTTTGTAGTGCATTCTCAAGTTTGCATGTCAGCTGAGCTCTCCTTTTCATAAAAATTATGAAAAATGTACGTCAAAGACAAATTTGGTGACAACCACCTACCGTTCATTGTAGTACTCTCTGGTCTCTATCTCTAATAGACGTCCCCCTTCCCGCTAATTAATTTTGGAAAAAATATCCACCCCCCGGACATTCTTATTCGGTCCCCCCGCTTATTAATTTTGACAAAAATATCCAGCCATGACATTTGTTATGTATTGTTTCTTCCACGATAGAGATTTTTACAAATAAGATGATTCGAATATGTGAAGTCGTTGCATTGTAGTTTCGCAAGGAAAGATGTTTAAGATTTGATCAACAAAAACAAAATAAGTAATGTATAAAACAACACGTATAAGTGAGAGTACTTACTAGGGAGGAATTTGAATCAGCTGAACTTTATTCTTTTTTTTCTTTTTTTAGCTTTATATATACACTAAATAATGAACATTAAAACGATTATTTGTTATCGTTATAAACTGAACTGTTAAATAACAACTGAACTAAACAAAATGAAAAATGCATGTTTACCAGCGTGATATCGATATATTTTAACATTTTTTATATAAAACTGGTTCTAAGAAGCCTCTAATAAAAAAGATTGTTCACTTATCACTTATCGCCAACAGCTGAAGCCTGGACTTTCAATGAGTACACGGTTTTTTTTTATTAGCAACTGCTTTATAAGCAACAGTACTCGAGTTCAGCAAAAAACTAAGCAACTCCACTACTGAGCTTTTATTACATTAAGCAACTGCTGAAAAATATTTATACTAATCATAGCCACTTTCTTCAATAGCAATAACTTTGCCTTGTATGTGTGTATTTTAACTACATATGCGTATACACCAAGTGAGGACATTGCATTGTTATTTTCTTTATTTCGAATGTCTGTCTTGTTGATTGACGTTTTCTCACCTATGAATCGAATTTTGTTTGTAACCTATTTCGAAAAATAAGCAACCAGTTAAGCAACTTGAGTACCAATTTCGGCATAAAATTTAAGCAACATGAGTTCTACCCCAAATCCTAAGTTGCTTATAAAAAAAAATCGTGATGCAGTTAAGATATTTATCGCCTAGCTGAGCAAGTAATTGGAGCATGCAACAAGAATTGATATTGTGTGGGACACATAAATCCAAACGCCGTTAAATACATTGTAACAACCCCACCGTAATTACGAATGTGTATATCTAAGTTCTACCACTTTCACAATCCTTGCACTAGCACTAAAACATAAAACAACACGAAAACTTCACTAAGAAGAAAAATAAGCGCAGCACGTCATAACAAGATTCGACCCATTTACGATTTAACTCCTGTTTCTAAACTCAACGCGTAGTTCAACAAACATAACCAGATGTTAGGTTGCAAAAGATCATTAACGGTCCAAGAGTTTTTAACAATAAAGGTCTCCTGACGGGCGAGTGTACCTTATTACACAAAATAAACACTGCGTGGTTATTAACACGAATGAAATTTTTTCGCGTTAATAAAAACCCCCTTAAATTATTTCTGTATCGCATTAATTTACCCTCCGTTAATTTCTCTATATATATATATATTTATATTTTATCCATGGAACTCGCTCACAACAAACTAATATTATTGATTTAAACCCATTTACTTAGGTAAATCTAGATCGTTTTATTCGAAAATATAATTCATTTGGTGAGAATTATAAATGTTAATTTTTTGTCTACAATTTTTGTAAACTTGAATATGAACCTTCGCGTTAATTTGTTCACACTAAAAACGCGCGGAGGTCTTGATTCGCGCTCATTACCACACACTGGAAACTTTACTTCGAAAGTCCGCGTTTATTTGTGACCGCTTAAATTTGGGGCGCGCTAAATACATACTCGTGTTTATTTCGTTTACTTTAATATAATAAGTTAATAAATTAATGTAATTAAAGGTATTTAAAAACGAAATAAATGTGTAATTTAAGACTTTTTATCTTGAAAATAATTTTCAGTTGCTTATAATGTGAAAATTATTTCCAAACACACAAGAAGAGAAAAAACAATATGTGTATTGTTTTTGTTAGTTTCCATTTTGTCCATCGCCCTTTGTGTTGGAATCGACCCAAAATCACCAGACAAAATCTTCAATTATTCATCACCCACAAACAAACCAAACACAATGTTAAGAAGTTGAAGAACACATCATGCTCAACGTCAACGATCTGGTTGAGAGGCCAAGCCACACTTTACTGTCATTGTGGACGTTGCCTCAAGATTCGCAGCCGTTAATGCAAGTGAAAACGGAAAATTAGACCGTTTCTGCCGAATACCTGTTCTCCCTTGCGTGCGCAGAGTTAGGTTTACACAATCGAAGTCGGCGGTTTTTCGCGCTGTTTCAAGGCATGGCGTACCCGATAAAAAAGTACGAACATTGCGACCTGATTTCTCTTCCTTGCAGCACCAAAACGTCCTTGCAAAAATGGAGTTTTGATATCGTGAGTGAAACGCGTTGGATATCTACTGACGCTGCTGCATTTCGACTGCTGTCGCTCCAAGTGAAACACGAAATTGACCTGGGCAGGTTGAAAGTTGCCGAAAATGATTTAAGAGCTTTAGAGGCAATAGAGGAGGACGATTTTGTTTCCCATAAACAACATGTTGACGTAGCTAGGAAGATCAACGGGTATAACTCTATCATTTTCCAAAACGTGAAGATTGCGACAAAAGTGAAATTGGTGAATACTATCTTGAAAGAAGGACTTGTTTTAGACATCCTTTGTTATCCTGACCGCATGATTCTTAACTCCGGTAAATATTATTTATTCAAAACCTTCAAATCTCTGCATGAAATCTTCAATAATTTATTAATAAACAAAACTCTTTATTATTGTATTAAATCAAAAAAAAATAAATAATAAATATTGAAAAATAAATAATAAATATTGCTCTTTAGCAAAGAGAGTAGCTTCTCTCAAGCTAGAAAATGCAAAATTATGGCACCATCTGAAAGCAAAGTATAATATCTCAATGATACAGACCTTTAAATAGCACGAGCTATCCTGAACCCTCTCCACCACCTTTTTGTGAAAATTTAGCGATATGTTCGCAATTCATTAGTATGAAATGTAAATGTAAATAATGTAAAGGCAAAATGGTGGGGGGATGGGGCGGGGGCTTGGCCCCCTGGTGTCGACGGCCTTGATTATGGAATTCATGTAACTATATCTATCTAGTCTATATATTTTCTCAAAATTCATACCCATAATGGAAATGAAAATGTCTACTACCCATAATTCTGTATTTGAATTTAAAAAGGAACCCCTAAAAAATAGCACACCCTCGCTACCATATCATTGTTAAAATACCCCCGAGAGTATACACGTTTTTTTTTATATAAGAAACCTAAGCAATGGGCTGAGCCTTGAGTTTCTTAACATTTGGTCATTTTGAGGCTCAAAAGTTTCTTATTTTATTTGTGCTGACCCTCAAAAATTGCTTAAATTTTACCTTTAGATTAATTTAATTTTTTCGAATGTTGTGTTGATTGTTTTAAACACGTTACGCAATGTAAACAAAAAAATTTTCGTCCAAATTTTCTCAGGACCAAATTTTTCGTTGTTAATGTATACATATACTAAGAATAATTGAGGCTGAACTGTTGCATAAGAAAATATTTTTCATTGTTGACAACAGTTTCTTAACTATAGAAATGTTTCACCTACCTAAGTTTCTTAGGAGTTTCTTCATTTTTGCCAAACCTGAGCCTACTGTTTCTTATAGACTGGTTTCTTATAAAAAAAAACGTGTATACAATTTTCCAGCACAGTATCTAGATGTTGCAGAAACAACGTCTCGAAATCTTTTTACTTAAGTTATTTTTTCTAATGTAAATAATTATGAATGGTAGGTGTCTTATCAATACACCACATTTAAAAATGGAATATTTCAAAGCGTATACGTAGATAACATCGTCTTTGTTAAATAGCACCGATCAAAGGTCAACAGCTCTTATGACCCCAATACTCTAGTTGCCCTTGATTGTTGTCAGAAATGTTTTCAAAAATGTTAAAATATTTTCGCCAGTAAGTACAGTTTTTCTTTTATTTCAGAATCAATAAGTATCACAATACCTTGGCGAAAAGTAAGACGCTTCACTGAATACTGTGGGAAACATGCAATTGGTTTTGAAGTTTTCCTAAAAGATAACCAAGCGTTTACTTGGCTTGACGTAAGTACGATACAATGGCCGCTGCTCTTGGATGTAACTGGTGAACTACTGAGTAAGTTATCGCATCAACCTGATGTCACTAAAAAACAGCCTACAGAAACGGATCTTGTTAGCAGTGTTAAGGAGCTTTTTAAAAAGAAATGCCAGTCCAGAAGTGTGCAACATTTTGATGATATCACTGCGGATAGTGACGATAATAGTGATACTGATGATGAAGATTATTCCGAAGAAATTTTGTAAGAAGAGATGGGATCAAATAGAAATTCTAATAGAACTTATTATACTTGACTTTATTCTTCAAGATTTGCAGAGAATTCTCCCTGTATTATCGTGGGTTGATTTGTAATTCTAGATGACTTAATTTCAATAAATCCACATGATTTAAATATTTGATTTGAATATTTCTACATTTTACCATTAGATACTTTTTAGCTCGACACTTTTTCATAAATTCCTTTTTCATCTAAATTACCCATTTCGTGACAAGCAAAAGAGTTGATCTGTTGTGAATGGAACAGATCGAAATAGATGCTTTATTAATTATTTTAAAATTATTACCATATTATTGTCGGGACCAAATAACTGTTTCTTTAAATAAGGATTGAAACCTTCTTTGTAGTAACTACTGGTGACTTCTTTTAGAAAGTACAAATACAAATTTTCTATTTTTTACCCCTTTCCAATGAAAAAATTCCGTCCAACAGATTTTACAAAATAACTACTAAGAAATTCAACCTTTAAAATACTTTTTCTTACATCAAATCAAATATGGTCAGACCATAGAATATGTTTACCTATCAAAGATACAATTAAATATGGCAGTACTCAATATGGTACCATTTTTCAACAAATTTAAGTTATTCCTTTACTCTCTGCACAGCTGTCCTGACGAAAAAATAAACTTATTTTTAGCCTCTTAGTCAACATAACTAAAAACAGCTCACCGGATGGAGATAATGCTTGCGATTTTCTCTTTAATCCACAAACTTAACCTAAGTAGGTAGAGCTTTTTAAAGAGATATTAATATTTATTGAATTTGGAGTTTAAGTACGAACAGCTATAATTAGAGTTGTTAGAAGGAAGGTATTGGGAAATTTATTAGGGATTAAGAGTTATCTTAACTTATCATTTAGTTTTCAACAAGGTTTAGCTCGCAATTTAACACACTTTCTTAAAACTTGGTACCTCCCATGTCTTTTTCGGTAGTCCTCGCTTTCTTGGTTTATTTTTCCTAAACTCAAATACCTTTTTCAAAATGACCACCATCCCTCGTCAAAACATGTTCATACCATCTCCAAAGTAGTAGAACCCGTCACCGTTTTCACTTTGTTTCATAACTCCTTTCTAGGCCTGAGAAAGGCATCTAGGCATTTCCTTTCTACCACCACACTTAGTTCTACACATCTGTTACCCCCATCTATCTAACACATCTTGGCAGAGGTCTATCTCCACAGAAATATTTGTACCTCAACCATAAATCTTGAGGGGCCAACATTACGTTTATTGTCTCTTTCCGACTAACTCTCTCAACGGTCCTTTCCCAAAATCTGTTTTCATCACTTGATTTCCTTCATTCATAATTCTCTTTGTGTTTCTAGGCCCTTCATTTGTCTTCAGGAAGAAGCATATGAAAGAGATTGCCAAATATCTTCGAGCATATATCGGTTTGAAGACGGAAATTAAGATACATTTACATTAAGTCTAGAAACTATTAAAATAATACCTTTAGTGTTGGATTAATGTTGGATTAATTTTTGCGATTCGATGGTAAAAAAATTTTTGTTTTGCGGTATTTATTTTCGCGAATTGAGTCCTGGAAGAAAATTTTGCGATATTTATTTTTGCGAATTGTGTCTACAGCAGAAATTTTACGGGATGTATTTTTGCAAATCTAATATTAAAGAAACATTTTCAAACGTATTTTATGAAAATGAAAGGTTTTCAGGAGAAACAAGTCAGTCAAATTTTGCAAATCACTATTTTTGAAAAATTTTGTTGTATTTATTTTTGAAAGTCACTATTCTTGAAAAATTTTACGGGATATATTTTTGCGATTTTAGGCCAAAATCTCACAAATAAGTATCGCAAAAATTAATCCAGCACGATTTAATCCAGTATTAATTAATACACTAAAGGTATAGTTTAAATAAATTTTATTGTATTCATATTAATGACTAATTGATTCGATGAAAACCCATGAACATTTTTAAGAGCATTATTATATTTGCGCATACAACCCATGTCACAGCTACATCTATATTACAATTGACATCTTCCATAGTTTTAGCGACTGATATCCGTAATTGTTTTCATTAGATTGGAGAGTAATTGTTTTCAGTGGATTAGAGAGTAATTGTTTTCAGTGGATTAGAGAGTAATTGTTTTCAGTGGATTAGAGAGTAATTGTTTTCATTAGATTTGGGAGTAATTGTTTTCAGTGGATTAGAGAGTAATTGTTTTCAGTGGATTGGAGAGTAATTGTTTTCAGTGGATTGGAGAGTAATTGTTTTCAGTGGATTAGAGAGTAATTGTTTTCAGTGGATTGGAGAGTAATTGTTTTCAGTGGATTAGAGAGTAATTGTTTTCAGTGGATTGGAGAGTAATTGATCTAAGTATTTTGTCAAAATTAACCAGTATTATATAAAGAAAGTAAAAATGATAGGAATGATAAGAATGATAGGACAGAAGAATTAAGAGGCGCAATAAAGATAATAACAGTAGTAGTAGGGTGGTCGAAGCACAAAACCTAATCGAGTGATCAGTCATTTTCCTTATCATGGAGCATTGAGTAATAATATTGATTCATGAAAGGTATCACAATTTTGTAGCTGTATCTCTTCAAAAGCAATATAATTATGATAGTTGGTGGAATATTAGTTAACAATTCCATGCAATAAAAACGTTCATTCTCTACTGAAACATCTTCGTTATAAGATTCAAAAAAAAAAAAAAAATTATTAGATGCGTAATATTATTGTGATATATGCAAAATAATTTCAAAAAAGAACTAGTCTTAACAAAAAATAGATTATTCTGAGTTACGCCTACCACTTTTATTCTTAATAGAATTGTTGTTATATCAACAATTTATAAACGTTCCTATCAGCCTGTCTTTACAACAACAACACGTCTTCGCACGTCCTTTTTATAAAAAATTAGAATAGATTTGAGTGAAATGAAATGATGTCATAAATGAAACATAAAGCCCATTGGTAGAATTTTATTACGATTCGCGACTAAAGATTTTCTTGAAACAAAATCATTGGCCTGCTAAAGGAAAGTTGTTTCATCGTCTTGTTTAGATGCATACCACATAAAATGCGTCTAATGTGTTGTTTCAACCGCCAAAAGGTAAACAGCGCGCAACAACTTGAAAAATTAATAGATCTAAAATTGATTCAAGAATACGCCAAGAATTTCGATAAATAGGCCTCTAGTTATTAAGAATATTATTACACCATATTAGGTTTGTTGTTTTGTACTGATTTCAATATATAGAGAGAGATTTCTGCATCTGAAACACCTATAGCTATTCGATGATTGTACAAATACAAAGGGATCAGTATGCACTAAATCGAATTGAAGGCTTCCACAATAGATTTAATGCAAAAACGATCAATAGCCCATGACATCATAACGTGTAGTTATTATTTTAAAAAGCCTTTCTAATCAAAAGGTTCGTGCAAAAAACTAACGGTGATCGTTTAATATTTTAAAGCCCCTTTAAAGGCTGTGTTTTTCTAACGAAATCCAACAATAAAAAGTATTCCAGCGTAAGCACTGGGTGTTGTTAGAAGGGATGTTAAGCTCGCACGATATTGTTTTAAAGCCGAGCAAAAAATACATTGATCTTTGGTGTCTTCCTGCGTCCTCATCTCCGATCATACGCGTGAAAGATGATGATTGTAAAGTACCCGTAGACAGACTCTTCAAGATTGGCTGCAGAGCTCTCGGTTTAGCAGAAACCAGCATAGCATTTTTTGCATTGTTTAAAGGCATAGCTTACCCCACAAAGAAGTACGGTATTAACGAATTCATAATACTTCCCTGTAAGACCCGCACCTCCATTCAAAAATGGTGCTTCGATGTGATAGTGGAAACCAGGCGTATCAAAACAGACCCGGTCGCTTATCGTCTATTAGCCATGCAAGTGAAAGCGGACATAGAGTTCAAGAAACTACACGTTACTGAGAAAGACAAAGAAGAACTTGAACTCCACCAGAACGATGAGTTTCGTACGTATAAACAATACGTAGATGTTGCTAGAAAGATAAAAGGCTACGATTCTATGACTTTCAAAAATGTCCAGGTAGTAAAAACAACGAAATTGATTAGCGCAACTCTTGAACAAGGAAGTAAAGTTGAACTACAGTGCAATCTTAAACGTTTCAAGTTGATGACAGGTAATTCTACATTCGTGTCGTTTAATACGAGAAGAAAGACATGAGTAACTGGTAATAATAGAATAGGTTTTGCTGCAGTAAATAAAAGCAATGTCGTATATTGATTAAACGTTTTGTGCTGTAATGGCATATAGCTACAAATTTTCTTTTACAGGAAATCATTAATCACGGTATCCGATGCAATTTGTATAATGTAGCTCAATCTTTTTGAGATCTCAAAAATTTTGATAAAATTCTAAGTAAAACTTTCGTTGCAAAATTCGTTTTAGATTACATAAAAACAACGATTCGAAATCCATGCATTGTTTGCATTCTTCTCTTTTTTTAAGAGAAAATCGATCTAACGATTCCGTGGCGTAAAATACGGCGTTTGAATGACGTCAAAGAAACAAAATCGATTGCATTGGAAATATACCTGGCTGAAACCCAAACCTTTGTATGGGTGGAGGTGAGGACAATCCAAGGTTGTCTACTCTTACAGGCCATCAGTGAAATATTGGAACACTATCGCAAGAGAGTCGAAAAACCGGAGTTCAAGCAGCCGAAATGGGTTTACGAAGCCTCCAATGCGTCTTTAATGAATCTTATCAAGCAAGAATTTACCGGTAAAAAAAGCGAAAATCGCCCCAAACTAATGCATTTTGATGAACTGGATTCTATGGAAAGTGACGAGGAATATGAACATGTGGGCAACTCGACAAAGAACTCAAAGAAAAACAGTTTAAAGTACACGGAGATAAACAGAGAGGTGATTACTTGATTTTAGCTCTTGATTTCAAAAACGACGTGTATAATATATCGGAGGAGGGAAGTTTCAAATTAAGAATTAGTAGTTAATAAAGCTGTGAAATAATATAGAACAAATAAGTTTCACTCAAGAAAATGAAGGAGATGAATTCACAATATTTTTTATATATCAAACATGGTATCACGGTATATCAACAACTTTTTAATAAGAAGGGAGTCTACCTTGACGGAATTTTTAGGGGATCGTAAAAAGGGGCACAGATTTACATTTGAAATTGAAAAAGTGGCATTAATTTTGTCATCAAATTTTTGAGGATTCGTGATGTGAGTGGAAGATGCCAGCAACTAGTAATCGCATTTTTTGTACTAACCAACCAAGATTACGATATTCAGCCAATTTATTTGTCTTAAACATATATGAAAGAGACATTCAAAAACACATAGTAATTTCCTGAATTTTCTTAATCATTAAGCACCTTGAAATTATAAGAAATGTCATCATCATCATCATACCGAAAGCTTAGATTATCTTGCTGTCTGTGTCCCAGCAGCTGGGGTAGACAGCAGTCGGCAAGCACGTCGCCATTTTTCTCGGTCGAGCGGGCTTATCCGGGTAAGGTTGCAATCGCGAAGATCACCGTCAATGCAGCTTTGCCAAGATTTGATTGGTCGTCCGTCTTCCAGGGAGTGGAAGGTCAATCACCGCTTTGATATACCGAGATGAACGCTGTACATGTCCATATCAGCGAAGGCGGCGCAAACGAAGCTCACTTAAAATGTCAGCGACACCATGTTTGGTCAATAGCTTTGCAGATGAAACGGAGTCACTAGGTTTTGTACCACAGATCCACCGAATCATGGCACGATCGTTTCTTTGGAGACACTGGAGGACAGTTACTGTAGGAGAAATGTACGTCAAGAACATCTTGACTGGATATTTTTGCATTTAATGGGAACCATTCAACATCCCTTTGCTATTCTTTAGACAAAATATTAACATAAAAATCATCAAGAGAAACATTACATTTTATAATGAAAGCTTTTAATGGTTTTCGATTTTAATTTTTTCCAACGGATTTTCGGACAGACGGATAAATGAACGGCTTCTTGTGGGCTTTTTTGATCCCGACAAGATGATTGCTTTACATTATTTCATGTATTGATACATCGTCGACTTTGGCGTCGTGAGCCATAACACCTCTTTAAAGTTGAGCTACCACCCTTTCAGCATACATCATCAGCCTTGATACTTTCCAGAAAGGAATGATTTTACACTCTTATTTACAGAGATATCAACTGGCTGATACAGATATATATGGTTTATTTCGCACATGTAATACCAGACAGTTATGAGCACTCAGTATGTTACTGGCAACAGAAGTTGTTTGACGTTTGAATACATCAAAAATTAACAGTGATTTTGCTGATATAAAGCAGAATGAAAACAGTTGTAAAATTACCCAATTCAACGTCTCGTGAGTCATGCATGCATTCGAGCTGGAAAGTCACCATAACGAGACCGGACAAAATTGCGCAAGTAACAGTTGGGCACATTCCAAGAGAGATGTCCCGATATGTATACTATATTTACATGAAGGTGGACCCGTCAGCGGTGCAGTATGCGCATATCCGATGTAGAACGTTTAAAAGCTATCCTGAGAAGAATGACAAAAGGAGGATTGACATAATGACGTAGAATCAGACGATTGGAAATTCGAAGTAGAGTCTGATGAAAGAAGAGGGAAAGAAAGAAAAACATAATAAGACGGATAAAGATGATATATTAGATGTTATTTTACTTGATTAGAAATCCTAAAACGATTTTGTGTTTTTTGTTTGCAGCCTATGATTGGCTTTATACTCGGCCCTTATTGACAGTAGTCCAAATTTGGCTCTGGGGTAATTAAGGCTGGCGTAAAAAGGGTCGACAAGGTATTCTGATATCTTTTTAAACCACGCCTATCCCACATTTTTTTTAGCAAAGCATGTCTAAATATTTTGAGAACGCGATGAGCGAGGGGTTGAGATGGTCGTATGACGACAACAAACAGTAGGTTAATGTCATTTCCTAAGTGACCCTTGAGGTTCTAAGTGTTTGTTTTATCTTTACCTATAATTTTATGTAAAAAATTTTTATCATTCGTTATTGATAATTTGAAAAGGAAAACTACCCCGGAAACGATAAAAGCGATAAAAATGAATTTTTGTCAATTTTACAGTTTGGAATTTTAAGACTCGCTGATGTTAGAAAAATTGATTTGATTCTTTGAATGTTTTAGTGCCTTTAGCACGGAGAACAGCGCCATGTCGAATTATCTCACAAACGCCGCCTGTGTGATATTGTTCAATGGAAACGCAAAGTCTGTCGACGGTATTGTATTGTAGTTGGCGGAATGCATTGATTTCATTGATGGTTTGTTACTGCCCCTTTTTGTTGTTTCAGCTGCAATTATAAACTTCTTCGAAGAAAAACGGCTTCTGGCTCAGACGAAACAGTCCGCAGGAAGTAGCTATGAACGTCTTGAAGTATCATAAACGGAAACAGAGTAAAAGCAAAGTGGACTCTGTATGAAAAATCAACGAATTAAACGTTCGAAGGCCGCCACGCAAAAGCCAAAAGCATTTAATTTCTTCAACGACTTTTGTATAATATAATATAAGGGTAACATATTTGCAAAGGTTATAAAATATAATTGGAATATTTAACAATGCTGCATTATCAAATATATATGATGAGCGAACAGTATCGTAACTTTGTTAAAAAAGGTTTGGCGAGAATGGTATCTTGAAGAAGGTCAATGGAAGTATGCTTATGTAATAATGCCAAGAAGTTGTTTTTTGTTTTGTTGTATTATCTGTTCCAGTGTAGGGGTCGATAACACATTAAAACACCAATTAAATTACATACTCAGGACGTCGGTGAAAGATGTGTATCTTTTAGAGGTCATTCAATTGAAACACATGTTATATTATAAGTCATCACTGGCCAATATTTTGAAATGGAACCTCTTTACGTGCCACAATGTTACGTTGAATAAAATGAACCCTGCTTCAACAGAAAAAAATTAACCATTTTTATAGCGAAAATATGAATGCAATTATCTCCGCAAACTGTTCCGTGAATATTCTGGAAAATACCTAATTTGCTTGTTTTCATAGTTCGCTGCAATGATGCAGTTTGTTAAGAAAGTCTAAAATCAAAATTATTTTTTATTTTTTTCATTAATTACCGTTTTATGGTAATTGATTAAACAAATGATTTTTCTTGTGAAATGCATAAACTCAGTTGAGGGTATGCGTCAGGCATTTTTTTTATCGGGACTGTGTCCAATCTAGGAAAATCACTTGTGCGACATATAAAAAACTTGCGAAGTAAAAAAGTGATTAAAGAAATAAAACCAAATTAATCTATATGTTTACTGTATTTTTAAATTGTTTGAAAATGGCCCCAAATTTTGAAAGCACTTTATTCTTCTTTAGACAACAATAAAATATGGGGTAGAACATCTGTCTTTTATTTTAAATTATAGAAAGTTCAGACATTTGATGTTGTTTTTAATGGTCATTTTTGACTCGATTTGTAAAAAAACACTATGTTTTCCTGAATGTAATCGAGGCTACCGCAATTTTATTGGCTATTATTGGCGGATAGATCAGAGGAAATTCTATGAATTTTTTGGCTTTTCTCGTCAAAGAACAGCGTTGCGCCCGGTTATGGCGCGGTGGAAAAGTTTCCAGACACAAAGTGAAGTTTATCTTCGAGTATGAACCTTCTTAGTGTCACCAGGTATTATTTCCTTTTTTAAAAGTTTTATATCCTTCAACTTCAACAACGAGGTTTCTAGATGTCAGAGCGTCGCCCTAAGTTTGTTTGTGTCTGGAATTACACTCAACTTGATACTGCGATTTTATTCACCTATTTGATTATTATAAACTTTAAAGTAAGTTGTTTACTGACTATATCGTTTCTTTGTGCTTAATAAGTTGTTACCTTGTGAATTGGATGAATGGTTTATAATAGTCTTTAGTCTGAAATGTGTAGATCTCTCAATGTAGAGTCTTTTGTTGACAAAACTACTGAAAGAACTGTAGACTGGATTCAATCATAAATTCACTTAGAATTGCTAACTTTTTTTCTGGAACCTTTTTGTTGTTTTATTGTTGTAAGCACGGAAACACAAAGTATATAATATCTATTTATTATTGGTATACTGGTGCAAATTATTGTTGCTTTCGAAATTGCGGTAAAAAATGTGTAGTCTTGATATAATCTATATATATAATATACCAAACAACAATTAATTCCATTAATCACAATTCCATTATTTTATTGTTATGTTATATTTATAATTGTTTAATTATTTGGAGTTGTCTGGATATATATTACTATTTCGAAACTTGTATTCCTCACACTCATTTGACTGAGCTGAGAACTTCTCAGAACTACTCTTATGTCTACTTTACATTTGCGAGTTTCTCTTAAACCTTAAATATGTCCAAGTTAGATATCTTGTACTTTCAGAATCAATTTCAAAAATTAAAAATATTTGTTGTGCCCATGTAATGTCAAGACCAGAACAAAGACCAAATTCTTTAAAAAAGAGAGTAATAGATAGTTATAGATCTGGTCTGTTAAATTCCAGTCAGCGTAACGTTTAAAAGTGTGTCAATTTAAGAATCACAGCAATAGGTGGAAAGTTCAAATTTTTGCAAAAGGTGTATTTTGATAAAAAATATTTCACATATATATATATATCAAAAATATATATCAAGAAGACCGTAATTGCCCCGTGATTTCACGTATTCACACTTAATTCCTTTAGATCATTTTACTCTTATTTTTATTTCAAGAGTTTGCTGTTAAAGTTGAAATCAAAAAGTACACCAGAACAATTTTGTAATCTGTAACTGAACTAGAAACTGTTTAGATAACTATCAAGAAGTAGTCTAATGTCTAATTGTGGAGTTCGCCTAATAGATTGTCCCATAATCTGTTGTTTTTGAATATTTTTTTGTTGAATATTGACCAAGTAGTTTATCTGGTTGATTCACTAATCTATTATCATTAATTAAAATTTACAGCAATATATACAAGAATACTTCTTCATGCTATATTTTTATTTGATTATTGCTTAGCAGTCCTGTAGTTTTACAATTAGGTCACACAACAAAAATTTAAACCATTAACCTTTGGATCGGCAATGGTGTTGACTAATGGTTGTCTGACGTAGTATGACTCATTTTGTGGTGTAGACGACTTGTACCAAATACCAACAAATATGTGTGTATTTTTTTAAGAAAATTCTGTGTTTTTGTATCTATTTACAGTATTTAGATATTATTTCTTGATATCTTGATTGTTCTTGGGTGACTGACAAAAATCTAAGTCTACACCACTGATCAGTTCAATGCAAAGCCAAGTGCTCGTCAAATAAGGTTAGGTAGTTTGAAATAAAATAAAATGCGCCGCATAGTTCCAAAAATGACTTCCAACAATTGTTACAGTTGCAGTGGAACTGCTATTCTTATTGCAATACATTTCAACATTATTTGGTGGGTTTCAGTGGGTGGCTTTATACTAGACAGTGGTGTATTTTGTTAGTTTTTTGCCACTCGTCCTGTCGGACAGTTCATAACATGTTTATTAAGTTTTTCACTCGTCCGCAAAAGATATTGACTGTCCAACGCGACAAAATATTATTAACAATTTTTCGAAGTTTTTACGCGATATTCAGTTATTCCATTCGCCATTTTATGGGGTTTTAAAAAATCGATTTTTATTTATAACTACTCTATATCTCTTATTATCCTTTCGGTAACTTCTTTCACTGAATCTTTTTATTGAAGATGGCCTATTTATGGCCTAAACATGATCATGCACAGATTCAGAACAATGGATTGCATAAGAAATAGTCTTAAAATACTTTAATAGTTGCATGTTGCAATAAAAAAATATTGAATAAAAATATTTAATGACATTATGACAGTTAACACATTCATTGGCATCAAAATCATTGCGTTGTATTTCTTCCTTGTTTCATTCTTTGACAGTAAAAAAATATAAAAGGTTAAAAATCCTTATGATGTCATCCCAAGGGTTGGCGCCCCAATGAAATTATCCCATCTGTCAAGAGAACAAATAGTAACCTAAGTAAGTTTAAGTTGTTTGTTCCCACGCCACTCTGCGCACAGACACACAAGGACAAAAAATAAAATATGCAGCTTTATATGCAGTAAGTAATAAACAAATTTCGACTTTATGGGGTTGTTTTTAATAATTTTCAATCAGTTATTATGATGAAGTACTAATGTCCAATTCTTGTTGCGATCGCCGTTTCATATATCGTTGGCAACAGTCTATTCGCAACTTTACTTTTTCACCGTATTTAAATAGTCGGGGGAAAAATGCACATTTATTATTTGAAAAATTACTGACTGCCCGTCGGACAGTTGGGATGTTACAGAATCAATTTTGCAGTCGTCAGCAAAAAAGATTGCTTGTCCCGTACTTTTGGGCGACCGCAAATATACACCACTGCTAGATGTGTCACCCACTGCTTTGATCGGTAAATAAAATATGAAAATCATGATTTCCAAAAATAATACTAACAATGTTTTGGATAAAACCTACTTCTTATCTGGTTTACTATTTCATTTGAAAACACATTTGTTACAAACATTGACATTTCAAACCAGATGTGTTGCACCTGAAAATTATTGATTTTTTGTTTAAAGCTACGAAGAACGCTGTGAGTAAACTTTGTACTTTGCTCCAAATTGTTATTAATTAATATGGTAATACAAAAACAAATTTAGGTTTTTGCCAACTGAACTAATGATATTATTATTTTTTTCTTAACTGACTTTTACAGAGTTGCTATGGAAGGGTCATTTCATTTAATCTGATTTTTCGTGGTGATGGACATTTCTTGTTTCGTTTCAACGATTTGTTATAGATAAATGTAAATACCACACATTTTCGATCTATTGGTTAAAAAAAGGGAAGAAACAAGTTAAGTTCAGCTAAAGTTGTTTAAAAGAACATTTCAGTTACGGCCATTATGGAAAACAAATGATATTGTGTTGCGAACCAAGAATATTAAAATGAATCAGAGGTGCGATTATGCTAATTATCTGTTCCCCTTGAATCGATATGTGCATGTTACAATTAATATGATAAAGAGCGCATGGGCTTGAAAGTGGCATGCAAATCAATTATGCTATTGTTGATTGCTTGCAGGCTATGAATAGGTTAATTCAGTGTATTAATTCTACAAAAGGGTGCTTTGAATTGTTCTGCATGCTGCAATTATATTGTCTAGACAAGCGATTTGACTATGTGCTTAGCAGTGGTAATGAAATCAGTGGTGGTTCTGTATAGGTCTTTTGATTTATGCGTTAATCCGGATGCATTGACTTTCTGACTGTCGGGGATTGTTCAGTGTGAAAGCGAGATTTCATTAAGTA
Organism: Candelabrum cocksii; assembly: GCA_963930725.1. Classification (NCBI taxonomy): domain Eukaryota; kingdom Metazoa; phylum Cnidaria; class Hydrozoa; order Anthoathecata; family Candelabridae; genus Candelabrum; species Candelabrum cocksii. The sequence continues at coordinate 18,865,812 of OZ005664.1, forward strand.
AGTTAAAAAGAAGCATTTGTCCGCATTTGTTTGTTTCTTTGGCACTCAGGGATTTCAGAAAATTTCGTTTCCTGTCCTGTTTTATCGGACGCATTAGATTAACACCGAAATGGTTGTGTGCAATAAACTAACACACAATGCTTTGATGAGAATCAACGTTGAAAGAATACTTGTTTGGTTTAAAAGATGTTGAATATTTTTTTACTGGTTGTTGCTTTATAAATAATAATATTTTGTTTCTTCTTATATTGTTGAAAGTGTTGTTTTTTTATTTTGGGGAATCATTTAATATAATTTTTAATAGTAATTTTTTATATTTAATAATTTGACATAATTTAATAAATGCCAATTCAAAGGAAATCATCTAGGAAAATGTTTTATACAGGTCAGATTGGAATGTTTGTGTAACGTTGATGATATTTGGTTGATTGGTATGTGGCCCTCTTTTGTACTGTGTCATAAATCAATATGTGTTTTTTGAGAAGAACTGTCAATATAACATGCCAAGAAGTGATTATTTTTAAAGTTAATTGGAATGTCATGGTTTTTCGTTCATTTAAAATGACGCAAACAACATATGATTTTCTTTATTGTGAACTGATAATGGTACTGTAATAAGAATCACTGGCATCGTCTTTGAAATAAATTTCTTTTCTTTTTCCTTTGGTGTTTTTTTTTTTTTTAGATTTTCTAACTTAACGGCCATAAAGTTGCATCAAAGTACTTTTTTTAGTTTGTGTTGTTTTGGAAACTGCTTTGTCTTTTTGATTCTAGCGAATAAAATACAGTTCCAGGAAAGTGCTTGCTGTTTTCAAGCCTGACTTTGTTGTTTTTACACTATCGCCACGAGATTAGTAATGTTTATTCCAGTGGAAATGAAAATAAAACGAAAAAGCTCTTGCTGAATTCATTCCCTTTATATGTTTAAATCTCTCAACTTAACTGTTTTTCGTTTTTTTAATTTATAAAGTTTTCTTTAATTTCGTACACTGTTTTGTTTTGTTATTATTGTTAACGTTTATTCAATTTTTTTTATGTTTCCAAATTATCACTGACATTTACACACACAACATACAAGACACATATATACATACTTTTTAAATCATATCAGAATAAATTTTTCTTTTGTTTTAGTGAAGAATGGAGAATCTGCGTCCCCATGGGAACCGCAAGCGCTATTGTTGTTTTTATTGCAACACATATTTCTACCAAGTAGATGCATGGCAACGACACAACCGGAAGCACACTGGTGTGGAGATTGAGTGTGATGACTGTGGTGATATGTTCTCTGATCATTACGAGTTGAAGACTCATCAAAGAGTATGCGAGGCGTTCCATATTTACTCAGAAGATATGCACATGTCCATAGAAGAAGAAAACAAAAAACTGAACAGTTCAACTGAGCATAACGACATTCATGAAACACCGGATAGTACTTCAAAACAAGAATTGAACAATAACGAGTCTAAAAAGACGAACTGCCAGCAAATAATGATGGATAGGATGCTTGAAAGTAAAGATGATGATTGTAAGGAGCTTGATCATTTGATCGGGGAAGACACCAGTCACATTGATGATGCTGATAACGAATCTTTGATTGGCATTGATCGCACTGCTGAGCAAAATAGAGATATTGCTGACCAAGTTGGAGTTGATTCAACAATAATTATAAAAGTGGATGACACAAACATTGATTCGGATACTGGTGTTTTAAACAGACAAAAAAATGTGGCGCACTTAGACTTGCCTTCTTACGATTTGAACCGCATGTCACCATCGGGATCAAACGCCGACTCTCACTCTGTAAACATGGAGAACAGTGAAACTTGCAAGAAATATCAACCCTACTTCTGCAAAAACTGTGGCGCGCGGTTCACTCGAAAAGACTCGGTGACAAGACATTTGAAAAAAGGAACTTGCAGCGGTAAATCAGCTATCGTTTGTAATGTCTGTGGCAAAGTATTCATGGAGGTTCTTGGTCTTCAAGAACACTGTAAATTAGAGCACAAAAACGTGATGTTTGGGCCGAACGTTTTGCATCAGTCAGTGCGCCCGAGAGGCGAAAATGAGCGAAACTTTCCTAGTGCAGCTTATCAGCAACATTTCGAATCGCATGTTAAGCCCGTCAGTCAACCGCACATAATGCACGATCAACCCTACCGTCCAGTTGTGCCAGCTATACAATCTGTTTTTCACGGTGGTCCCTCTTATCAGATGAAAGGTGGTTACTTAAGTCAAAGGAACAATTTCCACGAACAACGATTGCAGATGCACCCGATCGACTCGCAGAATATGGAGGCGTCGAGCAGAATCACAAACGAACAGAAAAAATACAATCACGAACTGCCAAGAAAAAGGGAATACCAGTACCGCGGCGAGATAAGGTCTTACGAAGATAAATTGAGTAGAAAGTTTGCTAAAGTGGACGATTGTCGTCACCAGGAATACCATCAATCACCCTCGTTCACATCAACACCAAGCAAGAACATTAACTTAAGCGAATACACGAACAATGCTATGAGCAAGCAATATTACGATCAGCGCTTCGTGAAAAGCGATGCTCTAAGCTTTGTGGGGAGTGAAGAACCGCGACGTTTGCACCAGTGCAAGATATGCAGCCTTGAATTTCCGAGGTTTGACTATCTGTTAACGCACTTGCGTAAACATAAAGAGAAGTCCGACGTTGAAAATAAAGGAGACATTGACGATTTTAAAACTGGTTCAGAGTATGCCACGTCGAAAGATAGTTCCAGGAATAGCGAAGCTCCTTCTGATGACCATGACAATCAACTGAAATCGAGATTAATATTGAATTCTAGGGAGAAAACTCTAATGCTGAATCAGGGGGGCACTCTGGAACCCATGCCTATTGTTCTCCCGCAAACCAACACGAGTATACTATCTCAGCACAGCCGAGAAAACTTCCATCAAAATATGCTCATCAATCAACAAGCGCGCATTGCCTCCAAAGAGACTGTTGTAGAGGCTATTACTCCCGGAATAGATGGAAAGTTCCGGCCGTTCATTTGCGAGAACTGCGGTCAGCGTTTTACGCGGAAAGATTCTTTAGTGCGTCACGAGCGCAAACAAACGTGTTACGAGGAGATGGTGGATTTGAAATGTCAAGAATGCGACAAAAGTTTTCGTTATCACAAATGTCTGAACCAACATCAGGAGTTGGTTCACGGTATAAAGAAGATGAATAACAGCGACGATGAGTACTCAGAGTCGGAGAAATCAGAGGAGGACGAGAAAAAGAAAGTGCGCCTTGATTCTCAATCCACACCTATTGGAATGATGGAGTTGAATGCGTACACTAAGGTCGGTTCGCAACGCCGTTCGCTTCCCAACCCTCCATCGCAGGTGTACTCGCAGCAACCGTATGATGACCTCCGGTATGGCACCATATCAGGCGATCGCATCAAATCGGTGAAATCAAACGAAGGAACCGAATACAGCACGTTTGGATTCAGCATGCTTCCACGACCCTTCCAATGCGAGTATTGTGGCGACAGGTTCGCCCACCGGCATTCGCTGAAGCGGCACGTCAGACGGCACTTGGGCATCGGCATACCGTGTCACGATTGCGGCAAACTTTACCGCGACCAGTCGGAATGGCGGCGTCACCAGCGTAGCATCCACAATCGTCACTACGAGAAGTGCGACGTGCCAAATCGCATCAGTTTTCGCGACGGTCTGGCGCAAGGTCTCATCGGAGTGGTGCCGCACGCTGATTACGAATCACGTGATCTGGATGAGAGCGAAAGTAGCGATGACGAGATGTCGACAAAAGAGAGGTTCGACGAGAAGCAAAATAATGACGTGATCGAGAAGAATTTCAAAGCTGAAGAGATGGAGAGGGACGGGAAACTGAAAGCTCTCGACTTCCATTCGAACAAAGGTGGCGATAAAGACAGTCGCAAGAGTGTTCTGGACAGTTACTTGTTCACTAGTGAACCCGTGGAAACGAATAATAACATCGTCACAGAACTCAAAGTTGAGGCTTCAACTTAAAAGTAGGTTTCGTTCATTTTCAATTCACTCATCGCGGTTGCAATATAATAATCTATGGAAACTAATAAGTTGCTGCTCAACGCGAGAAACCATTTTCAACCGTGTCAGCAATTCACGACACGAACGCACTCTTTAATCTCCTTTAGCTGTTAATTGTTCTGCGATTTCAAATGTGCTATCTCTCTGACGCAATGCACATTCCAAAATGTCAACGACTATAATTACAGACATTTTTTCCTTAAATTAGATTGCATAGTTCAAAAATGATTTCCTGCTTTTCAAGTAATTGCCGCTTGCTTCTTCCAGACACGAACCTCGTTGCATTCACTCGTGGACACGAACCTCGTTGCATTCACTCGTGGACACGAACCTCGTTGCATTTACTCGTGCGTACGTTTTCCTACTCCGCCTTTAAGCTGCATATTTTATTACGTTTAATTATTTAATTCCATGCGTATCAGTATATATAAATGTAAGAAATCCCGCGCTTAAAAAGCGCCCTCATGTGTTACTTGTTGTTGTTGTTGTTGTTGTTGTTATGGCATTCAGCGAGACTTTGTGTGCTATGAGTTTTTATGTAGACCTTTAATGGACGCTCCTAGGTTATAATGTAATTCGTGCTGGGTTTTTTGTTATGCATTTTTCTATTGATATACTATATATTGTAGACAGTACAAAATCATGTCCGCTCAGTTTTTTGTTTTTTACGGGGGCCCGTCCGAATTCACAAGCTCGTTACGGGGGCCCGTCCGAATTCACACGCTCGTAAAAAATGTATACCTCGTTCACCAATTTGTTTTTTTATGTCGATCAAATTTTACTATTTTTAAAATTGTTTTTATCCATCAAGAGCTGTGAGTTCAATGTTCTTTTTTATTTTGACAAATGAAAGATCTATTTATTATTGTGTTTATTTTTGTCCTTTCTTTTTCAAAAAAAAATAATATGTCAGTTGGTTTTCTATGTTAGTTTTTCGAGAATTTTATTCACGTCGGGTAATTTTGTGCTTGCGAACGGAAGGGACTGTACGGAGCGCAGTTTTTGTAATATATACATCTGTAAATACGAGTATTGTTGGAATAATCGAGTATTGTTGGAATAATTAAGGCTAAAAATGTAAATTATTCTACAGAGTAGTAAGATCTTTTAGAAAGAATCAACCAGCATGGCGTTTTTTCTTCTTTATATGTTTCCACGGTTCCACTCATAATTTCGCGGCCTAAATTCAGATTTGCTTATCTGCGAACAGTAAAATGGCCAACACGTAAGTATACCTGTCTTTTATATACAGTATTTGTTTATAAACATTTACAATTGATTTTTGACTAGCTGCTATGTGCTTGTCACAGATAGGTTGCCGTGATCTGTGTTGGCTTTTCCATAACATTACAAAAGTTTTCATCGTTGACCAACTTTTTTGCGGAATATTTGTTATTTTTATTATTCCGCTTTTGAGCTTTCTTTGCAGTGCAGGGCATAGTCCATTCTATTTATTAGGAACTTTAGTACTGCACGCGAGTGACAACAAGGTGTTGAACGACTTCCAATTAAACGCTTGATTTGAATTAGGATTGGCTTTGTATTTCCTGTGGATTTAACGTCACAGTGATGATAACCATGTTCTTTTCTTAGCCTGAGAAGTTGCTTTTTTACGTGAAAATCCATTATACAATAGAGTTAGCGATTAGACTTAGAAACAACAGATAAAGAGGAAGCCCGGTGAAATCGTGCGTGCACTCTCTGATGATGTGTCCAATGAAATTGTCTACTTTCAGTACTCTCTGATGATGTGTCCAATGAAATTGTCTACTTTCAGTAAATTGTTACTTTGAAGTAAATTGAAATTGTTGAACATGACGAGCATTCGATTATTATCAGCTGGTAGGACATTTTTTTGCTGAACATGTGATGGTCTTTATCTTTGTAATATACTAGATGTCTGGTACCTTTTCACAAATGTTTGTCGTGTCCAAGTAATTTCACAGAACAAATTATGAAGTATTTCTTTTATTTTAAATTATTATTATAATTATTAAGTATTAATTTATTTTAGATTTAGTAAACTTGTTCATGTAAGGTTGTGCGACCTTTCTGCGGAGTATGAAGAGAGTAATTGGTATAAACTATATAATATTTTAGAGTATAGTAAATAATACAGTTGAATCATATCAAGTCGTGCCCCGGGTTTTCGTTATGCTGAAATAAAATGTAAGGAGGAAAATGTATGTGTGAGTAAAGTCGATTACAATGTATTCGATTCAATTAATCAAATAACAATTTTAGACTCTTAGCTCAACTCCATGGGGCAATATACACTCTTTAATAAAGAATTTGCTGATTGGGATTTGATATCTATATATAGATAGAAGGTGTGGACTGCTCATAACTTAAAACTATTCGTATTATACCCATAATCTATATATTTTCCTAACCGCCACAACAAAGTGAAGGTTTTAAAACATTTTTATTACAGTACAACCGCGATAACTCGTACCCGCTTCAAGTCAAACTCGCGTTAACTCGAACTGTTTTTCTATTCTTCTCTCTTAATAGTTTCTCATAAAAACTCCCGATAACTCGAACATTCGCTATCTCGAACTATTTTACTCGGTCCCTTGGGGGTTCGAGTTATCGGAATTATTTCTTATTTAAAGCTCCGAGCGATAGAAAACTTGTGGGGTGTTCCGTAAAATTCCGTCTATTATATTTGTCAATGTCTGTTTCTTTGTCTGCCCGTTTGTTAACTATGCATTCGCAAACAGAAGGGCCGAAATTCATTGAGGTGGGGAGCTTGACATGAAAATGTAATGACGAGCTTAGTTTTGAGATAAAGATAAAAATTGTAGGTTTATAGTGGTTTAGTTTGAAAACAAAATTGTTTTTTGATAAAGATAAAAGTGGATAATCCAGAAAACCACGAGAAAGTGCTGCAGTTGTTTTCACTGAGGTCCGCTGTTGGAAAGAATTATATATATATATATATCAGTTAAACGAAGAATTTAAAAGAATGATTAACATTTATTTATTCACTATATAATTAGGTTTAAAAATGTTTCCTAAGTTTGCTTTTGAAGAAAACTTTGCTCGTTTTTAACATCGTATTCCATATTTGAGGTGCAATAAACTTAATAGACTCGAAAGTTTATTAGGAGTAAAAGTATGATATAGGTTGTTAGCAGAAGCTCGTCTTGTATTATGACGATGATTATAAATTGCTAAAGATAACTTATTTGATAAATAATCAGGAGAGAGCTTATGAATTAATTTAAAGATAAGAGTTACAAGATCAAAATGCAACCTCTGTCTGACATTAATTTTTGGAATGTTACGAGAGAGTAACTGAGTACTATCACAAGAAGATTTTAAAAATCTCAGTTGACATATCAACATCAGAGTAAAACGAATTAGTATTAAAATCTTTAAAAGATTAAAAAAGATTTCCTACATCAATATATTAAGTTGCGATCACTCAAACCACAGAATAACGAACCAGAATTTGAAATAATGGTTGAATTCGTAAAAGTCATGTCAATAATTGTAGATGAATGATCAGCAATTCTCGTTGGAAAGTTAATCAATTGGGTTACATCACATAACCTAGAGAAATCAAAGACGAGTTGATATTGAAATCCCCAAGACAGAAAATCTCTGGTCACTTTGGGAGATGTCTTATATATGTCTTCAGGTAGTTAAACATACCCTGAGTATAAACAAAAAGATCTTTGATAGAAGGAGATCTGTAAGAGACACATACGTAAAGAGAATTTGAGTATCTCTGTTTGATTTTTGATTCAGATTAACTCATATTCAATGCTATTTTAGTTTGATTGCACAAACATGGACAAATCATTCCAGTTAATAAATTAAGACTCCCTCACCATTTCGAAATGGAGATGCTGATCTCAGCGTCCGAGATATCATTATTGACTTTCTAGGTAGTTCATTCATTAGACATCTTGAACAAGTGAAGTTAAATTCATCAAGTTTGGTTACGGATATGAGATCAGACCAAAGATTGCATGAGTCACACTCAATTGCACGATCGCAACTGACCTCAAACAAACTGAGTAAGAATCTGGATTGGATTCAATTTCCTCAGAGAGAATTAAAGTAGTAAATAAAACAATACCGTTCAGGGGCCATATATTTATGACGGGGGGGGGGGGGGGGGTTGAAGGGCCATATATTTATGACTGGGGAAGTTCAGGAGCCATATATTTATGACGGGGGGGGGGGTTCAGGGGCCATATATTTATAACAGGGGGGTTCAGGGGCCATATATTTATGACGGGGGAGGGGGTTCAGGGGCCATATATTTATGATTGGGGGGGGGGGTTCAGGGGCCATATATTTAGGCCGGGTCGGGGTTTCAGGGGCCATATATTTACGACTAGGGGGGGGGGGTCGCAAATAAATTGGCTGAAAATGTGGATGCAATATGGGAGGGGTGTCAAATCCTTTTATGGGGACACAAAAAATAATTTTGGAAGATATCTTTAATACACAGAAAAAATTCACAGCCCACAATCTTCACTTTATAGCCTGTACCAGATCTGCGCAATAAACTTCATTGTTCTAAAACAATTATCGTATTTCCTCTTTTATACGCCACCCTCCAATAAACACCACTACTTCTAAGTTAATGGAGCGAATAGGTCAGCGACGACATTGATTAGTCCTAATAGGATATCAGAGAAGGAAAATAAAAAGGGCTATTGAATTTGGATTATTTATACCAAACCCGAAAAACGTCAAATCTTCTGATCTCTGGAAAATAACGCCACTCGACAAACTGGTCCCAGAATGTGATTATGTACACATGCCATGCTATTTGTATTTTTCAAGTATGCAAAAGGTCTAGGCAAACGAATCTGCAAGGATTGTCACGTTTATTTTCCTAGCATGGTTGCTGTTACGTCACACCAAAGGTGATGGATGCCCTGGAAATACACTGGCAGTTGTTTGAAAGAAGAAAAAGATGAAGAAAAATCAGTACCAGTCCTAAATAAATATGAGATTCTGTCCAAGTCACCTTTTGGACGCGAGTGATGGTGAAGATGACGAATAAGAGTTATTTTTATAAAAAGAAGAATAATCTTGTTTTACCAAAACTGTCTTTCTTTATATTCCAATTCTGATACAGATTTCTTAAAATGTATTTCAAACCTTAATTTCTAATACAGATATCAGAAGCAGATTCATGATCTTATTCTATTACATCACAACAACCCCGATGTTTCTTAAAACACCAATTTTCCAATTTTTTGGTGTCTACATCCGCCTCTGAGAACAATCAAAATTTGAAATATTTAGAATTAAGGGGGGGATGCCAAATAGTCCTAGATCGCGGACGGCCACGTCCAAAAATAGGGGGAGGGGTTTGGACGCGTGTGGGTGGGGGTCAAATTTTTAGCACTTTTTTGTGGACGTCATAAATGTATGGCCCCTATAAAATTCTTTTCAAGACAACAAGACAGTGAGATTTGTTTGCCTCACTCTTTATTTATAACTGCTAGGCGAAAATCTGTTAACCAGAATTAGTCCGGGTGCCAGGGGTGGTCAACTATGTCAGTCAAGCGGACAAATTTAAACATATATGATGTTATTGGGTATGGTCTAAAGTTTTAGAAATTACTTGTTTAGTGTCCGAAATTTTCTTGCTAGTGTGTATTTTGCAGACCAGAATATCGAAAAGTGGAAATTTTGCTAATGAAACCGTTCCTCCTAACAGTGCTTATAAAATCACACCTGCCAGTTTGATTTTGTTCAAACTTGACAGGAGTGTCTCTAATACAATACTCTAACGGATTATGTAGAAAAAACTTGAAAAATCGGAAGTAAGTAGTGACGTAAGCAAGATTTACCGAAATTAGCAGTATTTTGGCATTTTTCTTTGGCGTTTTGTTTCTTATAAAAAACGTAAAAGCTTTTTATAAATAATTTTTTTGATGTGAACATAAAGAGAATAGTATTATGGACACCCCTGGTAGGTTTGAAGTTCTATCTCTTCATATTTCAGGATTTATCGGTAAATCTATCAGGATCGACTTTTTGCTGAAGAGGCCTGAAAAGTGTTATTTTTAGATTTTTAGCTCAAAGTCAATATAACTGTTCCAATGAAATTGAGCTTGTTAAATTTCTTTCGAATATAAAAATGACTAGAATAGACAACAAGTAAATATTTTACCTAGTTTCTTTCAAAATGTGTTGTATGTGGGACTGCTTTATCTTTATGAGGGATTTGTAACATTCAGTCTCAAACTACCTTGAGTTCGTACAATCTTTATTTTGTAATTTCTTTCAGAAAGATATATATAAGAACTAAACACATTTTCTCTTATGGCACGTTATGGATAGCCCAGTGAAAAAGAAGAGAAGAAAAAACTTGAAGAGTTGTGCAAACCAAGCAAACAGACAATGTATAATCCATGTCAAAACGAAAATTCAAGATCAACCAGTTACTGCGTTTTCAGAGAAGTCATGGCAGGTTGGTTTGGACATATTAAATTGAGATTCTGAATATCTGCGTACCGTATGAATGAAAATGCTCGAGCAATATTGATTCTCATAGATAATCCTATTTTAATCCCTATTTTGTTGTGTTATCTTTTTATATATATTTAAATATATTGCAATACTTACTTATCATAGACTGCAGTTAATGCTTCAGAGACGAGGAACGACCAGCTGTTGGACTCGTATAGTAATTTACCGGACAACACGAAATATGGCTATCACAGATCATGCTATAAAACGTACACAAACTCTCAAAGTTTGTCAAGATTCAGAAAAGAAAACGAGACAGATACGCTTCGCAGGAGTGACCAGGAGAAATCCAGCTCGAGTTATTCAATTCTATGATATTCTGGTTATTTTCATAAAGATTTATTAAATTCAAACATTATTTTTCAACACCAATAATGTATTTAGATGTGCGATTTTTTAATTACCAGGTACAGTACTTGCGAAAAAGGAGTGAATCTTCTGTGAACAGCAAAAAACATCACTAGAGGGAAGTGGATACGAAAATCTTGTGAAACGTGTCACTGAAGCTAGTGCTGAAGCTCTTTTTACGTTTTCCAAAGCTGTTCCTCTTGTCGAACTGGCGGGATTGAACACCTTTGATCTGCTCGCAACAGAATTTTATTATCATCGGTAATGTTTCAAGGAAAACACACGGAAAGATAAAACTGCCAGTGGCAGAAAAAAGAGAAACGAAAAAAAGTATGCGAGGAAAGTTTTGAATCATTGAAAGAATTCGCCAAAGAACATGTTATCGATGGGGGAGAGGTCATGAAAGTTGGTTAACTAGTTGAGTATTACAGAGAACAACAAAGACAGCGGAAATTGGAGATCAAAGGAGCAAACAATCGATTGGTCGTCAAATCAAGATTGCAGAACACGTTTGGAAGCGAACTTTGTTTCTTCAACAAAACAGAAACATCCTGCAAACTTGTATTCGGCAGTGACTCGGCAGCAACACCTAACACCCTGCAGTACCAATCAGTACCAAACAGTGAAAAGTCTATGAAGTTGCACTCTTAATCAAAGATCAAAACTCAGAATTTTCCCTTTACGACATGGCCACCACCAGCAGAACAATTGAAGCAAGAAAATGTTGTAATACCAAATCTACTCGAGATTTTCCTAACAACTTTATTCACAACTAAAAAATCTTCAAATCTCGTATCGAGATTGGTTAAATCCGTTGGCCATGATTTAATGTACATTCAATATCTGGTAAACTGTAAAGCATGCACAAATCGGCTTGTTTACAAAACGGAAAACAGGTTCTAAATTTATGATCAACACCTTGAACAAATTAGGGCAAATCTCGTATTCTGAGACTAACCGTCTTGAAACTTCTTTCGTTGGAAAAGAAAGTCAAAACAAGACCTGCACATTGTATCTTCCTACTGGTGTAAGACCCTCTGTTTTCGCCACATTCGTGTATGATAATTGCGATCACAATCCGGAAATCATTTCAGGAATATCGATGCATTGTACAAATGGCATCATAATTCAATGGCTGGCTCCTATTATCGACGAAACAAATGATCAATTGACCGAGAAACCAGAAAAGAAAGGCAAGAGAAGATCATTTGTACCTATCAGTAGCGAGCTTGAACCATACTACACCGTTGAAAGGAGTAACCATGCCACAATTTCTGGTATCGAGAACGACCAAAATCTGCTTGATGGGCTTTTGTCAAAAAAGGCTGACTTCATTTGCACAACAGCACGGCAACAAGCAAGCAATTTACAATTGAACCCTCTACCAGGATGGACTTGTTTTTACAGCATGGTGTTCAAAAGATAACAAGCTCAGTCATACTGTATTCTATTTACCTGCGATCGATAAATCACCAACCTAGATGAGAACCATTCAAGAGGTCTTGAAGCAAATAAAGTTTAAGTCAGAAGCCATCGGTTTGGAATGCGCAGACGCAGTTTTCGATCATGCAATATATGCGAAAGCTTTAGAAGTCATCACTAACCCGAAGAATAAAGCCATGAGGAATTTCATCAACTCACACATGGGAGGATTTCACGCTTGCCTTACATTCATTGCCGTCATTGGTAAACAGTTTTAAGATGCAGACTTGAGGGACATCATGATGGAAGATATGTTACAAAATTTTATATTTCAGAAAAAGAAACTCTCTTACATGACAAAATCCCGACAGCTTTAGTCAATATCGGGGGTACGTGTTTGAAAGAAATGATCGAAATGGCATGGGTGGAGGAACTGGAATATACATAAAACAGGACATCAAATACATAAAAAGAGACGACCTGGCTGACAATGATATTGAAGCAACCTGGATCGAAATAAACCAGAAAAATTCCAAAAGTTTTATTCTTGGCGTGGTATACAGACCCCCGGATAGCTCAAAACATTTAAGTAAAAACTTTGATAAGAAGCTTATATCTACAATCAAAAAAGCTAGCAGCGGAAACAAAGAAACTGTAATTATTGGTGATCTTAATATCAATTATCTTTCAAAAGATTCGCATGCACAATTAAAAGAAAGTATTGCACTCAAAGGAATGCATCAAATTATAAACGAAGCTACGAGAACAACAAAAGATACAAAAACATTAATAGACGTTATCTTGACAAATCGTCCTGACAACCTTTGTTCTGCTGATGTCTTATTATCATCTCTGAGTGACCACGATATTATTGGCTGTAAGAGAAAAATCAATAACATAAAAATGTCTAGTATAATTATCACATGCCGCAATTATAAGAACTATGATCATAGAAAAATTAACACTGAACTTTCTAACACTGATTGGAGTCCAGTCTACATCTCAAATAATGTCAACACGGCACGGAAAGCGTTAATTAAAAAAAAAATTAAAAAAGCGACTAATTCAGAAATGTATTAAAGGAAAAAAGTCATCATGGCTCACACAAGATGTAAAAGCTGAAATGAATTTGTGCGATTCCCTCAGACGAAAATTCCAACGTACAAGATCGGACAAAGATCATGAAGCTTATAAACAACAACGCAACAGAACGAATATCTTGGTACGCAAAGCCAAACAAGAACACCACAGAACGCTCTTGAATGATTCGGTTAGTAATTCCCAAAAATTTTGGAACACTGTTAAAAACATTTTTCCGACGAAGGAGAAATCAATTTCAGCAAAATCTTTTGTGATTGACGATGTCCCGTATTCCAAACCATCTGACATAGCGTCAAAATTTTGCACATTCTTCTCCGGAATTGCTACTCACCTCAAAGGTACTCGAAGAACGAGCTCGAAAGATTATCAAACCAGTAACTGTACTACCAAAGATTGACGAAGTAATGAAGAAAAAAGTGTGTGTTAACGTGTATAAATGCTTGAATGGAGATACTTGCGAGTTTTTTCAGGACTATTTCGAAATCATGAGAAACAATACTCGAAACACTGGAAAAATACTTAGAATTTCTAAAATAAGACTTGAATCTACTAAAAAGACATTTTTTTTTTATGGGGCAAAAACCTTCAATGAATTGCCTATTAAGACCAGAAGTGCCCCAAGTCTTAAGGAGTTTTTAACTAACTTGTGATTGAGTTTTTAACATATTTTTTCTTTTTCTTTTTTTAAAACAAATTTAAGCCGCATAACAGGACAAAGTGGTAGAACAGAATTTGTATATAGCTTGTATATATCTTATTTTGAACTTTTTATCCTGTATAAATATTCGTAATAAATAAATAAAGATAGTGACTCAGATGACGATTTTATTTTATAGATCACGAATTTAATTTGGAAGACTGATAAAGATTGATAGTGAAACTCGCAAACCCTAAAAATAGCACTTTTCAGGGCTTTTCAGCAAAAAGTCGATCATGATAGAATTACCAATAAATCCTGAAATATAAAGAGATAGAACTTCAAACTTACCATGGGTGTCCATAATACTATCCTCTTTATGTTCACATCAAAAAACCTATTTATAAAAAAACTTTTACGTTTTTTATAAGAAACAAAACACAAGAAAAATGCCAAAATACTGCTAATTTCGGTAAATTTTTGCTTACGTCAGCTACCTGCTTCTGATTTTTTAAGTTTTTTCTACATAATCCGTTAGAGTATTGTATTAGAGACTCCTGTCAAGTTTGAACAAAATCAAACTGCAGGTGTGATTTTATAAGGACTATTAGGAGGAACGGTTTCATTAGCAAAATTTCCACTTTTTGATATTCTGGTCTGCAAAATACACACTAGCAAGAAAATTTCGGACATTAAACAAGTAATTTCTAAAACTTTAGACCATACCCAATAACATCATATATGTTTAAATTTGTCCGCTTGACTGACATAGTTGACCACCCCTGGCACCCGCACTAAATAATTCGAGACACAAATCTTTAGCAAAGTAAAAATATTGATGCTGGGCCAAATTTTAGACAATTGGAAGTTCAAAGCGATTATTATTAATGATTAAAAATACATATTGGAGATTTTGCAGAGAAGACACATAAAACGTGTTTCTAGATTTCGGTTTAAACAAAGAGCAATTAAAGAGGCCTTTACTATATCGCAACGAAAATATATACATGTCTGTACAAATCAAGAAGTTTACGGCGATCTGGCTTGACATCGCGCACATCAAAAGAAAAGCGGTATACTTGTAAGACTGCAACCTAACGTCTGTGCAAATAACATTCTCTTAAAATAATAAAATAAAATGTTTTTATTCATTAAAGAAATACTGAAATACAAGATATGATTCGTCAGTATATAATATATATCTCAAATTAAAATCTGATTTTGTAAACATCACCATTGCAACTCAACAGGATATTTACCTGTTAAACATGCCATGCAATGTGATTCGTTTTTATCGGACATGCCACGTGTTACGGCTAATTTTAGACCTTCGATAGATAAGTATACTAAGCTATCCGCACCAAAATATTTTGCGAGCTCAGTTGTGGTGTATTTGTTAGCAATAAGCTCCTCTTTAGTTGGGATATTAATGCCCATAAAGCATGGATGTTTCAAGGGAGGTGAAGCCACTCTGACGTGCACCTTAAAACAAAAAATTGTTTAAAAAATATTGCAATAAGGGAGGATTTCGAATGAGATAATTTAAAATGGTACCTCTTTTGCGCCAGCTGCTTTCAACAATTTCACCACTCGAGGCATTGTATTTCCACGAACAATGGAATCATCAATCAACACAATACGCTTGCCTTCAATATTTTGACTGAGCGGGCCAAATTTAGTGCTAACTCCTCTTTCTCGTAATAATGTGCTTGGTTGTATAAATGTTCTTCCAGCATATCTGCTTTTCACAAAAGAATCTTGAAATGGAATCCCTGATTGATCTGCGAATCCTTGAGCAGCGGGGTTAGCTGATTCCGGAATCGTACTTACTAAATCTGCATCAACATAACCCTCAATTGCTAACTGTCTTCCACATTGTTTTCGCACTGAATGCACTAGTTGTCCCTCGAAAATAGTATCAGCCCTCGCAAAATAAACATATTCAAATATGCAGAATGCTGAGCTAGACTTTGCATCAAAACGCTTCACAATCTTAACTGATTTTATTCCTTCAGACGATATTTTAACAATTTCACCAGGTTTCACCTCTCTAATGAAATCGGCTCCAATTGATGAAAAAGCACAAGATTCTGATGAAACAACAAATATACTATCAGTTTGGCCTCCTACATTATGTGGCATATTAATTTCACCAAGACATAATGGCCTGTTTCCATAAGGATCTCTAAAAGCATATATCTCATTTTGAGACGTTAATAATAGAACCGAAAAGGAACAACTAGCAACTTCAATTAAATGAGATATACGAGAAACCCAGTCTGCATCATCTGGTTTACTTGATGGCAACTTGCTAACTAATAATTGTGTTATCAGTTCACTATCAGATTCAGTTGACAATCCAACACCCTGCTGTAATAAATCTTTCCTTATTTGCTTTGCATTTACAAGTTCGCCATTATGTGAAACAGCTATTTTTCCATAGGTTGTATGGACAACAAAGGGTTGACAACTCATGATATTTGACGTGCCCGCAGTAGAGTAGCGATTATGACCAATCCCAATGAAACCATCCAATTCTTTGTTAACGTCAGCATATACATTTTCTACCAAACCCATTCCTTTCTTTACATGAAATTTAGTTCCATCACTTATAACAACACCAGAACTTTCTTGACCTCTAAAAAAACAAAAACTGATTAACTATCAAGGAATCTATTCAACATCTTTATGCATATAATAATATATTCTCAAAAGAAAGTTACTATAATTTGTGTACTACAAACTTCTCTTCAAAAAAGTAAGAATGTTCAGTAATGAGTTTTTCAGAGTATGAAAGAAAGTATGTAATTATGTTTTGTTTTCAGAAATTACTTTTCATCGCATCATTATAGCAAAACCTAAAAATTGAAAAAGTAGCTTACACACCAAGCATCATTCTGTTCAGAAAAATTATTTTTTGTGACCAACTATTGTTGTAAACTTATTCAACAATAGTTACCATAAATACTTACAAAGCTCAAGGAATAAAATATACATTCAAATACATAGTTAATAGTTAAATGCGATGAACGAGAGAACAAAAGTGATAGTTTAAGAAAAAGGTTTACCTATGTTGAAGGGCGGTTAAACCAAGATGTAACACATCAATCACACGTGAATATTTTGAACATTGGGGTGTAGTTGCACACCCGAAAACTGCACAAGAATCTTTTAACACATCATCCATAGAGTTGTTCATTGCCAGAATGAGAAATCAGTGTTTTTAATAAAAGTTTAAATAATGTTGTCAGTTCAGGGTTTATTGGCTACATCACGTAACTAGAGATTTGATTGGTAGAAAATGTTGAAAAAACGTTTTGAATTCAAAGACCGGAATTCGGTGGATGTTTTGAATCTCGATCTACCAAATAAAAACTATATACCATTTATACAGTTTCAGGAGTAAGCGAGTAGAAGCGTTCTATAATAACAGCAAAACCACGTTCCACAGTCTTTTGGAAGGTCACTCTTTTGAAAAGTCACTTCATTATCTCGTGATCGCACAATGACTACTGAAATAGGTAATTTTTAATTTATCATTACATTCTGGTTTTTAGAAATACATCTTTTTATTTTGTTTAATTCAGATTTGTATACTCAAATACTGTAATAAGAGTGTTGCCGACCTCAAAATAATCTTAAATCACATTTCGTTTTATCGTTTAATGTATTTTTATAGATTAAGAGTTATATAGATTTATTGATTACCTTTCAGTAATGATAACTTTGTCGCTACATAACTAATCAATCAATCAAATGAATAAATATAAAAATCAGTCTTTCCTATCTCAACAAGAAATGTTTGCAAGTATGGGAAAATTAAAAACTAGTCGTAACACCAGGTAGAAAATCTAAATAGGGTGGTGGCCCGGAATTGTTTGTTTTATTGAGATGGTGTAGAAACATGTTAAATGCTATGTTTTACAAAACAAAATATATAAATCTTAACGATTTCAAAATAGGTAAGATATGTTTATAAAAGGCGTTTAGTTAAAACTAACTTTAAATTCTTTTTCTATTAGATTTTGGTGTCGTTGGAGACGTAGTAATTGAAGGTAAAACTAAGACGATCTATGCCTTACCACAATACTTTGATGGGCAGTATGTCTTGATGGAATCGAGAGATCAGATCACATGTGGAGATGGTGCGAGAAAGGATGTTTTAGAAGGAAAGGGAGTTTTAAGCAACACTACCAATTCTGCAGTTTATGAATACCTTAATAAGTCAGGAATACGAACACACTTTTACAAAACTGTTTCACGAAATCAATGCATTGTTGAGCAGTGTGAAATGATTCCGCTGGAGGTTGTTAGCAGAAGACTGATTACGGGGTCTTATCTCAGAAGAAATCCTGGAGTTACTGAGGGTTACAAATTTCCAGTACCAAAAATGGAGTACTTCTACAAAGATGATGCAAATCATGATCCACAATGGTCTAGAGAGCAAATTCTTGAAGCCAAAATTACAGCTGCGGGTGTGACAATTGGTCAAGTTGAACTCGATGAAATCACTGCTGTTGCACAGGCTTGTTTTGAAATATTGGAAAAGGCATGGGCCTCTCGAAATTGTGTTCTTGTGGATATGAAAGTTGAGTTTGGTGTAACAAAGCATTCAAACAAAATTGTTTTGGCCGATGTCATTGACAATGATTCGTGGAGGTTGTGGCCATCTGGTGACAAGCGCTTAATGAGAGATAAACAAGTTTACAGGAATTTGAAGGAAGTTACTTCGGAAGCCATGACTGAAATCAAGAAAAACTATGCTTGGGTTGCTAATGAAGCTCAACTGTTTTCTACTAAACCATCTGCCAGAGTTGTTGTGTTTATGGGATCCCCCACTGATATTGCTCACTGTCGTAAGATAGAATCTGTGTTGAAGGATTTGGGAGTGCCGTATGACCTTAGAATATGTTCTGCTCACAAAGAGACTAAAGAAACTTTGCAAACCCTACACTACTATGAAAGTCATGGTGTACCAACCGTTTTCATTGCAGTTGCTGGAAGAAGCAATGGTCTTGGTCCTGTTTTATCTGGAAACACATCATATCCGGTCATCAACTGTCCACCAGTTAAATTCGATAGTTGGGGAGCTCAGGATATTTGGTCATCGCTCCGCCTTCCATCTGGTCTTGGTTGTACAACTATTATTGATCCAGAAGGAGCTGGACTGGCTGCTGCCCAGATTTTAGGCCTTACCGATAACTGCATTTGGAGTTGCCTTCGTGCTCGTAGGTTGTATACAACCATCAAGTTGATGCGTGCAGATGAGAAACTATTAAATGAGCAGCAGTTGGATTAATTTTTAAACGTTTTTTGGTCTTTCCATTCCAGATTGCTTACATTGTATTTCCTATTTTTGTAACTTGGTTTTTATTTTTGCAGGAAAAAAATTGGGGTAAAAAACAACTCACATCTAACTTAAGAATATCAACATCGACTTTTGTGACCGCTCACTTGTAAATACCAAAGTACAAATATCAGAGGCTTGAAATTTGGCAAACAACTATGCATACATTCGTAACACACAATACAATTTTAAAAATTCTGCTGATACTAATATTTTGTTCAATTTAAGTTTAAAATTTTAAAAATAACATATCTTCCTGCTTTCATCTTGTGCATGCAACAGATTGTCAACTTGTAATACTTTATTTTGTTACTTTTCTAATCATCGACATTCTTCGAATAGCTGTTGACAATCTTATCACAAAACGTTTATTGATATAAATTGGTCAATTTTCCATTTCGTTCCGTACCCCAAGACTATGAAGTAACCTGGATGCCAATGAAAAGAACGCTGCATCCTTCAACCTCTTCAAAATTAGGGTTAAAAGAAGGTTCTTTAATTAGGAGTTGAATAGAACTCTTAATTAATTAATTAAAATTTAGTTCAAATTTAACCATTTCATACTGTGTCTTTTAAAATTCAGAATACCTTTGTACTTTTGTAATCAAAATTATTGGGAAATGTCTCTTGTCCTTTTTATGACTCGTATATGAATAAAATAGCCACTTCTTACGGGTACATGGTGTCATATCATAATTTCCGATTAAAGTAACTTTTTTAAAATTGTCTTATTCGCATTCATTTTCGCGCGTAAGCCTTTTTGCGCACCATACTTTCATTACAATTTCGCGCGTATTAATTTTCAACGATTTTGCGCGTACTAATTTTTGCGTATGTTCTATTTCTACAAATCAATATGGGCACTGATTGAGTCGGAAGTTTTATCTTTTGCGATCAAAACTTTTCAAAAGAATGGAAGCATTGTTTTCCATTTACTTATGGAGATAACAAGAATTACCAAGTATTTGCTGGATAGAGGAGCGCACATCGATGCTAAGTTAACTGAAACTCATTATAGAAGATCTCCCTTAGTCCAAGGAGGACTCGAAATTCCTTGTTCATTGACAATTCAAATGCCTGGCACGGTGAAAAGCAATGAACTTATTAAAACTACTTAGAACTTTTTGAAGCAAAATATCAGGAGACAGAAGAAGTAATAGTCCTAAGAACTTTTGATTCTTTAAAAAACAACCAACCAACGTTAAACAATCCAGCGACTACATCTACGTCAACCAATAGCTCAGCGAAGTCAAAGGGATCAGAAACTGCTAATATTGAAACAGCGAAAGTGAAGTCGAATGACCTTAGAACAATGTTTGCTACAATATCTCGCAAACATGCCCAAACAGAGCCTGGAGAGCAATCGCGGGGGTAATTCATGTGCCGTCATTATTGACTAAAGAGAGCATGCATTGAGAACATTGTATGATGTGATTTTCCCCAGGTTTTATGACGTAACAAAAGACAAATTTAAATTCTCAATCTCAATTTTTTTACAATTCGCAACTTTTTCTTCCCGCAACTATTAATTATTTCCAGTGTTCGCAACAATTTCTTCCCGCAACTTTTTCATTTTTTCTTCTTATGTTATAAAAGCATCCGAACAAAAATAACCCCGCGTTTGGTCCAATTGTCGTTTTTTGCTAAAATTTATCAGAAAAAGCAATGTCGGACAAAAGTGGCCAAATTCTAATGATGAAAATGTTGTCTGAAATTGTTTTAAAAAGTTATCTCCTTGGAACAATGACATACGCAATGTGCGAGAATATTCGTCTATAAATATTTTTTACAAATTGATCAAATTTCAACGTAGATTCTGATCAACATTTATTGTTTCTTTCTTATTTTCTCTTGGTGTTTTTGCCTTTATCAGAGGACTTCATAAACCACTTCCGTATGGCAGCTTGCTTCTCTTCACCGTACGTTTTGAACTTCGTTTTGGACCTTTTTTGTATAAGTAAAGTTATATGAAGTTTACACTTTTCTGTGCACATTGAGGTATGAAAATAATATGAATATAATGAAAGATGTATGAAAATAAAGTCTGGTCCGTAGAAACTGCTAATAAGAAAATCCGTTGCCGATTTTTCAAATAATCCGTAGTAGGCTGTATTAATTTTGGAATAAATTGAGTGTCCAAACGCGAAGTTGCATGGAACGACAAGAAATCATCGTCAAATGTGACGTTTATTAGAAAACATACTAAGTAGTAACGAGTATATGGTTTTTCGTTGCAACAGAGTCTGATATTGACCATCTTTATGAGAATTTTCACATAATTGAATTTGAAGATGACATTGATATTGAAATTTGATTATTTTTAGCTTCATAGCTAGCTGTCTTGTTTTTAACTCTTTTGTTGCACGTTAGAATGAAAATTGATAACTTCTGCGTCTCCCCTCATATTGCTTTCTAAATAAACGCTGCCCTCTCGTGAATGCCGCCCTTTCATAAACACCGCCTTCTCATAAACACCGCCCTTTCATAAACACCGCCTTCTCATAAACACCGCCCTTTCATAAACACTGCCCTCTCATAAACGCCGCCCTTTCATAAACACCGCCTTCTCATAAACGCCGCCCTTTTATAAACACTGCCCTCTCATAAACGCCGCCCTTTCATAAACACCGCTTTCTCATAAACGCCGCCCTTTCATAAACACCGCCCTCTCATAAACGCCGCCCTTTCATAAACACCGCCCTTTCATAAACGCCGCCCTTTTATAAACACCGCCTTCTCATTAACGTCACTTCCAAAGTTGAAGTTTGAAATAAACGCCACGGAGTTTAGCGAGGAAATACTGTAAATGATTATAAACGGAAATAAAGAAGTGAAATGCATATCCAAACAGGCGCAATATTATATAGGAGCAGAGAAGTACGATTGACGTGTCGGTTTATACAGGCGAAATCCCGCGCCATTTCCAATCACATAGCTACAAAAAAATAAACAACACGTAATTCGGGACTTGTTGTTATGAATTACTCATTTCAGTTAGTTTTAAAACCAAGTGGACAATACGATAAACAATGATGCTGATTGGTTAACTCTAATGTTTACTCGTGAACAGGGAGTAAACATAGGTGCAGTTGAGGCGCCAACAAACCTTCCCCCTTCTTTCGTTATTTCATTATAACTGGAGAAATCTGTTGAAGATGAGGAGCAAGAACGGCTTTTAGTTTTTCTGTGAAAACACTATTATCTCTTTGGGATAATAATTCAAAAAGTTATTTAGGAGAAAAGATATTTTGCAGCTGTACAAATTAAATACCGAACTAAATGAATTCGTTGTCTGCAAATGGTTATAAGTTTGCCTGATTGATGCACGCGATTTAATCCCCACAATGATTGAAGAAATATATTCGCTCGTTTTATTAAAGTTGTAGTAAATGAAATTCTGAAGAAAGAACACCCTTAAAAATTAAAATCGTATGTTATGTAATATAATGCATTGTACCATGCCGCGTCACTTCAACGCATGCGCAGAACTCTACTAAAACAATGTTTATTTAATTATCCAGAAGCTACAAAGTCCAAGACAATGTTATGTTTTAAATTCAACAAAAATTCTTCTATCTATGTACATTAAAAATCGTTGAGATAAATATTGATTCAGTAGTAGATTCATAAATATTTATAATTTTATATAATAAGCAAACAAGACATTGTTCGAAAGGCCACCATCCCAATGTTTATCAATTATATTTTTAGACATGAAACAGTTTGTAAATACAACAAAGTTAATATATATCTCAGGTATAATCTTCTTTGTCTTCCTGATCCTGTACCTTGTATATCCAACGAAGCAATTTGCTTCTTGTTAGTAGTTGGAGGGGATATCTATAATTAATGGAACATATATACGTCACCAATCATTTATTTATAATAATGACAGAAGTGTGCCTATATGCATCATGAAGATTGTATTCATATCGTTCCAATGTCGAATGTGCATGTTTTTTACATTACGCTATAAGCAATCCGCTCTTTTATATAAATCCAAGAGTATTTCTCCTACCTTGACTTTTGCACGGAAAAATTTAAATCTCGGATTCCAAGGAAGGAAATAAATAATGTATACATAATCCAATGATATACAATTTTTGAGACAGCTAAGTTTCAAACGGAAACAAGATTTAAGCTGAGCTTATTCGTGTCGGATTTTATATTCAGACTTTAAACCTCAATTGCATACAGTCAAAAATTCCTAGGTTCAGTGATTTAAGAAAATTCCGAATCTAATTTTATCAGATTTTCCCAAAATATTAGAGCGTATAACCGCATTTATAGTTATTAAACGGAAAAAAATTGATTGCGTATTAACCAGTTTGGTTTTCGAAAAAGTAAATCTACTGAGCCTACTAACATTGCGTTCGTTGATAACATTGTTAATTACTTTACACTAGGAGTGTTTGTGGATCTATGGAAAGCCTTTGACAGACCGCAACATTTTATTAAAGCAATCCATTCATTCAGGAACAATAACTGTTTACATGCGCAATTTCTTTCGACCAACCAATGGAGAAAAAATCAACATAAGACCAAATACCGGCAGCATAAAAAGAAAATACTTTACAAAACATTCTCAAAAAGTACGAAAAATCTTGCTTCCAAGTAACTGTTCAAGTGATTTTGATCAAATACAACCAAAGTTCATTAAGGAAAAGGTCACTCCACAGCCACCTTGATCTTGAAGTTTAAAGATGACATACGTGAAGCTATGAACAATCATGAAATTATGCTATCAGTATTGATTGATTTCCACACCATTGACCATCACATACTCTTGGATAAACTTATAAAGTTGAATTCCAGTAACACTACCACATCAAGATCATCATTAGTTTCCGCTGTCACTTTGTTGAGATCGATGACAAGTCATCCGTCGCCCATTTCACTTTGATTTGCCACAGGGAAGTATTTCGGGACCAATTCTTTTTCATTGCATATTTCATTTTAAAAGTACAGGGGACGAATTATGCTCGTGTCTAAAAAGGTTCCCCATGGTTGGCGGCCATAATCTTTTTTTGATTTTTTATCTGAGAAAGAAAATTCGAGAGATAAACAAGTTTATTAAAACTAAAAAGTATTAAAAAATGCAAATACAGTATACTCGCGATAACTCGAACCACCAATGCAAATACAGTATACTCCCGATAACTCGAACCACCAATGCGAATACACTATACTCCCGATAACTCAAACCACCAATGCGACAATGAAAATGGTTCGAGTTAATGAATGGTTCGAGTTATAGAATGATTTTAATGAGAAAATATCAGGGAAGGAGATGCCAAAACAATTCGAGTTAACGCAAGTTCGAGTGATCCGGTGTCCAAGTTACCGAGATTGTACTGTATGATAAATTCTACGATGACCTTCAACTACAAACTTTCCAAAATGGTTATGCCCGCTTGTTTGACTAGCTACAATTATATTCTGTATACATTTACAAAACATATTAACTTATTTGACATTTTCGTGCCTCGTGGTTAACAATGCTAAAGAATTGAGTCTTTTTGACCCCATCGTAGAGTGCAAGTGTGTAGTCTTGTTTGTTTCATTGTTCAGGGGTGGCACTGGATCGCAGCATCAACAAGTAACGATATTGCAATTTTAATGACACTACGTATGAGATCTAACTGATGATTGCTTTTTAAATTTTTTTAGTTTTTCAATCGCAACAACTTTAACGGCATTCCTCGTTGTTTTAAAGATGATATCAATCTCTGATGTAAGCAAAACAATATCAATGTCATCACAACAGATACTTTTCATTTCCTCCATCTCTAATCGCACAGCAAGGCATTGAAGGCCTTTAAAAATGAGCTTTTCCATAGACGAGAAGGCTTTGTAGCTTCGCTGGTCGAAACGTGTCGTCAATTTGTTCAGTATGTCCCTCCACAGTTGTAGGGTGATGAGCAGCATGTGGCGGATGTAGGAAACGCGGGAACGACGGATGTGCTACTTGAGATTGGTTTCTTAAAATGACTCCATCATAAAACAATTTAAAGTCTTCATCAGCTCTCATACCTCAAGTGTCTTCTTAGTTAACATGACAAACCTATGACCACTGACTGCTGACATACTTTCTGGGACGGACATCCTGATATTTCTTGTTTAGTCTCAGATAACTTATCAAGATAATTTACTTGGATATCAAAATTGTCGACAACATCTTCTATGTTTTCGGAAAGAGCACCTATCATTTTTTCTGTTTGTTGTGAAAACTTTACGAGAATATACATATCTCACCAACGGTTTCCAATATATCACAATGTTGAAACAAATAAACGTGAGCTTTTCACAAGAACTCCGTTTTGTTCCGCTAATAAAATTAGAGAAGTAATGTATACGGTAAGTACGAAATCTTTAAAATACTAGCAACGAATAAAATAAAGTAAATAAAGTATTAGTAAATAATTTTACTAAAAGCAATATCTGTGTCCAATGAAAAATAACACGCCGTGACGAAAGTACGATAAAACAAATATAAAAAAGTCAACTAAAATCGCACAAATTATTAACTCCCGCAACGGAATAATCAAGGGAAAGAAGAAGTCCCCAGAAGCAATAATAGAAATTTGAGTTGAACCATCACCCTTTTTCTTTTCCTTTTTACTTGCACAGTCGTATGTAAGATTGAAGCAAGCTTGAAATATCTTTAATTGCAGCAACTAAGGTGTAAGATTTTATGTTGCTTACCTCATGAAGCCCAATTTCCTCTAGGTCTAATTTTTCATCAACTGATCTTATACAAAATGACAACTGTTATTACTACAATCATCAAGTAGTTCAAGTAGTTCATTTTGAACACCGTCACGTGCATAGGTCTGACTTGCTTGCTCGTTTCTAGTATGTGCGTGTCTTTTGTTCCTAGTAACACCAACAATTGCAGCGAAAAATTATTCTCTTTTTTGATTCTTGGAAATAATGCTAAATAACGGAGGCAACGCATTACATCAATCAAGTAGGACCGATAAAAATGTCTGGAATACAGGTCTTACGACACATAAATGTAAGTGGGGGGGGGGGGGGGGTGGGGGCTAAGTTACTGAGCACATATATTTAGGATCACCCGCCGCCCCACCATGGTTGGGGTCAATGGACCAGAAAATTTTTGAGTTTTTGACTCTCCTACATTGGCTTAAGATGGTTTGAAATGTGTTTTTTAAGCTTCTATAAAAGTTAATTGTTTTAAAAAAATTGTCCTGCAAAAAAGTGTGTGGGGGAGGGGGGGAGGCTATAGCCCCTCAGCCCCTCCGGTGTCGTAGGGCCTGGAATAAACTAGATTCTTGTTTTCAAGATAATACGAGCCTGCAACCTTATGGCAATTTCACTGTTGATGGTCTTTGAAACATTATTTCCAAAATCAAAAATATTTGCTGATATACGTGTTCTCTTCGTTTCGTTTGGCTGTCAGGGTCCAGTTTTTTGAAAAATTATAATCCAGACATGGATGAAAGCTTCAATAGTGTTAATCTCAACAAAGGTTTATCAGGTGGCAAGCTAGTTACATCTGGTTCAAGAGATCTTTTCTCATTTTCATTTTCTTTTTTTTTTGTTTCATTAACTTTAAAAAATCTGTTGTTGCTTATGTTATTGTAGTATCACTTAAATATGTATCGTCCACACACGTGAGGTAAACCTTTCACCCTGACGCGAGGGTTGTAGAAGTTCTAAATGGTATTAGTACCAATTCATTTCAATATACTGATGACACTACGATCTACGATGCATCAAAAGAACCGGAAATACCATTTCTGGTAGAATGCTAAAGCAGGATATCACCGCACTCTCTACGTCGTCCAATAGTAATGCCTTTGTATTTAACAATAATAAACCGAAATTCATTACCTTTTCAAGAACTGTCAACAGAGATTAATGTCACCTGCTACATACAAAGATACATACAAAGAAAATTCATCACATACGAAAAATCAGTCAAATTACTCGGAGCAACTTTCGATGCAAATTTAAGCTGGTATGACCACGACTATAGCTTAAATCATGATATGCAATTCTCAAGTCTTTCAAAAGATTCACACCCTTCAAAGTTTGAAGGTCGTTGGTTAAAGGCATCGGTTTAGTCAAAGCTAAATTACGAAGCCTCCACATCATGAATCGTCTGCAACGTTTACAAACATGCCCCAGTTTAATTGTATCTATTAATCTTTTGACATTTTCTTTCAAGGGAGAAGAACTATTTGTATTTATGACACTAATTTTACGATAATAATAATATTGCATCGCACATAAAGGTAATATGTATTCTAGTATGTAAGATAACACATGGAAAACTGTCTGAATCTGTTTGGTGATTATAGCCGAAAGGTATTGTAAGATATTAGGTAAAAAACCTTGATTACATATTTCTTAGGATAAAAGTGCTCCAGGTCCAGAGAAAGAATTAAAAGAGATGAAAAAAGAAGTAAAACCAGCCCTTCCGCAGATGAGTCGTGCCTACCCTATTACATGAAATGTGTAAAGCAAGTAATTAACGGTAAAAAAATTAACGAGATCAGAAATTAACGTGAATCGTCGTCAAGATTTAAAAGTGTGCAGTAATTAACGTAAATTCTCTTAGCAGTATGATTTTGAGTAAACTGAAAATTTCAAACCTGAAAAAGAGTAAAAGAAAATAATTTTTCTTTTTCTGTGTATACAAGCTTTTCTTTTTTAACAAGTTATATACCGGTAAAAGGGTTTTCTTTGATAATATTCGTGTTCTTTTTCCTGGCCTCTTCTAAGGCATCAGTAATACCTGCAGCCTTAAACCCCGACTTTATAATGGCTATTCCATCAAGTGATTGGAGATGCTGATACATCTCCTTCATCACTTTTGTATGTCGGGTTTTAGGGTAGACACGCGTAGATCGACTTGAATAGATGTAACGTCACGATTAGGATCGATTTTCAGAGTCTCAATGATAGAAGATGTGAAATAATCACTGCAAGCTTTCTTTTCGTGCTTCTTGAAAGATGCATTGGTCGTTAGGTCTAACGGTTGTAGTAAATGGGTCATGTTTATTGGCGCCATGACTGATTCTATGCCATGATCAGATAGAACTCCCATTGCTTTATCAGTGGATTGAGCCTTGAATGCATCCCATAGCAAGAGGCTCTTTTGACACATATATATTCCGCTAGGCGCACTGTAGTAGTAGTGACGTATAATTATAATAAGTGTATTGGGTGTTACGATGGCCAACCAATTCGAATTTTATACTGGACTGAGAGGGTTCCATGTTTATTCCAACACTGTATCGTGGAAACCTTATGTTGGAGAAAAGATAACATTTAAAAGAGAGCATGATAATCTCCACTCCTAATTAACGTAGGAGAAAATTACGCAATACATTAATTAACAGTACATTAATCAACGCAAAATTTTCAAATTCGTGTTAATTACTTGCTTTGGGGCCATACATTTATTACGTCCACAAAAAAGTGCTGAAAATTTTTCCCCCTACCAGAATTATCAGAATTGGAATATAAAGAAAGACAGTTTTGGTAAAACAAAAGATTTTTCTTCTTTTTATAAAAATAACTCTTATTCGTCATCTTCGCCATCACTCGCGTCCAAAAAAGCAGACTTGGACAGAATCTCATATATACTGAGGACTGATACTGACTCTTCCGCTTGTTTCACGCTATCTTCTTCTTATCTTAAGTGTATTTCCAGCGCATTCATCACCTTTGGTGTGACGTGTAACAGCAGCCATGCTAGGAAAATAAACGTGACAATCGTTGCAGATTCGTTTGCTTAGATCCTCTTGCACACTTGGAAAATACAAATCGTATGGCATGTGTACATAATCACATTTTGAGACCAGTTTGCCGAGTGTCATACTTTTCCAAAGATCTGAAAACTTGTCAGAAGATTTGACGTTTTTAGGGTTTGGTATACATAATCGTTACATGTACGTTACTTCGCTCCGAAATACAGACCAACAAATTCAATATCTCTTCTTTATTTTCCTTTTCTGGTATCATATTAGGACTAATCAATATTGTCGCTGACTCATTCGCTCCATTAACTTCAAAGAAGTGGTGTTTATTGGTAGGGGGTGTATCAAAGAGGAAATACGACAATTGTTTTAGAACAATGAAGTTTATTGCGCAGATCTGGTACAGGCTATAAAGTGAAGATTGTGTGTTGTGTATTTTTTCTGTGTGTTAAAGATATCTACCAAAATTATTTTTTGCAGGCATCTCCCCAAAAAAGGATTCCCCCCTCCCACCACCCATATAGCATCCGCATCCATCCACATTTTCAGCCAATTTTTTCCAACCACCAACACCCCCCCCCCCCCCCCCCCCCCTCCGTGTGGACGTCATAAATGTATGGTCCCTTTACACATTTCATGTAATAAGGTAATAGTTAGAAAAACACGAAAATCGTTGTTTAAACGTATAACCTTTAGATCCATAACTGAAACAAGATCAAAAATCATGGCGGATGTCAATGTGGGAGTTATTGCATTCATCATTGCAACTTTTGCAATTTTATCAAATTTTTCTGTTCATAAAGTCGAAGAAGGTAAATGAAAACTTCATCATTTTATTTAAATTAGATAATTAAATTTATATGTTTGTTTTATCTAACTTTTGAAGAATATATCACTATACCTACTTCTTTCTTCATTGCGCGCCAAAATTCCTCTTCAGGAAAATTATGTGGATTTTTCTGGAAATATTGCTAATTTGTTAATTGCCTACAGAATATTAATAATTTCCACAAAAATTCTTATTCCAATTGTTAGATTTTAATGTTTCTTGGCAATGATTGCAAAACAGTATATGTTACATTATTTAAAATAACTGCAACAACGTATCTTGCTTGGTTGTTTAAACAAACCAGAAGAAGTAGAAATGAAAATGAGGTCAACTGGGGAGAAAGCGGGGTTGACGTTAGGAAGGGCATCCAGCTAACCCATCTGCTCCAATAAATCATCAAATGATTAAACCTACCAAATTGTGGATCATATCATCTGTTGAAAACCCTGTCCAACCAATGTTAGCATGGAAATGGATGTTAAACGATGATGATGAGAGAGAACACCAAAATATAATGAACACAAGGAATAAAATGTGATACAATACCAGGGGATAATAGAGGATTTCGGTTGGCACAAGTGTGTGCTAGGAACAGAATTGTGTTCTTGTGTGTGCAGAAGGTTCTGGGTGAAAACAAGACTTTAAGTTTGGTGGTGCCATCTTAACACTACTTCATCAGTTCATTATTCACGAAAAAATAAAATGAAAGTGAGAGGGAAGGTGGAATGGACAACCACACAACTCAATGCATAAGCAACTCTTGCTGAAATAAAAACCAGGAAATGAAATGATATATAATACATTGTGATTTTGCATATTGGGCTTAGTTATGTTACTGGGAATGTTTCCACTGAATTGAATGGATTGTGTTTAATATTGAAATTGCTCAATTCTCAACTTGATTTATTTCAGGACATGTTGCAGTTTACTATCGGGTAAGAACTATTATGACAAAACATTGTGTTATTCAATATATGCTCCTACATCACTTATATCTATTGACTTTTCACGGTCATGAGTCTGAGCTGATGAAATGAGATGTAATAACATCGAAATTGAATGTAATTCAATAATAATGCTCAAATCCAAATCTATTCCTCAATCTCTCTCTTTAACTGAGATATATTTGTCTCTTGAAAATGCTGATTCATATGTAACTACCCACATCTTAAAAATTAACTTGACTAAATGTTTTTATTTCTTATATGAAAATATGTAAATATTTAAAGATATGATAAATAAATAAACACAAAAATATTATGCAGGCTTATTAAAAATATTACATACGGAAATATAATTTTTACTGTTTCGTGTAATTTTGTCTAATTAATATTTTTGCTAGGAATTCATAGTTACTGTACATTACGTTGTTATAATACTTGCTACCACTACACTATTTTCCAGAGCAATGATTGCAAGACTTTCGTTGAATGGTTTTATGTATTTCTAGGGAGGTGCCCTGCTTTCTTCGACTAGTGGACCTGGTTTCCATTTGATGGTTCCTTTTTTAACAACCTACCGTTCCGTTCAGGTATGCTCCGTGTTTCTCTAAATGTAAATAAAATAAATGTGATGTTATCAATGGAAACCAGGCATTGAAAGTGATTTTTAATTTATTTTAGTGTGTTCCGGTGCAAATAGAGCTTTTTAAATTTGATTTTTCAGACAACATTACAGACAGACGAGGTAAAGAACGTACCATGTGGAACCAGGTAAGCATAATGGTTCACAATGAAGCATTTATCTTCAATTGTTATTTTGTCAGAAGATTGAATTTAAGTCTTATTTTCATTATTTTTTCACAATAACGATATCATTTAACAACTGTCACTGATTTTTCTTTAGTGGAGGAGTTGTCATACATTTTGATCGTATCGAAGTTGTGAATATATTGAAACCAAATTCAGGTATACACTTGTATGTATTTGTTGCCAAGTTTACTCTTCATCATCTCCTGGGATCAAGTCAGGGAAATCAATGAAGCATATCAGGATTGATGACCCCAGTAAACTACAAACAACGGAATATATTGTTGTATTACATTTTTCTTTATAACTAGCCATCAATGGCGTATCTAGCTAGCATGTTTAACTTTGGATCATTTTGATGAGAACAAACTAGCATCGCGCAAACATTCTATATTCAATATTTCAAATAATCATCAAGAGTAAATTAGAGTTTAAAATGCAAAGAGAATGCACAGAGTTTAAAATGCAAAGTTGGTATCTTGCGTGGGTTAACTCACCACTGTTTTTCCTCTTCCTGAGGTTGGTGTTAGGAAGGGCATCCAGCTGTAAAAAACATCTGCTCCAATGAATCATCAAATGATTAAACCTACAAAATTGTGGGGAATATCATCGGTTGAAACCTCGTCTAACCCATGCTAGCATGGAAAATAGACGTGAAAAAATGTAAATGATGATGATGATGATGATGACTAGATAATTTATTAAATTAAATAGTTGGATAAAAATCAACATAAATCATTGATGTTCTCAGTGTATGATCGTCATAAAACATTTTCACTATATACTTCATTTATTCATTGATATATCGTTTGTTATTAACCATCCTTTCAGTGTATGACATCGTGAAAAGTTACACGGCCGATTATGATAAGTCACTCATCTTCAACAAAGTTCACCATGAATTGAACCAGTTTTGCAGCGTACATTCTCTACAAGAAGTTTACATTGACTTGTTCGGTATATTTGATATCACTTGTTTATTGTATCTTTCATTCATTGGTTATAAATATTTGTTTAAATAATTCGAATTAATATCACTAGATAGTTTTTGTTGCTATATTTTAATTCTGACGTCTGATATATTTCGTAATTTCATTGCGATTGTATGGGCTCCTTTTTATTATTTAGATCAAATCGATGAAAATCTAAAGAAAGCCCTTCAAAATGATTTAACAAATATGGCGCCCGGTTTGAACATACAGGTTAGTAAGACTTTGTTTTTGCTTGTTTATCTACATAATACTTGTTTGTTTCTCACCAAAGGCTGTTCGAGTAACTAAGCCGAAGATACCAGAGCAAATTCGTAAGAACTATGAACTCATGTGAGTACGTAGACAGTATAGAACTTTTATTCATCATTACATAAAATAGTTTCCTCAAATAACACCTTTTTTATTCTAATAAATCTGACGTTATTTAAAATCATGTTGGAATTATGTTTCAGAGTATAATAACTTTTAAGGATACATTATGAGTGAAATGGATGTTATTGGGCTTGATTGTTATCTTTTCAATATTTCTGAACAGGGAAGGAGAGAAGACAAAGTTGCTTATCACTACTCAACATCAAAAGGTTGTCGAGAAAGAGGCAGAAACCGAACGAAAGTTGGCCATCATACGTAAGTTTCCATGTTTTTGCATTGAAACATTGTTGAACATTATTACGCGATTATCTGTTTCCATATAAGAGGGACTTGATAGGGTCAGGGATATCTTTGTACCACTTTCGATCTTTTTGTGTTGCTTAGAGGCTGAGAAGATATCGGAGGTGGCGCAGATTCATTACAATCAGAAGATAATGGAAAAGGAGAGCCAGAAAAAGATCTCTGAAATTGAAGGTGCAATCATCATGCTATATGATCCTGTCTAATCTCTCCTTGCTTTTAGACTCAACCCATCTGGCTAAAGAAATTGCCATTGCCGATGCTGAGTTCTACAAGCAGACGAAGAGCATCGAAGCAAATAAGGTTGAGCTGCTCGTTGTTAGAAATTTTGTTTATATAGATTTGTTTACAATGGTACGTACATCCATTGTTTATTGTCGTTTGGCTGCTTTATATTTGAAGGAATGAGCTGACTTTCCTTTTTGTGAGATATTGTCGCTTGGCTATATTTGTTAAATGTATTCGGCATTTTATTAATTTTGGTGTTTTAGATGAAATTGACGCCGGAGTTTTTGGAGTTCTCGCGCATACAAGCCATCGGTCAAAACAACAAGGTTTTCTACGGCAACAGTATACCAAACATGTTTGTTCAGGGAATTAATACCAAAGCAACAAACACAAATTGACCAGCCAGCATTTCTTCGTTTACCTGAAACCGACGTACTTTTAGAAATACTTTAGTAATTTTCAAATTGTTTTGTTCATTTTGTTGAGTTGTTTTTTATTGCATTTTTTTGGTGAATTCTAACTTTAAAAGGAATCCAACCTATTTAACGATTTTCTGTTGTTTCTGTTGACGACCTCGGGAATATTTGATGTCGTTTGTAACGTAAATTTTTGTTTGTGCAGCTGCCAAGTGCAGGTGATAGGATTCCTTTTGTTTGTATTTTGTTTTTAAAGAGATGAAATTTGAACAAGGTGATTTTTGGATTGTGTCATTTGTGCACCTTGAATATGAATTGAGGGGAAAAAATTTTTTTTCAGTAGGAACATCTTAGCCGGCCATCATACTGTAAAAATTTGATTAATCAGGCAGATAGATTCGTTGGTAAACAAATTTGTTTTAATTTAGTTATTATTGCCACACTCCAGTTGAAGTCAATAATTAAGGTTTAATTGGAGACGTTGGAATCTTATTTACAGAAAACTGACACAACTAAATAAATAACTAAAAATAATTCACAAGTACAAAAGCAGATTTTTACAAAATATTTCTTGTTCGCAGAGAGTATGATTGGGTTACGAGGAAGAGGGTTCAACTTTCACAAGGTACTCGTCACAGGACTCCAACAGGCCATTTCTTTCATCTTCACTACTCGAACTTCCTTCCGAATTCTTCCTTTTACTACTTGTAACGTTATTGTAGTTTGTAACAGAGTTATTGCAGTCAAACTCCTCAACTATCCCTTTCAAATCTCGAATGTACAGCATGGCGCAACGCAAAATCTCCACTTTGGATAGCTTCTTTTTATCGGGCAAGAAAGGCACGCGTTGTCGCAACTCGTCGAAACCGTCATTGACTTGTTTAACTCGATTTCTTTCACGCTCGTTCCTACGGGCTACAGCCACCGGATCCATAGTAGCAACGAGACTATGATTTGATCGTCTTCTACGGAATTTCCCCTCGTTGTTGTGGTTAATAGCGTTCCAACGGTGCGGAAACACGGGCGCGTTGAACGGACCAACCTGAGCGTACTTTCCAAAGGGGTGGTTACTTACGCTTACCATTTGTCCATTCATCAATGCTGATTTAGGAAAAAGCAACTGCATCTTCACTCAAGCATCATTCAATAAAACACCAACCTTGTTAAACCTATAAGCAAACAATATATCTAAAGAATACTTCCTTTTCATCTTCGCTCGAAATGCTTTCAGATTGCTCCTTTCTTTCAAAAGCTAACAAGGGGGTAATTAATATTGAAGATACTTTAATAAGTTTCTATTGAACAGAGGAACAATGAAAAGCCGTCGAATTCATATATATTTCAACAGGATGTATCTATTCTTCAAAGGCTATTTAGTTTCTCTCAACTATCTGAAAACATTTTTAAGGTATAGAACAAAAAGGAAACCCCTGGTACGATTTGATCAAATAAAACTCCTATTGAGTACGCTAATCAAATAAATGAAATTAAAAGGCCATTTTTTTAGTATCAAATGAAAAATATCTTTTCAGTTATTTCTCTCTAATAAATCTATATATCACTTTTTACGTGAACTATACCACCCCCAAAGGTTTTGTTAGCGAACTGAAAACACGAAGATGGGTTTCTTTGCCGCGATATTTTTCCTT
Organism: Candelabrum cocksii; assembly: GCA_963930725.1. NCBI lineage: Eukaryota > Metazoa > Cnidaria > Hydrozoa > Anthoathecata > Candelabridae > Candelabrum > Candelabrum cocksii. The sequence goes on from OZ005664.1 coordinate 18,901,492, forward strand.
TTTATTTGTTTTGACGTTCTTCATGGAGACAAAAAGCCTTTTATTTGGTGCTTTTCCTGGGAGAAATCACGCGGTTAGATCAATATTTGTTGTAGGTAAAGCGGCCAAATGAGATGGGGAAAATTTTCAATGGACCGCAAATTCAATATTGATCGCATAGGAAGAACATTTATTCGCGATGCTTTGAAAAAAGACGGTTACTGAAAACAAAACAAAAAAACGATATTTCAAAACTGTAGAAAAAGATTTTGCAACTTTTCAATTGATGAAAAACGATTTTTTGCAATTTTGAATCTTTGATTTTGTGAAATTGCTAAAAAAGTTAGGAACAGATATAAAAAAGTAAACTATCATGTCTTACTTGCAAAATTTTCATAAAAAGGAAGATATGGGAAATGGTACGGCAAATTTCTCAACACTAGTTTTTTATTAAAACTTTAACCCTAACTTTAAAATAGTTCGAGATAACGAATGTTCGAATTATCGGTAGTTTTTATGAGAATAGTTATTAGTAAAGGGAATGGAAAACAGTTCGAGTTAACGCGAGTTCAATTTAAAGGGGTTACCGTATTTCGAAAAATATGTGACATCACGCCCGCAGAATATAGCATTCGAAAAAGACAAAGAGCAATCAAATATGAGTTTGTTGCGGAACGACTTCATCCAATAAACCTTTCTGATTGTAATTTGAAAGCCGTTTTACACGTTCACGGGGTAGTCGAAATCTTTTTTATTTTATTTGTTTGTGTCAAAGATAAATGTGTTAAAAGGAATAAAATAAAAATCTCTTTGCTTCTACAGTGTACATCCGTTAATTCGAACAGTAGCTAGTATTCTAGTTGATGGATATATACTGCAACTAATAGATAAACTAGCGGTTGCCGAACTTACGATGTTGAAATTCTAAAACCTGCCTGGTGACGTAACTAAAAGTAATCGGGATAAGAAGACGTCAGTTAACCCTTAACTACAATTACAAGATGTAAATAAAACCCACACACAGTTAACATTGAGGCGTGTTTCATTACTTTCGTTGTAAAAATGGATTTTGCAATACTTGCGAAATTATAAACAGTTTCGACGTATATATCTACTTTCCGCACACCTCGAATGAAATCGCACCTATCTAGTGAAGGGTATCTTTAAACAGTTTGATGTTGATCTAGATTTCAAGGCGAAATGAAAGTGAAATAGACGTTCGTTCCTGGTGAAGAACTAGAGCAAGGCAAAAAAGGAAAACGGAAGAGTTAAAAGATAGTGTAATAATACTCATTAAAAATTGCCTATTGCTGAGAAACGTATTTTTTAACTTCTCGCGTCCTATTTCTCTCCTACCTACCAAACGATTTCGCGCGTACCTAGCTATAACTGAGGAAAGTTCGATTTCAGTTTGAACAAACTCAAGCGTTATTCTGGTTAAAGTGTATAGTTTCTCATTACATATTTGCACAAATGTACGAAAGATTCATTTACAGCAATGAAAAGTAAAAAAGATTACACGCTTTTTTATAAGCATAGACTTGATTCGGCCACGGTCAAGTATTCTTAACTTTTAACTGCAAATCAGGCTGAAATATTCTTAGCATACCGTAAATGACCGATCTAACGCCCACTCCCGAACTGACGCCCCTCCCGAATAAACGCCCAGAGTTAAAGTTAATTTTTTTAACTAACGCCCACTCCCGATTAAACGCCCAGGTCCATAGAGAAAAATTAAAATAAACGCCCATGGGCTTTCATTTGATTCACAGCAAAATTAATACTACTTTCTTTAATCTTTAAAGTGTGGATATTTTGAAACAGTTTCACTAATTTTAAGCGTAAAATGTTCATACAAGTTACTCTTTCTTTTCGACTTGTGAGGCAGGAGCAGAAAAGTTAAAAGCACAACTAGCTGTAATGACAAACGAGGAGATAGGTGATACCAATCCCTTTTCTTTCATTAATAAAGAAGATATGGAGGCTGCGACTCAGCCATTCCACCTCCTCGATGACGATGAAGAGAATGACGAGAAACTTGATATCATGTAGTCGACGTACATCTTCTCGATTATATTACTTTTGTTGATGGACTTTGTTTATTAACGCCCCTCCCTTACTAACTCCCCTCCCGAATAAACGCCCAGGGTAAAATTCGTTTGTTAAAATAAACGCCCAGGGCGTTTAATCGGTCATTTACGGTATTCTTATTTATTCTACTTAAAATAGGTTGTATTCTTATTTTTTGTTTCATAAAAATTTCTTAATGAAATTTTTTCTTCTATACTGCGTATATGTTTTGATCACGTATGTATTTATAGAAGACATTGCACAACTTGCCACAATTTATAAATACATAGCTTATTTTCTTATCTTGTCTTCTATCAACTTTTGCAAATTCAGCTATATTTCGACAAAATATTTCCCAACACAGTAGAATTCTCACCCTGGACATATTCTTAGAATATTCTTCAAAAATGCCCATTTTCACCCTGCTATTCTATTATAAACCGTATTCTTATAACAAGAAAAGCGTGTACAGAAAACGCTATTTGTATCGATTAAATAATACAACTTTACAAGAAAAGAAGGAATTGAAAGGTTAGCAAGCCTCCGGCGACAACTTTCATTGGTTTTTGCTATAAATAGTTTTCCGTTTTAAACATTCATCAATTGAGACAAAGGCGGAAGTGAAAAAAAATGTATAGCTACAATCGAAAACCGTTGTAAAAACCATTTCCACTTACAGCTATGGAGAACCTTTGTGCTATTTGCACTCACGAAAACGCTTGGGATGTGTCTGTCTGCATTTTGCACGTTTCACAAGAAATTCTGCGAGATTATTTATTATCGTGCAGAAAAATATTTTTCGATTTACAAAAGAGGTCTGGTAAGGTTTGGCACGTGCAATTTCGTAGCGTCCATTTTAAGCGATGAAACAAACGAACAATACACTTAGTGTGCATGTTTATCGAATTTCAATGCGTTGCGCATGCGTGTTACACACAAAACAACGCTGCATCAAACAATCAGTCTTTTAACTTGCCGAAACTAAACTGTTTTAACTAGCGTGATTTCCTAAAAGAAATCGTTTCATATACGCATAATCAGGTCACACATGAGAATCGTGTACACTGTAAAGCTACCTTCAACTACACAGAACCTATACATTGTATTCTTAATCCCATAGCAGGCAGGTAAACATGTTTTGTTCGGGGAACGGACAAATGGCTATCACAAAAACTTCTTTTTATTCTTAGGGTGGTAGGGAATTGGTCCGCCATCCTTTTGCTCTAGGGGGAGAGGGGGTTTAAAATTTAATTTCAGTTACTTTAGTTTAGTGACGCGCAAAGAGAAATTTAGGGAGAGATTTTCAAATTTTCCTACTTCTAGATTGGGAAAAAATGTCTCGCCCAGAGTAATAAAATTTCAGAAAAATACGGAACAATATTGTTTTACTTTTTTAAAACTTTTATTAATTTTCAAAATAATTTTGTTTTTCTTTTTTTAAATTCTTTTAATGTTCGAAACAATTTTGTTTTTCGTTTTTTAAAATTCACGAATTCGAGTCATGAATCAATCAAGTGGTTTATCTTGGAACGTTATTGCCTTTAGGCTATGTAGTCAAGAGAAAAAAACCCGGTCTGGAAGCCTATTGTTTCTTTCCTTTGTTTGAACTGAGAGCTTGCGGTTTTTTAAAAACAAAGTCACGTTATCAAAAAGTGAGCAAAACAAACTCAAAGATGGCGGCAAGCGAAGACAATTTTGCTGGAGAAATCTTGTCCCTTGAATTGTTGTGTTTTGTAATTGATCAATTCGAACACGAAATAGAAACAAGTGAGGTAAACAGATTATGTTTTGTTGTCATGAAAAGCTTAAATATGGGATATTAAAAGTAATTTAAACATCAAAAATAGCAAATGGATGATGATTATTATTCAATAACAACATTGGATAAACATAGCTTACTTGTACACATGTGTCTGTGTGCATACTAAATATAATATTTTAGTTATATACATTCTTATTGATATTCCTTATATTTTAAGATTTGCAACACTGGACAATACACGTGCACTGAATGGTTCCAAGGTTTACAAAACGAAAGGAGGATTGACGAGACATACGAACAAAAAACATCCTAAAGAAGAAGCATCGCTAGCAAGTCTTTTGAACGAAGGAGGATTTTAAATGAACTTATTATGGAAATCACTCAAACGTTTGGTGAAAATTTATGCTATCCACAAGAACTACTACGAAACAAGATTAAAACATAATCTAGATTTTGTATTCCCATACGTTTAACTTTAACCACTGAGTTTTTATTTTGAAGTCTTCAAAGTCTTTATAAGGTTCTGTCGCGGTAATTGGTGGTGATTGTTGTGTAGAGTCTTGCACAACTGACAGCTTTCTTCGAGGAGTGGCTACCTTAAGTGGATTAATTTTCGCGAGGATTAATTTTCGCGAATTTTGCCCAAATTTGCGAAATTAAGTCCTCGCGAAAATTTTGAAGACAGCTGATCCGCGAAAATTAGTCCTCGCGAAATTTTTCCAAAAATGCAAAATTAGCATTCGCGAAAATAAAACAAAATTTCAAACCTTTTTTTCTACAAATAATAAAAATATTATTAATATCTGTTATTATTTATTGTTATTGTTCTTCTGACGCCCAAAAAAATTACGAATGTCTTTGCACTCTTTTGGCTTCTTTGGAACGCCTGCCTTTTCTTCTTTGATTTGGGTGGCTTGTTCCGTTCATTTCTTTCAACAAAACACCCCATTATGACTTCTTTGGGTTAGCAATATAATGCGTCCACCATTTGTTCATATCTTTGAAGGAGAAGGTGGCCTTTGATGCTTCCCGGCACCTTTGCACGCGAAATAAATCATTGAAATGTTTAATGAGATGACGTCAACTGAGGAGAGAAATATATGCCTGAAAAGATGGCAAGTAGCAGGCATCAAGGACGTGGCGGAAAAAGGTTTATCTAAATTACCCTGCCTCAACAGATTTGAAGATATTGATCCTATGCTAGGAGAAAATGCATCTCGTGAGATGATTGATACGCACGAAGAAGGATCTAAGTACGTAGATGAAAATGGAAATGAGAGCGAAAGCGATGAGTGGGTTGAGGAAAATGAAGAGTACAACAGAATCATATTTGTAACTTTTGATAACGAAGAAAACCTTTAATTTGTAAACTAGGTATAAAAATATGGTATTTGACAAGAAAAACTTTTATATGCATAAAAAATGTCCAACTTTTAAAGTTTTTTTAATGTTTATTTCCCTTAGTATGATCGGCCTTTGAGTTTACAAAATTTCATTTTTTCTGATTCGCGAAAGTAAATCCTCGCAAGAAATTTGAAAACCTCTGATTCGCGAAAATAAGTCCTCGCGAAATACGAATTTTTTCGACTCGCGAAAATAAGTCCTCGCGAAAATTAATCCACTTAAGGTACTTCTTTTTCATGAGATTTTATCGGAAGGTTGGTTGTGGGCACTGCACCCAGACACGAGCATGGCCTACTATAATAACACGGCCTCACAAGTTGCCGCAACAGACCAAATCAAACAGGCCAGTATGGTAAAGAAATCAAAGATAATTTTGTAGATGCTTTTAGCTTTAAATTAATCCAACATAGCTAATATATGGCTAATAGCTATTTAGCTAGAGTTGATATTATTTAAATGATCATAAAATCTTTATTTTAACACTAAAAGCGTTTCTGCCACACTTCAGAGTGTGACTACAGTAACTTGAAATGTGAATTTCTGATAATTTTGTTAACATTCTCATATTCCTCATGTTCTATGTGTAGCTAATAACATATAGATACATACATACACATATAGATATATTGACATGTTTTAAATAAATTTATTGATTTCTTTTAGTATTTATAAAAAGGTTTTGAGACAAATAGTGCCAGACAAGTGCTGTATTGTAGGTTGCCGTTCTAACTATAAAGATGGCCCAAAAAGATCATCATTTTATTTTCCAAATGACCCAGATTTGAAATCTAAATGGATATATAAAGTTGTTGTTGAATGGTCTCTTCTTCATTCACTCTACGAAAAAGATCAAAATTTGGATGCTCATTTACAGAAGGCTTATAAGTTAACTTATTGTGCTCTTCATCCTGGCAATAATAAACAGAGTGTGCCATTAGCGTTATCTATTTTTGATGAGACAACATCTGCTGCCATTCAAAGTTACTTTCCCCATAGAGAGGATGCTGCAAGTTTCATATATATAATAAATACTTGGTGGAAAGTCTCAAATTCAAAATCTGAATTCAATTCCAATAATTATTTGGGGAATGCTATAAAATCAGGTGATGGGAAAGTAGAATTTTTACTAAAGTTTGCAGATTGGGTTGTCGAGTGGGCTAAGCTTCCTGGTTATAATCTTACTACCCAAACCTTGAAAGCAATGATCAGAACTCTGAGGGCAACATCTTCTCTTTGCGCAGATTTATTGGCCGAAGGCTATAGATATGTATTGACAGCAAGGTTACAAAGTGATGCTCTGGAACGTCGCTATTCCAATTACCGTAGAATGAGTGGAGGACGCTTCCTTGTAGGTCTGACTGAAGTTCAGAATTCAGAACATATTATATTGATTCGAAGTCTTATAAAAGAACGTATCAATTTTTGGGATGAAGATGTTTATACTACTGAAACTCCAACCAATGATCAGTTTAAATTGTTTGTAGAAGAAATTGAGTTACATGCAACTGAGATCCAAGAGTCCATATTGGCAAATACTTAAACCTTCTTTCTCGAGGTGGACTAATAACTCCTAGAAAGACTTTTGCTGATTTTACAGCTCATGTGTTTTCTATATTGCATGTTTCTGAACTTCTTATCCAAAAGTTCCCTCTTGTTTCTCCTTATGCCACTAAATATCTTCTGAATAAATATTTGGAGGTGAGCAATATTTCGTGTATTGATCATGTGGAAACTTCAAAAAGATTAATATTTCAAACAGCAATAAACATTTTTTATAACAACAAACAGAAGCAAGACTGTGATAAACCTTGGAAGGACAATTTATCTTTATCCAAGAAGAGACAGCGTATTTTATAAGAGTTTTATGGCTTAATAATGTAGCTATATATAACACGTTTGTTTCTCAGATATTTTTTCTTTCTACAGTATATCTAATTTTCATTGATTTTTATATAAAGGGACTACAATAATATATATATATATATAAATTTTCTTTGCCTTCAGAAAACTTAACTCCTCCAGAGAGTTTCAGAGATTAATGCATCAATGAATTTCACACATTTTGGCTGCATAATCTCATTTCTTGTTTTTTTAGTTTCCTTATTTGCCTCCTAAATTAGTAGTTGCTTTCTCTCTAAACAGTTATCTGTGTGTGTTAGTACTAACCTACATTCAACGTTTATATTTTGAATAAAATAATATTTCTCATGCTAATGGATGTGATTTATATCTTTAATAGACAAAACGGTTAAATATTTGTATTACTAACCTAAATTCGAAGGCCATTTTTATTAAAATAATACTTCTGATGTTAATGAATGTGATTTTATTAAATATCTTAGAAAAGTACTCAATATCAAATTAGCATTATTCTTTCTCTGGCCTGTTTGATTTGGCCTGTTGCGGCAACTTGTGAGGCCGTGTTATTATAGTAGGCCATGACACGAGGAACTCTTTTTCCGGTGCCTGAATAATGACAAAAAAATGCAATATTTAGTTTTTGACAAAAAAATTGATTTTAAAAGTTCTGATTGAACATAAATATTGATCAATTATTAACAAAATATGGTTATTTAGGCTTTGTCATGATTTATAAAAATAGTAATAAACAGAAGAGAGTAAAGAAAAATAAATGTTGTATTTTGCATACTGTATGATGTATGTAGCATGACTCTAATCTATAAATGTCATTATAATAAAATGGATAATAAAATCCTCTCTTGGATTATGACTGATAAAGATTTCACTTCCTTGTGAGTTCCATATCATTTTCAGAATAACGTCGTTCACAAATGAATGCACGTCCATTCTTTATTCGTGCTCTGAAAACAGGGTCAGGTTCTCTGTAGCGGAAAACTACATTTCTCCATTTTGTGTAGAACTCGTCTTCTGGATATTTGGAATAACTTGATATTTTTGTGCTTTTTCGTCTCTGACACTGTACATTAAGGCATACAGCAATTTCGTCCTGGCATCCTATCTCAAAATAGGTCTCAAACAGAGGTGTAAAAGTGTTTTTATGTGTTAATAACAGCTGATTTGCCTGTGATAAACGTACATTTTGCTCACTTTTTGGTCACGTGACTTAGCTTTTCCGAAACAATAAAGCTAAAACAATAAACTTCGAGACCGGGGTTTTTTATATTGACTATGTTTTAGTTTAGGCGGCCACGCGATATGCATTTGAAATGATTATTAAATGAAATTTTAACTATTCAAGTCCAGAGACACGTGACAAAAATAATCGCTCTATTATCTACTCTATTTCTTATAGACCTCCAAATAAACTGTAGAAATCTATTTATTCAATTCTCTCCGGGTATTTTAAAAGCCGTGATAAAAAGTCAATTTATTTTGTTGGTGACTTCAAAACGTAAATTGTTTTCTACACATATTATTCTCCTACGCCATGTGTAATTACGAGTCCAACAAGGGCGACATGAACATCTGTAAATTGGGATCATTTTACAATTTCTTCTATAAATAATAAACCTCAATATGAAACAAAAATTAGCAAAACAGCTATCTTTATATATGTGTGAGTGAAATGGGAGTACAATCTCCGCGACAAAAACGTGTCTTAAATTATGTAATATAAGGAAAATATAAATATATATAGCTTACATCATTACATACATCATTACGTCATCATTTGTTCTAAGAATCTACGGTTTCGCGCATAGACGCTAGCTTATAAGATAATTAAAGTTTAGGTGATCTAAAAATTAAGGAAAACTCCACAGTTGATGTATTTAGTGAAAGATAAGGAATATTTTATTTATTTACTTTTAAATAGGCCAAATTTTAAAAAATTGGATTCTAATCGCAAATAAAAAATCTTTTATATTGTTTCGAATCGTCAACTTCGAAAAAACGTTACTCCCCGCGAAGGTTCCCCCTCCCCTTAAAGTAGTTTCGAAACGGCAGTTTCAAAGCGTAGTGGATCAAAATTCTTTTTAAATTAGATCTTCTTGGTCGAATCTATTTCTGATGTTTTCGATTGTATTATCGTAAGCTTCAAGATATTATTTACGATACATTTCTTTTGGGGTCAGAGGCGTGAACGGTCTAGAAACTGAGTGAACTTAGTTCGCTATTCGCTATTGCTGCAGAAAGTAGGGAATCGCTATTTCCGCCGATCAGCCATGAAAGTAGGGAATAGAGATTTGCAATCGCTTTCGCTACTTGAATTATTAATTATACATGATTAGTGAGACTTGTATTGTGTTGTGCACAACAATCAAAGCGGAAAGATGACGAAAGGATAATGATTAATAACATTAGCAGACACTTGTGAACAGTTCAAACACCTGGCTTAGATCCTAACAAACAAAATCTACTTTATCAGGTTGTTTGTGAAGCAATGAGATACCTTATTCTAGGAAATTAACGCGCTAGAAAATTAACACGGTTTTTTAAAATGCGTGTTAATTTTATATACATTAATTTTCTAGCGCGTTAATTTTCTAAGGGGGTAATATCATAAGGCGTTAATTTTATCTGCATAATATTTCGAACTTTTTTAACAAGACCAAAAAATGTACTGAAAAATGTTTTTCATTTGGTTTGAGCTGAGGTTTCGCCGTCCGTTTCGGTATCATATGATATATCAGTATCAGCATCACATCTCCCTCATCTTCGTCAATGTCGTCTGCATTGTCTCCTAGTAATCATCTTAATATCTTCTTTGAGTCATCGACATAACCCAGGTCAATACTAGGGTAACTCTAGTACCAAAAAAGGTTTTTCCCTTCATTCGCGAAATTTTATTCCCGCGAAAAAAACTTTCTTTTTTTCGTCCGCGAAATTAAATTCTAGCACTTTTTTTTCGATTTTTCCGATCATTTTCAATTTTTCCCTATTATAATCACCAAAGATACGTTGTAAGTTGTTAGACTAAAGTTGTCTAAAGCAAAGTGTTGTTTTATTTTCGAAAGAATGGTATCATATCGTAAAAACGAGATTTTCGTCGTCTAAACGTCTTTCGTCGTGTTATTGCACTATTTTCTTCGAAACCTTGTACTGTTTTCTTGTACTTTTGTTAACCCTGCATTTGATTTTTATGAGAGCGATAGCGACAATGATGAAGATATTTATGCGCCGGAAGATGATCATTGTAACGTTTTCGATATTTTTGAAGACATTGAACATTAGATATCATGAAAAATATAGTTAGTATTTCTGTAGAGTTATGTTAGTATTATATACATATACAAAGACTCTTTGCTGATTCTGGGGAAGCAACGTGATCTTTTATGACCTGCACATCTAACGTGCCAATTTCCGAAGTTGCAGGCTCTTGCGATGTCTCTATAATAATGAAAAGAACTTCATCAATTAAAGGTTTAAAAAAATGTTTTTAAGTAGAAAGTTTCTTGCTTTTGTCTTACACAAGAATTTTTGAATACTGTAAACTCGAAAATCGCATATATACTCACCATTTCCTTCTGTTCTCTGACTTTGCAAGCTTTGTTGAGAAATTTCATCTTCTTGATTGTTTGCCTCTTTTTGCCTCTTAGCTTCAATCTGCATCTTTCTTAAAAACGACATAATGATGGATATTGACAGAGCTCTCTATCAAACACCCTGTAAGTTTGTAACGACATGATGATGGATATTGACAGAGCTCTCTATCAAACACCCTGTAAGTTTGTAACGACATGATGATGGATATTGACAGAGCTCTCTATCAAACACCCTGTAAGTTTGTTTGTTCAAAATCAAAAATATTTATTGTACAATGGAGTGTTTTTTTCTTTCTTCGCAAATAATCGAATGTTTTTATTTTCGAACTTAGATACAAAAACAACAGTTTCTTATTGTTTTGAAAATAACATCTTTTATCACTGTTACTACAAATCTCCTTCATCAATATGGAAAACATACATTTACTGCCGTTGTAAGAGGATATCATTACTATCGAAAATTTTGGCAACCAAAAGAGAACGAAAAACTTATTTGTCTTCACGAGCCTGGAAATGCCTTCGATAGATTTGCTATAAAGACAGTGAGAGAAATGGAGAAACTGTTGGACACTTGCCAAAAGAGATTTCAAGAATAACAAAGTATTTATTAGATCGAGGTGCGTCTGTGTATTGCACGCTTTCTTCAGAACATTATCACCGTTCTCCCTTAGTACAAGGAGGACTTGAAATAGAATGTCAAGCTGTGATCGAAACACGAGCTACTATTCTTCAAGCGAAATTAACATCACGTTATTTAGATCTAGTTAGGGATCTCTACACGGAACCAACAAAAGACATAGCGGTTGGAAATCTGTTCAATTTCGTCATGACGTTGCCGCCTACAGTCGATACACCGCAAGCCCCCGGCAAAAGGAAGAAAAAGTCCGCATCCACAAGCACTACTGTTTCAAATAATCGGGACATCCGAGAAATGCTCGCAGCTCCAAAGAAGAAAAAAACACCAAGTGTTATTGTAGTTGACAACGATTAAAGTAGAAATAAATCATTACTTTTGAAAATTGTCCCGTTTTTATGATTATGAAGGTGAAAAAACTTTCGCGTTTTGAAAAATATCCATGATTTCGCGTGAAAAAACTTTCGCGTTTTGAAAAATATCCATGATTTCGCGTGAAAAAACTTTCGCGTTTTGAAAAATATCCATGATTTCGCGTGAAAAAATTTTCACGTTTTGAAAAATATCCATGATTTCGCGTGAAAAAACTTTCGCGTTTTGAAAAATATCCATGATTTCGCGTGAAAAAACTTTCGCGTTTTGAAAAATATCCATGATTTCGCGTGAAAAAATTTTCACGTTTTGAAAAATATCCATGATTTCGCGTGAAAAAACTTTCGCGTTTTGAAAAATATCCATGATTTCGCGTGGAAAAACTTTCGCGTTTTGAAAAATATCCATGATTTCGCGTGAAAAAACTTTCGCGTTTTGAAAAATATCCATGATTTCGCGTGAAAAAACTTTCGCGTTTTGATGATTTAGAATTTCCAAAGGCATAAACTTTCGCGAAAATGACCAAAAGATGCGAAAAACACGAAAGTTAATGCCCGCGAAAGTTTCTGCCGCTATACATAATATTTCTTGATTCGCGAAATTAAATTCCCACGAAATCAAGAAAATTTCGCGAAACGCTAGATTCGCAAAATTTCCTGACAATAAAGTATATATGTGTATATTGTATTTTTTAGCTTGGAATTTTTATTTTATATATAAAGTGATATAAATTCCGTACACAGACGCAGTTTTTGTTACTTATCAACATTACCCAACACCTCGATATCTGGAGTAACGTTCATGGATTTTAGATTTTTAATTAGAAACATTTTTTATTGCTTTAGATATTTTATTTTGTAGGTCCACATCAGCTCATGCCGACTTTATTGTATTAACATGCTGCTTTACCAAATAAATTAGTGGTAGTAGAAAAGTAAACAAAAGGTGAAGTTACTTTTTTAGCTCTTTCTAACCAAGATTTGATTTTCGTCCATCGACTGTCTCTCTTCCAAACACCTCTCCCCTGTGAGTCCGCTTTCAATTCGAGTCGTACAAGTTTCTTTTCCAGTGTACCTCTCGCGCAAGTGTTGGTGCAAATACTGCCAGTTGTTTGTGAGATACGCGCGCGGGCAACACCATGCTTTATAACTTCTTCATTGATACATTTTCTTGGAGAATAAAAACGCTGGAAACAAAATCAAAATTAAGATAAAACATTGCAGCCTTCGAAAAATTTATTTCCAAGTAAATGAGTGATGCGAAAGATTTTTCTCTTTTACCAAGGATATATTACAAGAATTATTATATCTCTGAAATCAAAAATAAGCTAAACCAACCGCCTTGTGATACACAATCGCATCTGCAATGTTGTCATGTTTTGTGACCACTGTAAACTGGATCATATTACTCCGGGAAAATACATGGGCGAGAGAAGTAACTAAGCCATCCGTAGTTTCAACACCTGCCAGTCTCAACAGAAGAGGCATCGAGTCTATAAAAATTGTACCTAGTTCATAGAGGAATAACATTTTATACATGCAATAAGAACAATTAAGTGCAAGCGATGTAGTGCTTTGTGTCTTTGCAACAGCATATTTTTACATTGCACAAATGTTTGTACATTTAAAATTTGTAATGTAAACCAGGTAGAAGGGATTGTATGGTTTTCAACCATGGCGTTCTTAATAACAGGCCTACAACACGCGCATGTGAATCCAAAAACTGGGGGGTCAAAAAAAATTTCCGTGAACCGGTAGCCATCTTTCAACAAATGTTCAAAGAATGACATCTTGTTTATCTGTCTTAATTCTTATTGTGAATTATATATGTATGAGAGTCATACATTAGAAAATGTATTTTCTGGTCAAATTTTCACTGTTTTGACTGACTGTAGTACTGTTTTACGCTCATGAATTTAATTTGTTGTCATGTTGTATATATTTTGGAATTGGCAATGTGCACCGAAATTAAATTGTTGCTCTGTTGCAGATAAAGTAACTCATGGTTAAATCATGCTGCATGCAAAGTTGTTCGACCAACTATAAGAAAGAAAAAAAAACAGAGATTCTGGTGTGAATATTCCAGTATATCGGTTTCCAAACGTGAAGAAGTATCCATTAGAAAGACAAAGATGGATTGACACTGTGAAAAGATAAATGTTAATTTAACTGTAAATAATGACACAGTTATCTGCAGAAAGCATTGGCCTGAGAACTGTAAAATGTTTATGTTTTATGGAAAGCTACGGCCCGTAAATCCACCGTCAGTATTTGATGATATTCCGACCAGTATTATACCAGCGCCACTTCCACCACCAAGAAATATCAAAAGAACATCATTTGTTGCCAGAAATCAGCAGCCTGATGAGTTGTCCAGTTTTATAGAGTCAGACACATTTGACTTTGAAGGATTGAAAAATGAGTTTGGAAATAGAACGAAACAATTTCAGGTTGAATTTAATATCATTATTCACTGTGAAGAAGTTTTACTCCAATCAGTCTCTTACATAAATGGTATTCCTAAATTTCTCCTTAAAATTTTCAAAGATCTCAGGTATGAGAGTTTTCATTGTGGACTAAGAATACATATTACAAGCTTAAGCCGCAACAAAATTGTTTATATAAATACTTGGTCTCGGTTGGAGGAGGCATTGCGATATTTGAATCAACATGATATTGATAGAAAAACAGTTGTCCTGCAAGAACACTTCACTGCCATGGGGCCCATCAGCGTTGGCCAAAAAATATATCTTCCAGAAATGATTATTCGGGCATTTGAGTACTTTTGTACTTCCCGTGCTCTCTACACAAAATTACGGAGTGACTATGCCTTACCCTCTGTTCAAACATTGACAAACATCACTTTAAAGGTTAGCAAATTAGATGAAATTAGATCAAATTAGATGGAATTTCCTATGTCAAAAAATTGTTGACAAATGTAACCGAAAGGCAAAGACATAATTGTGCATAATTGTGTTTGGCGAAGTTTATGTAAAGAAAGCATTGCTGCTACATGGAGGTACAGTGTTTGGTAGAGCAGTCAATGATCATAGTCAGCTGGCCAAAACAGTTCTTGGCGTGATGATAGTTTGTATGTTTGGAGGTCCAAGGTTTCTCTCCAAAATGCTGCCAGTAGCTAATTTAGATTCTGAACTTGTAAACAGTGAAATTTCCCAAACAACAGAAGCGATCAATTTGGTAGAAGGGGGTTTTGTGAAAGTGCTAGTATGCGACAACAATCGTGTGAACCAAAAATTTTACAAGCTCATCGAAACTGTGCCAGAAAAATGTTGGCTTGCAAAATGATGGTCAATATCTCTTGTTCGATTTTGTGCATCTTATAAAAAGTATTACCAATTGAGCATCAAAAAGTAAACATATGCCTCCAAGTGTTCTGTGACTTTACTATAACTGTCTATTCACACATCCCGGTATGACTGACATCGAGGGCAAGGAGGAGGATACTGCAGCATTTATAAGGATGATGACTTTTGGAAAATCATTAATGTTAAATCAAAAGGGGCAGATGTTCGACATTATGACCCTTTAGAAGCAGTTACTTCTGATTTCACTGAAAAACTAGAGTACCTGAGGAGTTTTGGCAACATGTGTCTGAAAATGAAAAAATCCACAAATTGTTGAATTCGTCAACTGACACAGGACACAGCAAAAGCTATATACCAAACATGTCATGGAATAGTGGACTTGTGTCAACACCTTCTTTCAACATCACATGAATATGTTTGTGTTAGTCTTTTCACATCAGATCACATTGAGAAAGAATTTTCCAAATTTCGCCAGAGTTCAGAAGGTGCCTACTTTATAACAGTACAGCAAATTTTAAAGAAGCTGAACATTGCTAAAGCTTCTAACCCCTTTCAGTAAGTGATGAAATCGATGAATCCATTCTCCCTGGGCATCAATGCTCAAATTGTGAATACCAACTGAACGAAGAGAGTACAGAAATATTCGATAACTTAGAAGAATTGGAAAAGTTTGTCACAATTGACACAAAAATGGCACTGGTCCACATAGCCTATAGGCTATGTCACCAGAAAAGATGGGGAGATATCTGAAAATGACCTGTTAACAACAACAACATTTTATTACGAAAAGTATGGGGGATTTACAGATGAATTGGATCATGGTGGGTTGAAAATCCCGATTGACTCTGCCGCTCAATGGTGCGTCTTCTGCTTCATTATGTTTGAATCAGTCAAAACAAAAGTGTGCAGAAATTTGCTCATGGAGGTATTTGCAGATGTCAGTGAATACTACATGTTTTCAATGCAAAAGCATCATTGTCGTATCCTGGCCAATGTATTATTGAATAATTATTGCAGAATTTCAACTCCAGGAAGCTCAAAAGACCTCTCTCGAAGTATTGAAATTGACTTAGTTATGACTGAACTTATATTATTATTGTATACATTTGTTAAATTTTCTTGCAATTGTTTATAAATTCTGTATTTTTTGCACCAAACTTCTTGTAGGGTTATGTTTAAAAATTTTAATGCAAAATGGTAAAAAATAATGACATTACAGATTTTTTATTTTGACCCCCCAGTTTTTGGATTCACATGCGTGTGTTGTAGGCCTGTTATTAAGAACGCCATGTTTTCAACATATTACCTGCATTGCATCAAAATACAAGTAAAAAAACAACCTGGTTTCCGATAACAACACACGTGTTTTTGTTGATGATTAGAATTTTCACATTATTACAAGTTATATCAGCTATTATCAAAAACCATTTTTCATTATATACTCCTATCATACCTACGTTCTCATATAAATTGACTCGTAAGTACATATGGTTTCTTTCTTCAGCTTACTTGTTTCACTGTTTGGACTTTTTCTGGTTTGTTGGGGATTGCAAACACATGCACTTAAATTCTATTTCGGTTTGTCTTTATTTTTCAATTTGGAACCATGTTTTTCAACTCATCAAAACCATAATCTCACCTTTTTTGGTTAAAAACTTTTGAAACAAGATTGGGTTATGGGAAACTTTCAATCTTCCACACGGCAAAATCTCTTTGACAGTTCCTCGGAAAAGAATCTGCTTCTGAACAAACTCATTGGGGATGTCAGACACATGCTTATAAACATTTACCTGAAATTAAAATTTTAATTAGTATATAGATATCTATATCAATAGCTTGAACGTACTTACCAAATGAGCCTGCCTAATCATAATTGCAGCCCCTAGTAACCCTGCACCGACAGTGAAAATCTAAATAAGAAATATATTTGACTTATTAATTAAGATTGGTAATTATTCATAATATTCACACATATTTGTCATTTATATTCATTACATGTTTCTATTTATTTAAATATCATAAATGTGAGTGTATAAATATGACTTCATTAAGTTGCATTTTTGGAAATTTTCTGCTATTAAGAATCATTTTGAATGAGGAATTCCTCCTAGATCATTTTTTCTGTACCATTTGAAATATTTCAATCCTCTAATATTTTTAATACAAGAAATAATGAACAGATACACGATCAACATTACACGATCAGATAGAAAATTTTTTAAACACCACAGACAGCATGTGGAAGTAAATGGCTAGTTTTCCACATGGAATCTGGATACTAGTGGTGTTTCTCAAGGTTCAGTACTCAGTCCAATTTTGTCTCTTATCTATGGGAACGATATGCCAAGTGTGGTACTAGCTATTATCTTGATGTTTGAAGATGACACAATATTGTTTTGATTTCAGAATGAGATTCTCTTGCTTCCTGGGCCAAAACATGACAATCAAAACATTTTCTGAACTTGAATACTGTAGTGAGGTATCGTAAATGTTGAAGAGGGCTACAAAACTTGTCCCTGGTTTACCATCATGATTTACCCTAAGAATCACCATTACAGGAAGTAAATCTGCCAAGTATGCGCTACCGATTTCAAAAAGGAGACATGATTGAGGTTTATAAATGGTTATGTTATGTCTATAAATGCAAACAAAACCCGCGAAAGCTATGCTATCAATCAATCACTCATGGTCAATCGTTACAGAGGAAAGATTTTGCACGACTTGAAGTGAGCCGCAACTTCTTCAGTGTTAGAGTTGTTGATGCGTGGAATTGCCTTCCTAGCAAGATTGTCAATGTTGGTTCTTATAAATAGTTTTAAAAATTTGTTAGACACTCACTGGAGATATGACATGTTTGTCTCACTGGAGATGTGACATGTTTGTCTCAGATTAATTTGATATATCTATGTTTTTTTTTCGGGTTGTTTATTCATTAATGATATATAGTTGTTTTTATTATTTTTCTATTTGCTTTGACAATAATGTTACTTTTCTAGGTTAATTTTGTTTTGCGTCAGTTTAAATTGATGATTCTTGCATATTATGTAGAAACATTGGTTTTGAGATTCTGTATCCTATATGTTGTTTTGCAACTTCCCCCTGCATGTATGCATTTGAACTATTTCTGTTGACTCGGGGCTTCTTTTGATGTGTCTATTTTTACTTTATTTTTAATGAAAATTTAGCAATATTTTTAGTTTATAATAATGAGTTATCAATAAATCGATGAGTACCTCACATTTATTCTCGTTCGTTGATATAAGTTTGATGTATTGTCATTGTGTGCATTCATGTTTATCCATGCAAGACTTTTTCTGTTCTTTTTATTCATCTGATTGGTTTTAATATTGACTTTTTAAAGATATCTAATATATACGATATATATATTATATATTATCTTAGTTTATGAGAGGGAATATATTATGCCTATGCATAGCTTGTATATACATAATAAAAATAATGATTGGTTGAAAAAAAACTCTTGTTCAACTTCAGTAAAAGTCCAATTATGTTTTGTTTCATAGAAAAAGACAACGTATCTTTATACCGACACACCTTCCTTCATTACATATTAATAATCCTATTAATCATGTTATTATTGCTGTACACGATTGATGAGAATGTTTCTTGGAAGAACCACATTCAGCACATTGAATGCAAACCTTTTAAAAGCATTATGTATAAAGCACTCTTTTATAAGCTCATTATTTAACTTATTCCATTCTCGTTTGGGAAAACGTGCCTACAAAAAACGTTGATCATGAAAGAAATTGGAATCCTGAAATCATCAAAAGGACATAACTCGTCATGGTTATATCAGGTGTATAGCATTCTATATCACAGGCCTTGTCTCCATGCAACTTGAGCTGGAGGCTGATTGCATTGTTCTCAAGACATAAGCTTTTTAGTCAAATAATATTTAACTAGCCACTAAATGGCCATTGTAAAATATGGAGGAGACCTGAAATACAATTGTTATTATTATAATATTTCTTTAAATTAATATATTGTTATATCTAGAGTATAATTGCGTATGTATGATACAAACCAAAATATATGTCAATCAGCTTTTAAAATCTTTTTTGAAAAAGCTGATCATAAATATCTCACAAAACATGCAATTAACAGTTTTATAATAACACTTCGTAAAAATTTTTTTTTGAGAAAGCCCTTTACCAAGGAACTTATTTATGGAACAGGATTATTAATCACGAAATACAACTGAAGATAATGAAAAAGAGAGCTTCACATAACTAGGTGCATATGTAGAGCTGCGATTGCGTTAATTAGAAATTAAATAAAATATTGCTGACAAGGAAATTTTACTATCATCGACTTTTATTGTCAATACAATATTGTGGGTTGAAATCAGCAACTATTTTCGCATTCAAATCATTTAACTCCTTTAACTAGTTGTCAAGATTAAAGTGTATAAGCAAAATATATAAGTACCCTTATCTTCTGAAGATGTTCGTCAATAAAACGTGACAAGCTGTTCATTTTCCGTTTTTACTTTTTTAAATTTTTTATTTTACGACGTCAAATTGTGTAGCAAGAAATTTTGTTGATTTTTCTAAAAGCTATACTTTCAATCAGCACGAAGAATCATGCAAATGTTTTGTCAAGTTGCTTGATGATTTTGGTCGACATGTTACAGCGCAATCTCATAATATGATCTAACCGTTATCAGGAGTAAAAAAGATACCAGTAAATAATATATATAATTACGGTTCGTTTTTGCTAGCTTCAAATTTGTTCAAGATAGCGATGTGGATTAGAAACTGTGTAGGTAATTTATTTAGTGCTTACTGTAAGCAGTAAAGTGGGCGAATATGTATAATAATAAAAATTGTTTAGTGACAGATTTTTCAAATCTTTTTATCAATCATGGTGACAGGCATTTCGATCTACACCTTCTGCATATATTTTTCTCCTCTGTTTTTTTTGGTGTGTAATTTTACATTTTCATTGAAAAAGTACCTACGAAGGTGTGTGGTGTTGGAATAAACTTTTTTGATTTTTTCCCCAATATTAAATTTGAAAATTTCACTAGGGTCAAAGTCCTGAATGGAGAAATTATATTTTTATGAGGCAAACTCATCATGCTGTGTACGGACACAGTCTATAGACTAGCATTCTGCTAACCCATCCTATCAATGTTCAGAGACCACAATATCAACGGGAACACAACGTAAGATTCTAGAGGCGTGTGTAAGATTGCACCTCACCTATGGAAGTTAATTGTTGTATGTTCATGAAAAAGACTTAGATATGACTTTATACATTCCAAGGCATTTCATATAGAAATCTATCGTAGGTTTTCTGATGAGAATTCTTTTCTAAAGTGGTTGAAGTTTTACAGTCTTACACCTCATGATTTTGTCTCGGTTTTTTTATTGATATATGCTTCAATAAACCATCAGATGAATTTGAATCTGCCCAAATCTTGACGAAAAGATGATGTTAAACAAAGAAGATATGATGAAATTATGGAAAGGAAGGAATTGGAATATTAAAAATGATAAGTAGTGTCATTAAAATGTTTGAGTAATTCCAGTTGCAAGTTTCTTGGATATTTAGGTCTTGTTTTTATAAATAATGCTTCTGATGATCCCTTTCAAAATGTTTACCCATTATTATTGTCAAATTTTGGAGGTTAGTGGTTGGGTGTCCTGTCTCCATAGAATGTGTCTGTTTATATGTTCATTGCATTAAGCTTCTTATCAATACACCCATTCTGAAACTTTATGCCCAAACCAACACATATATTGAATTTTACTTTTAATTGAATTGAACTTTTTGTTCAAGTAATATGGAAAGTAATAAATACGATATTTGGGTTGGAAGTGATCTTGGTCTCATAAAAGGTATTTCCATAACAATTTTGTACTAAGCTATTTGAAAATATAAAAATTTTATTGAAAAATAAAGTTGATTGGTTTATTCTGAATAAAATTGAGAAATTATTGTTCATTATAAATATTATAGATAAAAAATTGCTTGGGTGTGAAGTTTATTATTTACTAATCCAGGTGTTACACTATCAAATGATAGTTTCACTAACTACGGTGATATCAAAACTCTGGACAAGTCCCAAAGTATAACATGCATGTGCTGGAGAAAAACGGAAAGTCAAAATAACGTAAGTTTTTCATAAACATCAATATTTCGGTTTTATAATAGCGCGTAAGTATTATGCTGTTAATACATACTACTTTGATGTTTAACTTTTGTAACCAACAAGTTGTATCTTTTTGCATCTGTGGATGTGTATTGGTTGAGAAAATTTGAGTTTCTGTGTCGTTTCAATAACAGATTTGTTAAAGTCATGTTAATTTTTTTTTAATTTACTGAAGTGCATGAATAATGACATTCCAATGTTCTTTTCTCGTATTGCAGGTTCTAGTAGGTCTTCGTAATGGAGTTGTAAAAACATTTGACGCAAACACATTTGAATACAATCCTGTCGAGTTTGCCAGTAAACAGTCACCAATTATCGGTCTTCTCCCACTGGCAGATGAGTATGCTGTACTTTTTGTTGTTTTAATTTATTTATTCAAATTAATAAAATATATATAATTTATTATGGATGATTTCCGCCCGCATGGATTTTATGTTGACATTTCACAAATTCCTTTATTTAGTTTTATTATTATTATGAATATTTATACAGGATTTGAACCTCAGTAATTATATACATAACGTGACATTATTATATACAATACAGCTGCTAATAATGCTCGTTTTTGATTTTTTGAATAATTTTTTATTTTTATTTCTTCATATTATCTGTAATGGTTTGTAATAGATCCATAGTTTCATGCACGGAAGGTGGTTGTTTGCAGCAATGGAAAAACAATGAAAGCATTGTAAGTTCTTCTTATTACAACTAATGTAGCGTTCTTAACTGAACATTCTTTCTACATTATTACTGTATCCTAGTTTGAAAAAAGTCTTGGACCAGATATAAAAGCAATGGCTGCATGCCACACACCGGAAATATTTGCTACAGGTGGAATCGAGAATGATTTGAAAATATGGCAAATTGAATTGATGGACAAGCCATTATTCTCAGCTAAAAATGTACGTCCTAAAAGATTTTTATAGTTCTTGCATTTCGGGTAGTGAAAATGCAGGAAATTCTTGTCATTTATGTGGCTTTACTCTATAGGGTTTAGAATGAACTAGTTGATACTGCAACATACATGTTTTCAATATTGTGAAGATAATAAGGAATGTGTGCTGTTTTTTTCATAATTATATTATATATATTATATATATATTATTATAATTTATTTAATTTAAATAGTTTTTATTCCAGGTGAAGAACGATTTCTTGAACATTCGTGTCCCGGTGTGGGTTTCCGCCATCGACTTTTTCAACAAGGACACAAACAAGATCGCAGTGGGATCTGGACACCACACAATCAGAGTCTACGACCGACGCGATAAACGACGGCCCGTACTCGCCACCGGTTGGCACGAGCACCCGATAACAGCGATCTCTATGAAACCTGGCAACGCGGCCCTTGTTGTTGGCAACAGTGCCGGATATATGGGCGAGGTTGATTTAAGGACTGGGAAACAAGTGGCTGGTTATAAAGGAAACGCGGGGAGTATACGAAGTATCGTGTATCACCCTACGCAACCGATTATCGCTGTGTGTGGTTTGGATAGGTTTCTGAAGATTTACGATAGCACATCAAAGAAATTAATTAAAAAGGTAAACTCCATGGTAACCACATTTTTTAATTTCACAATTGATTTTCTGTTTTAAATATTGGTTTTAGCAACATAAGAGTTTCTGATCTATAAAAAAGAAAAAGAAGCCAACCAAGTCTAATCAACAATCTAAATATCCCCGCTCTTGCATTAAAATGGGAATTTATTTTACAGATATACATGAAGTCATCGTTAAATTCTCTACTGATGAAATCCTCTCCCATACAAGTAGGTGTTATTGTTTCATAAAATCAGGTTTACTAGCATCGAATTTCTTCGTACGAATCGAATATTTCGATGCAAACTTGAAAGCTGGTTGGACGAATTCATGAAATCACTGAAACGAAGAATCTTTAACTAACCAGTTTGTTATTTTTTATCGAAACTTTCAATCCGTGCGTGAACTTTACGCATGCGTACAATTCACTGTTTTGCTATTTTGGTAATTGATCAAACGTGCTAATCTTGATCGTATTTGTTTTAGCTTTCGCAAAGTACTGCCGGTGAAAAACGACCGGTTGACGACACCTTATGTATGGAAGAAGAAGACAATTTGTGGAACTCCATGGAAACCGTGAAAGCTAACGATAATAAGAAAAGTAAAAAGAAAAAGAAGAAACAGTGACAGTGGTGAACTCGTTCCCGTAAATCATGTGACATGCTACGAGAAACCTTTCATAATACACATAACTGAGAACGTGATTGTGTTTTGTTCAATCGCAGAACGAGTTTTCTTTCGTAGACGTATAAAAAATATTTACAATCTATCAACATTTACAATTAAGTCGTTAGTAACCAGGTAATAATTTAGAATTTCCTTGTGGAAATTTTTGAGAACAAGTTAATATTTAAAAGAGACTTAATGGGAACACAGGTTACAGCATATACTCTTCGTCTGACGAGTGACAAATATTGGAGCTTTGACTGGTCGCTTTATCCACGTACATGTCAATGTTTTTCACCCATTTCCTTTTCTCGTCGATATTAGAGACTTGCAAAGTGTACGCAGACACCGGTTGATGGTATCGGTTGTAAAATAGGACGCAAAACGCGTTCTTTAGCCCCGCTATACAATAAATGAAGATATACGCATAGGTGATTTTACAAGTGTAAACACGCAATAAGAATGACACTGAAATTCGTCATGTAAGAGGAAGAAGAATTCTTTTTTCTGATGCAATCAAATTTAGTGCTACTCTTACACGAGTTCATCGAATCGTCGCAATCGTGAAGTTTTAAGCGATCCAGTGGAATGGGCTGAAATTATACAATATGTATATATTAGAAGTCTGCCAACGGTGCTTTACTGATGCGTCCGAAATACCTGTTTGTAGACGGCGTACTGTGATTGGTTGGCTTCAACTACGGATTTCTTTCTTGACATATCGTGTTCTTCTGTAGTGTTACGACGCTAAGATTAAATTCAGAGAGAGGTTACGTCGTATCGAGCAGAGGAACATTTGTCATTCTTAAGCGTGTTCTTTTAGTGGGTTTAAAAAAAGTTTTGAACCAAACATTGATGCAATCGTACGTTATTATCAAGTATAATTTGAAGAGCTCATTTAAAGTTAATATTTCACACGAGGGAATATCATGATTCTTATCACTTTGGGTTGGTTTGGATTTATGTTTGATGACCTACTTTCGTCGTTTTTTTCCTGCATTTAGTCAGCATAAGCATGTCGTCGAACAAAAACGCGTACAGTTCTGTTTTGTTGTGATCTGAAACAAAATATGTTTAAAATCTCATCATTCGCTTAAATGTAAAGACACAGACGTTCCCATACTATTTCGTGATCAAACTCAATAGTTATATTGCTCATAAACGATTTACAACGCTCTTTAATTATTTTATTTAACCGTGGTTTCACTGACCTGCCAAGATAAGGTTTCCTTCCAGTACCAAAGTTCTGTTTGGATTCGTTAGTATAGTTGAGCAATGACTATTATACAGCGTTTCCTTGACGAACTAAACAGTTATATAAATCACACCTCAAAGATAATTGGGATTTAACAACTGTAAATAATTTAGTTTATATAGTGTAGCTACTACTTTTAATACTTTAGCAGTTTCTAATCGCACACGTATAAACGTCTTACGTCTGGAAGGACAGATTTGGGATCAGCATCAACCATCATGGGCCAGGACAATGATTCTTGGATCTCTTGTATTCTCTGCATGTTTACTACGGAGGTGAACTTCTTCTCTATCGATTCTCCAAAGAAAAAAAAATTGAAGGATTTACTTTTTGTTTCATGGAGACACGTATATATATCAGAATAGCTGGACGCGTACTGTTCTATTATGTGACGAAACTGTAATACTATTCGATAGCTCTGATATTTAGCCATAGAGTAACGATCTTGAATTCAACGAGAAGTAACCGCGCTTTGACTTCGCGCACACTTATTGTTAATAATATTGTTGGATTATTCGAACCCTGTAACATAATCAAATCTATTGTAAGTGCACTTACTTATTGACTTTTCGATGCTTATGATGGTGGCTGTGAGCAGCTGGCTATGTCTATCGTTGGGCGTTCGTTTACGGATGGCTTTTAATAGAAGAGGATACTTGGTGAGATGCTGAAGCGGGGCAACCAGGAAATCCTCCAGATGACGACGATTGCATCGCACATCTTCCTCGCACCACTAGATGTAATATATGCACGAAATCTCATGAAATCTTCTTGCAACCAAAACAACCAAAAAACTTTGGAATTAACTCTCATGGTCTTAACAAAAATATTTCGCTGCAATAACCCGTTTAAGATAAAAGATGGTTTTCAATAGATCTATAATAATTTCAAATAATCTATAAATTAGAAAACTTTGCGGGGATTTTTTAAATTGGTGCGAAAATGACAAGAGAAACATTTATAAAAACACGAATCAGCAAATTACTTTTGTCTTTCGCATACCTTCATAAATATTTTGAACATTTCGTCCTCCTTCAAGATTTTCAGATGATTCTTGGCTCGTTGGTAGTTCAAACAGTATTTTTTATACTGTGGCGTTAGCAGCATATCAAACTAGAAAAACCATTGGCTAAAGTGAAGTTTGTATATTTAACGCGGGAAACCGACAAATTTTTTCACATTTCCAGAAGGTGGTTAAACTACGTGGCCAATTGCCCGCCTTACAAAACCGCTAAACTGAACAACTTTGAGCAAGGTCTGCATTGCGCAACCGCTAAACTAACCAACTTTGAACAAGGTCTGCATTGCGCAACCGCTAAACTGAACAACTTTGAGCAAGGTCTGCATTGCGCAACCGCTAAACTGGACAACTTTGAGCAAAGTCTGCATTGCGCAACCGCTAAACTGAACAACTTTGAGCAAGGTCTGCATTGTGCAATGTCTTACTCAAAAACCTAACTTACGTTGAAAGAAATTGAATATTCAATGTGATTTAAACTTGAACTCTGTTTACGGTAACCGAAAGTTCTTATCCACTATGCTTCAGCACCTTCATAAATGAGGTAGAAGCAAAGATATGTACTACGGTTT
Source organism: Candelabrum cocksii (assembly GCA_963930725.1). NCBI lineage: Eukaryota > Metazoa > Cnidaria > Hydrozoa > Anthoathecata > Candelabridae > Candelabrum > Candelabrum cocksii. Next base: position 18,927,734 of record OZ005664.1, read on the forward strand.
GGAACATTTAACAATTCTTACCTCTTTAAACGCAGTGACGATTACCTCTGTACTCTTGCTGATCAACGAATTGCAGTTTGTGAATATCCGAATCAAGCGCTTCGCAAACTCAGACGTCACCTGGAAACGTCAACTCTTTTATAAATGGTATAGCATATAGATATGCCACCTGGAAACGTCAACTCTTTTATAAATGGTATGGCATAGAGATATGTTCCCTCTAAGTTCCATAACTTTGAGCAATTCTCTGTATACACGTTTGTTTGTTTGATTTTTATCGATGGTCAATTTTCTTAACAATATAGTTTCGGCTATTTGAATTACGATGTATTATCTCTTTTTTTTCAGTGAAGCAAAAATAAACCATTTGTAGCAATTTTGGGTCGATGTTTTTTGTTCATTGCAATTTTTAATTCCTAAAAAAGATTTTGATGAGACATTCGAGGCTCGTTATTTTCTTAGAGTTTTAAGGTTTTTATGCTCATTCACACATTGTTAGTTGTTGCTTAGTTACTATATTTAAAAGGTGATCGTTGACGTTTAGTGGAGCAGTGGTTGATATCGTCTGTTGGACCATAATGCATTACGGTCTTTACTGTGGTCCGGTTGACCACTCAAATCATAACCATTAGCATTTTCAAATGTGCGTATAGTTAGATTTATCTCATGACCTCAGCCTGACTCTAGTGTTCTACCAAGAGTGTTGTTGTTACATCATTCCGACCAATACTAGTGAATTAATGTCGACATATCGAAAATATCGGACGCGTGTTACGGAAGTCCCTCTAGTATTTATTTTCATGTTTATTATATATATTATTTGTATTATAATTATAATTTGCATATTGAAATTATCATGTTCGACATTTCATTTCATGACCAAAGAGGTATTTATTAAAAACACAAAATTGCAGAATGAGCAATCTCATAAACATTCGTTCTCACCCGTACAAGTGCATCCAGGTTCGCAAATAAAGTCGGCTCCTGTACATTGGCGAGAAATCCAAAACTTTTCACGTGATCCAAATGTCTCGCGAACACCTATAACAAATCATGGCCACCTGTTCATCATAGTCGGTAACCTTTCATGTTTGATAGTGTTACTTACTGTTCATCTTAACCTGAAGGGACGTCGGTCACAAACTAATATATCAGGAAATTATTTTCAAGAATTTCTTTCTCTTTTTTAGCTATTTTATGTTATTACGTAAGAATTACATCGCGCATGACAAGTAGGTGATCAATAAGATAGCTGATCTCGGCATGAAATAATTCCCATAATGCTTCTAGACGCCCGTGATCAGAATGTTGATCGTTGTTGTTCACTTCCCCGTTCCGAACTAGCGTCGACCAGTGACTACCCTGAGCGGAAAATACAAACAATTTTAGGGTAGCATGATCTTTTTTCAGAGTTAAGAATCGACAATCGATGATGCTTGTATGTGCAAAGAATTTCATCTTTTTAGTGAACAAATGAAGTTAGTGTGCTAATAAATCGCAGATGTTTTGTTACCTTGTATATGGATAGCGGTTGATCGCTCGTCTCAGTAAGATTACTTCTTATGTATGCCAGAAGGTTGTTGAAATCTTCGACGCTTTCTGTGTAGGTTGTGAACTCTCTCTTCTGAAAATACATGCATGTTATTGTATTGAACGTAAACTAAACCTCTTTCTTAATTCAAACCCTGAACCCTTATTTTCTTAAAGCTTTTTAATGGATGAACTTTACTGACTTATTTATGGAAAACTCTGCAGCGTCAATACATGAACTGAGCTTTGGAATGTGTTCATTTATCAACGCTTATACCAGCAATGAAAGTCTGTTCGAATTTACTGCAGTACATCCATTTGGACAAAACGTACAGTTTATTGAGCGGCCGCGATGTTAAAGTTATCTTCGATTTGTTCACGATGTTGGACATCCACGGAGAAACCGCTCTTAACGATGTCCAGTTTTGCGCCTACGTTAAGTCGGTGACGGATCTGTCGGAGCCGCGTATTTACAAAGTGTTCGACATGCTTGATGTGGACGGGTCCGGTTCGATAGATTTCAATGAGTTTTACTTGCTCATCTGCATATTGATCGCTGTGCAAGACAGAGAAGAGAAACATTTTATCTACAGACACTCGAGAACTGTGTTCGATCTACTGGACGAAGACAACTCCGGTAATATCTCTGCGGATGAGTTCGAAAACTTCGGGTTTTTGTTTAACTTGCAAGGAGAAGCGATCCACGAGATATTCAATGAATTCGACGTGTCCGGTGATCAGAACCTCGATTACACTGAGTTCAAAATGTTCGCCATGGAGTGCATTGATCGGCAATTGAAAATGGAAAACACTGGCAAGTTTTCCAACGTCTCGTTTTGTTCCATTCTTTGAGAAAATGTATTAAAAGAAAGGAAAAACTTCCAGGAATAAATCGATGAGAGACTTTACGCCAACTGTTCGGAATATGCTAGCCATGTTTCAACAACATTATTGGTTTTTGGGGGTTTTTGTACGTCCGAATACTTGGAATCTTACGAAGTAAAATTCGATTTGAATTTAGTATCTATGAGTTATACTGTTATAAGACTAACTGTTACGTCCATCATCTAATTGATTAACTGAACATCATTTTACTCTTTCTCGACACCATCTTAGACCAATGCTGACATGTCGTAAGAGATATTAAAAACATACGGTATGGAATACCCCATATTTTTGTCAAAAAAGTTCTCTTAGTTGTTTCAGCGTTGTTATTGTTTGGTTATATTGCTACATTCTAACTTCTGTTGCTTTTAGAATTGTTTGCTTTATTTGTTAATACTTACAAACTTCTGTTTTAAGAGCGCGAATGTGTTCCCTAGTTTCTTTTCCTCTGCAATAAAAAAAATTAGAGTTTAAACTTGTTGTGGGGATTCAGACCTCTCATTACCTTCATCAACGGAGAAGATATGTCCACCCCGTAGCATGGTTGGTTTTCTATCGGTACCTGAAGCGATAGAGTGATTAGCAAGTTGTAGTTATCAACAAAACGTTTGTACCGTTCTTTCTGGTAGGTTTGGTTGTGCTGATGTTATCCATGTAGAGTGTATGTAGATCCATTTGTATACTAGCTGAAGGTATTTGCACCACTGTCGATTTACGCGTTCGATCGCGTGCGCTCAGAGCTGCCAGGCGAATTTCCGCGTCCTCTTCAGTTTCACCCTGTGACAAACTCATTTATTTCCTTATAAGGTTATTATAATATTATTGCACCTGAGATATTTGTAAAGTCCATCATTTTATGACAAACACACACACACATATATACACACCTTAATGTGACTCATTGCGTGAGAAGTTAATTTTTTAGTAATTTGGTAGGCCTGAAACGCGTTAAGGAAACTGGGTTAAAAATTAGTTTTTTTGTCAAATTGGAGAATTACATTAAACTCCCGTGCTTCAGTTGTGAATGGAACAAAAGATCTAACCAGAGATAATGAATGAATTATTAATTTTATTATTTCTGAAAAAATGAATTTCGTGTCAACGAGAAAGTCAAATCCAACTACCGACCGATATCTGTTTTGCCTTCCTTTTCGAAGATTTTTGAACGAATAATGAATAACCGCGTTTAATCTCAAATGAATTTTATACAGCATTCTGTTTTTGGTTGACGTTTGTAAAGTCATCCACGAGTAGGCTAATGAGCTTATAGCTAAAGGCTATTGCTATGCAAAAACCAATCAGAAACTTGTATAGATTTATAAAAAAAGTTAGTATAAATTATAGAAGTAGAATCCTGCTTGATGTTGCATTATTTTGTCGTGTAGACAAAGTAAACAAGGTCGAATAATAAAAACAAAGTTAAAAATATATTTTCTTGTATCAAAGATTTAGAGAAATTATGCAGACCAGAAACAAACAAACGTGTTGTTAGAATAGTGATGAACTTACAGCCAACCGTTCCGTGAGTATTGGGGAACTCGTATCCAGATCCTCGTCAGACTTTTCATTTTTCTCCCATAACTCGAAAGATGACGACGTACTATTCACTGATGTTGTCATAGTGATAGTCTAAAATAAGAGCCAACAAATATTTCACACAAATCAACTTTGAAAAATCCAATTAAACATTTTACAGGCACAGCAAATTATTACAAATTCTCAAAAGTAAATAACAACAATATCCCAAAAGTAAATAAGCCTACACTAATCGACCTCTTTACCAAAACTATTTTTTCAGCTTCCGGGTTCAGTATATCGAGAGACGGTCGCATTAACTTAAATAAAGGTTGGCGGAAAGTCAAGGCGTTAACAGGAAATATGTCATTGACTCATAACATTTTTCTCTTTCCATCCCAAATCTTCGTTTGCTTGTTAGCGAATTTTATTCTTCAAAAAAAATTAATCGCTATGGTAACACAACGTTTGACTCATGCGTGCTTGACATGTGTATTGAATTGTTTAACACGTGATCTCGGTTATCAGTTTACAAACGTGTATGAATACGAGCTTCCGTTAACATAGGAAACAATGGAACATATTGACTGCTACTTTTCAAAGCAATATGCGCATTAAGCAATTTATGGCAAGATAGCAACGCTTCAATGCTTTAGTTTTCTTAAATTTGTTTTTAGGCTAAACTCGTTCACCTCATCAAGACTGCTTCCTTGTGTAACCATTCTTGACATCTGTAAAAAAAAATATAATAAAATAACATTCTTCCGTAAAAATGATATTTTACTCAAGTTTAATTCGACTTAACATTTTTCTTTGTTTGCGTTAGCCAGTTATGAACAGAGTAGGCGAAGGCAATCCCACATAGTAAAATCAACTGTTGGAGGATTTAGCGTTGAATGAAAAATATATCTTTTCAAATCTGTGTTGAATTTTAATCAATAGGTTTTCTGTATTATATTGTTTCGGCCAATTCCGTAGACAATTTGCCAGGCGGCTGACGTGTTCCGAATATTCGCACTTTGGAAATAAACACAACAAATTCACTGCCTCAATATAACACTGCTTTCAGATCAAAGTTAGATAAAGAAAAGAAATGCAATCAAAACACTTGTTTGAATTTACCTCAACGCTTCTTGTTGTATTACTACGCGTACAAATCAAAGAGGCCGCCTTATATTTCAAAACTTAAAACAATATTGTAAAGAAATTCCCATGCTTCCGTGTCTTCACGTCACAAGGGAAGATAACCTCAACTTAAAATTTAATGAAAAAGCAACGCTTTTTCTCTTCACCACGTGACCTATAGTACTAGAATATTAGACATTTTTCGTCTGAATCATATTTTCTATCATGATAGTGCAGTAGATATATTTGTTTTTAACGAGTTTGCTACTAATAATAGCTCCTTTATAAATTATTCATAATGCCCGTTTCAACCTTGTATTGCGGTGCTTTTTATCGATTATAAAGGCGCGATGGCTGCTCGCTCCTCGTTATCAACATCAATATATATCCAAGGAAAGGTTAGACACACATTAAGCAAGTTGTAGGCTAATTACAAACCTGAGATGAATAAATCATAAAAACCTGATTTCAAATAAAGAATTTCTCGTCCGCATCATAAAGTTTCGCAGATTTTTTTCCCCTGGGTCACAGAAGAAAACTAAAATTTCCGCTCAGGTGATAAAACCTTTCAAGTGAAATTTTTCTGTAGAGTGTACGCAAACGCTAGTTCGACATCATTTTTTCGTGGGTTTCTATTGAATTGAGTATTATGCTAGGAGAACGCGTCTTTTTACGAATATGCGTTAAGCCGATTCACAAACAACTCTGCCAACAAAACAGCTAAGAAAATTCGTTCAATCATAAATGATTTATTTTGTGCAGTGAAACTCTAAATAATCTTCTTTTGTGAAATTTATATAATATTATATATATATAGCTGCTTAATTAATATAGATCAATTTTAAATTATTAAAGGTTTTTTAGATTAAAATTTAAAAATATATAGAACAGAAGGCACCTTAAAGCCGAGTCTTTTGAGCGCCACACCAGTTGCTTGGGTGTTGCTTGCGGAGCGGTAACGTTTGAACCTTTCCTTGTTGTCGCTGCATAACTTCTGATCTTCGGATTTCAGTTTCGCAAACTCAGTCGTCAACAGATCAGACTTTCGCCGAAAACCAAACAGCTTTGCATCTCTCGTCTCGACCACTGAAAACATAATTCTCTACACGTCCCTCGAACAAGCAAACGTCAGCAAGTTTTCTAGCCAGTTCCCAAATCACGCATTACAAGTAAGAATTGAATTATTGATGTTGTTTATAGCATACAATTCAATAACCAAACAAAGTGTTTAAAAGGAAGGTAATCTTAAAGCAAGCGAGAAGATATATTACTTTGTAATCGGTATTCTTGTCTGTTTCGAGGAAATTCCCGCCAGTTTCGTTTATTCAAGTCTTCGTTAAATAACAAGTTTCCACAACTGTCCTGCGTTATAAACAATATTATGAAGCTTTTTCATTACCTGGAACAACTAACTTTTAGAAAAACAATATAGCCCTGCTAAAAACAAATATAGATTTTATCAGTCAATTCACAACTTTCGTTTGTCATTTATGTAAACTCGACAATCTATAAAAGAAACACGACAAATTGGAAAATAGCTTTTTTAGCAGCTTTCCTTTTATCATCGGATATTTTGGCTTAACCTTTAAATTGTTGGGGAAAATTGTTAGCTAAAACTGTGAAGCCACTAACGTGTTCTTGTTGAAATATTGCTGAAATTTTTAAGATTTTAAGAAAAATAATCGCTAGATTTTGGTTTGGTAGCAAATGCAAGCTTTTACAATGATGATAATTGATGCTAAATGACAATTCCATGAGGTTGTAAAGTGTACGGGAGATTTTTTACTTTTTTTACGATTATGAGATTTCTCGAACTTTTACTTTTCTTGAATTCTTAAACGAGTTCAGTTTTCAAAATTTTTGAAATAGGTAAGAGTTGGAAGAAAAAAGCGCAACCTTTACAGGTTTGTCCTTAACACCATAGTCCATGTTACAAGTGTTCTTTAAGTGTTAAAAACAAATACTTTTCAAACTGAGAAACTTACCGCTTGTTTGAAACATGCAATTAGTTTGTGCAATTAATTATTAGTTCAACATAGTCGCGATTTTCCTAAGCGTTACTTTTTCCCTCAATAGGCGTCTTATTTAAGGTATCGTTTTGAATAGAATGAATGCTTCTTAGGCGGTTAAAATAAGAAAGACGGATTTGAAAACGTGTTGTGTCAATAGACCATTCAAAGACATCCGCACGAAAATCATGTTTTAAATTTTAATTTTAGTCCACAATTTTAAACAACACAAAAGAAACGAAATTTTAAAATTGAAATATCTATATACAAAAAACAAAATTGTATATGTGTGCCTACACTGTTTGAACAGGTGGTCCAAGAGCGAAACTAAGATATTTGGAATGAGCAGGTTCAAGTGGATGTCTAATAGAAAGAAACCTTTAAAAAGCGAACTAGATGTTTTTTATTTCAAACACGGCAAAAAGGATGACGCAACATTCACTACTTGAAAAGAATGGATGCGCGAAATTTGCACGTGCATATGCATTGTTGTCGACGAAAGTTATAGCGTGAAAAATTTAACTTAGGCTACTCGTTTTACAATAGAAAGTTAATATAAACAGAGAAAAAAACATTCTCAAAACTGATTTTTAAATGTTTAAATATACAAATTATCGCGGATAGACGCGTATATATATATATATATATATTATAATATGTGTCTGTGTGTATTTTTATACAAACACAGAAAGGCAAGTTCACAGTTTTCTTTGTCATAGAAGTAATGAGTGCATTTTGGGTCTTATTGCTAGTAGTTAAATAAAATACACAAACAGATTCAATGAACAGTCTCAAACGAATTTAATGTGTTGTTTGCTTATGGATTTGAGACGACAAGCAAAAAGTTTCCTGGGTTCATCTTACTGACTTACAACTGCTATGAATCAAAAGACATCTGATTGAATAGGTTTCAATGAGTCAACAAGTTTAACGTAAGAAACCTTTAGAAAAGTTGACGTTATTTAAAAGTCTTTATCTTTACCAACTTCCTTTTGAAAGATGTATTTTTAATATGATGATAGGCACTTTCACCGCCAAAAAAAATTCTTTTATTTTTTTCAGGTTACCAAAGCTGAAATATAAACAAACTATAAACAACCAATTATTCAGGCGGCCAATATGCAGCGATATCTTGGAAGATCGTGGTCTCTCAACTGAAGCACCATGTCATGACAATTTGCAAAAACTCTTGGATTGTGTAAAATTCAACGCTATTGCGAAATCAAAACACTTGATTGTTTGTCAGGTATCTGAGCTGATAAGTTTTAAAAATTCATTTTCAAAATAACTTTCCTTTCTCTACCAGTACAGCATGTGTAATTATTGTTTATAATTGTTCTGTCTGTTGTACCACCACTATATGTCGCAATCAGCACTATATGTCGCAAACGCCACTATATGTCGCAAACTCAACACTATATGTCGCAAACTCAACACTATATGTCGCAAACTCAACACTATATGTCGCAAACTCAACATGTTTTTCATGGGGGGAATATTTTCGGGGGGATTCTTTCTGGGGGTGGGGGTTTCATGGGAGGATTTTTTTCGGGGGATATTTTTCAGGGGGATCTTTCGGGGGGGGGGGGGGTTCCTGATACCAAAGCGAATATTCGTTATAAGCAGCATTCAAAGCATTCTGTTAGGGTTAGGGTTAAACGATGATATTCAAAAGATTTGCAGCAACGGGGGTGAGAAATGCCCTGCATGCTTTCTGTATCGTTTGAGCACGAAAAAATGTTGCACAAATTTGAAGATTATGATGAAGATGTCTGGTAAAAGAAATGAAAACAGAATGAGAAAATGAGTAGTTTAAAACCACACATACTCAGGGTGTACTAAGTTAGAATACACAAAGTTGAAGCAAAAAGACTACCCCTCGCACAAAATTAGAATCTCTAATTTTGGCCGAATACGCACTAATTTTTATAATTAGAGGGCGACATAAATTCGAATAGTTACGGTACATACCTTAAGTAGATTAATTTTCGCTTGCGACCAAATTTTGATTTTCCGCGCGTATTTAATTTCGCGGTTATCTAAAGATTGGGGAATTTTGCAAATAAAAAGGAGGACTATTCTGACACGTAAACTGTTGAATACAATGAGGTACATCTAATCTAAAAAATCAAATGCGTTTCCATCAACTATATCTAGCTCGTATTCCGATTCAATCATCGTTACCTCCATTAGTTCACTGTTCTTTTTCTGGGAATGGGAGATCAAAATCATTCGCAGATATAACTAGTCCATCTATACTACATCAGCAATATTTGAACAACAATACTTCAATATGAAAGTCTTAAAGAAATATGAAGATTTACTTCAAGAGCTTTACATTGAGTCAAAAAACGAAGTACGTTAAGAAGGTTTGTAGATCGTCAAAGTAAATATGCTGAGCGGGACCATGAAGTACGTAAAGAAGGTTTGTAGATCGTCAAAGTAAATATGCTGAGCGGGACCATGAAGTACGTAAAGAAGATCCTCTACGAATTAGACTTGGAGTAAACTACGTTCGTTAAAAATAAAAAAATAAGCTCCCATTTGTAATTGTTTGTTTTCGATAAATCCCAAATAATTTGGATTTTTTTTCAAAATTTCCGCGCGTATTTAATTTCACGAGACACCCCAAAATCTGCAAAATTCAATCCGGTGTACTTAAGGTAGTATGTTAGAAAGATGTATTTCGTGCAGAATAATAGGGAAGATTCCAAGAAGATGTATTTTATTTTCTAATACAATTTAGATGCGCGCCTGAAAAAAATGTCCACGTTTTCAATTTTTCCTTATAAAACCCCTTTTCTTTTAAAGCAAATTGCGAAGAGACTTGAAGAGACACTTGCGAAGAGACACTTGTAAACAATCTACGCGAAAGAAAGCATTTCTTTATATACTATATCATTCAGATGAGGAGCACTCCGTAAATATGTGTTCATTGTGGTGTCGAAGGAACGTGCCGCACTTGAGTTGAGAATTCAGTTGAGAATTACTCGATGTAATATAGTGTAAGTCAACAATTCAACTTACCAATGTTGTACGTCGGAAACAAAAAGCATTAGTTGAAAATGACTTCAAAAAAGAAGAAATACATTTTGTTTAAACATTTACCATTTTTATCGCGTGTTCGTGATAAAAAATAATTTTTCCTCTTGTTTTTGGGACTTGCGTTTTGATTTCCTGACGCTACCCCGTTAATCTTTTTTGACTAAAGGTGCATACAATTAAGGTCAAATAAAACGCAAAAATTATTTTTCAGGAGGCATACCATATCGAAAAACTATTACTGTATTCATTTTATAACTTTAAACTTATTTTATGTGTAAGGTGTTCTTAAAAAGCAATATTTAATGACCGCATTTCACTTACCCATATTACCGGAGCAGGCAATGTCAAACAGATGCTGTTATCAAAACGTTCAACTAATCTACAATCTCGATGAATTGATTTGTTGCTTCGAGCGAATACATCCGTTTCTTTTGCCGCGACCTCCATGGAGAAAATATTGCCACTTAGCACCAAAGATGTTGCTCGCACAGAAAGATATCTTCCCAGGTTTTGTTATTGTTGCAATTAGCGTTTGGCTTTGTTTAAATCCGAGGTGTAAGTAAAGCTGTTCATCAAACAGACAATATGGTGCGATTGTGTCACAACACAATCTGAGCGCATATTTGTCCGAAGCACTTCAGAATGTTATTGTGATTGAAAACAAATCTTCTTGACATTAAGCCAATTGTAATCGTTCTTAAAGCGCTCTTAGGAAATAAACCTATATAAAGTGATGTCCAAAGTCATTTTGCTTAGTAAAGAAATACGAGCAAGAAAAATGATGAAATTATGAAAATTTTAAGAAAACAATCTGAGCAAACAATAATCAATAATGGCGGCAAAGACTTGCTGACGTGGCAGACTCCGAGGCTACAAAAAGTGTCAGTGCCCTATTTCTGCAAACAGTTTACCAATGTAAGTGTTTCATTATTTTTTTATTTGCTTTGAGTGAATGAAGGCAATAAAAACATTAAGCAGCGGTGTTTGCCTCGCGTGTTATACATGATATACTTGAGAAATAGTGGAGTAATTTGTTAGGGATCAATGAAGTAGTTTTATGGAGGTTCTTGTTTCTGAGCTGCAGTGATGGTTTTTAATTTTGAGAACAAATAAAACATGATCAATTGTTAATATCAATACAGTAGAGAGTGGGAAATGGAAATGTGTTTTATTACGTTGGTGTCGCGTGGGTTTTCTCTCATTCTTGCAGTCACTTTCTCTGACGTTCATGTGGTGATGGCGATGTACGCAAACATTGTGCGAATGTTTTGTTTGTGAAATAACTGAGTACGGTTTTCGTGGGTATTAGGATTATCACAGTTTTTGTCTTCATATGGGAGGCTTTGCGTGATGTTTGCATTTTGCAATATTGGATATTTGGATTTGCCGACCATGGTTGAAGAATACATTTGATATTTTTGAAAATTTAGGTAATGATTCGCATGTGGATATGTTGAAAGGTACATTGGTAGACAGGCTAACAACAATCGATGAATTCAAATTTATGAGAGATTATTCCAAATTTCAGTGTTTAAAGGGGCGATAATTATTTTGAAGGTTTTCGTAGGTTTAAATATTTGACACGAGTGTACGTAGTGGTATGTGGTTCGTTTTATTAATACTTTGCAGGGACATGTTTGAAGATTATCACATAACAATCTACGATGTAAAATAATGTCTGCATGTCTCTGAGTGTGTCCGCCATTCTTTGCTCTTCATAAACTACTGGACATAATCATGTTGTGTAATTCGTACCTTTCACTCAGTTATCACGGTTATTCTATATTTAAGAACACAACTGAAAATTAAAATAAAACCAGACTGTCTTTGTTTTTAAAGTAAACGCTCTCTTACTCTTACACAGGTGCCTTAAATGATGTTGTCATAAAAAATGTCGACGTTTTGAACTTGGTAGATTTATATGATTGACAAAAATCGTCAAAAATTGCAACCGAAATATTCTGAAAATCGATCAATAAAAAACTTGTCTTAATCGCGTTCTTCTGACAGCCTATAAATACTGGTCACTACGACTTTTCTTGCATGCTGTTTTTCAATGGATTTAAGGTAATTTGGGGGCACTGAATCCGAATCTAGTGATAAAGTGAAGCAACCATAGATATAATTGTCTCTGTGGTATCTGTTATTGCTTCACTTCCTTCGTTTGAAAGTCGTATGAGACATGCTACACTCCTGCTAAGAAACTTGTTAGTTACAGTCAAACATATGTTTAATGACATTTCTTAACTCTACTACTTTGCCTGAAAACAGCTTCTTCTACTTCTTGTATCAAGCATTGAAGCATAAGCCTCTTCGGCTCTTTATTTAGATTTCGCGAACTATATAGTTACCAATAAAATCTTACTAAATTTGATTTTAGCAACTTGTAACTCTTCCGCGACAGATTCGTTTTCAACTCGAGTTAAACTGTTTTCTTCATTCGTAGCTGCCTTCGAGAAGTTGGTTTGTCAACATTTTTAATGTAGTTAAAAAGTGACACATTTATTCGCTACGTTTGTCTGTCTAAAAAAAAAACGTTTTTGAAACAAGGAAGTTAAACCTTTTTCAAACATTGCGCAACGCTTTTTCTTTGTCTCATTTTTGTCTAGACAAATCAACTCACTCTTTTTTATTTCTTAATTTATTTGTTAGAGATACGATGGAAGTTTCGTTTGAAACCAAGAGGGTGGCATGTATACGGAAAATCTGTTTGGAAAAATCTTCGTCGTGGCGGGAAACTAATCGCACATTCTTAAAGTGAAGTTCAGCATTACTGAGGAAAGGTCAAATAGTCAGGGCGCTGGTGAACTTTTTTTTTAATGTGGTGCGTACATTGTAAAACCTATTGAAATAGTACAAGGGCAATCACAGGAACCCGAAAATCTTTACTGGACATTCTAAAAATAGCAAATGACTAGTTCCAGGTCATTTTTCTATTTTGTGCCCTCACCTCACAGGACAAAAGATTTTTGTCAGAATTTGGTAAAAACTTTTATACCAATCAAAAGAGCATTAAAAAAGAAGGAAAAAATATATGAAAGGCTATGTCCCAAAATTGATATTTTTCATTGATTTTCATTATTATTGATATTTTTCGTCCATTCAAGTTAAGATCAGCAAATATTTGAAAATCAATTACTCAGCTTCCCAATAGCGCACACATCATACCAATAGGTGTCCGCTTTTCAGTAAGATCACAATCATCATGTAGCAGATATAAATAGAAGCATATCATTTGAATACCTGATCTGTCCCTTTTTCGATTTGATGATCTTCTTTCAGCCGTTATTTCGTTAGTTGTAGTTGAATTATCTATTTCAGGCTGGCAAGTTTTATCCTCAGTGTTTTCATTTTCGATCTTCGTTAGAGACTTACGTATATAAATCATAGCATTTTTGATGAAATTTCAATTCGATGCCGCTTTTCGATTCGATGCCGCTTTTCTGGAGCTTTTAGGCTTAATGCCATTGAAAAAACATAAGTAATATTATAATATAAAACACAAATATAAAAATTAAAATTTGCCGTTTCTTTCAATAAGATGACTGAAATTCAAATACTTTTATGTAGAGCGCAAAACACGTTCGCCGTCGCAGCGAACTTTTATAAAGACGGGGGTATATCTTTAAGGAAAAGAACCTAAAATTAAATTCAGATATTAAATAAAAGCATTATATAAATGTTTTACATCATTCTAATTGCAAAATAAGATTATGTGTACATTCGTTTACAAAACGCCGACATTGTATTAAAGTTTAATATATTTTTAAAAGAGATCCCTTCCCCCTGACTCATCTTGTTGTGATTTTTTATGAGTGTTGTAAAATGGCGTACGTTATAACATCGTGTTAGTTGATTTTTTGTTGTTGTTTTTTGTTAATATCTTCTTAATTTGCTACAGAAAATCTGTCCAGTAATTAATTTTGAGTTTTTCCCAACGGTTATCGGTAAATATTTTTGTCAGGAATTTTTTCCACTTAATGTAGTACCTTGTAGGTAGACGCGGCAATCTTTTTTGAAATCGTCAGTACTTGAAGTTTTCTAGAATCGACGGCCCATCATCTCTTGGTTTCTAGCGCCACCCATGCTGGGCTTGGATTTGGATGCAGCAAATTACCCTAATCAGTTATCAAATTCTATGCAAGAAAATTATTATTGTTGTTGTCGTTGTTGAACGGTGTAATTAATATTTTGTAAAAATTATATAAAAATCCATGTATACCTTTAGATATTCGTCTGAAAAATTAATAAAGAAAATAAAAATTCTTTGAAAAAGAAAGAAAATGAAATTGTTTATTGCTTGAAATATTGCGCCGAAGACTGGGTAACTGTAAACATGACGTCATAGGAAATCAGTGACAGACATTGATTTTTAGACTTCCTGAAATATAAAAATTTTGTTTCTATGTCTTCTATGTTTCTATATTTCTATGTCTTCTATGTTTCTATGTCTGGAAAAACGGTTGCAAGATAAAATCATACTTCAAAAGGAGAACAGCGATATTGAATATTTTCGGTCGCCGTTGTTTTTTACGAATGTTATCGCTTTCATTTTTTTTATTTTCATGATGGAAGGTCAATGTAATAGTAAGAACGAAGAATTTGTCGAGAGTAGCTTATGCTTTCTATAAGGGTGCCAGTGTTAGAGTGAAACATCATCCCATCTTAAAGGATTATTTATGAGAAAATTATGTATGCTACACTCAATTAAAGTAACTAATAACATAAACAATTGTGTGCGGTTGTAGACATACGGCTGAAAGAACATTATAAAAGAGATTTTCGCAAATTTACGCTTTTTCAATTTTGAGAAATTACCGCCGACAAAAAACATTACGGTTTGCAGCCATCTTTTATGTATCTTACGCCAATTTACAGGGCTGTATATATGCTTATTATAGTTCTACTGAGAAGAAATTAGGGATGTAAAATCACAACTGTAAGTGCAGTGAGAATCTCAGACACCAGGATATAATCTTTAATTAAATGCTTAAGCTGGAAAATATCAAAACTCCTACATCTAGCTAGAGGAAACCTCTAAATCTGTATGATTAAAAGATTGTTTGCTATATTTTTTGTTCTCGCCTCACATGATGCCCCATCATGAAATTATATTTTGCCGGTATTACGAGATGACGTAATCTTTCTTCCTCCTTTTGAAGTATGATTTTATCTTGCAACCCTGAAAAACAGCTAGCAATATAACCTGACTCTAACTAGAATCTAACCCGATACCTAAACTTATTTTGGTTTAACCTGGTGTTATTTCTTTTAAGTTGCCCCTGATTAGTTGTTTTTGCTGCATGACCATGAGATTCCCTAATCCTAAAAGGAATCCATAAAAGCTCTTATAACAGTCGCTCTTCTTAAGTTTACGAAGTGGTTTTAGCAACAGACTTACCCACCATTTTGAGCTAGACTTGCATTAAGCTCACAAACTAAGCTTATGTTATGAAAATTTGATGAAATTGGGATTTGAACCGGTCTGGTTTGTTGGTTTTGTGGAATCTACACACTAACCATAACTATAAAGTACAGTGCCATAAAAATTGTGGGGCGAAAATCAATTGTTCATTTGCATTGTAAATGCCTCCTTGCAAAGTCCTCACAAGGGAGGAGTGTTGTGTTGATTATGTATTAGATTGACAGTATAAATGCTCTCCCTCTTAAATGATCATATATATATGTTGGTCTTATAATTAAACCATGTTCTGAATATTACATCAAAAGGAACATGTTTTGTTATCATAAACAAAAATTAGGAATTTTATATATTTGTAATTATGATTTAGTTTTATTGTCTACTATGGGTTTTAAATTTATTATTATCTTATCACGTTTATTTTTCTGTTTTCAAATTAAAATCTTATTTATTAGAGAATCAACATAAGAAAACAAAAAGGATTGTAAATATAAATTTGGTGCATAAGAATATTATACATATATATATATAGTTTTGTTGCTACTATTATCAAGAGTAAAATGATTAAGTTGAGTTGAATTGAATATTGTGAGGGTAATTCCATATGAAATCAACCACAAAATGGAGGTTCTGACACCCACCATCTTCAATTTTGATGAAATTTGGCACAGAAGCCACATTTCATGAGAAAATAAGGTGGGCCAAATTTTATCCCAAAATTCCCAGCGGTTCCTGAGATATGGACACTTGGTTCCAGGCCCTTTTTTGCTTAAGATTTTCAGCGCCGCATTATTTTCAAGTGAGTGAGCAACACTTAACATATGAAATCTCAAGATAGAATTGCTCAATGACAATGAAAATTGGTTCCTGACCATTTTTCAGGGCGAGGAATTCAAAAAACACCTCAAAATTGCCATAAAATAATGTCTTGAGGGTGATTTTTAGGTTTCTTTTTAGGTACTCAAAGATTTTTTAAATATTCACTAGTGGAAGTTCAAAGAAAAGATTTTTAATGTGGACAAACTCCGATCTTCTTGAAATTTGGTACACATGTTAGACATATATTAAGTAACATTTTTACAAAAAATTTCATTGGTAATATTTCCTATTGTAAAAATATTGCATCTTATTTGAGTATACATATTTTTAGTTTTTTCTTATAAACCGATTTGTTTTTTGGTTAGAAATCGTGATATAGATCATATTTTGTTTAGACAACAACTAACATTTTAAGTTATTATAATATCTAGGATTCATTAAATTGCTAAAAGTACTTCATTGCAGTATAAATACAGTAATGCATTATTATTTTAAAGGAGATAGGTGGTTTTATTTTCATTTGCCCGAGGTATAATTTTATACATTGATAGACTGTAGACTGTATACTCTAACACATTACTATTGTTATTTTTATCATTGTTATTTAGTTTATGTTTAAACAATTTTAGTTCAATGGAATTTCTGTCAGTTTGGAGGACAATAAGTCGACAGACAGACAACAGATAGATCTGACCTTGTTATTAGAAGTGAATCTAAAATCGATTTTATAGAGTTGCCTTTGACACAAATAAACAGGTTAACTTCCCAAGCTTGCTATCTTGAAAAGTTGAAGACCACATTACCTGATAGTGAAGTAATTGTGCTTGGAGATTATGCTGAAAATTATAGTTTTGTGGTCCTAGACGAGATCCAAGGATATCATTGGAATTCTCGTCAGAGGTCTCTCCACCCAATACTCTTGGGTGCTTAACACAAGTGGGGGTCTTAATAGTTGTGTGTGTGTGGGGGGGGTGGGAAAAACTAAATTGTTTGAAAACTAATAAGCATGGGGGGTTTATTAAACGTGGGGGTGGGAAGAACGGGTTAACATGTAAAATAAAGGAGACAGAAAGTGAAACAGCCCCTATTGAAGATCTTGGTGGTAGTAGCAAATATTTTAATCTGCTTTTAATGCTGCTAATTTTAGTTTTTAGTCTGTTTCGAACCGTATGTTCGTACGAACTGCATCTTTTGTCGGTCAATTTGTTGCTGCAAATTATGATAACTTGCCATGGATAAGGGTTATAATCTAAATAGACTTAGAAGATAAGGACATATTGGTTAAGTTTATGCATCCACCTTTCCCTTCTCGATCATTCTTCTGGCCTGGTCATGACGATGCGTGTTATGTTCCAGAAAGTAACATTTTTATAATACTGACAACACCTTCTACATCTTCTGGTCGTCAGTATGTCATTACTGAGAGTGATAGACAATCTATTGCTTCAAAATGGCAGCTACTACAGTGAAACAGTCTTTTTTTATTTTTTATTTAATACAAAGGATAAATTTCCGAAACTTTTTTGCACTGATTATATTTCTTGGCATAAGTCATAAGATAATATATTATGTATTTTTCTGGTCCCTTGGACTCAATAATTATCAGGTGAAAGTTTTTTTGATAATTGACTGACTACAGAAGTGCCTTAGATATCATAATAACTTAAAATGTTAGTTGTTGTCTAAACAAAATATGATCTATATCACGATTTCTAACCAAAATACAAATCGGTTTATAAGAAAAAACTAAAAATATGTATACTCAAATAAGATGCAATATTTTTACATTAGGAAATATTACCATTGAGATTTTTTGTAAAAATGTTACTTAATATATGTCTAACATGTGTACCAAATTTCAAGAAGATCGGAGTTTGCCCACATTAAAAATCTTTTCTTTGAACTTCCACTAGTGAATATTCAGAAAATCTTTGAGTACCTAAAAAGAAACCTAAAAATCACTCTCAAGACATTATTTTATGGCAATTTTGAGGTGTTTTTTGAATTCCTCGCCCTCAAAAATGGTCAGGAATCAATTTTCATTGTCATTGAGCAATTCTATCTTGAGATTTCATATGTTAAATGTTGCTCACTCACTTGAAAATAATGCGGCGCTGAAAATCTTAAGCAAAAAAGGGCTTGGAACCAAGTGTCCATATCTCAGGAACCGCTGGGAATTTTGGGATAAAATTTGGCCTACCTTATTTTTAAATGTAAAAATGTAGCTTCTGTGCCAAATTTCATCAAAATTGAAGGTGGTGGGTGTCAGGGGTGGTTGATTTCATGTGGAATTACCCGTGAGTATATATATATATATATAGTATATGTATATATTTGGGATGCTGGGAGGGATTTGTCCCTTAATTTCATTTAATTGACAGCGATGTGTCAAAAGTAAAGTAAAGCATATTTAAATTGTGCTTGACGTAATGTACATGGACAATGATAATAATGCATTTTGAAATCAGTCAGTATATAATAACTGAAAATATGTTTTTGCACAAGTTTGAAATAGACTGTACATATATTTGAATGTATAAAATATTGTTTTTTTTGCGATAATAAATTTCAGTGATGTATAATATTCAATAAAAAAAATATTTTAATTTAGGTGTATATGCAAATTGAATGGACGGTTTCAACACCCCTGGAAAAAGGTATTATTCTCCACGGAATCCACAATTTCAAAACAACCAAAATGTTACTCCACAAAGGCAACAATCAAACAACACATTTGTGCATGGAGACCAAAATTTCCAAAGATTTCATAGTCCATATAATCATAGACAATCATATAGTCCCTATGCTAGGGATCCAAATCACTTCCACAACCATTCATTAAGAAGAAATAATACACAAAGATGGCATGGACATTACACTCCTAGGCATTATTCTCCAAAGAATCATCAAGTGGGTTTTATTTTGTTTTCTTTCACATATTTAATTTTCTATTCTGTGTTGCGTCCTCACCAAGTTCACAACTGATAAAGTTTGCTTTATGGATAATTCTTGTATATAATGGATACATACCTAAGAAACAAAACATTGCTGATTAATTATACTTTACTGACAAGTCTGCAAGTTATGTTTATGTTTACAAGTTGCTGGGAGGGATTTGGGATGCTGGGAGGGATTTGTCCCTTAATTTCATTTAATTGACAGCGATGTGTCAAAAGTAAAGTAAAGCATATTTAAATTGTGCTTGACGTAATGTACATGGACAATGATAATAATGCATTTTGAAATCAGTCAGTATGTAATTTTAGAAGACAATCTAAAAAGCTAGCAAGCTTCCTAGCAGATGAGGTTGGAGAAAGTGAAAAACTGAGGCGCCATGTTTTGTAATTTTGTATACTAATTTGTATTTATTGTTCATTATTTTTAGTCGCTTAACGAGGCAACGATTGAAGCTTTCTTCAAACACTCAATGTTAGAGAACCCCTGGAAACATTTAGAGAAAAATAAAGACGAAGAATCGAAAGAGAAGATTAACATTACGTAGTTCGTTATCCGTGATCTTCGATAAGTTTATCGCATAGAAAACTGCAAACGTCAATCAAATATGCGATTTCCAGTGCGGGAACCCACTCATTAAAAGTCTATTTTGCAAGGATGTTGAATGTGAATTTTACGAGTCATTGTACACAATCCCTGAAGTTGTTGAAATACTTTAAAATGCTTTTTGCTTCACATCCTTAATGGTGAAGATCATTTTCCAACAAAGTACAAATATACAACCTAGAAATATCTTTGTTGAATACACAAATTAAATATTAAGAGCACAGACTAAGACTTAAATATATAATTTATTTTCTTCAGAAATGGGTATGCGGGTCATATAACATCTTTGACCTCATGGACATAAGCATCCATGTCCCTGATGCATAGCTGCCACGGAGTTTTAAATACAAAGCTGGTACCTTGCGTGGGTTAACTCACCGCTGTTTTCCTCTCTCTGGGATTGGCGTTAGGAAGGGCATCCAGCCGTAAAAACATCTGCACCAATAAACCGTCAGATGATTAAACCTCCATAATTGGAGAAAATCATCTTAAAACCGTCCAACCCATGCAAGCATGAAAAAGCGACGTTAAAAGGATGATGATGATGTACCGTCTAACCCGTGCCAGCATGGAAAATAGACGTTAAATGTATAGAGAGAGAGAGAGACTACATGTTTTCTCTCTGCATATCCCTTCATTTCTAATAATTGTCAAACGAACATACAAATTTAACTGTAATTGTAGCTCATTGTAGGGTTTAGTGAATTTAGTATTAAAATGTATGAGCAGTACTTATTGGTTCTACCATTCGTATTCCACGAAGAGTACGTACTTGGCGCCGTTTTAATAGTACGAAAGAAGAACAAACTTCTCAAATCCTTAAGATTCCAAACTAAATAGTTCCAACTGTGTTCAACAAACCATTAGTTACTTATGCTAATAAAGCTGATAAAACGCGGACTTCTTCGTAAGAATCGTAATTCTTATTTTTAAAAAAGGAACATTGTACCTCAACTTTGCTTCTAAAATATCTGTAAATAGTTTTGTCAAAAATCATATTAAAAGGCTAATGTGTTGAATATAATACATCAATTAATAACAAACGCCGTAGACGAGATATATAAGGTCACGATATTTGCGGGGAATTTCCATTCCGAAAAGCCAAAGCCATCGTTTTTAATCCTTCTAAAATATCTTTTGAATTTTTCACCATGAGGGAAGGTGGTGGCATAAATGAAGTCATTTTTACGTTTTTAGCGTCTGGTAACATCTCAATTAGATACGAGTAGGTAATATCAAGATGGCTATAAGCCCAATCAGTACTGCTCCCAGAGTTCGGGTCTAAAGCGTAAAGAAATTGTCTGTCACTTGTGTACGTACAAAATGATCAAAATGTACGATACTTACACAGCTGTTTGTGAGAGGGTCCTACGGAATATTTCACTCCTGAAAAACGCTGCATGGCGTCCACTGCAATCTGTGCAACTCGTTTCTAAATACAAGACTAATTGTAATGCATGAATGAAGACTTTTCCGTATACATTGGAATATTTCGACCATTTTTAAACATGTTTTTGCGCCATACACATAAATTGAAAACCTTTAATAACAAGATGAAAACCTTCTTAATCTCACCAGTTCTTGGAAAGTTTTAGGTAAGCGACCGGTATATCCCCATGGTGTCATCCATGATTGTCCATAAGCGTGTAAACTAACGTAAGCTATTGTCTGATTCTCCGTCTTTTTTAGGAACTTTGCCAACGCAGTCGATTCTCTTTCGGAAAATGCTTTATGGCCGGCATACATTTCAAAACAAGGATTGACAGGGGCGCCGACGCCTAAAATATAAAAATAAGGATTGACAAGGGCGCCGACGCCTAAAATATATTCTCCATTCAAGGATGATCCCATATATTTTTGTCGCGTTGCATAAGTTAAAACAAAGATGGAGGAGTAGCAGAAACACAATGAAGGCAGCAGTTTTACATCAATATTAAAGTTTCTTGCCTCCCCACGCCTCATCGAAGTTCCTATTGACATCCACACCAATACACAACTCATCGTGCCTTTCATCTCTCAACCTAATTTGTTCTTTTGTGAAGGAACGATTCTTGCGCCACAAACGCGTGGATTTGTTATGCCATGTGAACACGTATCCGTCGGGGTTTAACAGCGGGATAATAACCCAATCAAGTCTCTCCGTTATCGGGATGTACTTCGGAGAAACTTCGCTCACAAACTGCGAGGTAATAAGAATACAGAAAGGTGGATTGTGAAGAAGAGATGATGACAATCCTACCTCATGGATGATGTACATGCAGGTAGATGGAGCTATCCATTCACGCGCATGCGCACCGCAATCAACTACTATTGTTTTCTTGGTCAAATTTCTTATCTCAGCATTTCGCTCTATCTTAGATAAAGCAGTAGACGTTGGATGTACATTTCATAGATTAGAATAAAAAACTTCCCGGATAAAGTGAAGAAGCTCTTTCTGTGATATATTCACACACGAAATAAAACGAAACTCATTGAAACATTGATAAATTAACTTCATCGCGTCAAATATGATCGAGTTATTATAGATTGTTGTGCACCTTGCTTGCTTTATACCTTAAGAGCCCAAAGATTTCTTCCTTCGAACGTTTTCCCGATGCTGAACAATTTCTTCGAGATGTTTCTCCGATTGTCTCTTGCGATGCGATGCAATTCATTTTCAATCTAACATGAGAAACATTTCAAAAACACATTCAAACCTTCTAATTCGCCAGCTTACCTTCGCAAACGTCTGATACTGCGAAAAGTTAAATGGTCCCCCGGTGCTGTTATCTTGTTCCTGGTATGGATTAAAGCTACTCGAATTTTCTGCGAGCGCTTTACGAAAGATATTAACGTATAGTGTCGACACGAAAAGGTAAAACACTCTCAGAATCATTTTCGTTTCATGTTCTGTACAAACTCATTCAAGAGTAAAAACGAAGCGAAACGCAAAGTTGAAATGTTCCCTTTGATGTTTAGAGAATTCACAAAATAATTAGCTCGCTGTGAAAACGATTTAATGACGTAAAAGCCTAGAGGGAGATCAATTAAAGCATTTACGTTCCTCAACAAATGTTTTTACATTAACGATTGCGTCTTCTAGAAAATATTATTTGTAAAAAATAAGTCTATCTAACTCGAATAAGCAAATGTTTTGTCACGTGTTATAATCTAAAACCGCTCATGAAGGATTCATCTTCGCTTTCATCGTCGGCATCAAAATAATTCGAGAGCTTATTGTAATTGTTCACAAACTCTCTCATCGTCGTAGTCATTTCTTTGGAGACATAGCGCGGCAACAGGTTTTCCAGGGCGTTCTGTTCAACAAAGCGCAGTTTTTCAAGCACCTCTTGCGATACGGCAAGAAACACATCCCCCCTAAGTGACACATACCAAACTCCATGCTGAGATTTGCATGCTTTAAACCGAATGGGCTCGGTTTTACTCAGTACATGGTCGGTGAGTCTCGTGATACAGTCGGTGACTTTATAGATATGTTTCTTCGTATCTTCCTGTACGACCGGAGAGTCACTGTGAATGGTCTGCGATTGTTTGTCTGCAGACGACTTCAACTGTGACTGGTTACCATTTAATGCGTGAACACTATCAGTCTGATTTCCTTTTGTGCTCCGTTTTGCTTTTTCGACCAACGATATCTCAACTTGCACGGCTTTGTTGAAGTAAGGGGTTGTGTTGTAACACTGTGTCAGCTGATGTTGTTGAGACACTAGCGGTGTTTGTGTGTCTACGTTTTCTCTGTTCTTGTCATTCAAACTCAAACACTCGATTTCCTTTTCTTTGGTGTTTATTTTCATGCAGCATTGTACTTGTTTCGTTGACACTGTTTTGTTTGTAAAGCTATCCCCAACATTTATGCCTTTTTCCTGTTTTTCTTGCTTCGCACTATTTAAATTTTCTTCCGTACGAAAACATTGGGTATATTGATCCATCGAAACCACTCCCACGATCTTGCATTGGGTGTTTTTCTCAAGCATGCGCACTGAACATTGCACTCGATTTTCAGTCGTTGGTGCCGCCATATTGCACTGTACAGTTACCTCGTCATATTTGAAAATCGTACTCTGTACGGACTTATCGAAGTAGATTACCTTTTCGCATTGGGTACTTTTTTGTACGCTTTTGATTTCTGCCAACTTTTGTTTTGTTTGTATCTTCGGACTTGCAACGCTAAGAGGTTTTGTAACATTGATCGGTTTCACTTTTGATGGCGAATGCAACTTGACTAAGCTTTTGTTTGGATTCTTTACAGAGTTATTACTAATGCTTATTGGAATGATTTCCACGGACTTTTTTTCGGAAAGGATCTCGGGGGGTGTCTGATTTCCAAATTTTACAGAGAGTTTTTTTACTGTTCTTTGATTTATGAGCGAATCTTGATTTTGGTTGTCATGGAAAAAGCTATTAGCACATTGGTTGAAAAATACTTGTATGCATATTAGCGCAAAGAGTAAAGCACTTAAAAAGTGCGACCATTGGACACTAGGCGAGCAATCTGAAACACCATTCATGTAATGATTGAGTATTTCATTGTTGTTGTAGCGCCAGTGAAACAATCCCTGGTATATTGTAAACGGAAGACCAACCCCAAACAGGAGTGTTACAAGAAGTAAACGAACGGGTGAGAGCAGGAGCTGCCATATTGATTGATTCGGTATGACCAGAGATTCTCGTATTGGAAAAACCACATTTATGGAGAAGGTTAACCACACGAGTAATGTGAGAGGTAAAATCACCTCGAGACGTTGCTTGGTGTTTATTACTTTCCTTGTTTCGTTGTAGCACAGGAGTATCATCAGGACGATGTAAAGTATGACGAACAAACGTTTTGCTGAGTAAGCGGCTGTTGTCGATGACATCACAAACGTATAAAAATGATCTTTAGATATTGCGCATCTCTGAGCGATAGGGTTGTTCAGAGACATTTGCAAAACGCACACCAGGCCCTGAACTACAAGCAAGTACAGGCTCCGTTTTTCCAATCGTTGCAAATATAAAAGCGCTTGTTGTACGCGTACGCTAATCACCGCCATTTTATCAATTCATCTAAAAAAACAACACCGTACCACGAAGTTACTGGAAACTTTGTTACCAATTTGCTTTTTCAACTTAAAAGTAATTGACAAGAGGTCTATGTGGTTTTAGAGAGTTCGACCTATGAATAAATTAACAGCTTCCTAACGTCGCTAAACGGCACCTGCGTTTTTCATTTTCTGCATAATTGTCTACTATGTCAGAAAGAGATATGCTAATTAACTATCGGAAATATCCAAAGTGTCTGTTTGTTACTTGATCAAAAAACAAATTTTCAAACGCTAGGGAAACTGCTGACTGTTCACGAAATACATTTTTCTTTTTCGTTTGCATCTGAATCTATATCGAATGTCTTTGATCAACTCCATAAAAGAAAGATTCAGCTATTTAATTAAAAACACAAGAAAAGAAGTTTCTCAGACGGCGGATAAGGTTTTTTTAAGAAAGTCGTTATCGGTAAACGCGTCTGGGAGTTATTTCACTTAATACAACAGTTCGGTTTAAATGCCAGAGAAAAAATGAATTCTCTCTTTATGCCGGTTTTTAGACTCTACATCAAGATGCAGCCATAATTATGGGCTACTAATCCAAATTCACAACTCTCTTTTCGAAAACACATGCAGCCCATATAATCCACCTACGTTTTCTGCAACTCGGATCTCTCTTTCTTAATCCCGATGAGAAGTTTCTTTGCATATTGTTCGACTGACTGTCTGCAAAAACCATCTGCACTTTTATTGGAATTCTTCATAAGATATTCATCAAAAACGTTTAACAGTAAAATACTGATGCGAAAGATGCACGAATTGCAAGGGAATATAGTTAAAGCTCCAGCAACTTAATGTTAACCTCTTCATGTCATTCGGGCGAAGGTCTAGAAACTGCTCACAATAATATATTCTCTTTTTTGTGGAAAAAGAGGTCGAGAGGACGTTGACTTTTACTTGTAAACTAAAGATAATATTATCTTAGTTACTTAAGTGCTCATTACGTGGTGCGGGCCAGCCCATTTTCAATTTGTGCTAAGCGGCCGGGCTTTATATGATTTTTTCATGTAATTACTTAGTTCGTTACCAGCCCGCAAGCAATTAAACATGCGTATATAACAAAGCTCAAAATCATCAAATAATTCAAAAACAATAATAAAGATGATTGAAAAACTTTTGTATATAAATGGACGAATAAAACGGTAAAGACCTCCAGTGAAGCAATTTAAGACAGAAATTTTGAAAGAAGCTATCTCGACATGCGAGCCAGATATGCATTATGATTATGTCATAAAATACTTTATCTCCGCAATGGCTTTCGCTTCCCTGAGGAACTAATTTTAAAAATGTAATTTGCGGGTTCATGTTTAAATTCACTATGAAGGGACTAGGGGTGGCGCCACCCCTAGAAGGGACATTAAAAGATGGTAAACAACTCTCCGTGCAGTAGTTTCTAAAGTGACATAAAATATTTGTCGTTATCCGATGCAAAAAGACCTTTGTGTCTTGAAAAATAACGGCTATTGAAGAAACTAAAAAAACCCTGTTATTTTCTCCATACAAAAATATAAATCCTTCGTCTATGCCATTATAATGAAAACTATAGCTTACCTTTTGTTAGCGGATATGTTTAAACGCATTTTGAAAGTCGCTGTACGTTGAAGTATGTATTATTGATTGCATGTTATTTCTGGTTATAAAGAAACAGACTCTTCGTCGTATTTTTTTTAATCAAAAACCTTCAATCGCTTTCAACCACTGTGATGGAGGGTGAAAGGTTCACGTAAACACATTATTGAAAGCATGCTTTGTTCCTCAAAGAAAAACGATGACAACGTTTATATCGCTGCAACAATAACAGTAACAAATCTTTATTTAAACAAGAGATTTTAGTTTTTTTTATATAAATAAGGTGGATATTGTTTGGCGGGTATTTATAAATGTCAAAGCAATCATTAACTAATCCATTAAACTCTATTTGTAAATGTACTTAACTTAAATCAATATAAATGCCTTCTGAGACAATTTTTTCGTTTCCCATATTTGTGGGCGCCCAAGTATATGTTTTCTTGAATACATGAGATCCAGGTTGTTACTCTAAGGGTTAGGAGACTATGTATAATACATGAAAAAGAGAATAGCTTTACACTCGCGCGAAACATTCGCAGCCATTTTATTCATATAATGAATGCATGCGGTAATCAAGCTGTAGAATTTCTCCCGATGAGTTACTGAGGCCGATGTGCGATGAAATTTAATGTTTAATGAGTGTTAAGATGGCCACAAAATGACCACACAAAAATTATTCAGTCTGTTGTTGTAAAGGTTTTTATTGAGTGAGTTGGATAAGTGGGATTTCACAATAGTGGTGTTTTCATATTTGATTATACTTTCAATATCACCACCCTTACCATATTCTACAACATATCAGAATAATTTCGAAATGCAAAATTTGAAGAAATTACAAAAGCGTATACAATCACAAACTACAATAGCCGCCGCATAACTCGAAACTCCAACTGCACGGGAATTGAAAGATATTCGAGTTGTGCGGAGTTCGAGTTAAGCGATTTTGAGCCTTAAAACAAAATATGATGGAAAAGCGGATGATGTACATTGTTAAGTATACCGATAGTTAGTTATTTTTACAATACACAACCTAAAAGCAATAACTTAACTGTAAGCATTAACAATACAAAGTTCAACTTTTGAAATATTGTTCAATGGCCAGTTACCTTTTACGAGTTGGCCCTCCTCTTTCCAATAAAGCACTAGTTATCAAAGCTAATCTGTCCGCATCGCGTTCAACCTCAAACGTAGTGTATGCCGTAAGTGTTTATATTGCACAGTGCACTGCTGTTTTCGTTGGCTTCATTACTTACCTGCACTGCACTTCGTCAACCCTTAATCATCACAACCACAATCATCATTTCTTGTAAATTGTTCAATTGTTTCGTCAGCAAGAAATCCAGTCCAAACTAAACCGTCGTCAATAAATGAGGCAACTCGTTCTAGATCAGTTTTCCGAGTTCTCAAACGTTCAATTTCCTCTGTAAGTGCTTTGAAAGGATCATCATTGTTAGCTGTCACTTGGTACGTACTTCGATATATCTCCTTTCGAAAAAGATTGATCGTTTATTTTGTGACACTTTCCTAGCTAGAACAAGCACCTCTATGGCATGAAGAACGGCAAATCACGGCATATTATGGACGGAAATAACTTTTTTTTATTTGGTTTTAAATGAACGAACGAATGATATTATGTATTTCAATTTCACTGATCAAATTACACCTCGGTTGGTCCATTGCTATATATGCAAAGTTGTGTCCGGTGGTAGAAACGCCAGCTCTATAGCTTTTAGATCATTAACATCAAGGCTTCTCAAGTGTATTCATATTGCATATTGTTATACATAAATAACGTCATTAATCTGTTTGTCTTATACCTTATATTTGTACTAATTTTCGCGCATTCAAGCATAAATCTGAAATGATGCGCGAAAATTAAAAATTTTTTTATATATATGTTACTGTAATTACTATTATATTAGTGTATTAAAGGGTAAATAAAATTTTTCACTTTATTTATCCTAATGAATCAAAACTACACTATGTACCTTGTCATTTTCTGCTTCAGGGTCTCGTTCTCCCTTTTGACGTGCAATTTTCTTGAACATGGCCCGAATATCCTTCGATTTATATTTCGCTACTATAGTAGCAGAGGTTTTAGATGCCCAGTGACGACTCCGATTCTGAATGGAAATTGGACAGCGATAATGGTTGAAGCGCCTTTGACATGTTTGTAGAATGACATTAACTGGTAACAACTCGTTGATGTTACCTTGCGTGACAGTATTATTTGTGTTTAATTATTTGTCTCTCATGAAATATTTGTGTTTCCAAATACAATTCTCCTTGAATCTAGCTTCCCTTTTCATCTTGTTTTAAATAAATTATAGAGAAAAAATTTCTTGTAAAATGCTCGAAAATACGCGCAAAATTACACGTAAAGCCCGTCGGGCAAAAATTAATACGCGCGAAATTACACGTAAGGCCCGTCGCGCGAAAATTAGTACAAACAAGGTTTATTATTATATATTGTATACAATATATGTAATATTTATTAGATAAAATGTAATCTGAAATTTTAACACTGTTTGTACTTTGCTGTTCAAACGGTTTACGCTCCGTTTGGCATACAGCTTCCAAATTTGAGAACAATCAGTCAAACAGGGATGTCTCAGAACAAAATCAGACGGGGGTAATGCATGTACAGTAAGCAGAACGACGAATCAGTTCGTTTGTTTTGATTCTTTTCCTTGCGTATTAGAACTCAGGCCCCTAAATGGTTCCCACGCGTAAGATTGCTGTATAGTACTTAATAAACCGTTAACTTCCATGACTCAATTAATGACTGAATCAATCAAACTTATATTCAGGGCAAACATTCAGTTTTTTTGCATGCAATCGAGTGTTTTTAATTCTATGTACATCAACAATATTAATAATAAAAAAAAGATGATGCCACAAAAATTTATAGAATAATAGAAATGATTTTCGAGAAACTACAGAAAAAAAGTTCAAAATTTTGCAAATTTCTCCCAGCAAAGTTATTTATGTAAAATAAAAATCTCCCTCTTAAATTAATAAGCCATTATAGTTGTTCTACAATGCGCACGTGGCAAGTTGTATAATATCCCATAACCCATCAATTTATAAGTCGGGGATGGAATGATCCATTTTCTTTTTGACAAGGCCTTCAGACATGCTAAACAAAATGCATAAACGTTAGAAATTGGAACGAAAGGGAGGATATATTACCATTTCATCATATGATCGTAAATGAACGTCGGCATGATTGTGACGGTGATACTGCGATCGCTGTTTGCCAAGATTTGAGAGATTTCTTTGTCCTAAACACAACACGGAAAGGATGAGCTTTCAAAAGTTACAAGCAAAATGGATGTTCGTTACAGACTAACAAAATCAAAGTACCTTGAGCCCAACAACATTTTGTCCATTCACTTCCAACAGATTGTGTTCAATCAACAATCCGTTTCTATAACGACCACAATTAATTATTTAAAAGGCGTCAGACTTCAAAGAAGAGAGAAATAAAATCGTACGTGTGCAGTTTTGCTGTTATTACAATTTCGTTAAATGAGTTTAAAAATGTTCATCTTAATGCAGGATAACAGTTACCTTGCAGCAGAAGAATCTTTGACAATTGAAGTGATCTTTCCATTCTTAAAGACAAAACCAACGTGGCCGGCGCTATCTTTCTGTAAAGTTAGGTTTCGTTCAAACGGTCGATCGCGAATAGCAAACTGAATTCTTTTTGGGTCGGCTTTCTTGATCAAGTTCATCACCTTATCGCGATCAAACCCAGCCAGCGTTACATCGTTAATCTGCAAAATCTGGTCGCCAAACCTCAAACCTAAATAAATATTAAAAATAATTAACATAAATAACGAAGAGAATTCAAGAAAAATTATCTAAAGTATATTTTTAGAGCATTGCAGCGAGCCGATGAAACACACACAACTTTAGAAGTAATTTAGTTATATACAAGCCCTAATAAACATAATATATATTTAACTAACAAACCTGCAATAGCTGCTGGTGAATCTTTTTGCACAAACGAAACAAAAACACCTTTATTGATATGCTGCACTCGCAAACCAACTTTTCCTTTCTCGTCTTTGCAACCAATCATAAATCGTACCCCTTGTTTTATCTCAGCGCGCATTACACCAAGGTTTTGCTGACCAGTGACAGGTGCAACCATAGATTGTGAAGGAGGAGGGGTATATTGAATGACTTGCTAAAATAAACAAACATTTCTAACAAATAACAAATTATTTATTTACCTAGCCCTTTTGATAGCTGATAAATTCACCATCCCTGGCCTAAATAACTTTAAGTGGCAAAAAGCACTTTTATTCAAAATCAAGAATTAAATGACAGATAAATATTAAATTTCAATGGATTGAAAGAAATACATACTTGAGCAGTTTCCGGCATGTTTGCACGGATTGCTTCTTGTGAAAGGTCCATTCCCATGAAATCATTTAATGACGGATACAATGTGGCTCCGTGAGGCTACGCATAAAGAGCTACACATCAATAATAACATATTTTTTATGCACCTGATGATGTACAGACGTACGAAAAGCTTTGTGCTATTTTAATTGAAAAAATAAATATATTGTTTTAAAGAAAACTTTAAATCATTAAACTGCATCTTACACATCAATAATAACATATTTTGTAAATTTTATATATGCAATCAACAAACAAATTATGTATTTAAAACCATATTGAACATAGTTAAAATGTCTTACTAATCAGAAGGAACTAAAGGATGTTTTTACCAAGGTCATGTTGGGTGCAGAAGCAACACCTTCCTGTGGTGGAAGTTGGTGTTGCTGAGTTTGCTGGGCCTAAAATTTTCCAAAAAATCAATGAAATTAGTGGTTGAATTAATGTCAATAAAAGTAAAAGCTTAAAAATTCACTACCACTAATCAACCACAACGTAGGTTGTGTACTTTTGAACTATGCATCATAAAAACAAAGATTTGAATTTGTTTGAGATAAACAAAACTCAATAAATTTAGTATTACTACGGTCTATGTTCTATTTGACTTTTGCATCATTTTAGTCAAAAAAAGAACTAAAAATGACAGGAATTTGGTCACAAATGAACATTTTTCTTGGAAAGTGTTGGCTGATGTAAATATAGCAAACCATATGTAACTGTCGTGTAAATAATATTTAAAAAGAAAATAAATACTGTTGACTGATGTTTTGAACTTCAGGTTACATTTTTGCCGTAATGATTTCAATTTTACAAAAATTTATTTTGTTGTCATTATTCCTTGTAAAGACCCAGGGCCGAATCCATCTCTTAAAACAACACTTTAAAATGGATTTTGAATGAACCTAGAATGGCTAAATACATCATCTCTGCGTTCTGCATTTTTCTTTGAAACCAGGTCCTTTAATATATGCATTCGTTTTTATTCTCCGGTAAAGATCTTCCCTCCTTAAAATAGAAATTAAATTGGATGGCCACATAATAAATTATTTGTCACAGTTTTAATTGTTAAAGTGTACTTTGATTCCTGTGCAATAATGAGGAACTTTAAATCATTCTAAGGAATTTATCCTTGAAAAAATGTTTTAGTTATGGAAAGTTTTAAAAATTGAAAAGCACATTTTTGAGGTCTTCAAAAGATTAAATTTGGAGCAAAAACAATTCAGATCCAAATGTGTCAACAGAATAAAAAGTTTAAGACCCACCTCCCCAATTTCTTTCAAGAAAAAAATCTTTGCTTTCTTTTCTTCAACAATCACCAGTTTGAAAAATCATGTGACCATTTAAATTACTATTAATCATGTATAATATTTTTTCCTTAATTGCTAATTTTAACTTTTTCTCTAAAAGTTTAAAACGAAAGTTTAATGTTTTTTACCCTGGCCATTTGATCAACCTTCATATCTTCTAGAGATGGATATAACGACATTTTCCTTTGTTTCTCTTTCGTAAAATCAAATCGTTTCGTCTGGTTTGCTGCCTTTACAACAGTATTATTCTCTCAGTTATAGCTGCTATAACATTCAATTTTTTGTCTGTTTATATATTGTGTTAGAGAGTTGGATATGAGTCATGTGACGATTACTTGCGTAGTTACGTCATTTAATCTCTGTCTTGTTTTTTGTTTTAAAATTGCTGATGAAGCAAAACAAAGAAAGTTCTTTGCCTGTTCATATAATATTTGCAAACGAAGCAGTACCTGATTTAAGACGAAATTAAACTTTTTTTAAATTTTATTTCCTTCTAACTAGGTTTTATGGAATTTCAAATTGATTCGCTATTTTTTTCGTCAAATTTTGATTCTGGAAACTTAGCAAGAATTGAAAAGGTAAAATCATGCACATTCATAAAACTTTGAAATTTCTTATAAAAATGGTTTTGGCGCAATGCAATGAGGACTACTGACATTTATTTATGCTATAAAATGTTCTGATATCATCATGGTGAATGTTACACAGCATCTTTTTCAAACAATTTTTTTAGAAACTTCACAAATTTGGCTTATAAGTCTATATTTTATACATAACAAATTGTGCAATTGCAAATATGCAATATTTTCCATCTCATTATGGGTCGATGAACTGAGATAAAATTCACTGTCAGCAATGTTCTTAGACTTATACTTAATGTAAATGTCATTTTTTAGGTTGAATGCAGCAGTTTAACTGATCCTTCAAGGTTGAGTTTTGAATCAATCCATTATGAGTTCAACCTATGGACAAAACCTGATGCCGCAGGGACTAAAAATGAAAATGGAAATCGGACATGGTTTCATTTTAGTGTTAAAGGGGTGCCTCCCGATAAAACTGTTCAATTCAATGTAAGAAATTTAAATAAACAAAACAAGTTGTTTAATCAAGGTATGGCTCCTGTATTTAAAACACTTCCATCAAAAAAAGAGAAATGGCAAAGAATCCGAGACAAACCTTCTTTTGAGGTAATTTTGATGAATTTCTGGAATTGATTTTTACTTTGTTTTTATTTGTGCCTCATTGTTCACCTTATAGTGCATCACAAATCTTGTTTGTTATTCTTGGAAAACATGGTTGATTTTATCATAACAAATTACTTTACGCTGTAAGCAGACTGTATGCAAGGGTGTGTGATGCACTGAATAGGCTGGGACAATTGTTTGCATGCAGTGAAAATGTATTCTCAATTGCTGATCTTGCCAGAAAAATGATCTCTCAGCTCTGGAGTGCATGAATTTGACCTTGGTGTGCATTCTCAGAGAGGGTGGCGATAACCACACAATCGTTGTACATAATATTACTATCAGTATTAGAGAAGGTCGCTTAGTGTGCTATGAATGTCATTTTAGATAATTGTCCACAATTGTCTTATTAAATCCTGCTGAAGCAGATGAAGCAGACTCATGAGAGATCCATCATGTGCTTGTTGCAATGAAGAACAAAATTCTACATCATCATATGTCAAATTGGCGGTTCCAAAGCACCAATGGATGTAAAATGATAATGAGTCAGCTGCGACAGAGTTTTAGACCTGTGGATTTGGTTTGACCCCCAACCTGTCTTGCAGCAAAAAGGTCTGCTCAGTTCTCTCAAGCTACTGCAAGAGTATAACAAATACAGAGGCATCAGTTGCATCACTATACTCCGAACGCATCCTAGGAATGGGGATTGGGCCATCACGGAACTTGCGAAATATTTGTTTGACTAGAAGAAAAAGAATCTCAGAGAGAAATACAAGTCAAGTTTATTAGAACACTAAAATAACTTGTTTTAGAATATAAAAACTATGACTTTCGGTGTTAATTCAATGTAGTAAAGTACCATTCTTTATCTGCTGATGAGGAGTTTTTTGTAATCCATGATTCACGAGTTAATTAATTAAAGTTACACAAGAGGTTTAAAAAAAATTGGAAATATTTTTAGCCTGCATTCTACTCATTGAGAAGTCAGTGAAGGTGTTACAAGGAGTGATTTTAGTTATTACCTATTCTCACTAGTGTTGAATGTGACAATGAACAAAAAATCCGAGTATATTCTAGTATTAATATTTTCGTAATGGTTGTATGTAATTTACTTTTAGCAAGATCCAAAATTTTTCTTACTGCTATATATTTAAAAACCTATTAATGTTTTAATAGTCACTAAACTAGTAATAATGTAACTTTATAATTTATTTTAGTTTGAAGACGGTCACTTTAGCATTTCATTTCTGCATCGCTTTACTGATGTATCGCGTTACACGACAACATATCTTGCGTTTACTTACCCCTACTCATACAGTGAATGTCAGAAGGATTTGAAATGTTTAGAAGAAAAATACAGCAATGTGAAGCAACCCGGTGGGGATTTTTATGTTGTATTAAAATGCCTAAAAATTATATTATATAACTGAAGTCTTAACATTCATTTTAATTGATGGAAAATTTGAACCATGATGTTTTATTTTGCCTTTACTTTAAAAACCAACAGCCCACTCATCTAATCATTAGCGAAATCTAAATCTATTACTTATTTGATATGTTACTAGTTTCTCTAAAACATTTTGAAGAAAGGTAAAATAATATATAAAAGTGATATTTATCCAATGTCAATTTCTGTTCACCCATATAAATGCTGCTTTTTATTAATTTATTTTTCAAGGTTACATTTCTATACAATAATATTCATAAGTAATTTTAAACATTAAATTTTTCAGTCTTGATTTTGTTGAATTTTAGGGATTTATTTTCACCGGGACACCCTGTGCAATTCAAAGGATGGCCTTAATGTTGATTTAATAACCATATCCTCCATGAAAGATATCGCAAGCACAGTCGAAGAAACACTTCCTCAGTTATTCCCTGATCGTTCACAGAAACGCGCAAGAAAGTTTAGAAACAAAAAGGTTGCTGTAATATTTACAATGAGTTAAATTCGAAAATGTTTAGATACTATTGATTAGAAATAGTAGTAAAGGTTTTTTATACTTTCAGGTGTTCTTCATCAGTGGTCGTGTTCATCCAGGTGAAACTCCAAGCAGTTTTGTCTTCAATGGGTTCCTTCACTTCATTCTGCGAACGGATGATAAACGTTCTTGCACGCTAAGAGATATGTTTGTCTTTAAAATGGTACCCATGGTTAATCCAGATGGCGTGAAACGAGGATATTACCGTTCTGATGCGTTTGGAACAAATCTCAATAGGATGTATGGAAATCCAGACCCGATTTTACAGCCAACAATATATGCTATCAAAACGCTATTGTTATATCATCATTTTACCTTTAAAGTTGGTAACAGGTTGTGTGACTACTCCAAAAACCGTCAGCCATATTCCAGTTTACCAGATATTCACCACAGTGATAGCGGCTTTTCAACGCTTGGCTGTTCAATGAGTAATCTTGACATCAACCAAAACATTCAGAGAGTGGTAAGAGTATCTAAAAGTTGTGGAAGCCTAAAGGAAGCACAGAAACTGAGAAGCTTGTCTTGCGATAAAAATTTCAGCATCGATTCTGAAGTATTCGAAAAGAAATTTGAAAGTACAAGCGCCAGTGGTATCGCCATATATGTAGACCTGCACGCCCACGCTTCGAAAATGGGGTGTTTTATGTACGGCAATTATTTTGTGGATGAAGAAAGCTCTGTTGAGTGTATGCTCTTTCCAAAGTTGATTTCAATGAACTCTTCACACTTTGATTTCATTGCTTGCAACTTCACTGAAAAGAACATGTACCATAAAGATCGCAGGGATCGCTTGTCCAAGGAAGGAAGTGGGAGAGTGGCAATGTATAGAGCTTTAGGTATTACTCATTGGTATGTTTAAAAATAAATTTCTCTTTCAACATTGTTTTGATTTTTTACTTGTCAGCCCAAACGTATATTGCCATCAAGATTTTCGGCACCAACATATAATTATTTAATTCAACAGATTACCAAGTTTCTATGTTATTTATGAAGATGTCTGTCTTGTGTGCGTGTTTTTGTCTGTCCGTCCACCTACTACGTTGGTCCCCTATAATTATTTTCATTTAGTTACACACTGGAATGCAATTACAACAGTGGTCGAAGTACAAACTCCATAGCTCCTGCCACGTGTGATGATGGACTGGCCACTCCTCCTCCAACCCCTGGATTTCCTCCGAGATACACACCTGAACATTATAAGGAGGTACCGAGATTGTTTTGATTTTTGTGTTAGGAAACATTAGCAACACATAAATCTTGAGGAACTAATATTTTAAGTGCTATCTTGACTCTCTTGTGTGTTTGATTACAGAATTTTTTCTTCCTTCACAAATAATCCCTGTGGGCTACGTAACATGCTGCTCTGTAAATATCTATTCCTTCTTTTTGTATAGGTCGGTAGATCAATGGCGATAGCTGCGTTAGATTTATATGGCAAAAACCCATGGTCACGATTGCCCTTATCCGAATTGAAATCGTTAGACGGTGTGCGGATTTGGCTGCAGAAGTTCTGGAGACGAGCACAGAAGAAAAAATCATTTTCCCCTAATTCAACAAAGACGTAAGAATGTTTTTGATTTACAAATCCTCCAATAAGAAGAGTGTATTTGTTATATTTTCTCTTGTGATTTTACATTATAAACAAATTCGTTATAACGCAGCGACAATGAAATATAGCACTGATTTTCATTTCTAAAGGAGCTTCTTTCGGTTTAGGGTTTTGACACTTGACTGTGTTAACAAACTGTCACGATCTACTTCTTCAAGCAAGCTTCCTGTCGTTCACATCGGTGACTTTCACGATAAGTTGCAGTTTAACAACAAATCTTTTACGCAAGTTGGGTGTTTGAAAGGTGAAATGTACTCCCAAGAATACATGTTCATTTCTTTTATAAGAAATTTAATTTTCTGAGGGTTTTAAGGTTTTTGAGGCTCATAAAATTTTTTTTTTATCAAATTCACGGCACTAAGTATATTTCGTGATTTTCTAGTAAAACAATTATTATTAGCGATGATCTGTTCTCATTTTTCAGCAACACAAACTTCTTCTCTGAAGTTTACAACTATGCAACCTAAAGAAAACAGACTTTCTGTCAAGAAATCGCCAGCGAAAGAGGGAAATATTGCTTCAGTTCTCAAAAAGAAATTTAACTCGAGAGTTAAACAGACTTCAAAAGTAAGTGGAAGTGATTAACTCAAATTGTCTTGAGAAAGTCGAATTGTAAAATTAAATGGGATGTGTGCTTATTGAGACATCAACTATAGTAGGTAACAGGGCAATATGGTAGGTGGGTAATTGGGATCCTAACCCCCATAGGTTGTGTAGTAATAAAAAAGACTGGGAATTTTCTTTCTTCTAATGATAACCTCTATTTAGCATTAAATGATTTTAAATGACTAGAACAATGATATAAGACAATGCAGCTCCTAGACACAAACCAATAGATAGTGAAAGTTGCATAAGAGCTCCAGCTGTTTCCGATCGTTCCATAGAGACGCTCTGAGGTGCGTACATCATACACAACGATGCAAAGTAACCATTTGTAAGGGAAAACAATGCGTTTATTACAATCGGTATGTAGTCCTCGTGGAAGATGACTGGAAGGTAATTGCGTGGTTGGTAGTTGCATAACATGTAGAGTGGTATAAATAAAACTCTGCTAGCACTCATTATATAAAGAGCTTTCCCCCTCACAATCTGCACGTAGCCTGCAGCTATGCGACCTGCGAAATCACCACAATTGAATATTAGGAAGCCAGAGAAGTCTGAAAACAAGCGGTTTGTCCATTCTGATCCGTTCGATGCGTTTGTTGACCTAATTTCTCCGATGATGGAGGGCATGATTGCGGTGGATACTGTAAATATGAGACACACGGATCCAGCTAAAGGGTAAATTTCCTTGAATATATCCCATGTGTTCTTTAAAAGCCGTCCAAAGCCTGCAGGCTTGTCTTTTATAACGTAAACATCGCGAAAACGTATTTGAAAAAGTTGCGTTTTTACTAAATTGCTATAAGCTGGTATGCAGATGAGTGTTATACAGGCTGCCGAAGCGAAATACCCAAAAGCACTGGTATGAACACTGTTTGAAAACAATAAAGACATGATGTTCGCGAAAGAGCTAAATATACCAGCTATACCCATGCCTCTCATCACGGCGAGTGTTCCACCCAACGTACCAGCTATGCCAAATATTGTACCTTGAAATACACCGATACAAAAGTTATTGATGACAATCGTGATGATAGTTACGGCAAAAAACGTTTTAGTCCACGAGTTACTGTTGACATCCACAAGAGCTGCAGTTAACACAAAGCAGAGGGTGGTAATGATCAGACATACGTTCACTCGAACGTTTCGTGAGATCGTTCCTCTTTCCGTTAAGTACAAATTCACGAGTAAGCCACACGCGCATGGGATTTGCGAACTCACTGAAAACGCGTTCTCGAACTCATCTTTGAAGTAAACATCGTCTTGAAATTTAAACGAATAATAGCCGTTCGCTGTGATGAAGAAGTTCCAGGGCAATAGTGTACCAACGCCTTGTATCACAAACAACAAATAAATTAATTTAGGGAGACGAGTACGCTCCACAATGCTTTCATCGGTCACCATAACATCAGACATTTTGCTGTTCTGTTTTGTTTTACTCGACTGTCTCGAGGCGTTGAAATTCTTTATTGGCTGACAAAACACCACGGGGTTTAAATCGCTTAAACTAAAAAGAGATTGACCATTGTTTTTAAGAAAAACATAATAGCGTCCAACATCCGCTCAAGATAACTATTGGCGGAACTCACCAGTCTTCTCTTTCCACTCAATATATAGTGCGCCAGAATGTTAAGACATCATTTAAAGAAATAAAGCCAATAATACCACACTTGTAAAATGGAAACAAAAATGTGTTACTCATTGCACTTCTTTTTCGTAAAAAAATGAACCCGACTAAAGACTCGTGTACAGAAAACGAAAACCCAAAACTTATACGGGTACGAAAAATATTCACTGAAAGAAATTTGAAAAGAACAAAAGGTTAATTCAACAACTGGGAATCACGAATTTTTTTCTGTTATACATTACCAGATATCACATGATCACAATATATTGATGAATTCATTGGTTTAAAAAGTGGTTAGTAAAATTTGTGCATAATTGGTACATTGTACGCATGCGCAACATTTTTAAGTGCAGAGTTACCGAGTGGAAAGTGCAGTAACTTTTTCAACTAAATTGGTTGCATAAATTGCAGCTTCTTTTCAAATTTCAAAATGCTTTTCTTTTACTTTCGTATTTATTCGAGTGGTGTTGTGTTTTTCTAAAAATATTGAAAACAAATTTTTCATGTCTATAACAACATGACAAACACAGGCCTTGTTGACTGTTTTGATTGGATAATATATTGTTTTCCTTTGTTTTGATTGGATAATAAATTGTTTTCCCGCAAAAGTAACCACAACCCCTGGAAACACAAGTTATATCACCCAACGAAATATTTTTAAAAAACGCAAGTAACCTCCTACCTTTGTAAAATATTGAAATATAGTAAAAGAAAAGAAAAAGATTTAATTCGGCAAATTGTCCGTTCGGTAAAGTTGCTCTAATACACCTAGCAAAGAGGATTTTGTACGTTCATTGTTTTTAATGGAACAGGGCTATTTACTATATCTGCTTTCTTATTCTGAAAAATATCGCCAAAATGTCTTTTTCGGTACCGTTAAGTTTAATTTTTATTCAAACACTGTTCTGATATTTTATACCTGGTTTAAAAGCGTAATGTAGTCCAATTTTACTTTGAACTTACCGCGTGATTTGTTATTTCATAAGTTTACAAATGAATAGACCCCTTTCAAGATGAATACACCTAATTCAATAACGTCAATACATAAAAGAAGTTCATGGAACGATTGCCAACTCAACATTAATAACGAAAAAAACAGGCTCAACCTACCGTAAGGGAAGAAATTTTCGCGAAAGAAAATTTCGCGATTGATAGGTCTAAAAACTGCGAATTTCGCGGAATTTATTTTCGCGGATGAGGTAATATAACTGAATTTCGCGGAATTTATTTTCGCGGTGGGCAGAATTTAGGAGAATGTTTAGTGCTGTATTTTCTTATATTTTTAACTGCATGTTAAGTGACACGAAAAACAAGATTTGTTCGCTTGGTGAATATATTGCTTCAACTACAATCAGCCCTACTACATATATTTTAGCAAGAGTTATTCAGAGAGAGATTGACGAAACAAAACCGTCTCTTGCAAATGTCTGTGGCGAAAAAGAAATAAGGAAGTATGTGATGCAACTTGAAATAAGGAAGTATGCGATGCAACTTGAAATAAGAAAGTATGTGATGCAACTTGAAATAAGGAAGTATGCGATGCAACTTGAAATAAGGAAGTATGCGATGCAACTTGAAATAAGGAAGTATGTGATGCAACTTGAAATAAGGAAGTATGTGATGCAACTTGAAATAAGGAAGTATGTGATGCAACTTGAAATAAGGAAGTATGTGATGCAACTTGAAATAAGGAAGTATGCGATGCAACTTGAAATAAGGAAGTATGCGATGCAACTTGAAATAAGGAAGTATGTGATGCAACTTGAAATAAGGAAGTATGCGATGCAACTTGAAATAAGGAAGTATGTGATGCAACCTTGAAATAAGGAAGTATGTGATGCAACTTGAAATAAGGAAGTATGCGATGCAACTTGAAATAAGGAAGTATGCGATGCAACTTGAAATAAGGAAGTATGCGATGCAACTTAAGGAAGTATGTGATGCAACTTGAAATAAGGAAGTATGTGATGCAACTTGAAATAAGGAAGTATGTGATGCAACTTGAAATAAGGAAGTATGTGATGCAACTTGAAATAAGGAAGTATGTGATGCAACTTGAAATAAGGAAGTATGTGATGCAACTTGAAACGCCTAATATTAGTTCGTAGAATTTTCTTTTTTAGGGTGTTGGCGTTTAAAGTCTCGTTAAAGGGCTGATCAAACGTTTCATCTCGTTCCTGCGTCAGCAATTTTTACTGTTCGATTTTTTACGATTTGTTAGATATTTTTATAATGTGTATATATATATATATATATACAGTTTATAGAAGTTTATTTTGTTATTTCGCTAAAATACATAAGGGTTTGACCACACCACTTTGTTTCCTCTTCTTAAAGTTGTCTATAAAACACAAGCTTTCATAATAAACACTTTGCTTTTTCTATTAAAGATCCAAGTTTAATAAAAGATTTTAATCTGTAAAATTAGACATCTTCGCAATTTCATTTGTTTGGTTCCTCCAGACAAAACTCCACTTGGAACATCTAGATTGAGTAACCTTGTATTACCTTGAAAGTTGCTTGGTAGTTTGACCAAATAAATAAGTGTATTCCCATTCACTTATACCATTAGTCATTTGCTAAATTAAATGGAATTTTCAATAAATCGTAAGAAGCAGTAACCAAAGTATGATTTGCTCTCCAATTTGTTTCTGTCATTGCAGTATGATCAGACATTCAAAGGACAGGATAATGCTATACTAAATGAAATTTGTACACAAATTTCAGCAGTTAGATTTAACAGTTAATAAAGTCGCAAAACTTTTTATTCAAAACCTATGATTGGTTTACAAACCAAGTTGCGCGTCGATGAAAAAGTGGTAAATGCGCGATATCAATGTAACTTCAAGGTTATCAGATTATCTGCCCCAGCTGCTGGGACACAGACAGCAGGATAATCATCTTATATGCGGACCACGATTTGTTTTTTGGTTTAAATTTAAAAACATCACTAAAAATTTCAGGCGATAAATGGAATTTACATGAGCACATAAAGCTTTATCTGGTAAATAGTTCTTACTGCATTACATGTTTCTGACAACAATAAAGAGACTTTAGTTTTGATTTCTGTGTACTGCCCCATGCTATATTTGAG
Source organism: Candelabrum cocksii (assembly GCA_963930725.1). Classification (NCBI taxonomy): domain Eukaryota; kingdom Metazoa; phylum Cnidaria; class Hydrozoa; order Anthoathecata; family Candelabridae; genus Candelabrum; species Candelabrum cocksii. Next base: position 18,970,111 of record OZ005664.1, read on the forward strand.
TAATCAGGTAACTATGAACAAAAAAGAAGTAAAGTTGTTATAATAAACATTTGTAACTTTTGAATAAACTTAAGTAAGCTTTTTCACAAATGGAAGAAATGCTTCCAGATGAAATTATCCTCATTTTTGAAAAGAATCGTGTAATTTCGTTTGTCCATAAAAAATAGCATGTTCAGAGTTGCAGTGTTCTTTTTAAAACCAAACTGCTTAAATCCTAACCCCCATAGGTTGTGCAGTAATAAAAAAGACTGGGAATTTTCTTCCTCCTAATGATAATCTCTATTTAGCATTAAATGATTTTAAATGACTAGAACAATGATATAAGACAATGCAGCTCCTAGACACAAACCAATAGATAGTGAAAGTTGCATAAGAGCTCCAGCTGTTTCCGATCGTTCCATGGAGACGCTCTGAGGTGCGTACATCATACACAACGATGCAAAGTAACCATTTGTAAGGGAAAACAATGCGTTTAGTACAATCGGTATGTAGTCCTCGTGGAAGATGACTGGAAGGTAATTGCGTGGTTGGTAGTTGCATAACATGTAGAGTGGTATAAATAAAACTCTGCTAGCACTCATTATATAAAGAGCTTTCCCCCTCACAATCTGCACGTAGCCTGCAGCTATGCGACCTGCGAAATCACCACAATTGAATATTAGGAAGCCAGAGAAGTCTGAAAACAAGCGGTTTGTCCATTCAGATCCGTTCGATGCGTTTTTGGATTCAATACCACTCATAATTGAAGGCATTAAAGCTGTTGTCACCGTAAATATAAAACATACGGAAATTGCTAGCGGGTAAATATTCTTGAATATCAACCAGTTTCGATGGAATATTTCTTTGTTACTTACTAAATGGTCGTTTTTAGATACTTGAGATAAACGCGACTTGAAAGATTTTTGGCCAACTAAAATATTATACGTCACAATGCATATTACTGTGACAGCAGCTGCTGATATGAAATACCCAAAAGCACTGGTATGAACACTGTTTGAAAACAATAAAGACATGATGTTCGCGAAAGAGCTAAATATACCAGCTATACCCATGCCTCTCATCACGGCGAGTGTTCCACCCAACGTACCAGCTATGCCAAATATTGTACCTTGAAATACACCGATACAAAAGTTATTGATGACAATCGTGATGATAGTTACGGCAAAAAACGTTTTAGTCCACGAGTTACTGTTGACATCCACAAGAACTGCAGTTAACACAAAGCAGAGGGTGGTAATGATCAGACATACGTTCACTCGGACATTTCGTGAGATCGTGCCCGTGGTTGTCAAGTAGAGGTTAAGAAGTAGTCCGCATGCGCACGGGATTTGTGAGCCAACTGAAAATGCATTTTCAAAGTGGTAATTGTCTTAAAACTAAAATACCCGTTTGCCGTGATGAAGAAATACCAAGGTAGAATACTGCCAATTCCTTGTATCAACAACAGAGTGTAAACCAACTTTCGGAGGTTAACATGTTCGGTTCCAGAAAAAATGAGACAAAGGTTTTCTGCGTCTGACATTGCTGTTGACAGTCTACACGAAACAAACTTCTCTAAGGTTTTTCGTTAAATCAATATTGACATACAAGTGGTAATTAAGGTGTTAAGAAATGGTTCCATGCAAATACATAGTTTATGTGCTATACGTTATAAAACGAATGGTTTGAGTGGAAGAACGGAGAAGATTCAAAATTTAATTTTGAATCATTTAATTAATGGAACAATTTCGAATCGCATTGCCCAAAAAATCTTTTGTAAATTTTTTTCAGTTTGCATTGTACATATTTGAAATAATAGACAGGCGCGTAGGGTGGGGGGTCGTTGGGTGCGAATCCCTCCCCCCCCTTTGGATATTAAACATATTTCTTCTCTCACTTTATTGAACACGTTCATAAAAATATTGCAAGGTCCCACCACGTCGGAGTTCTTTTTACCCTCAAATGTTTTTTTCTTAATAAAAACAACCTTGGTGGGGACCTGCGAAAAATCACACAAATATCACAGTGTCGCATACTGGAATCTCAGCCTAAGTACGCTTATAAAGGATATGTTTATAAAAAAGGTTAACGAAAACAGTACACTCTGTACAAAATGCTTCCAAACTGTTTCCATTACACAAAACAAGACAAGAGCTTTTGTCATTCCCCTGCTTGATAAATTTATATTGGAATTTCGTTTCAATGACTTAAGTAAAAAATCTAGACTTTTGAATCTCGTACCAGCAGTTATTTCTAAAACTGAAAATCTTGATTTATCTGAACTCTGTGAAATGTACAAAAATGATTTACCAAACATCGATGTCCTTCATCAAGAAATCATGCTATGGAAAAGTCTCTGGCGTTCTAAAGCAATACTCTGGCAGTACTCTGGCAATACTCTGGCAACATCAATTGCGTAACACTTCACCGTGACACTAAAACCATTTCACCTCTCTCTTAGCATTTCGAAAATGTCTGTTTACTCCTGATGTCGTCTGAAATGTTATAGCTAAGTGTCATTATCTGTTTATTACAGTTATTTTATATTACTTTATAGACCCCCTCCCCCCCCCCCCCCCATTTTACTTGCATTTCATTTCCCGCGAAAGTTTCTACACCTAAAGTAGTATTTCGAAAATGTATGCTTACTCCTTATGTCATCTGAAATGTTATAGCTAAGTGTCATTATCTGTTTATTACAGTTAATTTATATTTATCGTGAATAAATAAGTTTATTTCAGAAAGCTTAAGCACTTTAATAAAACTTGAACACAATAATTGTTGTAAAGTCAATTGGCACGGATCAAGATTAATATGATATTAATAAGCAGCAGAACTGGAGAGGTTGTGAAAGAGCTGTTGAATGTTTGATGAATCGGAGTTATTGATATCGATTAAGAGTTTTAATGGGAAAAGATGCAGTAAATATAGGAAACAAGTTGCCCTTTTTTCTTAAATATCGACCCCCTTCCCCTTTGAAATTTCACCCTACGCGCCTGATAAGAAATTTAGCGATTATTTATGCATATATTGTACAGTCAATTAGATATCAAATATGTTCATGGTCAAGAATAGTTCACATCGACAAATGACGTCTCCTAACAGAATTTAAAATATATTCTTGCTATTACAACTAAATATGTATGTTATATTTCCGCCACCCTTCCACCGAAACTATAATACAGTATAATCTCGATAAGTGGGACACTCAGGGGACCGACGAAATCTGTCCCACTTAGCGAATGTCCCACTTAAGCGTATGCCTATATTAGGTTAGGAAATTCAAGGGACCGAGAAAAACCGTCCCACTTAGTGAAACCCCCACTTATCGGGAGTATACTGTATCTCATAAGAATTAGCCGTTATAAACGTTTAATCTATCACATAAATATGTACACCATAATTATCCGTTTTAGTCGCTATAAATCGTATATTGTCAAGAAAATTATTACTTGTATTACCATTAAAAGTTTTAGTTGCATATGATGTTGCTTTGGTTGCTTTGTGTTGTTGCAAATGCATTGACTTGTCTCCCTCCGGAACAACCAATCTAGCAGCAACAAATAACAACAAACAAAAAAGTTGATAATAAAAGAAGTTTTTGCATACAAAGTGAATACAAACCGATCATATTTGCCAGTTGTTTAATTCAATCATAGTCTATAGAATTCAAAACCCTGGTCTGGCGATAGCGCGATTAACTCTTTGGTCGAAAATATCTTAGTCACGTGATCAAAGTGATTGCAAAACAAAAACATAGATTTCCGCCGAGCTACGCTTGACATATAAAACATTAAGCAAACCTTACTAGCTAATATTTGATTATTACTATCTATAGCTATTTTAAACAGTTATTTTAATAACTTTATAAATCATTTTCAAAAAATGCCTGGAAGGAATTGTGAATTCTGGAAGGAATAGGAATATTTAAAATACCAACCAGAAAAGATGATTTTTATTCTAATTGGAGAAAAGGTTTGTTAGATGTTCTTTCAAATTATCAATCATGCTAGTCAAAATATTTATCAATATTTGGTTTTCTTCAGTGTCGTATTAGTATTGTTTTTAAATTTTTCCAATAAATTTCTAACAACATAGCCTGATAAATATTGTAGGGCGTCTTTTTCTCTTTCTGATATTTCTTTTGCTTCACCAACAATGTTATCAATTGGTTTTTTGAAATGAAGAAGGAGCTTTTCAGCGTATTTGGTTGCAAGCAAGCGACAATAGGGCATCTTGATACCTGAAAAATAAATGTTTGTGTAAAAATTTAGAATAAATTGAGTCCGAGCAAACGACAAAAATGGGACGCGAAGCTTTCTCGTGGTAAATACGTCTTTTCACTTCAAAGGTCGTAAGCTAACTGACCACACACGTGGTCACAAAAATACAATACAATAAAAGATCTAGTAACGAGTGCGCCTATACGAGGCGCCTATTACAACAAAACAATAAAAAATGACGTAATCTTTTACAGTTTGCATATTGTGCAATAGTACTATAGCACTTTTCATAAAAATGCTCAATGTTTCCAGATTTCGTAAGTTCATTGTAAATACAAGTCACATCTTTTTTAAACTGTTCAGTGATAACTAGATTTGTATCAGCAGAGTAATCCCTTAATTCTTGAGAATAACATAAATCTTCCACCAGGCAAGTTTGTGTTTTTGACAATAATTCTGATATTGTTGTATGTTCAATACATCCATTGGTTTTTTCACAAGAATTATTCGCTGTACTGGTGTGTTTGTTTTTTTTTGTGTCGTGTTAAACCTCCAGTTGTTTTATATTTCTTTCCACATTCTGGACATTCGTAGTTCCCACTCTCGACAACCTAAAACAAATACCTTAAAGGTATTAATTTTCGCGAGAATTAAATTCTCGCAAATTTTTGACAATTTTGGCATTCGCGAAATTAAGTTCTCGCGAAATGCATTTTTTGAAAGGCGTTTTTAGCAAATTTTAGGTGCACAAGCAATGGCGTTCACAAAAATTTACAAATTTTTGGAGCCCTCGTCATACACTTGCCCGTATTTTATTAGTAGAAACGATCCCCCCTCTCTTGAAGTGTGCATTAACAATTGCATGGCTTTTATTCGAGAATCGAGGATAATGTCAGGTCGAAAGTTGGATACTTACAGATACCAAATTTGGAGATTTTTGGGACCCTTAGAGACTGATTTTCCAAATTATTGTTTTTGTAAACGCTGGTATTGCTGAAGCAATAAATGAAGGATCCGCACAACTACCATCCCTCGACCCTTTCACTGACATTACCCCAGTCACAGAGGATATTATGAACCCATCAGACAGCTCCTTTCCAGGACCAGAAAGCCCCTATGTAAACGAAAGAGACAAGGACTCCTCGGACGAATCCGACTGGGACTTTGATGTTGATGACGGGCGTGATGCGTTCCAACTATTCGATGAATAGTTTGTTGTACTTTTTTTGTTTGTTTGCTGTTTTCTGTATTTTTACTTACGTTAGACTTGCTGTAGAATATAAACATTGCGAACAAAAAAAGTCTCCTTCTTTCAATTTTGATGATACGCCAATCGCGAAAATAAATTCTCGCGAAATATGTTCGCATTAACAATTCGCGAAATTAAGTTCTCGCAAAATTCAAAAAATTCTGTAATTGCGATTCGCAAATTCGCGAAATTTAATTCTCGCGAAAATTTATTCTCGCGAAAATTAATACTTTTAAGGTATATGAGAAACATTATAAATTAATATATCATTATGCCAAAAAATTCCTATAGTTTTACTCAGTAAAAATACAACGTGTCATAACATCATACATAAAAAGACAATTATAGCTAGCTGTATTTTGATTATTATATGTAACTATACAGAACCTTTAAATTCTCATGTACTGTATGGTAGAAAAATTACCTCTTCAACAGCGCTATTTAAATTATCTTCGTATTCTTCGTTTAAAATATCGTCATTATTTAATAAATCAAGAAATATATCAAGTGTTTCACCACTGAAATAATCGTTCGCCGCAGCCATTTTAAATTTTGTTTTGCAACTTCTTTGATCACGTGTTAGATTTTTGCGAAAGTTCATGTTCTTTGAAGAGAACAATAGCGCAAAAATAGAACTGCCAGACCAGGGTTTTAAATTCTATAGACTATAATTCAATTAAGGAACTAATATATCTATAAAAGTAGTATTATTATATTCATTCTTCACTGTTTTTCTTCTTTTATTTTATTTAATTTCTTTGGTGGGTTTGATGTTCCCAAGAAACAAACATCGTACTAAATACTAGCAGAATATCTGGTGATGATTTCTCATCATTGTATTGACTCATTTATACTATTCAAAAATCTTGCTAACAAAACCCCAGTGATGATTCATCGAGGCAAGATTAACAGTGCAGTAGGGCTGAACAAAATCTGTCCATTCACTAGACATAACAAACGGCAACAACAACTCTATTGTTTTATTAAATTACGTTTCCTATTAACGACAATAAACAGATTACCTTGGCAAGTAAATCTCACGAAACAGTCATCAGAAAGAAGTAATGCAGACAGATGTGTTGACAGTTGTGGTGTTGGAATTAGATTTAAGATACACACTCTGGGAATTAAGAACTCGTGTTTAGCCGATCAAAGAGCTAAGTTTTTTTTATTTATTGCAGTAGGAAATGGGTAATGGGAACACTAAACTTCAATCGGGCTTGAATCTCGTAAAAGAAGCACAAAAGCATTACGAAGTGATCCAAGAGTTTAATTTCACTCCACAAATCTTCCACGAGCACGCCGTGTTGCGAGCCATTGAACGCTACGAAAAGTACTGGCTGCCGCTGGTTGCCCAATACCCAAAGGAAAACTTAATTCCACCGCTTGATATCGAGTTGATATGGGTGGTACATATGCATAATCCGGTGGCTTATAAGAATGACTGTTTCACCAACGTAGGTAAGACGTTTTTAAAATTACTATTCCGATTTAGGGATGTTTTTAGACGACTCTAGTAAACTGATCAGCAATGGTTCCGAAGTTTGATTTCACTTATAAAACTGATAACAACTGAGTGTATCATTAATGACAGCTGGTATAAGGAGTTGTAATAATTGAATTATGTTACGCTTACAAAGTGGAAATTTTAACAATGCTGTAGTAGCGCCGTATTTCAACGTTTAGGGTGTTTCGTTGATCACACAATCGCAACCATAGAGGAAAGACACAATAACAAGAAAACGAAAGAGCTCTGGGAGAAAAAGTATCCTAACGTCTCTTTTAAACCCGTGGGAAACGAAAAACCGCGAAACTTTGCGTCGAAGTTGAGTAGCAATCTAGCAAATGCAGTGATTGATTATAGACTGTTTTGCAGACAGGTTTCCTTGCCTCACTACAGAGATGAGAAGTTTCTTTTTAACGCTGTACGAAGCTACATCTACCACGCCCAGTATGACGATTTCGCTAAGATAGCCTACCCTTACGATAAAGCGTTCATCTGGAAAACTCACATGCTGCGGCCCATAGATTACAGAAACGATGTAAACTTTCTAAAGGAATTTCTGAACGAGACAAGCCAAAACACGTTGCCACGCGAAGAAAGAGATTCAAACATACCGGGTGCTATGTTTAGGGGGGATGTGGCACCTCTCTTACCCGCCACCACAACTGACGATTTACCAATAACAGTGGGTAAAGATTGCGTTTTAAATCTTACAACGTTTCGGTTAGAAAACCTTGAAGCTCAACGAAACTATCATCTAAAATTGTACAGTAAAGTGCAGCAAAACAATCACGATAACTTGCTACTTGATGTTGCGATTCTCAGTAAAGGGAAAATTTTGTTGAAGTCATTTTTAGAGAACACACAAGCAAACACCTTTAATTTTGACACAACTAAAAACAGCGTCATAGGGATCAGAGTGGTGGAAACAAATGAACCGCAAAATTCTGCTCCAATCACTTATGATGGAGCCATCAAGTTTCCCGTTCACATTAGAATCAAGGAAACGATCGTGCAGCCTTTTTCCGTGTCAAATCCGCACAATAAAATTGCCATTTCCGGGTGGATGAAGTTACACTGCAGCAGCCAAAGACCTGAGGCTGTTAACTTGACCTTCATAAAAAACAATAATTGTGTTGTTCGCTACCAACATTATGGTAAGGTGTTAAATCAACCTTTAGTAATGGCGCCATACGTGATGAAGCTCGATGATGCACCGTGCACATATTTGAATTTAGTTGTTGTTAGCATGAACAATGTAGCTGCGTTGAAGTGTCGCGTACTGTTCTCCGATCTCGGTGACTTCTCCTCCGTTGAGCTATTCGACTTAAAAGACAACGTGATTGCATCTTCTCACACAATAGGCAAAGAAGCGCTCCCAACCGCAAATCAGATCGCTGACGGACATAAGTGCTGTGTGTTTAAGAACAACATGGAAACGATTTACATTGTGCGAGGAACAAACACTGATTGTGGGATTTTACGCATTGCAAGAGACGACGACTCAAAACCGGTATCTGTCCAGTTTTTGAACATGAGTGCCCCTAACTCAATGTGGGAGACAATATTCAACGTTAGAGAGGGAAGCGCACGAATCGTTTGCAAATCGAAACAAATAACTGTAGATTTAGACAATGCCGTGGTTGAGATCAAATGTCCGGACGATTTTAGCGGCGCTTTGTCTCTATCGGCGGTTCTCATAGCGACATTCTGCAGTGGAAGCTTCCAGTAGAACTTCTTGTTTGTGTTTGTTAATATTCGTTCGATATACATTGCAAATAATACACGGAAAAAAGTTTTAATTGGCTCGTCTATATATAAGGAAACTTAAAAGAAGCGAAACAATAGGACAGCTGTTCCAGCTTCTCAAGATATATATTTTCATTCATTATTTCTTTCCTGGTATAACCGTCAAAAATGTTTACAAGATGGTGGAAAATTCTAGAACTACAAAAATGAATACGCGACACTTCAAACTGTGCCACCATTTTATTTAGGTTAGTAAGAGGCTGGTTAGGAATACAACATTAGAAGAAAGAAAAAAAGAGAGGTGTTTTCACGTATCTCTTATCATATCAGTCGATTTCGAAATTATTGACTATTTTCTAATTGGTTCTTTAAAATCTTTTAGTGTATTTGAATCAAACTGTTCTCGGACCCAATCAGTTTTCATGGTATTTAGCAATCAGAGTATCGAAACATATTACCTTTACGGGTTCTATAGAACCAAAGAACCGAAAGAAGATCTTACTAATGTACACAAAGATTTATGGCATCTTTCTAATATAATATTCCACTTTGAATGTAATAAAGTATGCTAAAGAGCATCATGGAAGTTTATTTAGGTTTAGTTCTCACCTGTCGCTAAGGAATGATACAGACAGGGTTCTCAGGTTTCTGGAAAGTTAAAATCCCATGACATTTGCAGGTTCCCCATGACAATATTCTTGCCAATCCCATGACTTTTCTCATTTTATAATAATAATTTTTGATCGTTAAATACTTTCTAGTTTACTGGTAAATTTTGTTATTTGTTTATAACAATATTAATAGAAAAGAAAACATGAGGTCGTAGGATTTTTAGAAAAGTTATAGTAAACAATAAAATAAGTTTGTTATTTCAACCAAACAAATATCCGGAAATAAAATATTTAAAAATATATTTTAAAAATCAGCCTTGATTATTTTTTTTTTAAAATGTAACGAATTCGCATGACATTCCCAGGTTCCCCATGACACATTTCCTCCCTCCCCCCATGACATTCTCAGGTTCCCCAGAAACCCGAGAACCCTGACAGAGTGATAAAAATGTGCGATAATGAGCGATGGATTATGTGTGATAGTACAGAAGTGATAAAAAGCAAAATACTGAAAAATTCATTCCTCCGCGTATGAATCGCAGAAAAAGAAGGTGGGTTTTGTTGTTGCTCTTAATACGCCTAAGAAACCGAAAACCAAAACAAGAAAGAAGATTTTGGATCCGCTCCATATTCCAAAGACGCGATGAAATTGAGGAGTATGCTAACCTAATTAAGGAACTAAGAACTAAAGATAGAGAATACTATTTTAGGTATTCTCATATGAGCCCAGACATATCAGTTGTGCCTACATTATGTACAAACACTTCTGTATAAAAGTCGGTACCTTTGATTTGCAGATAAAACGAATGACGGTTTCCATCGCTGTTATCAAAACTTTTTGATACTTTAAAGAGAGTAATATAAATGGCAGTATATTAATAGTGTACGATCAAATTTTCAGCACTGTTTTGTGGACGTCATAAATGTATGGCTCCTTGTCAGAAGATTTGACGTTTTTAGGGTTTGGTATACATAATCGTTACGTGTTACTTCGCTCCGGAATACAGACCAACAAATTCAATAGCCCTTTTTTATTTTCCTTCTCTGGTATCCTATTAGGACTAATCAATATTGTCGCTGACTCATTCGCTCCATTAACTTCGAAGGAGTGGTGTTTATTGGTAGGGGATGTATCAAAGAGGAACTACGATAATTGTTTTAGAACTTACTTACCATCCGGTTTTACGTCTTCTTTCCCTGGTCCAGGGGTTGGACGTGAACAATGAAGTTTATTGCGCAGATCTGGTACAGGCTATTAGCCACATTCACGGACTGGGTAAGAAAACGAAAGTGTTCTGCGTGTAGGGAAAAAATTTCATAATGGTAGCACATTTAATGTTATTTCATAAGCGAAAACGACATGAACGAACACACTGTAAAGAATTTTTCAAAAGACGAAGCTATGCAATGGCTTCGTGATATAGGTTTAGCAGATTCTGGTTCGAAAGAAGATTTAATAAACAAAATACTTAAATTTACGCGATATCCAAAGCTTGTAAAGCAATTCAAACATAAAGTAAAGCACAGCTACTCGTTCATATGCAGCTTTGATCCCTTGTCTATCCCTCCAATAACAGCACCATGGAAAGTCAACTATTCAGATTTACCAAGAGTGACGCAAAATATTTTCCTTAAATATGCTTCTCAAAAAAAGGAAGGAAACCAAGGTCAACAGGAGAAGGCATTTAGAATGCTACAAAGTAGAAAAATTGTTTCTGTGAAATATTTAACCAACGACGATGACGTGTATGTCAAAGGAATTATTAAAAAGTTATATGGACATGAGACCAGACCAGCTGTATTTATATTTCAAAACAATTTTCCAGTCAAGGCACATTGCAATTGCCTGGTTGGAGCTAGTGGACTGTGTTGTCATATTTTGGCATTGTTTACATTTTTAAAACATTATGAAGAAACAAATGAAAAGCTCTTAGCCCTTTCGTGTACTGAGCAATTACAGCGATGGCATAAGCGAACAAAAAAGGGCTCAATCCCTATGATGCCTTTAGCCAATATAAAAGTTACATCCGCCAAAATGAAGAAGCGAAATGGTGATTTTATAATATCCGCTGCAGATCCTGGGACTTCAGGTTATTCAAAAAGAAATGTTTCGGCCATTATTCAAGAACTAAACAAGAAATTGGATCAAGAAATTGGATCAAGAAAAACCTGTAGCTGAGCATTTTCAACAGGTATTATCAACTTCTGAAATTGGAAAGAAGTCATCCCTCGGACAACTTCCCAGTTACCACTTTAAATTGAACGCTTTAGGAGATCACCAGTATGTTAGTCAAGATAACTTTGAAGCAAATGTGCTAAACATAAAAGCCCAAAAGAAAACACAAGATGAAGTATTGCAAAAAATACACAACTGTTTAAACAAAGAACATTCATTAAATGAAAACATTACTCCGAAAATACCTGATATAATTACTGTTGATGATATAATTATCACTGATAAACTCGAAATAATCATGCAAACCTTTTACACTGATAAATCATCAATAGACATGGAAAGTTTAATTGACAAACAAATAAAAAGTGGTTCCTCCTTATCTATAGACATTAGTTTTTTAACTGCCCCAAATCCATCAACCAGTAAAAATTATTTTGGAGTAAAACAAAACACTGATGAATGGAAGGATGTTAGAAATTTCAAAATCACAGGTTCTCGGATCTCATACCTTGTTGGAACGCAAGGCAAGAAAAAATTTGATGAATACTGGGGTATAGTAAAAAACGGAAAAAAAGAAGATGGAAGTTTATTCAATTTAACAAACATTAAACGTGGCCATTTTTATGAAGATGAGGCAATCAAATATTTTGAAAACATTTTCAAATCCGAGACAAAAAAGTGTGGATTTTTTATTTATCCGACAAGCAATAGATATGGAGCAAGTCCGGATGCATTGGGACCAAGTGGAATACTTGTTGAAATAAAAACAAGAGCTATTAATTCAGTAGGCCCATTGATATCCTTAAACTCGTTTCCACAATACTATCTTCAATGTCAGTTACAGATGATATGTACTAATGCCCATAGCTGTATTTTAGTGTCTTACCACCCCGAGTCACAAACCGGAAACTGTTTTCTTATCAAACGAGACAACCTATTTGTTGATGTTGTAAAAGACATTTGTGACAGTATTTTAAAAGGCAAAATATTATCATATTGGAATCACAACGAAACTTCTGAATTAACACTTCTTGGCGATAAAATTGTTGGTAAAGAACTTGGTTTTGATACATTAAAGCCACTGCGATCTTACATAAAAAATTCTACAAAAAAAACATTTTCCTATAACTTTTGAAATTGATGAAATTGACTTTGATATTATTTAAAACGGTAGTAGTAGAATCTTTGTTTAATATTTTATATGGCGTGTTTCATTGTATTAGTATATACATGTTATATATATATATTGTATATATATACTAAGAAAAACAACAATATATAAAAAGTTATAAAACATTAGTACTCTTAGGTCCTATAGGAGGCATTGTAATATTTACAAGATGACATAACATTTGCCATGTTGTGGTATTTTTATAATTGGAGAACATTAAACTACTTATTTCATAATTAGTCGCACACTGAAATTTGAATTCTGTAGCATCGATTATTATATCAGTCATTCCATGACCAGTATCAATAAAAACCTTTGGCATATTTTCTAATAAAAAACCGTGTCCAGGTATCAGGTTAATTCGATTAAACAAAGTTGCTAGAAAAATCACCCAGCCATTAAAAATACGTTGTGCAGTTGTCTCAGATGTTTCCATGATAAAGGCTAAAAATCTCAAATCAATTCCATGTCGACAAACGGTTAGAGTGGCTAAAAACTGTGTTTTGAAGTTAAATGATTTTGTAGATGGTCCTTTGCAGTCTGGATAAGGAATTGTATGTAGGTATGGCTCAACACATTGAAATAGGAGTTCAAATTGTTCAACTGAAATCCCACATAAATATTGGAAAGTAGATTCATGTGACTTTAAATTTTTATAATCAAAAGTTCTTGAAATGTCTTTTTGTGTATTGCTTTCTAACTGTTCAATAATTTTTTCTTTTTGACTAAGTTCGCTTTGGAGATTATTGATTTGTTCTTGCAGTAGTTTTATCGTTGATTTTGCTTCAGTAAGTTCTTCATGAGCAGAAGTCAATGTTTGGTTTGAAAGATGAAGTTTTTTTTTAAACTGGCTCTGTTCTGTTTTTTTCTCTCTTGGAGAAGTATGTTTATATATTTCAGATCGAACTTTAATTGGTGTTCTTATTTTATTATATAGTCTCGTGGCAGTTATCATCCTTTTTTGCCTTTTTAAAAGCTGTTTTTTGTTTGTTTGTTGGGTTTTTTGCTGCATCGAATGTCTCTTTTGCTCGTTCAAGTTTTATTTTCAATAAATTGTATTGGTCTTGAGGAACAGCTATATCAGGTAAATCATCAGGGGATTTTCTTTCTCCTGAACTCCAATGGCGACAACAAATATGTCCATTTTTCCAGTTAAAACCTGAAGTTTTAAAAAATCGCTGGTATTCTGCTTGAAGTCGTTCGTTTGAGCTTGGTAAGCAATAAAACTTGAGTGGTTTGTAGTCATTATCTCTTGATTTAAAGTTGTTAAAACAAACAGACGAACTGCAACTCCAATTAACCATAATAAATATAACACAAAATATACTTTTAAAGTGGTAAAACTCTTTAAAAAGCTGTATCGTATTTTGTTTACATATACCAATAGCGAAAACAATAATTGTACATTTGAAAATTTTTCCCTACACACAAAACACTTTCGTTTTCTTACCCAGTCCGTGAATGTGGCTAATAAAGTGAAGATTGTGAGTTGTGTATTTTTTCTGTGTATTAAAGATATCTACCAAAATTATTTTTTGCAGACGTCTCCCCATAAAAGGATTTGCTGAATCTGACGGATTGTGTTTCCATTTCCCGCGCAAATGTAGTAGTTTGCGTAAGTTCAGCAATTTGCCAATAAAGCCAGGACGAACGGATCTAAATTATTATTTAAAGAAGACATTCTCCTTCAGTGACGGCCCACTAGTCCAGGCATATTTTGGGTGAATGATCACTTTTTTAGTGGCAAATTTGATTGTTATTTTCGATAACCTGACCTATTGGAAGGTCAGGAAAAAAATGGTTTTCAGTCTAACTCGTGGGCGTTAAGTCTGTAGGGGTACCTGACTTCTTTACCTAAAATTTAAATGCTAAAACTGAAACTTTGCATAAATGTTATAGACTGGTCAAGGACCATTCACAAAAAAATTAAAGCCTGTTTGTGTAATTTACAGACAAGTGGAAAAATTGTTTTTTTTAGAAAAATCTATTTCTTTTTCACTGGAACAAGTTTTCAGATGAATGACCGTTGCCCTGGGAATAAGTTTCGGCTATTCTAAAATTCTCCATCGGTAGAAAAACTTAAACCCTCATTTACGTTTTCTGCAGACTAAAAGATGTAATTTATTTTTAAGGAAGATATGAAAAATTAAAATAGAATATTTAAACATGAAATGTGTTTTTAATGACATCTTGATACGAGCGTTTGTTTAATATTTAATAGACATGTGTATGGTCGTTCGCATGATTTTATTATTTTCGTAATATTTCGACCTGCTTAGTGTAGGTATTCATCAGACTAATAAAAACCGTTATAAAAAGAAGTTAAAAACTCGAAAACAAATGACGTCAATACAATGTCCTCTTTCGAAGATGCGCATATTCAATACAATGACTTCTTCCGAAGATGCGAGAACATTGGTTTCCAGAATCTTGTCGTCACATATTGACCATGTCTTGGTTCAGACCATCTTCACTATGTGGTGACGTTTCCCGGAACTGGATCTCCAATGCTTCCCGCACCTTGCGGTCAAACTTCCTAGCTTCCACTTTGGGGACCTCTGTATCCTTCCATTCGAACTGGTTACAAATTTGGGCATGGTTTGAGATGCCTGTCAGTTCCCACTTTTTTTCCCTGATTGATTCCTTGTGTTGTTCCAGGCGTGTGGAAATTTTCATCGATGTTTCGCCAACGTACTTTTTTCCACATTTACAATTCACCTTGTAAACTCCAGGTAGGCTAAACCTTGGGAGGCTACTTTTGTTTCTTGCAGTCAGTATGGATTTAAGATTCCTTGAGCTTTTGAAGACCGCTCTGAAACCTTGTTTACGAAACGATTTGCGTAGTTTCGGGCTTAAGCCTGGTATCAATGGTAGAGTGACAATGTTGGTTATGGGATCTGGTTGTTGTTGATTTTGATTGTTGATGTTGTTTGTCCTTCTTCGTTTAAAATCCGTAATAATGTGTTGCAATTCCTTCTCCTTGTAACCATTCTCGACAAAGCAAGATATGAGGAATTCAATTTCCTCATCTTGTTGTTGTCCTTGACACACGGTGAAGGAAACCGGTGAAGATTCCCTTCAGCACTTTTGGGTCGTGTCCGGAGTGTGGTTTAATTTGGACGTTTGTGATGGCGTTCTTTCGATGGATTTTATATTCGTAACGGCCATCGCATCTGTTTGTAATTTTGAGGTCTAGGTATTGAAGAGACTTATCAGCGTCTTCCGTCTCCATGGTGTACTGGATGTGTCGGTCTTGTTCATTCAGTATCCGCTGGAACTGAGTTGCCGTTTGTAGGTTTTTAAATCTGGCATGACTATCGTCGACGTATCTTAAAAATGACAAGGGTGTTGTTGAGGGGTTGTTCAGACGGGCGATATTAATTGCGTTCTGCTTGTGGTACTGTAAGAACGCTTCAGCGATGACAACCATCAATGCTAAACCGATGGGAGCAGAGTTCTTGAGAACGTAGAAGTTCCCTTCCCACAAGAAGTAGCATTTTGAAAGGCAAAGGTCAATCAGCGTTCTGATGTCACATAGATTTAGTTTTGTCCTTCTTTTTAATTCAGGGTCACTCGCCAAGAATTCCATGATGATGTCGGTTGCTTCACCTACTGGTACTGAAGGGTATAAGTTTACAACGTCGAATGAACTTGAACCTCTTCACTTCCAATCTTCCAGGTTTTTGATGTTTCGACAAATGTTTGTGAATTTTTCAGCTGAGTTTTGTTTTTGTTGAGTGTCGGTTGAATAATCTTTACCAAGTATTCCGATGTTTTGTAGCTTGGTGTGCCAATAGTGGAAACGACGATCCTCATTGGAAAGTTCTTTTCGGGTTTGTGCGCTTTTAATACTCCATACATCCTCGGTGGTACAGGATCTGATGGGTACAGGCTTTTGTATTCATTGTCATTGAACTTCCCTTGTTGTTTAAGTTGCCTCAATGTGGCTTGGAACTTTCTCGTTAGCGTTGGTGTCGGGTCTTTGTTTATCTTCTCGGTGTTACCTATTTGTTTTTCAATTTTTTGGAGTGCAATTTTATTGGGTAGACGTACAAGGCCAGCCCCTTTTTCGTAAGGTTAAATTCTTATTTCGTCGGCTGTTTTTAGTTCTCTCAAAGCTTGTCGTTGGTTGGGTGTAAGATTGTTCTTTGGTGTTTTACAAATTTTCAAATCCCTCAATACATCTTGTCGTAGTTTCATTGCGTCGGTGTCGTCTTTCCTTTCGTAAGTCAGTTTTAGCGCCGTAGATTCTGTTTTAGAGATGATATCCATGTACGGAATGCAGGCTTGAACCGGTACGAATTTTGGACCGAGATCGAGCAGTTCTTTGTGATGTTGTGGTATTTCGTAATCGCACAGGTTCAGTGTAGTTGGTTTCATTGTTGGATTGGTGTTGCGTTGTCTGTTGCTGGTGTTGTATTTTTCAAATTTTTCTTTGAGGTGATTTTTCCAGTGTTGAAATGACGTTGTTTCGGATTTTCGTGTCACTTCATCAACAATTATCATATGTTGATGAGAGAGAATGTTTATTAGTGTCTCACGTAAGTCATTCGAACGTTGGATCGTTTGAAAGAGTTTTGACTTTGCATCGTTTTTTGCGCTTAAGAGAAGATCAAATCGGTACTTAGCTGTGATGTTCTGTCCTCTTCGTGATTTTACTGGGCTGCGAACGCGTAGTGACTTCGGGATAGTTTTGTTCTTGATGCAGCGTTGCAGGAAGATGATTTGGTTTTTCAGTTTTGCTTTCTTGATTTTTTCCGTTTTTAGTTGGTTGGTTTTCTTGTAGGTTTCAGCTCCATAGCTGTTCGTTAATGACATCTTGATACGAACGTTTGTTTAATATTTAATAGACATGTGTATGGTCGTTCGCATGATTTTATTATTTTCGTAATATTTCGACCTGCTTAGTGTAGGTCTTCATCAGATTAATAAGAACCGTTATAAAAAGAAGTTAAAAACTCGAAAACAAATGACGTCAATACAATGTCCTCTTTCGAAGATGCGCATATTCAATACAATGACTTCTTCCGAAGATGCGAGAACATTGGTTTCCAGAATTTTGTCGTCACATATTGACCATAGTCTTGGTTCAGACTATCTTCACTATGTGGTGACGTTTCCCGGAACTGGATCTCCAATGCAGGTCGAAATATTACACTAAGCAGGTCGAAATATTACGAAAATAATAAAATCATGCGAACGACCATACACATGTCTATTAAATATTAAACAAACGTTCGTATCAAGATGTCATTAACGAACAGCTATGGAGCTGAAACCTACAAGAAAACCAACCAACTAAAAACGGAAAAAATCAAGAAAGCAAAACTGAAAAACCAAATCATCTTCCTGCAACGCTGCATCAAGAACAAAACTATCCCGAAGTCACTACGCGTTCGCAGCCCAGTAAAATCACGAAGAGGACAGAACATCACAGCTAAGTACCGATTTGATCTTCTCTTAAGCGCAAAAAACGATGCAAAGTCAAAACTCTTTCAAACGATCCAACGTTCGAATGACTTACGTGAGACACTAATAAACATTCTCTCTCATCAACATATGATAATTGTTGATGAAGTGACACGAAAATCCGAAACATTGTCACTCTACCATGGATACCAGGCTTAAGCCCGAAACTACGCAAATCGTTTCGTAAACAAGGTTTCAGAGCGGTCTTCAAAAGCTCAAGGAATCTTAAATCCATACTGACTGCAAGAAACAAAAGTAGCCTCCCAAGGTTTAGCCTACCTGGAGTTTACAAGGTGAATTGTAAATGTGGAAAAAAGTACGTTGGCGAAACATCGATGAAAATTTCCACACGCCTCGAACAACAAATCAAATCAAAATCAAATCAATGTATTTCGTGCTTATCAAATTTGGGTAAATATCTGTGAACAAATACAAATAGCACAGGAACGTTGCAAATAGTGAAACACTACAAAATACACAACAACCTCATATTGATAATTTATATAACTCAAAAGTAAAAGTAAAACTGCAAAGTACGATAAAAAAACCTAAATTGCCAAATGTTCTCATGGCAAAAAAGCTTGAGTGGTTGGATTAGGTGAGAAAAAAGTTGGAATAAAAAAGTAAAAAAAAAAAAAAAAAAGAAGAAAAAAGAAAAGAAAAGACAGCAAACAAAAAATTGTATATATATACACCAGAGATAAACTACTACATTATATAAAATAAAAAAAATTTATTATGAATTTTTGTCTCTAAAGTAATTAAGAAGGGCTTTCGAAAATTTACTTTTAGATTGGGACCGGTTTTGGTCCATTTTAAGTTCTTTAGGCAGGGTATTCCAATCACGGATACATTGATATGTAATGGAATTGATACCGTATGTAAATGTATTTTTATGAGGTACCAAGAGGTTGTTGTTTGTAACTGACCGTAGATTATGATGGTCTCCAGTTCTTTTCATAAATAAGTCATCAAACACAGGGGGTAGTCTAGAATGTTGATGCTCCCATACTAATAAACAATTTAGACTGTGAACTAGATCATGAAAAGGTAGTATGTTAGAGAGAGTAAACAAGATGTCAGTGCTACATTGAGGAGGTTGAAAGAAGATTAAGCGGAGAGCTTTTCGTTGGAGAGAAGAGATTCTGTGAAGAGAAGTTTTATGTGAATGACCCCAAACCTGGCAAGCATATCTGAAATGTGAATTAAAGATGGCATGATAGATGTTTAATAGTGTATCAAAAGATACATAGTGCCTGACCTTAGCCAACATTCCGTTAGAGCAAGAGAGTTTTAATGAGATATTATGAATATGATTTTTGAAGTTCATATTCTCATCTATATCGATACCAAGATATTTAATTTTGTTAGATAAATTAATTTTCTCTCTGCTTAGCCTGAAATTTAGATGTTTAGGGATATTTATATTATTTTTTTTATTTAGGAGAGTTTTAGGGGATCTAAAGATAATTAATTCAGTTTTACTAACATTTAGAGATATTTTATTGGCTCGAAGCCATTGTAAGAGAGTTGATAGGTCATGATTAGTATATTTGTTAACTTTTTTTAAGAGATTTATTTATTATCAATAAGTTAGTATCGTCTGCAAAATGATAGCAAGTTGAATGTGATATAGATTTGTTTAGATCGTTTAAGTAAATGAGGAAGAGCAAAGGTCCAAGTATGGAACCCTGGGGGATTCCAGCTTTAACAATGTGTGTGTCAGAGAAATGGCTATCAATGGATACAAATTGTTGACGGTTAGAAAGATAGGAGGCAAACCATTTGGAAGGTATACCTCGGATACCATAGTAGTACAATTTGGAGATTAATATGTCATGGTTCACTGTATCGAAAGCCTTTTGCAAGTCCAAAAAGACACCACATGCATACTGTCCCTTATCAAGAGCAAGTCTGATAGATTCGATAATTTCAATTAGGGCATGTGTTGTTGGATGTTTATTCCTAAAACCAAACTGATACTTGTACAGACAATTGTATCTGGATAAAAATGAATAAAGCCTTGTGTGCATAAGTCGTTCAAAGATCTTGCTGATATTAGATAAAATTGATATAAGCTTGTAATTACAGCAGTCAAGTTTGGATCCTTTTTTAAAAACAGGGATGACTTTAGCAGTTTTAAACAAGTCAGGGAAGATGCCTTTTTGGAAGGAATTATTGATAATGGTGCTGAGGGGAATACATATAGATTTAGAAACTAGTTGGAGGAGTGTTGTAGGAAGACTATTGGGGCCTATGCTCTTCCTACTTGAAGATTTTTTATAAGGTTATCAACCTCTTCTTTAGTTGTTGGTGAAATGAAGAAATTATTGGTATTAGGTTCAAGTAAATATTCTTTAAAATCCATTTTAGACTTTTTAATTTTATTTGAAAGCTTGTATGCTATGGAAGAGAAAAAATTATTAAAATGGTTGGCTATGTCCTTTTTGTTTGTTACAATGTTATCATTTATGTTAAGACTATTTATATTATTTTTAGTTTTAGATTTAATGTTTATGAGTTCTTTTATGCCCATCCAAGTCTGTTTTATATTGTTAATGTTGTTATTAAAAAAAGAAATGTAATGATTTTTTTACTTGTTTTAAGGAGGTTGCTAATGTTATTTCTATATATTTTAAATTTTTTATAAAGATTATTTTTAGTTCTTATGTTACTAGCTTTGAGAAATTGTTTATGGATTTTATTTTTTATTTTAATAGATGTTGAGATGCCTTTACTCACCCACGGTTTGTCATGGTATTTTAATTGCCTTTTAGTTAGATTTTTATACGGAGCATATTTATCTAGAATAAGCTCAAATTGTTTTAAGAAAATAGCTACCGAGTCATTTACATCGTCAGTCTCCTTAATATGTAAATCCCAGTTCACACAGGAAATATCATTTACAAACTGATCTTTTTGAAACCTTTTAAAACAGCGTCGACTAATGTTTTTCTTTTTAGCTTGATTGTTCCTTTTAAAATTTTGTATAGTAATAAACTGAGGCAGATGATCAGAAATTGTAACATTTATATTGCCAGATGTGATATCTTCACTGTAGAAATTAAGGAAAATATTATCAATGAGAGTTTTTGAATGGGATGTGATGCGAGTTGGGTACAAGACAAAGGGGAAAAATGTGTTTGAAGTTAAAGTATCTAGAAAATTGGCTACAATGCTATTATTTTCATGTTGGAGAAGGTCAATGTTATAATCTCCCATTAACATAAACTGTTTGTTTTCTAAAGATATTTTTTCCAATAAGGGCACAAAGTAGTTTTTAGTAAAGTTAGATGCACACATTGTGGGATGACGATATACACAACCGATAACTAAATTAGTTCTACCAGGATACATTAGTTCAATGAAGCTGGATTCAAGTTCCTTGGGTTTATAAATGGTTAGGTCGTTGCGAAGTTTAAAATTTAACTCAGATTTAATATAGATGAGTGTTCCACCCTTTTTAGCCTCAGTTGGTGTGTGAGTGTAAGTGTAACCATTTATATTAATGTCAGTTATGGAATGATCATTATTTTGGAGCCTTGATTCAGAGATGGCAATGATTTCAGGTTTTATATGCAATGAATTTATTAAAATTTCAAGTTCAGTGAGATGATAAGATAAAGAAGCAATGTTGAGATGGAGAAATGTGGAAGAAGAGGGATTGGTGAGGTTATTGATTTCAGCAGTGTCAGCATATCTACAGTCAATAGGAGTGTCAAGATTGTTTATGCTGTTAAAAAGAGGGCAGTTGGGAAAATTGTTATTACTATTAAAAGAAATGTTGCAACCAGAGAGAGTGGATTTAAATTCAAGATCATTTATGTCACTGAAAGGAAAGATGCTTCTGGAGCAGTATATACAGTACCAAGGGTCGGTATTTTCAGCAAGTTTGTCATAGGTTTTTTTATCAATTCCGTTACATTTCATATGTATCCATTGATGGCAAGAATCGCATTGAAGAGCCCTGTGGTTTTTCGCTACTTTTTACAACCCTTGCATGGAAACTTTTTAATCATATTTAGAAAATAGAAAAATCAAATAGAAACACAAACAGAATTTGAAATGGTCTGTTAATGAAAATGTGCACTTCTAAAACCTCCAAAAAATGTGCAAATAACTATTTGTTAATTTTTGTTGCGAAACAAAATGTTTGAAATGGAAAAGAAATAAGATGGCAATTAAATCGTGAAATAGACTTATATAATAAATAAATTTATCAGCTGTCAGGTATCTTCTTTCTTTTAATTTCAATTGAGGAGTAGTCCTTGTACAAAACAAAGCTCCTGTCTGTATGTCCATATTTCACCATTAGCCGAGCAGGGAACGCGACATGGCCGCTAACTATCTGTCCTTCTTTTTTCAAATTTTTCCTTGCAAGAAGTGCTTGATCTCTCCTCCATTTTGTGTCGGGACCATATTTTTGATTTACAATCACCTGACTAAATTTGGCCATAGTATCTGATTGGCGTGATTTTTTAAGAATGTACTGGCATACGTCCCAGACATAAAACTCCGCAAAAATGTCTCTTCTTCCGATCTTAAACTTATTTGGCTTTGATCGATGAGCCCTTTTGATCCACGTGCTTGTGTCAGCGAGATCATCACCACATATGCCAGCAAGCACTTCCCCAAGCAAGGTTTTGGTGTTTGACCAAGATTCATTGTTTTCCTCTTTGATTCCCTTGAAAACAAGGGTGTTTCTGCAGGAGCGATTAACTTGGTCTTCTAACTTGAGATTTAGCGCCTCATTCTTCTCTTTTTCTAGGGATAGATCTTCTTCGTGCAAATCAATTTTGGAATTTTGTTCATTTCGCTCAATCTGCTGTCTCTCAAAAACATGTCTGATATTCAGTAGATCTTTTTTGTTTTTTGACGCTAGATCGAGTGCTTCACGTGCGGTGTTAAGTGCATCATCAGCCGTTTTTTTTATTAAAGAAATTTTCTTTGATAGTTTATCAAACTTATCGTCAAACTTTCTCGACAGTTCTTCATTTCCGGAATCGAAATGCTCAGTAAGTTCCTTTTTTAAAGTATTAAGTAAGCCTTCAATATCAGCTTGCTTCATTACCTTGAGGATTTTTAATAATGTTGCACAATTTTTGGAGAATATAGACTTTAGACCATCATTATAAAAGGTTTAATGAAAAATTATGTATGTAAGAAAAATGTAAAAAAAAAAAAAAAATGTGGGTACAAGTGTTGAGAAATGGCCTATGGCAGATACTTCTCCTACAAAGTACCACCTCGACCGCTTGCAGCGACCCTCGTGGGTATGTAGGTTTTTAAAGCTGCCGTAGGGTGCAGATCTCAATTTATGACTCACAGAATATTGAAAAAATAATAATTTAGATAATTATAAAACTGAAAACAGATGTTGAAGAAATGTTGATGTTATGGCACAAGTATTTTATGAAAGAGTTGATGAGTTGAACTTTTAATTAGATGCAATTATAGTGGAATACGGTAGGTAGAAAATAATGAGTTACAGGAAGTTGAACTTTTGATTAGATGTAATTGAATGTAATTGAAGTGGGGAAAAATGGTTGGGAGAATGTAAAGAATGATCAACCAAAACACAATTTCTAATATATTTTTCACCAATTTTTCACCAAAAACAATAAAATTTATTTGCCAACAACCAATAAACCAACAGTGCAGTAAAACCAAAAAAATAAACTCAAAGAATAAACCCAGATCAGCATAAAAACAACAACAATGTCAATATAATTTTGCAGCTTTTTAAACACACCTTTCTGTAAAAAGCCAATTAATGAAACTCTCTCACACTCTCTCTCACTCTCAACACAAGAAATCAATCAGGGAAAAAAAGTGGGAACTGACAGGCATCTCAAACCATGCCCAAATTTGTAACCAGTTCGAATGGAAGGATACAGAGGTCCTCAAAGTGGAAGCTAGGAAGTTTGACCGCAAGGTGCGGGAAGCATTGGAGATCCAGTTCCGGGAAACGTCACCACATAGTGGAGATGGTCTGAACCAAGACTATGGTCAATATCTGACGACAAGATTCTGGAAACCAATGTTCTCGCATCTTCGGAAGAAGTCATTGTATTGAATATGCGCATCTTCGAAAGAGGACATTGTATTGACGTCATTTGTTTTCGAGTTTTTAACTTCTTTTTATAACGGTTTTTATTAGTCTGATGAAGACCTACACTAAGCAGGTCGAAATATTACGAAAATAATAAAATCATGCGAACGACCATACACATGTCTATTAAATATTAAACATGAAATGTGTTATTCACTACGAGAAGCAAAGATAGTACAACACAATAAAGCACCTATCAGAGACGAACATTGAAAGGATCAAAGAAGCAAAACAGAAACGACAAAAGATTGATGGTGTTCATTACCATAAACAAGTTGACATTGTTCTTGACACTTTTGACCATGACAAGCATGGAGTTCATGTAACACCTTGTTACAAAAGGTAATTTTTCTCCTTTAAACGAAATTTATTAACGCTCTTCTCTGTCATTCTATAATGTGAAGTTATTGTTGTTTCTTTTATTCAATGATCAGGTTTACATCAATTATCGGTAGCAAAAAGTTTGAGGAAACGAGCGACCAAAACAACATCGCTTGAAGAGAAACTAGAAGATCTAGTTCGTCTTCTTCAATCAACTTACAGTCACCACTCGGTTCTCCTCTCAATTCGCCATCGCCCCGATCACCAGATTCAGTTTTTCAATTCCCTCCTCCTTTTTCTTCTTCTCGTTTCTTCGGCAAACAGTGTCAATTTTGCAACAAATTTCATGTGAAACAACTCGGTCAAAAAGTTGAACCAACAAAGATTTCAACTTTTGATGCTCAAGAAAACATTAAGAAGATGGCAGAAATAACTAACAAAGAACCTTTCTTGCGAATCAAAGACGAAGATTAGATAGCTCGAGAATTCAAATACCACAGACACTGTTACAGAAATTTTACTGGACTGAAAGCAGCCTCAGCGCAAGAAGAAGAATCTTTTCAAGTATAAGGTGATTATAACGTTGTTCGTAAATTCGTGGAAGAAGATACCTTAAGTGGATTAATTTTCGCGAGGTCAAAAAAAATTTTGCGAGTACTAATTTTCGCAAATCAGCCTTTTCCAAATATTTCGCGTGTACTAATTTTTGCGAATCGGCCATTCTCAAATTTTTCGCGAGGACTTATTTTCGCGAATCATAACTTTTTAGAATTCAAAGGAAAATTTCTTTTTCAAATGTGGGGTTATCATAATAAACAAAAGGCCGGTGGCTTGAAAATTTCCGCACTTGTTAGGGTTATAAGGTTCAATTTTAAACACTGAAAAAACTGTTCATAAACCCAAAGAGTGCAAAGACATTCGATCTTTCTTCCAAAAAATATAATAATGAAAAAAAACCTATTTGCGAGTATTTATTTTCGCGAATCAGCCCTGTTCTCGAAACGAAACAGAAATAGTCATCGGAACTGCCAACATAGATAAATTCATCACTTGCACGGACAAAAATACTTGATAATGCAGCCAAAATTCTTGCAAGGGATATCAAATCAAAACTTGCAGAATCATCGGATTTATCGTGGCCTCCATCGTCAGAACAACTGCAGAACGACAATCAGAAACCACCAGATTCAATTTATACCTTCTTAACCTTTCTTTTCAACGATTTCAACAAAGGGGCTAATTTAACAAATATCAAAGAAAAAATGATCGAGTCTATTGCGTCTGATCTTGTATATGGGTCTACGAGTGGGAAGGTTATCCAGCTGAAGCATTTTCTTTTTGCTGTTGGTCTGCATGATTTAACCAGATTTCGGAAAGTTATAGATATAGTTCATGGTCCTCGACATTGCTTATCATACAACTTAACGATGGATATCAAAACGGAAGTTGCAGAACAAGTCCTTCAGAAGATGACTGATACAGTGATCCTGCCTTTGCAACCCCTGACCGAGGTAATCATGATCAATGGATATGGAACATTCGAGTTTAAATCAACCACAAATAAATTTAATTTGGTTTACTTCCTATGGACATACCTTTAAAATTCATTCAGCTACCATCAGCAACTTCCTTAATTCAAAAGATTTACCCTTCCACTGAGAAATGCTGTCAATGAAAACAAACCAACAAAAACAGTTGAGACCCTCCTTCCCCCAATTAATGCCAAGGTGAATGATTTTTCAACAATAGAAAGGTACATAATATACCTTCAAAGAATTGCAGACTCTGTGAATATGCCGTACGTGAACATAACTCTTGATGTTGGAGCTGCCATAAATGTGTTTAAAATGGTTGGGAATCACCCGGCAGTCTTCAAGAATGTTGTGATTCACCTGGGCGGGTTTCATTTTCTCAAAGAGAAATTCCAGGTAAGTATATATTGTATCTCTATGTACAAAGTCTTTGTTGGATAAACGCCAAATATTTCCTGGAACTGCAGGAGATTTTAGATCTATAAATGTTTAATAATTGTCTTTCCAAATTTAATTTGAATTAGGTTCTTGCCATTTGAGCCATCAGTTGACTTACAACCCAGGGGAGGGGCGCTTATTAATATGTTTACTTCTATGGGGGGGCACTTATTCGGCAGAGGGCGCTTATTCAGTCATTTACGGTATGCACAAACTTGTTCCCAGAGTAATGGTCATTCGTCTGAAACGTGTTCCAGTGAAAAAAGATTGACTTTTCTAAAAAATGACATTATTTTCACTTTTCCGGTCTTTAAATTACACAAAAAAATCTTATTTTGGCTCCTTGACCAGTCTATAACATTTATGCAAAGTTTCAGTTAGATTCTACATGTACTTACAGAGTTATATAGATTTTTAGTTACCCTACCCAAGCAAAATTTTAGAATTTAAATTTTAGGTAAAAAAAAGTCATGTACCCCTGCAGACTTAACGCTCCCGAGTTAGACTGAAAACCATTTTTTTCTGACCCTCCAATAGGTCAGGTTATCGAAAATAACAATCAAAATTTGCCCCTAAAAAGTGGTCATTCACCCAAAATATGTCTGGACTACATTTTTAAATGTTCAACTTTCTCTTTTTTTGCGTTTCAAACGTTTCTTTATCAGTATAAAAGAAAGAATAACTTACTTTAAAAAAGGTTTAGTAAATCCTGTTTCTTTACACTGTGGAAATCAAAATAAGTTTAACACTCGCATTACATAAAAATAACAATCTGTTTACAAATTTTTAGCCAATGGAATTCAAATGTATAAGTCTGCCCATTAAAGTCCACGCGGACTTATACGCTCGCGGAAATCCAGCTTTCAAGGTGCGTCGTAATTAAACATGCGGTGTAATTTCTCTTATGTGATTCTTTCATGTTTTACTACTCTAAATCAAAACATGTTGTTGATCAACGGATCCGCGAAAAACTACACCTTACCTTCGAGTTTTTCCTTTGTTTAACGGTGCACATCCTAAATGTATCAGTATACGACGTGCTACCCGAGATTGTTGTATATTACACCACCCAGCCTAAATCATGAAATTAATAAAACCTGTAACAACTCACCACTGCACACAAATTGTTAAATATTTTATGACTTTAATCTACTAGAACAAAATACTAACATACCTTCATACTTTCGTAACAACCGTCCACTCTCGGACCAACAATACTGGAACTGAGTTGATGCCAAATAATGTTTTTAACAGATGTTGGGTTATGTTGTTGTTATCTTTAACTTTTTTCGCATAACCTCTTTTTTATTTTCACATAATAATCTTTTCCAGATTATTTCATTTTACATACACTCTTTTTTTCAATAACGACAGTCTACAATAGCAAGGTGCCGTGGGTTTTCACTTTTTTGAATGTCTCTTTCTTTTCATTCATTCTTTTTTGCCCACAGCAACCCTTCACTGTAAAGTTACAAAGTGCGATATAAAATAATTTTATCTGGATTGGAACAATATAAACTTCAGAAATAATAATAAACCAAACAGAAAAAAACACAAATATTACAAATTCAAACGAATCCATTTACAATAATAATTCAAATAAATGTTTATCCAACTAGAATCTTTATCTTTTCCAGGATCTTTCCATGTCTTCGTCATCGTCATCATCGACTCCTGCTAACAACATCTCCTCTTCATCTTTGTCCAACTCAAGCTAAATCAGAATCAATTAATTAATAAAAACATAAGTAAAGCATATTACTGCCATCAATATTTAAATCTCACTCGTAAAAGGAAAATTTGGCAAAATACATTTTAATATTCTTGAGAACTAGAAGAAGAATATTATTTGTAAATTAATAAATGTATAATTACCACTGCCACTGCTAAAGGTAAAATTGTAAGGTTGTATGATGCAACATGAATAAGGTGTCTTACTAAATCATCTAGTTCTTTTTCAGAAAAACTGTGACTTAATGATCTTGTCATCCTTCTTTGAATGGGTATCGTGGATGAATTCCCTCCCTCTTCCTTTGTTTGACCTGTAAACCACGCCAACATTAATTGTTTTCCATTAAACTCAACGCCGTTAATTGCAGCAACTTCAGCCGACTGACGCGTAGGAAACGAAAGAATGAGCTTATCGGGTGTAGTCTCTTCGATTCTGTCCATCTGTGAAAATCCCTACAAAGATAGAAAATATTTTCGTTCATAAGTTCATTGCAGTTAGTACGAAGGAACGGAGAATGACAGTAAAATAAAATATCAGCTTAAAAGATATTGAAACTTTTAAATTAGCAACATAATAGTTATTTATTAAGATTTTAAGCATCTAAACATAATCGTGATAAACCAACCGCAAAATGAGCCACCACTGCTTCTTTCTCTTCTTGATCAAAACCAGTAACCAAGATTTGTTTTGGACGATTATCAATGGAATTTGTTTGGAAATGTCCACCTCTTCCCCGGCCTCTACCACCTCGTTGCCATGAACCGCGCCCTCGCCCTCTGTAACCTCCTCTACCACGACTGCTGTAACCAGCCTACACAATTAACAACAATATTAAATTGTAATCCAAAAACTCATTTCAAATATTTCAATCAAAAACTCTATTATAAATTAAGGTAAATTGCATTATTAAGTCAAAACAAGAAGTGTTCGAATGTTTACACCTGTCTTTTGAGAGTTGCTAGAGCCCTCTTTGCTTCAATCAACTCTTCGCCAACAAGATTTCCATGATATATATCAATCTCTCTATCCAAAATCTCTTTCTTTGGCTATAGAAATAGACAAAATATAGATGCATTGACGGTCTCAATTAACACTTGAAAAATTGAGTTCATACAATT
Organism: Candelabrum cocksii; assembly: GCA_963930725.1. NCBI lineage: Eukaryota > Metazoa > Cnidaria > Hydrozoa > Anthoathecata > Candelabridae > Candelabrum > Candelabrum cocksii. The sequence continues at coordinate 18,999,495 of OZ005664.1, forward strand.
AGGAAGGTAGTTTCTGTAGAGATCTATATTTGCTTCACTTCCACTTTAGAAAGTCATGGGATTAGTTGATCCAAAATTATACTACATACCAAACATAATAAACACTTAGAAGAGTAGTATTTTGAGACACGATTCACATATAAGAGCCTATGTACATACATCTTGCATGGTGACATCAGGTGTAGATTTGGCTTCTTCAATCAACTCTTCCTTCAACTTTTGTACAGCTGCATCACAATGTTTAAATGCCTGGCAAGCACAAAAACCAGTTTCATAATTTTTATTATTATTCAAGCACAAAAGTATAGATTGCCAGTTAGTTCATTTAGGTGACATTAAAATTATCTTACCTTTAATAAACGGGCCTTTTGCTCTTTGGGCAGATTTTTCCCCTCTTCAAGTTTTGCTAATATTCCCTAAAAAAGAAGAAGAAGAAAGGTGAAATTAAAAAGGAAACATTTCTGAGGTAAATTAAAGATGTAGAATTATGTTGAAAGTGAATACCTTTTGTTTGGAAATTAATTCTTCGTAATTATCTTGTTTCTTTTTCGCCAATTCAGACTTTAATTTCACCAAATCCTGTACAAATCAAAATAACTACGAATAAATGAATTCATTGTAACAATATATTTCAAAATCTAAGAAATACTGCAATCACAAAGAGAAGTTAAGGAAAGCCTTGTTACTTCTTGTTGCAAGGTATTGATTAAACTGGCAAACTCATCATGTCATGTTCTGCACAAAATGGGCTTAATAACATTCAATAATAACATTTTGTATTGCAAGAAACATGTACAATCACAACATGAAAGGTTTACAAAATATACAGCCAGTATTTTGCAGCAAGAGCAGAATATACAAAATGTGACAGTAGACAAAATGCTTTATTATGTAATAAGGTGGTTTCCAACTTTGATTACATTTCTAATATGCAACTAATAAAAAAAATCTAATGAATTGATTAAATGTTTGTTAACCTTCTTTAATTCCATTTTGACAAGTCTAGGGTCTGTCTTAGGGTTACGGTACTTTAACTGATCTGATGTTGCAATTTTTTTTGGTTTGTTCACTTCCATAGGTTCTTCACTTGTTGATGCACTTGCATTGGACTGGAATTAAAGGAAATGACAAATACTAAAAACACAAACTCAAATATATATCACATATTATTAAAACATTAAAGAAATATTCAATGACTGGACAACCAATTACAAACACACACTCCTTACATACAATACCCGATTATACCTGATTATTGTCTTGGTTTGTATTGTTTCTGTTTCTGTTAGGGTTGTGCCAGAACATCTTTATGAATCGATTTCCAAGGATAGCTTCAGGCGCATTGTAGGCAGTTCCAGCTTGTTGGTAAGTTGCAAACTCAATCAATGCACCTTGCATATCGTTGTCATAAGGAGTCTTGAAAAACAGATGAGTTACTTTTTACCAATATGTGTGGATGACCAAAAATTCTTGTGATTTAATTGGCAGATTAATAAATGTAGATATAAAAAACGATAATAAGATGTAATAAGTACTTAAAAAATTACCTGTAATCTGGTGATGACACCATATTTCTGAAAATGTTCGCTCAGTTTCACAATGTTGTTGAGATGAGCAGGTATCTTGCGTATTTCCAACACAGTGTTCTTGTGAAAAGGTTGACGATTGGGAACCTGCAGGGCAGGTTGTTGTTGCTGATTCATTGCAGCAGATTGTTGTTGTTGCAACTGCACCTGTAACTGGAATGCTTGTTGTTGATTGTTTACAGACATTGGTAGGTACGTCTGTTGGACTAAATCAGGCACTGGAACATTTGGAAACATGTGAAACTGCTGATGGGTTGGTGGTCGAATGTTTGCGCCATTCATTTGAAAAATGTTACCGGGTTGAGTTCCAACAATAGGAGTTAATGGCACATTCCCCATGGCAATCTGAATGAGTTCATCCTGAGTACGATTATCTGATTCAAACTTTTCAACTTTATTTATATTTTTCTTATTGCTTTCTGTTGCTTCTATGGCTGGCGCCTCTGGGTTGTAAGCTTCACTTGACGTTGACGCTAAAGTTGGTTTTGGAGCAGTATTTTGATTTGACGAATCAGCAGTTACTGGGGTAACTATATGTAGAAAAATGGGAAGAAATAGTTGTAAAAAGTAAACCTGATTTGACTCCCAATTCATAAACATATAAAAATAAATATAAACAACAGTAATAAACAAAGTAAAATCAGTAAAGCCTTGTGTCCACTGAAGGCGATAGAACTAATCTCTATTTCTGAAAAGTGACAGAATCTATCGCTATAAATTTAGGTCATCGCTTTGTTTTAGTGTCCACTGAAATGATATGGACACAGAAAGCGATAGGCGCCAAAAAGATTATTGTCATTTGATACAAAAATGGATAGTGGCGAGGAGCTTGATTTGATGTTTCTTGCAGTTCTTTTGATAAAGAAACAAAAAAACAAAGTAAAAGAATGATATGGGTGGAGAAAATCTACAAAAACCGGGAAAAATTTGATCAGCTTGTCAGAGAAATGCAACTAACAAGCAGAGAGTCATATTTCAAGTAAGTTTTTGTGACGTTCACTGTTATGTTTTTGACAACTCCATTTTCCCTCAATGAAATATCTAATGATTATATCAATTTTTCAGCTTTTTTAGGATGTCACCTGAACGAATGGAACATATTTCTTAATACAATTGGAGATTTCCTCCTCTTCAAGTAGATTGATTGTTTTTCTGCCCATGATGCTGTTCCGACGACTGAACGTGTGAATTGTTTTCAAAACAAAACATCAAAGTATTCAAGCAACCTTTCTCACAACGTATACATTCGAGTGTTTTTTGAAATTCGAATTTTTTTTGAATTTCGAATGTCGGCATTTGAAAAAATCCTTTGATCTTAGCAATATGTTTATTTTTAAAGCGATAGAAATGAAAAAATTTTCATTTCTATCGCTTTCCAAAATAGACCCAAGTTCTAAAAAATAGAACCAAAAAAAGCGATAAAAATAAGCGAACTAATTCCGTGGCCACTAAAGCAAGTTCTAAAATTGTAGCGATAGAACAAAGCGATGGGTTCTATTGCCTTCAGTGGACACAAGGCTTAACAAGCTGATTGTTCAACATTAAAAAAACAAAAACCATTAATACCTGGAGGGGACACTTTATTTATAAAAGCAACTGGATTTCTTGGTCGAAATATCGGCACTTGATTTCTGTTAATTTCAATAGGTGAAGGAATTGGAGTGGGCTTTTGTACATGTACTGTTGTCAAACCAGTATTTAAGGTCAGGGCACCTGGAATTGTTGGAGCCAATGGGCGTGTTGGCATAACATTTGGTAAAAATTGTAAGTGACCAGGTTGTTGATTGGGAAAATTTTGTGGCTGTGAAGTAGGAAGCCCAGCTAGTGTTAACATTTGGGGCAAATTGCTATCATCCACTTCTAATGGGTCATGACCATGATCATAAGGACAAACTTCACCAAGCATACAAAATCCCTTCTCTAAAATTTAAGAAATGCATTATCAGACTACTGACATTACAAAAAGGAATCTTCAAACCATTACCTTCATAATCCCGACACTTCTCTTTTTCTCGTCTTCTAACTCTTCTGTCTCTACTTTTTTCATGATGCTCTCGTTTTGATCGATCTCTTCGTGAGCTTCTGGGATGTCGATTGCGATTAGGTGATCTGGATGATCGTCTTCGGGAAGAATGTCCATGTCGATTTTTTGTTGGTGAAACACTTTTTACGGAACGGTCCTGGGAAACTGCCCGTTCACCTAACAATTCTGCTTTATCCATATTGTTTTTGGGTTTCAAAACATTAATATCTTTCATAGATTTATTTTTGTCAGATGCTGTTGATATGAATGTCCGAAGATCATCAAATTTATGTCCAGAATTCTCAACAGCAATATCAAAATGATTATTGATTGCTACGCGACCAACATCTATTTTAGTGGCAGTCTTTTGCACTTTTTCAACTTCTGTTTCTTCCTCATCGATTGACTTTCGTTTTACACCCTTATCTTCAGCACCAGCAATTTTTTCCTAAATAAAAAAGACCATTGGCAAGCTGATTACGAAATGATCCAGATCACTTCTCCAACTCTATGAAAATTATAGTGAACAACTACATTCAAACAACTGGTCAGCCTGTTTTTGGCTAACGGGATGAAAAAGGATTGTCATTTTTTCCATGTAAAATGCTTTTCAAAAGAGCCAAACCAGCAAACAAGATACTTTTGTAAAAACAAGTAAAAAAGAAACAAGTTGGAGAGTAACAAATCAATGAATAACAAGAAAATGAAAAGAAAGAAATACATACTGGTGAAAGTGTTGTTTCTTCCCTTGGTGGCAAATACGACTTTGTACTCAAATTTACAAACAAATCTGCAACAAACTGCTTTGTTTCTAAAACAAAATATTAAATTTGTAGGTTAATCAATCAACAAAAATCTACACACACACTGATTCAGGAAACCACCAATACACATAACTACGTAGACAGGTATTTCCATTTTCTCACATAGCACTGTGTAATAATGCAATCAACAACATTTATGAACAATATTTGGCCATTTAACTATTTACAGTAATAAATGCACTGACGAAATAATAATTACCATCTCCTAAAAAAACATCTAACTGGTCTTCACAAAGAGCCTTTAACTCTACTTCTGATTTTTCTTTTTTGATTAATGCAATCACATATTTAGCCAAAGCTCCTGGATCAGCATCACATCTGAAATCATAAAAATACCAAGTATATATCTTAATTTTTCAGTAGATGAATCAAAATGAATAGCTATAAATGCATAGTTCAGACTTGACATAAAGTTTACATAAACAATTTTAATAAAGGTTTGTTGCTAACAAACAAGGTATTAGGCCGACAGACATGTTGCAAATATACTCTTATTAAAAAAATCATGAAATACTTACATTGGCTCTAGCTTGTTAGACAGCCAATTTTTTAAGGAATCTAATCCATCAATAATCATTGTGTAATGTATATTCTGTTACTTTAATCTAACTAAAAAATATGTTTAAATAAAGTCATGAATAGATATTAACAAAGAATGCAACGAAGTTAAGAAATATAACTGCAATTTCAGTAAAGAACAAATGTGTTCAAAGGAAAAGAGGAACAGTAGCATAACACATGCTTTTATTTTGCGTTTACTTTATAGACCTTAAACAGGGGATTAAAAATGAAAAGAATCATAGTTGGCTAAAAATGAGAAACAGTCTTGAGTTTAAGATAAAATTTAATTGCAAGACTCATCACACACCAAAATTATCAAGCATGTGAGACCAGAAACACAAACATATTTATGCAGTGTCAAGGCAGACAAAAAATATTATGCTGTGGTGAAGGATGTTGTTGAATAATAAAATAAATCAAATCTACTTTTCAGAGATAATTCTAAAGTCACATGATTAAAATTCAACAACTACATCTTTCTAATAATTCCTACAAACTAAACTCAGCACTATTTTCTTTTGGTAAGATGTTGCTTGCATGAAAAGCTTGGATCAGTAGAAATATAAGTATTTTCTCAATTTAGAGTTCAAAGATTCCTTAAAAAGAGTATAACCAAACCAGTGTTTCTTTTTTTTGTTTAATACATGATTTCCTAATATTAATGCACAAAACAACAGAATTTACTTTGGAAAGATTTGCCGTGCGAAAGATGTTTTTCTAACCTGTGTGGGACGGATAATTACATTTTATGTTATTACACAGAAATCTGACAGTAAAACCATTATATATATATATATATATATATATATATATATATATATATTATACAAGGAATCTATTGTAGTAAAAAATAGGGATAGGGGATGCCAAAAGCAATAACAAACTTTCAATAAACGTTTCAACGACATTCAAAAACATTTAACTTGTACTACATTATTGTTCACAGATGACATCAAGATCTTTCACTGTCTTAGTGACTCATCAGCTTCTGAACTTCAAAAATATTTATTTGAGGATGGGCAAACTCCTAGAGAATGAAATTTAACTTTGAAAAGTGTAAAATCAACTTAAAAAATCCATATCAGCATTACCAGATGAAACACCAAGCAAAACTTTATTGCTCTTCAAGAAACGAGTTGTGAAAAAGATTTAGGATTATACACAGATGATCAGTTCTCAAAATTCTCAAGACATACTATCATTCAAGTAAACAAGTCCCAGGCGCAGATTTAAACCCCTGCAAAATAGGCTGGAGCCTAGGTCAAAATTTTTAAATCCAAAATAATAAATCAAACGGTTTTTATATTGTAAAAATAAAAGCGAGACGGTATTCTTTGCATATTTGCGTTTACGAGCGATGTAAACTGATAAAGTAAACAAGTTTGACTTCTTGTTAAAAACAATTTAAATTGAACTTTCTCTTGTATTTTCCATTTTTGCATATGTTATCTTGGTGAAGAAAGATTTTGATTGGCTTGCGGGGGTCAAAGTGAGATCGTGATTGGTTTGCCTTATTTCAACGGATTACTATTGTTTTAGATAGGCCTCTAATTGGTTTGACTTATTTCAGAAGTTCAGTGATTGGCTTGCCTATTTTCAGAGACAATATTGATTGGTTTGCTTTTTGTGGAAAATTTTTAGTTATATTTTCATCAAAGTCCAGATATTTGCTTCTTCCCTTTCGAGATTTCAAAATGGCTAGCAAGAACCACGCGAAGAGATTTTGTAATGTTATGATGGGAATAATGTTAGAAAACTGGAAGTTATTTCCGAACAGTTCTTGTGTAGGTGGTTGGAAAGTAATGTTCTTTTAAGTTCGGAAAAAGAAATGTCTTTTTAAGGAATTGTTTTTTGAGAGATGAGAGTTTGTAAAGTGATTTGCCATCTCAATTATTGTCTTTTAACAACAAGACTCCTATGATGGCTGTGAAGTATCATTGTAGTATATATACATATGACTCATGATTTTTGTGGTTTAGAGCTGTGACATTAATGATTTCCAAACATCAATCATGTGTTGTGAATACACTAACAATACTAAAGTCATCTAGCTAATATAAATAACTGATTGTTGTTGGTAAGTTATGTTTTATGTAAAGTAAATAAAGATGTATAGGAAATTTCATTATAGTATTTATTTTTTTCTAGGACCTGGACCAATCAATGGTGCATACAGTGCTGCATCAATGTCTCTAGTTGGTAATAATGATTTAACTCTTAGTCTTAGAGTACTAACCTCTTTAGAGTTATTCTTGAATGCACACTATTATTATCAACACCTTATTTTTGGTAAGTTTACTGATACTTTTGTTAGTGTTTTATTTTTTTCTTTGTCTTTCTTCATCTGCTCCAATAAATCATCAAATGATTAAACCTACAAAATTGTGGGGAATATCATCTGTTGAAACCCCGTCTAACCCATGCTAGCATGGAAAATAGACGTGAAAAATGTAAATGATGATGATGATTTGTCTGAGTCTTCAATTGAAAGTGGTTTGAAGAATGATAATCTTGTGAAATTTGAAACCAAGGATATGTTAAGTAACACAAGTAAATGGTCTAGTTTTATGTCTATTCTTGTCCTATCTTCTGTTGGATTGAGAATTTATAGTTATTACCCAAACTGTGGCCTTGAAAAGTACAAACTGTTATTTAATCTGGAGATTTACCCACAAGGCTTAGTAAATACCTCCTTTTCTTTACACATTTTGTTTTGTCGTCTTGGTTCACCATCTTTTCCTTTCAAGCCCAATCATTTTGTATATTTGTTTTTTAAAAGTGAATTTCGCTCTACCATAGCTCAAATTCTGAAAATGGTACCTTACCAAGAAGAAAGCAAAAGTGTCATCTCAAATAGTGAATAAATCTATGTTAACATATTTTACTCATCCTAACAGGGTACTGTGGGGTTACGCAATTTTCAATTAATTCTCTTGTTCTTTCCTTCATTTGCGATGGCTTTTCTTTTTGGCTGTTCATGCCTGGATTTTTTATCCTAGACATGCTGATGAGCTCTGATATTGAGCGAAACAGCCTTAATTTACACTTTTACATCTTCATTTGACTGCACAGTCATGTTTGTTTTTGTTACAGTGCCAGTTGCCGAGATCGTGCGCTGCATGACGCTGTTTAAGTCAACGTGTCACGAGGATGCGGACCGGGGAGAACTACGTTTTATTTGAGAAGACACATATTTAACTCACATTTGTCTATTTATTTGAGATACAACATACACCATTTTCTACTGTATACTGTTATTCAATTTAAATTTTTGAAGTATGTATGTACTTATATTGATGAAAATTTCAGAAATATTCAATTTAAATTTTTTGAAGTATGTATGTACTTATATTGATGAAAATTCCAGAAATATCACTTTAGTTTAGAGGCAAAGAGCCTCTAAAACAAAAGGCAGATTCCTTTTGATGGCTTTAACATTTGCCTAATTGTACTTTCCCGATGCATTTTCCGGGTAACTATACCGTTTGGAAATTCGAAATTTTCGCCCCCCATGCATTCGCCTCGGGTGACATTGACCTATGTACTACTCCATTACATAAAATTTACAGCAGGGGTCAATCAAAAAGTCTGTATCCGCCCCTGAAACAAGATTCTTGTGCATCTAAGAATCACTATTAATGGAAAATAATTATAAAAATTAGAAAGTTTATACGGTTCATTGAAAAGATTTTTCAGACAGACCACTTTTAAGCTAGAGCAACTCTTCTTGACTTCAATGAAACTAAGACAAAATCTACACAAAATAAATACTAAATAATCGAAATATCAAAAAATACAACATGACATAAACAACATATACATTCTTTAACTTTGTTAACTTGTACAAGATTAAGAAAATCAGACATACAGCTTTCTTCGACAAACCAGCTAAACAGAGCGAATTTTGCACATCGTTCGCAAAATTAGATTTTTATTACCCACAATGCAACAATTTTTTTAGCAAGTGTTTGCAATCATCTGCGCACAATTGCAATGGTTAAAAATTTGGAAAATGTTTTTACTCTCATTATAAATCGTCCTACATGACATGTGTTACAAGAAATGTTATATTAATACGAATGTTTTCAAATTAATTATAAAAATTTACAGGCCATAATATAATATATTATAATTGTAATAATATCGGCTTCAACAATGGCGGACGTCAAACCGCCGTTAACGTAAAGAAGTCGTCAGAAAAACGGACGACAAGGCTTAGCATATCTTGAGATTGTACTCAATCTTTCGTCAAGAACGCTCAAAGACATATAGAAGAGATGAAATTATTATTATTATTATTTTTATTATTAACAAATATTTAAATACAGGATGTGTCGTCAGATGTGTTGTCAATTATGTAAATAAAAAAACTTGCAACTTTCAACTGTTAAGGACTTCTCAATCCATCAAAACTATCAAATCTGGCTGATGATTTTTGTTACTACGATAACCAAAAACAGACTGACAAACAACCAAGACTTGTGGAATCAAATAGTGAACAATAGTGACAATAGCTGCAGAAAATACCATCGGGGTATTAAAGAACGAAAAACAAAAACTTTAAAAACGATTTTCTACAAATCAAATACTTTTAACGAAGCAACTCATATTGCGATACCAAATGCGCGCAGATGGGAAAACATCGTAACAAAATTTTTGTAAATAAAACTTTTCTATATACCGGTTATGTAAAACTCGTTTACGAAATACCGCTACTGAACTGAATATCCAGCGATATTATTAAATTCATACATTTTAATAATTTCATAAGGGAATCATGACTATGATTAAAAAAACCACGACTAAAAACAGCTTTTGAGGCGTAAAAAATGTTCTTCGATATGTCCTCTAATGCTTGAAAAGTTTATTTCTGCACCATTATTATCGAGGCGAGTGAACTTTCTTACTTAAGGGCGTCATCCGTTTGTCGGCTTCCTCAACACCATCTTAATTGTCCACAACATCGTCTAATGATAATAAAAATAATGATTAATAAACTTAGTTAAAGTAATCTCCAAGTGTGGAAGTTGATGCGCTAATGTAATCAATAAATAATATATTTCTATGTAAAAAATATAGCCTGCAGCGGCGAATTCAGATAGGCAGCTGAGGGGGCTCAAGCACCCCTCAAACTTTCGAAAGTTTGTTCGTTCTTTGTTTATATTCATATTCTCAAGGTTTTATTTTATCGTCATCGTCTAAACTTCTATCCGCCTCTCACTCTAGTCGAATGGAATTTAATTACATCGATATATATATATATATATATTGTTGTTTGGTGGATTTGTTTGGAGTATCGAGTGAGTTCGTAGTAACATTTGAAAACGGTAAAACATTCTTAATCGAACCAGCAACAAAAATTCCAAGAAGTCTGATCCGTTGTCTGCTTGAGCACAAAGTAATACTTCGCTGGATGAAAAACAGTACGACAAATGCACAGGAAATTTTAGAGGGTGGTTCTGTCAATGGAATAGAAATTTTATAGATGCTTCAACTCTCGTGCTCTTAGCAGATACCTTTTGAGAATTCAAACTTTTTAAACTCATAGTTTAGTACTTGGTTAGTTTGGGAAAAGATAACAAATACGGGAAGGATGGAATGACGATAAACATAGTTCATTCGCAACCTGATGAAATCTAATAAATATACTTTTGATTTGAAAATAAATAAATAAATTATGCAGTTGCTTTTTTCTTTGCTCACAGTATGAAAAAATATGTCAATTTTTTGCGTGGAAAACGTGCGTCACGGTAATTTTGTTGGTTCTCGAGACTTAAGTGTGAACCCGCCTTAACGCTGGTTTCCACGAGCGAGTAAGCCATTATTTTATTGACTCAAAAGGGAAGCATTACATAGCGCGAAAGTTTTTAATGTCAAATTGATTTCCACGATGTTGAAAACAGGTTTCATATACTTTTTTTAAAATGAACGAAGATAAAATTGATGCGGAATTGTTAATACAGAGAAAAAACTGTTGCCCACCATGATTGGGCGACGAAGAAAATTCTAGAACCTATTAGATATTTTTTATCCATTTAGAATAGGAACATAGTACCTTATTCAAGCGTAAAATAATGCTGAAATTAATTGATTTTGAATCATGAATTTTGAAGGGGCGACTAAAGAGCGCTCAAACGCTTCTATACATATTTGTCCATTTTTTGTGGCATGGAAAAAGAATTTGTTTTTAATTCTTTATTAACGTGCTTTAAAAAAATTGTTAAGGGTAAAAAAGTATTGATTTCTAGGCTGAAGACACCCTGCCCCCCACAAATTAAGACCCTCTGTGTTAATTGGATTATAGTACAATTTTTAAACAAGCAAAATTTTAAATAGGCAAAAATACGCACTAAAGCAAACATTCACTTTTTTTAAATTGCGGCAAGAATGAGTTGACGTCCCGGCAGACTTCCTCTTCCACATGTTACCTGCGTACTTGATGGTCCGTATACTAAAACACGCAAAGACTTTAAATCTAGCCCTACCCTAATCCTTAACCCTACGGTAAAAACCTGTTATTTTACTTACTTTGTTTTGAAGAGTCGTCGCTAAAAAACAGCGAAATGTGCTTCCAAGAACATATAATTCAAACAATATCAAGAAAAATACCCAATGAAGTTATTTGGCGCATACTCGATTTTGTTAAGAACTGCTGTTTATATCCATTACATGTTTTTTTGTCTTCGGAAATTGTATTATAAAGGCCAAAAAGGAACCGATGCTTCCATCTTGCAGGAAATTTCTGTTAGGGTTAGGTTTAGGGTAAGATTAGTTAGGTTTAGGGAATCTCCATTGTAATATTTAGACATTTATACATATTTACTTCAGCGACATTTATTTCCATTTCAAGCTACCATCTTGAAAGACTACCATCTTTATTTTATATTCTGTTCTGCAAAATGACATTAGTGTTTCATGTTCTGTAAAACGTGTTCATTCTGGTTAGCAATTTATAACATAGACCAAAAGTACAAAAATTATTGAAAAATAAATATGCTAATTTGCATAGATCGTTGTTATTCATTTTTATGTGGACAGTATCAAATCAATATAGAAATAGATGTGGCCTGTCTTATACATACAATAGTAATATTTTTTCTAAATTACCTTTTCCTTATTTCGCGAAAGAAATTGTACCCAACAGAATTTGAATTATTTGAAATATTTTCCTGTAAAAGACAATTTTAAAGCTTAAAAATCTAAAGGTAAAAATATATTATATATTAAAAGTCTAATTTCATTTTTATAACCCGATAAGAGATCTCAATCCGCACTATAATTCGGGGAAATTTTGACCATTACCGCACTAAATTAGAGGAGAATCGAAAATTCCCTAACACTTACCCGCACTAGTAAATAGAGGAAAAAATATTGTTTGTTTTTCGAAAAATAGGCCATCCACACTAATTAGAGGGCGCACTAAATTAGAGGTACTACGGTAATAAGCTATAAGCTAGATAAATTTACTGATGGACCGTTTTCGCATAATTAGCATATTTATTTTTCAATAATGTTTGTACTTTTGGTCTATGTTATAAATTGCTAACCGTTCATTCTTGCAGTCTTGAAATGGAGCTTAAAATCAGCATGTTTTTTACTTACGTTAGTTAATAATAGAAATATTAAACTCATTCAGTAAAGCCAATAGTAGGGTGTATCTTAAGGAACTAGTGCCTATGTTTAGCCTTAAATGTCTCACTGTTTCTTTTACGTTGAGCTATAGTTATATTGTTAAGAAAAACTGGACATCTATATGGCTAAACTAAACTATATAAATATGACTTGTAAAGATAAACCTGTATATATATTCATTATTTTTAGGCTGAAATTAGTTTAATTATACGAAATTTAACATGGCATTACAAGAAGATAAGAAATTGATGGATGAGTGGATTAATGTTTACCACAGAGGAATGCACAATGTTCGGAAAGCTGAGTCAGAAGAATCAGAATTTCATGCACAGCAAAATTTGTATAAATCCTTTGCTTCGGTTTATGATAAGGCTCTTATACTAGAAAAATGCACTGCACCGAGAGCAACGGCAGATAAAGTAAACACTTTGTTAACAAGTAAATCAGCAAGAATCTTAGATTTTGGTTGTGGGACAGGTTTAGTGGCTGAATATTTAGTGCGATTGGGATATAGCAATATTGATGGGGTTGATGCTAGCTCCGAGATGGTGGAACAAGCCAAGCTAAAAAGAAACATGAAGCAGCTGATTGTTGGCTCAGATTCAGAGGGATTAAAACAATTAAATTCTAAATCCTATGACCTTGTCTGTAGCAGTGGTGTTTTCTTCTTAAGTGCCTCTCATCCTGGTACAAAATGTTTTGATGAAATTGCAAGAGTTGTTAAATCAGGTGGCTATTTTGTGTTTGTGACAAAAAAGTCCTATCTAAGTTGTGCGTATGTTAATTGGGATATTGTTGATGATTTAAAGAATAGGAAGGTATTGGAGTTGATTTCAGAGGAATATTATGATGGATACAGATCACAATTCCAACATGAAGGAATAGAACCGAGTATTGCTGCTGTTTTTGTTTACAAAATATTGTGAATATTTTTAGGATACATATCATATACATTACAAAACATTATTTTAAAATCGCACTTATTATCAAATTTATCTATTTCATTGTAATCATTTACACATTTTTTTATAAGCAACCCAGTTGCTAAGACTTCAGCCCTCAAATTAGCCAAAAATTTAAGCAACTTGCTTAGCAACCCTCAGCCCTGACAGTTAGTTAGCAACTTTTTTTCGCAGAACAAAATTACAAATTTTCTTAAAAATAAAGACAAGAATTCTTTTCTGATTTGAAACAAATACATAACGAACTCTCTACATGTATAACTCACTATAAGTAGACAGAAGAAAAACAATTTTTCGGTGATTTCATAATTCAGTATCACAGAGAAAAAATAACCTTAGCAACCTGTTAAGCAACTTTAGCCCTGAAAGTGTATCATACCCCTTAGCAATCTTAGCCCTGACCATAAAAATCGAGTTGCTTATAAAAAGAAAAATGTGTAGTCTACGAGCTAAATGAATCATTTTTTTAACTATAATAAAAGTTATATAATCGACTCTCTAATTCGAATCTCTATTATTCGAACTTTCTATAATTCGAACAAACTCTAAGTCACCGTCAATTTTCCTTAAGAAATTCTTATAATTTACTTTCTATTATTCGGATCTCTGTAATTCGAAAACTTCCATATTTCGAACAAATTTTCTGGTCCCCTCGGCAAAATCCTCTCTGTAATTCGAATTTTCGCAATGTAAAACTAACCGTTAAGACGTTCAAATGTTTTTTTTCAAAATTTCAATTCAAAATCGAATTTCTGTTCGAATGTTTTGATTTTTTGCAAATATTTTTTGTATGAAGTTTGATCATATTTTCTTGTGACGATAGTTTGATGAACTGCGTCAGATTTACCAAATTTGAAGTTGATTTGTGGAAAGGTCTTAGCGACGCTAGTCGTGTGTTTGACTTAGACAATCTGTCTAACACGAAACAATAAAAGAATACAAAGAATCAAGGCATTTAGTCCAGTAGAAATAGTGGCCAACCTAGAATAAATTTAGACCAAGCTGGAAATACCTTTTTCTGACACAGAATTTTATGGGCTTTGCGATGGTGGATCTTGTCAATTCTCAAACTTTGGGCAATAAAAGTTATGAGCTCGTTCCCCAATGTACTTTTGGTCCCGCAATGGAATTACTATTTCACATAGTGAATAATATTTTGTATTTTTCGTAATGTTACTTACTATACCTGTTTAGAAATGTGATTTATAATTTAATCCTCAAAAATACAAAAAGCCATCAAGATAAACAAATTCTGTTCTAGTGGTATTTTGCAGACCAGAATGTATAATTTAAGGACCAGAATATGAAGATGCCGACATAAGGTTTTCTTTGTCATTTTATTATCGCAGTGCGATAATTGTTGTATTCTAAAGATATAATTTAAGAGATTTAATTGAAAAAAGTTTAAGCTTCAGATCTGCAGAATACCTGGTATGTACAATAGAGTTAATAAAATTAGTGAAATGCTAATTTAGATGAGACAAAGTCAAAAATCAGAAAACTTTTTCAATAAATGTTGACTATTCAACACTTTCACAGTCAGTTACCAAAGTTAGTCAAGAAAAGCATCCATGAGATTTCTATCATAATTATTGTTGTCATTTTCTTCATTCAGAATCTCAATTACATTTTCACAGTTTACTCCATGGCACTCTTTGCACGATGAACTGCAGTGCAGTCCAGCCTTCCTACACGAACATCTATTTCCACAAGTTCCCTTGCATCCACATCTAACAACTTTAAGAATCTCTGGTGGACCAGCTTCGATATCGGTCATGATCGGAACAAACATGTTATTGACTATCTTCCACCTCAAAAGTAATGGATCTTTATCGGAATTCAACAGTTTCTTCCAAACTTGAAGTTGATGATATACTCTCAAACCATGGTAATAGGCAGCACGAGGAGACGGTGGTAGCAGTGCGGGGTCAATTTTGGTACGATCAGTATTCACTAATGTGTCGTACTTCTGCTTTCGGATCTGTTCCAAGGTGAATTTTGTGGAGTGGAGTAACTCAAAAAATCGAATAGTGGTTTTACCGATTTTTTCAGGTTCCTGATTTTCAACATAAAACTGCTTTCCTAACTCTGCTAATGCATTTGATTTCCTCATCTTCGAAAATATGGATGTCTTGCCAAAATTGTAAATCATTGATGTTGTATCACTGCCTGTAAAAGCATGGGCAAGCAGGAGACATTCCATTGTCGACTTATCTAAAACCGCGATGACTTCATTTATACGGTATGTTTTTCTTTCTTCAGTATTCTTGTAGATCTTCATGTTTTTCAAATAAATGTTGGTGTTACGGTAGGTGAAATAAACATGGTGCAAAAGAAGACAAAGAATATCAGTGTCATCTGCTAAAACAGTAACTGCCTTCGTTTCTTTCTCCAAAGCTACTTCTACAATTGTTGTATCTGCATCACAAGGACACAAAACAACTTCAAACCCTTGCTCTATCAGTTTTTCACCTAAAGTGTTGACAAATGACTGCTTGTTAGTATAATTGGTCAAAAACTTACTTCGGTCTGATGGACAAGGGTTATCATTGCGAATTTCAACAGTTTGGAATATTTTTCCAGATCTGCTACGGTGGGTACCATCTTTTGTTGACATCTGATATCCATCAAACACAACAGTATTGATGTGTAACTCTTTGCACTTTCTTATGTACTTTTTGTAAATGTTACCAAAAAGCTCGTTTTTCTTCCAGTTACACGACCATAATAAAGCACCACCATCTGCAACGTAATGACATTCAGGAGCAATCAAGGGCTTTACTCCATCAAGCAAGTATGTTTTCAGGGTGCTTTTATTTTTTGCCAACCTCATGACACCATTTTCGAATAAAGAAGTTGGGTAAGGTGTAAGTTCATAAGCAAAATATTCATCTCTTTCAGTATCTGTCTTTCTTTCCACTATGAGAGCCAACCGAAGAAATAATGTTAGTGGGTCAATTACTATCTTCTCCTTATCTACTGTGACGTATGAATACAAACTTTGGATATTCTTGATTTGATCCTTTCGTGTAAATGAACAGGAAGCAAAGGTTTTGCCAGTCAAACTTTCCTGTATTTTCGCACCAATTCTTTCAGCTTGATCACAGCTGACAGTGTTGTGATCATCCACCAAGCCAGAATCTAAACTAACCAATTTTTTGCCAGCAAGTAATGGATTGTGGCTTATAAACCAACCATGAATCTTGTGAAAGTCATCACTATCACGCTGGATTCTTCCAGGAAGAACTTCTTTATGCTCATTAGTAGCCCTACCAGAAGTCGTAAGCTCGTCGATAGCGTCAATTACCTGTTATATAAAATTGTATTGGTTAGTACACTCTTCCGCAAATATTTCTTTCCGCAAAAATTTGATTTAATTTGTCAGTATCATTGCTTCCTTTATTGCATTTCACGCACACATAGTTTTCAGTTGCCATGTTTTCTGTGTCTTTTTTATTTCATATTTCTATTTTATATATGTCTAAAAGAATTTAAAAAATATTAGATGTAAGAATTCGAATGAAACCATTGCATTGTAATGTTAATTATTTGAAAAGCCAGCTCAGTCTACATAATAAAATAAAAAATACAATATTTCAACCCTATTGCCAACTCCCCTTGCTCCTGAATGAGTTTTGAAAACAATAAAACTATTATACCACTAGTAGCATATATACTGATGGCCCGATAAATTTGGTCCTTAAATTATACAATCTAGTCTGTAAAAAAATGAAAAAACGAGTACTAACATAAATCTATAACCTATGTCATGTCAACATAAAATTTACTACAATTTTCTACAGCATTGACGACTACACCAAATTTGCAGAAATACCTCGCACTAGAAATGAGCTCATAACTTTTTTGCCCAAAGTTTGAGAATTGACAAGATCCACCATCGCAAAGACCATAAAATTCTGTGTTAGAAAAAGGTATTTCCAGCTTGGTCTAAATTTTTTCTAGGTCCGGCCATTTTTTGGCTCATTTCTACCGAACTAATTCGCGAAAAGACTAAAAAGAAAGGAATTATTTTAGAATTTGTTCTTCTCTTATGTCGCGCTGAAAGAAAATTATTCTGCTCGTATGAGAATTTCAAGCAGCCGTTCGTGGGTTTCATTATTATTGTAAGTAATTAAACTGCAAAATACTGTAGCGATTCTTGGAATTGGTTACGTCGATATATACACTGAACCTGAAATACCATTGATTCTGGGATTGATCCTAATGGACAATCTAGTTTTGTCCCAAGATTATGCTCCTCGATCTAACGTTAGGAAGAAGAATAAGGTTGCTGACACTAAAATTAAGGAAGTAAGGTGCAAAGACGACAGGAGTGCTGTTTCAAAAGCAGACGGAAAGAAAAAACTTTACAAAGGAAATGCTTCTAATGAAGCAATATGCATTGACTAAGACACGATAAAACTTTTATCAGTAATAATACTTGTTGTTGCTATTTGTTTGTTTTTAACGAGGCTTCCAGAACGCTAATTAAGCATTATCATAAAGACCTCGACCCGGAGTTTTAGTGTATTTAACTGCTCACATTTGTGCTATGGTTATTTTTGATGAAATACGGCGTTGTTTATTTATAACCGCTCACTAACCAACTTTGTGTTAACATGGTCTCGAACCCTGAACCTTTCGGTTAAGAGCCGAACGCCATTACCATTGCGCTATCGCCGGATTATATATCGGGCCCTTGTTCATAAACCGGATTATAAATCGGGTCCTTGTTCATAAGATCATTAGTATTAACCCTTTGTAAAAATGATGGCTGAGAATACAAAGAGCACTCGTATTGTATTCAGTTACTACTTGGTTCTTATTAGTATTTGAAAAGTATAAAAAATAAAGGACAACGGTTTATTCGCCGGCGAATAAGTAAGAAAAAAATATTTTTTTGTGATTGTGATTTTTTGTGATTTTGCAAAGATAAACGCTATCTGTATCTCCACATTCCGTTCGCACTTGTCGCGCTTGTTGGTCTAAGTACAGGTTTCGTATTACACGCACAAGTTGCTCGGGTATGCTCATTTCTCTCATCATGTTCCACAACAGTTGATGATCTACACAGTCAAATGCTTTGCTATAGTCAATGAAGCACATGAAAATTGGTTGTTGAAATTCTCGTTATCTTTCCATTATCCATCCATTATCTTATCCATCATATTGGCTATTTGGTTTCATGTTCCTCTTCCTTTCCGAAATCCAGCTTATTCGACAGCCATTTCTCACTCCATATGTGGTTTTAGTCGATATTGTATCACCTTTAACATTATTTTGCTGACATGCAATATTAGGGCAATGGCATTTATTCATTTCTTAAATAAAAATAGTCTGACTGCAGTTATCCATTCGGATATAACATCATTTTAAAAATTATATCATATGTAAATTTTCATTTTATTATAACATTTTTTTAAAATTACCATATTTGGTCATGATATTTATTGCCTTTATGACTAAAATATGCATTTTTTCAAATTTTCAGTTTCATATTCGTTTTTGCAGCTATTTGATAGTCTGTTTGCAAATTTTTATCAAGGTCCAAGCATGTTAAAAAACTACAAATTTTCGAATTTTGATTTTGACTTTTTATTGAAATACCTCCATTGACTAAAACAGGCAGTATTTCTTTTGCCCAAAAGAAGGCAAGGGAGGATAAGAGTATGTTAATGTACATAAAATTGCGTTTCTATGTAATGGTACCAAACATGTTTAGCTGCTAATTTATTCTAGTTATAGCATATATATTTGGCCTAATTCTCCCTGTCTAAAAGAGCTCTCTGGTTAAAAGTCATTGTTTTTGTTTTTTTTAATTTTCAAGAATTTCTTGCCGGATTATCTCACGAAAGTTGCTCCGGTTAAAATATTCTATTTAGTGAAATATGAGCTTTTGTGACCTTAACTCAGGGAGAGAGATGTTATAGATGACATGGTTACGAATAGTCTACTGTGGCCAATGTCTACTTTACTTTAAAGTTTGTAAAGCAACAAAATAATCTGCATTACTCCATGCATAAGCTAGTAATGTGAAAAGGTTTTAGTGCAAAACAACAAACCGAATAAAAGTTATTGCCTCATTTGTCCAATTGATGCAATGCTAAAACCAGAATCATTTTATAGTTAAGCGAGTCAAATAGAATTACTTTCGAAACTCGAACTGCAAAATGATCCTTTTCAGTTTTAGCCGACAACTTGAAAGTAGACTAAACTTCAAAATAAAATCCGCAAGGATCCCTGCAATCAAGACTCAAAAATGGAGCAAATGACATTACGTGGAACACTAAAGGGTCACAGTGGCTGGGTAACACAAATAGCTACTACTCCTCAAAACCCCAACCTTATTCTGTCAGCTTCCCGTGGTAAGTGAGTTTTAAGTTCAAATTAGTGTTAATTTTTAAAAGTTCATGGAATACCTATCGATGTTTTCCGATATATTTAAATATATAGCTAAAAGCACACCTATTTATGTTTTTTTTAAAAAGTTATAGAGTGCCATTTTCGTGACATGAGACTTACATTTTTGAGAGATTTTTGTAATAAGCAGTGGCGGATGCAGAAAATAATAAAGAGGGGTTCCTTTTTTGGCCACGTGCCTTTTGGGTGTGTCTTTGACCACCTCCTGGGTGAATCCCTCTCAATACAAGGGAATATCTCTCAAATTATAATTGCAACGCGATCAAAAAGTAGCTAATACTGTAATAGCTAGCTACGTACGTATAAGAACATGCAATACTGTTCCTAGCTAGCTATTTTTTCTTGGTTCTACTGCTTTCTATCGTGATCTGCAAGCAGATAGTTCATTGTCAGTTATGTGTGTAGAATAAGAGCGCGAATGAAGCATACACTTATAACATTGAAAAAACACAATTTCAAGTTCTTGATTTGGCTTGAAAGGGTGGTTCCTTTGCACCCCTGGATCCCCCTGCATCCACCACTGATAAGCGAAAGGTTGATTATTGTATCATAAAAAGGGGAGGACAGTTAAGAAATAAATCGCAAACCTGCTGATCCACTTGGGCGTAATGAAATCGTGAATGCAAATGTGTTGATAACAATTCAAGCATTACAACTTGAAAAATGGTTTAATTAGGTTTTGGATTTTATTTGAGGTTTGTTGGGAGAACTTACCAATGTAAGGGAGTTTGAAAAAGGTTTTAATGTCATGTTTTGGATAAAGATCTTTCTTGACATAGATTTGGTTCAGATATTTTTTGATGATCTTACACCTTAAAATTTTGTTGAGAGAGGTTAGTGTTAACATAAAAGAGTCCTTAAATGAGAATTTGGAAGGTACCAGGGACAGGCCTCCCACACTGTCCTAAATGTCCTAAAATTTCAAGATTTTGGTATTTTGTCCTAAATTGTACTAAAAATTAACAATAATGTCCTAATTTTTTTCATAATGTTTTCTCTATAAATAAGAAAGTATATTTTTGGCAGTTGTGGCAGCTACATTGACACCTGTAGTACACTTGTAGCTTAATGTCACCCCCTACAGCCTACTGTGTTGGTTTTACTGCCTAGATAGTGTTGTATTCAGACTTACAGTTGAACTAATTTGGAGTGTGAAATCCTTTAGCATTGTCTAGCTATATCATTGCTTTCTTAATGACATTGTCCTAGTTGGAATGAAGTTCTTCCTAGTTAAGAGAAGTTTTGCTAATGAACTGCCTTCTTATTGGTTTGCTTAAAATGTCACATAGTTTTTCTTACTTGTTGATTAATACAGGGTGTCCACTCTTCCTTAGATGTACTTAAATGTACTGATTGTACTGGGATTTGGAGAGGGAATTTGAGTGGCCACCCTGATAAGTGTTTTGATGCTTGCTTAGTTTTTACTTATTACCCTCAGAATGAACTTTATGTGATTTCATTCCCTGTGCATGACTTTTTTTATTTTAGTATATAGATAATCGATGGGTAAACGGAAAGTATCCTACTCTACATTATGGGAGAAAGAGTACCCCTGGTTAAAAAACATACCAAAAGATTGCTCAAGCGCTTTATGTATGATTTGCAACAAAACGTTTCGAGTGGATGGTGGTGGGAAATCCCAGGTCCAATCACATGGCCAGGGATCTGCCCATTTAGAGCGTGCAAATAGCAATCTAAAACAGAGTACATTTGTTCGCTCTACTGAGGAGAATGCCATAGTTATAAGTATGCCAAAGGTAGTTTTATCTACAGAAGAACAGGTGTTAAAAGCGGAAACACTGCAAGCACTAGAATGTGTCAACTCAAATATGTCTTTTGTTTCAGCAAATGGGGATGGTGATAGGTTTCGTCAAATGTTTCCAGATTCAAAAATTGCAGAAAGCTACTCACAAAATGAGACGAAAATGAAATATGTTATTCAGTATGGTCTTTGTCCATATTTTAAAGAAAGTTTAAAACGTGATTTCCGACAAAAAGCTTACTGTTTTATATTTGATGAAACAACTACAAGCCAAGTTAAAAAACAGTACGATGGATTCATGCAATTTTGGAGTAATTCACTCAACAAGATAGTCATTGCCTACTGTGGTTCTTTGTTTGTCGATCACTGTCCTGCGGAAAAACTCGTTGAACATTTTTATGAGTTTATAGAAAAAATTGGCTTGGATGTAAAATACATGTTGCATCTCGGAATGGATGGCCCAAACGTAAATCTAAAATTTCAAAAGCTGTTATTGGGATCTCGAAATTTAGTTAGTGTTAACACCACATTTCTGAACATAGGAACTTGTCCACTGCATATAATCCACAATGCGTTTCGCAAAGGTGTAACCTCATTAGGTTTTGATGTTGATCAATTTGCTCTAGACATACACTTTTTCTTTAAACTGTCTGCAGCACGTAGAGCTGATTACAAAGAGATTGTAAGTGTTACTGATATTATTGCAGAATATGCCTTGAAACATTCAACAACAAGGTGGATAACCCTACGAAAGGTTATTGTAAGACTCATTGAACAGTATGACAACCTTAAAGAATACTTTTTAAACTTTTTACCTACCACACCATCGTTCAAGTCAAATGTAAAAAAGACTCCCCATTATATCAGAATTCATGATGTTTTGAAGAATGAAAACACCCTCCGATATTTGTCTTTTGTAGCATACTTTGCCACTGATTTTGAAGTGTTTTTAAAGAAATTTCAGTCAATGACGCCATTGATTCACATCTTGTATGAAGAAATGCAGAAACTGCTTTGGAATACTATGGCAAAGTTTGTCAAATCAAAACATGTGTCAGAAGAAAAGGAAGGTAAAACATGTGCAGTGTCTGCATGCCAGTTACTGTTGTTAAACGTTTCTGATAAAAAAGTAGTAAAGCCTCCTAAAATGATCGACATTGGCACAAAAGCCAAAAGCTTGTTTGTTTCATCAGCTTTGGAGCTAGATGAAAATGAGAAAAAGTTCCGTGGGGACTGTTTGAAGTGTTACCAATGGACAGTGGAGCAGTTGGTAACAAAATTGCCACTTAATTCATTTCTAGAGAGCTGTGGTTTCATAAATCCAATGAACCGAAATTGCGCACAGGCTCTAGAAAGTATTACCAGCTTAACTTGAAACGTAACTAAATCATTGTCAACCGTTTTAGCAGATGTATTCCCTAAACAAGACTTGACATACGAAGATGTTTGTGATACGATTAGAACAGAATGGAGACTTTACCAAACAGAAGATATTCCTGAGTCTTCTTACCATTGTGTCAATCAAATCTCCCCTTCTGCTTCAAAAAAACAAAAATTGTATTGGGAGAAGGCGTTTCAACTTGCAGAAGTTAAATCTAGTTATAACAAAGAAGATCAAGTTTCTTGTGACATGGAGAGTTTTGTAATGTATTTGGAGAAACTGAAGGATTCTGGCAATAAACTTAAGTTTCCATTTTTGTCTTCTCTGTTCAATGTCATACTTTCGATTTCTCATGGAAACAGTGCCCCAGAAAATGGTTTTTCCATAAATAAGAACATATTAGGAGTTCATGGCTATTCACTAAAAGAGGACACCATTGAAGCCCTAAGAATTGTTAAAGATACCGTCCTACGCTATAAATCAATCATTGATATACCTGTCAATCGAGAAATGCTAAATAGTGTTAAAGCGTCTAGACAACGTTACATGGCTGATTTAGAAGCAAAACGCAAGCTACAAGAACAAGAAGCCATTAAGGAGAAAGAAGATACAAGCAGTGATGATGATAAGAAAAATGAAGAAGAGTTGCAACAAATCAAGGGAGCCTTAGCACAAATACGAAATGGCTTTACCATTGCAGATGAAAGTGTCAGTGAAGGCAACAAAGCACTGAAAGAGCTTTTAACTAAAAAGCAAAGTTCTAGGAACGACTTGCAAAAGGCACAGAGCAAAATTGAAATGGGGCTTAAGCGTAGAGCAGAACTTCAGGAAAATGAGGATGTATTAAGGAAAAGGATAAAAGAACTAGAAAAGGACAACTGAAGTTTTTTCAATTGACACTGTGTTCTATTATTGATATAATTTATCAAATGCCTTTTTATGGGTGACCAAACATTGTTTATGTTTTAGTAGCATGTGTATTTGATATGCTTTTTTTCTGATTTTATTTGGACAGTTTGTCACACACAGAAATAACTATTCATTGCTTTTTATAAATGTTTGAGGAAGGTTGGTGTTTAACATCAAGTTAGTTTTTTAATTTAAACTTATCTTTCATTGAGGTTTTTACTAGGCATGCATGTATACTACACACTATAAAAGAATTTGGGGGTTGAAGTGCCTTATTTTTAATGAATTATACAAACAGAACATACAATAATTGTTTGATAAGTGATTTCTGCATACCATGACTTTTTCAAGTTTAGTTGACTTCAGTCTGTATATTTTAAGCTAACACTTCATTGAGTTTTTTATTAGACTTAGCGACTTCTTCTAAGTCATGTCAATCCACAGCGTTTAGTCTGTAAGGAATACGGTCAGCACTATTCAGTCAGCTATCCTTCTTTTCAATTTAATAATCTATCATGATGTGCCTATATGACTTTGAAAGAGGTGTATGTATTGTCACCTTATATATTGTGTTTTAGCTTATTATTAGAACTTTTATTGCGTTTTAGTTTATTTAATAGTAACTCATAAGCTACTTAGGTAGTAACATTATGGCGCCATAAGGACTGAAGACGTAAGGACTGTTATTGCTGCTGTATTTTGAAGACCTTGGGTTTTCATGTTTTGTATTTTTTGATATCTGTGAAACTGAAAACAAGAAATGTCCCAAAATGTCCTAACTTTCAGAGAATTGTCCTAAAATGTATGATAAATATGTCCTAAAAGTCCTAAAATTTATGAGAAAAATGTCCTAAAGTCCTAAATAAAATTGTGTTTTTCAGAGTACAGCAATGTGAAGCAACCCGGTGGGAATTTTTATGTTGTATTAAAATGCCTAAAAATTATATTATATAACTGAAGTCTTAACATTCATTTTAATTGATGGAAAATTAGTGAACCATGATGTTTTATTTTGCCTTTACTTACCAACAGCCCACTCATCTAATCATTAGCGAAATCTAAATCTATTACTTATTTGATATGTTACTAGTTTCTCTAAAACATTTTGAAGAAAGGTAAAATAATATATAAAAGTGATATTTATCCAATGTCAATTTCTGTTCACCCATATAAATGCTGCTTTTTATTAATTTATTTTTCAAGGTTACATTTCTATACAATAATATTCATAAGTAATTTTAAACATTAAATTTTTCAGTCTTGATTTTGTTGAATTTTAGGGATTTATTTTCACCGGGACACCCTGTGCAATTCAAAGGATGGCCTCAATGTTGATTTAATAACCATATCCTCCATGAAAGATATCGCAAGCACAGTTGAAGAAACACTTCCTCAGTTATTCCCTGATCGTTCACAGAAACGCGCAAGAAAGTTTAGAAACAAAAAGGTTGCTGTAATATTTACAATGAGTTAAATTCGAAAATGTTTAGATACTATTGATTAGAAATAGTAGTAAAGGTTTTTTATACTTCCAGGTGTTCTTCATCAGTAGTCGTGTTCATCCAGGTGAAACTCCAAGCAGTTTTGTCTTCAATGGGTTCCTTCACTTCATTCTGCGAACGGATGATAAACGTTCTTGCACGCTAAGAGATATGTTTGTCTTTAAAATGATACCCATGGTTAATCCAGATGGCGTGAAACGAGGATATTACCGTTCTGATGCGTTTGGAACAAATCTCAATAGGATGTATGGAAATCCAGATCCGATTTTACAGCCAACAATATATGCTATCAAAACGCTATTGTTATATCATCATTTTACCTTTAAAGTTGCTAACAGGTTGTGTGACTACTCCAAAAACCGTCAGCCATATTCCAGTTTACCAGATATTCACCACAGTGATAGCGGCTTTTCAACGCTTGGCTGTTCAATGAGTAATCTTGACATCAACCAAAACATTCAGAGAGTGGTAAGAGTATCTAAAAGTTGTGGAAGCCTAAAGGAAGCACAGAAACTGAGAAGCTTGTCTTGCGATAAAAATTTCAGCATCGATTCTGAAGTATTCGAAAAGAAATTTGAAAGTACAAGCGCCAGTGGTATCGCCATATATGTAGACCTGCACGCCCACGCTTCGAAAATGGGGTGTTTTATGTACGGCAATTATTTTGTGGATGAAGAAAGCTCTGTTGAGTGTATGCTCTTTCCAAAGTTGATTTCAATGAACTCTTCACACTTTGATTTCATTGCTTGCAACTTCACTGAAAAGAACATGTACCATAAAGATCGCAGGGATCGCTTGTCCAAGGAAGGAAGTGGGAGAGTGGCAATGTATAAAGCTTTAGGTATTACTCATTGGTATGTTTAAAAATAAATTTATCTTTCAACATTGTTTTGATTTTTTACTTGTCAGCCCAAACGTATATTGCCATCAAGATTTTCGGCACCAACATATAATTATTTAATTCAACAGATTACCAAGTTTCTATGTTATTTATGAAGATGTCTGTCTTGTGTGCGTGTTTTTGTCTGTCCGTCCACCTACTACGTTGGTCCCCTATAATTATTTTCATTTAGTTACACACTGGAATGCAATTACAACAGTGGTCGAAGTACAAACTTCATAGCTCCTGCCACGTGTGATGATGGACTGGCCACTCCTCCTCCAATCCCTGGATTTCCTCCGAGATACACACCTGAACATTATAAGGAGGTACCGAGATTGTTTTGATTTTTGTGTTAGGAAACATTAGCAACACATAAATCTTGAGGAACTAATATTTTAAGTGCTATCTTGACTCTCTTGTGTGTTTGATTACAGAATTTTCTCTTCCTTCACAAATAATCCCTGTGGGCTACGTAACATGCTGCTCTGTAAATATCTATTCCTTCTTTTTGTATAGGTCGGTAGATCAATGGCGATAGCTGCGTTAGATTTATATGGCAAAAACCCATGGTCACGATTGCCCTTATCCGAATTGAAATCGTTAGACGGTGTGCGGATTTGGCTGCAGAAGTTCTGGAGACGAGCACAGAAGAAAAAATCATTGAAAAAATCAAATCAGACGTAAGAATGTTTTTGATTTACAAATCCTCCAATAAGAAGAGTGTATTTGTTATATTTTCTCTTGTGGTTTTACATTATAAACAAATTCGTTATAACGCAGCGACAATGAAATATAGCTCTGATTTTCATTTCTAAAGGAGCTTCTTTCGGTTTAGGGTTTTGACACTTGACTGTGTTAACAAACTGTCACGATCTACTTCTTCAAGCAAGCTTCCTGTCGTTCACATCGGTGACTTTCACGATAAGTTGCAGTTTAACAACAAATCTTTTACGCAAGTTGGGTGTTTGAAAGGTGAAATGTACTCCCAAGAATACATGTTCATTTCTTTTATAAGAAATTTAATTTTCTGAGGCTTTTAAGGTTTTTGAGGCTCATAAAATTTTTTTTTTCAAATTCACGGCACTAAGTATATTTCGTGATTTTCTAGTAAAACAATTATTATTAGCGATGATCTGTTCTCATTTTTCAGCAACACAAACTTCTTCTCTGAAGTTTACAACTATGCAACCTAAAGAAAACAGACTTTCTGTCAAGAAATCGCCAGCGAAAGAGGGAAATATTGCTTCAGTTCTCAAAAAGAAATTTAACTCGAGAGTTAAACAGACTTCAAAAGTAAGTGGAAGTGATTAACTCAAATTGTCTTGAGAAAGTCGAATTGTAAAATTAAATGGGATGTGTGCTTATTGAGACATCAACTATAGTGGGTAACAGGGCAATAGGGTAGGTGGGTAATTGGGATCCTAACCCCCATAGGTTGTGTAGTAATAAAAAAGACTGGGAATTTTCTTTCTTCTAATGATAATCTCTATTTAGCATTAAATGATTTTAAATGACTAGAACAATGATATAAGACAATGCAGCTCCTAGACACAAACCAATAGATAGTGAAAGTTGCATAAGAGCTCCAGCTGTTTCCGATCGTTCCATGGAGACGCTCTGAGGTGCGTACATCATACACAACGATGCAAAGTAACCATTTGTAAGGGAAAACAATGCGTTTATTACAATCGGTATGTAGTCCTCGTGGAAGATGACTGGAAGGTAATTGCGTGGTTGGTAGTTGCATAACATGTAGAGTGGTATAAATAAAACTCTGCTAGCACTCATTATATAAAGAGCTTTCCCCCTCACAATCTGCACGTAGCCTGCAGCTATGCGACCTGCGAAATCACCACAATTGAATATTAGGAAGCCAGAGAAGTCTGAAAACAAGCGGTTTGTCCATTCAGATCCGTTCGATGCGTTTTTGGATTCAATACCACTCATAATTGAAGGCATTAAAGCTGTTGTCACCGTAAATATAAAACATACGGAAATTGCTAGCGGGTAAATATTCTTGAATATCAACCAGTTTCGATGGAATATTTCTTTGTTACTTACTAAATGGTCGTTTTTAGATACTTGAGATAAACGCGACTTGAAAGATTTTTGGCCAACTAAAATATTATACGTCACAATGCATATTACTGTGACAGCAGCTGCTGATATGAAATACTCAAAAGCACTGGTATGAACACTGTTTGAAAACAATAAAGACATGATGTTCGCGAAAAAGCTAAATATACCAGCTATACCCATGCCTCTCATCACGGCGAGTGTTCCACCCAACGTACCAGCTATGCCAAATATTGTACCTTGAAATACACCGATACAAAAGTTATTGATGACAATCGTGATGATAGTTACGGCAAAAAACGTTTTAGTCCACGAGTTACTGTTGACATCCACAAGAACTGCAGTTAACACAAAGCAGAGGGTGGTAATGATCAGACATACGTTCACTCGGACATTTTGTGAGATCGTGCCCGTGGTTGTCAAGTAGAGGTTAAGAAGTAGACCGCATGCGCACGGGATTTGTGAGCCAACTGAAAATGCATTTTAAAAGTGGTAATTGTCTTTAAACTTAAAACTAAAATACCCGTTTGCCGTGATGAAGAAATACCAAGGTAGAATACTGCCAATTCCTTGTATCAACAACAGAGGGTAAACCAACTTTCGGAGGTTAACATGTTCGGTTCCAGAAAAAATGAGACTAAGGTTTTCTGCGTCTGACATTGCTGTTGACAATCTACACGAAACAAACTTCTCTAAGGTTTTTCGTTAAATCAATGTTGACATACAAGTGGTAATTAAGAAGGTGTTAAGAAATGGTTCCATGCAAATACATAGTTTATGTGCTATACGTTATAAAACGAGGGGTTTGAGTGGAAGAACGGAGAAGATTTAATTCTGAATCATTTAATTAATGGAACAATTTCGAATCGCATTCCCCAAAAAATCTTTTGTAAATTTTTTCCGTTTGCATTGTACATATTTGAAATAATAGACAGGCGCGTAGGGTGGGGGGGGGGGGTCGTTGGGTGTTCTAAAGCAATACTCTGGCAGTACTCTGGCAATACTCTCGCAAAACTCTGGCAACATCAATTGCGTAACACTTCACCGTGACACTAAAACCATTTCACCTCTCTCTTAGCATTTTGAAAATGTCTGTTTACTCCTTATGTCGTCTGAAATGTTATAGCTAAGTGTCATTATCTGTTTATTACAGTTATTTTATATTACTTTATAGACCCCCTCCCCCCCATTTTACTTGCATTTCATTTCCCGCGAAAGTTTCTACACCTAAAGTAGTATTTCGAAAATGTATGCTTACTCCTTATGTCATCTGAAATGTTATAGCTAAGTGTCATTATCTGTTTATTACAGTTAATTTATATTTATCGTGAATAAATAAGTTTATTTCAGAAAGCTTAAGCACTTTAATAAAACTTGAACACAATAATTGTTGTAAAGTCAATTGGCACGGATCAAGATTAATATGATATTAATAAGCAGCAAAACTGGATAGGTTGTGAAAGAGCTGTTGAATGTTTGATGAATCGGAGTTATTGATATCGATTAAGAGTTTTAATGGGAAAAGATGCAGTAAATATAGGAAACAAGTTGCCCTTTTTTCTTAAATATCGACCCCCTTCCCCTTTGAAATTTCACCCTACGCGCCTGATAAGAAATTTAGCGATTATTTATGCATATATTGTACAGTCAATTAGATATCAAATATGTTCATGGTCAAGAATAGTTCACATCGACAAATGACGTTTCCTAACAGAATTTAAAATATATTCTTGCTATTACAACTAAATATGTATGTTATATTTCCGCCACCCTTCCACCGAAACTATAATACAGTATACTCTCGATAAGTGGGACACTCAGGGGACCGACGAAATCTGTCCCACTTAGCGAATGTCCCACTTAAGCGTATGCCTATATTAGGTTAGGAAATTCAAGGGACCAAGAAAAACCGTCCCACTTAGTAAAACCCCCACTTATCGCGGGTCCCACTTATCGGGAGTATACTGTATCTCATAAGAATTAGCCGTTATAAACGTTTAATCTATCACATAAATATGTACACCATAATTATCCGTTTTAGTCGCTATAAATCGTATATTGTCAAGAAAATTATTACTTGTATTACCATTAAAAGTTTTAGTTGCATATGATGTTGCTTTGGTTTCTTTGTGTTGTTGCAAATGCATTGACTTGTCTCCCTCCGGAACAACCAATCTAGCAGCAACAAATAACAACAAACAAAAAAGTTGATAATAAAAGAAGTTTTTGCATACAAAGTGAATACAAACCGATCATATTTGCCAGTTGTTTAATTCAATCATAGTCTATAGAATTCAAAACCCTGGTCTGGCGATAGCGCGATTAACTCTTTGGTCGGAAATATCTTAGTCACGTGATCAAAGTGATTGCAAAACAAAAACATAGATTTCCGCCGAGCTACGCTTGACATATAAAACATTAAGCAAACCTTACTAGCTAATATTTGATTATTACTATCTATAGCTATTTTAAACAGTTATTTTAATAACTTTATAAATCATTTTCAAAAAATGCCTGGAAGGAATTGTGAATTCTGGAAGGAATAGGAATATTTAAAATACCAACCAGAAAAGATGATTTTTATTCTAATTGGAGAAAAGGTTTGTTAGATGTTCTTTCAAAATATCAATCATGCTAGTCAAAATATTTATCAATATTTGGTTTTCTTCAGTGTCGTATTAGTATTGTTTTTAAATTTTTCCAATAAATTTCTAACAACATAGCCTGATAAATATTGTAGGGCGTCTTTTTCTCTTTCTGATATTTCTTTTGCTTCACCAACAATGTTATCAATTGGTTTTTTGAAATGAAGAAGGAGCTTTTCAGCGTATTTGGTTGCAAGCAAGCGACAATAGGGCATCTTGATACCTGAAAAATAAATGTTTGCTTATTGTGCAATAGTACTATAGTACTTTTCATAAAAACGCTCAATGTTTCCAGATTTCGTAAGTTCATTGTAAATACAAGTCACATCTTTTTTAAACTGTTCAGTGATAACTAGATTTGTATCAGCAAAGTAATCCCTTAATTCTTGAGAATAACATAAATCTTCCACCAGGCAAGTTTGTGTTTTTGACAATAATTCTGATATTGTTGTATGTTCAATACATCCATTGTTTTTTTCAGAAGAATTATTCGCTGTACTGGTGTGTTTGTTTTTTTTGTGTCGTGTGAAACCTCCAGTTGTTTTATATTTCTTTCCACATTCTGGACATTCGTAGTTCCCACTCTCGACAACCTAAAATAAATACCTTAAAGGTATTAATTTTTGCGAGAATTAAATTCTCCCAAATCTTGACAATTTTGGCATTCGCGAAATTAAGTTCTCGCGAAATGCATTTTTTGAAAGGCGTTTTTTAGCAAATTTTAGGTGCATAAGCAATAGCGTTCACAAAATTTACAAATTTTTGGAGCCCTCGTCATACCCTTGCCCGTATTTTATTAGTAGAAACGATCCCCCCTCTCTTGAAGTGTGCATTAACAATTGCATGGCCTTTATTCGAGAATCGAGGATAATGTCAGGTCGAAAGTTGGATACTTACAGATACCAAATTTGAAGATTTTTGGGACCCTTAGAGACTGATTTTCCAAATTATTGTTTTTGTAAACGCTGGTATTGCTGAAGCAATAAATGAAGGATCCGCACAACTACCATCCCTCGACCCTTTCACTGACATCACCTCGGTCACAGAGGATATTATGAACCCATCAGACAGCTCCTTTCCAGGACCAGAAAGCCCCTATGTAAACGAAAAAGACAAGGGCTCCTCGGACGAATCCGACTGGGACTTTGATGTTGATGACGGGCGTAATGCGTTCCAACTATTCGATGAATAGTTTGTTGTACTTTTTTGTTTGTTTGCTGTTTTCTGTATTTTTCTTACGTTAGACTTGCTGTAGAATATAAACATTGCGAACAAAAAAAGTCTCCTTCTTTCAATTTTGATGATACGCCAATCGCGAAAATAAATTCTCGCGAAATATGTTCGCATTAACAATTCGCGAAATTAAGTTCTCGCGAAATTCAAAAAATTCTGTAATTGCGATTCGCAAATTCGCGAAATTTAATTCTCGCGAAAATTTATTCTCGCAAAAATTAATACTTTTAAGGTATATGAGAAACATTATAAATTAACATATTATTATGCCAAAGAAATTCCTATAGCATAATAGTTTAAAAATAAAAATACAACGTGTAATAACATCATACATAAAAAGACAATTATAGCTAGCTGTATTTTGATTATTATATGTAACTATACAGAACCTTTAAATTCTCATGTACTGTATGGTAGAAAAATTACCTCTTCAACAGCGCTATTTAAATTATCTTCGTATTCTTCGTTTAAAATATCGTCATTATTTAATAAATCAAGAAATATATCAAGTGTTTCACCACTGAAATAATCGTTCGCCGCAGCCATTTTAAATTTTGTTTTGCAACTTCTTTGATCACGTGTTAGATTTTTGCGAAAGTTCATGTTCTTTGAAGAGAACAATAGCGCAAAAATAGAACTGCCAGACCAGGGTTTTAAATTCTATAGACTATGATTCAATTAAGGAACTAATATATCTATAAAAGTAGTATTATTATATTTATTCTTCACTGTTTTTCTTCTTTTATTTTATTTAATTTCTTTGGTGGGTTTGATGTTCCCAAGAAACAAACATCGTACTAAATACTAGCAGAATATCTGGTGATGATTTCTCATCATTGTATTGACTCATTTATACTATTCAAAAATCTTGCTAACAAAACCCCGGTGATGATTCATCGAGGCAAGATTAACAGTGCAGTAGGGCTGAACAAAATTTGTCCATTCACTAGACATAACAAACGGCAACAACAACTCTATTGTTTTATTAAATTACGTTTCCTATTAGCGACAATAAACAGATTACCTTGGCAAGCATATCTCACGAAACAGTCATCAGAAAGAAGTAATGCAGACAGATGTGTTGACAGTTGTGGTGTTGGAATTAGATTTAAGATACACACTCTGGGAATTAAGAACTCGTGTTTAGCCGATCAAAGAGCTAAGTTTTTTTTATTTATTGCAGTAGGAAATGGGTAATGGGAACACTAAACTTCAATCGGGCTTGAATCTCGTAAAAGAAGCACAAAAGCATTACGAAGTGATCCAAGAGTTTAATTTCACTCCACAAATCTTCCACGAGCACGCCGTGTTGCGAGCCATTGAACGCTACGAAAAGTACTGGCTGCCGCTGGTTGCCCAATACCCAAAGGAAAACTTAATTCCACCGCTTGATATCGAGTTGATATGGGTGGTACATATGCATAATCCGGTGGCTTATAAGAATGACTGTTTCACCAACGTAGGTAAGACGTTTTTAAAATTACTATTCCGATTTAGGGATGTTTTTAGACGACTCTAGTAAACTGATCAGCAATGGTTCCGAAGTTTGGTTTCACTTATAAAACTGATAACAACTGAGTGTATCATTAATGACAACTGGTATAAGGAGTTGTAATAATTGAATTATGTTACGCTTACAAAGTGGAAATTTTAACAATGCTGTAGTAGCGCCGTATTTCAACGTTTAGGGTGTTTCGTTGATCACACAATCGCAACCATAGAGGAAAGACACAATAACAAGAAAACGAAAGAGCTCTGGGAGAAAAAATATCCTAACGTCTCTTTTAAACCCGTGGGAAACGAAAAACCGCGAAACTTTGCGTCGAAGTTGAGTAGCAATCTAGCAAATGCAGTGATTGATTACAGACTGTTTTGCAGACAGGTTTCCTTGCCTCACTACAGAGATGAGAAGTTTCTTTTTAACGCTGTACGAAGCTACATCTACCACGCCCAGTATGACGATTTCGCTAAGATAGCCTACCCTTACGATAAAGCGTTCATCTGGAAAACTCACATGCTGCGGCCCATAGATTACAGAAACGATGTAAACTTTCTAAAGGAATTTCTGAACGAGACAAGCCAAAACACGTTGCCACGCGAAGAAAGAGATTCAAACATACCGGGTGCTATGTTTAGGGGGGATGTGGCACCTCTCTTACCTGCCACCACAACTGACGATTTACCAATAACAGTGGGTAAAGATTGCGTTTTAAATCTTACAACGTTTCGGTTAGAAAACCTTGAAGCTCAACGAAACTATCATCTAAAATTGTACAGCAAAGTGCAGCAAAACAATCACGATAACTTGCTACTTGATGTTGCGATTCTCAGTAAAGGGAAAATCTTGTTGAAGTCATTTTTAGAGAACAC
The DNA here is from genome assembly GCA_963930725.1 of Candelabrum cocksii. Taxonomy (NCBI): domain Eukaryota; kingdom Metazoa; phylum Cnidaria; class Hydrozoa; order Anthoathecata; family Candelabridae; genus Candelabrum; species Candelabrum cocksii. The sequence continues at coordinate 19,034,264 of OZ005664.1, forward strand.
ACAAGCAAACACCTTTAATTTTGACACAACTAAAAACAGCGTCATAGGGATCAGAGTGTTGGAGACAAATGAACCGCAAAATTCTGCTCCAATCACTTATGATGGAGCCATCAAGTTTCCCGTTCACATTAGAATCAAGGAAACGATCGTGCAGCCTTTTTCCGTGTCGAATCCGCACAATAAAATTGCTATTTCCGGATGGATGAAGTTACACTGCAGCAGCCAAAGACCTGAGGCTGTTAACTTGACCTTCATAAAAAACAATAATTGTGTTGTTCGCTACCAACATTATGGTAAGGTGTTAAATCAACCTTTAGTAATGGCGCCATACGTGATGAAGCTCGATGATGCACCGTGCACATATTTGAATTTAGTTGTTGTTAGCATGAACAATGTAGCTGCGTTGAAGTGTCGCGTACTGTTCTCCGATCTCGGTGACTTCTCCTCCGTTGAGCTATTCGACTTAAAAGACAACGTGATTGCATCTTCTCACACAATAGGCAAAGAAGCGCTCCCAACCGCAAATCAGATCGCTGAAGGACATAAGTGCTGTGTGTTTAAGAACAACATGGAAACGATTTACATTGTGCGAGGAACAAACACTGATTGTGGGATTTTACGCATTGCAAGAGACGACGACTCAAAACCGGTATCTGTCCAGTTCTTGAACATGAGCGCCCCTAACTCAATGTGGGAGAAAATATTCAACGTCAGAGAGGGAAGCGCACGAATCGTTTGCAAATCGAAACAAATAACTGTAGATTTAGACAATGCCGTGGTTGAGATCAAATGTCCGGACGATTTTAGCGGCGCTTTGTCTCTATCGGCGGTTCTCATAGCGACATTCTGCAGTGGAAGCTTCCAGTAGAACTTCTTGTTTGTGTTTGTTAATATTCGTTTGATATACATTGCAAATAATACACGGAAAAAAGTTTTAATTGGCTCGTCTATATATAAGGAAACTTAAAAGAAGCGAAACAATAGGACAGCTGTTCCAGCTTCTCAAGATATATATTTTCATTCATTATTTCTTTCCTGGTATAACCGTCAAAAATGTTTACAAGATGGTGGAAAATTCTAGAACTACAAAAATGAATACGCGACACTTCAAACTGTGCCACCATTTTATTTAGGTTAGTAAGAGGCTGGTTAGGAATACAACATTAGAAGAAAGAAAAAAAGAGAGGTGTTTTCACGTATCTCTTATCATATCAGTCGATTTCGAAATTATTGACTATTTTCTAATTGGTTCTTTAAAATCTTTTAGTGTATTTGAATCAAACTGTTCTCGGACCCAATCAGTTTTCATGGTATTTAGCAATCAGAGTATCGAAACATATTACCCGAAAGAAGATCTTACTAATGTACACAAAGATTTATGGCATCTTTCTAATATAATATTCCACTTTGAATGTAATAAAGTATGCTAAAGAGCATCATGGAAGTTTATTTAGGTTTAGTTCTCACCTGTCGCTAAGGAATGATACAGACAGGGTTCTCAGGTTTCTGGAAAGTTAAAATCCCATGACATTTGCAGGTTCCCCATGACAATATTCTTGCCAATCCCATGACTTTTCTCATTTTATAATAATAATTTTTGATCGTTAAATACTTTCTAGTTTACTGGTAAATTTTGTTATTTGTTTATAACAATACTAATAGAAAAGAAAACATGAGGTCGTAGGATTTTTAGAAAAGTTATAGTAAACAATAAAATAAGTTTGTTATTTCAACCAAACAAATATCCGGAAATAAAATATTTAAAAATATATTTTAAAAATCAGCCTTGATTATGTTTTTTTAAAAATGTAACGAATTCGCATGACATTCCCAGGTTCCCCATGACACATTTCCTCCCTTCCCCCATGACATTCTCAGGTTCCCCAGAAACCCGAGAACCCTGACAGAGTGATAAAAATGTGCGATAATGAGCGATGGATTATGTGTGATAGTACAGAAGTGATAAAAAGCAAAATACTGAAAAATTCATTCCTCCGCGTATGAATCGCAGAAAAAGAAGGTGGGTTTTGTTGTTGCTCTTAATACGCCTAAGAAACCGAAAACCAAAACAAGAAAGAAGATTTTGGATCCGCTCCATATTCCAAAGACGCGATGAAATTGAGGAGTATGCTAACCTAATTAAGGAACTAAGAACTAAAGATAGAGAATACTATTTTAGGTATTCTCATATGAGCCCAGACATATCAGTTGTGCCTACATTATGTACAAACACTTCTGTATAAAAGTCGGTACCTTTGATTTGCAGATAAAACGAATGACGGTTTCCATCGCTGTTATCAAAACTTTTTGATGCTTTAAAGAGAGTAATATAAATGGCAGTATATTAATAGTGTACGATCAAATTTTCAGCACTGTTTTGTGGACGTCATAAATGTATGGCTCCTTGTCAGAAGATTTGACGTTTTTAGGGTTTGGTATACATAATCGTTACGTGTTACTTCGCTCCGGAATACAGACCAACAAATTCAATAGCCCTTTTTTATTTTCCTTCTCTGGTATCCTATTAGGACTAATCAATATTGTCGCTGACTCATTCGCTCCATTAACTTCGAAGGAGTGGTTTTTATTGGTAGGGGATGTATCAAAGAGGAACTACGATAATTGTTTTAGAACTTACTTACCATCCGGTTTTATGTCTTCTTTCCCTGGTCCAGGGGTTGGACGTGAACAATGAAGTTTATTGCGCAGATCTGGTACAGGCTATTAGCCACATTCACGGACTGGGTAAGAAAACGAAAGTGTTCTGCGTGTAGGGAAAAAATTTCATAATGGTAGCACATTTAATGTTATTTCATAAGCGAAAACGACATGAACGAACACACTGTAAAGAATTTTTCAAAAGACGAAGCTATGCAATGGCTTCGTGATATAGGTTTAGCAGATTCTGGTTCGAAAGAAGATTTAATAAACAAAATACTTAAATTTACGCGATATCCAAAGCTTGTAAAGCAATTCAAACATAAAGTAAAGCACAGCTACTCGTTCATATGCAGCTTTGATCCCTTGTCTATCCCTCCAATAACAGCACCATGGAAAGTCAACTATTCAGATTTACCAAGAGTGACGCAAAATATTTTCCTTAAATATGCTTCTCAAAAAAAGGAAGGAAACCAAGGTCAACAGGAGAAGGCATTTAGAATGCTACAAAGTAGAAAAATTGTTTCTGTGAAATATTTAACCAACGACGATGACGTGTATGTCAAAGGAATTATTAAAAAGTTATATGGACATGAGACCAGACCAGCTGTATTTATATTTCAAAACAATTTTCCAGTCAAGGCACATTGCAATTGCCTGGTTGGAGCTAGTGGACTGTGTTGTCATATTTTGGCATTGTTTACATTTTTAAAACATTATGAAGAAACAAATGAAAAGCTCTTAGCCCTTTCGTGTACTGAGCAATTACAGCGATGGCATAAGATAACAAAAAAGGGCTCAATCCCTATGATGCCTTTAGCCAATATAAAAGTTACATCCGCCAAAATGAAGAAGCGAAATGATGATTTTATAATATCCGCTGCAGATCCTGGGACTTCAGGTTATTCAAAAAGAAATGTTTCGGCCATTATTCAAGAACTAAACAAGAAATTGGATCAAGAAATTGGATCAAGAAAAACCTGTAGCTGAGCATTTTCAACAGGTATTATCAACTTCTGAAATTGGAAAGAAGTCATCCCTCGGACAACTTCCCAGTTACCACTTTAAATTGAACGCTTTAGGAGATCACCAGTATGTTAGTCAAGATAACTTTGAAGCAAATGTGCTAAACATAAAAGCCCAAAAGAAAACACAAGATGAAGTATTGCAAAAAATACACAACTGTTTAAACAAAGAACATTCATTAAATGAAAACATTACTCCGAAAATACCTGATATAATTACTGTTGATGATATAATTATCACTGATAAACTCGAAATAATCATGCAAACCTTTTACACTGATAAATCATCAATAGACATGGAAAGTTTAATTGACAAACAAATAAAAAGTGGTTCCTCCTTATCTATAGACATTAGTTTTTTAACTGCCCCAAATCCATCAACCAGTAAAAATTATTTTGGAGTAAAACAAAACACTGATGAATGGAAGGATGTTAGAAATTTCAAAATCACAGGTTCTCGGATCTCATACCTTGTTGGAACGCAAGGCAAGAAAAAATTTGATGAATACTGGGGTATAGTAAAAAACGGAAAAAAAGAAGATGGAAGTTTATTCAATTTAACAAACATTAAACGTGGCCATTTTTATGAATTTTGAAAACATTTTCAAATCCGAGACAAAAAAGTGTGGATTTTTTATTTATCCGACAAGCAATAGATATGGAGCAAGTCCGGATGCATTGGGACCAAGTGGAATACTTGTTGAAATAAAAACAAGAGCTATTAATTCAGTAGGCCCATTGATATCCTTAAACTCGTTTCCACAATACTATCTTCAATGTCAGTTACAGATGATATGTACTAATGCCCATAGCTGTATTTTAGTGTCTTACCACCCCGAGTCACAAACCGGAAACTGTTTTCTTATCAAACGAGACAACCTATTTGTTGATGTTGTAAAAGACATTTGTGACAGTATTTTAAAAGGCAAAATATTATCATATTGGAATCACAACGAAACTTCTGAATTAACACTTCTTGGCGATAAAATTGTTGGTAAAAAACTTGGTTTTGATACATTAAAGCCACTGCGATCTTACATAAAAAATTCTACAAAAAAAACATTTTCCTATAACTTTTGAAATTGATGAAATTGACTTTGATATTATTTAAAACGGTAGTAGTAGAATCTTTGTTTAATATTTTATATGGCGTGTTTCATTGTATTAGTATATACATGTTATATATATATATTGTATATATATACTAAGAAAAACAACAATATATAAAAAGTTATAAAACATTAGTACTCTTAGGTCCTATAGGAGGCATTGTAATATTTACAAGATGACATAACATTTGCCATGTTGTGGTATTTTTATAATTGGAGAACATTAAACTACTTATTTCATAATTAGTCGCACACTGAAATTTGAATTCTGTAGCATCGATTATTATATCAGTCATTCCATGACCAGTATCAATAAAAACCTTTGGCATATTTTCTAATAAAAAACCGTGTCCAGGTATCAGGTTAATTCGATTAAACAAAGTTGCTAGAAAAATCACCCAGCCATTAAAAATACGTTGTGCAGTTGTCTCAGATGTTTCCATGATAAAGGCTAAAAATCTCAAATCAATTCCATGTCGACAAACGGTTAGAGTGGCTAAAAACTGTGTTTTGAAGTTAAATGATTTTGTAGATGGTCCTTTGCAGTCTGGATAAGGAATTGTATGTAGGTATGGCTCAACACATTGAAATAGGAGTTCAAATTGTTCAACTGAAATCCCACATAAATATTGGAAAGTAGATTCATGTGACTTTAAATTTTTATAATCAAAAGTTCTTGAAATGTCTTTTTGTGTATTGCTTTCTAACTGTTCAATAATTTTTTCTTTTTGACTAAGTTCGCTTTGGAGATTATTGATTTGTTCTTGCAGTAGTTTTATCGTTGATTTTGCTTCAGTAAGTTCTTCATGAGCAGAAGTCAATGTTTGGTTTGAAAGATGAAGTTTTTTTTTAAACTGGCTTTTTGAAAGTTCTCTGTTTTTTTCTCTCTTGGAGAAGTATGTTTATATATTTCAGATCGAACTTTAATTGGTGTTCTTATTTTATTATATAGTCTCGTGGCAGTTATCATCCTTTTTTGCCTTTTTAAAAGCTGTTTTTTGTTTGTTTGTTGGTTTTTTTGCTGCATCGAATGTCTCTTTTGCTCGTTCAAGTTTTATTTTCAATAAATTGTATTGGTCTTGAGGAACAGCTATATCAGGTAAATCATCAGGGGATTTTCTTTCTCCTGAACTCCAATGGCGACAACAAATATGTCCATTTTTCCAGTTAAAACCTGAAGTTTTAAAAAATCGCTGGTATTCTGCTTGAAGTCGTTCGTTTGAGCTTGGTAAGCAATAAAACTTGAGTGGTTTGTTGTCATTATCTCTTGATTTAAAGTTGTTAAAACAAACAGACGAACTGCAACTCCAATTAACCATAATAAATATAACACAAAATATACTTTTAAAGTGGTAAAACTCTTTAAAAAGCTGTATCGTATTTTGTTTACATATACCAATAGCGAAAACAATAATTGTACATTTGAAAATTTTTCCCTACACACAAAACACTTTCGTTTTCTTACCCAGTCCGTGAATGTGGCTAATAAAGTGAAGATTGTGAGTTGTGTATTTTTTCTGTGTATTAAAGATATCTACCAAAATTATTTTTTGCAGACGTCTCCCCATAAAAGGATTTGCCCCCCCCCCTCCACCCATATAGCATCCGCATCCATCCACATTTTCAGCCAATTTTTTCCGACCCCCCCCCCCACCCCCCATTTCCAACGCAAATGAATATAACGATCGACGCAAGAAAAAATCTACCCAGACAGCTCGCTGAAAGTTAGATCAATGTGGTTGTTTAGGTAAATTAGGAACTATATAGCCTTATATTCATGGGACATAAATAATGCGAAAACAAGATGAAGATTTAATGTTTAAAAAAGGGAATAATACTATTTAAAACGTCTTGTAAAATTGAAAATCAAGGAATAGGACAACCGCCAATTTTTTGTCACGAAATGTGCACGTGAAAAGATAACGGCACAGATCATTTAAAACATTCAGCCATCTTTTGAGTATTAAAATTTCCCATAGACTTTAGACACACAGTTCAGAGACTTGTATATTTACAATTAATTATTCTAATTGAATTAGAACTACAGAGAATAAACAATAAACAAGTGATGCAGCAGCAACAGAATCTGATTTCTGCCATTTATCAACCGTAACTTTATCCAAATAAAATTTCTCGTAGTCCCAGTAACAATATTCTGTTGTTTTTTACTTGTTCAAGTCATAGAGTAGAATAAATTCTTCATCGTTTATCGCATTATTTGCATGGCACATGAGCAGCATGTCTCTGCCTTTTCTTGATTGTAAACAAATCTGACGGATTGTGTTTCCATTTCCCGCGCAAATGTAGTAGTTTGCGTAAGTTCAGCAATTTGCCAATAAAGCCAGGACGAACGGATCTAAATTATTATTTAAAGAAGACATTCTCCTTCAGTGACGGCCCACTAGTCCAGGCATATTTTGGGTGAATGATCACTTTTTTAGTGGCAAATTTGATTGTTATTTTCGATAACCTGACCTATTGGAAGGTCAGGAAAAAAATGGTTTTCAGTCTAACTCGTGGGCGTTAAGTCTGTAGGGGTACCTGACTTCTTTACCTAAAATTTAAATGCTAAAACTGAAACTTTGCATAAATGTTATAGACTGGTCAAGGACCATTCACAAAAAAATTAAAGCCTGTTTGTGTAATTTACAGACAAGTGGAAAAATTGTTTTTTTTTAGAAAAATCTATTTCTTTTTCACTGGAACAAGTTTTCAGATGAATGACCGTTGCCCTGGGAATAAGTTTCGGCTATTCTAAAATTCTCCATCGGTAGAAAAACTTAAACCCTCATTTACGTTTTCTGCAGACTAAACATGTAATTTATTTTTAAGGAAGATATGAAAAATTAAAATAGAATATTTAAACATGAAATGTGTTTTTAATGACATCTTGATACGAACGTTTGTTTAATATTTAATAGACATGTGTATGGTCGTTCGCATGATTTTATTATTTTCGTAATATTTCGACCTGCTTAGTGTAGGTCTTCATCAGACTAATAAAAACCGTTATAAAAAGAAGTTAAAAACTCGAAAACAAATGACGTCAATACAATGTCCTCTTTCGAAGATGCGCATATTCAATACAATGACTTCTTCCGAAGATGCGAGAACATTGGTTTCCAGAATCTTGTCGTCACATATTGACCATAGTCTTGGTTCAGACCATCTTCACTATGTGGTGACGTTTCCCGGAACTGGATCTCCAATGCTTCCCGCACCTTGCGGTCAAACTTCCTAGCTTCCACTTTGAGGACCTCTGTATCCTTCCATTTGAACTGGTTTCAAATTTGGGCATGGTTTGAGATGCCTGTCAGTTCCCACTTTTTTTCCTTGATTGATTCCTTGTGTTGTTCCAGGCGTGTGGAAATTTTCATCGATGTTTCGCCAACGTACTTTTTTCCACATTTACAATTCACCTTGTAAACTCCAGGTAGGCTAAACCTTGGGAGGCTACTTTTGTTTCTTGCAGTCAGTATGGATTTAAGATTCCTTGAGCTTTTGAAGACCGCTCTGAAACTTTGTTTACGAAACGATTTGCGTAGTTTCGGGCTTAAGCCTGGTATCAATGGTAGAGTGACAATGTTGGTTATGGGATCTGGTTGTTGTTGATTTTGATTGTTGATGTTGTTTGTCCTTCTTCGTTTAAAATCCGTAATAATGTGTTTCAATTCCTTCTCCTTGTAACCATTCTCGACAAAGCAAGATATGAGGAATTCAATTTCCTTATCTTGTTGTTGTCCTTGACACACGATGAAGGAAACCGGTGAAGATTCCCTTCAGCACTTTTGGGCCGTGTCCGGAGTGTGGTTTAATTTGGACGTTTGTGATGGCGTTCTTTCGATGGATTTTATATTCGTAACGGCCATTGCATCTGTTTGTAATTTTGAGGTCTAGGTATTGAAGAGACTTATCAGCGTCTTCCGTCTCCATGGTGTACTGGATGTGTCGGTCTTGTTCATTCAGTATCCGCTGGAACTGAGTTGCCGTTTGTAGGTTTTTAAATCTGGCATGACTATCGTCGACGTATCTTAAAAATGACAAGGGTGCTGTTGAGGGGTTGTTCAGACGGGCGATATTAATTGCGTTCTCCTCGTGGTACTGTAAGAACGCTTCAGCGATGACAACCATCAATGCTAAACCGATGGGAGCAGAGTTCTTGAGAACGTAGAAGTTCCCTTCCCACAAGAAGTAGCATTTTGAAAGGCAAAGGTCAATCAGCGTTCTGATGTCACATAGATTTAGTTTTGTCCTTCTTTTAATTCAGGGTCACTCGCCAAGAATTCCATGATGATGTCGGTTGCTTCACCTACTGGTACTGAAGGGTATAAGTTTACAACGTTGAATGAAACTTGAACCTCTTCACTTCCAATCTTCCAGGTTTTTGATGTTTCGACAAATGTTTGTGAATTTTTCAGCTGAGTTTTGTTTTTGTTGAGTGTCGGTTGAATAATCTTTACCAAGTATTCCGATGTTTTGTAGCTTGGTGTGCCAATAGTTGAAACGACGATCCTCATTGGAAAGTTCTTTTCGGGTTTGTGCGCTTTTAATACTCTATACATCCTCGGTGGTACAGGATCTGATGGGTACAGGCTTTTGTATTCATTGTTATTGAACTTCCCTTGTTGTTTAAGTTGCCTCAATGTGGCTTGGAACTTTCTTGTTAGCGTTGGTGTCGGGTCTTTGTTTATCTTCTCGGTGTTACCTATTTGATTTTCAATTTTTTGGAGTGCAATTTCATTGGGTAGACGTACAAGGCCAGCCCCTTTATCGTAAGGGTAAATTCTTATTTCGTCGGCTGTTTTTAGTTCTCTCAAAGCTTGTCGTTGGTTGGGTGTAAGATTGTTCTTTGGTGTTTTACAAATTTTCAAATCCCTCAATACATCTTGTCGTAGTTTCATTGCGTCGGTGTCGTCTTTCCTTTCGTAAGTCAGTTTTAGCGCCGTAGATTCTGTTTTAGAGATGATATCCATGTACGGAATGCGGGCTTGAACCGGTACGAATTTTGGACCGAGATCGAGCAGTTCTTTGTGATGTTGTGGTATTTCGTAATCGCACAGGTTCAGTGTAGTTGGTTTCATTGTTGGATTGGTGTTGCGTTGTCTGTTGCTGGTGTTGTATTTTTCAAATTTTTTTTTGAGGTGATTTTTCCAGTGTTGAAATGACTTTGTTTCGGATTTTCGTGTCACTTCATCAACAATTATCATATGTTGATGAGAGAGAATGTTTATTAGTGTCTCACGTAAGCCATTCAAACGTTGGATCGTTTGAAAGAGTTTTGACTTTGCATCGTTTTTTGCGCTTAAGAGAAGATCAAATCGGTACTTAGCTGTGATGTTCTGTCCTCTTCGTGATTTTACTGGGCTGCGAACGCGTAGTGACTTCGGGATAGTTTTGTTCTTGATGCAGCGTTGCAGGAAGATGATTTGGTTTTTCAGTTTTGCTTTCTTGATTTTTTCCGTTTTTAGTTGGTTGGTTTTCTTGTAGGTTTCAGCTCCATAGCTGTTCGTTAATGACATCTTGATACGAACGTTTGTTTAATATTTAATAGACATGTGTATGGTCGTTCGCATGATTTTATTATTTTCGTAATATTTCGACCTGCTTAGTGTAGGTCTTCATCAGATTAATAAAAACCATTATAAAAAGAAGTTAAAAACTCGAAAACAAATGACGTCAATACAATGTCCTCTTTCGAAGATGCGCATATTCAATACAATGACTTCTTCCGAAGATGCGAGAACATTGGTTTCCAGAATTTTGTCGTCACATATTGACCATAGTCTTGGTTCAGACCATCTTCACTATGTGGTGACGTTTCCCGGAACTGGATCTCCAATGCAGGTCGAAATATTACACTAAGCAGGACGAAATATTACGAAAATAATAAAATCATGCGAACGACCATACACATGTCTATTAAATATTAAACAAACGTTCGTATCAAGATGTCATTAACGAACAGCTATGGAGCTGAAACCTACAAGAAAACCAACCAACTAAAAACGGAAAAAATCAAGAAAGCAAAACTGAAAAACCAAATCATCTTCCTGCAACGCTGCATCAAGAACAAAACTATCCCGAAGTCACTACGCGTTCGCAGCCCAGTAAAATCACGAAGAGGACAGAACATCACAGCTAAGTACCGATTTGATCTTCTCTTAAGCGCAAAAAACGATGCAAAGTCGAAACTCTTTCAAACGATCCAACGTTTGAATGACTTACGTGAGACACTAATAAACATTCTCTCTCATCAACATATGATAATTGTTGATGAAGTGACACGAAAATCCGAAACATTGTCACTCTACCATGGATACCAGGCTTAAGCCCGAAACTACGCAAATCGTTTCGTAAACAAGGTTTCAGAGCGGTCTTCAAAAGCTCAAGGAATCTTAAATCCATACTGACTGCAAGAAACAAAAGTAGCCTCCCAAGGTTTAGCCTACCTGGAGTTTACAAGGTGAATTGTAAATGTGGAAAAAAGTACGTTGGCGAAACATCGATGAAAATTTCCACACGCCTCAAACAACAAATCAAATCAAAATCAAATCAATGTATTTCGTGCTTATCAAATTTGGGTAAATATCTGTGAACAAATACAAATAGCACAGGAACGTTGCAAATAGTGAAACACTACAAAATACACAACAACCTCATATTGATAATTTATATAACTCAAAAGTAAAAGTAAAACTGCAAAGTACGATAAAAAAACCTAAATTGCCAAATGTTCTCATGGCAAAAAAGCTTGAGTGGTTGGATTAGGTGAGAAAAAATTGGAATAAAAAAGTAAAAAAAAAAAAAAAAAGAAGAAGAAAAAAGAAAAGAAAAGACAGCAAACAAAAAATTGTATATATATACACCAGAGATAAACTACTACATAATATTAAGAAGGGCTTTCGAAAATTTACTTTTAGATTGGGACCGGTTTTGGTCCATTTTAAGTTCTTTAGGCAGGGTATTCCAATCACGGATACATTGATATGTAATGGAATTGATACCGTATGTAAATGTATTTTTATGAGGTACCAAAAGGTTGTTGTTTGTAACTGACCGTAGATTATGATGGTCTCCAGTTCTTTTCATAAATAAGTCATCAAACACAGGGGGTAGTCTAGAATGTTGATGCTCCCATACTAATAAACAATTTAGACTGTGAACTAGATCATGAAAAGGTAGTATGTTAGAGAGAGTAAACAAGATGTCAGTGCTACATTGAGGAGGTTGAAAGAAGATTAAGCGGAGAGCTTTTCGTTGGAGAGAAGAGATTCTGTGAAGAGAAGTTTTATGTGAATGACCCCAAACCTGGCAAGCATATCTGAAATGTGAATTAAAGATGGCATGATAGATGTTTAATAGTGTATCAAAAGATACATAGTGCCTGACCTTAGCCAACATTCCGTTAGAGCAAGAGAGTTTTAATGAGATATTATGAATATGATTTTTGAAGTTCATATTCTCATCTATATCGATACCAAGATATTTAATTTTGTTAGATAAATTAATTTTCTCTCCGCTTAGCCTGAAATTTAGATGTTTAGGGATATTAATATTATTTTTTTTATTTAGGAGAGTTTTAGGGGATCTAAAGATAATTAATTCAGTTTTACTAACATTTAGAGATATTTTATTGGCTCGAAGCCATTGTAAGAGAGTTGATAGGTCATGATTAGTATATTTGTTAACTTTTTTAAAGAGATTTATTTATTATCAATAAGTTAGTATCGTCTGCAAAATGATAGCAAGTTGAATGTGATATAGATTTGTTTAGATCGTTTAAGTAAATGAGGAAGAGCAAAGGTCTAAGTATGGAACCTTGGGGGATTCCAGCTTTAACAATGTGTGTGTCAGAGAAATGGCTATCAATGGATACAAATTGTTGATGGTTAGAAAGATAGGAGGCAAACCATTTGGAAGGTATACCTCGGATACCATAGTAGTACAATTTGGAGATTAATATGTCATGGTTCACTGTATCGAAAGCCTTTTGCAAGTCCAAAAAGACACCACATGCATACTGTCCCTTATCAAGAGCAAGTCTGATAGATTCGGTAATTTCAATTAGGGCATGTGTTGTTGGATGTTTATTCCTAAAACCAAACTGATACTTGTACAGACAATTGTATCTGGATAAAAATGAATAAAGCCTTGTGTGCATAAGTCGTTCAAAGATCTTGCTGATATTAGATAAAAGTGATATAGGCTTGTAATTACAGCAGTCAAGTTTGGATCCTTTTTTAAAAACAGGGATGACTTTAGCAGTTTTAAACAAGTCAGGGAAGATGCCTTTTTGGAAGGAATTATTGATAATGGTGCTGAGGGGATTGCATATAGATTTAGAAACTAGTTGGAGGAGTGGTGTAGGAAGACTATTGGGGCCTATGCTCTTCCTACTTGAAGATTTTTTATAAGGTTATCAACCTCTTCTTTAGTTGTTGGTGAAATGAAGAAATTATTGGTATTAGGTTCAAGTAAATATTCTTTAAAATCCATTTTAGACTTTTTAATTTTATTTGAAAGCTTGTATGCTATGGAAGAGAAAAAATTATTAAAATGGTTGGCTATGTCCTTTTTGTTTGTTACAATGTTATCATTTATGTTAAGACTATTTATATTATTTTTAGTTTTAGATTTAATGTTTATGAGTTCTTTTATGCCCATCCAAGTCTGTTTTATATTGTTAATGTTGTTATTAAAAAAAGAAATGTAATGATTTTTTTTACTTGTTTTAAGGAGGTTGCTAATGTTATTTCTATATATTTTAAATTTTTTATAAAGATTATTTTTAGTTCTTATGTTACTAGCTTTGAGAAATTGTTTATGGATTTTATTTTTTATTTTAATAGATGTTGAGATGCCTTTACTCACCCACGGTTTGTCATGGTATTTTAATTGCCTTTTAGTTAGATTTTTATACGGAGCATATTTATCTAGAATAAGCTCAAATTGTTTTAAGAAAATAGCTACCGAGTCATTTACATCGTCAGTCTCCTTAATATGTAAATCCCAGTTCACACAGGAAATATCATTTACAAACTGATCTTTTTGAAACCTTTTAAAACAGCGTCGACTAATGTTTTTCTTTTTAGCTTGATTGTTCCTTTTAAAATTTTGTATAGTAATAAACTGAGGCAGATGATCAGAAATTGTAACATTTATATTGCCAGATGTGATATCTTCACTGTAGAAATTAAGGAAAATATTATCAATGAGAGTTTTTGAATGGGATGTGATGCGAGTTGGGTACAAGACAAAGGGGAAAAATGTGTTTGAAGTTAAAGTATCTAGAAAATTGGCTACAATGCTATTATTTTCATGTTGGAGAAGGTCAATGTTATAATCTCCCATTAACATAAACTGTTTGTTTTCTAAAGATATTTTTTCCAATAAGGGCACAAAGTAGTTTTTAGTAAAGTTAGATGCACACATTGTGGGATGACGATATACACAACCAATAACTAAATTAGTTCTACCAGGATAGATTAGTTCAATGAAGCTGGATTCAAGTTCTTTGGGTTTATAAATGGTTAGGTCGTTGCAAAGTTTAAAATTTAACTCAGATTTAATATAGATGAGTGTTCCACCCTTTTTAGCCTCAGTTGGTGTGTGAGTGTAAGTGTAACAATTTATATTAATGTCAGTTATGGAATGATCATTATTTTGGAGCCTTGATTCAGAGATGGCAATGATTTCAGGTTTTATATGTAATGAATTTATTAAAATTTCAAGTTCAGTGAGATGATAAGATAAAGAAGCAATGTTGAGATGGAGAAATGTGGAAGAAGAGGGATTGGTAAGGTTATTGATTTCAGCAGTGTCAGCATATCTACAGTCAATAGGAGTGTCAAGATTGTTTATGCTGTTAAAGAGAGGGCAGTTGGGAAAATTGTTATTACTATTAAAAGAAATGTTGCAACCAGAGAGAGTGGATTTAAATTCAAGATCATTTATGTCACTGAAAGGAAAGATGCTTCTGGAGCAGTATATACAGTACCAAGGGTCGGTATTTTCAGCAAGTTTGTCATAGGTTTTTTTATCAATTCCGTTACATTTCATATGTATCCATTGATTGCAAGAATCGCATTGAAGAGCCCTGTGGTTTTTCGCTACTTTTTACAACCCTTGCATGGAAACTTTTTAATCATATTTAGAAAATAGAAAAATCAAATAGAAACACAAACAGAATTTGAAATGGTCTGTTAATGAAAATGTGCACTTCTAAAACCTCCAAAAAATGTGCAAATAACTATTTGTTAATTTTTGTTGCGAAACAAAATGTTTGAAATGGAAAAGAAATAAGATGGCAATTAAATCGTGAAATAGACTTATATAATAAATAAATCTATCAGCTGTCAGGTATCTTCTTTCTTTTAATTTCAATTGAGGAGTAGTCCTTGTACAAAACAAAGCTCCTGTCTGTATGTCCATATTTCACCATTAGCCGAGCAGGGAACTTTCCTTGCAAGAAGTGCTTGATCTCTCCTCCATTTTGTGTCGGGACCATATTTTTGATTTACAATCACCTGACTAAATTTGGCCATAGTATCTGATTGGCGTGATTTTTTAAGAATGTACTGGCATACGTCCCAGACATAAAACTCCGCAAAAATGTCTCTTCTTCCGGTCTTAAACTTATTTGGCTTTGATCGATGAGCCCTTTTGATCCACGTGCTTGTGTCAGCGAGATCATCACCACATATGCCAGCAAGCACTTCCCCAAGCAAGGTTTTGGTGTTTGACCAAGATTCATCGTTTTCCTCCTTGATTCCCTTGAAAACAAGGGTGTTTCTGCAGGAGCGATTAACTTGGTCTTCTAACTTGAGATTTAGCGCCTCATTGTTCTCTTTTTCTAGGGATAGATCTTCTTCGAGCAAATCAATTTTGGAATTTTGTTCATTTCGCTCAATCTGCTGTCTCTCAAAAACATGTCTGATATTCAGTAGATTTTTTTTGTTTTTTGACGCTAGATCGAGTGCTTCACGTGCGGTCTTAAGTGCATCATCAGCCGTTTTTTTTATTAAAGAAATTTTCTTTGATAGTTTATCAAACTTATCGTCAAACTTTCTCGACAGTTCTTCATTTCCGGAATCGAAATGCTCAGTAAGTTCCTTTTTTAAAGTATTAAGTAAGCCTTCAATATCAGCTTGCTTCATTGCCTTGAGGATTTTTAATAATGTTGCACAATTTTTGGAGAATATAGACTTTAGACCATCATTATAAAAGGTTTAATGAAAAATTATGTATGTAAGAAAAATGTAAAAAAAAAAAAAAAAATTAAATGTGGGTACAAGTGTTGAGAAATGGCCTATGGCAGATACTTCTCCTACAAAGTACCACCTCGACCGCTTGCAGCGACCCTCGTGGGTATGTAGGTTTTTAAAGCTGCCGTAGGGTGCAGATCTCAATTTATGACTCACAGAATATTGAAAAAATAATAATTTAGATAATTATAAAACTGAAAACAGATGTTGAAGAAATGTTGATGTTATGGCACAAGTATTTTATGAAAGAGTTGATGAGTTGAACTTTTAATTAGATGCAATTATAGTGGAATACGGTAGGTAGAAAATAATGAGTTACAGGAAGTTGAACTTTTGATTAGATGTAATTGAATGTAATTGAAGTGGGGAAAAATGGTTGGGAGAATGTAAAGAATGATCAACCAAAACACAATTTCTAATATATTTTTCACCAATTTTTCACCAAAAACAATAAAATTTATTTGCCAACAACCAATAAACCAACAGTGCAGTAAAACCAAAAAAATAAACTCAAAGAATAAACCCAGATCAGCATAAAAACAACAACAATGTCAATATAATTTTGCAGCTTTTTAAACACACCTTTCTGTAAAAAGCCAATTAATGAAACTCTCTCACACTCTCTCTCACTCTCAACACAAGAAATCAATCAGGGAAAAAAAGTGGGAACTGACAGGCATCTCAAACCATGCCCAAATTTGTAACCAGTTCGAATGGAAGGATACAGAGGTCCTCAAAGTGGAAGCTAGGAAGTTTGACCGCAAGGTGCGGGAAGCATTGGAGATCCAGTTCCGGGAAACGTCACCACATAGTGGAGATGGTCTGAACCAAGACTATGGTCAATATGTGACGACAAGATTCTGGAAACCAATGTTCTCGCATCTTCGGAAGAAGTCATTGTATTGAATATGCGCATCTTCGAAAGAGGACATTGTATTGACGTCATTTGTTTTCGAGTTTTTAACTTCTTTTTATAACGGTTTTTATTAGTCTGATGAAGACCTACACTAAGCAGGTCGAAATATTACGAAAATAATAAAATCATGCGAACGACCATACACATGTCTATTAAATATTAAACATGAAATGTGTTATTCACTACGAGAAGCAAAGATAGTACAACACAATAAAGCACCTATCAGAGACGAACATTGAAAGGATCAAAGAAGCAAAACAGAAACGACAAAAGATTGATGGTGTTCATTACCATAAACAAGTTGACATTGTTCTTGACACTTTTGACCATGACAAGCATGGAGTTCATGTAACACCTTGTTACAAAAGGTAATTTTTCTCCTTTAAACGAAATTTATTAACGCTCTTCTCTGTCATTCTATAATGTGAAGTTATTGTTGTTTCTTTTATTCAATGATCAGGTTTACATCAATTATCGGTAGCAAAAAGTTTGAGGAAACGAGCGACCAAAACAACATCGCTTGAAGAGAAACCAGAAGATCTAGTTCGTCTTCTTCAATCAACTTACAGTCACCACTCGGTTCTCCTCTCAATTCGCCATCGCCCCGATCACCAGATTCAGTTTTTCAATTCCCTCCTCCTTTTTCTTCTTCTCGTTTCTTCGGCAAACAGTGTCAATTTTGCAACAAATTTCATGTGAAACAACTCGGTCAAAAAGTTGAACCAACAAAGATTTTAACTTTTGATGCTCAAGAAAACATTAAGAAGATGGCAGAAATAACTAACAAAGAACCTTTCTTGCGAATCAAAGACGAAGATTAGATAGCTCGAGAATTCAAATACCACAGACACTGTTACAGAAATTTTACTGGACTGAAAGCAGCCTCAGCGCAAGAAGAAGAATCTCTTCAAGTATGAGGTGATTATAACGTTGTTCGTAAATTCGTGGAAGAAGATACCTTAAGTGGATTAATTTTCGCGAGGTCAAAAAAAATTTTGCGAGTACTAATTTTCGCAAATCAGCCTTTTCCAAATATTTCGCGTGTACTAATTTTTGCAAATCGGCCATTCTCAAATTTTTCGCGAGGACTTATTTTCGCGAATCATAACTTTTTAGAATTCAAAGAAAAATTTCAGAATGGCCGATTCGCAAAAATTAGTACACGCGAAAAGCATTTTCTTTCTGCTGTTGGTCTGCATGATTTAACCAGATTTCGGAAAGTTATAGATATAGTTCATGGTCCTCGACATTGCTTATCATACAACTTAACGATGGATATCAAAACGGAAGTTGCAGAACAAGTCCTTCAGAAGATGACTGATACAGTGATCCTGCCTTTGCAACCCCTGACCGAGGTAATCATGATCAATGGATATGGAACATTCGAGTTTAAATCAACCACAAATAAATTTAATTTGGTTTACTTCCTATGGACATACCTTTAAAATTCATTCAGCTACCATCAGCAACTTCCTTAATTCAAAAGATTTACCCTTCCACTGAGAAATGCTGTCAATGAAAACAAACCAACAAAAACAGTTGAGACCCTCCTTCCCCCAATTAATGCCAAGGTGAATGATTTTTCAACAATAGAAAGGTACATAATATACCTTCAAAGAATTGCAGACTCTGTGAATATGCCGTACGTGAACATAACTCTTGATGTTGGAGCTGCCATAAATGTGTTTAAAATGGTTGGGAATCACCCGGCAGTCTTCAAGAATGTTGTGATTCACCTGGGCGGGTTTCATTTTCTCAAAGAGAAATTCCAGGTAAGTATATATTGTATCTCTATGTACAAAGTCTTTGTTGGATAAACGCCAAATATTTCCTGGAACTGCAGGAGATTTTAGATCTATAAATGTTTAATAATTGTCTTTCCAAATTTAATTTGAATTAGGTTCTTGCCATTTGAGCCATCAGTTGACTTACAACCCAGGGGAGGGGCGCTTATTAATATGTTTACTTCTATGGGGGGGGGCACTTATTCGGCAGAGGGCGCTTATTCAGTCATTTACGGTATGCACAAACTTGTTCCCAGAGTAATGGTCATTCGTCTGAAACGTGTTCCAGTGAAAAAAAATTGACTTTTCTAAAAAATGACATTATTTTTACTTTTCCGGTCTTTAAATTACACAAAAAAATCTTTTTTTGGCTCCTTGACCAGTCTATAACATTTATGCAAAGTTTCAGTTAGATTCTACATGTACTTACAGAGTTATATAGATTTTTAGTTACCCTACCCAAGCAAAATTTTAGAATTTAAATTTTAGGTAAAAAAAGTCATGTACCCCTGCAGACTTAACGCTACCGAGTTAGACTGAAAACCATTTTTTTCTGACCCTCCAATAGGTCAGGTTATCGAAAATAACAATCAAAATTTGCCCCTAAAAAAGTGGTCATTCACCCAAAATATGTCTGGACTACATTTTTAAATGTTCAACTTTCTCTTTTTTTGCGTTTCAAACGTTTCTTTATCAGTATAAAAGAAAGAATAACTTACTTTAAAAAAGGTTTAGTAAATCCTGTTTCTTTACACTGTGGAAATCAAAATAAGTTTAACACTCGCATTACATAAAAATAACAATCTGTTTACAAATTTTTAGCCAATGGAATTCAAATGTATAAGTCTGCCCATTAAAGTCCACGCGGACTTATACGCTCGCGGAGATCCAGCTTTCAAGGTGCGTCGTAATTAAACATGCGGTGTAATTTCTCTTATGTGATTCTTTCATGTTTCACTACTCTAAATCAAAACATGTTGTTGATCAACGGATCCGCGAAAAACTACACCTTACCTTCGAGTTTTTCCTTTGTTTAACGGTGCACATCCTAAATGTGTCAGTATAC
The DNA here is from genome assembly GCA_963930725.1 of Candelabrum cocksii. Classification (NCBI taxonomy): domain Eukaryota; kingdom Metazoa; phylum Cnidaria; class Hydrozoa; order Anthoathecata; family Candelabridae; genus Candelabrum; species Candelabrum cocksii. Next base: position 19,054,086 of record OZ005664.1, read on the forward strand.
GACTTGCTACCCGAGATTGTTGTATATTACACCACCCAGCCTAAATCATGAAATTACTAAAACCTGTAACGACTCACCACTGCACACAAATTGTTAAATATTTTATGACTTTAATCTACTAGAACAAAATACTAACATACCTTCATACTTCCGTAACAACCGTCCACTCTCGGACCAACAATACTGGAACTGAGTTGATGCCAAATAATGTTTTTAACAGATGTTGGGTTATGTTGTTGTTATCTTTAACTTTTTTCGCATAACCTCTTTTTTATTTTCACATAATAATCTTTTCCAGATTATTTCATTTTACATACACTCTTTTTTTCAATAACGACAGTCTACAATAGCAAGGTGCTGTGGGTTTTCACTTTTTTGAATGTCTCTTTCTTTTCATTCATTCTTTTTTGCCCACAGCAACCCTTCACTGTAAAGTTACAAAGTGCGATATAAAATAATTTTATCTGGATTGGAACAATATAAACTTCAGAAATAATAATAAACCAAACAGAAAAAAACACAAATATTACAAATTCAAACGAATCCATTTACAATAATAATTCAAATAAATGTTTATCCAACTAGAATCTTTATCTTTTCCAGGATCTTTCCATGTCTTCGTCATCGTCATCATCGACTCCTGCTAACAACATCTCCTCTTCATCTTTGTCCAACTCAAGCTAAATCAGAATCAATTAATTAATAAAAACATAAGTAAAGCATATTACTTCCATCAATATTTAAATCTCACTCGTAAAAGGAAAATTTGGCAAAATACATTTTAATATTCTTGAGAACTAGAAGAAGAATATTATTTGTAAATTAATAAATGTATAATTACCACTGCCACTGCTAAAGGTAAAATTGTAAGGTTGTATGATGCAACATGAATAAGGTGTCTTACTAAATCATCTAGTTCTTTTTCAGAAAAACTGTGACTTAATGATCTTGTCATCCTTCTTTGAATGGGTATCGTGGATGAATTCCCTCCCTCTTCCTTTGTTTGACCTGTAAACCACGCCAACATTAATTGTTTTCCATTAAACTCAACGCCGTTAATTGCAGCAACTTCAGCCGACTGACGCGTAGGAAACGAAAGAATGAGCTTATCGGGTGTAGTCTCTTCGATTCTGTCCATCTGTGAAAATCCCTACAAAGATAGAAAATATTTTCGTTCATAAGTTCATTGCAGTTAGTACGAAGGAACGGAGAATGACAGTAAAATAAAATATCAGCTTAAAAGATATTGAAACTTTTAAATTAGCAACATAATAGTTATTTATTAAGATTTTAAGCATCTAAACATAATCGTGATAAACCAACCGCAAAATGAGCCACCACTGCTTCTTTCTCTTCTTGATCAAAACCAGTAACCAAGATTTGTTTTGGACGATTATCAATGGAATTTGTTTGGAAATGTCCACCTCTTCCCCGGCCTCTACCACCTCGTTGCCATGAACCGCGCCCTCGCCCTCTGTAACCTCCTCTACCACGACTGCTGTAACCAGCCTACACAATTAACAACAATATTAAATTGTAATCCAAAAACTCATTTCAAATATTTCAATCAAAAACTCTATTATAAATTAAGGTAAATTGCATTATTAAGTCAAAACAAGAAGTGTTCAAATGTTTACACCTGTCTTTTGAGAGCTGCTAGAGCCCTCTTTGCTTCAATCAACTCTTCGCCAACAAGATTTCCATGATATATATCAATCTCTCTATCCAAAATCTCTTTCTTTGGCTATAGAAATAGACAAAATATAGATGCATTGACGGTCTCAATTAACACTTGAAAAATTGAGTTCATACAATTAGGAAGGTAGTTTCTGTAGAGATCTATATTTGCTTCACTTCCACTTTAGAAAGTCATGGGATTAGTTGATCCAAAATTATACTACATACCAAACATAATAAACACTTAGAAGAGTAGTATTTTGAGACACGATTCACATATAAGAGCCTATGTACATACATCTTGCATGGTGACATCAGGTGTAGATTTGGCTTCTTCAATCAACTCTTCCTTCAACTTTTGTACAGCTGCATCACAATGTTTAAATGCCTGGCAAGCACAAAAACCAGTTTCATAATTTTTATTATTATTCAAGCACAAAAGTATAGATTGCCAGTTAGTTCATTTAGGTGACATTAAAATTATCTTACCTTTAATAAACGGGCCTTTTGCTCTTTGGGCAGATTTTTCCCCTCTTCGAGTTTTGCTAATATTCCCTAAAAAAGAAGAAGAACAAAGGTGAAATTAAAAAGGAAACATTTCTGAGGTAAATTAAAGATGTAGAATTATGTTGAAAGTGAATACCTTTTGTTTGGAAATTAATTCTTCGTAATTATCTTGTTTCTTTTTCGCCAATTCAGACTTTAATTTCACCAAATCCTGTACAAATCAAAATAACTACGAATAAATGAATTCATTGTAACAATATATTTCAAAATCTAAGAAATACTGCAAACACAAAGAGAAGTTAAGGAAAGCCTTGTTACTTCTTGTTGCAAGGTATTGATTAAACTGGCAAACTCATCATGTCATGTTCTGCACAAAATGGGCTTAATAACATTCAATAATAACATTTTGTATTGCAAGAAACATGTACAATCACAACATGAAAGGTTTACAAAATATACAGCCAGTATTTTGCAGCAAGAGCAGAATATACAAAATGTGACAGTAGACAAAATGCTTTATTATTTAATAAGGTGGTTTCCAACTTTGATTACATTTCTAATATGCAACTAATAAAAAAAATCTAATGAATTGATTAAATGTTTGTTAACCTTCTTTAATTCCATTTTGACAAGTCTAGGGTCTGTCTTAGGGTTACGGTACTTTAACTGATCTGATGTTGCAATTTTTTTTGGTTTGTTCACTTCCATAGGTTCTTCACTTGTTGATGCACTTGCATTGGACTGGAATTAAAGGAAATGACAAATACTAAAAACACAAACTCAAATATATATCACATATTATTAAAACATTAAAAAAATATTCAATGACTGGACAACCAATTACAAACACACACTCCTTACATACAATACCCGATTATACCTGATTATTGTCTTGGTTTGTATTGTTTCTGTTTCTGTTAGGGTTGTGCCAGAACATCTTTATGAATCGATTTCCAAGGATAGCTTCAGGCGCATTGTAGGCAGTTCCAGCTTGTTGGTAAGTTGCAAACTCAATCAATGCACCTTGCATATCGTTGTCATAAGGAGTCTTGAAAAACAGATGAGTTACTTTTTACCAATATGTGTGGATAACCAAAAATTCTTGTGATTTAATTGGCAGATTGATAAATGTAGATATAAAAACGATAATAAGATGTAATAGGTACTTAAAAAATTACCTGTAATCTGGTGATGACACCATATTTCTGAAAATGTTCGCTCAGTTTCACAATGTTGTTGAGATGAGCAGGTATCTTGCGTATTTCCAACACAGTGTTCTTGTGAAAAGGTTGACGATTGGGAACCTGCAGGGCAGGTTGTTGTTGCTGATTCATTGCAGCAGATTGTTGTTGTTGCAACTGCACCTGTAACTGGAATGCTTGTTGTTGATTGTTTACAGACATTGGTAGGTACGTCTGTTGGACTAAATCAGGCACTGGAACATTTGGAAACATGTGAAATTGCTGATGGGTTGGTGGTCGAATGTTTGCGCCATTCATTTGAAAAATGTTACCGGGTTGAGTTCCAACAATAGGAGTTAATGGCACATTCCCCATGGCAATCTGAATGAGTTCATCCTGAGTACGATTATCTGATAATATAATGTTCCAGTGCCTGATTTAGTCCAACAGACGTACCTTTTCAACTTTATTTATATTTTTCTTATTGCTTTCTGTTGCTTCTATGGCTGGCGCCTCTGGATTGTAAGCTTCACTTGACGTTGACGCTAAAGTTGGTTTTGGAGCAGTATTTTGATTTGACGAATCAGCAGTTACTGGGGTAACTATATGTAGAAAAATGGGAAGAAATAGTTGTAAAAAGTAAACCTGATTTGACTCCCAATTCATAAACATATAAAAATAAATATAAACAACAGTAATAAACAAAGTAAAATCAGTAAAGCCTTGTGTCCACTGAAGGCGATAGAACTAATCTCTATTTCTGAAAAGTGACAGAATCTATCGCTATAAATTTAGGTCATCGCTTTGTTTTAGTGTCCACTGAAATGATATGGACACGGAAAGCGATAGGCGCCAAAAAGATTATTGTCATTTGATACAAAAATGGATAGTGGCGAGGAGCTTGATTTGATGTTTCTTGCAGTTCTTTTGATAAAGAAACAAAAAAACAAAGTAAAAGAATGATATGGGTGGAGAAAATCTACAAAAACCGGGAAAAATTTGATCGGCTTGTCAGAGAAATGCAACTAACAAGCAGAGAGTCATATTTCAAGTAAGTTTTTGTGACGTTCACTGTTATGTTTTTGACAACTCCATTTTCCCTCAATGAAATATCTAATGATTATATCGATTTTTCAGCTTTTTTAGGATGTCACCTGAACGAATGGAACATATTTCTTAATACAATTGGAGATTTCCTCCTCTTCAAGTAGATTGATTGTTTTTCTGCCCATGATGCTGTTCCGACGACTGAACGTGTGAATTGTTTTCAAAACAAAACATCAAAGTATTCAAGCAACCTTTCTCACAACGTATACATTCGAGTGTTTTTTGAAATTCAAATTTTTTTTGAATTTCGAATGTCGGCATTTGAAAAAATCCTTTGATCTTAGCGATATGTTTATTTTTAAAATTATCATTTCTATCGCTTTCCAAAATAGACCCAAGTTCTAAAAAATAGAACCAAAAAAAGCGATAAAAATAAGCGAACTAATTCCGTGGCCACTAAAGCAAGTTCTAAAATTGTAGCGATAGAACAAAGCGATGGGTTCTATTGCCTTCAGTGGACACAAGGCTTAACAAGCTGATTGTTCAACATTAAAAAAACAAAAACCATTAATACCTGGAGGGGACACTTTATTTATAAAAGCAACTGGATTTCTTGGTCGAAATATCGGCACTTGATTTCTGTTAATTTCAATAGGTGAAGGAATTGGAGTGGGCTTTTGTACATGTACTGTTGTCAAACCAGTATTTAAGGTCAGGGCACCTGGAATTGTTGGAGCCAATGGGCGTGTTGGCATAACATTCGGTAAAAATTGTAAGTGACCAGGTTGTTGATTGGGAAAATTTTGTGGCTGTGAAGTAGGAAGCCCAGCTAGTGTTAACATTTGGGGCAAATTGCTATCATCCACTTCTAATGGGTCATGACCATGATCATAAGGACAAACTTCACCAAGCATACAAAATCCCTTCTCTAAAATTTAAGAAATGCATTATCAGACTACTGACATTACAAAAAGGAATCTTCAAACCATTACCTTCATAATCCCGACACTTCTCTTTTTCTCGTCTTCTAACTCTTCTGTCTCTACTTTTTTCATGATGCTCTCGTTTTGATCGATCTCTTCGTGAGCTTCTGGGATGTCGATTGCGATTAGGTGATCTGGATGATCGTCTTCGGGAAGAATGTCCATGTCGATTTTTTGTTGGTGAAACACTTTTTACGGAACGGTCCTGGGAAACTGCCCATTCACCTAACAATTCTGCTTTATCCATATTGTTTTTGGGTTTCAAAACATTAATATCTTTCATAGATTTATTTTTGTCAGATGCTGTTGATATGAATGTCCGAAGATCATCAAATTTATGTCCAGAATTCTCAACAGCAATATCAAAATGATTATTGATTGCTACGCGACCAACATCTATTTTAGTGGCAGTCTTTTGCACTTTTTCAACTTCTGTTTCTTCCTCATCAATTGACTTTCGTTTTACACCCTTATCTTCAGCACCAGCAATTTTTTCCTAAATAAAAAAGACCATTGGCAAGCTGATTACGAAATGATCCAGATTACTTCTCCAACTCTATGAAAATTATAGTGAACAACTACATTCAAACAACTGGTCAGCCTGTTTTTGGCTAACGGGATGAAAAAGGATTGTCATTTTTTCCATGTAAAATGCTTTTCAAAAGAGCCAAACCAGCAAACAAGATACTTTTGTAAAAACAAGTAAAAAAGAAACAAGTTGGAGAGTAACAAATCAATGAATAACAAGAAAATGAAAAGAAAGAAATACATACTGGTGAAAGTGTTGTTTCTTCCCTTGGTGGCAAATACGACTTTGTACTCAAATTTACAAACAAATCTGCAACAAACTGCTTTGTTTCTAAAACAAAATATTAAATTTGTAGGTTAATCAATCAACAAAAATCTACACACACACTGATTCAGGAAACCACCAATACACATAACTACGTAGACAGGTATTTCCATTTTCTCACATAGCACTGTGTAATAATGCAATCAACAACATTTATGAACAATATTTGGCCATTTAACTATTTACAGTAATAAATGCACTGACGAAATAATAATTACCATCTCCTAAAAAAACATCTAACTGGTCTTCACAAAGAGCCTTTAACTCTACTTCTGATTTTTCTTTTTTGATTAATGCAATCACATATTTAGCCAAAGCTCCTGGATCAGCATCACATCTGAAATCATAAAAATACCAAGTATATATCTTAATTTTTCAGTAGATGAATCAAAATGAATAGCTATAAATGCATAGTTCAGACTTGACATAAAGTTTACATAAACAATTTTAATAAAGGTTTGTTGCTAACAAACAAGGTATTAGGCCGACAGACATGTTGCAAATATACTCTTATTAAAAAAATCATGAAATACTTACATTGGCTCTAGCTTGTTAGACAGCCAATTTTTTAAGGAATCTAATCCATCAATAATCATTGTGTAATGTATATTCTGTTACTTTAATCTAACTAAAAAATATGTTTAAATAAAGTCATGAATAGATATTAACAAAGAATGCAACGAAGTTAAGGAATATAACTGCAATTTCAGTAAAGAACAAATGTGTTCAAAGGAAAAGAGGAACAGTAGCATAACACATGCTTTTATTTTGCGTTTACTTTATAGACCTTAAACAGGGGATTAAAAATGAAAAGAATCATAGTTGGCTAAAAATGAGAAACAGTCTTGAGTTTAAGATAAAATTTAATTGCAAGACTCATCACACACCAAAATTATCAAGCATGTGAGACCAGAAACACAAACATATTTATGCAGTGTCAAGGCAGACAAAAAATATTATGCTGTGGTGAAGGATGTTGTTGAATAATAAAATAAATCAAATCTACTTTTCAGAGATAATTCTAAAGTCACATGGTTAAAATTCAACAACTACATCTTTCTAATAATTCCTACAAACTAAACTCAGCACTATTTCCTTTTGGTAAGATGTTGCTTGCATGAAAAGCTTGGATCAGTAGAAATATAAGTATTTTCTCAATTTAGAGTTCAAAGATTCCTTAAAAAGAGTATAACCAAACCAGTGTTTCTTTTTTTTGTTTAATACATGATTTCCTAATATTAATGCAGAAAACAACAGAATTTACTTTGGAAAGATTTGCCGTGCGAAAGATGTTTTTCTAACCTGTGTGGGACGGATAATTACATTTTATGTTATTACACAGAAATCTGACAGTAAAACCATTTATATATATATATATATATATATATATATATTATACAAGGAATCTATTGTAGTAAAAAATAGGGATAGGGGATGCCAAAAGCAATAACAAACTTTCAATAAACGTTTCAACGACATTCAAAAACATTTAACTTGTACTACATTATTGTTCACAGATGACATCAAGATCTTTCACTCTCTTAGTGACTCATCAGCTTCTGAACTTCAAAAATATTTATTTGAGGATGGGCAAACTCCTAAAGAATGAAATTTAACTTTGAAAAGTGTAAAATCAACTTAAAAAATCCATATCAGCATTACCAGATGAAACACCAAGCAAAACTTTATTGCTCTTCAAGAAACGAGTTGTGAAAAAGATTTAGGATTATACACAGATGATCAGTTCTCAAAATTCTCGAGACATACTATCATTCAAGTAAACAAGTCCCAGGCGCAGATTTAAACCCCTGCAAAACAGGCTGGAGCCTAGGTCAAATTTTTTAAATCCAAAATAATAAATCAAACGGATTTATAGCAGATACCTTTTGAGAATTCAAACTTTTTAAACTCATAGTTTAGTACTTGATTAGTTTGAGAGAAGATAACAAATATGGGAAGGATGGAATGACGATAAACATGGTTCATTCGCAACCTGATGAAATCTAATAAATATACTTTTGATTTGAAAGTGAATAAATAAATTATGCAGTTGCTTTTTTCTTTGCTCACAGTATGAAAAAATATGTCAATTTTTTGCGTGGAAAACGTGCGTCACGGTAATTTTGTTGGTTCTCGAGACTTAAGTGTGAACCCGCCTTAATGCTGGTTTCCACGAGCGAGTAAGACATTATTTCATTGACTCAAAACGGAAGCATTACATAGCGCTTAAGATTAGTTAGGTTTAGGGAATCTCTATTGTGATATTTAGACATTTATACATATTTACTTCAACGACATTTATTTCCATTTCAAGCTACCATCTTGAAAGACTACCCATCTTTATTTTATATTCTGTTCTGCAAAATGGCATTGGTGTTTCATGTTCTGTAAAACGTGCTCATTCTTGCAGTCTTGAAATGGAGCTTAAAATCAGCATGTTTTTTACTTACGTTAGTTAATAATAGAAATATTAAACTCATTCAGTAAAACCAATAGTAGGGCGTATCTTAAGGAAATAGTGCCTATGTTTAGCCTTAAATGTCTCACTGTTTCTTTTACGTTGAGCTATAGTTATATTGTTAAGAAAAACTGGACATCTATATGGCTAAACTAAACTATATAAATATGACTTGTAAAGATAAACCTGTATATACAAATATATTCATTATTTTTAGGCTGAAATTAGTTTAATTATACGAAATTCAACATGGCATTACAAGAAGATAAGAAATTGATGGATGAGTGGATTAATGTTTACCACAGAGGAATGCACAATGTTCGGAAAGCTGAGTCAGAAGAATCAGAATTTTATGCACAGCAAAATTTGTATAAATCCTTTGCTTCGGTTTATGATAAGGCTCTTATACTAGAAAAATGCACTGCACCGAGAGCAACGGCAGAAAAAGTAAACACTTTGTTAACAAGTAAATCAGCAAGAATCTTAGATTTTGGTTGTGGAACAGGTTTAGTGGCTGAATATTTAGTGCAATTCGGATATAGCAATATTGATGGGGTTGATGCTAGCTCCGAGATGGTGGAACAAGCCAAGCTAAAAGGAAACATGAAGCAGCTGATTGTTGGCTCAGATTCAGAGGGATTAAAACAATTAAATTCTAAATCCTATGACCTTGTCTGTAGCAGTGGTGTTTTCTTCTTAAGCGCCTCTCATCCTGGTACAAAATGTTTTGAGGAAATTGCAAGAGTTGTTAAATCAGGTGGCTATTTTGTGTTTGTGACAAAAAAGTCCTATCTAAGTTGTGCGTATGTTAATTGGGATATTGTTGATGATTTAAAGAATAGGAAGGTATTGGAGTTGATTTCAGAGGAATATTATGATGGATACAGATCACAATTCCAACATGAAGGAATAGAACCGAGTATTGCTGCTGTTTTCGTTTACAAAATATTGTGAATATTTTTAGGATACATATATGATGCATTACAAAACATTATTTTAAAATCGCACTTTTTATCAAATTTATCTATTTCATTGTAATCATTTACACATTTTTTTATAAGCAACCCAGTTGCTAAGGCTTCAGCCCTCAAATTAACCAAAAAATTAAGCAACTTGCTTAGCAACCCTCAGCCCTGACAGTTAGTTAGCAACTTTTTTTCGCAGAACAAAATTACAAATTTTCTTAAAAATAAAGACAAGAATTCTTTTCTGATTTGAAACAAATACTTAACGAACTATTTACATGTATAACTCACTGTAAGTAGACAGAAGAAAAACAATTATTTCATAATTCAGTATCACAGAGAAAAAATAACCTTAGCAACCTGTTAAGCAACTTTAGCCCTGAAAGTGTATCATACCCCTTAGCAACCTTAGCCCTGACCATAAAAATCGAGTTGCTTATAAAAAGAAAAATGTGTAGTCTACGAGCTAAATGAATCATTTTTTTAACTATAATAAAAGTTATATAATCGACTCTCTAATTCGAATCTCTATTATTCGAACTTTCTATAATTCGAACAAACTCTAAGTCACCGTCAATTTTCCTTAAGAAATTCTTATAATTTACTTTCTATTATTCGGATCTCTGTAATTCGAAAACTTCCATATTTCGAACAAATTTTCTGGTCCCCTCGGCAAAATCCTCTCTGTAATTCGAATTTTCGCAATGTAAAACTAACCGTTAAGACGTTCAAATGTTTTTTTTCAAAATTTTAATTCAAAATCGAATTTCTGTTCGAATGTTTTTATTTTTTGCAAATATTTTTTGTATGAAGTTTGATCATATTTTCTTTTGACGATAGTTTGATGAACTGCGTCAGATTTACCAAATTTGAAGTTGATTTGTGGAAAGGTCTTAGCGACGCTAGTCGTATGTTTGACTTAGACAATCTGTCTAACACGAAACAATAAAAGAATACAAAGAATCAAGGCATTTAGTCCAGTAGAAATAGTGGCCAACCTAGAATAAATTTAGACCAAGCTGGAAATACCTTTTTCTGACACAGAATTTTATGGGCTTTGCGATAGTGGATCTTGTCAATTCTCAAACTTTGGGCAATAAAAGTTATGAGCTCGTTCCCCAATGTACTTTTGGTCCCGCAATGGAATTACTATTTCACATAGTGAATAATATTTTGTATTTTTCGTAATGTTACTTACTATACCTGTTTAGAAATGTGATTTATAATTTAATCCTCAAAAATACAAAAAGCCATCAAGATAAACAAATTCTGTTCTAGTGGTATTTTGCAGACCAGAATGTATAATTTAAGGACCAGAATATGAAGATGCCGACATAAGGTTTTCTTTGTCATTTTATTATCGCAGTGCGATAATTGTTGTATTCTAAAGATATAATTTAAGAGATTTAATTGAAAAAAGTTTAAGCTTCAGATCTGCAGAATACCTGGTATGTACAATAGAGTTAATAAAATTAGTGAAATGCTAATTTAGATGAGACAAAGTCAAAAATCAGAAAACTTTTTCAATAAATGTTGACTATTCAACACTTTCACAGTCAGTTACCAAAGTTAGTCAAGAAAAGCATCCATGAGATTTCTATCATATTTATTGTTGTCATTTTCTTCATTCAGAATTTCAATTACATTTTCACAGTTTACTCCATGGCACTCTTTGCACGATGAACTGCAGTGCAGTCCAGCCTTCCTACACGAACATCTATTTCCACAAGTTCCCTTGCATCCACATCGAACAACTTTAAGAATCTCTGGTGGACCAGCTTCGATATCGGTCATGATCGGAACAAACATGTTATTGACTATCTTCCACCTCAAAAGTAATGGATCTTTATCGGAATTCAACAGTTTCTTCCAAACTTGAAGTTGATGATATACTCTCAAACCATGGTAATAGGCAGCACGAGGAGACGGTGGTAGCAGTGCGGGGTCAATTTTGGTACGATCAGTATTCACTAATGTGTCGTACTTCTGCTTTCGGATCTGTTCCAAGGTGAATTTTGTGGAGTGGAGTAACTCAAAAAATCGAATAGTGGTTTTACCGATTTTTTCAGGTTCCTGATTTTCAACATAAAACTGCTTTCCTAACTCTGCTAATGCATTTGATTTCCTCATCTTCGAAAATATGGATGTCTTGCCAAAATTGTAAATCATTGATGTTGTATCACTGCCTGTAAAAGCATGGGCAAGCAGGAGACATTCGATTGTCGACTTATCTAAAACCGCGATGACTTCATTTATACGGTATGTTTTTCTTTCTTCAGTATTCTTGTGGATCTTCATGTTTTTCAAATAAATGTTGGTGTTACGGTAGGTGAAATAAACATGGTGCAAAAGAAGACAAAGAATATCAGTGTCATCTGCTAAAACAGTAACTGCCTTCGTTTCTTTCTCCAAAGCTACTTCTACAATTGTTGTATCTGCATCACAAGGACACAAAACAACTTCAAACCCTTGCTCTATCAGTTTTTCACCTAAAGTGTTGACAAATGACTGCTTGTTAGTATAATTGGTCAAAAACTTACTTCGGTCTGATGGACAAGGGTTATCATTGCGAATTTCAACAGTTTGGAATATTTTTCCAGATCTGCTACGGTGGGTACCATCTTTTGTTGACATCTGATATCCATCAAACACAACAGTATTGATGTGTAACTCTTTGCACTTTCTTATGTACTTTTTGTAAATGTTACCAAAAAGCTCGTTTTTCTTCCAGTTACACGACCATAATAAAGCACCACCATCTGCAACGTAATGACATTCAGGAGCAATCAAGGGCTTTACTCCATCAAGCAAGTATGTTTTCAGGGTGCTTTTATTTTTTGCCAACCTCATGACACCATTTTCGAATAAAGAAGTTGGGTAAGGTGTAAGTTCATAAGCAAAATATTCATCTCTTTCAGTATCTGTCTTTCTTTCCACTATGAGAGCCAACCGAAGAAATAATGTTAGTGGGTCAATTACTATCTTCTCCTTATCTACTGTGACGTATGAATACAAACTTTGGATATTCTTGATTTGATCCTTTCGTGTAAATGAACAGGAAGCAAAGGTTTTGCCAGTCAAACTTTCCTGTATTTTCGCACCAATTCTTTCAGCTTGATCACAGCTGACAGTGTTGTGATCATCCACCAAGCCAGAATCTAAACTAACCAATTTTTTGCCAGCAAGTAATGGATTGTGGCTTATAAACCAACCATGAATCTTGTGAAAGTCATCACTATCACGCTGGATTCTTCCAGGAAGAACTTCTTTATGCTCATTAGTAGCCCTACCAGAAGTCGTAAGCTCGTCGATAGCGTCAATTACCTGTTATATAAAATTGTATTGGTTAGTACACTCTTCCGCAAATATTTCTTTCCGCAAAAATTTGATTTAATTTGTCAGTATCATTGCTTCCTTTATTGCATTTCACGCACACATAGTTTTCAGTTGCCATGTTTTCTGTGTCTTTTTTATTTCATATTTCTATTTTATATATGTCTAAAAGAATTTAAAAAATATTAGATGTAAGAATTCGAATGAAACCATTGCATTGTAATGTTAATTATTTGAAAAGCCAGCTCAGTCTACATAATAAAATAAAAAATACAATATTTCAACCCTATTGCCAACTCCCCTTGCTCCTGAATGAGTTTTGAAAACAATAAAACTATTATACCACTAGTAGCATATATACTGATGGCCCGATAAATTTGGTCCTTAAATTATACAATCTAGTCTGTAAAAAAATGAAAAAACGAGTACTAACATAAATCTATAACCTATGTCATGTCAACATAAAATTTACTACAATTTTCTACAGCATTGACGACTACACCAAATTTGCAGAAATACCCCGCACTAGAAATGAGCTCATAACTTTTTTGCCCAAAGTTTGAGAATTGACAAGATCCACCATCGCAAAGACCATAAAATTCTGTGTTAGAAAAAGGTATTTCCAGCTTGGTCTAAATTTTTTCTAGGTCCGGCCATTTTTTGGCTCATTTCTACCGAACTAATTCGCGAAAAGACTAAAAAGAAAGGAATTATTTTAGAATTTGTTCTTCTCTTATGTCGCGCTGAAAGAAAATTATTCTGCTGGTATGAGAATTTCAAGCAGCCGTTCGTGGGTTTCATTATTATTGTAAGTAATTAAACTGCAAAATACTGTAGCGATTCTTGGAATTGGTTACGTCGATATATACACTGAACCTGAAATACCATTGATTCTGGGATTGATCCTAATGGACAATCTAGTTTTGTCCCAAGATTATGCTCCTCGATCTAACGTTAGGAAGAAGAATAAGGTTGCTGACACTAAAATTAAGGAAGTAAGGTGCAAAGACGACAGGAGTGCTGTTTCAAAAGCAGACGGAAAGAAAAAACTTTACAAAGGAAATGCTTCTAATGAAGCAATATGCATTGACTAAGACACGATAAAACTTTTATCAGTAATAATACTTGTTGTTGCTATTTGTTTGTTTTATAACGAGGCTTCCAGAACGCTAATTAAGCATTATCATAAAGACCTCGACCCGGAGTTTTAGTGTATTTAACTGCTCACATTTGTGCTATGGTTATTTTTGATGAAATACGGCGTTGTTTATTTATAACCGCTCACTAACCAACTTTGTGTTAACATGGTCTCGAACCCTGAACCTTTCGGTTAAGAGCCGAACGCCATTACCATTGCGCTATCGCCGGATTATATATCGGGCCCTTGTTCATAAACCGGATTATATATCGGGTCCTTGTTCATAAGATCATTAGTATTAACCCTTTGTAAAAATGATGGCTGAGAATACAAAGAGCACTCGTATTGTATTCAGTTACTACTTGGTTCTTATTAGTATTTGAAAAGTATAAAAAAATAAAGGACAACGGTTTATTCGCCGGCGAATAAGTAAGAAAAAAATATTTTTTTGTGATTGTGATTTTTTGTGATTTTGCAAAGATAAACGCTATCTGTATCTCCACATTCTGTTCGCACTTGTCGCGCTGTTGGTTTAAGTACAGGTTTCGTATTACACGCACAAGTTGCTCGGGTATGCTCATTTCTCTCATCATGTTCCACAACAGTTGATGATCTACACAGTCAAATGCTTTGCTATAGTCAAAGAAGCACATGAAAATTGGTTGTTGAAATTCTCGTTATCTTTCCATTATCCATCCATTATCTTATCCATCATATTGGCTATTTGGTTTCATGTTCCTCTTCCTTTCCGAAATCCAGCTTATTCGACAGCCATTTCTCACTCCATATGTGGTTTTAGTCGATATTGTATCACCTTTAACATTATTTTGCTGACATGCAATATTAGGGCAATGGCATTTATTCATTTCTTAAATAAAAATAGTCTGACTGCAGTTATCCATTCGGATATAACATCATTTTTAAAATTATATCGTATGTAAATTTTCATTTTATTATAACATTTTTTTAAAATTACCATATTTGGTCATGATATTTATTGCCTTTATGACTAAAATATGCATTTTTTCAAATTTTCAGTTTCATATTCGTTTTTGCAGCTATTTGATAGTATGTATGCAAATTTTCACCGAGATCCAAGCATCTTAAAAAACTACAAATTTTTGAATTTTGATACTTTTTACTGAAATACCTCCATTGACTAAAACAGGTGGTATTTCTTTTGCCCAAAAGAGGAGGATAAAAGTATGTTAATGTACATAAAATTGCGCTTCTATGTAATGGTACCAAACATGTTTAGCTGCTAATTTATTCTAGGTATAGCATATATATTTGGCCTAATTCTCCCTGTCTAAAAGAGCTCTCTGGTTAAAAGTCATTGTTTTTGTTTTTTGTAATTTTCAAGAATTCCTTGCCGGATTATCTCACGAAAGTTGTTCCGGTTAAAGTATTCTATTTAGTGGAATATGAGCTTTTGTGATCTTAACTCAGAGAGAGAGATGTTATAGATGACATGGTTACGAATAGTCTACTGTGGCCAATGTCTACTTTACTTTAAAGTTTGTAAAGCAACAAAATAATCTGCATTACTCCATGCATAAGCTAGTAATATGGAAAGGTTTTGGTGCAAAACAACAAACCGAATAAAAGCTATTGCCTCATTTGTCCAATTGATGCAATGCTAAAACCAGAATCATTTTATAGTTAAGCGAGTCAAATAGAATTACTTTCGAAACTCGAACTGCAAAATGGTCCTTTTCAGTTTTAGCCGACAACTTGAAAGTAGACTAAACTTCAAAATAAAATCCGCAAGGATCCCTGCAATCAAGACTCAAAAATGGAGCAAATGACATTACGTGGAACACTAAAGGGTCACAGTGGCTGGGTAACACAAATAGCTACTACTCCTCAAAACCCCAACCTTATTCTGTCAGCTTCCCGTGGTAAGTAAGTTTTAAGTTCAAATTAGTGTTAATTTTTAAAAGTTCATGGAATACCTATCGATGTTTTCCGATATATTTAAATATATAGCTAAAAGCACACCTATTTATGTTTCTTTTAAAAAGTTATAGAGTGCCGTTTTCGTGACATGAGACTTACATTTTTGAGAGATTTTTGTAATAAGCAGTGGCGGATGCAGAAAATAATAAAGAGGGGTTCCTTTTTTGGCCACGCCCCTTTTGGGTGTGTCTTTGACCACCTCCTGGGTGAATCCCTCTCAATACAAGGGAATATCTCTCAAATTATAATTGCAACGCGATCAAAAAGTAGCTAATACTGTAATAGCTAGCTACGTACGTATAAGAACATGCAATATTGTTCCTAGCTAGCTATTTTTTCTTGGTTCTACTGCTTTCTATCGTGATCTGCAAGCAGATAGTTCATTGTCAGTTATGTGTGTAGAATAAAAGCGTGAGTGAAGCATACACTTATAACATTGAAAAAACACAATTTCAAGTTCTTGACTTGGCTTGAAAGGGTGGTTCCTTTGCACCCCTGGATCCCCCCTGCATCCAGCACTGATAAGCGAAAGGTTGATTATTGTATCATAAAAAGGGGAGGACAGTTAAGAAATAAATCGCAAACCTGTTTATCCACGTGGGCGTAATGAAATCGCGAATTCAAATGTGTTGATAGCAATTCAAGCATTACAACTTGAAAAATGGTTTAATTATGTTTTGGATTTTATTTGAGGTTTGTTGGGAGAACTTACCAATGTAAAGGAGTTTGAAAAAGGTTTTAATGTCATGTTTTGGATAAAGATCTTTCTTTACATAGATTTGGTTCAGATATTTTTTGATGATCTTACACCTTAAAATTTTGTTGAGAGAGGTTAGTGTTAACATAAAAGAGTCCTTAAATGAGAATTTGGAAGGTACCAGGAAAGAAAGAAGGGAGTGTAAATGTTTTGCGAGATTGTACTTAAAAGTCCCAATAGACAAGACAATAGTGTAAAATTTAGGTAGAGGACCAGGATGTTTGAATTGATGCATTTTGGGAAGTCCATACATTTATGCAGGTGATGTTCTGACTGAGTATAGTTCTGGTATGTTGTATCGTCAAGAAAACCCTCTTTTTTCAGCTTTCGAAGAAACCTTTGTAGGGAGGCTTTTTTCTTGGAGCCGAAATATATATATATATGCTGTACTTTGTTTTCAAAACCCCAGAATCAATCAACAATCAGTACACAGGGAAAATTGTTTCTCCTGTCTATGTTTTAGAAATTATCTTAAAAATTACTTATGTTTCAACAGATAAAACACTGATTCAATGGGAGTTGAAGAGAGATGATGAAACAAATTATGGTGTGCCTAAGAAGTGTCTTACTGGTCACAACCATTTTGTTTCGGATGTTGTGATGTCATCAGATGGCCAGTTTGCACTTTCTGGTTCTTGGGACAAAACTTTACGTTTATGGGACCTAAATGCGTAAGTTGTATTTATGTGGTCAAAAATAAAATAAAATTAATAAATTAAAATAATTTAATTATATAAAACATATATTTGAGTACGAAAATATTCTGAACTTCTTATTGGATTTTAGCGGAGTGACAACTCGCCAGTTTGTTGGACATACAAAGGACGTTTTGAGTGTTGCCTTCTCTGCTGACAATCGTCAAATAGTTTCTGGTTCAAGAGATAACACAATCAAGTTGTGGAACACATTAGGACAGTGCAAGTATACCATCCACGATGAAAGTCACTCAGAGTGGGTGTCTTGTGTTAGATTTTCACCAAATACCCAAAATCCTATCATTGTATCTTGTGGATGGGATAAGATGGTGAAGGTTGGTGTGTTAAAAAAATTTGTTTGATCCTTAATCAGATTTTAGGAAATATTTCTTTATAGTCAACTGGGGTAAAAACGGGACAGTTAAAATGAAGGGGTAAAAACGGGACAGGCTAATGAAACACCTCAGATGAAAAAATCTCAAAAATGAATAATACTATCTTTAGACATATTCTCCATCCATCATTTAACCACAAAAAACCATGGATACCCCTACCTTGTGTTAGTTTTAAAGATCCACTTCTCCCGCACACTCAAAAACCATAAATTAGCCGATTTTAAAATTACATTTTGCTTGCTTAATATTTATTACACCGTTTATTATCTTCAAGGTTTTTTTTAAATAATCAAGACACATAAACATTCTAATTTAAAACCGCGGAAATGATTTTTGAGAAATGGGTGCCGTTCATCCAAAAATTGGTGTCCCGTTTTTACCCCGGCTGGTTTTTAATAATCGGGGTAAAAACGGGACAGTCCTGTTTTTGCCCCACAGTGTTTCTAGCTTGATGGGGTAAAAGTAGGACACTTCTTTGTAACAATGTGTGCATGTGCTAGCCTCCTTTTCACGGCGCACGTTTTTCAAAGATCATACGATCTGATGTGGAATAGATTGATGCCGGCATATATTTGTCGACGTACTTTTTCCTAATTCAGAGGGCTGTACATGTGATGTTTAAGAGAGCAGCAATAACAATTTCAACTGTACTTGATGAAGTTATATATATATATATATATATTTTCCAACATATTATTTACGTATATTCTTTAGTTTTCTTTAGTTTTCATATTTAAAACTTCTTTGTACCTAGAAAAAAACGTTATAAACATTAGAAAAATAGTTGTAGAAACAAAAACAAATAGTCCTTGTACTGTCCCACATTTACCCCTTTAAGGCATTCTACTCTATACCCAAAACGGAACGCGTCCCACTTTTACCCCAAGGGTGTCTCGTTTTTACCCCAAATTGCGGGGTAAAAGCGGGACACATCAGATCGATTTTTCTAAAAAGTAAAAGTCATTGAGCAAAACCACTTCGCGCTCGTTCAAGGCCATTTGTAGCCCGATAAAATCACCAAAGATGGTAGCCACAGTTACAGCGGTTCAAGAATAAAGCAAATATATGTTAAAATTGTCTTGTTTTTACCCCAGTTGACTACACATCGGTTTTATGGGAATTCTTTAAGATGACAGATTTATTAAATCATTTTTAGGTATGGAATCTTACCAACTGCAAGTTAAAGACTAATCACTATGGACATACTGGTTACTTGAATGCTGTTACCGTTTCGCCTGATGGTTCTCTATGCGCATCTGGTGGTAAAGATGGTATGGCGATGCTGTGGGATCTCAATGATGGAAAACACTTGTACACATTGGATGGTGGCAACGTCATCAATTCTTTGTGCTTCAGTCCTAACAGATATTGGTTGTGTGCTGCAACTGGTCCCAGTATTAAAATATGGGTAAGTATTAGATTCATTTCCTGTGGAATGATACCTGTTGATTTTGCCTGTTTTCTAGGATTTGGAAATGAAATCTGTTGTTGATGAATTGAAACCAGAAGTGATTAGCATTAGTGCTAAAGCCAAAGCTGCCGATTGTATTTCCCTTGCGTGGTCTGCTGATGGTCAAACATTGTTTGCAGGGTACACCGATAACTTAATTCGGGTGTGGCAAGTCACACGATACTCACAATAATGAAATAAAAAGAACAAAAAAGTTTGTCAATGTTGTAGTTTTTTTGTTATTCCCCTGTCTTGTCTTGAGTATATTGAAAAGTTACAAGTAAAATTAAGTTGATAAAGAGGAATACAATTCAGTATTTGATGCCAAAAAAAGGTCAGTCTAATTAGAGTATAGTTTTGCCATTGCCTTTTGAAGAGTGAGATACACGTTATTTTTTTATAAGAAACCTAAGCAACGGGCTGAGCCTCGAGTTTCTTAAAATTTATCTTTTCTGACCCTCAAAAATTTCTTAAATTTTACCTTTATTTTGTCACGGCCAAATTTTTCGTTGTTTATGTATACATATACTAAGAATAACAAAAGTTTCTTAACTCTTGAAAGGTTTCAGCCTGCCTAAGTTTCTTAATTTTTGGCAAACCTGAGGCCCCTGTTTCTTATAAATAAAAAAACGTTTTAAAAGTATCTTTAAAATTTGTTTAATTTTGAAATAAGGTCATGGAAAACAATGCCTTTATAAGGATAAGTCAGCGAAAATCATATTCGAGGAATAGTGGGAGTATTTATTCGCTAAGGCTGTACGAACTCTAACATGGATATAGGAACCAGAAATGTTAAAGTGGCACATTTCAATATATTTGGATGCTAAAGAAATTCGTATTGGTGCATTGAAAAATTGAACGGAAATTTGCAATTCCTCTATCATTCCATTTTCCAAAGTATGGAAATATCAATGCAAACAGCAAGAATTTGATCGTTTAGCGTAAAACCTTCGAAATATTTAAGAAACCTTCCAATTTCTAATCGATATTGAAATATCAAACAGATATATCCCTGGAATGGCACAAATATCAAAACTGCTGAGGATTGAAAATTCACCAGTAAAAAGATAGTTCAACCCGTATAATATTCAAAAAAGGCAATTGTATAGGTTGTACAGTATTGTATAGGTTGCCTAAAAGAAAGATGCATATTTTTCTCGATAGCAAAGCTTGAGCTTAAAACTTGATCACGTGATACGAATGATGGCAACTACTAGTGCAGTCGTTGGACCGTAAAAAGTAGTGTTTATGGAAAAAAATTTTTATCAAGCTGAAACTTTGTTCAGAGCTTCTTTATGCTATGTACCTTAAGTGGATTAATTTTCGCGAGGTCAAAAAAATCACATTTCGCGAGGACTAATTTTCGCAAATCAGCCTTTTCCAAATATTTAGCGTGTACAAATTTTTGCGAAACGGCCATCCTCAAATTTTTTGCGAGGGCTTATTTTCGCGAAACATACATTTTTAGAATTCAAAAAATTTTCTTTTTTAAATGTGGGGTTATCATAATAAACAAAAAGCCGGTGGCTTGAAGATTTCCGCACTTGTTAGGATTATAAGGTTTAATTTTTAACGTCGATTTTGATGTACAACCGAAAGCAAAAAAGAAAAAAGACACTAAAAAAACTGTTTATAAACCCAATGGGTACAAAGACATTCGATCTTTTTTCCAAAAAAGATAATAATGGAAAAAGACGTTTTTTCTCAAATATTTCGCGAGTATTTATTTTCGCGAATCAGCCCTGTTCAATTTTTTCGCGAATTGGCCTTCTTTGAAATTTTTGCAAGGACATATTTTCGCGAATGCAAAAATCTTGTACAGTTAGTGAAAATATTTTTAGGCTCTTCATTAAATCTGATGTAATTGAAGATTGTGCCGCAAGTATTGATTTTACCACAATAGACTTATACTAGCAAGAAAACCGGCTGAGGTTCTGTTAGATCGATATTGGATTCGCTGCTGATGGATGAGTGTTAAAGTGTATAAGAAGGGACACCAGATGATGTGAGAACTTTCAAGAAAGATTGTTTAAAATTGAAAAGTGTTTGAAAAATGTGCTTTTGGTTCTGTGGTCGTCAAGGTAAAAATTCACTTGCTCAATACACACAGGAGTCGTGAAGCACCCACTAGAAAGTCAAAGGGTGATTATTGTGTCAAAAATATAAAGTGATTTTATAAAAAAAACTTGGATACAAGTTTGTATCGTGCATAGAAAATCCTGAAAGAATAATTTCTGACTCTAGTGAGAAAATGCCTTGATACGAAAAAAGAAGAAGGTTAAAGAACTAGAAGAAGCATTATCCATTCTGGAGGAAAACCAAGGAAATCAAAATTAAAATATATTTTACGTGAAGCTTAAGCAAAGTTGTTTTGTCACTTGAATTTTTTCTTATGTTGTTTCTTTGTCCGAAGATGTCGTTGTAGCTCCACTGTATCCAATCCAATCCACTTTAGTGTGTTTCGGTTCACAAAACCAAACAAGATGGTCGTTCCGAATTTCATTACCTGCATCTCTTTCTTACTGTATAGATGGGTTCTTGAGCAAAATTCATTCCGTAATGTAAGCCTAGCTCAAATTGGTTGGTAGAGAAATTTTCGTAGAAATGGCCGTTATAAGTACGCCAGGACTAACGTAGGAGGCTACGCAGGGATTAGTTGGAATACAACTTTCAAATACAATCATCTTTGCCTTCCTGTTCGTAAGCTTCTTTTGTTCATCAGTTGTTGTGTTCTCTGTTAGACGCATTACATTTTAATATTATTCAATTTCAGGATATTTGAAACAAAGTTAGTATTATTTAATTTTTATTGATTGAAATTTATACTATTGAAATTGAATAAGTCTGTTGAAGCAGGATACTACATAAATATAGATATTAACTCGACTTCTGGATTTGCCTCAGTTTCGCTTTTTTAAACCAATCAAATTAGACTGTTACATCGTGGCCTAGATGAAGGTTTTCTAATTCTGTCATTATACATTTAAATGTTTGATTTTATCTGGTTTTTTGTTTTATATTTTTCACTTTTATAGTCTTTGTTATATTTCTCACTTTAGTTCTTAATAAGAATGTTTGTCACTGTTAACTTCGTGTACGTTCAAATGGATTACTGCATATGTTGTGAATCTATCTGGTTAGAAAATGACTTAAAAACATGTCTCTGAGAAAAGAAAAATTACCCAATTTTGGAAAAATGTCAGGGATTTTTAAGTTTAAAGTCCTACACGAACCTTGCAAAGGCTATGAAAGCACAACTGAAAGAGAGCTATTCTATCAAATTATATTGATGGCGTCATCTCTTTTTAACGTCATTTGTAGGTACCCACTATAATGGTTATAAGTGAATATCGAAACGCTTCACAAATTCGAGTTACCACACGGTAAAAGGATTATATTGCCGTTGACCTTTGCTGCGTGTTCCATCTTGTCTTTGAAAGATTTACTGTATTTCCTCTAATTGATCTAATAGAGGTCTATAAAATGGTTACACGGTAAATACAAATGTGCGTCGATGTTCAAGATAGGGAGTCGAATGTACACACACGGTCACGAGTACAGGTTGACGAAGCAGTACTGTCGATTAGAAATGCGAAAATCGTTTTTCACGATGAGGGTGATCGACAAATGGAACTCCCTACCGCGAGAAGTTGTGAATGCGTCGTCACTAAACGTTTTTAAAAATCGCTTAGATGTATTTCTGAAAAATGAGATGTTTTTATACGACTAGTTCTTTTTATCTTTTTAATTGTTTAATAATAAAATAATAATAAAATATAATTATATAAAAAATTACAATATATTTGTCACAAAACTTTTGTGTTTTTAAATATGTCGCAATCTTTAATTTATTTTTTTTATATATATCTTACCGATCTTATTCTGTCTCAATCTTTTCTGTTTTTATATCTTCACGAATTGTTGAAATCGAGTATTCCTCGCTCGTTAGTTCGTTTTGTGTTTATAACAAGATTTTATTGGTGGTTACGATATTACTCTTTTGTAAAACCTTAACAAATATAAATATAAATAAACGCCGTCCTCAAATAAACGACGCACTTCTGGAGGATTTTTTGTAATAACCACCGCCCTCTAACAAACACCGCATCTTGCAAAGCGGCGTTTATTAGAAAACAAACTAAATCGATTGGTGCTGCTTTATTGAAGGAGGCAATGAAGGCATTGGATGAAAATCAATCTTCTGATCATCAATTTAAAACCTTTAAGGCTGCTACGAAAGCTTTCATGTCATAGACTATGATGGAGACAGTGATATTGACATTAATTAATATGATTTTAATTTGTAGTGTTAGTCAAAGCATTTATTACAATCTTTTTTGCTTGTTTTTTTTTCTTGGAAAAGAAACATTGTTTAAAAACAGTTTGTTATCTCATTTGTTATTTTTTAATAAACACCGCTCTCTAATAAACGCCGCACCCGATGAAGGTTTGATTCTGTAATAAACACTGCGGCGTTCATTAGAGAAAATACGGTATTTATTTGGACGGTATTCTTCACATAGATCCTCAATTTAAGACCGGGGACGAAGTTGCATATTCAAAAACAAGCTCGTTACAATGAGCAAGGAGTGGACATGCATTGCACTGTTTGTTTGATAATATGAACTGTTTGTTTGTTTTTAACGAGACAGAACGCTCATTAAACATTATCATTAAGACCTCGAGCCAGAGTTTTAGTGCATTTTTTAATTGCTCCCATTTGTGCTACGTTTATTTTTGATGAAATACGGCGTTGATTATTTATAACCGCTCAATAAACAACTTTGTGATAGCATGGTCTTGAACCCAGAACCTTTCGGTTAACAGCCGAACGCCATGGCCATTGCGCTATCGCCGGATTGCATGCTGGATGGTTTCTTGCTTCACACATTTACAAGTCTTTTCATTAAAAACGTATCATTTATTTTTTCTTTATCCAATTCACACTTTACAATTATGTAATTTATATATGCGAAAAGTTCTTCTGAACCTTCACCATAGGGCACGCTGCCACCTACTAAATCCTCGCAAATATCGCATGCATATTTCGACAATATTTCGACAGTTTTTGAAATAATCACTCTTGACCCATCACAAACAAACTCAGATCCATTGATCTCCTCAAGAAAACTGGAACTGGAAATGTAAAGAGCTTCGACTTAAATTCAATGTAAAATCAATTTTGAAGCATAAACCTCGTTCTTTCAATAAATTTTCCGTTAGAGTTCCTAGTTTTCTAAAATTTAATTTTCATTTGTTGTAAAAAACAAAACGGAAAAGTTTCTTGAAATTTATTAATTTATTAAACAGACTGCTAAAGTCTCTTACAAATTATTTCATAAAAAATTAATGTAGATGTATACTCGCTGTTTTTAGAAAAATGAAATATATATTATATAAATGTATCGTACATATCGGTACTTTCAGCCTTAACAAGAAGCTATTGACGGTGTAACCTTTGATCCGCAATGAATGGACTGAGAACTGAGGTATAAGAACGTTATAAACGTTAGGAAAACTAGACGTTTATGTTTTGACTATAAGCGCTTATAATAAGTTTTAAAAAAAATAATTAGTTAATTGAATACTCTAGGATCTTCCTTCAATCTTAAAAGGTGTTATAGATATATGAATGTGTTATTTTTAATAAAAAATTGAAAATATTTTAAATGTAGCTGGCGTTGACTGCCTAGCTAATGCTAGCCATTAATTATATATATATGGTCAAAATGTATGTCTGTAATTATACAAAGAATCATTCATCTATGACACATGTCAACCAGTTAGTAGGGGTCTTAGAAAGTGCTGATAAAGCAAGGAAGGCATAATTTTACAATGGTAAAAGTTCTTGAAACTATTTTTTTTCATGGCCAACTGTGTATAAATGATTAGATATACTTACCATTTGCTTGCCCACATGTAAGGCTATCTTTACGCTTAGGTTCTGTGTGTTAGTTTGTGCTCTGTTGGGTAATGTCTGCCCATTTATTCAAGTAAAAAAGTTCTGGATTTATTTGTCAATTATATATTTATGCTCTGCACTATAATTAATTATTAACGCCATCAATCATAGGATCCTAAAAATGTGCAGCACAATCTTAAGCTAGCGCAGATCGATTTTACAGCTTCTCTAATAGCATTCATGTTGTTTTGTATTTTTTGTGAAAGAAAGGTATTCTTGAATTAATCACACACACACACATATATATATAGCTATATATATATGAATAAACAAAACAGACTTTTTCGTCTGGTTTTGTTCCACTTCTTAAACTTAACTTAGGCAGAGTAGTATAAACTATATAACTTTATTTGAGTATTTCTAAAACCCTATTAATTTTGAACTGAACTGAATACCGTAAATCCTCGAATTGGCCCCCTGGGGGCTAATTAATTTATGATTTTTTTAAGTAGGGGTTTATTCGAGGAGGTGGCTATTCGAGGGGGGGGGGTCAATTCCAGGATTTACGGTATTTACATGAAATCTATGTATCAGCGTGACAGAATTGACTGCCTAATGTTTATTTTCTCACTGTGACAGAAAAATTGTGTGCAAATTACTCTTTCCATGTTATAAGAAAGTTTTAATCTCAATTTTGTTTTAGTGTGATCACCAACTTGGGAAAATCCTGTAAATTCAGATAAAGCCATTAATAATAAAAAATCAATATATACTAACAATATTCACCAAATTGTTGCTGAATGCCTATTTGTTTTTATTTGACTTTTGATTTAAATTTTTTTTTTGCTTTTTATTTGTTTATTTGTAACTTGTTAATATACACTTATATCTGTTTACTACATCATCATGCTGTCATGAGTATTGTTTACAACTCTGCTTGTGTGCTTATATTTAGAATAAAATAAAACACGCAAATATAAATGTTCTGTCACGCTGATATGATCATGTTTTGCGTCTCTTAAGGAAAAATGGAATGCAGAATTAAATTGGTTATTGCTATGTAATTACACATTAGATGCATTATAAAGAATCCATTGAAACTTACCATCAAGCATTTCCACAGCTAACGAACTGGAATTGACAGAAATAATTATTTTCTAGTAGGGTGAGGTGTGAGAGACAAAACTATGGCAACGTCATATGTGAATGATCTCTAATTATGATATTGTAATTGTTATTGAAGGAAGAAAGAATGATAAATTAAGTATTAATTATATATGTATTAAATAATTCAAAACTTTATAGTTGTCAAGTCAGTGCTCCAATATGAAAATAAATATAAACAATATATATCTATATATATTTATATATATATATATATATATATATATATATATATATATATATATATATATATATATATATATATATATATATATATATATATATATATATATATATATATATAATTAATAAAATATTTCTTGATTGTAGTCAATAACAGTGCTCAATAAAATTTGCAGAATCAGAGCAATAATATATTTAAGTTTGAGAAGAGAATCAAGACATTCATAATTAAATTAATAATGATAATTCGTTTTTGTTTAATTTATTGCCCGCATATTTTTATTGCCTCTTGGGAATTTGCCAAATTTACATGTACGAAAAACCTTTTGCAAAGTATTCTATTAGTTTAGCTGAAGAGTGTACATACACGAAACTCAGAGAACAAAAAATCTCTTATTGATTTTCTCCTCAAACTTAAATATATATATATATAATTATAAATTTCAATAATTTTGAAATAAACGCTCACATTGGTCTGTACTGGAAAACAAAAATCTCTCAAATCTATTTCTACTGATATGATTGAATATGCTGACATAAATTCTCTGTTATTAATACACCTGACATATTTTTTAAACTTATTATAAAGGCCCATCATCACAAATGTCTAGCGAAACAGAACACATATCCCAACTCAACAGAGCGTCAAACGGTGGCCAGCCAATAAATGATTCAAAAAACCTATCCACACCGATCCATTCTTTAAGGAAATCTTCGTCTTATGAGTAAGTTAACTTATTATTTTTTTGTTATATAGATATATGAATTATAACTCTAATTAACTCCATTTTTTTAAATATTACTTGTTCATATAATTTGCAACATATCTGAACTTGTCAACTTAATGAATTGTTATTGTCTTTTTGTTGGATTATGTTTGAAACCACATTTTATCTCGTAATTTGTTTTTATTTGTAAAATGATAGGTAAGCCTATATATTTCTTTTTATTATAGGTTTAATAGATTCTATAACTGCTTTTGAAAAAAAGAAACGTTTTTACTCAAATTTGAAATTAAATTTTACTTACCTTGAAAGCTATCTTCCATTTTGGAGCATAGAATACACAAAATTTTGTTTTTTTGATAAAGCTGTTAATGGTTTCAATAGCCGTAATCCCAGTCTTTATTATTTTATCAGACAATAAAATTAAGTCTCAGCTTTTATCGTGCTTTGCAGCATACAAATACTGATTTAGGAGACAAGATTAGAAAATCATTTGTAAAACAGGAAAATATATGTACTTATATATACACAGTTATTACATCGTTGAAAACATGTTTGTGAGATTAAACATTAATGTTACTTTTTTACCTGCTTTAAACGCTTACAAAATAATACATAATGTTTTCAACTATTTTTCACTTCCAACGTTAAGAATAGGTGTAAATGTTACACTAATATTGTTTGATATGGAAATATTTTTTGGTTTGGTTTGTACCTTTATTATTCTCAAAAACGTGATATTATAATAAACAATATTATATATAATTAAATAAGTATATATTTTTCCAATTCAAAGAATTAAGTTTAATCCAAATTTGTTAAAAATGTTTAAGTGCTTTTTCTCTACTAGGAAGTAAAATTCATAGCTTTAAATATACAGTGTTCAAATCTTTTGTGATTTGTTTTAATTCGAATCATGTAAGGACATGGCACAATGTATGTTTCTCTTTTTTTTCCCTTTGAAACTGTTTACTATCTTTTTATACCTCAATGTTATCTCTAGGCATGCACCTCATGTCTTTTCATGCTTCACTGTTGTGTTATTGCAATAGATCATTCTTAATTATTACCAACCACATTT
The DNA here is from genome assembly GCA_963930725.1 of Candelabrum cocksii. Classification (NCBI taxonomy): domain Eukaryota; kingdom Metazoa; phylum Cnidaria; class Hydrozoa; order Anthoathecata; family Candelabridae; genus Candelabrum; species Candelabrum cocksii. The sequence continues at coordinate 19,082,539 of OZ005664.1, forward strand.
CATTAACTACTATTTTCTCTTTTTTCGCACATGCCACACCAATAAATTGTTTTTTATGTAAAAAATATTTGCTATCCTTTTTAGAGTTTGTGTACATTTGAAACAAAGAATAAGAATGAGTTGGAAATAAACGCTTTGTACGTAGGAGAATTTGTTTGTGATTCATTTCACAATGATATGCTTGCAGCAACTTATTTTTTGTTTAGGATTTTTGTTTTTTAAATTTTTTTTTGATCATATGCTTGTTGATGAAAAACTGTTTACCACTGTTATTGTGGCCATTGTTTACATGTTTTCCAGACTTAGCTGTTAGCTTTTTAAATTATTTTGATTTTCGTAAGGATCAAATAGTTTGTTATTTCCCCTCCACACCCTTAACGTTCTTAAATTACCCTATGCACATATTGGTTTAGCCATTCTAAATTTTACTTCTAGTTGTTGCTCTGCATGTTGTCATGTATTAGCTTTCTTTCATCGGTAGAATTGTGTAAACGATTATACTACTGTGCACTGCTCTATGTTTATTTTTAATAGATTAATGTAAATGATTTCCAAAAAAATGTTTGACAATTTGGGCTTTAATCTCAGTGGTTAAACATTTGTTGTTTTTGAAGCTTTTCTTGTCAAAATGAACAAGTATCGCCGAACTCACCAAGCTGTTTACAGGTGAGAATCAAATCCTATTAGATCTTTTTTACTACAACAATATCTCCACAGAAAAGTTTCCTATTTCATTGTTAGTAATCTCTGTTAATTACAAGGCAGCTGCATTTTTATTATTTTGCATTGTTTGAATGTACAATGAATTTATTTTTTGCGCAAAAAAACACTCTTTTCTATTGCAGCTTATAGAAAGTGTTTAAAGAAAACTTTTTCACTGTCACTTTAATATTGTTCACACATTTCTCTTCTTGACTAGAAGAACAAGAGCATAAATGAATGCTTTTCAATTTGCTTTTTTCCTTCAATAACCCTATTGTTCTCAAATCCTTTTGTTGGAATCAACAGTTGATCAAACTAAAACTGCTCTTGAACACAAGTAAAAAGAGATTGTATGTGAAAATGATCCGTCGTAAGCCAATATGTTCGCATGTGTCTCCAATGGTATGGATAGAACACCAACAAGTCAGGTACTCTGATGATGAAACAACTACAATGGTGTAATGTGATTTTCTTGTAAAAAAATATGTAATCAAAAATAAACAAGGTCCTAGCTTTTTTGTGAAGTAGGCGTTAAACAGATGATCTCTGCAGTACTATTGGATATGTTCTTACCATATTTGTTAGGATCTGTTATCATATTTTGGATCCAACCATCCTCTGATTTTGTTGAATGTGGTATATACAGTGTTTTAGAATGAAGAGTTAAGAACGCCCTACAATTTCAAACCAAAGCATTGTCCCAATATCACTGTTCTCATGTTATTATTTCAATTCATAGGGAAGGCCGAACCTACTAGAATGAAAGAGTGAATTTCTGACATTGTATATAATATCTAGCATACCTTGTTTATTTTGTAGTTGTTTCTATTACAAATTAATGAAATGTGCTTTGTTTGTGTACAAATCAAATGAAAATTTGTTAATTTATTTACCTGAATACTGTTTTAGAAGTGGAATTTTTCTTATTTAACCAGTGGGAATATGATGATTCTGTCTGAAATGAGAGTACGGAAATTATAATGAGTCATAAATTTACTCTTGTATTTGTTGTTTTCATAAGTCTGTTATGGTTTTCTTTTATCGAAGAGATTAGTTACGTCAAATAGTTATAAACTGTTATTGGCATCAATGAAGTTGAATACAAATTTATACCTTTTATGGAATGTATGTCAATCAATCCTGGGAACTCCTGGGTGTTAACTAAAGTGACAGATATAGTCTAATTTGTATTTACTGATGGAAATATGTTGTATCATAGACTTGTAAAATACAACACTTGGACACTAAAGTAAAGATTGTTGCGGTTGAAATCTCCCAAATATGACTTAACAGTTAATTTTCTTGTAATGTATAATAATTTCAATTTCTTTCGGTATTTTATTATATATTTAAAAATGTTTTTCTAATCATATTTTTCAAAAAGATTCTCCTTGAGTTTAGTCACTACACTAAGCTGGCAACCCAACCAAATTTTGCCGACACAAATAATCTATTATTCATGGCTGCGTCTACATAGCTTCTATACAATCTCATACACCCCACCAGTACAAAATAAACATTCATTTTTTTTTCAAAATAGTTTTGACCTGGCATGTCTTCACCATAAAACCCTTTTTCTTACTAGACAAGTTTGTTTATTTTGCATTTTATTTTTATTATTGTTTAAGAAAAAACAATGAGCCCATTTTCATAGCACAGATGTTTTTTGATTGTAAAAAAATTGAACTGGAACTTTTGATTGTACCTACTACAATATGTTTAATAACGGTCTATACTCAAAACTTATTTCATTTAGCAGAATAACTGAACCGTCAAAGAAAAATCCATATTTCCTATACTATTGCCCAGTAAACACAACTAGTAGACAGACTATTTATATTGTGACAAGAAAAAGATAATTATCTTCTTATCGGTGGAAGTCTGTCTTAATATTCAAATTCAGTTTAGTGTTTTGCCAGCTAGTCTAAACTTTCATTATATTTAGTTTAAATATTTGTAAACCTTTATTTTAGCAGTGTGCTGAGTGCCATTACTGTAATTAGTTTTCTACGATGTTTAAGCTGCATACTTTGTCAAATTGTTATACATTAATCTCACTTTATAAATGTTTAAAGGCAAGTGTTACTTTGAGATTACACAAACAGAGCGGCCCCTCATTTGATACATACACTTTTCTGTGTTTATTATGAGGGTTAGAAATTCTTTTGTGGATATTTTGTTTACATAAGAGTTTTTTCTGCAAACAGAAAACATCTAAAAAGTTAATTAAAACTCTGCGTTTTTCTTATATTTTGTATAAAAAACTGAACATTAAATAAATCAACAGACGCAGTAATGTTTGGAGCATTGTTTTGTGTTCATAATGAAGTTGTTTTCCATGTTCCATAAAGTCTTTATTCTAACAACGAAGTCTACTGATTCCTTTCTTTGTTTGTGGTTTGTTTCTGTTCAGCCTGTTTCTTTTGTTTTCCACTAAAGCGGTGTTTTCAATATAACGTCTTTATCTCAGTATTTTTAGTATACTGTCATGTGCATATGATGTAAACTGAATTTTATTCTCTATAAAGTTTCTTTTGCAGTTCTCTGCTGTTCGTATAAACCGTCATACTATGGACTTGATTTTTAAAAATTTAGCCAACAAGAAGGTGTTGTGAATATTTTTAAGAAAAACGACAACAGTTAGTTTGTTATGTTTTGGAACTGTAAAGTATGTTACACAACTTTACTTTAATGAAAATATATAAAATTGTGAATAGCTATTATATAATACATTGAATAATGATATTTTTCATCTAACCTATTAGAGTATTTTCAAATATATGCAATGACAACGTGTTTAAGTTCGACACCTATAAACATAGAACCAGAGAGGGATACTGTGGAAGGTGTCCTCATGATGTTTAATGATATGCCCAACACTACACTACTCATTCCAAACCCTGTGAGGTAGGTGTGGATTGCTATCCTTTGACGTTGAAGATTCTCGTTGTCTTAATATGTTGTCACTTCAACTATTTAGCTGCAAATAATAATGCATAATAATGTTTGTTGGTCAACAAAAAGTGCAACATTTTTTAAGAATGATTCAACTGTGCCAGTAATATAACATGCACTATAACAGCAGTTATAAGCAGTTTTACTGATGTAAAAAAACAAGACCTGCTCTGGATGAAAGAAACCTGATTGTAGATAAGATAAGATAATTTTTCACTGCCTGACCAAAAATGTTGCAATCATCAAAATTACACAAATCTGATTTATTGGTTTTGTATATTGACTTTGCTCAGTCTTTTGCTCAAACTTGTGTTTACTGTTGTAGAATTAGAGTCCCTTTCAAGAATTCTTATAGACGAATTGAATTGACTGTTTACTTTATTGGGGGTGGTGGTTGGGGGAATGGAGGGTAGAGGTGGGTATTACACACTTACACAAATTTGTTTTAAATTATTATTTCCTCTGGTGTGTTTCTTATCATACACCCACTCACTTTCTGAAATGTATCCTCTTATACCTTGAAGTTGGGAAGATTTTCATTGAATGCAATTTGAAAAATTCTTCGAAACAATGGGTACAGATGAAGTCTCTTTAAAGGCTCAAAAATTCATATTATAAATATTTTAGATATATTAGTCTACTGATTGTTTTGTCCATGCAGATGTGTTTTTGTCTGTGCGGATATGTCTTTTTACAGTGGAATGAGAATACCTCCTGACGAATGTTTAAAATAGGAAAACAGTGGCACACTTCTTACTTCATTGATCAAAGTGACCTGAATGGTTCTAATCAGAAGTGGGGGGGGGGGGGCACCTTTTGTGTTAAATACCTACTTAAATGTCAAAGCAAATATTTACATGCTATCATTTATGTTTAATTTTTATATAGCATTATAGCTACATTCTTTTTCATTTTCTCTCATTGTCCCAGTTTTAACTGGCCGTATTAATATCAGGTCTTATTATATGCGCTGGACATCGTACATTGTCCAGCGATAAAAAGATTTTGTCGGACAAAACATAAACCCTGTTGGACATTTTGTTCGGTGACATTCAAGTTAAATTACGTAATATATTTTTTAATGTTTATACATATTCCAATTCCAGCACTTGAAAGGAAAATTTATGCTGAATATATTAATTCTGTGCAAAAAGCATGAAACAAAGATAACGTGACTAAAAACGTGTCTAGTCGACGTGATATTCTTCTTCAAATTTTTATTTTTTCTTCAATTTACATAATTGAGGTGCGTGACAAAAAAGGCGTCTTGCGCATTCTAGGAGCGTGTCAAGGTGCGCGAGCGTGATACTGATCCTGATACAGTATTTTAAATACGATTTCTTGCATTTTTCTCTCCAGATAGAATAGTAATGTGCAGTGAAATAAAAAAAAATCAATAATTATAATGCATCAGACCATTTTAAACATACAGTTAATATAGGGGCAAAACGGAGAGTCATAAACATTTTTTAAATATTTTTAATTTGTACCCGGACAAAAATATGAAATGTCCGGCGATTTTATATTTCTGTCGGACATGCCACAAATATTTCCTTATAATAAGGCAGAATCTATCAAACAGAAATATATCTGAATTGTGTCATAAATAAATTACAGACTAATGGAAGTAAAATTGTGAAGGAAAGCAAACAATGTTTTAAAAATACCAGAAACATAGGAATACATTCTCACCAATTCCTTAGCAACCAAATATAAATATTCAATCAATGCTGAGAATTAAAATAAAAATGTTTATAGTTGTATTAGCATTTTATTACTTAGCAAAAATATCATCATTACACAAAATTATTATGAATTGTACACAAATTTAAAAAAATTGTAAAGTATTTTAACTACACCAAATTATATATATATATATAAACCCTGTAAAAACGACAATGTTTAGACAGTTTACACACCATTGTTTACTCGTTTATGATTTGACTAATAGTGATTGACTGAATTGATTTTTGCTTAAATAAAAAATCGAAAATAAAAAATTGATTTTCTTTATATTTTATTTCAAACTAGCTATATAAACCCCGTGCAAATTGCACTCATTACTTAATAGAGCTTGACTGTAACTTGTCTTTTTTTGTTTTTATAGAAATATATATTATATATGCGTGTCTACCTGTGACAGTGACAATGTTTATATTTAAACCTGTAAAAATCAGTTAAATCGAGAATCACTTGTCTTCATGTTTTTGTTCTGCTTAAAAATTCGACCTATTCAAAGTTTTTGTAAACTTCTTTCTTTAGATTTTTCACGCAGGAATTTTCATCAGTAGGAGTGCATATGTTACACTGGGTGTACTCCCACCATTATGTTTCATGTATCTATGTATTTATATATGTCGGTACCGGCACTTTTTTTATTTATAGATTCAATATGGCGTTAGAAGCCGCGTGCTTATTCTCTTCATAACTCATATGTGTGCAAATATCACTCATCGTATCTTTAAGTAGAGAATAGCCTGGGTCATAGCTGAATGTGTTTGTAATAGTCAAAATAACATGGTTACAGTAATAAGAAAATTCATCTTTTTTACAAATATGTTAACAACTAGCCAGGAATTTGTAACATAAAACCATTAATAAAATATATAACAATAATTTCAAAAATTACATAAATTGCATCAACACGAAACATATAAGTGAGAATTCTATAATACAGAATTCTTACCGATTCTTCTAGATATCAAACTGTTTTGTAGAGCAATGTAATTGTATTAGAAGAAGCAGTTAATGAAACCTTCAATTGACCACCCGCCATTCACTGATTGTTGAATAAGTAATGCTGTTACTTTTCCAGCATTGCCAATATATAATTAGACATAATTAGCTTTCGTTAATGTTTGACTTCATCTCATTCAGGAGTTTTTGCTGTTACGTAAAAGATGTGGACAGTTTCATTATTTTATGAGATTTTCAATATATATAATATTTGTGGGTGATATTAGATATCTTCTACTTCTCAGATTTTATTTAGACGTTTAAATTGTTCTGTATGGTGTTTTTTTAGCACCATTAATGGAAATTTTTAATAATTGTAAACTTAGTTAAAATCATATTTTAAAAGAAAATCATGCTTAAAATAGTTAAAGAAATTAATATTTTTCACTTAAATAAAAAACTAAAACATGTCCAGCTTGAACATAACATTGAAAAGATAACATTGCCGAAATATTCTCAAGAAACCATTTTAAAAGTGTGCTTATATTTGGATATCAAGTCATTACATGTGATAGGGTTTGCTGGATTCGGCGAGTATAAGATTGCCATTTTGTTGAACTAGAACTTTTAAGATATTTATGTATCAATAATGTTGATGACGTCAACTGATTAAAGTTTAGATTACGTGATATGAACTGAAGTTTAGATTTTTTACCTTTGTTATATAAAAGTGCATTATCATTCACTATATTTCATACACAGTATGAAATGAAATGAAATTGAAATTGAATGGGGGGGAATTGAATTGAATGAAATTGTGTGGGGGTTTCACCTTGGATGTAAATAATTTCAAATAGAAATACTTTTTACTTTACAACTCACTTCAATCTTAAAAACCAATGTAAATTTTCGCCAATCTATTGTTGACCAACAAAGATTTTAAAAAACACAATAACTTCTCTGCGTTTCATTTTTTTGCAACAAAAGCACAAAACACCTAAACTTGATGTATTGGCCGACAATGAATGTTTAATTGGTATATATAATGGTTGGATCAAATTTTTTTTTTATGTATAGTTTTCAAAGACGTGTTATTATACTTGCTTTTGAATAATTGAATAGGGGTTGTTTTCCTTTTGCGATCCTTAACTGAAATTTTTTTGGGAAAAGAGTCTGGATTCAGCTTAGAATAGAAAAAGAATCTTGCGCTGAATATGGTTCTCTATTCTTCTTTTCATCACAGTTTCTTTTATCTTTGAGGTGTTTTATTTGTATATCTGCGAACTATACAATTTCGCAAAAAGCCAGAAAGATTTTTTGAAAAAAGAGGAAAAACAAAACTATTGGGTTATTGTTTCTTTTTCGTACATATCACTTTTGCAAAGAATGCAGAATATAATTTTATCGCGGAAACTCGGCTGGCTAACACCTAGCAGGTAAATGATATATCTAACTGCATCCTGAACAAGTTACATTTAATAATGTATGCACAGAGTTTAACTTGAAAGAAGTTATTTTGAATTTGGTGTAGTTAAAATACTTTACAATTTTTTTAATTTAGCAAACTTTGAATTAATATCAATGAAAAAGGGTAAAATTATATATCCCCAAAACCTCTTACTCCTAAACATTTTTTCTTACATACATTTTTTGTTAAAATGTTAAAGAAGTCTTTAATAATGCAACCAGGTTGCTTTCTGTTGCCCATAATTACTTGGTGTTATCTGTTCCTCCCACACGTTTTCAAGTTTCAACATTAATGTAATCTTAAGTAATGTTAAGCTATTGTTCTCTCTTTAGATGCGTGTTTTTAACAGAATTTAATATTATATATATTCAATATAATATAGTAAGACTTTCTTACTCCTGTTGGCTACACAGGTTAAAACATGTCATTTTAGCAAAAAAGAGATTGCTATTACACTTGAGTGATTAACTTATAATTACAGCATTGAAAGTGTACACAATGGTTCCATAAGCATATTGTATGAAATGGATTTGCGTCAATAGCAATGTTTAAGATATTGCAATAGGATCATTATTCTAAATGGATATCAGTTTTTTTTGTGCTTGTTTTTTATGCCAGTGTCAGTCATGGGAAACTGAAAGTGCAATTTAGTTGAAGCAATGAACAACAAGTTGTTGAATTCGCTGAGACATTTTGAGCAACGGAGACATTCTACCCCTTTGATTGAAACCGATGAGAGTGATCTACTTGATACTGGCCTACCTTTTCCACCAACTCATTACCAATGTTTTGAACAACGTAAAGAGAAATGGCGGTACAGTTTACTAGACAAATCTCGCTTTGAAAATGAAAACAATTCCGTTACTTTTTCGGATAAGTTCTTCGGCTATTTCTCCTTTTCTTCGGTCAATGATCTCAACAAGTAAGTATTCATGTATACATCTCTCATCTAGTGGTTCAAAAAATATTTATCCTCTTCTTTATTCTCATCAATTAATCATTCATTGCTAAAATCATTTAATCCATACACAATACCATACTTCTTTGTAGCGGTTTTGAATTGTTACTGATTCTTCAGTGCTTTGATGTCATATGGAAGTTTGTTGAATGACAATGCTGCTAGTTTTTTAAGTTCTGACAAACATAGATTAAAATCAACAAGTATATCAGAAGGGCTACGTAGTGTCACTTTCAGTTTTATTTTGAAATGGTCTGGGTCATTTTCATTATGTATTCAATTGTGAGCAACATCACGCTGCAATCAATACGGTTGTTAATGGATCATCATCCATTGTTATAATCGAAACTGCCAATGCATTTTAAAACCTTGTTTAGTTTTCTGATTATCAATGTTGTTGAAATTAAGTTTCGTTACAATAAAATTTTTAACCAGTTGTTTTCAAAGTTTAAAGTTTGCTAAACATTTCACTTTTGGTAATAGGTCTAATGGTCTATGATATTTATGTACAACTTTTTTCATGATTTCTAATATAAATGTTAACATCTGTTTTAGACAGTTAGACCGACTCGCTCGAATATTTAGGAGAAAGGTAATATTGATATAGGGCATAAGTCAGAGAAATTTATGGAGTGTTCAACTTTACATACACCCGCAACTCGGGCTGTCTTTGTTAATGTGTATTACGACAGAACGCAACTCCTCAGCTAAATGAATTATGTATTTCACTGGTGTATGGTCATAGGTAGTTGATGAATCTTTCATGTGTTTTAACTTAAAATTTTATGGTAATTTAACTAAGGGATTTAACAAATTGAAGGAGTTAAACAAATTTAACTGAGGGATTCGTTTGCTCTAAGCAGCTTTTTGAAATCATTTATGTTTGCATATTTTACTTGTTTTGTCAAGACTTCTTAGAAAATGACATTTATTATTATGTTAAAATGTTTATTATTCATTATTATTATGTTATAATTATTTTAAATTTATTTATTAAAAAATGCGAAATAAGTTTAGTGTAATGTCAAAAACATATCTTTTACTAAACAATCTCAAATATGTGTTATATTTACCAAGCATTTAAAATAAAATGCTTTCTTACATAGCTGTCAACAATAATTTTTGGTATTTGCTTGAACATGACTCGTGCCCAACTCATCATTTCTTGTCATCTTAAACGAATAGCTTCAGTTTTTTCCAACCTCAAATGCATTTAAATGGCGGCAGGAATGTCATGTGGGAATCTTTGACTGACTTCTGTTAGGTTAAGCAGTTTGTTTTTCAAATATTTTTTTCAATTTTCTGATCTTTGACATAACATAATAGTATATAATAATGCTTTTCAACTATTTTCTATTACAACGTAGGGCAGGCTTTCTTTCGACATCCTCCAAAGTAATGGATTTAATTAAAACATAGACTGAGTGGGCTAGTGGGATGCACTTCACGCATAATTTAATCCTGAATGACATTTTTAAAATGGCTTAGTCTTTTGACTTTGAATTAAGAAATCCATAGTATTTTTTTTAAAATATTTTCTCATTTTATAATTATTTGGGTTCTCAGATTGTTACAAATTGTTCTGATTTTGGTTGATTATATGTTTAAAAGAAATTTGTACATTATCCAAGGAAAGTTTCTTCGGTGATAACGACTTCATTAGTGTTTCATGCTGTCTCTTGTTCATTATTTTTTCATTTGCTTTCGTACGAAACACTTTCTCCTCAGTAGATGTTGTGGAAAGATGTAATTGTTTCTAATTGGGCGAACATATTGTTGTTCGACGACACCTTTACCATATGTGGGTGGTGTTTGAATATATATAGAAAACAGGTTTATCTATTCTGCTTATTTGAGTGGTTATAAGCTATAGCATGTGCTTAATGTCTTAGTATTTGAAGTAAACTTTATGTGATTACTAGTGCTTATATAGTTGGTATGTTTTTTCTTTTTTCGACACTGTTCCTTACAAATGCAAAATTCTCTAAAAGCAGAAATGCTGTGTTATCAAATCTGATACAAACAAATGTTTTATTTCTATAAATGTTGTCATTTTGAGGTGTGCAATTAGGCGAGACATAACTATCACGTACAAATACGTTAAATTTATATTTTAAGTTTTACATTTTATTTTAGAAATATAGCTGCCAAGAAGAGTTCCTTAGAGTTCTTATGTTTACCATTATCTTTTCTAAACACGTTTCTCAAAACATTATCATCAACACATGTTCATTACCCACCACTTTACTCCATTTGCTCTTGACAGCTAATTCACCACTTCTTCCAGTCCAAACATCAACATCAGGTTCTCTTTCTTGTTGATACTTCACTCCAACCATTGCTCTCTCTCCATTGCTCTTCTCGGTCCTTCCTTTTAATCTTGCTGGTCTCACACAGCTATGATATAAATCTTTCAAGAAAACCTTTTCCCCCTCACCACATTTTCTAAATTTCACCCTGCCACATCTTGTTCTTGCTGTCACAGCTGCCCCACACATACATGCTGTCACTCAATTAGCCACACCTCACACTGTTTTCACTTTGTACACATCACTGAGTTTACCCACACACACCACATGGATCTAGTGTACTCCCCCACAATTACAACCACTTTTAGCGCTCCAAGGTTTACCTTTTGTCCTTTGTTCTCAAACAGCTCCTTCCATTTCAAAAAAACATTTCTCCTGTCGACATGTCATTCCATCTCCTATTTCCTTAAAGATTGACATCACCACGCTCAGCTTCCACTCCTCTGGCATTCCTCTTCCATCTAGCATGCCCTGGCAGAGTTCCATCACTATAATATCTATCTTTTCACTTGCAGTTATCTGCCTTTCCTGGTCTGATTTCCGTCATTGTCTTCAAAGTTTTTCCTGACTAACCCTCTCAACTGACCATTCTCACCATTTCTGCTTCCATCCTTTGATCTCATTCAATCTCCTCATTTAGCAAAATCTTTTCAATGTATTACCATCTTCAGTACAATGTTTTGTTACAACTAATATAAACAATAAATTTATTAAATAGACGATTAAAAGCTCCTTTATTCCTTTACTTTAAAGTTAAGACATTTTCACCACACACCATTTCTAAATTAAAATAATTTATTCAAACTCAATTTTCTCGTTGAAAAGTTTTCAGAAGATTTCTATTCCCATTATTGATTTCCAAGTTACTATTGTGTTTGATGATGGTGGTATTTCCACATGAATTAACAAGGATGAGCAGGATTTTCAGTGATATTTTCATCGGAGCAAGGTTTGAAAATAACCTTTACTAGCGAGTGAACCGAAAAGCAAATTATTTTTTCCACGTCATAGTGCTGTTTTTCACTAATGAAAACACAAAAGGGACATGAATAATTTAAATTTGTATTCCAATTTTGTGTTGTTTGAATGCACCATTGTTGTTGAAAGGTTGCGATCCTTATTTAATAATTATGGCATAGATGACGCAAATAGATTCGAAATGGAAAGAACTGCTGCACTGTTTCCATCTCGTATATATTTTTGAAATTTAAGTTGCTGTTGGTGCTTTTTATGGTTTAAACGCACAATGCATCATTTTAGTTTAAATACTAAAAGAAAGCTTATTTTTACGACAAGGTATCTATGTAAACAGAATGTAGCTTGAAACTTTTTTGTATATTTCGTTTTCACTCTTTAAAATGTCTCCTATTCATTTCAGTAACAAAAAGTTTGTTAGTTCATTTTGTTTTGGATTATGAAATGTTTCGGAAGCTAACACCCGACCACGAATATTTGGATTGGAAAATCTTGTTTTGTTTCGTGAATTAATCACTTTGCACACTTTTAACTGTATATATAGCAAATTTTGCTATGAGGTGTTTGAGGTTTCAATGCAAATTAATAATCAGTGATGTATGATCCAAGGAAAACATTTAATCAAAATATTCCAATTGCAAAGTGGATGCAGTTAATCTATAAAGGATGGGATGTAGAGAACGTAGTTTAGAATCTATGTGAGATTTTCAAGAAGTAGTTTTAACATGGTTTTATTTTGTTGAACAGTATTTTTTAAATTTAGTGTATACATAAATAAATTTGATGTTATACATTTAAATTTTTTTTTTTTTTTAATATTTGTCAATAACATAATAGATAAGTACTTATCGTTGTTTGGAAAATCTCCACAGGCAGACATACAGATCATTACACTTGTACTACCCTTTTATTTCGATTTTTAAAACGTGAAAATTCAGTAAATTTGATCATTCCATGAAATATTGAACTCTTTATGTAAATATTGTATTTTCTAAGTTGTTTTGTTGTATTTAGAAAGGCAATGTCCATGCCTCATGGAACGGTAGCTTCGTCTGAGAATAACGAGAAATGGATCACTGAAACACGAAAACAGCTGTTTCCTGATAAAGTAGACTGGACTGTTCAAGCAATAAACGGGACTCATATATGGCTGGACACGGAATCGTCAGGCTGCATGATCATACAGGATTGCAAAGTGTGTATCATTTTAAAACTACAGCTAACATGTTTTGCCTTTAAGAGTGCTGAACTGTTCCAACTTTATAGCAGTTAATGATAAACTTTTTATATTTCATTCTTATTGTAACAAGGTTATTCGTTTCTACACTTAATGGTATATTGTTTGTTTGATTTTTCATTCCCTTAATGTTAAAGTCGATCTGATTTTCTAGTAATACATTTAAACATCTTGTTGTTAGAAGGGAAGAGGAATATAATTTTAAGACATTTTGGTAAGGTGGGAGGGAAATTGGGAGTGTTTGCAGTATGAGACACCCTTGTGGTTGAATATCATTTCTTTCTGAAGTCTGGTAATGAGGTTGGTATGGTTCATAACAATCAGTAAACTGAAGATATGTTCCAAAATACAAAAAGTCAATTGATGAAATGCGAACTCATCTTCAAATAATTGTGGGGGGATATTGAAAATGCATGATAGCCATTTAATTATTATATAAACATTTTACAGAAGTCTGGGCCACGCAAAAGATGTGCAGCGTGCAAGTTAGTGGCCCATCAAAAATGCATAGAGAGCCAAACACTAGATCGGGTAAGTTGCATTTGTCTCTCTTGTCCAGGTATATAGGAAGTAATTTAATGTCTGATTTTCGCTGTAGACAAGCTTACCGAAATGCCGTTCCACATATCGCGAAGCTTCACAGAAAGCTGACATTGAGGTATTTCTGTTCATATTTCGCCAGTGAAACATCTGCGAACTACTCATTCAAAATACCTAGATAATGTTGGATGAGTGGCTGTCATATTAAAAATGGTATTTTTAATTTTTAGTGCTCCCCACAGCATCATGTTGTTCAACGACGCAAGCAGGAGGGGCGGTGTGAGGCTTGTGGGAAAAACTTCCAGTCAATGCTCTCCTATAAAAGTCAAAAAGATTTCATTGCTGAGAATTGCTCCTGGTGTAAACGCGCATTTCATATCAAGCACGAATGCTCGAAAACATATTTTTTAACAACATTTTGCGATATGGGCATCCATAAAAACGTCATCATTCCGCCATCTTGGATCGTTAAGTTACCTTCTCGCAAGGTATTGGTCTTTTAATATTCCGTAAATCACCTTAAACGTTGTAACTTTCTTTCAAACTCTCCCATCTTAATTTCCAGCTGTGAATTTTATTACTTTGTGTTTCCAGTATTCGCAAATGAACATGAAAAGAGGGAGAGCTTCCACGAGGAGGCATTCAAGTAAAGAGCGTCGCGCATTTGTGGTAGGACATATATATCAATATAAACAAAAAAATATTTTAATATCACATATAATATATTGCTAGAACTTTTACCCCTCTTCTTAGTGTCTAGACTCCTTGATAGTTAATGAGGAAAATAATTGTGAAAGCATTTCCAATTGAGATGTTTTTAAAATGTATTTTTATGGTTATTAGATCAAACCAATCGAAACCGAAAACAAAGTTCCACTAATCGTGTTTGTAAACCCAAAGAGTGGTGGAAACCAAGTATGACATTTCATTTCATTAGTTTAGTTTAGTTAGTCTAATAGAAATATCAATATGAATTAAAATCTTTGTTAACGCATTTTACTGTGATTTTCTTCTTCAGTTATACCTTTTCTCCTCAGGGTGGTAGAATCTTAGAAAAATATCAATATATTCTGAATCCGAGACAGGTACTGTAACAACTTTCTATTGACTTACCAATTAATTTTTAGATTATTTTTGTTCGTTTTTTTTTTGCCAGGCACACGTTGTCAGATGGCGGTAAATAAATATGTATATCAGAATGAATGATCAAAAATAAGGAAATGTTTTTACTGTTTAATATAGTTTTTATTATATCAGTTCATTTGTTATTTAAAATCACTGAATGTTATGCTTGTAATATTCTTTTGTGTATATATATATATATATCGGATCACACACAAGTCTTAACAAACTTTGTTTTCATTTCGATTCAGAAATGATGTTTTAGTTTGTTACTAAAATAAAAATAGGAATAGCATCTCTTTGCATCGATGTACAAATCTTGTACTCAACCTCAAACAAAATTTTATAGCGGAAAGTAGTTGAATTGAATTGTTATTGTCTGATGTACAGTTCTATTTATTTTTCGAACCAGGTGTTTGACTTATCACAGGGTGGGCCCAGATTTGGGTAAGATGTTTTTGAAGCTTGAAATAATATTTTCTTGTAAACACTAATTTCCCTCATGTATTTCACTATGGAGCCGTTAATTAAATACAACCAAAGTCAACAACCAAAGTGACAAGGAGTGCTTTTAAATATTTAAGTGGATTTATAATAGATGACCTATAATGGTTAACTACACGCTTTTTTTTATAAGAATACGCTTTATAAGAATAGCAGGGTGAAAATGGGCATTTTTTTGATGAATACTCTAAGAATATGCCCAGGGTGAGAATTCTACTGTGTTGGGGAATATTTTGCCGAAATAACTGAATTTGCAAAAGTTGATTGGAGAAAATAAGATATGTATTTATAAATTGTGACAAGTTCTTCAGTATATCTTTTTTGAACAACTAAACAAGTAAATGAAAAATGTCAAAAATAAGTATTTTAAGTAGAATATGTTATTAATATTTCAGCCTGATTTGGAGTTAAAAATTAAGAATACTTGACCCTGGCCGAATCAAAGCTATGCTTATAAAAAAAAGCGTGTAATATATAATATATATATATAATAATCCATAAGTGATGCTAGTATTTGTTAACAGGGATTTTAGATGGTCGCAATACTGACTTGCTTGTATATCTTCTGTAAAGCGATTTTCTAGGTTGTTCTTTTGATGTTTGTTCCTATAACGAAAAACGTTTTGTTTAGATTGGAACTGTTTAGGAAAGTACCGAATCTGCGAGTGCTTGTTTGTGGTGGCGATGGAACGGTATGTTGATGCAAGAAAGAACTGTCAAATGCTGAGATTAAAATAATGTTTTGGATGATAATAGTTATTATAACAAAGAAGGTTATAAAGTTAATAATTTTCAAAAAAATTTTCAAATTCTATTTGATATGATTTTTAATCATGATTAAAATGAAATAGTGAATAATTATCATTTTTATACAGGAATTCAGTGTTAATAGTTACAAACAAAAATATTGAAGTAAAAGTGAATTAATATATTTAATCTTTTTGTTAAGGTTGGTTGGATACTCTCTGAAATTGACAAACTCAAGTTGTTTCCTGCGCCTGCTGTTTCCGTGCTTCCTCTAGGCACTGGAAACGACCTGTCCAGGTTTCTGGGCTGGGGAGCTGTAAGGAATACTCAGTTTCATGTTTTTGTTCTCCCTATTTCCAAACAATAGAAATAATGATGTGGGTATTTAAACAGAACATCTTTGATTTATATTGGAAGTAATTATAACACAGTATTTTTGTTCAGGGTTACACTGACGAACCTCCCAGTAAAATTCTGTCACATGTGGAGGAGGGTGAACTATTGAAACTTGACCGGTAACTACTAGTTGTTCATCTAGATTGCGGAGAAATATATTTTGTTCCAGTAATCAATAACAAGTTATTGGGTTTTGTTAAATGTCATTTTCCCAAATGTACGAATTATTTAGTGTGTTTATTGTTTTACGGATATGATACAAGGTTTCCATGACAACATTTGTTAAATATCGTCAGTTTAATTGGGTATTGAGTAGTAATACAGTAAGAATAAAGCGATCTCAGTTTTTGTTTTGTACTCATTTTTGTTTGTCATAAAGATGTTGTATCATTCATTCTATTAGCACTCAAATCTTTAGATATTTTTTCTGTTTTGCGTAACAGCTGGGATATTGATGTCCGCCCTAACGCTGATGCACAGGAGCAAAACCAAGACAATGAGAGCGAAGAGAATTCTGTGGATAAAGTGAATGTTTTTTGTTTTATGAATAAAACAGTTGATCATCATCAGATATTGATCAGACTGCTTTCCACTGTTCACAGCTTTCATTATTGCAGATTGTTGCTCCCTCAGGATCCCACAATTTAGGTTTTAGCTGGTCTTGCACGTTATTCTTCCTTTCGCTAATTTTATCACTTATCCCAGATAGTTTTCCATACAGTTCCTTGTTGGTTAAGTGATCTTTCCGGTTCACATTTAATACCACTCTGAGAAGACGTGTGTAAGTTCCACCTATTTATCTCTCCATGTCTTTTGTTAATTGCCAAAATTTATATTTATTTAGTTATTTATATAATATGTATTTCGTTTTACATAGCTTCCTCTTTCTGTCATGAACAATTACTTCAGCATGGGAGCAGACGCAGATGTTTGCTTGGAATTCCACGAATCAAGGGGTATGTACGAGTTTTATTAACTATTGTTAACTTGGGGTTATCAAGTGTTTGGAGTTTTGTCGTATATAATCACGTCAAATTATTGCTATTGTTTTGGTTTAGAGGCCAACCCAGAACGCTTCAAAAGTCGACTGAAGAATTTATATTTTTATGGGAAGGTGAAGCAAATTTGTAATGATTGAGTTTCATTGTATTTGAAATTTTCTTTCTTTTTCTTTGTATTGTTCTAACACCAAAATTTTTCTCGTTTAGAAAGGAAGCGAATCGTTGATCAAGCGTAAAAATAAAGATTTTTCCAAATGTATTGATACCGTCACGGTAAGTGCGTTTCTAGGTTGAATTCTTTTGAATTTTTTCTATAATATTGACCACGTGAGACGAAACTTTAAAAATTGTTCCAGTAAAAAATAAACCAGCAAGATTTTTCAATGTGCATTTTTATTATATTTCCTAACTCAATTTTGGAGCATGTTTTTTTTATCGGTAATCCGTGAATAACTCAACTTTAGTCTCGTTTCTATGGAATATTTTCATTCCGCAATCGTAACTTGTAAACGGTGTGTGTATTGTAAAAATGAATAAGTGGCAAAAGAATATTCTGATTACATTGTTCTACACAGCGCTGGTCATCTAATTGCAAATTCCCTTTTCTCTTCTCCTTAAATGATTTTCTTTTTTTTAGTGTGATGGTTTAGATCTGACGCAAACAATCAAAGAACTCCGTCCACTTTGCTTAATTTTCTTAAACATATCCTCGTAAGCTATTCATTCATCTTGTTTCATTGTGTTTAATACAGAAAGATTATATGCTGTTAATGACCACTTGTTCTTTTCATGCGCAGATACAGTGCTGGCACTTGTCCTTGGGGAAATCCTAACAGCGACATAAGCAACAGAATGGTAACATTACATTATTATATGAAATACATTGAAACGCTGATGACAGAGAATGCACATGTTTTATAGTTCTAATTAGTATATTATGAATCAGAAAGATAACGATTAAACGAATTGCATACATTGAATGTATTTGAGGATTACATTGTTGTAGGAGTTTCTACCGCAGACTTGTGATGATGGTTATTTAGAGATTATCGCGCTCACATCAAAATCAATGGTAACGTTTCATTATCACGGATGTTCTCTTTTACAATCAAATGATAGACTCTGCTTAGATTGAATAAGGTTAATGAAAGATTCGAAACGAGTTTTAATGAATGAAGCCTTGTACACTCCCTTACGACCGCTCTAAAGTAAACAGGGTTTCGATTTTTTGTAATAATTTTTCCTCATTTTTCTTGCTTCTCCAACTATTCAAGATTTTGATTTTTCAAGGTTCGTAAAAAACAAAGTGGTCAACAATTTAGTGGCAAGAAACCCGTCTAAGGGTAATCCTTTGTACCAATGAATATCAATTGGAAAGCGTCCAACATGTTCAATTCAAACATGCTATTATATGGTGATACTGCAGATCATGATGAAAATCATTACGAAATCGTTAATTGGTTATCACAAGACCTTATTTCGGAGACATTATAATGGAGAGTGTAAATAGGTGTGATTATTTAGGTGGCGACCCAAGTGGGAGGTCATGGTATTCGCATCATACAATGCAAGTCGACCATTCTAACTACAAACACGAAAATCTCCATGCAAGTTGACGGGGAGCCGTGCCGTTTAAACCCATCTCGCATACACATCAAAAGACGCAACCAAGCGAATATGATCGCTAAGAAGAAAGTACGATCTTCTATCTACATAATGTATTTCATGTTACCAGTGTCAACGCCTGATTTGCCTCAAATATTTCACCCTATTCATATTTTAGCCCCATCACAGCATGTACAAGTCAGACGCCTCTCCTCTCCTCGCCACCCCGAAAACCTTCTGCACGAAGCTCTACTACCTCACCTTTCCTCAATACGATTGTCTCGTGAAGTATGACATCGACGAAATCAAATCTGTGGTGCAGGAACTCTGCACGCTGCAAGTGGACACCGAATGTCAGTTGGACGAAATGAGAAAAAAGATAGAAACTATTAAACTTATTGGGGTAGGCGCTTTAAAACAAATTAACACGAATATGTTGAATAAGGTAAACAATTAATTAGTATGATTAAAGGATTTAAAATAGAACGCCTTTAAATAAAAATTTGAATTTCAGGATATTGTAAGTACAAAGCTTGCCGAAGAATGGTGTTTCCTTGACGGTAGGTTTTATTTCATACGAATTTGCTCTTAACAAATATTTTTGTTCACTTTGAGAAAACTATGTTTTTGTTCCGTGAATCTCATTTTAACAATTTTCTTTACTTTGGTATACTGATTTGATGTTTTTGGTTTTACTTTTTAACTTAAAATCATACCTCATACTTACTAAACTTTAGTAAAGCTCAAATGTTGTTTTCTCCTTAGCGACATGGACGGCAAGAATATACAGAATCGATGAATCGCAGGTATGTCGTAGCAATGGTTTATATTCACAGTGTTACCTTGGTATCAAAACAGATGAATTGCTATATTTGTTTGTATTTCCGGGTTTATTTATCTGATATTTAACTTGAAACCATCTTTGTTTCACAAGGAAAGCTTTTTGCATGTTGGCGACATTCTAGAGGGCGGTATCTATGTTCTCGATTTGATGAAAAAAGCTGAAACATCAAGGCTATCGATGTACGTCTATTGAAGTCTATTACTCGAAATGTCAAAATCTTTCAACACTGAGTTTTGAATAACTCGAATGTAAATAGCTATATACAGTAGTTTCGACCCTCAAACGTTGTTGTAAAAGTCGTTGTAAAATCATTGTTGCATAGGTTTATAGTATAAATTTTCTTTAAAAATGTCGTTGCATTGTAAATTTTCAAACATAAGTTGGATTTTCATTGTGTAGACCGTTGCCTGAGCTTGAAATATAGGAAATAAACAGCTGTTTTGTTACAATTACCCGTTCATAGTACGAGATAAACAAGACATTATTACATCAGTTCATAGTACGAGATAAACAAGACATTATTACATCATTCTTTGTGCGTTTATATTTCATAGAATACATTTATAATTTACAGAAATGCATAAAGGTAACATAAATGAAGTAGAACAGAAAAGAACTTTCGCGACGTATTGTTGTTACAAGAATGAAAATGAATATATCAATCGTTGCATTTTTTACCATAGAACGAACTCTCTATCACGAAGCCAACCAAACACCCCGAAGATCGCGCCAAAACAACGTCCACTTTCTCTACTCGACGAGCCGCTCACGCGCTCCTGCCAGCAAACGTTACACTCTCTCTCGTTGAGCTGTTTCTCTGAACAAACCTCCGCAGAGAAACAAAGCAGTACGGAGGAGGAGAGTGATCTCACTGATGACGTCACAGACGAAGATGATATGAATAGGTCAGTGCTCTTCTGATATGATGAACGCAATTTATGTTTATAGGTAGAGAGAGAAATCACCAAATATAATACGTAGTCCAGCTTAAGAGCGTTAAAGAGTCCTGGCCAACATTAATATTTAATATAAATCTTTGCTATCAATATATAGTATTGTCGGGTAATATTGTAGTATTAACAATTTGTAAAAAAATTTACCTGAAATATTTTTATGTAAATTAAGAACAAGCTGTTAACTGGAACGTACATCATCTTCAAGTCAAAATATATTAAACCTTTTGAAAAATATTCCCTTACTTTCTGATTTGCAGATCTATAGAAATTTAATGTTTTTCTTTAGTTTATCAAGTAGTCCTAGTCTCGCTTCACCGAACATGCTGTCTGAATTGAACAGCCCAGAGGATGAATTTCAGTAAGTCAATTGGTTTCCCGATCTTTGTGTAGTGACTGTAAACGAATACAACGATTTAGATCGCCAAAAGATCAGAACGATCAAGTGCAAGGTTTGTGTTTGACCATCAAAAACTCTTTGTTCTTAAAGAAGAAAATAACTTTTACAATTTCTGTTTTTATTTTAGTATTTCTTGACGCTGCTCAAAAAGGACATTTCGAACGAGTGAGTTAATTTATATCTTGTATTGATTTATAATATACTAGCAGACATATACTGGCATCCTTCAACCTTCTCTTTCCTCTTACAAATTCCACAAGCGTTTTGCCAGCCCACTTTCCCACTTCACTTGTCCAGTCTCTTCTTCGACTGTCTCGTCTTCTTTTCTCCTCTACCATTCCAATCATCGTTGTATGTGCAATTGATCCGGGGGTCTTTCTGCTTTTCATCCAACATCTTTATTCACCATGGCACATAACACCCTGTCATCTATTTTAATTGCCACTTAGTTCGCATCCTCCTGATCTTCAATCCTTTACTTTGCTCTTCTCATTACTTGTTTCTATGCCATGTCTTCTAGATATGGGTGTCCAGTCTAAATGTTAGCTCCTATAGTCCTGCCGTTGTTAAACATTTAACATTTACAATGCGCTAACGCACTCTTTTGAAATACTTACTCAAGGAATATTATCTTTCCAGTTCAAAACCCTTCACGAAAGTGGTGCCAGTTTGACGGCCACAAATTCTTCTGGCTGTACGCCCCTACACGTGGCTGCGAAGTTCGGTAGAAAGGAGATTGTCGAATACATTATTGAAAAAGGTAAAGAGTTGTTTATGTATGAAAACAACATGTTTACTTTTTAAAACAAATTTCGTTTTTGATTAGAATCATAAAATATAATTCGTACAAAATACTCCAATGAAATACAAAACTGAAAAACTCTTCCTTTCATACAACAATATCGCTTTTAGTTCCTGTTTGCGTCATCAATTTAACGGACAGCGAAAATCAAACTCCTCTCCATCTCGCTGCTTTGCATAAAAAAAGAACAATATGCAGAAGGCTGGTAACGAAGGGGGCTTCTGTTACACGGCAAGATACTGAGGTAAGACAAAGTGTGTGTGCGTGTGTTATGATCCCTGAGTTGAATTGCGGTTAATGTGTATGTATATGTATTGCTGCGAAGGTAACAAATTTGGTCAGCTTTTTGTTGTATTCGCAGGGGAATACCCCGCAGATCCTGGCATTAAAAGCGAAAGACAATGAGTTGGCGAAATATCTGGAAAGTAAGTTATTGTGTAATGAGGGTGGAATTTCGCATTAAAAGCAGTGTGTTAATTCCCCCCTTCGAACGTCACTAACGTGAATGTTTTCAGTTATATATTATTGAGGTCGAATTTTTGTCTTCAACGTTACGTTAGGGGCTGTTCATATGGATAAAATATTCCCCGGTAAACGAGGAATTATTCATACAACTTTTGAAGTGAGATCTCGCTATCATTACGCACATATATTCATATTACGTCCATATCAACATAATCATTTCCCCGCCTACCAAGATTTCTCCAGACAACAGAGATCTCCCTCCAGACAACAGAGATCTCGCCTAACGACGAAACATATTTTCCTGTATGAATATAAATTCCTCGGTAAACAGGGAATATTTTTGCTGTGTCAGCGCAAGTTTAAAAACAAGTTTAAAAATGGTTGCTAGCGAAGGTAAATCAAAAGAAAAATGTCAACAAATCGTTAAAAAGAAATACTTTCAATGGGATTGGTTTGGGTAATTTTCCATAAAAATGCTATTCCCTGCAATTTAACTAGCGAAGAGGTAAGTTCTGCTAAGTTAGCTACAATTAACCAATTAAAAATCTTTTGTATACAGCAGCTATATTTGTTTTTAAAATTTCCTGCAAAATTGGTCACGTGTCAGTCCCCCGGCAGGCTTGAAAATCCATATGAACGGACGTTAGAATATACATCTTTCATTTCTTAATTTTCACAAGTTTCCTACTAAGTTTCAGTTAATATAATAACTAACTTTTGATCGCAAAATGAACATTCAGAAGACCACCTTTGTTCTTTAAGATCAAGAACGTCTTCAACTCATTGCCAACGATGATCACGAAACGGCTGTGTAAAATTCCTTTCATCTTACCGAAAAGATCGCACGCAATTTGGCTCTGTGTAACATGCGCACGAAACCACCATTGATTGGTGTTTATTTTTGCTTCTCGCGTTAAACAGAATGGAAAAGATCGACTCTTACCGCCGCTTATCGACTTTGTACCTGCATAAGTGATACTTCTTGCTGGTGGATAGGAAAACTTTTTAACGTTTCAGGAGAACGAATCAGAAAAAGAAATGGGAACGAGGGAGCGTAGATCGCTTCCTTCACTTTATTTTTGCTAATATCTTATTCTCTCATACATGTATGAATAAACTTTCGAATAATCTTTGATTTGTGTTTTGTGCGTTTGTTAATTGTTGAATGTGTTTATTTATAAAACTGAATGCTGGAAACGCCCCTCTTTACTGATTTGCACTTTTGTTTTGTTATTTCGACGGTTTTTAAGTCGGTTTTCATTCTATCAACTAAGCTCTTTCCAATATCTCGAACCAGTTGGTGAATCTTTAGGTATTTATAGTAGTTTTTTTGCTGTGAAAATTGTTTTGTTTATTTCTCAAGAAAGAAAATGATGTGAATACGTACGTACGATCATGGTCACTGCGTTTGAAAAAAATATACAGATTTCATTTTTATTTAAAAAAGTAAGATTTTCTAATTTTGTCGCCATCGACTACTTGCTTCTGTTTGAACTTCAGTGGATGAAAAAAGTGCGAAACAAGGCAAGGCCCTAAAACACAACAGCAAAAAAACACATTAGTGTGCGAAGTTTAATTTGAGAACCTTGTCATAGGTTGAAAGGAATTATTTAACAAAGACTTACTGTAAGTGGAACTAAGTGATTCGTCCTGTTTAATCGAACAAGTGATTTGGACGGTCTTTGGACCAGTGATAATGAAATGTTTCTTGATAACACTCAGGGGAATGTTTTGAATAAGAAGTGTTCTGTTAATAAAAGGATATCCGAGAACTGAAAAAACATTCAGGACTATTTTCATCTCGAAATATCCACGCTACCTATTTGAACTCGCAATACTTTTTCACTGGAGATGAGTTATGTGTGTCTGATACGACGTCCTTTGTACGTTTTGTGTCATGAAAGCCCACACAAAAACTTTAAACACTAAATGGTCAAAACACATTACTTAAATATTTGTCTACTGTTATGAAAATATCATGTCAACCAAATGACGTAAAAACAAATCTTAAATCCCACCCACGTAATGAGTAGAAGGTAATTTTCAAAAATTGTTTCTTTAATTTAAAACATTTCAGCTTATCTCCAAGAGAACAATCCACAAAAACCACTAAGTGTTATTTTAAATTTATACTTCGCTTTTCGTCAAAATACAATGTTATAAAAATATTTCCCCCTTCCTAATAAGGTGTAAATTCAACAAACCTAAAAGGAATTTCTGCCGACGCTCTCAGAAGGTAAAATATTTCAAAACACAAACACATTTTGAATGTTGATTTTTATAGATAAAGATCTACTTCGAGAAAAAATTGTTAAAAGCAAAACTATAAAAATTTCAAGCAATTAAATTAAAATTCAGGTTTTATACAAATGTTTTGTCTTGTGAGAACATTCACCATCATTTAAACGCTTAACAATGAGGGAAACAGTTCTGAAAAAGGATCATTTGTCCCCATATCAAGAACATCACATGCAGCATTCATCTCATCAGAGATGAAAAATTCCTCATCAACGAACAAGTCGGTGCTTACAGACTCAGTGCATCCATCTGCGGCGTCGAGCCCCACCAGGCTTTTTTCTGAGTCAATGCAGAATTTGATGAGATTCTCAGTTTCACAGTCTGTGCCAGAATCCGGAGACGAAGGCTGAGAACCTGGGCTTGATGGGCAAGTAGTATCATTGCTTGGATCTGCAAAAAACTCATCAACATCAAACTCCTCCTGTTTGACGTGCAGAGAAGGAACAACTTGGGAATTGTGTTGAGTGTTTTCTTTTTCGATTGTTGTAATTCCTGAACTGACTTTACATTCAAAACTGGATTCTGTTGCGTATCGAGGTTCTTCATCTCCGACAACGTCGAGTAACAACTCAGGCTACATGGAGGAAATCATCAGAAAATCCTTATATATTCAGAGGACATGCATATCACAAAAAGGTGTTATTTTTTATTAGAAATCTTTAGGGTAAATTTTAGTTGTTTGTGAAAATGATTTTTTGCTTCAACATCGTGCAGGTGTGAAAACAAAAGAGTTCAATGCAAATTCCTGAAAACATTGTTGAAGCTGAGCAAACATTAGCACACCTGCAGCAATTCATACACAGATTCATTCACCCTTTACATTCTTAACAATGCAGCTAAAATATTTGATGCATGATTTACAAAGTGTCAAAACAAAAAATTCATTCAAAACAATTATGCATTATACTTACTTGTGATTCTTGTCGCACATCGTGACTAACGAAACAAGCATTATCAGAACTAGATTCCTCAGCTGGGAAACGACACTAAGCGATGCATACTCAGATGATAATTCTTCTTTCTTGATCACAATATGGTCATGATCAGAAACTGAAGGTGTTATTATATGACAATCATTTTTCAGAGATTTTGTCGTAGAACATGTGTATATTTGCGATGGTGATTGAGGTGGTGTCAATCCAAGACGTATGCGCAGTTGCAAATTAGTTTCATTTAAATTGTGGACTTTCGATCGTAGTTCTTGATTATTCTTTTTTAAAAACTTGTTCTAAAAATAATTGAATAAAAGCACTATGCAATTATATAAAACCAAAAAAATTAATGAGACATTAAGTTATTCAAAATCACCACATACCTCTTTTTCCATTCTAGCAATTGTAGTTTCAAGGTCTTCCATATGAGCTTTCTTTCTGTCTCTTGCAGTTTGAGCAGCAACTCTGTTTTTTAGTTTCCTTTAAAGAAGAAAAGTTCAAATTAGAATTAAATTTCTTGGTTTACGAAACCTAAACCAGTAAATGTCAACATACCTACGAAGAATTCTTTCATCAACATTTAAATTATCCAATCTTCTTCGCTTTCTACCAGGAAATAATTCATCCTCTTCGATGGAATCAATGACCTTTTTCGCATCCACACTCTGCACCGACGCCATTTCATAATAATTCATTTTTAACATTTTCATGACAAAATCTGACCAAAACGAAATGAACATATTTGGAATAAAAAGAACTAAATAAAATATAAGTTTTGTAAAAACAAAAGAGTCTAGCCAAAAAAAACCAACAAATATATCTTATCTCCAATAAAATACAAATTATTTAAGCCTTGTACAAAATATAGTTAAAAACAATGTGACTCATAACAAACTAGCTGTGTCACATTGTTTTATGAATGAAGTAACCCACGTTAGTTTAATTCACATATTTTCTAATACCGGAAGAAAGTACTTCGTTGAGATGAAATTATGGTTTTCTTCGAGCTAGCTATTATAGTCGAAAAGAGAAAATACTTTGTCAACAAACCTGCAAAAGGTATCTTTAAATCAAAGAAATTTCAGTTTGATTTTCAACTTGAACACTTTTAAAACAATGAAATGTTGAAACATGCTCAAAAAGATCGTAATTTATATTACGGGGGGTGCTATTATATTGGTCATGGAAATTTGTTCCTCTGACTATTATTGATCTAACCACGCTTAATTTATTGAGAGATAAATATCTTGTTGAATAGATTCTTAGTTTTAAACCAAATAAAACCTTTCTTATATTTATTAGTTTGTATATGTTACTCGCTACAGCACACCAAAACACTTCATTCTGTTGATTATTACATCAACCCCCGTCTCAAAGTTCTTTTGTTTATCTTTTATCTGGAAGTAAATGTCAGAATAATTACTAACTACTCAACAAAACAATAACTTATCAATGCGTTCTTGTCTATATTGAATAATGCTTAACAGATCAACGATTTGAATAACTAGCGTTGAACAACTATTACTAACCTACTAAGTTATATTTTTGTAAATTTCTTCCTCAAACGGTATTCTTAGATAAACGTTCAAACTTTGCCCTCTTGAATTTATTTATTTTTTTTATATTTTTTGTTTCATGGTATAAAAAAAATCTCCCTGTTGTATTTTGAAACAACGTTATAATTTAAGAAATTAGGTGCCATCATGGCGTTCGTACTAGAATTAACATGCCTTGACACCGAGCAATGTCACCGATAAAATCAGCGATTTTTTCATAAGTTTATGCAAAGACCATGTGCACAGAAGCAAATTTGGGACAGAATGAAAAGGTTCCTGTTTACAGACTTCCATCAAATCCTGAAGAGCGTAAAAGATGGATGCAAGCAAGTATGAAGGATTTCATTATGGAGTTGGATATCAAATTGAAAGCCTATCCAAAATCAAATACATTATTTAAATAGTTGATCTTGTATCATGGAAGCTTTAAGATTCTTAAATAGTAATTAAGCAGATACAAAGAAAAATTTTTTGATGCAACAAACTGATGTGATAAATAACAAAAACTCAAGCAAAATTTTCAAGATCACACAGTCTATATCAACAGCTAAGGAATGACTTTGAACTTCCAAGTGTCAGAACATTAACATGCATAACATCTTGGATATCTAATGCTGATGAGTTTATGAAGCCAATGCTTTCTTATCATGGGGGACAATTATTTGGAAACTTATCTAAACTTGCAAAAACAGTTTTATCTTTTATGGTTGTGTGTTTGTTTGGTGGACTGACATTTTTAATAAAGATGATACCTGTGAGTCAGTTGAATGCAGAATTTTTGTTTGAACAAGCAGACATTTTTGTTATTTCTAGTACGTAGTTGCGGTTATGCGGGTCATACAGCACCTTTGACATGTCACCTCATGGACATAGGCACCCATGCCCAATATGCACTGCTACCACAGTTTAAAATACAAAGTTGGTATCTTGCATGGGTTAACTCACCACTGTTTTCCCTCTCACTGGGGTTGGCATCCAGCTGTAAAAACATCTGCTCCAATGAATCATCAAATGATTAAACCTACACATACACAATTGTGGCAAATATCATCTATTGAAAAATGTCTAACCCGTGTTAGCATTGAAAATAGAAGTGAGAAATGTAAATGATGAGGATGATGATGATGCCATGGGTGCCATTCATTCAATTTGCCATCAACGTCAATGCTAAAAAAATTAACTCTTACACATCTGACAATGTTATGTGTAGCACAAAATATATTTCATTCAGTTATGCAGTGTCATGTTTAAAATGTTGAATAAGAAAAACTCTCCAACTGCGCATTAAACCTTGATTAGGTGAGTGGTATTTTACGCTATAGGTGTAGCCGAACATAGCTCTGGAATTTTTTCAGAATCATGGAATGACAACAACACAGCTCATAAACTGTCCAAGAAATATTTTTAGAAAGTTTGAAACTTGTTGTGACTCAGAAGTCATTATTAATGACTTTACAAAATTAAATAGAAGTGATAGGAAATTCATGATCTTTATATAAATATGTAGTATGATGGTTCTGCTCGTCACTATTTCCATGATATGATGGCTTTGACTATGCATATAATAAGTTGATAGTTATCCAATTGATTCACTAAAAAATTTCTTAAAATCTTATAGTTTATATTATCTTATCTTATATATAAAAATAGTTATTTTTCAAATATATATATATATAAAGATTTTTTACAAAGATGCTATGGAAAGCAATGCAGAAAGTGATATCCACCTTGCGAAACCAGGTTGTTTCTATGGGGTCTATATTCTGTACAATCTGAACCCAAAACATTCTGGAAGGATATATATTGGATTCACTGTTAACCCACAGAGACGTATCAGGCAGCACAATCGAGAAATCAAAGGAGGCGCATCAAAGACAGGTGGAGATAAAGGTCCCTGGTAAAAAACGCTGTATTTGGGAATATGCTCAATATTGAAAAAAATATAATTTTAAAATTTCTTTAGGGTAATGGTTTTGATAACACATGGCTTCCAAACTCGATTGGCCGCTCTTCAAGTATGTATATATATATATATATTTTTATATAATTCCTAATCATTTTTTGTTCCTTTTTTATGTTTTTAAATAAATTGCAATAACGAAGCATCTTTTTCTAATTTAAAAGTTCAAAATTTGCATTCAGACTAATGAATATGGAAAAGGTTCCTTAATCTAATGATTTTTTAAACCATGGAATTAGTTTTATATTGCTATGATGCCTGATAATATGGCTTTTATGGCTTTTATATGTATTTAAGTATATACTAGTTTGAAAATTTTGTTGATGCAATCGATTGGAAAGTCTACCTATGTATCTAGCTTGATTTATAGCTCTAGTTAGGTGGTAATAGTGGTGGTCTAGTTTTTAGGTGGTAGTTGGGTTAAACCCAACGCCCTGGTGAAATACCACCACTCCTGCTGCTATTGGTGGCTTATGTCATTGGCTTTCCCCACCAGGCAGGATGCTCCAGGTATCCTTTCTTTCCTACCTAATGGCAAAGGAGAGAAAGGTGAAACTTCCAATACACAGGACTTTATTGAGTCATAGGCCCTGCCTCTCCTGTGTATTTCCTTCTAAGAAAAAAAAAAAGAAAAAAAAAGTCCATGATTGAAAAGATGGAACTTTAAAGTATTAAACTAAACTATTAAGCTTTAAATTTTTTGTATGTTGTACATTATATTCTCTTTAGTTCGAATGGGCGTGGCAGAATCCAACCAAATCTCGTCGTTTGTCTCACCTGCTCAAGAAGTCTCGCAAGGAAAATGTTTTTACCTATCGACTTCGTATATTAAGCGAAATGCTTAACAGTGGACCATGGAATCGTTTGCCGTTAACTATACAATGGCTCAATCAGGATTATCTTTGTCACTTTCCTATTGATCGTTCACCGCCAAAACACATGCCCATTACTTACGGAAAAATATTTACTGCTAAGAGAAAAATGACAAGTCGTTCAGATGGTGTTGCGATGAAGGAACTAAAAGAGGGCGAATCTTGCATGATATGCGGTTTACAACAAAAGGATGTATGTGCTATTGTCTTCTTTATTAGTTCTATTTAATATAAGTAAGTATTCATTACTTTCGATTAATAACATTCTATTGTCATGCGCTGTTCTGTACCTTTCATAGTCAGAGAAGTTTTTGAATTGCATTGTGGAGGGATGTCGACAATTCTCGCATATTTCATGTTTGGCATACAATTTCCTGCAGCAATCAAATGATAAGGAAACATTTTTAATGCCGATATCAGGAAAATGTCCGTCTTGCCACCATGACATGTTGTGGGGAGACATTCTCAAGCAGAAGAAGTATGCCGAAGCGATTACTTTTCGCGATGAAGATGACGACGAAAGCAGTCAAGAAGATGAATTTGGAGAAGATGGGCTAATTGGATAGATAATTTGGAAAATTTGATTGACATTCTGGGAATTTTATTCTGGCACTCCTTTGTTTCAAAATCTGCAATTAATATTGAATTATTTTTCTTTTCCGATTTATTATTGTAAAAATTTATGATATACATAACGAAAAACTTAAAAACAAAAGTTATATATAGAACGTAGCATAAAATTGTAAGGAGAAGATTGTAAATAAAATTATTTTACAAAGTAACACCAAACGTTCATTTAAAGTTACAAACATACATTTTACATATGAAAGGTCAACTGTCTCGAAAGATCAACCTGCAAATACGTTGTTGCTGAACGGATTTCCAAGTTCCGGTTGGTTATCAATCTCTAAAGAAACAATGCTCTATGTATTGGAACACGATAACCCAATTGTTTCATGAGATCCGGTGCTCATCGTGTTTTAGTAATACCTACCTCACATTAAAGTGGTATTATAATTTCGAATACATTACAACGGGAGGTAGAGTATGAATCAATTTGCCTATAATTTCCAATGTCTCGATTCTAGTCAAAAAAATTATTATTTGTAAGAGTCATTACTTACGTGCAGGGACGCACTTTCGAAGTTCGAAGTGGTACTCTTTATGCATAGGACAAAGTCGGCATTTTTTTGTGCGTGAATCCAAGATTAATGGTTCTATGCACTCGTTACATGAAACACCATCGGGACAGCTTTTGCAAAATGATGTTTTACATCCTGTTTACATTAATAACACAATTCTAAGATAGTTTTAAAAATAACTTTCATATATATGGTATTCTAGTCTTTAATTGATTTCAATAATTCTTTGAGCATATAAACAAATATATATAAGGGGTTTCCCTGTGCACGCGGCAATCATATCTCACATTCAATTCCTTACTTGTGCAAACAGATATATTCCTTCCAGACTGCTTATTCTCGAAGTATGTTGGCGGGCAGTTATCGTAGCAATGATCTCTGAACGATCCTCGAAACAACACTAAACCACTCTCGCACTCCGCGCAGCCTTGATGATAATCGTGAAGTTTACGCGAAATACATCGCGTACAGTTGTTCACCGCGCACTCTAAAAGTTTACCGAAACTTGATGTAATTGCTTTTTAACGTTTATTCCCCCCCCCCCCTCGTCATACAGTTTTGTTTTGTATATCTTAAATCGTCAAATTACGATGGCCCTGACGCCTCAATTGTTCACGCATTTTTAGAAAGTTCGCGCACAAATTACAAACTTCACGCACTATACAAAAAGGTTCATGCGCAGAAAAAATTGTGTGAACAATTTGAAATTGCACGTGGACTTTTCCTCAATTGCATAAAGTACTTCAAAATGCGCATGAACTGTTTATAAACTGCACGTGAAGTTTTTCTCAGCTTGCGCAAACTTTCTAAAAATGCGTGAACAATTGAGGCGTCAGGGCCATCGTATCAAATAGACGCTTTGTCTGATTGATTTATTAAGTGGTACGGGGGGGGGGGGGGGGGGTCATGGTTTAGAGGGACATGCGCTAAATAGAGACGTTTAACGCAATATTCAGAAGTCAGAAAAACATATTTCGTGCAGATTAAAATGTTTTCGTGTAGAAAATGCATGAGTAAGGTAACATGAATAATTCGTCATATACATTTTTTTGTGTTGATGTAACATAGAAACTATTAAAAATGCCTTTTGACTCAAATTTAATTTGATTATGATAAGAGCAGGGCTTGCTGCCTATATTCTAAAATATAATGGTCTAAAAAAACTCAGGAATTCAAACCTGTTTTATTTTCCTTAACTTCCACGCACACTCTAGCATTGTCAATAATCCGATTGTTGTACCCTTCTGGACATTTTCGGACACACTCTTGTAAGATGTTGGTAGCATCGAGTAGCATGTAGTATCCCGGCATGCATTTTTTGCACTCAACTATTGAATCATTGCAGGAAGCACAGCGACGATCAGCGCATGCTTGAAAAACACATAAATACAAACAATTTGGAAACAAAACAATGGAGTTTAATTTTCGTTGTACCTCAACATTTCCATTTATTTGGGAATCACATTTCTCGAAAGTCTCAAGAATGTCTTTTTCTTCCAAACCATTTTTGAAGACGACGATTTCCTTACTTTTGTATTCATTTTGCGGTAATTATATCTTCTTTATTATTATTATTATTATTATTATTATTATTATTATTATTATTATTATTATTATTATTATTATTATTATTATTATTATTATTATTATTATTATTATTATTATTATTATTATTATTATTATTATTATTATTATTATTATTATTATTATTATTATTATTATTATTATTATTATTATTATTATTATTATTATTATTATTATTATTATTATTATTATTATTATTATTATTATTATTATTATTATTATTATTATTATTATTATTATTATTATTATTATTATTATTATTATTATTATTATTATTATTATTATTATTATTATTTTTTGCCGCTGATAAAGTTACAAGTTAAAATATTAAAGATCTCGTTCTACAGTATACATAAAAAAAAAATTGAAATATATTGGTTGAGAATTATTTTACTAGGCATGGAACCTACAGAAGACCACATGGTCTTTTTTCTTCTTTCAGTAAAAAGTTGTCATGTTTAACGGTCATCAGTTCAAATATTAGATAAAAAATCTAAGCTAAAAAAGGCTTACGTAAGCATCTATCTTCGACAATCGTGTGACCTTGTGGACATTCTTTCAAACAGAGTTTCACGGACTGCATTAAAATGTATTGATAGTAACCCGGTTGACATGTGACGCAATGTTTATCCGCGCATCCTTTGTCCAACACAGGCGCTAAAAATACGACACTTATTATGACGTACTCGTCGCGAAGGGCGGGGTCAGTGAAATCAACAGTTGATAGGTCTACTGCGGCTGTTTTGCGTATCAGGGTTGTTGATTAGGGAAAATTGGAAATTTTACGTTTTGTGTGAAATGATTTTCTTGTACCTTTTGTTGTTAGAGGATATGATTCCACAGTTTTAGTTGTCGTGGAAACAGTTGTTGTTGATTCTTGTGCGCATATCACGATTCCGTTGATAAGGTGAAGTTTCGTACCGTTAGGGCATTTTTTGTAACAGTGATTGTGACCTTGGCGATTTACTTCAGAGGGAACTAATCCGCGGTCACACTGTCTGCAAAACATGTTACGATCGTCGCATTTCTTGCAATGTGGAATCATGCAAGGCGAAACTAGAAATAATTTCAAAGTTTACGATTATTGTTACACATGTATTTATTTCAAATATTTCCCGTGATGCTAGTTTTGACGTTTTTAACCAAATATGTTTCCAACATAAATGACTTGCAGAAAACCTTGTCTAAGATCTCTGTCTACCTATTCAAAGTGTACTTTTTTTACCTGTTGGTTTGCAATAATGGCCCCAGCGTAAGGAAATGTTTTCCTCGTGAAATTTCGGACAAGTGCGTTGACACGATACCATTTTGTTGTCTGCATTAATAACCGATTTGTAGTGACGAAGCCTGCACATTATATCTGAAGAAGGAAGTTCAGAAAGAAAACACACAGCAAATGAAGTCAATTGAAATGGAGCTGATGACTTTCGATTGCTTTCTTTCGTTGTTATGTTCCGATGATTTTGATAACCACCATAAGGTGGTTGTGCGCCACGCCCCCCCCCCCCCCCCCCCTTGGTTCCGCGCATTTTGTCCCACGGACAAGTGGATGTTCATAGTTAGATACGCTATGTAATATATTACTCAATTAAACTTACTTTTCAATGATTTTTTTAAGAATCCCATAGATCTCAACGTACGCCTTCGTTGAAAATTAAATTTGACGAAACATTCAGTTACACAGATACATACGAGCAAGAAAACCAAAGCCGTGATGATCCTCATCCTGGAAAGTGTCCTACAACAATCTCACTGAAACTCCACTAAACTCATCGAATGTATAACAAACTAGGAAGAAACCTTTTGATGACGTAATGTTATTGTCTCTGTTGATCTACTCAACAAACAAAATATTATTGCATTTAATAATGGGTTCATGTTACTGTCAGGAACATGTTTGGGAAGTTTCACCGATTAATCTAAGTTTAGAGACTTAATTTGGCTCAGCTATCAAAACATCGAAAGTTTACCGCATTAACGCTTATTCTAAGTCCGAAAAATTTGACACAAAATAAAACGTCATTGTAAAGAAGATAGTAACCAAAAATTAATATTTACGTCATTTAAAATTATCGCTTCTAAGGCCTCCTTTAAGGTCGAATTATTCAATTTGGGAAAAAGTGTAAAATTTTGCACAGAACTTACATGACATGAATATTTTCAATGCAGAAGTGGTGTCCAAAATTTGGACCCCGTGATGACGTCATTTTTTCCAAATGACCCATAATTTGATGTCATCAAATCATGGCAAGTTTTGTATCGTTTGAAAGGGCATAAAATTATGAGCAATTTTGACAGAAACATCATAACTTAAAAGTAAACTCCACTTAGTCGGCGATTTAGTATTTCATAATTCAGGGGCATTCCAGAATCATCAATAAACAGATAGAAATTTATTTAATGTTTTGATCATTTTCGTGCGGCGGGATGAATAAACATGACAAATTCCTGTTATGACAGCTGATCAGCCTTCATGTGCGTTAGCCAATGAAATTCAACGGGAAAAGGTTAGCGAGCTCGGGGAAGAACAATTACTTGTAATGATGAGATATCTAAATATTAAAATAACACTTCTGAAATGTTTAGTTAATTCGATATCTTAATTTTACAAGGAAAGTATTTTGTGAAACAACGTAATCGTATCGTTGCTACTCCTAATTGACTTGTTTCGTTACTTAATTATTGGCCTTCTTAGGACATGATTTCCAGAAACATTATAACACTTGGCATTTCATTACGGAGGAATGAAACCCGACTTGGTCGTCGCACCCAAATCGTCACCGCAACCAACTATCTCTGTCGTAGATTATCAACAAACAATCACTCACGAAAAACCACTCGATTTCCTCAAGCTTGCTGCTGTTGAACCCCCGTTGTTATTCAAAAATCTACACAGAGACATCAAACCTATCGTCACCAAATCTCAGTTCTTTAACAAGGATGACCGCGCATTCATTGACAGTCAAATTTTATCTCTTCTCAAAATCGGTTTGATTCAAAAAGTGATTTTCCATGGCGAGCTCAGGTTCTTGTTGTAAAAGATGAACTAAATCGACACAAAAAACGTATGTGCATTGACTATTCATAAACAATAAACCTTTTCATTGATTTGGATGCTTTTCCTCTCCCCCGTATCGAAGATGTCATCAACAAACTAGCTCAATACAAGCTGTTTTCCACTTATGATCTCAAATGCCCATCACCAGATCGCCCTAAAAAAATCCGAAAGAATTTATACTGCATTTGAGGCTCTTGGTGGCGGCTTGTATGAATTCATTGTTGTGCTCTTTGGAGTTACAAACGGTGTTCCATGTTATCAGAGAACAATTGACAATTGTGTTAATGAGAATGGTTTGGAGAGCACTTTTCCTTACCTTAGCAACGTTGCCATTGCTGATATGGATGAAGCTGACCTAAATCGTAACGAAGTAGCATTTCGAGACATGATTACACATTTTTGTTTTTTATAAGCAACCCAGTTGCTAAGGCTTCAGCCCTCAAATTAGCCAAAAAATTAAGCAACTTGCTTAGCAACCCTCAGCCCTGACAGTTAGTTAGCAACTTTTTTCGCAGAACGAAATTACAAATTTTCTTAAAAATAAAGACAAGACAGAAGAATTCTTTTCTGAGAATTCTTTTCTGATTTGAAACAAATGCATAACGAACTCTTTACATGTATAACTCACTGTGAGTAGACAGAAGAAAAACTAGATATTGTATATATTTATGTGTAAGGCTGTAAGTTGTGTTCATTGATCGTTGGAAATATCAAAGATAGGGTTATCTTATTACT
The DNA here is from genome assembly GCA_963930725.1 of Candelabrum cocksii. NCBI lineage: Eukaryota > Metazoa > Cnidaria > Hydrozoa > Anthoathecata > Candelabridae > Candelabrum > Candelabrum cocksii. The sequence continues at coordinate 19,119,335 of OZ005664.1, forward strand.
TTAGTTTTGACAATGTGTGAACGTGTGTGAAATTTTTCGGTGATTTCATGATTCGGTATCACAGAGAAAAAATAACCTTAGCAACCTGTTAACCTTATAAAAAGAAAAATGTGTAAACGAAGGAACATTACTCAGATGTTCTTGTTTCAGAGCTAGGGGTACCGTATCAACTACAATTGCATTAAACCAGATTCTGAGCGCTTACGCCCTTTACTTGAGTTCCCACTACCTCGAAATACCGCGTCTTTGAAACGAGCCCTCGGAATGTTTGCTTACTACGCCAAATGGATTCCACAATTTTCTGACAAAATCCGGCCATTAGCAGAATCCTTTCCTCTAACAGGAAAAGCACTCACCTCATTCGATATTTTTAAAAAGGAGCTTGGGAAGGTGGTGATGATTGACGAGGAGGACACACCTTTCGTTGTCATTTATGTGCGATGACCGAAAACGCACTAAAATTAAGAACACTAAGATACAATCATGGCGTATGGAGCTGGCAGAATTCAGCTATACTATTCAATACCGAGAAGGGAAGGATAATGTCGTACCAGATTCGTTTACGTGTGCACATTCTTGTTTAGCAGTTCCAAGTAAACTTAAACTTGAGGATATCCATGCGCAACTCTGTCATCCTGGTGTTACACGTCTGCTTCATTTTGTTAGAACCAGAAACTTACCATTTTCGACAGATGAAGTCAAAGCAGCCTGTACAAATTGTAGGATTTGTGCACAGCTGAAACCCAAATTCTACCTAGTCAATTGAACAAGCTGATCAAATCAACAAGTCCGATGGAGAGAATGGGTATGGACTTTAAAGGACCGCTGCCGTCTTCAACACGCAATAAATATTTCTTGACAGTAATAGATGAATTTTCTTGTTTCTCTTTTGTGATACCGTGTCCCGATGGTTCCGCTGGGACGGTCATCAAATGCCTAGATTCCATATTCTCATTATGTGGAATGCCAACCTTTATTCAAATGAACAGCTTTTATGTCATCAAGCGTAACAAATGATCTCTCAAACAGAGAAGTTGCAACTAGTCACAACACACTCTATGGCAATGGCCAGGTGGAACGTTATAGCGGAATTTTCTGAAAGAGTGTGAGACTTTCCTTAGCAACAGCATAGCTACCTGTGGAGCAATGGGGGAAAGTTTTACCTGATGCTTTGCATCCAATTAGATCGCTTCTCTCAACATCGACGAATATCACATCACATGACCGTTTCTTCAATTTCAAGAGAAAATCAAATCATGGAATATCATTGCCTGCATGGCTTTCGTCCGGTATTTTACGATATTTTGTTCATCAAAATAGCACAATGGTGATTATGACTAATTATTACCTTTTATTCCATAACAATGCCCAATGGTTGTTATGAGTTATTACTAATTGTTAATTAAAATGGCCTACCTTTTGCGGAATGTTTCGGGAAAATCCTTAACTACTCACAATAAAAAAGATCAGTTACAACACTCAATCTCCTAGACCAGCAACAATAACCCAGAATATTTAGGACAATGAATCAATCGATTGCTTTAAAAGTACAGACAGAATCTTAACTGGTTAATATTGCAAGAGAGAGAGAGTGTGTGTGTGTTTGTGCGCGGTAAATACTTTCTACACACTCGTTCTACTCTGGCGAGTAAAACTCGAATTTCGAGTTTTGTAAATATAAAATCAAGCAGAAACACTAGAATCATACAAACATGCGACAACAAAATTGTAGAAAGAAAAAAAGATGAAAGGCGTCGATGTTAACAAAAATCCACTATTTGTCATAATATCACGACAGCTTGAAGATATCAATTATAATGACAATTATTATTGCCAAGTCCATATCGATTCGGTTGAATGTTTGAAGACATTTTTAGAAGAATTTCGCGTAGCAATCTTTTGTTACAAGAGATTAAAAGATACCGAATCAAAAGAAAAAAAGACAAAAGAAAACTTTATAGGAGTTTTAAGCCTACCACACACAAGCGATTTTTGTCGCTGACTCACGCGTTCCTCCCAAACGTCTTCCCTTCGTGTTTTAAATTTTGGACGGTAATCATTATTGCGCCCATACTGACAACAGAATTGCACTTTTTATTCCCTTAAGATAATATGTACGAAAATATATTAAATAGATAAGGGTGGTAAAATCTTTTTTTAGACACTCCGGAAGTGAATAAAGAGGAAAGCGTACACCCAGAAAGTATGGCACCATTGGTACTTCACATCAGCATGCAACTTAATTGATTTACATAAGGATCTTCGAGTTTGCCGTTTTATGACCCTGAATCTAGTCAAATGTTTGTAGTGTTAGCCGTTAGCAATTCTATCACCCCAAGTTGAATAATTATAATCAGTCTAAAATTATCATATGGTTGTCTCCCCTCTTTCCGCTAAGGATTTTTTACATTTTAACTCAAATTCAAACTTAATTTTAACTTCTTGACCCATTTGCGAGAAAAGCTTTTATTTGTGAAATATTTTATAATGAATGATTCGCAGGCATAATCATCGAAAAATACTTCTTTTCCTCGTGAAAATTATTTCATAAATTGCAGTATTATAATTGCTTAAGAATTTTGAACATTAATTGTCTTACAGAGAAGGTTGAAGATATTAGGTCGGGCATAAAGTTTGATAATAAGAGGCCTAAGAAGCTTTTAATCATTTCGAAAGCAATGTTATTTATTCGATGCTTATATTTCGACCTACATCTGTGCAGTAGGGCATCTTCAGAGTGGTTACATAGATAAATTAAATTGTGTTTAAAAGTGTCGTAAAATAACGAGAGAGGTTAATTGTGAGAAAATGACGCGTTGAGGTGTCGAAGGTTAATTAAGTTTAAGATTCGCGCTTTTTCGTGGACTTTAGGTTGGGTTTGTAGGTAATTCAGCCATGTCGGGTCTAAAAGCTGCAGCCATATTTAAAAATATTGCGGCTGTTACAGTACTCGACAGTTTTTATAATGATTCTTAAGTATACGCAACATTCTAGTATTCAATGACCTCATTACCATCCCTTTACCCATGATTTTCTGTTCAACCTACACTTCACACCTTACTGTTTAACGGTAATTCGTTCTCCGATCGTAATGTGTGAAATCCTTAATGTTTATCTCCTCTTCTTTGTTCAATTCCCGCAAATCGCATTTATTAAAAAAAAAACATTGAAAAAACCTCGAAAATTGTGGAAAAAATGTTTTCTACTTTTGTCAGTAGAAACCATCCACGTCTGAAATCAATCAAGAAACATACCGAAAACAGAAACGTTGTTGATAAGTGCGCGATACAAGAAACTTTTTAAGATATTACATATGTAAAAAATATAACAAAAAAGGAAAACGAAAAAGATTTTCATACAAGGTGATAATAATTTATCATTAGTTTTAGGAGATAATTCGAATTGAGCAAAAAAATTAGAAGGGGGGGGGGGGGGGGGCGAAACCAAAATAGCGCCTTTAATTGGAATGTAATTGTTTGCAAGTACAATATTATTAAAGAGTACGCTTTTTATTATGATTTTGTGAAGAAAAATCCCGAAGAAGTATATATGCTAAAAAAAAGTGAGCTAGGGGGGGGGGGCAGAAAAGGAAGTAGCGCCGCAGAACGCATATAGCTAGCTATGCAATTTTTTAATTAATGACTTTGAAGGATGATCCTGGTCTGCTTGTAGGACTGTAAACTGTTCAATAAAGTCTCTCTGCTTTTTACTAAGTTGAAGTTGACAGATATAACTTTTCTGCTGATTTAGGTCCTCTTGAGATAAACCACTGGCATTGCTGAAGTAACTTCTTAGTGGTTTTGGTAACTTGTGGGTGACTGGAACAGGTGCTTTGGGTATAACATTTCCACAATAGGCAGCAAATAAGCTCAACCCAACTGGTTTGTTGTTGTCAGGCACATCCTTCAGCATATTGAGCAATGATGTCTTGTGGGCAGTTGTGGCAGATTTAAACTGTTTGGCTGGCAGCAAAGCTGTTTTCAATATTGTTGCTGGGTTATAGAACTTGATATTTCAATATTATCATTGGTGTTCTTGAACACTGAGTCAATGTTTTTTATCATATCATGCCAGTCTTTAACACACTGGTAAATGATTGAAGATTTTCTGTACCTTACAGTATTGTACGTATCGATGGCTTGTTTTGAATTTACTGTACTTCTTGTGGCATAAGAATGAGTATTAGAAGTTTTAATAAAAAAATGCGATATGGCTGTTGGTAAGCAATCATTTATAAAGTTGTGAATTAATAAACAATTGTTGAGTTTAATGAGGTCTTTGAATTTAAGAATTGAAAGGTCTTTAAATATCTTTGTCGAGGGTTGTTTAGGCGAAGAAAAATTCATTATTCTTAATGCAATTTTTTGAAGGGATGTAACCTTTTTTAAGTTTGGATTTTTTGTCTGTCCCCAGACAAGTGATCCATATGAGAGATGTGAGAAGAATATTGCATAGAAAATTGAGGTTAAAGTTTTTCTGTTTACGTAATGACGTATGATACTCAACATGCCATTCGCTCTTCTTAGCTTATTGGTTAAGGTATTTACATGGTTTTTCCAGGACAGGTGTTTATCAAAGGTTATTCCTAAGTTTTTAATTTCGGCTGAAGGATGAATTATTTTACCTTTTATATAATTTAATTCTAAAATTCAAATCTATTGTTTTATTTGGAGAATGAAATAAAATGTATTCTGTATTATTTAGATTCAGCGAGATTCGATTTGCATTTAACCAGTCAGTAATTTTTTCTAAATCTCAATTAATTTTATATGCTACTTTCATATATGATTTATCACAGTAAAGTAAGTTTGTATCATCTGCAAAATGATGTACAGATGAGTATTTTACAGCGGTATGAAAATCATTTATGTAAATTAAAAATAAAAGAGGACGAAGTACTGAGCCTTGAGGTACGCCATAGTTAATTTGTTTATGATGCGAGTTAAAGCCATTTATCGTTACAAATTGTTTACAATTTGTGAGATATGATTTAAACCAAGATAAGACTACACCTCTAATACCATAATATTTTATTTTTTTAGAAGAATTTTTTGATCAACAGTGTCAAATGCTTTTTGCAAATCAATAAAGACTCCACATCCAAACTTTCCCGAGTCTAATGCTTTTTGGATTTTACTTGTAATCGATAAAAGAGAATGCGATGTGGAATGGTTTGAATGAAAACTGAATTGTTGCTTACTGAAGCAGTTAAGACTATTTAAAAATTTGTAGGTTCTAGAATAAATAAGTTTTTCAAATATTTTACCAAGATTGGATAATAGAGATATTGGTCTATAATTATTGCAATATAATTTTGATCCTTTTTTGAAGATAGGCATAACAGAGGATAATTTGAAAATATCAGGAAAGATTCCATTACAGATTGCAAAATCATATAGGTTAGCAAGAATGGGTGAAATTTTAGAATTTAGTAACTGAAGGATAGGTGTAGGTATGCTATTAGGGCCTGAAGCCTTATCTCGATCTAGTTTCGATAAAATAGAGGATATTTCTTCATGATGAATAGCATCAAGAAATATACTGTTTTTGTTTGGAGTTTTTAGAAATTTTTTGAAGTCAGTGTGCTGTGGGTTGAGTGCATGGTAGATTGCATTTTCTGTGCAATATTTACAAAGAACTCATTAAAACAATTGCAAACATCAACTGAATCTGTGATTATAGAATCGGAGTTGTTGTTATATAATACCGATAGAGGTGGAGCTGTAATTTTTGTTTTGATGTTGATTAATTTATTTATACCCTTCCAGGTTTCACAGAGTCCTTACAGACAAAGGTATATCTCTGCACTTGAAGCTATACAGTGGAGTTACTTCAGAAAAATAAAAAGCATACAAAAAAATTACTACCAAGAAACATTAACCTCCCTCAAGTTGTACTCGATGCAACATCGTTGTGAAAGATACCAAATTATCGATATCTGGAAAGTGCTTGAAAGTCTTATACCAGACTTTGGTGAAAAGAACCAATCTGCAATTACACCCTATCATTCAGCATGTTGAGGACGTTTATGCACCCTTCCACCAGTACTGAGAAACATTTCCAAATCGCTCCAAACCAAAAGGTATGGGAGCCTGAGCAATGTAGGCCCGAGATTGTTCAACCCACTACCACTCTAGAGACAAAGTTGACTTGTTTAAAAAACTCTTAGATAAGTTTTTGCTCCAGATTCTGATGAACCTTCGCTCCTTGGCCATCCTACTAGAAGAACTGCTCTAACTCTAACAGCCTCATTGATGTTGTTAAACAAAATATCCCTACGTATTGTGATTTCTATTCAAGATCACAGATTGCAGGCTATGTTGCCGGCATCCATGATAAAGACGAAGCCTAGATGGCTAAAAGAACATCAGAGGTATCAAAAGTAAAGGTAAGATTAACACTATTGGATTGTGTTAGAAATGAGGAAATGATTGAAGGTCAAATGTTAGGTGTACAACGTACCATTATAGATTTTATTAGATCAAGAAGACTCTCATGGTTTGGACATGTTGTTAGAAGACCACGTATGAACGCATCAGGAAGGAGCAAGGGGCCTGAGCATAAATGATGATGATTTGTAAACGGATACGTTTATCAAAGAGTTTTTCAAATTGAAATTGGGTTGAATGTTGGGCTGTATCAAAATATTGTGTAGAAAATTGTAGTCTTTGGTCTCAATGGTTTAATAATATATATATATATATCTAAAATGATAAGAGTATATACTTTAACTGTCCTTATATATAAAATGTTTGCACTTTTGGGGGAGTATGTATAACTGTTATATTTGAGTAGTTTTGCGAACTATGAATGGGACATCTTATATATAGATTTTTCAAATGATTTTACATCAACAGAAAATATTATGGGCGATGAAGAAAAACTAGTACTACTAAAGCAAGAATTTATAAAAGAACTAAAGCAAGAAGCGAAGCAACTTTGCACAGAAGAAGATTTGAAACTACTCAATTGCGTGAAAAACAAATATCTGTGGAATTGTATGAATGAAGATAAGGAGTTGAAAATTTGTATTGAAAAAAGGTTGGAAGAAGTCAAAGACAAAAAAGAAAACAAAGAACTGCTTGATTTCCAAATAAAGAAAGAGGAGTAATTCATAATTTTGTAAGTAGATTCATATTTTTCAGTTATTTTGACATTGACGGTTATTCTTGTGATCTAATAAAGTGTATTTAACCAAAGGTTTAACAGCGATGTTCACAGATTGTTCCAGTAAAATGTTCTCGTCTAGTGTCTAAAGGTTTTTAACACAAGTCTCAGAGGGTTTCGGTAAATGGAATATAATTTAGTAAATAAGTATATGTAATTGATTTATGTTAGGCAACTGGAAAATGAAGCCAGCGACAAGTTTTATGTTTCGAAGGTTTGTACGGCAGCCAGCATTCTGTTTAATGCACAGTTTGACACGGCAGAACACCCCTGCTATTGATACAGAAACTAAAGCTAAACACTTGCAATACACTTCAAATGTTGCTACAATGATACTTGAGGCGCCTAGAAAAGACTTCAAAGCAACATTGGAAAAACTAGATGCTTATAATCGATATTGGCCATTTGAAATGGTTGGTCAAAAGCAACTTGCATCATCTCTGCACGGATTGCTACATCAGAAGCGTTACGAGGAAATAAATTTGGTTGCAGATAAGTTGAAATCAGTGAACTACGAGATGTGGGGAGGACTTGCTACAGTTATCTTATATGCACATTGTGAAAGAAGGAATTGGAGCCAAGCAATTTGTTTGTTTGAGGTTTGAAGTATTCATTAAATGATCACAATTCTTTAAAATTAAGTTAAAAGTAATAATTATTTACATCTTTTTTTATAAGCAAAACACTTCCATATCTTACAAGCGTGGAACCTTCCATATCTTACAAGCGTGGAACCTTCCATATCTTACAAGCGTGGAACCTTCCATATCTTATAGGCGTGGAAACTTCCATATCTTATAGGCGTGGAACTTTCCATATCTTATAGGCGTGGAAACTTCCATATCTTATAGGCGTGGAACCTTCCATATCTTATAGGCGTGGAACCTTCCATATTTTATAGGCGTGGAAACTTCCATATCTTATAGGCGTGGAACTTTCCATATCTTATAGGCGTGGAACCTTCCATATCTTATAGACGTTGAATCTTTGCTTTCTTATAGGCGTGGAACCTTCCATACCCTTTTTTTTTAATTCTCGATACAGTAGATTTATTGTAGACTAAAGAGCTCTTTCTTGTCGTCATACATATTCACGACTTTTACATAGAAGACTGTGCTTTTCTTCAACCTGATGAGTTTGAGGGGCTATCATGTCTGGTTGCCTCTTGATCACAATAATAAAACTTATGGTTATAAAAAGGGTGCATTATTCTTTTAGAAATTTTAATTAAAATGTATACTAGAATTTATTATAATAATTACGATTAATGTTTGTATATTACAGGCAATATTTGTCATTATATATTTATTTATAAAAGTTTAAATGTGATTCAGTATAGTTGGTGTTTAAATTATTATTTATAAGCTTTCATTTATGGTGAGCCATGTATCCACTACTTCAGATTTTTTAATTTAGGACATGAAATCGAAAGGTCAAGTGAAGCACAACAGGCTGCACAAACATCTAATTACATCTCTTGCGCAACATAAAGAAATGTCTACAGCGATGAAATATTTGGAGGAATTATGCACGGAAAAGACAACATGCGCCACAATGAACTCGATGGATGTGCTGATGGTGAAGGTCTTGTTAAGTGCTGTTGAGGATTGTTCAGAAAAACTTTCCTCGTTGTTGGGTTTGTATTTGAAGGGCAAGAATATCACGGACTTGGAACTGGCGAAACGTCTTGTGAACTATCTGCAGTCTGGAAATACTTACTTGGTTAGGAAGACTTTTTTGAATAAATCGATATGTTGCAGTTGCAAATATGACCTCATTACACGGTGTAATTTTTTGTCTCTCTGTCAGCAAATTATTTCTAAGAGAGCTGACGATGACAATGCAGATTATGAAGTCGTTGACCATTTGCATGGCGAACATGGTGTTTTTGACATTGTTATTGACGTGGCGAACGTTTTCCGGCACGGAAAAAATCCGCATTATCGTAACGATTCTTTCAGAAGATTCAGGGCAGTTTTGAATAGTGTTAACGAGGAGGCTAATTCATATAGAGTGGCGCTTGTGTTGCCGCCATTTTTCTCTAAAAGTATCAACAAACCGGAACGAGATATTATTCGGGAAATATCTACGGAGAGGTTCTCGAACTTAACCTTGACCCTGATCGAGCCTCGTGTTGTTAATGATGATCTACTAGCACTGTATATTGCAGCTCGTAGTGAAATGCAAGGACATCTCATGGGAATCATCAGTAACGATTCATTTCTCAATCACGCCCAACCATTGGACGAGAAGGCTTCTAATGAGTTCATCATGTTTCTACGTCAACGATTGCGTCCGTTTAACAAGACAGGACTTGTTGACTTTAGAAGGAAAATTCCATCTTTTTCGATAAATGAGGATGGAGATGTGCACGTGGTACATGGTGCAAATATATGGTGCGCAAGGAAAGAGTGCGATAATTGATAACTGATTACAAGCCAATCTAACGAATGTATCTTTTTGGATTGTCACATTTCATGATATTTATATTATTCCATTTAGTGGAGTCGACTTAGGGATCATTCAAAAAGTATGTACGGTCAAAATTCGCAATTGCGAGACGTCTTAGGTTTTGCTATTGCTGACGTCAGAATCGGTGATGCTTTCAATATCACCCTTTGGGACCCCTTCCCGCACGTATGTACTTTCTGGATGACCATACGAAGGAAAAATAACGTGTCACAATTTTTTTTTCAAATTCTTTTATATACCTAACTCTTCTTTTCTATCTGTAAAACTTAGATCTTTTTCGTTTCTTTTCGGTTTTTATGTTTTCGAAAAGATATGTGCCAGCCATTTACTTCACTGGTTTTCGTTTAGTTCTGCTGTGTCACTTGATGACCCGTCAAGTTCAAATTCACTCACTTCTGGAGAAGGGAGTTCTTAATCTTCCAATCCCTCGATAATTAAATCCTTGCTTTCGCTACGGTATCTCCACGTTTTCATTTCTTGACATTTCAGTCCAACCCAATAAGTGCGGACGATTCAAAAGCAGGTTTTTCCTTCAGTGTACTTCTGTAAACTCTCATCAAGATGCTTTTAACATCATTTTCGAATTATGTCTTTGAACGGTTTGTTGAAGATGACATGGAACGGTTGTGGTACATCAGAGAAGGACGTTAATCGACTCTGTAACCTTACTATCGAGTTTGGATTTAACTGTTTGTTGCGCGCGGTGATTGTCGTTTTCCCTCATGAACCCAGGGGTTAAGGGAGTGACAAAGCAATTGTCCCACTGCAAGGAAATCTATGGAATGAAAAAGGTAAACTACGAAAAAAGTCAAAGATGCTATGTAAAATAACTGGTTTTATATTCTTATTGCTTTGATGTTGTTGCTAAGTACCAAAAAAGCATCTCTTTTTCGTCCAGGACCCAATTCGCCAAATTAAATTCCGCAAATCAATTTTTTTTTTACCATCGAATCGCAAAAATTAATCCAACATTAATTAATACTATTTGTATCTATATTCTTGAAAGATATCTATATTTGTTATACCTTTAGGTTGGTTATCATTTGATGCAGGTGGTAAAATCTTTTCACGTACAAAGTGGATTTCATCTGTTTCAAGTAAAAAAGTAGGTTTTTTGGATAAAGCAAAATCACTTTGAAAAATCTGGATATTTAAATTTACCCTCCATCTCATCATCAATTCAGTCGCTGAAGTAGTTCCCTCGGTTTAATCATTTGATGTTTTATTGGAGCAGATGTTTTTACAGCTGGATGCCCTTCCTAACGGTTAACTCTTGTAAGATCTCATACAGAAACTGTTCCCTCTGAGTCCTCTTCAGCGTCATTTGTTTCTGAAGACACAACAAAATTGCCAAAGAATTTATACAAAAATTTTTCATTTAAAATTGCTAGAAAAATAATGACAATGAATGAACTTTGAAGGGTAGCATGTTTATATATCATTTCTATTTTAGGATTTTGTGGATACCGTCACACATTTTAAAAATTGTGATATCCTGGCAGTTTATCGCCGTGTAGCGTTACCAGTCTATAATTTCAGGCTTTAGTCTTGTCAACTACGACAAACGGTTCTTTGTATCTTGGTCGTAACGCACAGCCTGCAGTAGAAATGTTAAATTTTAACGAATTTTAGCTACTATTTTAGTGCATGTATATAAATCCATGTACAATGCTTTTAAAATTAATCAACCGATATATATTAATTTTGAATAGTCCTGAAATTTTAATACCTTTTTTCCTTCTGCCCGCTATGTCTAAAACTTTGTCATCTTATTTATTTCATCCGCACGCGCAACTTTTGAACTAATTTTTTAATCGTAATAATATTTATATTTTGCTTGGGCGGCTTCTGTGTTCTGAAACAACAAAAAAACAAAGTTTTAGATGAATAATTGAAATATACGACGAACACTATAATACCTCTTTAACGGTCTTAGAAATATTTTCCAGTTCTTTCCGATTTTTATCCAAAAGGTTCCGATATTCATCATCAGACGGCTAACGTTTGAATTTATTCTAAATCGCAATATGTAACTGACGTAATTGACTGAAAATATTGTTGAATTCTTGGAATTTTTTGATTTATTACCTCGTCGTAAAACAACGTGGTAAAGGGCAAACGCCCTGCAAAAAGCGCCTCAAACGGGGAGATTTTCGTTGCAGAATGTCTTTCGACTCTTAAAGAGTACAAATCCATGTCTAAAAATTCCTCCCAATTCGACATATTTTCATCGATGACTTTCCGTAGTTTCCTGAAAATACAAGTAAATGTGTAATACGTTCAGCAACAATGTACTAAAAGTAGATATCAACCTTGATGGAAAAAACATACCTTTTTTTTTGTTTTTATTGGTATTTTCGTCTTGTCCATTTGACTGAGGATGATAAACGGCCGTTCGTCTTCTTTCTACCTCTAGCAATTTATACATTTCGTCGTTTAACTAAAAACAAACAAAAATTTAGAAAAATCAGGGAAGATTTAAACTTCAAAGCTGTATAAACCCTGTAATATCTTTTATAAGACCATGCACTACATTTAGTACCTTGTTATTAAATTCCAATCCATTGTCCGAGATAATGGGTTTAGGAAACCCAAACGTAGAGATCATATTGATACATTTCGCTACTGTGGCTGCCTCTTTATTCGGTATGGTGTACGCAACAGGGTATTTCGTAAAAAGGTCTGTACACGTTAAAATGTACTCGTTTCCTTGTTTTGTTATTGGCAATTTCCCAATCAGGTCAATACCCACTACTTCCCACACACGGGAAGTCTATATAAAACAAGTAAGTGTATATTTCCTACTAATAACACAGTTTAGTTTTTTAAACCTACTTTGATTGGTGTAAGTTCAGGGGCAGGTATACTGAGATTGGTGTTTCGTTGGCATTGCTTGCAATTTTTTACCAATTTTTACCATCAATTTTTTGTGAAGCTCACCAACTAGATTTAAATAAAAAAACTCTTTACTAAAATAATAGTAGAATCTCAAATGTTTTATCTTTAATCAGAAAAATGTTTTAAAATTAGAATTTTTAAAACGATATATCAAATTGAAATGGTTAAAAACCAAAAAACTCTTCTAAGCTCGAATAATATTTCTTTTTAAAGATGCAGTCGCCTTTTCAGGCAATACGTCATGATTTAAATATGTTTTAATATTTCTTAAATGTTCTTCCATTTTTTCGCGGAAACAAACTTTTCTAGAAAAGATATAGTTGCAAATGATCACTGGTTCCCGGGTTTTTTGTCTCGCTTAAACCAGTCAAAATTGCCATGTTATTCTGAAAGCCATCTTATTCTATGACAGCATTAATTTTGAAACTTTATTGTTTATAATCACTAGTTAACACAACAATCAAAGTTTCGTAGGATAGCGAAATTACTGCTGTTGTGTGGGAAGAGGCCCTCTACCAAGCCACAAGTAGCAACAATGTCTCTGGTCATCATCTGGTTCCTGAAAGAAACAAACAAATTTAATCGCCTCATCTGTACACTAGAATACAAAGTGTTCATTAAACAATTAATAAAGTTTTTCTAACAAACCTGAGACAAAAAATGAGTAATCGGTGATCCTGATAAGCCAATATCACTGCTGTACCTAAAAATGTTAAACATGCTTTTAACATTAAAAAAACACACACACACATTTCAATCATCAATTCAAAGGATAAAAGAAGCACAGAAACCAAAATGATTTATTAAGGAATAGATTAGAATAAAAGACACAAATACAATAGATACTCGAACAAGGATACAGAACAGCATGCAAGTCTAGTTTTAAAAGCATATAAAAATATATCTGAAGCTTTATGACTTCTTACAGCAGCTGAAAATTCTCCATGGACCAAACTTGGAAACAACCAAATGTATAGCCAACAACCAACTTTGTGGCATGAACATTAGCGCGGAGATCCCACAGTTGTCTACGAATGAAATAATTAGGTTTGAGACTAAATCCAAAATTACACCCTAATTAAAGTCACCAATATGCCAAAACTCAATGTATTCGGATGGATATTTTATTAATACCAAAGAAATCTCAGAACCACTATTGACATTGAATACAGGTTGTATTTGAGTGTTTTGAAAATTGGTTAGTCTAGTTCTAGTAAGATACAACTTGAAAAAGTGGAAGTTTTTGATTTCTACTGTACAAAATTTCAAAGTCACATGGTGAAATGTACTTGAAGCTTTTACCTTGACTCTTTCTTCTGTTGAATCAATCTTGTCTAAACATTCTTGAGTGGCAACGGAGAATAGGACAATATCAGACTTTCTTTCAGGTTGAAGTTCTTTCACGATGAAAACTATATATTGTTATTTAAAACTAAAATAAAATGACAAATATATAAGAAAATGGGTAATTATCATCAACACTCTCGTTACGGAATCTTTCATTTCATCTTTTTAACAAATGAGAAATGTCCGTTTTTCATTTTCTACCGATGAACCTCGAAAACCATCATCAGTTGTTTTATATCTCATTTTAACTTAAAGTAGGTTTCGCAAAAAGTCAATACTTATTTTAAACAGAGCCGTTTCTTTTTGAAACTAAGATTCGAGTTTTAGAACGGAAAAACATTGTGCGTTGCGGCCATTTTCTTTTACAAAATAAAGCTACAGATAGAACTACATTGCACAATGTACCAACCAGTAATGTAGAAATAAATTTACACTTAAATGCTACAAACAACAAATTACATACAATTTTATGAATACAACTTATTCAGTGCTTATGTTCACTAGTGTAATTTAAATATATAAAAATTAATAATTAATTGTAAATAAAAAATAGTGCAGCTTGACATGTGCAGTATGACAATGTGTAATAGATTACATCAAGGAATCTTCCCTTGATCGAAATATCACAGTGTACGGATGAGGGTAGACAGTTTCCCCTTGAATCCCCTCCAAAGATGGCAGACCTTCTTCAGGATTAAACTCAATACGGAAATCTTTGATCATACGTGACATGAACAGAAACAATTCAGCTCTAGTCATGGTTTGACCTAAGCAAATTCTTCTTCCTGCTGAAAATGGCACAAAACCTTTTCCTTTGGTTGCAAAAAACTGGCCTTCTTCATCCAACCATCTTTCTGGATGAAACTTTTGTGGATTCTCCCATATGTTTTCGTTGAAATGCATGTTCCACTCATTGTAAAATATGGTGGTGTCTTTGGGTATTGGATGGCCCATAATCTCTCCATCTTTTGTACTTTTATGTGGGGAGCCACTTGGAACAATGGATGAAAAACGCAAAACTTCTTGAATAGTAGACATCACTAATAGAAGATTTGGTCTGTCGTCCAACGTAAGATAAACCTTTGGTCCAAGGACAGTGGTCATTTCATGGTTCAGCTTTTCCTGGTATTCAGGCCAATGCATTAGATACAAAACAATCCAACGAATGGTTGTTGCTGTTGTATCAAAACCAGCCAGTATCATATCCATTAAAACCATTTCTAAATGGTCATCAGTTATTTCAGACGCATTCTTCACCATAGACTTATCAGTATGCAATTTTAAAAGAACATCAGTAAAATCTTTCACATTGGTTCCATCAAAATGTTCTCGATGCTTTACAAGTTTTGCATGCAAAAAATCATCTTGTTTGTGCATGTATCTTGTAAATTCGGCCAATTTCCTGTTAGGTAAATGTCGAAGCCAAGGAAAGAAAACAATCAAGTCTGTAAGCGTGAATGTTTTTATCATGACATCATTAATTTTAATGATTTCTTCCAATTCCTTATCTTCAGGCTCATAATGATCGTTAAACAAAACGTTACAGATGATGTTCATAATTGCAGCCCCTAATACAAAAATATATATAAATCAATCCCCGTAATAGTATAATAAACCTTTTTGTGAAATCAAAGCAGTTACTAAGTTAAAGCAAGTATATATTATAGATACATATATTTGCGGACAAGACAGCGAATATATACACTATGACACCTCAAGAACACGAGAAACTACTACACGACAACATAACAAAAACATATATATATATATGGATGGATGTTTCCAATTAATGGTAACGGAAAAGGACCAGGGGGATACTTTGAATACTCGAACACATGTTTGATGTAGTTGTAAACAAGATAAACAACTGGTACAATTACTAATGTAATGCAAACTTCGAACAACATTATAAACTGTCGGTAAAGAGCTTGGAGATACTCTCCAATTCAGATTATTGTAAACATAGCGGAAGAGCCTTGTTCGTTTTATCATTACGCACTGATTAATTATGCACTCTTCTATAAACGTAGTGCAATTTTTGAAAATAATGACAATGAATGTTAGTTAGGTTAGAACTATTAGCTGTACGAAAAGCTTTTACGGAAGCGGAATGTTGCCTGCCAACCTATAAAATAAAATTTAAGTAAATACATAAACAGTTTTTCTCACAGAAATGACATCAAATATATTTTACATGAATATGAAAACACACACAAAGATGTGAGATTTAATAAAAAGTCGCTGGAAGTTGACTAGAGTGGTGTTGGGTATGGAAAGGGTAAGAATTTAATAGAAGTTAAAATCAATCGATAAGAAATTTTTACTTGCATAAATATTTGTGACGAAGCGCATACTACCTTAAAGGAAGAAAATTTCGCGGTTGACAGGTCTAAAAACTGAGAATTTCGCGGAATTTATTTTTATGAAATTGGTTTTTATTTCATGCATTTTGTTGAAAGACATTCCCTATTTTTTCGACCAGTTTACCAAGATATCTAAGTTACTTTGCAAATGCGAAATTACATTATTCATAAGACGGTTTATTCGATGGTTGGCAACGCGACGCGACGGTTGTTAATGAACTCGGGTCGTTGCGCTATTTGCAATAAACTTTGCACTTTAAAATAGTTACCGTCGATTGCAACTACACTCTTTCTGTGAGAGATGGTAGTTTCTTTTCGCAAAACCACTTAACTTTGCAAAAGTTAGTATTATTGATATACTTTTGGGCAATGGAAACACATAAAAAAACATTAAACGAGAACTTGAAATAGCCAAAAGACCACACGAGAGTTGATTCGTTCAACTTCAAACTTTGGGCTCAAATTTGTCCAAATAAGGTATTAGGGGTGAAAATATCCCAATTCTGGTACTTGGTCTAAAATCAGCATTCTGTAATTAGTAAGCCTACCAATTCTTCAAAGCAAACGGAATACTTTAAACTAGAGGCCCAAATTTGCCCAAATAATAAGGTATTGGGAGTGAAAATATCCCAATTCTGGTACTTGGTCTGAAATCAGCATCCTCTAATTAGTAACCCTACCAATTTTCAAAGCAAACGGAATACATTATAATTTTTTACATTTTTACAATTTTTATTAATTTGTTTCGGCCGCTAAAATACGGTTTTACCTATATGCTCTACTTCTTCTGCACACCTATTTAGAGTTGTCTAGACAAAATCTGATAATAAATAATTCAAATAACGTGTATATACCAAGAGTACTTATTTTCGCGTGTTTAAATCTTTGTGAGTCGAAAAAAATTGCATTTTGCGGGTATTAATTTTCGCGAATGATCGTTTATAAAATATTTCGTGAGTATTAATTTTCGTGAATCCCAGAAAAGTTTGCGTTTACAAAGAGTCATTAATAACTGTTACATAAGGTTGATATTCAGGCCACATTCAGAAAAATCAGCCAAATTACAAAATTCATCATGGACAGAAGGGCAAGTATTTTCTTGAAGATCACTGGCCGATATTACCGAAGAAACACCCTCTTGTACAAGATGGTCTAGAGGTTCTCCGTGAGGTGACAATAGCTACGAGTGGAAGTGTAGTCAACCACCTTCTCTTGCAACGGTATGAAAAGCTGCTGGAAGAACTTTACAAAAAAAACGAAGAAATTATTGGGAGTTTTCTTTCGGTGCGTAATGGCGAAGAAAAGCAAGTGGAACAACAGCAGAAAAAAGTTCGACAACCAAATAAAAAAGAAAGAAGTCACATCAAGGGACATTCGTGACATGTTGTTTTGGTTTCGAATTTTTGTTTCCTTTAAATATGTTTGTAATCAACAAATCGATGCTTCAAAGACTTTCAAAGTTAATGAATTTTCTATTTTAAACTAACAACACCCTTTGCCTGTCTTAAAGTAAAAATTTGTTACAATTGACAAAGCGTAAACAGAGCTGCGTGCATAAACCCACCTCCCAATTAGGTGGTCCCATATATGACCTCAGGGAGAGAATGGGTTAAGGATAAAAAATTGTATCGAATTCTAGCTTTTCCAGATTTTTTCGCGAGAATTAATTTTCGCGAACGCTGTTTCCGAAAAATTCGCGAAAATTAGTAGCCACAAAATATAGTACTCTTAAGGTAGCTTTTCAATTCGACGCTAAAATACAGGATTGCCCAAAACGGCACTCTCCTTCTCACTCATTAAATATGTATGAATGTACACAAATTGCTATTTTCAATTCGACGCTAAAATACAGGATTGCCCATCCGGCATCGATAATTGTTGCCTGATTATGACATTTACTTAGACATGCGCAAACACATGCGCAGAGAGAATTTACAAAAGTATGCCGAAAAAGAATACAAGAAACAAGAAACATCATCAAACATTTAATCC
This sequence comes from Candelabrum cocksii, assembly GCA_963930725.1. NCBI lineage: Eukaryota > Metazoa > Cnidaria > Hydrozoa > Anthoathecata > Candelabridae > Candelabrum > Candelabrum cocksii. Next base: position 19,137,574 of record OZ005664.1, read on the forward strand.
AGTGTAATTTATCCAAAAAAAATTCGTTGCTAACATATTCCTTTACGACAAAATTTGTTGAAGCATTCAGATACATTCTATCTAACGACAAAATTTATAAATTTATGTTACTAAAATTTCCAGTTGAAATGTACAATCTTGGTTGGATGTTTTTTTTAACGCAAGTGGCTCCCAGAACGCTCATTAAGCATTATCATGAAGACCTCGACCCGGAGTTTTAGTGGATTTTATTGCTCACATTTGTGCTACGGTTATTTTTGATGAAATACAGCGTTTTTATTTATAACCGCTCACTAAAGAACTTTGGGATAGAATGGTCTCGAACCCAGAACCTTTCGGTTAAAAGCCGAACGCCTTACCATCTAATCTAATCTTCAGTTGTGTTTGCTTTCGATCAAAGTTTTAACCTGTCAGCGGCTGTAGATTAGTAGCAGCGTCGTTCTGTACTTCTTGAGCAAGTTTTCCGAGAAGTTCACAGACATCATTGTAACGATAATGATCGGTGGTCGTTTTGATCACCGAGCAAATGGTCTCGAATAACGTTGTATAAGATAGATCCTAATCAGCCACCAAATTCTACAACCTTGATAAGTTGTGGTGAACGATTGTTGTGTGTGTGCAAGATGTCATGTCACAAATGAATGAAAATCACACTGAGTGATAAACCAGTAAAATAATAGAAAGAATCCATCTTTTTGTATTTTAAATAACCAATTAAATAGCTATAGATCATTTTGCATAGCACGTTGTATTGTTTTTACTAATCGCCGAACGGTTAAATAGTGAACACCAAACACTTGCGAGTTTTGTTTTGGTCATTCCAGATGCTTCAACACAATATCTTGTTTAATGATAAACAAAATTTACTGCATTATTCGTAGTCATTATTTATCGTCTTAAATAAATATAATTGCTGAAACGAAGTGATTTTTTCAACGTTTATATTCGGCTCAATTCTTCTTTCTACGATTATAAAAATAGAAATATAATTTATTTTAGTAGAAATTTTAGATATATCTTTGAAAATCTTCTTTTTATCTGGCCAACACTTCCACCTCCAGTCCCACTATGAACTCTTGTTAAACAGAATTTTTTTGTATTGATTTTTTAATTTTGTTAACTATTTTAAGCCTTTGTTTCGTGTGACAGTTACATGCCGATAACTCATGACCGCGCCCAGTCCCGCCGGAGTAAATATAACATCACGTGACAAAATAATTCAACTTTCTAATATTTGATGTCATTTCCAATATTTGACGTCTAATATCATCCATCATCTAACGCTCCACGCGCGAAAAACACTCGAGAAATATACAACCACCATCGAAATGATTTTTATTAACATCGAAAGAAAAATGAGCGGGACAATGATCAAGAAGACATTACCAACAGGAGGTGCAACAGTGCTTGCTGCTGGCTTGAGAAAAGTATATTTTGCAGAACGGGCATGGGTTCATGTGGAATAAACACTTGGGTTACATCCTCACTTGTCTATCAAACCTTGGAACTGGTCTTCACGCTGGTAAGAAATACACAGTATATTCTCCCCAAAGTGCAAAGATTAATTACCTAATCTATAGGAGTACATGTGAAGCTTCCTAAACTGTCCCAATACTTCGACGGGATTCTGGAAAACTTGCGTTAACAGAAACGTGGAACTGGTGACGTTGATACTGCAGCCACTGGTGGAACATTTGACATTTCAAACACTTGGATCGACTTGGATTTTCAGAAGTAAAGTTATACACTATGAGTCATATAAAAGAAACTATATTATCGACTGTATTATAGGTCAAATTGGTTTAGCAAGTCATTGATGGAGTGAACACTCTTGTGGATATGGAGAAGGCTTTGGAGAAGGGAAACGCAATCCTTCTCCCAAACAACAGTAACAGCGCTACAAAAAATAATTCAAAAAATCAAATAACAAATAAAAATAAAATAAATATACAAACTATGAAACCATTAAAAAAATCAAAAACATCACCAAACGAAGAAATACAATATAATATAAATACAAAATTGTGAAAAAGACGACAGAGGTTGAAGGTAAGGTGGAATTTGTTAATTAGAATGTTTTTTGTAGGTTTTCAGGATGGAGGGAAACCGCTCAGTGAAGGTGTGACATTAGGAAGTGGAAAGTATGCCTGTGGTTTATAAAGCTTGTAATCTTGGATAATTTAAGGCACACAAACGTTAAAATTGCTCTTTGGAAAACAGATTGTACCATCAAGCCTGTATTTAACTGTGTCAGTGGGTTGCATAGCTTTTATTCACATTGCCGGATTACCGACTGTATGCCTGTATTTTCAGATGAGTTATGTCAGATAGATATCAGGTATTTGAAAAGTCTTTATTGTTGAATTGCCCTCTATGTCGTTATGATATCTAAATAAGATCTTCATCTGGACGAGAGATGTGAAGACATTTAAACTGTTTGCACGAACGACATTCCGCTACTTTACCACCATTCATTTTGCAAACGGGAACGTGTTGGATTCGCCTTGAGTTTATGGTTTGAGAGAGTCATGCATCAAGATTGATTGGAATATCAATAAGAAATCTTCATCAGGACGAGAGATGTGAAGACATTTGAACTGTTTGCACGAACGACATTCCGCTACTTTACCATCATTCGTTTTGCAACGGGGACGTGTTGGATTCGCCTTGAGTTTATGGTTTGAGAAGGATCATGCATCAAGATTGGTTGGAATGTCAATAAGAGATCTTCATCTGGACGAGAGATGTGAAGACATTTGAACTGTTTGCACAAACGACATTCCGCTACTTTACCATCATTCGTTTTGCAAACGGGAACGTGTTGGATTCGCCTTGAGTTTATGCTTTGAGAGGAATCATGCATCAAGATTGGTTGGAATGTCAATAAGAGATCTTCATCAGGACAAGAGATATGAAGACATTTGAACTGTTTGCACGAACGACATCCGCTACTTTACCATCATTCGTTTTGCAAACGGGAACGTGTTGGATTCGCCTTGAGTTTATGCTTTGAGAGGAATCATGCATCAAGATTGGTTGGAATGTCAATAAGAGATCTTCATCAGGACGAGAGATATGAAGACATTTGAACTGTTTGCACGAACGACATCCGCTACTTTACCATCATTCGTTTTGCAAACGGGAACGTGTTGGATTCGCCTTGAGTTTATGGTTTGAGAGGGTCATGCATCAAGATTGGTTGGAATATCAATAAGAAATCTTCATCAGGACGAGAGATGTGAAGACATTTGAACTGTTTGCACGAACGACATTCCGCTACTTTACCATCATTCGTTTTGCAACGGGGACGTGTTGGATTCGCCTTGAGTTTATGGTTTGAGAAGGATCATGCATCAAGATTGGTTGGAATGTCAATAAGAGATCTTCATCTGGACGAGAGATGTGAAGACATTTGAACTGTTTGCACAAACGACATTCCGCTACTCTTTACCATCATTCGTTTTGCAACGGGGACGTGTTGGATTCGCCTTGAGTTTATGGTTTGAGAAGGATCATGCATCAAGATTGGTTGGAATGTCAATAAGAGATCTTCATCTGGACGAGAGATGTGAAGACATTTGAACTGTTTGCACAAACGACATTCCGCTACTTTACCATCATTTGTTTTGCAACGGGGACATGTTGGATTCGCCTTGAGTTTATGGTTTGTGGAGATAGTGTACATTAAGAAGCGTTGAAGCTAAAGATATATAGCAGCAGTTTCCATCAACTTTAGTGGAGGCGTGTTTTGATTGTACATCGGTTGTAGGAGTAGTATCAACATATATGGGATTGTTTGGAGCTAAAATATTGAATTTGCAGGGAAAAGTTCTTTTTTATTTCGAAATGGATTCATCTTGAGGGGGATAGATTCGATGAAGGTTTAATGGAGAAGGGAAGCAGAAAATATCTGCTACTGTCAGAACATCAGAAATAATTGCGCGGCACAGACTTTTTGTGGTCTAGTCTGGTGTTTTACAACAGTGGGCGATTAATGAGCTGCAAGAAAGTCTCCTCAGTTTCCAACAGAGTGAGATGGACACCGACCAACATAATGATCAACACCACTGACACAGTTATATTTTCTTTGTTCCTTTTAAAAGTTTTATTTAAAACTGTTTTTTTTTTGTTTTTTTCAAGATTTTTTAAAAGTGCTTTTTTCAATTTTTTTTTTAAAACTGTTTTTTTTTTATTTATTTGATATTTTTTGTTCTACCATCACAAAATCCAAAGAGCAATAAGGCAATTTTGTGTGAAGACCCAAGTTATAACGTTTGATAGACTTGTGCTATAACACTCTTAGTGTTGAGAGAGAGAAGCGGTTTCACTTTTGAATGAAAACTGAAGAAGAATGTTTGAAAGACATTTTCTACCGAGCCTTCAACCGACGAAGTCTTTTATAAACATAAATAAAAACAAATATTGTAACCATCAGTGAACAATGACATATGTCAAGAAAAAAATCAAAAAAGATTGTTGTTTAATATGAATTTCGATAACTTATTGAAGACCCCAGCTGAACACAAACCTTCCCATGTATTATACTTTGTACCTACCCATATGCTGTACTTTAGTATAATCGGTCTTCTCAACACTGTTTAACAAATGTTTCCTATCCTTGCCTTCTTTAAACTTCACCCTATACCAGGCATAAGCACCACTTATTATTATATGCCTTCTAAGCATATTGAAACTTTCCAGTTGATATTCGTTGGCCCCCAGAGGATTTTCTTAAGAACAGAATGTGAAGCGACCTTTAAAACCTGAATCTTATATATCCAACTTTATACATCATAATTAATTTGATGAAGTAAAAATTTCTCCTCCTGTTTTACAAATATAAAAACTGTGATGGGCGTAATAAGGTTTTTTAAAAAAAATAAATATGATCCGTATAACAAAAACATGTAAAACATGCTTCCATACGAAAGTTATAAACATTTAGGTGAATTCAAATACCGCCGAAATAAAATAAACTCACAGCCGTCCGCAATATCATGATGTTTATCTAATACTCTAATAACAATTCTTTTCATCGATAAATAAAAAATATACAAAGAATTTAAAAGAAGAAAAAACAATCCGAGTTTAAACGATATAGGTACCAGTAAAGAAGTATAGTTGATCAGACTGTGTTGCGGTCTGGTATTCATCACGGAGTCTTATTCTCCACGAATCTTCCAGATCTAAACGCAGTGCCTCCGTTCTCAACTGCATGCGCTCTTTACACACGAACAACAACTGAGCGTCTTTAAGGAAACGGAAACGAGATAAGTCCTCCTTTGTGAGCTCCTTGCGAATGTAAACCACCAGGCCGCTGAATGTGCGATTCTCAGAGCACAGTTTCAATGCACCACTCTCCATGAACGTCGCCACGCACACACTGATCTTCGATCCCAAATCCAAATAACCGCCGATGACAAGGACAGGGTGTTTGGGCGTATTCACAGCCAACGGGAACAAATTGCATCCACAGTTTGAAAGATATTTTTGAAGAACTACGTGCGAGTTGGACGGCAGCGCAAAACTATCTTCGATGTCAGGAGCCACAACTAACTTCGACATGTCCACCGGTAACACATCATTACCTCTCCAGTATGCGCTCATCTTTAATTTAGACATGAAACAGAAATGTTCGAAGCGAACGCAATAGATGCCTTTGTCCATCAAACGCAACTGAAAGTCGATATCCTCAGCTACGTACAAATCAGTTGCAAACGAAACGTCTCTGGTTAATTGAACATTGAGAAAGATAATGGAATGTACAAAGGTGCGTAGGTAAGGTGGAACCACCGCTTCGTCCTGCATCGAACTCCATGGGCGGATGCTAGCCATACCTATACTTAAAAGCGATGACTGAGATTCGATTCCGTTGATTACGTCAAGGAGCGATGACGTAGAACGTAATGGTGCCATCATTGCGTCAGGTCCACGCGGTTTGTCGGCAGGTTCATGAACGTCATCGTCAGAATCACTAGAACAAAATAATTTACGTTAATAACCTATATAAACTTGACCGTAAATTTACTGGATTGATTTACCTTTCCGGCACCTCGGTACCGTACTTATGCCACATCACAATATGGTCTGGAACCAACATGATGTACGGCCAAACCTCTTCTGACGTGGAAGTTTGAGCTTGGAAGTAGTTCTGAGTCGCAAATTCCTAAGAAAACAATAGCAACACTCAATCTTAACCCTGATTTACTAAAGTTAATACTTTGATGATGTTCTTAACTGCTCCTTCACTTGCACAATTGAATTCACTTGGAAGCGTGATAAACATGTGATTGGGCCAATTCTTTTGGTACTTTTCCAATTCTTCACTTTTTATGAACGTGATATGCACGTGATCACTCTCCACCATCGCGTGGAACAGGTTGAGAAGACCTACAAGGTAAAAACGGTATGTAATAAAACGAGATAGAAGTGTATACGGTCCCACAAATCAATCTCCCTACCGCTTTCATCTCCTCCTGTACTCCACATGAATATAGGCGTTTTAACAATACTCGCACCACTCGAACCCTCATTCTTCGCTAGAATCAAACACGGCACTGAATTTTCATCAACCTGGAAGTACTTGGCATGTATGGGCGGAACGTAAATCTTCAACTCGATTGCGCCCATCTCCGAGTCGCGCAGAGTGTACTCGTATTCGCGCGTAGTTGTGTTATCGATCCCTTCGCGGTAGAACTTGCACATGTCGCAATGATGGTAGACGTCATACGCAGAAGATTTCGCGAGAATGACCAGAGCTGAGGATGTTTGTTCTCTATCCACGCTCACAACTTGTTTATGAACTTCGTCGTCCTTCGTACACACGTGAACTGTACTCAGACCTAAGAGGCTGGTGTCGAGGAAACTGGAAACGAACTTGGTGGACATGATGGTGTTGTATGTGGGACTTTCCGATTGTTCGGCACTGATAGATGTTTGATAGGTGATACAGTTGTCTACAACATCTACGCGCTTCAAACGAAGCAACATGCGATGTAACAAGTGCGCGAAGTGAAGATAGGCACCTGTTTTCCCAGCCTGAAAAGATGAACAAATTTAAATTTATATCAATATATATATTTAAGTGTATATAAATTTATTTACACTATTCATTAATTGATCGTTGAAGTGAGCGGACGTGTTTTACGAGCGGATTTGTTATTTGTTGAAGATTTGTTGTTTATTTATCGCGGCATTATTATTTATCACCTGGTAGTGCTATGGTGGCGAATAATGTTGATTCAAATAGTTTGAAAAACTTTTTCAAAAGTAAAGGATTAAAAATTTTACACCAAAATGTACGTGGATTGATGGGAAATCTTCCAACACTTCAACTGTTTCTACAAACTTACAAACAGGCTGATGTTCTTGCCTTATCTGAAACACATATTTGTACAAACACTGCGGATAAACCTTTATAAAATCACAGGTTATGATTTTATTTCAAGACATCGCGAGAAAGGCTCAGGTGTTGGTTTTTATATCAAGAACGGATTAACATGGAAACGTAGAACTGGATTTGAAAGAAATTTTACTGAATGTTTATGGTTGGAAATATTTCCCAAACACACTAAATCGCTACTTCTTGCTTGTTATTACAGACCACCGAACACATCAAAATATTTAGCAAAAAACTTTAACGAAGTTTTTAATGACACTTTATTATCAGCACAGAAAGAGGATAAAGAAATCATTATCCTCGGGGACTTCAACATCAATTACCTTAAAAGAGAAGGTAATAAAGACCTGAAATGAACTATTGTTACAAATGGTTTTGAACAAATGATAAACGCTCCAACACGAATTACAGAAACAACAGAAACACTCATTGATATCATTTTATCAACTAACCCATCAACCATTTCTAAAGTCATTATTGAACCGCTTTCACTTGGAGATCACGAATTAATTGATTGTATGAGAAAACTTCATAATGTTAAATATAAGCCAAAAACAAAACGTCAGCGAAATTACAGAATTATAGCCCGAAATTTTTATTACAAGACGTTGCAAATATTAATTGGAATTTATTGTACGAGACAAATGACGCCGAAGTGGCTGCAGAATATTTTACGGCATCTTTGAAAAAGTGTTTTGACAATCATGCACCAATCAAGTCCAGGTCAGTTAAAGGAAAACCCGCAGGATGGATGAGAGGAACCTTGAAAAAACTAATAGATAGTAAAAACCAGCTACTACGGAAAGCAAGGAAGACAAAAAATGAAGCAAACTGGAAAGCTTATAAACATGCTAGAAATCACTGCAATAAAAAGGTAAACGAAACAAAAAGAAATTACCATCGCAATTTAATTAACGAGAACAAAAACAATCCACGAAAGCTTTGGGAAGCTATAAAAGCGATCTTCCCATCAAAGTCTAGAAATTCACTACCTTCACTACAAGATGCCAAAAAGAAGGCAAACGTTTTTGCAGAATATTACGGAACAATTGTGACCAAGCTCAAAGCAGGTATAACATCTTTCACTAACCGCATATGGAGAACACACAAACCGAAAACCAGAAGGACGGAGAACGTTTTCAAGTTTTCGTACGTCTCAGTTGTCTCCGTGGAAAAACAACTACGCTCTTTAAAAAGGAAAAAATCGACAAGTGCTGATGACCTACCGCCTGGCATAATAAAGGACTGTGCAAAGGCAATATCTAAGCCTCTGGCACACATAATAAACATTTCCTTGGAATCCGGTACCGTGCCGTCCATTTGGAAGAAAGCCAAAATCATACCGATACATAAACGTGGGGACACCAGTAAAGCTGAGAACTTCAGACCAATATCCATGCTACCAATATTTTCTAAAATTATTGAAAGAGCTGTACATTCCCAGTTGTCCGAGTATTTGGAGGCGAACAATCTCCTAACAGATACTCAATTCGGCTATAGGCGAAATCGTTTGACCAAACTGGCGTCTACCCTTTTATTTGACAACATCAAAAGAGTTCGGCATAGGAGATTTAGAACAAGAATGGATTACAAACTATTTGTTTAACCGTGAGCAGTTTGTTTTGTTGAATGGACACTCTTCTGAAACCCTTCGTCTGCTGTCCGGAGTCCCACAAGGTTCCATACTTGGGCCTTTGCTGTTTATCATGTTTTTCAATAACTTCCCGCAACACCTGCACCATTGTAACGTTATTATGTATGCTGATGACACAGTAATATATGTTGCAGATAAAAGTAAAGCGAAAATTGAAAAGCTTCTAGAAGAAGATCTCCAGCATATTGGAAAGTATTTTGATAATAATGAATTGATTATCAACCTGAAAAAAGGAAAAACTGAAGCGATGATATTCGAGACCGGGAAAAGACTATCTACAACAAACAAGCATCTTGAAATAAACTATCGAGGACATGCAATCAATAACGTCACCGAATATAAGTACTTGGGAAATACCGTTGACAGTCACCTAAATTTTAGTACCAACTTTGAAAAGTTCTACAAAAAAGCGTGTGGACGGTTAAGATTATTGAAGTGCTTACGGAGTTATTTAACACCTGACTCCGCATATTGTGTTTTCACGATGATGATCTTACCGTTACTTACGTATCAAATCACAGTTAAATTAACTTTTACGGGCGGACAGAAGAAAAGATTGAAGTCTATTGAGCGAAGGGCAACTCAATTAGTCGGTCGTAAAGTACCAACGGTGACAAATGTTATCAACAAAGAGGCATGCTGTCTGGTACGAAAATGCCTGGAACACGATTGCTGCGCAAACTTCAATAGATACTTTACAGTTAACGATCATGGCAAGAATACGAGGAACTCTGGCTATCTCTTAAAAGTGCCTAAAATGAAATTAGAACTTGGGAAAACTTCCTTTTTATATTCAGGGACAAAACTGTACAATGATCTACCTTTAGATATAAGAAAGAATGCTTTTAAAACCAAGATCAATGAATATTTTAATTAGATTTTTGTACTTTTTATTTTTATCACTTATTCTACTAACTTATATATATTTTTTAATTTTTATTTTTCACGCAGACAGGTCTGACATTGATAGCAGCCGATATGTATATATTGTTTATATTTTAGACGCTGAAGTTTTTTGCACCTGTATAAATATTCTGTTTAATAATAATATTATGGAACGGAAGGGTAAATCTCCAAAATATTTTTTGACTTTTGATATAATAATACGAGGGATAACACCAAGAAGATGTCTACTTAATCGAATATACGTTAACTTTTTCATCCTTTTCAGGAGCTATAAAATGTCAATGTTTTGGTGGACCATCAAACTAATACTCTAAAAATCGGGGCACATTTTGGGCGAGTTGGGCGTTCTTTTAATGACAAGCGGTAGATCAAGAGGCAAGGGCAAGAAAGCATAAAAACTCCAACCTGTGGAGGACCAGAAAGAAGTAAACATCTTGGATGATATTGCTCTTTATCAGCATCTTCGTTGTCTTTATCATCATGATCAACGTGATCTCCGGACTGATCTTTTTGCGATATACTCTGATATCCTTTAGCCACCGTAAACAACCGACTATCCCTTCGCTCCTCATCACATCCACCTGTAATTTTGTTAAGAAAGTGTTACTACAGCTTTTATACTCTGGCTTCATAAAGATTTACATACGTTTAACAAAAATTTAATTTTACAATATTCTCGGGGAAATTCTAGTACATCCACAAAACAAAGAATTAATATAAACCTTTCGGCGAAGTAGGAGAGGAGGATGATGGGGTGGTTAAAATGCTCCCAGCATTCCTTGCGTCAGTCCAGCGACGGTAATATCGGGACATGCGGTCCGGTTTTAATGTGGTTAACATTGGTCGGTTGTTTTGTATCCACCTGATGTTAGGATCTGAATTTAAATTGATCAAACCGGGCATGTTTCCATGGGAATTCAAGAGAACCCAGAGTGGCTTGGACACGAGTAGTATTGGTAGAGGGTATTTTGATGAGAAATGAATGCTGGTATCTGAATGCGGTCGGTCTCGATCCTTTCCCAGACATCCCAAACACTTATCTAGAGAGATAAATAAGTTACAAAACAACAGATGGAATAACAGATTCTAATTAGTTAAGGAGCAAGTCAAACAAAACATCATACCTTTGTCACAGCAGGCTTTTGGATCATGGCCTGGAGCTAAACAATCAAAGGACATAGTTTAAGAAGAACTCATTTTGCGAAGACTACATTGGAAATAAAACATAATGAGAGGACATGGGGAATTCGCGAAAAGGGTTTAACATAGTTATACGCAGGTGTATTATTGCCATTTAATACATATGTGAATTGAAAGCAAAAACAAAAATTACAGGGTTCTGGAACCAAGGTCCAAGCGACACCGTATGACACGGAGTTGGATCTACATTGGAAAAGAGAACAAATACAAATACTTCTGCTAGTCTGTCTCACTAAACACTGGTGAATGAGATAAACCAAAACAATGTCTACAAAACCGCTGTATTTATTCTAAAATTCCTGCATGCAGAATTGTGGTATAAAGCTATGGAGGTATACACCTCGCGTGATGTTACACACACTACCACACTATCTTAGATATATGCAAACTGCCACAAAGAAAAATGCAGAATTGTGGTATAAGGCTATGGAGGTATACACCTCGCGTGATGTTACACACACTTCCACACTATCTTAGATATATGCAAACTGCCACAAAGAAAAATTTGAACAATGAAATTGATAGGTGGAAAGTGATCCCACTCATTAAATGGTCCCTGAAGTAGGTTTTTGTACAAAAATAATGCTGCTTCTCCAATATACCCGAGCCTCTAGTAAACACCATATTTTCTTACAATGAAAGATTTTTCAAGAACCGCAGCAGGAATATTAGAGCATATACAGTTACATGAGTGAACTATTCTACAGTTTAAACACACCAACAAAACTACAAATAAACATAAAACTAGACAACTAAATTGAAGGTTAAATTTGTTTTAGGACAAAATTACAAAGGAAACACTTCAGTCTCACCTTCCAAACTCGCAGGTAGGTACGTCGTTCCTATACTTGTTCGTACATTGTTCATGACAACCGGCTTTGTTGAAATTTCCGATTGTGTTCCAGCATTAATGCTTAGGTAACATGACACTGCACCAATTTCTGCTTCGATGGTTGACCGATGGAAAGCACTGTGGTTGAGGATGTTGTAATCAACGTATTTTAATGACCTTGGAAATACAGAAACATATTTATTAACATTATTCATCAAATATCCCTTTTGTTCCTTCATTACAACAAAGATGACTTTTAGTGAAATTCCTTAATTCCCGACAAGAGAGAGAATAAGTAAGCACACATATAGTGTGATTAAAATGCAAATTTAAACCTCTCTTGGTGAAGTATTTTTTCACAACAGTTCCTCTAATTCTAAATTATGTATCTCGTTAGATTTCTTATACAAAATTGGTTCACCTTGGAAAGGTTTCCCCGCCTCGCTTCTCTCCTGATAGTATCAAAAAACATGGCAAATCTAACAATTCTTCCAAACATTTTGGCTTCCATGTACTCACTTCCTCTTCATCCCACCCTTAATATATAGAAGACCATTATATACAGAAGATGCTATTGCTACATACAGAAGATGCTATTGCTACATACAGAAGATGCTATTGTTACATACAAAAGGTGCTATTGCTACATACAAAAGGTGCTATTGCTACATACAAAAGGTGCTATTGCTACATACAAAAAACAAATAAGAATAACTTGAAGATATATATTCCATAACTCTTACTCTTACCTCTTACTTGCTTCCATCTTCTCATTCGTTCAAGAAAGTAATCACCAATATTTAACGCATGCTCGCCATCATCAAGAAGAATGTCAAAACGACACTGAAACCCCAAGCTGTTCAAACCCTTGTTAGATTACGAGAGAAATGTAAATGTTCACAAACAAACCTGTTCCTTGTTTCGAGAAGCACATCGTAAAATTGTTTCGCCATCTGCACATTTGGAATGCGAACCATCATCATAGAGCCACTACCATCAACGTTGCGCAAAGGAGACTCAATTATGTCATTCACCATGCGGATGATTGATGTGATGGTGTATGGCTCGGCAGGCTTGATTCCACCTCCCACCATCATGGCAGCTTGGTAGAGACGCATTAATGCAAATCCATGCACAGTACTGTAGTTGATGTCATTTATTCTGGCCATGAAAAGAAATGGTTTACTCAGTACTAAACACTAAGGTGACTTTTTGCCAATAGAATTAATTGAATCCAAACTATTCCATAATTTCTTAATTATTGATATATTATTAATTAGAGAAAACAGATATTTTCTCTCGTAAACGCCACACTTCTGAAGGATTTTCTATAAAAAACGCCACCCCCAAACATATTAATTTTCCACAGTTACGAGACTAAAAAATACACAACTTCTTTATAAGAACCTTGGTTGCTTTTTTCAAAAAATTCTTCGACAAATAATGATAAAAATGAGTAGTTGTTTTTTCGTTGCAACAGAGACTGATATGGAAGATCGTTATGAGAATTTTCACATAATTGACGAGGACATTGATATTGAAATTTGATTTGCTTTTAAACTTTATAGCGTTCTTTTCTCTTTCTATAAATCTTTTGCTTCACGTTAGAAAAAAATTAAAAACTTCTGCTTCTCCTCTCATTTAGTTTTTCTAACTAAATGCTGCCCTCTCATAAACGCTGCCATCAAAGTGGGAGTTTGAAATAAATGCTGCAGTGCTTATTGGAGGAAATACTGTATATAGTCAATATATTGGCAGAGATATACTGCCCAAAATTTCAAAAAAGTAAAGTCAAAAAATTGAATTTCATAAAACATGGACTATTTTTAGCAAAAGTTTGCAAATGCAATTGTTAAAAATTACAACAACATTAAATAACAGAAACAAAAGAGTAAAGATCATGATGCCATGTACCTGTTGGCTTTTATTGATGCAACCTCAAATGTTTCATCGTGTCTGATGAGTGGATACTGTTGGTTCCAACGGATCGAATCACAAAACTCTTTGATGCCAAAATACACCATGTCTTTGTCATTGATCATGATGCAAGTTTCATCGGCAAACTTCGAGTTAGCTGAAAGGAATCTTTCATGTTAGCAAAGTTTGGAAAATATCAATTTTGTAGTTTGTGTTTTTTGTTAACCAACCTACCAGATAACTGTGTAGCATCAGTCCAATAAACTTCATTGTCTGGATCAATGAACGACTTCCGCGTCTGGAACATGTAGGGCACCGAAGTGACAAAGACTGGAATTACATTGGAACATTCAAACACCTTCTTCAAGTTCGGTAGAACATCTGGCATGCCCTGCGGCAAGCAGTATCTCTGTGCCTGATCAAAGATTAACAGAAACAAAGAATCCCGATTCAACTGAGTATTATCAACAAATGAGTTCCATTTTTTAACTGATTCTGGCCAATCACTGTATGTTATAACATACTTTTCACCAATATCATATCTCTCAATTGTCTCTTCTGTCTCCAAACCTAAGAAATTCAACAAACCCGACTCGCACAACCGTTTCACGGACAAGTAATACAGGGAAACCACTGGAGGTACAACGATGACAATCTGCACTTTCATGAAAGTTGCAAGATCTAAGATTTCAGGGTTTTCTGAAATGTTTCTGACTTGTTTGAGCAATTGTTGGGCCATTGCAGATTGGTTCGCAAATATCCCCTTGGTATGTGTAGGTCGTACAGAGATTGGAGCAATAGATGGCTGGTACTCTTTCGCCTGTGACAACGGCAACCTCATGCCAGCGTATCCATTGAAAGGTATATAGACCATGTTATCTCTAGCCTCATTAAACATGCACAGCAAGGTTTTTAGGGCGTTTGTAGCCTGACTGAACTGTTTCTGCAGCCTGCTAAACAAATCATGGAAAGGTGTTCGAACAATTCTACTTACACCCAACGTCTCTGCAATAATTTTCGCCTGACTAACACCAATCACTAGCACACCAAATTCTAACAGTCCTGAGTATGGTGTTGATAGAATAACAATAAAACTTGGGATTAAAGGTTTTTTCTTCGACAAAGACGACATGTAGAATGTATCGTGCAACCACCTCAGTGCCTTGAAAAGGGAGTTTTGAAAGGATGTTGTTGACGTGATCGTCTTCACTCTACCATTAGATGCACAACATTGCAGATTCAAAATCAATGACAACTGATTACCATTTATGAATGGAGAAGACAACTGTGAGAGCATTGGATTTACGGAAGAATTTATCTCCAACTTTGCTTTTTTAAGCATGATTTCAATCTGATCTTTATTAATGCTCAAGTCATCCAGACTGCATAAATATTGTGTCATTACAATAATCGCGGCAGGTAGAGACATACATGACTTTTTCAACAATGCACCAGTTTTGTTTTCATTTGGCTTTGTTTTAGAATCGACCTGATTGAAGGAAGTTTCTCCCATGTCCAAAAGTGTCTTAGCAGCGTTCTGCTCAACATTACTGTGTGGGTTTGCAACAACAACATTTGTCACCCCAGTTGACATAATTGACGAATGTGCAAGTTTATAAGTCGTAGCTGTATCGACCACTGAATGCGATAAATTGTCCGGAAAATCAAATGAGCCCACCAAAAGGTCACTAATGATGATATCGTTAATGTTGGTAGGAAGTTTGAATGAGTTTTGCTGGCAGAGGAGAAGTACAGGTTGTACACCGCAAAGTGAAGAGAGGGGCATTTTAAATGCAAGGTCAGCATCATTCTCGACATTCGGAACATGACTTTCTGAAATTATTAGATGTTACAATAAAGTTTTAAAAAGAGTGTAGTAAAAGAAAGTCACCTAAAAACATTTTAACAAGTAAGAATATTTTATGACATTCTAAATGGATAAAGGTTTCTACAATCCAAGATATTTCAGATGTTTATCTGCTTCTAGACAATCCTTATAAGTTCTAAAGTGCTCCCTAACTTAATCTTATTTATCACAGAAGTTAAGCAACACCTTGTTTTTGATCGATTTCATTTCTGTGCAATGAAGTCATTTCACCACTTGAACACGTCATCTCACCAACGAGATCTATCTTTGGTTTTTTTTCAATAGGTTCTTCATCAATTAATGTTGTCATAATTATTGGAGCCTTCGTTTCTATAGTATAAAGCAATTTAACCATGGATTCAAAAATGTGATTTTGAGGGTTACAATTATTAGCATGTTTAAAAATTGGATGATTGGACTGATTTACTAATTGCTTCAATGAGCCTGCCATTAGTTGCTTAAGTTTTTCAAGATGTCAGAATTGGTTATAGGATACTATGTATAATGCAGAGGAAAAACAGTCTTTAAGGAAATGACTAAATATATACAGTTTGGTTACCTCGAGCCACTGTTACCTTTCGCAGAGGCAAAACAGCTGGTGTTCTTCCAAACAGCGGCATATTGTAACTACCCGGAACACTGCGTTTTCTTGTTTCTAAATATAAACACTTCGTATGACAACTTCATATTCTGTTATATTCTATTTATAATATTCAAAGTGATAATTCACTAATTGTCTTCTTTTCACAATATTTATTGCAAACCATACCGGTCCCTTTCCACGGTATGAACAGCCCTCGAGTCCATTTTCCTTCTTGATTTTTGGTGATATAATACTTTAAATGTTTCTGCTTTTTCGGTTGAGTTGCTAGTTTCAGGTTGATGTGAGAAGAAAATTCTGTGAAGTATCGGAAACCAGTGGCACCACATCCAATACAACTTCCTTACGAATAAAAACAAGAAATGCCTTTTACGGTAAACAGAACAAACCTCTAACAATTTGAAAACCAATAACATGAGTTTTCTCTCCATACCTGTGAATCCCAACATGGTAATTGTATTGGGGTCCCCAGGTAAGAATCTCTTATCAACTAGAACCACCAACACCATTCCTTGAAGCATTGGAGATTTCGCACCCACCAAACAAAACCCATCGGGCACAACAAACGAGTCCAGTTTCTCAGAAAGTTCAGATAAGCGAAGTTCTCCACCAGCTTGACATTTTCCTAAATCAATTTTTAACTTGTTTAGATAGGCAAAAAGGTTTAACAAAACATCTTTAGTACATTAACAAATGATTTGCAGCATAAATAAAAAAATGTTGAGTGTTACCTGAATCACGTTGTGGAAATTGATCTTGGTGTCCAAATGTTTCAGCTGCTGCCGTTGCCATTTTACGTACCTCCGCCACATCTTCTGGTCCTAAATTACTGCCGTCATTCTCAGAATTCACCTGAGATATTTGAACGTGTGGAGCATGCGACATTCCAATGAGTGGAGAGTATTGCGAAAAAGCATATATCACGCCTTTGTGTGGTCCTGAACAATATAATATGATGATGGCTTTACAACCAATAATTATCTCCATTGAAAATGTCATGTTATGTGAATCATTTGATCGTTCGTGGTTTTTCTTGTTAATCGCGAGTAAAGCATTTGTCTTAATGTGAGGTAGACACAATGTAAATAATATTTTGTAGAGATTTTTCAGTACTATTTTATTTAAACTAGACCAATTACTTTCTTTCCAAAAATTCTTAAATTAAAATACTAGTATGTTATATCTTGTTTGTTTACAACTTCAATGAATTAAAAGAGATTAATTTAGTTATTAAATAATTCAAATAATTAAATAATTTAGTTATTTTCTATTGGAAGCTTGTTTAAACCTGTTTTCTTTCATTATTTTTAAATGTGTGTTTGTGTAGTTAGTACGTACACTCCATTGGTTCTTGTATTTTTCACAATAAAATTGGCGTGTTAATGGGCAACTATTGCCATATATATTCCCTTTATTTTCATATTTGTAGTGTGGAGAAGATAACTCCCATCTACCGGGTCCACAGGTTGCGGATAGTGGAACGGCCTTTAGATATGGAGACTAGCTGGGGTAGTGGCGAAAACATCGGCAGCAGGATGTTGGATATGATTTTAGCGACTGTTAACAAATCAATAGATTGGTAACATCTCCACGCTGAGCAGATGAACAAATCTTTGTCAATGGTCAGGGTGAAAGGAGCTTCTACAGTAAGTACTGCGATAAAATCAGGAGTTGCTACCGATTCTCATCATACCAGCAATCAGAAAGACAACTATGACAGTTACTTTGAATAATTACCCAAACCGCATCGCTCGTCGCGCGGGTGAACAAGGAGCGCGAGATACAGTGAGTAACCAGGCTGTACTTGACAAGAATGCTACTGGTAATCTTAATCGTAACCATCTGCTCCAATGTAAGAAAACAGTTCTTGTTTCCTCTTTTAATGTCAACACACTCAACTCTATAACCAAGATTGGCGAGATAACTTCATGCGCAGAACAACAAGGTATTGACGTGATATGCATACAGGAACACCGAATACACCATCAAGAAATCGATATTCGACACCACACAATGGGGAACGGGTGGATGCTACTCACATCCTCAGATAAAAAGGCAGGAAATAACGCAACTATTAGAGGGGTTGGACTCCTTCTCAGTCCTAAAAGCTACAAAGCACTAAACCAGGTAGAATCTATTAATCCGAAGCTCCTGATCGCTTCTTTCAATGGAAATCCATTGACGAATATAATTTGCTGCTACAGTCCAACTAACACACCAGATGAGGAATATGTAGAATCGTTTTATACCGACCTAACAGATCTAGTGAATTCTATTCCCAAACACAATCTAGTCATTATCGGAGGTGACTTCAATGCAAAAATTAGAAAAACCGAGTCAAATGACAGAACTTTTCATCACAAAACCAATAGGAATGGTCAATATATATTGGACTTTATAACTGAATGTAGACTAATCAATCTAAATTTTCAATTTCAAAAAAGATTGGGAAAACTCTGGACATTCACGTACCCAAATGGTACAAAAGGACAGCTTGATTACATCCTGATAAACAAGAAATGGCGGAACAGTGCCCTGAATCTTGAGCCTTACAATACATTCACATCAGTAGACTCAGATCATCGGATTGTAACATCAAAAGTTAGATTGAGTTTGAGAATGCATAAAAAACAAGGGTCACAATAAAACTAACTACGACTGGAACCGCCTGATTACTGACAGCGAAATCAAAATGCAGTATACCGTAGAAGTCCAAAATCGTTTCCAAGCCCTTCAAGATGACAACGGAGATAAAAACACTAATGTAATCTACAACCGTATCATCAAAGCACATTCTGAAGCATCCAAAACACATACCGTAAACAGGCCTCAAAAAATTGCAAAACATCAAACGCGCGCCTGAAATGTCGGGCGCGTAACAAATATAAATATTTTATATATATATATATATACACGCGCATATTATTCCTTAAAAATAATTAAATTATAACTCTAAATTACATTAGAAGAATAACCCTATACTTCGTTTTTCAGGTTAATTCACGGGGAACTCGACCAATTGTTAGACATTAGCGAGGTTACGAAATCAGGATGACAACGACAATCGTGACACAAACTTTTTTTTAGAAATAATATTTTCAGACGAAATCTCATTGTGCATTTTCAAATGTCGCGACCGATGTGAAAATGCATAATTTGGCGATGTCTATAAATGGCAACGTGTTTATTTTTTCATAATAAATCAATAAAAGTTATTTTTGCGTTTTTACTGTTATTTTTCAAGTTTTCCAATGATGTTTGTTTGTCAGGCTTTTCAGTTTCTCTTAAATACAAAATTGCAATTTCAAATAATTTGCGACACACGTATGAGACATACAATTATTTCAAAGGTCCTGCATTATTTTTTCATTTGCGTTTCCCGTCGTTGTATATTGTAACATCGGTGTTGAATACGAAACAACAAAGCGTTCAAGCGTTCACGTTGTCGATAATCGAAATTCTTCGCGTGAGCAGAACATTTTGAAAAAAGAAGCTATTAGAGTCGATACTACCAATTGCTATTATCTTTAAGATTTTAAAATAATTTGTAAATGTTCACATAAGTTTTTACTAGTTAACTGTGGCTCCAGTAAAAATGTTTCGCTGGAGATGACTAACTGAATATGACATTTTAATTTTGCATAATCATCACTCTAATAAGATGTCTGCCTGACGATTATGTCTCCAATTTTTATATATGTACATCTATGAAATCAATAAAATTAATTACCAAGCCTAGTTGAGGTTGTCAACTCGAAATAATTACTAGGCTAATAGCGTGTGGTGGCTAATAGCGTGTGGTGGCTAATAGCGTGTGGCTAGTTTTTTAAAAGTGGCAAATTATAACACAATAGTAAAAAAGTATTGCCGATTTCTTTAAACTGTCTGCAAGTGTTTCAATTTTATTGTTCGACGATACAAAAAGAATTCTATTTTAGTAAAGCAGTTGCGCAATACAGGCAATAAATAGAGCGGAATGATTTCATTTTCATCATTTGTATTCTGATTCTGATAGCGCCAAAACAAACGCACAAGGAGATTTCTAGCAGCTCTGAGGACGATGAATGCAGCGACTAATTCGAATATTGTTGTAATATATTTTACTTTAATTAAATTCTTCTGCATTCAGTAATGTTCGTTTTCGATCTTGTTGGTTTCTCTAATGACGCATTTATCTGCCGTACGAGTAACAAAAAGAATATTATAATTAAGTAATATTTTACGTGCCCGATTTGCGTGCCCGAATATGTGTACTTTTCATTCACCCGCCCAATAATTTGCGTGCCCGATCGGGCGCGCCTTATGCTGAATCGCGGCCATTTTATCGGGCGCAGTAAATTTTAATTTGTCAAGGCCTGCGTAAACCTTCGTAGATAAGCCCTGGGCTTATCTATTAACAAAGACCTAAAATTTGTGGGCCTATCTACAAGTGGGCTTATTTGTGGGTAGAAAAAAGGTGCAAGAAGCAAAGGCATTGAACTAATGAAAATTGATCTTTTCTCAGAAACAAGTTAAATTTAAATTTCTTCTGAGCTATAAGAAGCTAACGAAGATAACTCTCCGACGTTACATTCATCATAGATTTCATCTCCATCACTGTCCTCATCGAGTTAAAGGACACCATGTTTATGACTACAAATATACTGTCGGTGAAGAGTTAACATGCCTAAAAGAAACAGATAATCGGCACAGTGATAATGCCATAAAGGTTGAAGCGAGCGTTGACAAGAAAAAGAAGAAAGGTGCAACGAAAACTTTGAATAAGATAAGCTTGTAGGACATGGACATGTGCCAGAACCTCTGGCCAAGATTTTATTTCCAATGATGAGCAACTGGAAGAGATCTTATTACTGACTGCAACAATTGACGAAGAGAAGCGCCGAGCACCTGAAGGCACTTGGATTCCTGGTGGAGGAATCGAGCTCTCATGCACTTTATTTATGCTGCAAAATGCCATAAAAATGTATAAAATTGAAACTTAAACAAGAAGAGAAGATAAAACTAATGTTTTAGGCAAAATCAAGTTGTTTTTGTTTTTTCCTATTTTCAAGAAATGCGCTTATTGACGAGTGGGCTTATCGACAGGTAGAAATAATCGGTAAGAAAAAGAGTGGGCCTATCTACAAGTGGGCTTATCTGCGAAGGTATACAATACACCAAGTAAACCAAAAACAAGTAGTCGAGTTCCATGGGAAAATAAAGATTAGTAAGAAATGCACAAAATTGTGTCGCAATTAAAAACACTAGATCAGCAGTTCTTTCCCTTGAAAAAGCAAAAGTTGAACTTAAGGATGCTTATAATAAAGAACTTAGTGATTATATCAATGGAAAAATAGACAACATTGAAAACGCCGTTGAAAACCAACAGTCACAATTAGCATGAAAAACTATCAATGAAATAACAGGTAAAAAAAACACACCTTCTGGTAAAATAAGGGCCAACAACCCTAATGAAAGGTTGCAAAAATGGAAGGATCATTTCCAGAACCTGCTTAGGCAGCCACCAAATATCGAGGAGAGTGAAATCACACCAGTCGTTCAAGGTTTACTTCCAATCGATACTGACCACTTCACGAAGGATGAACTATTGAAATGCATTAACACATTCAAAAATGGAAAAGCCTCTGGTCTTGACGACATACCAATAGAAGTTTGGAAGACTGATGCACTAATAGAACCACTACTTGAAGTATGCAACAGAACCCTTCACGGAGACAAACCTGATGTATGGGGTAAAAGTGCACTCAAACCGTTACCTAAGGGAGATCTCGGTATAACTGGAAACTATCGTGGGATCATCCTGAATGTCATAGCTTCAAAAGTTTATAACAAAATGCTTTTACAACGAATCAGACCTCACTTGGAATCCATCCTTCAAATGAATCAAAACAGCTTTCGCCCCAAAAGGTCAACACTTTCTCAAATACTGACCTTAAGGAGACATATCGAGGGAATAAAGTAATGACTTCAGTAAGGCGTTCAATTCAATCCATAGGGGAAAGTTGATGGATATCGTGAAAGCTTATGGCATCCCTAACCAAATCGTCAGAGCAATAGAAGTTTTATACACCAACACCAAGGCTCTAGTCCAATCTCCAGACGGTGATACGAATTTCTTTCAAATTCATGCGGGAGTCCTTCAGGGTAATACACTAGCACCACTACTTTTTATTCTTGCAATTGACTATGCTATGAGGAAAGCCACTTTGGTTCCACAAGAAACAGGCTTCACATTGAATCCAAGGTGTAGCAAAAGACACCCGCCCATCATGATCACAGACACTGACTTCGCAGACAATATTGCGTTATCATCATCATTATCATCATCATCATTTACATTTTTCACGTCTATTTTCCATGCTAGCATGGGTTAGACGGGGTTTCAACAGATGATATTCCCCACAATTTTGTAGGTTTAATCATTTGATGATTCATTGGAGCAGATGTTTTTTACAGCTGGATACCCTTCCTAACGCCAACCTCAGGAAGAGGAAAAACAGTGGTGAGTTAACCCACGCAAGATACCAACTTTGCATTTTAAACTCCGTGGCAGCAGTGCATAAAGGGCATGGGTGCTTATATCCATGAGGTCAAAGATGTTACATGACCCGCATACCCGCAGACGCGGGTCCGTTACTATCAGACAATTTCAAAAAACCACAGGTCCTTTTAGCAAATGTGGAAACAGCTGCTGCAAATATAGGGTTACACATTAACGAAAAGAAGACTGAGTACTTGGCCTATAATCAAGCAGATGAATTTGATATCAAGAGCATATCTGGTAAAAGTCTCAAACAGGTGGAAGACTTTAAATACTTAGGCTCCTGGATTGATACATCTGTGAAAGACATGGGAACAAGAATTGGGATGGCCTGGGCAGCTGCAGATAAGCTTAACATTATATGGCAATCCAATTTAAGCAGAAGAATTTAAGAAACTGCAACTGCAATTTTTCAAAAGCACAGTTGAAAGTGTCCTATTATATGGATCAGAGTGTTGGACTCTAACAAAAACTATGGAGAAGAGACTGTATGGGAACTATACAAGGTTGTAGAGGAAAATGCAGAATGTTTTGTGGAGCGAGAGAAAAACAAATGAGGAGCTGTATGGAGAACTTGCTCCAATTAGTGAAGTTATTGCAGAGAGACGGCTAAGATTCTTGAGACATGTTTGGCGAAGTGAGGAGCAGACTATCCATAGTCTTCTCATATGGGAGCCACAACATGGAAGAAGATCAAGAGGTCGCCCAAAGACCACCTTCTGTGACCAAATCTGTGCCGACGCAAACATGACGAGAGAGAACCTTCGATTATTGGAGAGTAACCTTGGCAAATCTTCCAACATTTAAACATTAATTAAGTTGAAGTTTTGTGAACTGTTTAGCAGTTCCATAAATTCCTCTGTGTTGTTTGTTATAGTTAAAGAGAACAAAAAGATACCACAAAAATAATTTATTCCACAAAAACATGAGCATTTATATTGATTAAAATTACAGAAAATGAATGGTAGACTTTGCCCGTGATAGAAAATCATTTCTGACAACATTCATTTCGTAATCAAAATTTATAGATCTTTGTTCATTTCCTTTGTGTAAATTTAAATTCCCTAAAATGAGTATATTGAAAATCAGGTGGTTTTAAAAAACAAAGAGTGTCTAGCGTCTATCTTCTCTACAAGACAAATGCTGTTTCATATTCTAAAGACCAATCAAAATCAAAACCTTGCGTAAATACTACAATTTTTTGGTTCATCCCCATAGCATTTAATCGGATTAGTGGTAAAAAACATTGAGTAGAGAAAAAATCCAATAAAAACTTTCTTTTTCAAAACTGTCTTTTTTTATTTTCAATAACTTGCTTACCATTCTTTTGTGCATATAAGCATGCTGACACATTACTCAAAATTAAATGAAAATGATATAAATGAGTGCAAGCAAGTGTGTGATAGCTCCGTTGAAAATGTTGAGTGACTATTTATGTAGAGTCAACATATGACTAAGAACAAACTAAACTTCCAATGTTTTCTTTAAAAAAATATTTAATATGTCCTGAACTTTATTTGAAAATTTATTTAAAACCCGCACTGAAATGTAAATTAAAATGTTTATTAAAAGGTAAAGCTGTTTCGAGTGAAAATAACAAAATTGTGAAGTTGTGTTCTACAGAATGCATGAAATATGTGAAGCTTTTCACAAACCTAGCGTTGAATGTCTGTTTATTAATTGCATGGCTGATGAAACTGCAATTGAAGGTTGGTTAGGAACTATTGAAGACGCTGGAAGCAATAAAGATTGCACTGGAGCACCAGTTATCGAAGCCTGAGTAACAACTGCTGCAATGACCGAAACATCTTGATGTTGACCAGCTAAAATGGTGGGGGAAAATCCAATGAACATATCACAAATTTCAACTGACCTATCCTTTATAAAAATTATTTAAATTAATTATTGTCTTGTCTGTATAACAAACCTACACATCAACAATGGCACCTTTAATAATAAGCATTATATATAATTTTGCCAACAAAACAAAATTCTTAAAAAATCTATTGAAAAAGACATGACTTTAATTAACAACTTTCACTTATTTGCATTGTCATCCATTCTCTCTTAAAATACCTTTAATTTTTTATTACAACAAATTAAACTTTTTCGAAATGTTACAAAAACTGCAAAGTAAGTTGTGTCAAACAAAAAACATAATTGTGTTTTTTTAAGTAAGATTGATTATGACAGACTTTGTGTATAATATAAAAACTTTCAACTTACAAGATGTGGACGTGTATTGTACAAAACCAGTCGGAACAAGACCCGTCTGTGGAATAGTAACATCTAGTGGTGTGTACGATTGATTAACAATTGCTGAAGAATTGCTTAATTGCTGAGGGATGTTTGAATAAGAATTTTCCATTCTGCAGTTAATCCATTCACTTAAATTAGATTTTGACTATAAAATAAACAATTATTCATCTGAGAAATAATAATAAAAGTGCCACAATTGTGCCATTGAGTGTCCAGGATAGGAAAAGCAGATGATTAAGCTTGCTTTTCTTTAAAGTTCTGCTTAAAAACAACTGTCGCTAACATCTACAGATGTATACATATATGTATATATATATTTTGGCTTATGTTTTCAATGCTCAATATGCAAAGACATGTTTTGTGCATGTTACAAAGATTTTTTAATGTTAGAGGTCATCTGTAGCATCTCACAATTATCCTAGTTTAGTTGATGTGTGTATTTTAACATTTTTTTAGTATTATATATATATTTAAACATTTAAGTTAACATATTTTTACAAAGTGTCTGGAGATCCAGTACCAAAAACAAGAGTAGGGTGTTTTGTAAAGAAAAGTGTCAATTTACATTCGCAAAATCTTTTTGAGATATGTAATACTTCAGTGTCTATTTGACATTTGTTTCATCTTAACCAAATTATAACAAAGGCGAAAAAGAATCATATCAGAGCATTTTTGTGGCAATGTTTTGAATGATGTAAATATAGCTAGCTAATGTTCATAACCATGTAAATATTTATAAAGAAAATGACTACTGTTGTGACTGATGATTACAAACTTCAACTTCATGGCTTTTGAATTAAGTTAAAGCCTTAGAATTAAAAATTAAACAAGGTAGGAGAAGAGCATAGAGTTCAAACTTTCGTGCTTGTTTGGAAAACAAATAAAAGTAACAAGTTACAAAGAGCTACACCCAGTTTTAGTGGAAAACTAAGTATACAGTACAGCCGCGGAACATATTAACTCAAATTTTGTATTTTTATAAAACATTGTGTCGTTAGTTCGCTACATCTGATGATAAGCTGCATTATACAAACCGTACACATGGCTATATGACTATAAGTTAACCGACGATGAAAATTCATTGAATGCAAAATTATGGAGCAAAGGTCTAACTTTTGTCTGTCTACCTTGTTGTAGCGTCTTCAAAACATTGAAAAAGAAACAGGGGGTTAGAACTCTACCAAAATCCTTTTTTATTGATTATTTGTTATGTGTGTTTAGTTTCTTTTCATCTATAAAGTTTGTCTCAGTACTGTTTTATTTCTTTTGTGTTACATCTGAAGTTTTAGAAGATGCCTTAAGATCAATTTATTAATATATGGTCTTGTATGACTCTAGATTGAAATAAGTCAGAAATACGAAACGTTCACGTGATAATGAACGTTTTCTCCAGGCTCTTTTGAGACTTAAAATCGAAAACTTCGTACAAAATGGCGACTATTGATTGGCATTTTCTTAACAGTTAATGGCTTAATTCCTTTAGGGAAAAAGACGATAGCAAACCAGTGCAAGTTATAGTCAGCTTCAACAAAAGTGAAACAAAAGTTGATAAAAATGCCTACTCACTACTGAAAGCATTAACCAACAATTTTTTTATCAACCACAAGTGTTGAAGAAAAACGACAATGAAAAATTGAAAGAATTGATTGCAAATTTCGGAGGAATGATCATACAAAATCACCGGCCCTCTTGGAACCTCGAAATTGGTTCTCTGAAGAAAAAATCGCTAGTCCATCAGAATAACTTCAAAGTGATTTCTACAAACGTTGATAGCTATCTTAATAAACTTTCTGAATTATTCGCTTTAATCCTCGTAGAAGATCCAGTTATACGTTTGAAAGAAATTTTATCAAAAGATTGTTTAAAACCAGTCGAACCAAGTGAACTGGAAATATGAGTTATCGTTGCTTCGCCAATATTGATAAATTGACTCACCGTGGCGTAGCAATATATGCTACTATTAGGTCCCGGATAGACGGGGGTCTTAATAAACAGGGGGAGGGTAGATTTTTATTATTTTGAATAGGTATCAAAATAGCTATAAAAATTTGCATAATTTAAAAAATATAGTTTACTCGACTCGGTCCAACAGGAATTAATTGTGGTTCGTGTACTTTTCGAGCGAAGTCATCGTGTGTAGCTTTCAATCTTTAAATCGTTTAAACGATGGGCATCCCCTCTTGAGTTTGGTTCAAAGAATTGCATCATGAGCGGACCTTTTCAACAACTTGCGCATATCTTTACTTATTTCCCAGTACATATTTGCCACATCTGGTTCTTCACTGCCCCCATCAACAGACACATCCATTACTGTTTCATCTCCATTGGTTTGAACGGCTGGTTCCGCGTCGTCTAATGGATCTTCTACTGGTACCTTCGCCCCCGCTATCTTTCTCACTAATTTGAGGATTTGTTGACGTTTTTGTTTCGATTCGTGGTTTTATGCTACGCGATCAGAAAATTCTGGGTGCAGGGTGTTTTCAAGGAGCGTGAAATCTTTTGGGAATACCACCGATTGATACGAGAAATGCATGTACAAGACCGTGAATACTTTTTCAGGTAAAAGTTTAATATGGCGGTTTTGGCAGATACCTTATCAACCCAAAATCTGTTAGAACTAAGACTAATCAAGTTTTGTCCGGTAAGATATTATACAAAATAAGAATAAAAATAATTACTTTCTCTAAAGTATTATAATCTATTATTTTACTTTTTCTAGGTTTAAATGATTTAAAAATAAAGCGCTCAAGAAAATAATATTGCAATTAGTATTTTAGTAACTAGATAATATTGCAATATTTTTATCGTATTTTTTATCATATTTCTAACTTCTGTTGCTCGACTTTTACTTCTTTCTCCTAAACGTTGTTAGTTGGTCCCAAGTTTCTTCTTCGTTGACATCATATTCTGTTCGGTATGACAGCCATCTTGTCAATCTGCTATCTCCTATCAATAGATATATTCTCTCTTTACCGTTGTTGTTGTACAACGTGAGTTCCTTTTCATGGTACACAACAAGTCGAATAACTTAAGTTACAAGTGAGTCTTCTCACTTCGTTTATCGTTGAGTTTTGTGCAATGTTCTGTAAAAATGTTAGTCCGTGGTTGTCGTGCAATAAATGCTTCTCTTTAGTTTTTACGTGATTTTTTAAGTTTTAAATTACTTTGTATAATTTGGTTCACAATCATCCTTCAGGCTTGTGTGTTTGCTTCTAAACGAATATCTCAGTTGTTTAAGTCCAGAAATTCATTTTTTAATGTCACATGGATCTTTAAACCGATACAAATGTTCATCCAGGAAATCATCAATTTCGAAGGAAATGACCGTAAGTTTATTTACAACTTATTTTCGCTCATTTTAGACTTTTGAATTTGTTTTCTTTATTTATTGAAATTAAATAGAATCGAAAGTTGGATTACAAGCCAAGGTGCAATGTATTTGGGGCGAGACATTACACAACAAAAATGGCGGTGTTCGTAACTCGTGATGACGTTTAAACTATAAAATACAACATTTAAATCAATTTCTAGACTTATGCTGGACAAAACGTATAGCAAATTAGGAAGTCCAGAAGATGACCGGAAAGAAGGTGTTGTTTGTTCGTCGTTGCTTGAATAATTACGTTCAGGAATACTTTAGTACTAAGAATAGCCGTATTAACACCGGAATGAGAATATTCCCTCTCTCTTTCTCTCCAACTTTTCTTCAATTTATAAATTCTATTATGATATAAATTTACCTACTTGGAGGACGTCGAACGCTGTAACCAACCCCCAACTGAAGTATATTGCAAATTATACAAATCGGTTCACGAGTCTCGCGGGAGTTCGAACAGACAAACAACTGTAAATTCGTGTTATTATTTCCATTTTTAATTCCATTTCCATTAGATTTCATTAAGTAAAAAATTTCAAAATCATTCGGCACATTATTCAGCAACTTTCAATACAATCTTTCCGATGTTGGCACCGTGGAAAAGACTGATGAATGCTTCGGGCATTTTCTCGAATCCTTCAATAATATGCTCGGAACATTTCAGTTTACCCTAAATGAAATTCATGACAATGTTAATTTGTGATACTCGATGTTATGTTGGAAAGATATATGATAGTGTGTAAATAACAATCGTGACAACGTTCCTATACTTTCATTAAACGTTGAATTCAGTCAAACCTCATTGATCCAGCCACGGAGTACGTTACACGCTTCATCAAATCTCTTCGCATGCGTTGTTACTATAAAACCTTGAAGTTTGAGCTCCTTAAAAATTGCCTTCAAATGAACGTATGAGCCTGCATAAAGAGAGAGAGAGCAGAAATAAATAAGCATAAATTTTCTTTTTTTCAACCATCATCCAATGAAAATCCGAACCTTTTGGAACAACATTATCTTTATTATTGTAACTCGAAATTGATCCACACAATGTCACTCTACCAAAACGATTCATGTGCGACAGCACCGTATCAAACATACTTCCTCCAACCTGCAAAAGACTTTGTACTTTGTGTCGAAGTAAGGGCAAAAGTAAAATTAACACAAATTCATGGAATGACACTACTCTTAGGTTCCTAATAAACGGCCCGGGACGCTCATTAATTTTTCGAATTTTTATCCGACCCCCCCCCCCCCCCCCCCCGTTTATTAATTTTCAAAGATTTGACAGATGAGGTTGTTCTTTTCTTCTTCAACTTTTACAAATTGTTTCTCTTTGTGTGCTCCGTTAATATATCGGAGATATTTTGCTTCTTTTTTCTTCTTTTGAGACAGTTGTATTTCTTTCTTTTGATTAGACAGAAATACTGTTTCTTTTTTTTGCTTTTGATACAGCTGTCTCTCTTTTTTCACTAGACAGACAACAATAAAGAATATTTGCGCTATAAAGGTTTCCACACTAAGCGCTAACTTTCTATTGTTTTCATTCATTGCTTGTTATTGTAACCACTGTACTTCAAAGGTTGCCGAAAGTTAAGTACCGTTATCATTAGCGCCAAGTGAAAACCAGCCTTAAGTAACTTACATGACTATGGAATTATGTTTTTTAGAGATTTTGACAATTTTTGGAAATTCCAACCCACCCCCCCAAAACCCCCCCGTTTATTAAATTAGAACCTAAGAGTAAATAGATTTGAGGAAGCAAATGCTTTAATACTTTAATATGATAGGTTTTCTTGCGATCAGAATAAAACAAATCACTGTACGTTATCAAAGAAGCAATCAATTCCTTTTGGACACAATTCTTTTAGCTTTGCCTCCAAATTAACAGTTTTGTAGTTAAAAGCCCCATCAAATCCAATTTGTTTCAAGTAATCCACTTTTTCATCTGAACCAGCACAACCAACAGTGTGACAACCTTTTATCTTTGCAATTTGACCAACCACACTTCCTGTAGCACCTGCTGCTGCGTTCACAAACACGGTTTCCCCTGCCTTTGGATCGCAAATATCCAAAAGACCAAAGTATGCTGCTAAACTGAAATCACTCATTAATTGAAATAAGTCAACGCTACCTTACATCGCATATTTGCACATATACTAGATAGTAAGTGCTAGAGCTTCTAGTGAACTGTAAGTTGAAAGCGGTCAACTATCCGTGTTAATGATTTTCTGTTTTCATGCATTCATTCGAAATGATCCAAGAAAACACCAATTTAAAGAGTTGTAGTAATGGTAAAAAATTAGGAAACTATTTGAAAATACCCAGGAATCCCAAATATCCCTAGAGCATATGACAGAGGGTGTAAGTCAGTTGGAAGGATGCGAATCATTTCCATTTGAGTCTTGGACGGTATGAAGTGTGTAGACCAACCACAATGAGCAAAGACTGCTGTTCCGATAGGATACTTTTCGTTCCTGCTTTGAATAACTCTAAATAAGAGAATATCACATCAGCAAGGCCTGTGTAAAGTGCCATTTGAAGCAATTTAAACATCAGCAAGGCCTGTGTAAAGTGCCATTTGAAGCAATTTTAACATCAGCAAGGCCTGTGTAAAGTGACATTTGAAGCAATTTAAACATCAAAAAGGCTTTCTACACAAAATAAACTAAAAAAAGTTACTTAGCAGCAACTCCACCAATCATGACCGATCCCGTTTTTAATTCATATAAGTGCGCACTAAACAACTCATAGTTAAATACAATTCCATTCGTCCAAGAACAAGTTACCGCATGTAAGGGTCCACACTGGCATACTTTGTTTCGCACAGGAACTCTATAAATGTAGAGAATAACTTACTGTAAGAAGAATTGAAAAGATAGATACAGCGCCGTACCCAGAGTTAGTTTGGGCTTTACCGTTTTTTCTCACGATAATGTCTTAATCCCTCCTTCCTTCCATTCCAGAAATTTTCAGTTTTCATATCTCTACTTTGGCTAAAACACCATTTGCCAGCTATTTTGTAGAAGTATATTCTCTCTCAGCGTTTACCAGTTCGTCGTACTCGCATAATAATATATTCAAACAAATGTCTACACAAAATAAAAAAAGTTTTTTATCACGTTATAAACTCGTGCAAATTGTTTTATCGTATTAGTTTAACTAAATTGTTTAAAAAATTTACGTCAAACAGTGATCTTTGTTGCACGCTTTTTGTACAGAATTAATACATTCGGAATAAATTTTTCTTTCAAATGTTGATAATTAGGCTCTCCCATAAATTATCGCGAGAAGAAAAAAAAAACTAAAATAGGAACCTCGTAGAGCGAAAGTAAAAAGAGTGTTAATTAGTTAAAACGTGTTAAATTGCTATATTTGTGTTTACATTTGTATATTGTTTGTGCTGGAAACATTTGATTGTGTTCTCATTTGATATTACAATTTCGATCATTATTTCTAATACAATCATAAAGTAAAAACGCACACCTCGTTAGCGCTTTTTTCTTTATTCATAAAAAACAAATACATACGTTGTTAAAACAACGTTAGTTTTTATACATTACTAAAAGTAGTTACTGCAGAAAAATTTAGCATAAAAGTTCTTGTCTTTGTAAATAAAATACTGGTTATCTTTCTTTACTTTCCCTGAGTCTTGCGTCACCGAAGCTAACATCGTAACTGTACTTGAACGCAGTTTAATAGGTATACACACAAAACCCCCCTAGAACAAAACCCCCTAGGACAAAACCTCCCTAGGACAAAACCCCCCTAGGACAAAACCTCCCTAGGACAAAACCCCCCTAGGACAAAACCCCCTTAGGACAAAACTCCTCATAATCTCTTCAACATTAAAAACAACTCAGATAATGAAGTTTAAAATATTCCGTTTGCTTTGAAAATTGGTAGGTTTACTAATTCATTCATTCATTGTTCTGCGCGTTGTTAAACAACACCGACCGCTGCCCGAATTCTCAACTTCCAACCATCTCGATCAAGCATGCAACGATAAAGCTCGGTGATGTTGTTCATCCCAGTATCCTTCATCAGACGGCGTGGAAACGTCATGCGCGCATGTCCACCTCGGACAAAAGTTCCAACTGCCTGCCAGAGAACAAGCCCACTCACCGGCTGATCTATGCGACGCGCACAATGCCCAGAAAACCGTAGCCTTCTCTCTAAGAGGATATCACTGACGCGGGGAAGGCTTCCGTAGAGGTTTTGGTTAGTTACATGCACGCTGTAATGTGTGTCTGTCACCTTCCGCAATAGGCGTGTGTATGTGCCATCCAGTGACTTGTTCTGCTTAGCTGTAAATGACCAACAAGGTGAGCCGTACAGCAGGACTGCTTCAACAGTTGACTTGAATAGGCGTATCTTCAGTTCGCGAGTTATCATTGTGGACTTCCAAATACGCCACATCTTGTCAGCTGCAGTCCACGCAAGTGCTTTCCTAGCCTTGATGTCCCGTTCGCTTGTTCTCACATATAATCCCAGGTAGCAGAAGTCATCAACTTGGTCGATTTCTCCTTTTCTTATCCGAACAGGGATTCCTGAGGCAGCAGCAGTGCCAACACATATGTATTTCGTCTTTTTCTGGTTGATTAGCAGGCCAACTTCGACGGCGACTTCTTCCAGGTTTGTGAGAAGTTTTTGCGCATTCACGACGGTGGATGCTAACAGTGCAAGGTCGTCCGCATAATCTAGGTCAGTCAATATCTTTGCAGGGTGTCGTTGGCTCTGTCTGGCCCTCGTCTGCAGTCCTAACACAGGTTCCATTGACATGCGGAGCACATAGTCCAAGACGATGATGAAAAGGAATGGCGCGAGTGTGTCACCCTGCAACACACCAGTGGTGACAAGGAATGGGTCTGAGTCACCATCAGCAGTGCTAACAAAGCTGGTAGAACCGTCGTAGAGGCACTTCATCGCAGCGATGAGAGGATCAGGAATGCCGTACGCAGATAGGAGTCAAAAGCCTTCTGAAAGTCTACAAACACGCTGCACAACGACAAGTTCTTCTTTGCCGATATCTCTTCGATTAATCTACGTAGCGCTAGAATTGGCTCTAGAGTGCTCCTAGATGGACGGAAGCCGTTTTGGTTTGGGCGCAGAAGTTTTTCCACTGGGTCTTGGATGCGGTTCAAAATCACGCAATTGAAGAGTTTGGCGGTACAAGACATTAGGGTGATGCCTCTGTAGTTGTCGTAGGAGGATAGGTCACCCTTCTTCGGCAGCGCAATGAGCTTGTTCTTGAGGAATTCGGCTGGTGGAGACTTAGTGGTCAGAACTTCATTCAGGATGGGGTGGAGCAGCATCAGAATTTCGTCATCCTTGAACACTTCGTTCGGCACCGAGTCAGCACCGCAGACTTTCCCGTTCTTCATCTGGCGAGCAGCAGCGGTTAGTTCATCCCATGTAATCTCGCCTGTGGAAATGTCAAGCGGTTCGGAGACGATCTGTTCGGGTTCAAACGCCTCATCCACTCCAATGAGTGGGTTGTTTAGTAGTTTCTCAAAGTGGTTTTTCCATCCAGCAATGCGGTCCTGTGGACTTTCGGCCTTAACCTTCACGGTGGCTTTAGACTTCCGTCCACTCAGGTTGTTGACCACCTTCCAAGCGACTGCATGTTGGCGACTTTCATCTGCGGAGGCAATGTCTGCCATCTGCTCCTCTATGTATTCAGCCTGGTTTGTAGCGTACACCCGCGCTAGATTCAGCGAAGAATTCGCAACTGCCTCCTGCGTCACATCGGATTTGATCAGTCTGTTCCGTTTCTTGGCATCTTCGAGGGCACCACGCGCCTGTATAACTTGCTGGTCTTCCCATGGAATACGACTTTTACGAGGCATGATATTTGGAATGGTTTCAGCTGCAGCTTCCTGCACGGCCGACGCAAAGGCAGTGTATTTCCTATGATGATCCGTTGGTATATTCGAATCAGGGGTAGTTAATGCAGCATATCTGTTCATACAAACCAGTCGGAAGGCAGTTGATATGGTTTCTTCTTTCAGGGTCAACCAGTCATATCGCGGGGCGGTGTTACGAAATGTTGGTTTTGCTCGGAGGCTCAACCGCACTGTTGCTGAAACAAGCCGATGGTCAGATTCAAACGGTCTAAACGTCATTGCCGCGCAGTTTCTCACTGAGTTCTTGTGTTTTAGACGGAAGAGTATATGGTCAATCTGAGATAGGTATCCCTGCGCACCTTTGTGAGTGTACAATCGCCCACGTTTCTTCTGGAATGTTGCGTTTGCGGA
Source organism: Candelabrum cocksii (assembly GCA_963930725.1). NCBI lineage: Eukaryota > Metazoa > Cnidaria > Hydrozoa > Anthoathecata > Candelabridae > Candelabrum > Candelabrum cocksii. The sequence continues at coordinate 19,172,380 of OZ005664.1, forward strand.
ATACAAAGAGTTGAACCGTAAGAAGTCCTCGAAGAAGTCTGTGTTGCGGTTGGCGACATCTTAATAGACCCATGGACTAGTGGCAGAGTGTTGTAGACGGGCGTTAAAGTCACCAAGGATGCTCACGAATGCGTGAAGTCCTGCGCCGTCAATGGCCTTCTGCAGATCAGCATAAAATTCCTCTATGACAGGTACGTCGGAAAGACTCGTTGGGGAGTAGCATGATATCAACACTACCTTGGGGAAAGAAGATTTGTTCTTCGAGGCGGAGGTAAAATGACATGCAATCACTCGGTCAGATACATGATAAACCTTCTGCAGGGCACCATATGATGCGGGGCTGAGGAGCAAACCAACTCCACTAACTCCGCAGCAAACCCAAGCTTGTCCGCCTCTACGGTTAACTCTCCCTTTCTCCAGATACCGGAAAAAGTCCGTACGTTGAACGATGCCAGCTTCGTCATAGCCCGAAGATTGATGATCGGTCGGCGAGGCTGAACATATACCCATTCAGAACTGACGGATGCAGGTTGTTCAGAGAGTAGTGGTGTTGTATGGTCTGTGTTCTCGTTGACGGTATCGTCCACATCAGTCCCTCTCGCCGTGGATTTTTCGGACGTGGCGCGAGAGTTATCCACCACGAACGGAGACCTTATTATCCTGGGCGACATCTCAGCCAGTATGGATCCTGGTAGTATACTTTTCTTCATGATTGGTAGTCTTTGAAACGAGTTTTGACTCTCGTGGCTGTGACCCGGAGGTCTAGTCCCTGGTTTGCCAGCCCACAGTGACAAGCTATGCAAGGCATGGGCGCTTACCCCCATGAGGTCAGAATACCTGCATACCCATTTACTAATTAAATGATGCTGATTTCAAACCAACTACCAGAATTTGTGGTTAGCGTACCACGTGACTTTTAATTCCAGTTTTGATTATAAATAGTCATCACTTGATAACTCCGTCATTCCATTCCCCTTGAAAACCATTTTCATACTGAAGATACCTTAGATTAAGCCACATGTGGGACAGTAAAGACATTCTAAAAATATATTTTATTTTTGGGGTTAGGGCTGCATAAGTAAAAAAGATTCAAACTTTTTTAACGATATCAAGTCGATTTTTTATATGGCTTTTAGATACATATAGAAGACATAAAAAGTGCTATTAGTTTTCGGATTTAGGGTATGGGGTCGGGGGTAATAATGGTTATATGTAAAAAGTGGGGTTGCCGTGTGGGACAATAACCCCGTAATTATTACAAATTAGAATTCGGGCTTCTTATATCATGCTGAGAATGCCTTCTTCTTTCACATAGAAATTCACGAAGTTTTTATGGTCAAAATTACGGAAGTTATTCGCCTTTGCATTCGCAACTTTTTCGAAAAAAAATTCTTTTTTATGGGATCATCGCAGGTCCGAGCCAAAATGAGTAATCTAGTGCCACACCCCGAAAAACAAAATTATGATAGTGATAATCTTCATTATTTACCGATATATTGCTAATATACTAGGGTTGGCAGCATTCCTTATACTTAAAAAATGGAACTTTGGGCCCAAATTTGCCCAAAAAATGATATTAGGGGTGAAAATATCCAAATTCTGGTACTTGATTTGAAATCAGCATCATTTAATTAGTACACTTACCAATTTTCAAAGCAAACGGAATACTTTAAACTTTGGGCCCAAATTTGTCCAAAAAGAAGGTATTAAGGATGAAAATATCCGAATTCTGGTACTTGGTCTGAAATGAGCATCATTTAATTAGTAAACTTACCAATTTTCAAAACAAGCAAAATATTTTAAAATTCGTGCCCAAAATTAATTAATTAATTAATAATTATTTTTCATTGTGAAATTTTGCCGCGTATTTTTTCCAGGACTTTGTTGATGCGTAGATTTTAGGTGCCTTGACTATATAATTATTTAAAAATAAGAGGTGTTTTGTCCTACTCTATAAAAAAAAATGGGGGTTTTTGTCCTAAGGGGGTTTTGTCCTACACCCGTTTAATATTTTTTAAAGACCTTACAATCTTTTGAGTCATGCAGATGGAGAGTATTGCACTTGCGTGACGTTGTCTTCTATAAAATGTCACGGGAAATATCTTCACTGGCGAAATACTGGTTTTAACAAGTTAAAATAGGACGACTTTTTCAACGATAGCTATGTCTTTGAAATTAGGAAAAAGTGTGAAGTTTAAAAACCTTTAAAAAGGTTGAAGAAAACTGAGCAATCATAAAGTGATTTTCGTAAACAAAACTGAATGTGTTTCTTTGTGGTTTGGTCTTTTTTTCTTCCATCGAATGCAGCAGTTCTTCTGCATTTGTTTGTCTCTAAGTTGAATGGAACTTTTAAACAACCTGCAGTATCGCGTGTAAACATGTCTATCGGTTTTCTTTGACAAATCTAAGATCTTTTCATATTTTACGTTTACGTAACAAACAAAGTTTAATGATAATGATACTTTTCAGTGTGTTTATGAGAGCATCAAGGAACAAATCTTTAAAAAATAAAGGAAACAATGAATAGTTTGGGCGGATTAGTTTGGGCGCCCATACCGCTCAAACGATATGGGATTACTGCTGGGTACGGCGCTGAGATATCACACAACAAACCATTAGACTATTTTTATACCAGCGTGACAATTACATACAGAAAATCCAAATGCTATGAAAAACTATGATTCTTAGTTGAAATAACACTTTTGAGAAAATATCAATATTCAATTCAAACCATCTTCATCATAAGTAAACAACCTGGGATGACAGGGAAATCTTCATTTCGCATCATTTAATGTGATAAAATAAATCTTTATGTTTTTTTTTTGAAGAAAATTGATAGCATTAGGTGTATGTATTCAAGTAAAGATTGAAAAACTTTCAATAAATGTTTTGATTGCACAATATAGTTTCTTAAGCATAACCTTTTATGTGGCATTTCATACTTTTACTTATTGAAAACACATTGCACGGAGCAATGTTGGGATATATCCGCTACTTAGCTGTGAACCTACCTTATTGTGGGATATTTATAATAAACAATACAATGGTTGAAACATTCAAACTATTTCTCACCTCCTTCAGCCAGCGGCGGCAAAACTTTCTCCACAAGTTCAAAATCATCTTCTTTCGGTAAACCAACAAAGTGACTTTTTAACAACCAAGACTTTGCAACAACTTTGTCTTCAGACGACATTTCAAAAAGTGAAAATATTGAAGTGATTCTTAAAAAACAAATAATATAACTACCCACGTATCAATATATTTTTTTACAATGACTTCAGCCGCTATCAATCAATCTATTCTACACGTTCAGAAATGGTTTGTTCATCATCATCTTCCTTGGTGGAATATTTTATTTATTTTTTACAGCAGATTTGTTATCTTCAATTATTTCAACACAGGTAACAGTCTTCAAGAAACCTTTACATAGCTGGTACATTTCAATAGAATAATAAACTTGCATGAATAGCAATTGTCTGCAATCAGCCTTTTTTTAGTTTAAAACTTGTAAACCCATCTGTGTGTGACCTTACATGAATAAAAACATCCTCTCTGATAAGCATAGCAGCAATCTCATGATTACATTACAAAAGAATCAATTAAAATATACTATAAAATTATAAATTTTTCACAAATTAAACAAATTGACACTATCTTACAATACTAAGAAATTAACAAGTCACTTTAATATAAAATATTCTCTTTCCAAAATAAAAATGTAGCTCATCATAAAAATCTATTCAAACAATTAAAACTTATGCACATTATTCAGCAACTTTCAGTACAATCTTTCCGATGTTGGCACCATGAAAAAGACTGATGAATGCTTCGGGCATTTTCTCGAATCCTTCAATAATATGCTCGGAACATTTCAGTTTACCCTAAATGAAATTCATGACAATGTTAATTTGTGATACTCGATGTTATGTTGGAAAGATATATGATAGTGTGTAAATAACAGTCGTGGCAACGTTCCTATACTTTCATTAAACGTTGAATTCAGTCAAACCTCATTGATCCAGCCACGGAGTACGTTACACGCTTCATCAAATCTCTTCGCATGCGTGCTTACTATAAAACCTTGAAGTTTGAGCTCCTTAAAAATTGCCTTCAAATGAACGTATGAGCCTGCATAAAGAGTGAGAGAGCAGAAATAAATAAGCATAAATTTTCTTTTTTTCAACCAATCATCCAACGAAAATCCGAACCTTTTGGAACAACATTATCTTTATTATTGTAACTCGAAATTGATCCACACAATGTCACTCTACCAAAACGATTCATGTGCGACAGCACCGTATCAAACATACTTCCTCCAACCTGCAAAAGACTTTGCGTCAAAGTAAGGGCAAAAGTAAAATTAACACAAATTCATGGAATGACACTAAATAGATTTGAGGAAGCAAATGCTGTAATACTTTAATATGATAGGTTTTCTTGCGATCAGAATAAAACAAATCACTGTACGTTATCAAAGAAGCAATCAATTCCTTTTGGACACAATTCTTTTAGCTTTGCCTCCAAATTAACAGTTTTGTAGTTAAAAGCCCCATCAAATCCAATTTGTTTCAAGTAATCCACTTTTTCATCTGAACCAGCACAACCAACAGTGTGACAACCTTTTATCTTTGCAATTTGACCAACCACACTTCCTGTAGCACCTGCTGCTGCGTTCACAAACACGGTTTCCCCTGCCTTTGGATCGCAAATATCCAAAAGACCAAAGTATGCTGCTAAACTGAAATCACTCATTAATTGAAATAAGTCAATGCTACCTCACATATATATTAATAAATAAATAAATAAATATTGCATATTTGCACATATACTAGATAGTAAGTGCTAGAGCTTCTAGTGAACTGTAAGTTAAAAGCGGTCAACTATCCGTGTTAATGATTTTCTGATTTCATGCATTCAGTCGAAATGATCCAAGAAAACACCAATTTTAAAAATTGTAATAATGGTAAAAAATTGAGAAAGTATTTGAAAATACCCAGGAATCCCGAATATCCCTAGAGCATATGACAGAGGGTGTAAGTCAGTTGGAAGGATGCGAATCCTTTCCATTTCAGCCTTGGACGGTATGAAGTGTGTAGACCAACCACAATGAGCAAAGACTGCTGTTCCGATAGGATACTTTTCGTTCCTGCTTTGAATAACTCTAAATAAGAGAATATCACATCAGCAAGGCCTGTGTAAAGTGCAATTTGAAGCAATTTAAACATCAGCAAGGCCTGTGTAAAGTGCCATTTGAAGCAATTTAAACATCAAAAAGGCTTTCTACACAAAATAAACTAAAAAAAAGTTACTTAGCAGCAACTCCACCAATCATGACCGATCCCGTTTTTAACTCATATAAGTGCGCACTAAACAACTCATAGTTAAATACAATTCCATTTGCCCAAGAACAAGTTACCGCATGTAAGGGTCCACACTGGCATACTTTGTTTCGCACAGGAACTCTATAAATGCAGAGAATAACTTACTGTAAGAAGAATTGAAAAGATAGATACAGCGCCGTACCCAGAGTTAGTTTGGGCTTTACCGTTTTTCTCACGATAATGTCTTAATCCCTCCTTCCTTCCATTCCAGAAATTTTCAGTTTTCATATCTCTACTTTGGCTAAAACACCATTTGCCAGCTATTTTGTAGAAGTATATTCTCTCTCAGCGTTTACCAGTTCGTCATCCTTGCAAATAATATATTCAAACAAATGTCTACACAAGCAACGCATATTTTTTGAACATAAAATGAAATACAGAAACACAGAAGAATATTTTGTCTCTCTCCATACTGTTTTGGAAGAGGCGCACCTTGGCACGCTCCTGAAATGTGCAAGACGCGTTTTTTGTCGCGCACCTCGATTACGTTAATTAAAGAAAAAATAAAAAAAGTTTTTTATCACGTTATAAACTCGTGCAAATTGTTTTATCGTATTGGTTTAACTAAATTGTTAAAAAAATTTAGGTCAAACAGTGATCTTTGTTGCACGCTTTTTGTACAGAATTAATACATTCTGCATAAACTTTTCTTTCAAGTGTTGATAATTGGGCTCTCCCATAAATAATCGCGAGAACAAAAAAAAACTAAAATAGGAACCTCGTAGAGCGAAAGTAAAAAGAGTGTTAATTAGTTAAAACGTGTTAAATTGCTATATTTGTGTTTACATTTGTATATTGTTTTTGCTGGAAACATCTGATTGTGTTCTCATTTGATATTACAATTTCGGTCATTATTTCTAATACAATCATAAAGTAAAAACGCACACCTCGTTAGCGCTTTTTTCTTTATTCATAAAAAACAAATACATACGTTGTTAAAACAACGTTAGTTTTTATACATTACTAAAAGTAGTTACTGCAGAAAAATTTAGCATAAAAGTTCTTTTCTTTGCAAATAAAATACTGGTTATCTTTCTTTACTTTCCCTGAGTCTTGCGTCACCGAAGCTAACATCGTAACTGTACTTGAACACAGTTTAATAGGTATACACACAAAACCCCCCTACGACAAAACCCCCCAGGACAAAACCTCCCTAGGACAAAACCCCCTTAGGACAAAACCCCTCATAATCTCTTCAACATTAAAAACAACTCAGATAATTGGTAGGTTTACTAATTAAATGATGCTGATTTCAAACCAACTACCAGAATTTGTGGTTAGCGTACCATGTGACTTTTAATTCCAGTTTTGATTATAAATAGTCATCACTTGATAACTCCGTCATTCCATTCCCCTTGAAAACCATTTTCATACTGAAGATACCTTAGATTAAGCCACAGGTGGGACAGTAAAGCCATTCTAAAAATATATTTTATTTTTGGGGTTAGGGCTGCATAAGTAAAAAAGATTCAAACTTTTTTAACGATATCAAGTCGATTTTTTATATGGCTTTTAGATACATATAGAAGACCTAAAAAGTGCTATTAGTTTTCGGATTTAGTATCGGGGGTAATGATGGTTATATATAAAAAGTGGGGTTGCCGTGTGGGACAATAACCCCGTAATTATTACGAATTAGAATTCGGGCTTCTTATATCATGCTGAGAATGGCTTCTTCTTTCACATAGAAATTCACGAAGTTTTATGGCCAAAATTACGGAAGTTATTCGCCTTTGCATTCGCAACTTTTTGAAAAAAAATTCTTTTTTATGGGATCATCGCAGGTCCGAGCCAAAATGAGTAATCTAGTGCCATACCCCGAAAAACAAAATTATGATAGTGATAATCTTCATTATTTACCGATATATTGCTAATATACTAGGGTTAGCAGCATTCCTTATACTTAAAAAATGGAACTTTGGGCCCAAATTTGCCCAAAAAATGGTATTAGGGGTGAAAATATCCAAATTCTGGTACTTGATTTGAAATCAGCATCATTTAATTAGTACACTTACCAATTTTCAAAGCAAACGGAATACTTTAAACTTTGGGCCCAAATTTGTCCAAAAAGAAGGTATTAAGGATGAAAATATCCGAATTCTGGTACTTGGTCTGAAATGAGCATCATTTAATTAGTAAACTTACCAATTTTCAAAACAAACAAAATATTTTAAAATTCGTGCCCAAAATTAATTAATTAATTAATAATTATTTTTCATTGTGAAATTTTGCCGCGTATTTTTTCCAGGACTTTGTTGATGCGTAGATTTTAGGTGCCTTGACTATATAATTATTTAAAAATAAGAGGTGTTTTGTCCTACTCTATAAAAAAAATGGGGGTTTTTGTCCTAGGGGGGTTTTGTCCTACACCCGTTTAATATTTTTTAAAGACCTTACAATCTTTTGAGTCATGCAGATGGAGAGTATTGCACTTGTGTGACGTTGTCTTCTATAAAATGTCACGGGAAATATCTTCACTGGCGAAATACAGTTTTAACAAGTTAAAATAGGACGACTTTTTCAACGATAGCTATGTCTTTGAAATTAGGAAAAAGTGTAAAGTTTAAAAACCTTTAAAAAGGTTGAAGAAAACTGAGCAATCATAAAGTGATTTTCGTAAACAAAACTGAATGTGTTTCTTTGTGGTTTGGTCTTTTTTTCTTCCATCGAATGCAGCACAGTTCTTCTGCATTTGTTTGTCTCTAAGTTGAATGGAACTTTTAAACAACCTGCAGTATCGCGTGTAAACATGTCTATCGGTTTTCTTTGACAAATCTAAGATCTATTCATATTTTACGTTTACGTAACAAACAAAGTTTAATGATAATGATACTTTTCAGTGTGTTTATGAGAGCATCAAGGAACAAATCTTTAAAAAATAAAGGAAACAATGAATAGTTTGGGCGGATTAGTTTGGGCGCCCATACCGCTCAAACGATATGGGATTACTGCTGGGTACGGCGCTGAGATATCACACAACAAACCATTAGACTATTTTTATACCAGCGTGACAATTACATACAGAAAATCCAAATGCTATGAAAAACTATGATTCTTAGTTGAAATAACACTTTTGAGAAAATATCAATATTCAATTCAAACCATCTTCATCATAAGTAAACAACCTGGGATGACAGGGAAATCTTCATTTCGCATCATTTAATGTGATAAAATAAATCTTTATGTTTTTTTTTTGAAGAAAATTGATAGCATTAGGTGTATGTATTCAAGTAAAGATTGAAAAACTTTCAATAAATGTTTTGATTGCACAATATAGTTTCTTGAGCATAACCTTTTATGTGGCATTTCATACTTTTACTTATTGAAAACACATTGCACGGAGCAATGTTGGGATATATCCGCTACTTAGCTGTGAACCTACCTTATTGTGGGATATTTATAATAAACAATACAATGGTTGAAACATTCAAACTATTTCTCACCTCCTTCAGCCAGCGGCGGCAAAACTTTCTCCACAAGTTCAAAATCATCTTCTTTCGGTAAACCAACAAAGTGACTTTTTAACAACCAGGACTTTGCAACAACTTTGTCTTCAGACGACATTTCAAAAAGTGAAAATATTGAAGTGATTCTTAAAAAACAAATAATATAACTACCCACGTATCAATATATTTTTTTACAATGACTTCGGCCTCTATCCATCGATCAATTCTACACGTTCAGAAATGGTTTGTTCATCATCATTTTCCTTGGTGGAATATTTTATTTCTTTTTTACAGCAGATTTGTTATCTTCAATTATTTCAACACAGGTAACAGTCTTCAAGAAACCTTTACATAGCTGGTACATTTCAATAGAATAATAAACTTGCATGAATAGCAATTGTCTGCAATCAGCCTTTTTTAGTTTAAAACTTGTAAACCCATCTGTGTGTGACCTTACATGAATAAAAACATCCTCTCTGATAAGCATAGCAGAAATCTCATGATTACATTACAAAAAAATCAATTAAAATATACTATAAAATTATAAATTTTTCACAAATTAAACAAATTGACACTATCTTACAATACTAAGAAATTAACAAGTCACTTTAATATAAAATATTCTCTTTACAAAATAAAAAAGTAGCTGATCATAAAAATCTATCCAATCTATACACTTGAAAAACTTATTGTGTAACATAAACAGGTGTGTAGAAACAAAGGTTTTAGTAAAATAGAATATAAAAAATAACAATCATTTCATAAAACAAACAAAAAAACAAATTGAATGTGCACGTTTTTCATTCTGCGACCCTTATAACAGTCTTGCCAATATTAAAGCCACAAAAGAGTCCAATGAATCCTTTAGGCATATTTTCAAATCCATCCACAAAGTGATAAGATGCTTTCAGTTTGCTCTAAGATATAGAAGAAAATAAACAATCTCAACCTAGATTTTCTAAAGAGTTTACAAGAACAAGCAAATAAATCCTGACTACATACCAGTCGTTAGTCGTTAGTGCCTGTTATAGTCTCAGACAGGTTTAGTAAACAGGCGTACAAACAGACAGGAATATTAAATCTCTTTTCGATCCTGTTACAACAACAACTGCCAGCCTGATAAAAACTTCCGCTTTTTACGTGTCGTGTGGTTTCAACACGTGACCACACAAAAATGAGAAATAACTCAATGAAAACATAAATGGCGGATATATAACAGTGCCCAAATACTAACTTGGTAGAATGACCATTATATAAAAGATCTACTAAAATAATACGTTTTTCGAGTGCCAATTAACTCAACTGTGAAAGAAATGACTGTTCTATATAGAATATATATATCTATATAGAATGGCACGTTCATCATCATCATGTGAGCTTGCTTATATACATTTGTAAAAGTTTTATTGAAAGTAAATTTGAATTCCGCCAAATAATTTGTCATTTTTTTCACATTTGTTTTATTCTGATAGAGATTTTACCTCATTCATCCAGCTGTTGAGTTGCGAAACTGCTTCATCATATCTGTGGTAAAAAGAAGGGGCCAGGAAACCTTGCACTTTCAGTTCTTTAGGTATGATGTAATTGTGGATGTATGGACCTGAAATATGAAACTAATTCACAATTTCGCAACTGCACAAACTTTGCAGAAAAATTCTCATAAGAAAATATTGTTATACATTAAGTTCTGATCTCTAATAATTCTATTTCAACTATTAGGGTTAGGACCCTCTCTAACATGGCATTTTTAGATATTTTGTGTAAGAGAAGGAGATGACTGAATTATTACCCTTTGCCAGAGTCTGTTCTTTTTCATTATAAGACGAAACTGATCCACACACAGTCACTCTTCCGTACCGATTCATGTGTGTCATCACTATGTCAAACATTCCTCCTCCAACCTAATACAATTACTTTGAATAAATATTTTCACAAACAACCTGCAAAATTTACAAAAACTGATTTACATTATCAAAGAAGCAATCAATTCCTTTTGGACACAATTCTTTTAGCTTTGCCCCCAATTTAACAGTTTTGTAGTTAAAAGCCCCATCAAATCCAATTTGTTTCAAGTAAGCCACTTTTTCATCTGAACCAGCACAACCAACAGTGTGACAACCTTTTATCTTTGCAATTTGACCAACCACACTTCCTGTAGCACCTGCTGCTGCGTTCACAAACAGGGTTTCTCCTGCCTTTGGATCGCAAATATCCAAAAGACCAAAGTATGCTGTTAACCTAGAGTAAACCTTTTATTAATTGAAAAGAACAAACAAACGTAGTAAGAAACACTCCTACCCTGTTAATCCCAAAACACCAAGGGCATGAAACAAGTCGCCCAAATCAGAAGGAACAATGCGGAAGATTTTTGAGTCAATCATAGCTCCTTTAAGAATAAAATGTGTTGTCCAACCACAATGACCAGAAACAATAGTATCAACGGGAAATGCAGTGTTTTTGCTTTGTATAACCCTGCCAACAAAGCTTATTCAAAAACTTGTTAATGACAACTCAACTAAAATTGCCGGTCAATATAATTCATGCAATTCTCAAATGTACAATTGAAAGTAAATATGAATGAACTAACAATAAAATTGTAAATTTGAGAAAAGAATTAAAAGTGCACCTGGCAACTCCTACACCAATCATAATTGAACCAGTTTTTATCTGCGATGAGTATGGTCTAAAAGAAGGTTCAAGTTAGTTAAAGAATAACTTTCAAAAAATAGAAGAGTCACAACATAATTATTGGATGAGCAACTTTACCTCATGTATGGATCCACACTTGAGAACTTTGTTTCACATAGAAACTCTACAAAAAATCATTAATAGTAATATATTTAAAGCTTAAGTGTCATCATTAACCTAATTTTAATGTTTGATTTTGAGTTGGAAAACTTTGGTTGATAGTTTGGTTTAATTCAGACAATTGAAGAAGATCTTTGTCTTTATCTTCTAATAAGTTTTATAATTAATGATATTGGTACATCAATATAAGTGCACCTCCTTCAGCCAGCGGCGGCAAAACTTTCTCCACAAGTTCAAAATCATTTTCTTTCGGTAAACCAACAAAGTGACTTTTTAACAACCAGGACTTTGCAACAACTTTGTCTTCAGCTGACATTTTTCTATGTATTTTATTAAATCAAATCAAATCAATGTATTTTGTGCTTATCAAATTTGGGTAAATATCTGTGCACAAATACAAATAGCACAGGAACGTTGCAAATAGTGAAACACTACAAAATACACAACGACCTCATATTGATAATTTATATAACTCAAAAGTAAAAGTAAAACTGCAAAGTACAATCAAAAAAACCTAAATTGCCAAATGATCTCATGGCAAAAATGCTTGAGTGGTTGGATTAGGTGAGAAAAGAATAGGAATGAAAAAAAAAGAAAAAAAAAAAAAAGAAAAAGAAAGGACAGCAAACAAAATATTGTATATATATATACACCAGAGATAAACTACTACATTATATAAAATAAAAAATATATATATTATGAATTTTTGTCTTTAAAGTAATTAAGAAGGACTTTAGAAAATTTAGTTTTAGATTGGGACCGGTTTTGGTCTATTTTAAGTTCTTTAGGCAGGGTATTCCAATCACGGATACATTGATATGTAATAGAATTGATACCATACGTTAATGTATTTTTATGAGGTACCAAGAGGTTGTTGTTTGCAACTGACCGTAGATTATGATCGTCTCCAGTTCTTTTCATAAATATGTTATCAAACACAGAGGGTAGTCTAGAATGTTGATGCTCCCATACTAATAAACAATTTAGACTATAAACTAGATCATGAAAAGGGAGTATGTTAGAGAGAGTAAACAAGATGTCAGTGCTACATTGAGGAGGTTGAAAGAAGATTAAACGGAGAGCTTTTCGTTGGAGAGAAGAGATTCTGTGAAGAGAAGTTTTATGTGAATGACCCCAAACCTGGCAAGCATATCTGAGATGTGAATTAAAGATGGCATGATAGATGTTTAATAGTGTATCAAAAGATACATAGAGCGAGAGAGTTTTAATGAGACATTATGAATATGACCTTTGAAGTTCAAATTCTCATCTATATAGATACCAAGATATTTAATTTTGTTAGATGAATTAATTTTCTCTCCGCTTAGCCTGAAATTTAGATGTTTAGGGATATTAACATTAGTTTTTTTATTCAGGAGTTTTAGGGGATCTCAAGATAATTAATTCAGTTTTACTAACATTTAGCGATATTTTATTGGCTCGAAGCCATTGTAAGAGAGTTGATAGGTCATGATTAATATATTTGTTAACTTTTTTAAGAGATTTATTTATTATCAATAAGTTAGTATCGTCTGCAAAATGATAGCAAGTTGAATGTGATGTAGATTTGTTTAGATCGTTTAAGTAAATGAGGAAGGGCAAAGGACCAAGTATGGAGCCCTGGGGGATTCCTGCATTAACAATGTGTGTGTCAGAGAAATGGCTATCAATGGATACAAATTGTTGACGGTTAGAAAGATAGGAGGCAAACCATTTGGAAGGTATACCTCGGATACCATAGTAGTACAATTTGGAGATTAATATGTCATGGTTCATTGTATCGAAAGCCTTTTGCAAATCCAAAAAGACACCACAAGCATACTGTCCCTTATCAAGAGCAAGTCTGATAGATTTGGTAATTTCAATTAGGGCATGTGTTGTTGAATGTTTATTCCTAAAACCAAACTGATACTTGTACAGACATTTGAATCTGGATAAAAATGAATAAAGCCTTGTGTGCATAAGTCGTTCAAAGATCTTGCTGATATTAGATAAAAGTGATATAGGCCTGTAGTTACAGCAGTCAAGTTTGGATCCTTTTTTAAAAACAGGGATGACTTTAGCAGTTTTAAACAAGTCAGGGAAGATGCCTTTTTGGAAGGAATTATTGATAATGGTGCTGAGGGGATTACATATAGATTTAGAAACTAGTTGAAGGAGTGTTGTAGGTAGACTATTGGGGCCTGTGCTTTTTCCTACTTGTAGATTTTTTATAAGGTTATCAACCTCTTCTTTAGTTGTTGGTGAAATGAAGAAATTATTGGTATTAGGTTCAAGTAAATATTCTTTAAAATCCATTTTAGACTTTTTAATGTTATTTGAAAGCTTGTATGCTATGGAAGAGAAAAAAATATTAAAATGGTTGGCAATGTCCTTTTTGTTTGTTACAATGTTATCATTTATGTTAAGACTATTTATATTATTTTTAGTTTTAGATTTAATGTTTATGAGTTCTTTTATGCCCATCCAAGTCTGTTTTATATTGTTAATGTTGTTATTAAAAAATGCAATGTAATGATTTTTTTTACTTGTTTTAAGGAGGTTGCTAATGTTATTTCTATATATTTTAAATTTTTTATAAAGATTATTTTTAGTTCTTATGTTACTAGCTTTGAGAAATTTTTTATGGATTTTATTTTTTATTTTGATAGATGTTGAGATGCCTTTACTCACCCACGGTTTGTCATGGTATTTTAATTGCCTTTTAGTTACATTTTTATACGGAGCACGTTTATCTAGAATAAGCTTAAATTGTTTTAAGAAAATAGCTACCTAGTCATTTACATCGTCAGTCTCCTTAATATATAAATCCCAGTTCACACAGGAAATATCATTTACAAACTGATCTTTTTGAAACCTTTTGAAACAGCGTCGACTAATGTTTTTCTTTTTAGCTTGATTGTTCCTTTTAAAATTTTGTATAGTAATAAACTGAGGCAGATGATCAGAAATTGTAACATTTATATTGCCAGATGTGATATCTTCACTGTAGAAATTAAGGAAAATATTATCAATGAGAGTTTTTGAATGGGATGTGATGCGAGTTGAGTACAAGACAAAGAAAGGGGAAAAATGAGTTTGAAGTTAAAGTATCTAGGAAATTGGCTAAAATGCTGTTATTTTCATGTTGGAGAAGGTCAATGTTATAATCTCCCATTAACATAAACTGTTTGTTTTCTAAAGATATTTTTTCCAATAAAGGCACAAAGTAGTTTTTAGTAAAGTCAGATGCACACATTGTGGGATGACGATATACACAACCAATAACTAAATTAGTTCTACCAGGATACATTAGTTCAATGAAGCTGGATTCAAGTTCCTTGGGTTTATAAATGTTTAGGTCGTTGCAAAATTTAAAATTTAACTCAGATTTAACATAGATGAGTGTTCCACCCTTTTTGGCCTCAGTTGGTGTGTGAGTGTAAGTGTAACCATTTATATTAATGTCAGTTATGGAATGATCATTATTTTGGAGCCTTGATTCAGAGATGGCAATGATTTCAGGTTTTATATGTAATGAATTTATTAAAATTTCAAGTTCAGTGAGATGATAAGATAAAGAAGCAATGTTGAGATGGAGAAATGTGGAAGAAGAGGGATTGGTGAGGTTATTGATTTCAGCAGTGTCAGCATATCTACAGTCAATAAGAGTGTCAAGATTGTTTATGTTGTTAAAGAGAGGGCAGTTGGGAAAATTGTTATTACTATTAAAAGAAATGTTGCAATCAGAGAGAGTGGATTTAAATTCAAGATCATTTATGTCACTGAAAAGAAAGATGCTTCTGGAGCAGTATATACAGTACCAAGGGTCGGTATTTTCAGCAAGTTTGTCATAGGTTTTTTTATCAATTCCGTTACATTTCATATGGATACCATTGACTGCAAGAATCGCATTGAAGATCCCTGTGGTTTTTCGCTACAGTCTTTTTACAACCCTTGCATGGAAACTTTTTAATCATATTTAGAAAATAGAAAGATCAAATAGAAACACAAACAGAATTTGAAATGGTCTGTTAATGAAAATGTGTACTTCTAAAACCTCCAAAAAATGTGCAAATAACTATTTGTTAATGTTTGAAATGGAAAAGAAGTAAGATGGCAATTAAATCGTGAAATAGACATAATAAATAGATTTATCAGCTGTCAGGTATCTTCTTTCTTTTAATTTCAATTGAGGAGTAGTCCTTGTACAAAACAAAGCTCCTGTCTGTATGTCCATATTTCACCATTAGCCGAGCAGGGAACGCGACATGGCCGCTAACTATCTGTCCTTCTTTTTTCAAATTATTCCTTACAAGAAGTGCTTGATCTCTCCTCCATGTTGTGTCGGGACCATATTTTTGATCTACAATCACCTGACTAAATTTGGCCATAGTATCTGATTGGCGGGATTTTTTAAGAATATACTGGCATACGTCCCAGACATAAAACTCTGCAAAAATGTCTCTTCTTCCGGTCATAAACTTATTTGACTTTGATCGATGAGCCCTTTTGATCCACGTGCTCGTGTCAGCGAGATCATCACCACATATATCAGCAAGCACTTCCCCAAGCAAGGTTCTGGTGTTTGACCAAGATTCATCGTTTTCCTCCTTGATTCCCTTGAATACAAGTGTGTTTCTGCAGGAGCGATTAACTTGGTCCTCTAACTTGAGATTTAGCGCCTCATTCTTCTCTTTATCTAGGGATAGATCTTCTTCGAGCAAATGAATTTTGGAATTTTGTTCATTTCGCTCAATCTGCTGTCTCTCAAAAACATCTCTGATATTCTGCAGATCTTTTTTGTTTTTTTGACGCTAGATCGAGTGCTTCACGTGCGATCTTAAGTGCATCATCAGCCGTTTTTTTTATTAAAGAAATTTTCTTTGATAGTTTATCAAACTTATCGTCAAACTTTCTCGACAGTTCTTCATTTCCAGAATCAAAATGCTCAATAAGTTCCTTTTTTAAAGTATTAAGTAAGCCTTCAATATCAGCTTGCTTCATTGCCTTGAGGATTTTCAATAATGTCGCACAATTTTTGGAGAATATAGACTTTAGACCATCATTATAAAAGGTTTAATGAAAAATTATGTATATAAGAAAAATGTAAAAAAATTAAATGTGTGTACAAAGTGTTGAGAAATGGCCTATGGCAGATACTTCTCCTACAAAGTACCACCTCGACCGCTTGCAGCGACCCTCATGGGTATGTAGGTTTTTAAAGCTGCCGTAGGGTGCAGATCTCAATTTATGACTCACAGAATATTGAAAAAACAATAATTTAGATAATTATAAAACTGAAAACAGATGTTGAAGAAATGTTTTGATTTTATGGCACAAGTGTTTTATGAAAAAGTTGATGAGTTGAACTTTTAATTAGATGTAATTATAGTGGAATAAGGTAGGTAGAAAATAATGAGTTACAGGAAGTTGAACTTTTGATTAGATGTAATTGAATGTAATTGAAGTGGGGAAAAATGGTTGAGAGAATGTAAAGAATGATCATCCAAAACACAATTTCTAAGACTTTTTTCACTAATTCTTCACCAGGAACAATAAAATTTATTTGCCAACAACCAATAAGCCAACAGTGCAGTAAAACCAAAGAAATAAACTCAAAGAATAAACCCAGATCAGCATAAAAACAACAACAATGTCAATATAACTTTGCAGCTTTTTAAACACACCCTTTTGCAAAACGCAAAGGCAATTATCTCTTATTAGACAGCGAATTTGCTGTGATATCAATAAGAATAAATATGGAATAGGCTGTTTTATCTGTAAATGTACTTATTGCATCATCTTTTAAACATTATTTTTAGACAGATATATAGAAAATACAAATAATTTATAACCTACTTTCAACTAAAAAATAAAGACTGTTAAATACAAAATCAACCTATTGTAGCTTATACATAACACATTGTTTTCTAGAATGGACTATATACCCCAGTATGCATAGCACAACTAATCCATCAATGTAAATGCTCCAATTGTGATTCTCTGACTTGGTGGCGTCAAATTTCAAAGAAAATGCTTGTATTTTCTTCCCATTAAAGTTGTCGTAAACACCCACAAAATATTTACTCAAGGTTTTGTCGGTATAAAGAACTGCAATAAGATTGCTGTCAAGGCAATAATCTACTGAGTGCACTATTTCAGTTGACACAGGAACAACACCTCTACGCTGAACGGTTTTAATCCTGCGTCCAAACTTTGAAAATTGTGGTTCTGAAATGGATGGTTTGTGTTTATCATCACAAACGCTGAAATTAATGACAATGTGTGGCTTCACTTTTTTATCTTTGGCATTTTGTACAGCATAGTAACTAAAAATACAAAAACATATGCATAACACAATGGAAAATTATCTTTAATCAATAGCCAGCAAATTAAAACTATACTATTATACTAACCTAATGTTATCTTGATTTACAAGAATTATTTGCCCAGAGTTATCCGAATGGAAGAAAGCTGGCCTTTCATCTATTGACATATCATGACACAATGTGGGCTGTTCAAATACGTATTCTCGTTGGTCTTCCAAGTTGAACAGTTTAAGAGTATTGTCAAACTGAGCTAAGCAACACCAAGGAAAACCCCCAAATGCTAGCTCACTGATACTTTTACTTGGAATCTGGTAGAGAATCACAGGATCTTCATTTAACATTATATTTGCTGGAAGACCATACGGCTCACAAGCAATTGTAATTGTGTCATTAAGAACATCACTTCCATAATAACTCCCAAAAACATCCCTCGGCAAAGAATCACCAATATTGACATTGAAAATCAAAGATGTCTTCATCATATTATCGAAATCAAAAAGTTTCACATAGTTACCGGTAAAAACAAACAATATATCGTTGTTTATGTTTGCATCTAAAGCCTTTCCAAAGATTGACTCAAGGATTGTTAAAACACCAATAAACTTTAAAGGAGGGACAGAAAAGAGTGCAAAATAGAACACCACATTTGGTTCTTCAAGGTTCGGATACCTTCTACTTTTTACAACAAAAATTTCGTTTTGATGGCTAAAGAACAATTTAGAAAAACCCATCCTATCTCCTAAAAATATATCATAAATCAGGTCCCATGATGGTTTCGCCAATGCATAACAAAGCAATCTAGAAGTTGATGTCAGCATAAATATGCATTCCTTATTTGGAAAGTTTGGAGAGAATTGACAACACTGATACCTGAGGATATCTTTTACTCTACCAGTTGGATGGAGAATATTATTGGTAATATTTGTCTCGAAAAATTCTGGAACATCCTCATCAAAGCAACCATTATACCACAATTTGAATTTTGACAGGTATAAATAACCATCATAAAATATTTTTTCAGTTTCTTGACTCTGCCATACCAAGTCAAACGTTCGAATTTGGGATTGATACATCTCGGAGAAAGCCTTTCTCTTGCAATGCTTTCCAAAAATTTCTCTGTTGAACATTATTTTTAACATTTTATGTTTTTTTCTGAAAAACCTTGCTTTAAAAATACATACCTACAGTTTTAAACCCATAGCATTTTAGACCCTACGTTACACCGGTCCATCATCCATCCACTATAATGTGATCAAAAGCTCAAGTCTGAAAATTTCCAGAAACTTTTTTTCTTTAAATTTTCATAAACTACATATACCCCTTTTGGACATTATGGGAGTAAGAGGGTGTGTATCCAGTTCACAGGTCTAGGAGTATGACTTCAAAGTAAGTAGGTAATTTATTTTCCATGATACTGTAGGACATTATCTATATATTATAAATATTATTATACATTTTATTCCTACATACAAATAAAAAATTGAGGAATTGATCAGTTTGATAGTTGTTGTTTAGATTTCGGCACTAATGTGCTTTCGCACCTCCCTATTTTTGATCCTCCAACGCAAGTAACCTTGGGGTCAAATTGTTTACAATTGTTTTTTTTTAAAAAATACTTTCATTTTTTCATTTGTTTGTTTTGTTTCCTATCTTTTGTTTTTCAATACATTGCTTTGCAAGACTTTTTTCCAGAAAGAATGTTTCTTGCTCATGTAGATAGGCACTATCAAAAAAAATTCAGTGGCAGAGAACGCTAATTTCTAACGTTAATAGTAAAAAAACATGTTGGATGATGCAGACTTAACATTGACAACAAAGATTTTTATGCTATGATCTATGTTTCTAAATCTAACCTAACTTAACCCCACACCTATCCCTAAACTTATCCCTAACCCAATCCCTCCTATAGTATACCTAACCTTACACTTAGGTACTTACAGAAATATAAGCTCCGCTGTCGGAACTCTAACCAAGGCGTGTATCATATGCTTTCATTACTAATCTATTTACTACACCGAGTTTACATTAAAACAGAGAAAAACAAAAACATCACAGCATTGCCAATGCAAAATAAGGAACAAGGAACCATACCATACCAGCGCGTAGTTAAAACGTTTCGGGTTTCGTTTATTTTCGAAGATTGAAAGGTGGAATACATCTGATGCAACATGATTAAAGTTTGCCTGCAATAAAACAACCACAAATGATGAAAACGTGGTAACTACATTCTGCTGGTGTATTCTGGTTAGCAATTTATAACATAGACCAAAAGTACTGTCATAGAATAAGATGGCTTTCCGAATAACATGGCAATTTCTATTATGACTGGTTTAAGCGAGGCAAAAAACCCCGGGAACCGGTGATTACTTGAAACTACATTTCTATGAAAGAAATTTAAGAAATATTGAATCATATGTATTATTAAAGAAGAAATATTATTCGAGCTTCGAAGTGTTATAAATTATATTCTTCGAAGAGTTTTTTTGTTTGTTGACCATTTCTAATGGGACGGCGAAACTTCAATTTGATATATCGTTTTAAAGTTTCCACGTTTAATTTTTAAAACATTTTTAAATTATGCGCTGTATAAGATAAATTATTTGAGATTCTACTATTATTATAGTAAAAAGTTTTCGATTTAAATCTAGTTGGTGAGCTTCACAGGTTTACAAATTTAAAAGCAAAGGTCTGCTAAAAGTGGTTTTTGATAAAGAAGGAAGGAATAATATATGTAGAGCACGCAAGTCCGATAGGCGGCCATCCAATTTCCAAATATTGTTGGTATAGAATTGGCGCAAATATACGGAAATGGGTAATTTTTAGAATATATGTTTTTTAAAACTTGTTTGGGTAAAATTATTTGACTGATTTTAAACAATTCAAATCCTGTTTGTAAGGTAAAAAATGCGAGCAATGTCAACGAAACACCACTCTCAGTATACCTGCCCCTGAACTTACACCAATCAAAGTAGGTTTAAAAAACCTAAACCGTATATAGTAGGAAATATACACTTGGATTTCTTAAAGTAATTATCAATCAATCAATGGATTGGAATTTAATAGCAAGGTACTAAATGTAGTGTATGGTCTTATAAAAGATCTTGCAGGGTTCATACAGCTTTCATAAGTTTAAATCTCCCCTGATTTTTGTTAGTTTTTGTTAAACGACGAAATGTATAAATTGCTAGGTTATGAAATGAACTGCGACGAAATGATCTGCGACGAAATGAACGGGAACCCGAAATTAGAGGTACTACGGTAATAAGCTATAAGCTAGCTATATTTACTGATGGATCCGTTTTCGCATAATTAGCATATTTATTTTTTTCAATAATGTTTGTACTTTTGGTCTATGTTATAAATTGCTAACCATATATTTTTGGGTCTGGTAAATTGCGGACTAAATGGAGACTTATGATTGGTTTTGTTGAGTTGACATTCAGTTAATCAGTAACATCATATAAGGTTGGTCACGTGACATATTAATTTATTGTGTTAGGGTGAGGTTTTAGGTTAGATTTTAGGTTAGGTTTTAGGCAATGTTATATACATATATCATTATATATATCATTGGTTTTGGATTAGCTAGCTAGGTCTACATGAAACGCATTCTCGATTTTTTATTATTGTTTATTTGATGTTTTCAAACTGATCGATTTTCTCCCTCACATAATATTGAGCAAATTTTGCGTGAAATGGAATGGGAAATATAGTTGCAACTACATAAATAATCAACCAGTATACGTTATACCAGGAAAATATTATATTTCAAAATTTTGCTGTTGTCATAGAAGCAATATTTATCTTGTTCATCCAAATTTGTTCCTTCTTCTCTTTTTTTGTGTACCATAAATAATCGAGTAAAAATTAAACAAACAGAAAATATGAGAAAGCATTGCGATAACTTTCTTCTTAACTTTTTGTTGTTTAAATCAATTCTTCAATTCAAATGGTAGCTAGCTCAAAAATAGAAATAAATATTTTGGTCTAGTATGCTATTATTTACTTTATCAGTCTAATTCTAATTGCAGAAAATATGCCCATGTAATAGCTATTTATTTGTATATATATGTTAGTTCTTTAGTTTAATAATCCAACCCAACTGCTGAACAAATATAAAACGAATCATACTTTCACTTTGATTTTTTTCATGGAAAAAATAAGAAACTTTTAAGCCTCAAATTGGTCAAATTTGCTATATATGCAACACATATGGATATATTTATACTTTTTAAAATTGTTATGATAAAGAATGGAATAGGTCTCCAGTGTTTAAATTGTATGCCTTCATTTCTACTGACACAACAATATGACATAATAAATAAACATTATACTCAGGGGCGAAGCCAAACAAAAACCTGACTGTAGCAAAAAAACATCCAGCAAGGTAATGTTGAAAATTTTAACAACAGTGTACTGTACAAAATATATCATTCTGAGAAATCGCGTAAAAACTACATATGTTAACAAAATAAACTTGAATTTTAATGAACTGGTAAATTTATCTCTTTACATTTATATATACAATATAACACTGTGCATATTTTAAATTAATACCTAATCTACAAGACATAATATTTTAAACACTACTAGGTGGGTGTCACTGCTTCATCGCTATAGCTTTTGTCGACCAAAAAGTTCAGTTTAAATCCACCTCACCATTTTTTAAAATATGTTAACGTGAGTTATTGAGTGTAACTCATCACCTAATGTGAGTCTAGCTAAAATTAGGGCTTGTCCGGTTCAGCGATTTCAAACGCAAACCACATGGGCCCATTTGCCAAACATCAGAAACATCGTCAAGAAGGCCATTTGTTAGTTACCCATGTTAAATATATAAACGTCTACTTCAACCATAAGGAACATTTGTCCACCCGAGTAGGGGACGGGGCTGAATCTTAATGCTGCAGATCTACAAGTGTTTTGCAATGGTTTCAATTTTTCAGGCTCTAACTTAAAAATATTTTTTATGATATATATATATATATATATATATATAGATATATATAAGAACATATAAAATATATATATATCCTTATTATTTTTTATATATATATTTATACAATTTCAGAGTTTTAAATAGTTGGTACCTTGCGTGGGATAACTCACGACTGTTTTCCTCTTTCTGGGGTTGGCGTTAGGAAGGGCATCCAGCCGTAAAAACATCTGCACTAATAAACCATCATATGATTAAACCTCCATAATTGGAGAAAATCATCTTTTGAAACCATCCAACTCATGCAAGCATGGAAAAGTGACATTAAAAGGATGATGATGATGATGATAAATTTCACATGTTATTATTGAATTTTAGTAAAAAGTATACATTAATCAGAGTTGAATTAATGTTGCGATGGATTTTATGATGGGGTACAGTAGAAGTATGACATGAGATTGTCAAACAGAAAGCAATTATGGACAATAACTCTTTTTTGGATAACTCAATAACTTTTAATCGCAACAAAGCATATTTACCACCCTTAAAAGAGACTGTAAAAAAATATCGCGATGCTAAGAATCTAACTTTCGAATTGAAAGGCAGTGAATTTAGAGATGAGAGACAAGTTTTGCCAAACTTGAATGAACCTACCGATATAAAGATTACTAATGATATAACGAGAAATTACACTTTTGATAACATCTCCCAAAACGTTTATAATGATTCAGAGAAAATTGATGGGTACAATTCATTTGACAACAGTGAAAGCAGTATTTATGAGGGCCATTATGAACCAAGTGATGTTGATGATGATGATGAATTGACCAAAGATGAAAGTGATAATTTCTCGGAAGATTATCTAAATTCAGAACGACGAAATGTTTTAGACGATTTAAAATCAGAAATATACAAGCAGAATGATTACCATAAAGTTTCAGTTGATATGCCGTTTTCACGTGACAGAAGTAAAATTGATGACGATTCAAGGTTGAATTCAGATTACGTGCTGGTTCACAGTATGTCAAACAACAGCAAATTGAACGCATCTCTTAGGAAGAAGTTTCTCGATATCTTAAAGGAAAAAGGTGTATGTGTAGTTGAGACAGCTGTTGGCAGAACCATATTTACGGAGCTATATTCCAGTTTTGATTGTTTGTGTAAGGAAGCCGAGGCAGTTCATTTACATATGCCTTTAGCTGGTGTAAGTAATATCTATTTTCGTTGTTTTATCTATTAACGTGACTTTATATTTTCAATTTGTTTTGTCATTTTTCATCATAACAAAAAGAAGAACAGAGAAAGAAGGCAAGATATATAATTATGTAATAGATTCCTGTTTACTTTTATTCAAAACTAAAACCATTTTGATTTTTCATTGTTTTAGTACCACAGCAATTACGAAACAAAGCATGGCTGCTTTGTGGACATATATTCATCATTCAAAACAGAGTATGAAGGTACAAAAAATCATGATTCGTTTTTTCTGCTGACATATAGTGTATACAGTGTATGTATAGTATAGTGTATATAATCTAAGAATGCACTTTAAAATTCTTTTACCATCTCCAATTGAGAAAAATAATATTACAAAATCTTGTTTGTGTATAGTTGTTTTTATTAAAATTGCCCTTTCAGTTGATATGATCAGTGCTGAATTCAACTGCTCGACAAAAAGAATCTTTTTCGGCATAGAGAATGCAAGCACATTTTTTCGGCCCGCATACAGATCAATGCTGGTGAGTAGGAGGGGTTACTAAAGCCGTTAGTTGTGGTGAGAGTACATTCACTTGAAAGCAAGAATGCTCTTTTTTATAACACAGCCTGTGCCATGTGTGAGCCATGGCTAACTAAAATATGGAGAGGTTAAGGATATCTGTGATACTTTTTGAGACATGGCCACACTAGTAGTAGTACCAAATTATTTCTCATGTTAACAATATCAAAGTGTTAATTAACTTTCATTTCATTACCAGTTGCATCACATGCTTTCAAATGTACAAGTGACAGCAGAAGAAAACAGTTCATCACAAGTCAAAGGTGTGTTTACTTAATGACTGTGTTTAATTTAAAGGTAAAAGAATGTAACTAGTGTTTGTTTTATGTACGATTTCCTTTGAAATTCAAAATATATTTCAGGCTTGAATGGGCTTTTGCATGCTGGCGCTTTTAAAGATGTATTTGTTCTGCATGACCGATCAGAGTATGATCAGATGGTTTCAAGTGATAACAAGATCTCATACTGGTTGCAAAACTCAAATTCATCTGACAGTCGCAAGGAGTTGCATGGAACCTGGCTCAAATGGTTCAAGTTTCAACCATTCTGGAAAATACGCAATTACTATGGCGAAAAAATTGGATTGTATTTCGCATGGTTAGGTATATCATTTGGAATTTTCTTTTTTAGTTTTATTTCCTTTTTGCAAAATAGTTTATTTGATAGTGAGTTCAGGGTTTTTGTGCATTTTGATTCTTACTTCAGTGTACATTGCAGAATACAATATTGTTAGGTGTGTTTGTGACATCACTATGGATACCAGTTTTCCTCGGCATTGCAGTGTTTGTGTATGGATTCATATCAGCGTGAGTTATGCAAATGATCATTGTTCACTGTTTACTAGTCATTTCTCAACAGTCGCTGAGAAGATTTGACACCTTTATTTAAAATTTAAAATTAAATTTAACAGCGGACCATTGATCATAAGAATTTAGGTCACTAAACTTTTCTGTTATTGTTAGGTTGCCCTGCACCCATTCACGGATGTGTTAAAACGCACTGTCAAGCTGTATCATTATACCATTAATTATTTATCTTTTTTACTGTTGTTTTCAGCTATGTTAAGCACCAAGAAGACAGGTAACTCAATATTAATGAACTTCAGAATGACAACATGCATCCACGTTGTCCACTATTCTATTTCGTAACAGTATTTAGAAAGTCTCTAAAATATTAGATGTGTTTGTTTGTTTTTTTCATTGTTATCGACTACACAAAGTGTGATAGTTTGTTTATTTTCGTAAAATGATAAAAAATTGGTAGTTTTAACAACCAAACACAATAGTTAAATAGAACAGTGACAATGCATGCAATGCTTTTGTCTGAAATGAAAAAAAAGATTTCCAAATGCTGTATTTCATTTCATATTTCTGTGCACCATTCATTATTACTCTCTTGCAACTATAAAGTCACAGTTCTGAAGCGTTGTCAACCGCAAGCAAAGTGACGGATTGGGCGTCAAAAGCGCTCGACAATGACACCACACCTATATTTGCACTGCTGGTTTGTCTTTGGGGTAACATATTCTAATGTTATTATGTTAGTTGAAAAGTTTAAATATCACTTTAAATATATATTTGTTTTTTTAATTAAATCTATCTATTGACTTAACGGCCGTTTTCTTCTATATTATCTTGGCATTCTGATTGATGAAAATTTGGAAAAATGGCGTCCTCATATTGATTAGATTTGTAAGAAACTTCTCACTTCAAACAGCATGCTTTTTAAAATGCAACGTTACGTTGATAAATCTACTCTCTGGCCTCTTTATTTCTACTTTAAGGTCTTTACTCCAATTCTCTCACTCGCACACACACTTTCCATGCTAGCAATAACGTAAATTTTTTCAAATATCATGTTGTTTCACAGTTGGATTTTGCTTATACCTAGGCACTGTTTTCCTGGAGTTGTGGAAACGAAAAAATGCTGAGTTAGCATTTAAATGGGATGTGGATTCATTTGAAGAGCAGGTTTGTTTTAAATTCTTCTTTTATTCGGGCAGTCATTAGATGGGTTTGCTTACAATTGTTTCATGAGTAACTTCACTTGCATAGAAAGTGATTTAATTTACTCATCATTGCTTTCTTGTTTAGGAGCCGAATCGTGCAAAGTTTTTTGGAACAAAAACAATTTTTGTAAGTCCAATTGTTACCCCATCTTTCATTCTGCTAGCATCCTTAATGTTTTCAGGATCCATTGACAGGAATGTCAGAACCTCATTATCCATCATGGCGCAAAGTGTTGAAATCTTTAGGTTCTCTGGGTGTCATTTCATTCATGGTAAGTAACACTGTTTGGCTTAAGCAATTATCGTAGTTAATGGATCACAATGCTCCTTTTTTGTTTAAATACAGACATTGCTCTAAATTTGCCACCTGCTAGAGTATTCAAACTTTTCACATATAGTTAATATTCATATGCAATCATAAACTGTCTGTTTTTCGGATGCAGGTGTTGTTGGTTGTAACAAGTGTGGTATCTGTTGTGGTGTATAAAGTGGTATCTCGAGTGGATTGGTTTCGCGGTCAAATATACGGTTCTTTCATGTCGTCTCTAACTGCATCAGTACTCAATAGCATATCAATTTTACTGCTCGGCAGAGTATATAAAACCCTGGCATACAAACTTACAGATTGGGGTAATTAAAAAAAAAATTTGTGAATAATAAAAATGTAGCTAACAAAGACTAAACTTTTAAAGCTGTCCTTAGAAAACCACCGCACCAGAACACAATACGAAGATGCCTTGGTTATGAAGTTGTTCGGATTTCAATTTGTCAACTCGTATGCTTCATTGTATTACATTGCATTCTTTCGGGAGGTACATCTACAACTACAATGATATATATAATATTCCACACTTCTTAATATGGATTGCTTTACCCATTTTTATACACAGTCTCAGAGGGTAAGTGTGAAGTAGGTCTCTCTTCATGCCATATTAGGTTATATTTTATGCTGATATATTGTGTTAGAAATTTAGAAACAACAACCTTATTTATATATAATAATCATAACCTTCTATCTATCTTCAAATACATAATAAATATACAGTCAGTCTGATTTATTTCTTACCGAAATTTACAGCGCACAAATTCAGAGGGAGTGTTTGGACTTGGGACTTCGTATTCGGACAGTTGTGGTGAAAGTAATGATTGCATGTCCTTACTCTCAATGCAGGTTGCTGTACTTATCGTAGTGAAGCCCATGCCAAAAGTGTTTACAGATTTTATACTTCCGTAAGTGAGTGCTAGTTTAACCAATGTTAATTCATGACATATTTGTTGTTTTATATTTTATTATTATTGTAAATATGAAAATGTATATTTTTATTTTACTTTTGCATAGATTTACATGCAGCTGACATGTTGATCAAATTGTGTGAACATTTTTCTTAGATTTTTAAGGAAAGGCTATAAGCACTTGAAGAAAGTTTGTTGTTGCTGCACTAAATCAAAAAACCAAATAACAATCGTCAGCGATGAACTACCATCTGATAAGAAAGAAAGGTCTGAATACGAACAGTATTTGAAGTCAGAATACCACAAACCTCCTTTGGCTGACTTTACTCTCTCTGAATACACTGAAAAAGGTGAAAATTTAGTTTTAAGACGTTTCATGTTCTGTGCATCAAGCGCGATATCTATCTTTACCCGCCGCTGCAAAAAGATTTCCTTGCAGATTGTGGAGAATTTACGCAACACTATATTATTGATGCTGTGACAATTGCAATTTAGGAAATAGTAAACCTCTAACTTGCTTTTTCCCCCTGATTTAAAAATCGCAAATTTTAATATTTGAAGAAACCATTTTTACTTTTTATTTGATATTTGGTGTTGAATATTTATTTGAAGTTAGAGACTAGCTAGGCCGTTTGTTATGGCTGAAAAAGGTGCTGAGAAATAACTTTTCATTTAACATATCTGGGAACTGAAAATTTTTTGTGGAAACTTTTTTTATATATATAGAAGATTAAAAAAAGAAAACGTTTCCGAACCTGGGACCTGCAGTTATTGAGAAATTGGGCAAAAACTAATTGTGACGTCATGAAAGAGAAAAATAATTCAAAATCGATCTAAAACTATTGAAGTGATATTTTTCTGAACCGGAGTGAGATTTTAAGCATTTCTTCCGCTTGGACTATGTTTTGTTTTTTTTTCCTTTTCGAGTTATAGCTTATTTTATTATGTCACGTGACAGGGTGTAAAAACTGTTAGGGTTTAAAAACTCTTTTTAACTTATATTGCAACTTTAGTAAATACCGTATAACAAGAAGATAAAAATTGATAAAATAAGAATAAAACATTTAAAAATAAAATAAGAATAAAAGAGACTGTAATCCAGGTTACCTTTCGTGGATACATTTTCGCGTGGATTTTATTTCGCGGTTTAATGGTATTAAATATATCGTGGATTCAATTTCGTGGTGCTGAGAATTTTTGCAACAGTTACAAAGGTAACTCGAAGCTCATGCATTTCGTATGGTTTAATTTGCGCGGTTTTCGCGACCCTTCATGCAAGTAATACATATATTATGGTTTATGACATTATATCATCATCATCGCTGTCTTCACCTTCGCAAGACGAAGTTTCCCATTCAGAAACAACGTCATCTTCATCCGAGTAGGTATCATCGCTGAATGAATCGTTTTCAGACGTCGCAACTATACCTTCTTCTCCAATCACTTTGATCTATTATATCAATAAGAATTGAACGAGTCGTCTTTCTTTATCTCTGCTGCTTCTAACAGCCGACATGCAGTTATAGTCCGTGAGAAAGAAAGATACTGGGGTTACTCTTTTTGCAGTAGTGTTAAAGAGGATAGTAAATACAAAAGATAAAACTTCTGGATAACTTTTATGGACAGTAAAAAAATTTACACATGTAGAAAAACAGCAATTTGCACAGGTAAAAACAAATTACATATAAAATAGATTGAATATAAAATAGATTGAAAAACGAATGATTATTTTTTTCGGCTTTATTACCACGACCAACAACAACAACAACAAACGAATCCACTCACTTTATATTTCTTTACAAACAATTACTTTCCGGAAGCTGGGTTTTGTTGTTGTTGTTTAAGTGAGAAGAACTCTATTTATATTATCTATTCTAATTATATTTTGTTGATGTATGTTGTTTAATTCAAATTCAAAAATACCAACAACAAAATGATGATTCTAACCTTTTTGTTTAAATAAAGAGGCCCAGCTTTTTTACAGATTATACAAATTTTCGAGAGAATTGAAATAGATTTTTGAGCAGGAGTAGTAGAAGAAATTCTTTTGGAACGTTTAGGTTCTGGAGGTGCTGGTGATAGCGTGGGAGGCGGAGGCTGTTTTTTTTTCTATATAACTATAGCAGCTTTAGCTCGTTCTATATTCCCTTTGTTTGTTAAAAGGCTATAGCAGTTGACGTGATTAAAGCAATTCTTCCAGATTGAATTTGGATCGACTTCTGGGAGAAAACTTAACGATCTTCTGGGGACTTCACAGAATTTTCCGTAATCTTTTTCCAAAGCAAGCCATTCGTTGCTCCTTTCCTTGACACGCTCTAACCTGCTAGCAGTGAACTGGCGAATAGGCCCTTCTTTGCCTTCAAAATGTATCACACAATCGCTTGACATGTCTGAACAGTGTCGTAGTTATTTTAGTTTTTTCAATTTCATGTTCGGATGTTTTTATTTCGAAACGACCATTTCCAAACTTTTAAATTTTACATACTAGAAATAATATATATATATATATATAAAGAAACTCATTAGGAATAAATAAATAATTACATGGCACAATACTCAAACAAAGTTATAAAATTTTTGAAAATAAATTTTTTAGAAGTTAGCGTAGACCAGTTTCAATGTTTATGTCCGTAGTAGCAACAGGTTCGTGAATGTTTTTCTTCGTCGATCGAGTACCACGAATGCATAAGAGAGCTACACGAATGAGGCTGAAACTGATTCTTGTTCTAATCCAGTTCGTTGTTATTGACATGTTATCGTCACGTTTGATGGACATCTTTTCGCTAATAATAAGAAATAATACCTTATTATACAAAATTAACGAATGATAAAATTAACGCAAAAAAACTAACGCGAGAAAAAATTAACGCGGTCCAAAACTCCTTTTGCTTTAAAACTGACAAAATTAACGCGGTTTCCTCAATTTTTACCTATCGCAGAAGAAAATTAACGCGGTTAGGGAATATTTGTAGATTTTATATTTTTTCTTTAAAACCCTTTTCTGTAAAAATTACAAAGTTTCTGCCGAACTAAATGGGTTCAACGGACTCCCGATGTTATTTCTGGTATCTGCTACTGCCGTTTTTTACATTATAATCCCAAACGGCTTTTTTGACGTTCAGGTATCACATTACTAAAATTTTGGGATTTCCGCAGAAAATTAACGTTGTTAAAATTAGTGAACACAAAAATTAAGGGATGACTAAATTAACAAATATCAAAATTAACGCGGGTATAAAATTAACGCGGATAAAAAAAAACCGCGTTAATTTTATCATTCGTTAATTTTGTATAATAAGGTATATATAACTTTTTAGTTTGTTTATATTATCATTTATAAATAAACAATGTAATATTAATAATATATTTATTACTTTTATGAGTGTACTTTGAAAACAATAAACTCATTAAATAGACCAAAAAAGCGGTTTTTCACCCTGTCACGTGATATAAGAAAATAAGCTATAACTCGAAAAGGAGAAAAAAAACATAGTCCAAGCGGAAGAAATGCTTAAAATTTCACTCCGGTTCAGAAAAGTGTCACTTCAACAGTTTTAGATCGATTTTGAATGTTTTTCTTTCATGACGTCACAATTAGTTTTTGCCCAATTTCTCAATAACTGCAGGTCCCAGGTGCGGAAAATTTTTCTTTTTTTAATCTTCTATATATATAAAAGAAGTTTCCACAAAAAATTTCAGTTCCCAGATATGTTAAATGAAACTTCATTTTTTAAGATCATAACAAACGGCCTAAGCTATCTATACATGGCTTCAAGAAATTTCAGTAAATAAAAATCTTTCTAGCTATTTGTCAATATAAACAAACTAGGTACCTAGCTAGGCTACACTCTGTTTGTTTGTTGGTGTCTACGGTAGAAATATTAGTGATCTGATTACAAATGATTTCATCGCTCTCGAGCTATTCTCCTTGCGAGAGGTAGATATCGCCCTTAATTTCAATTCATTTTGGAACTATTATAACGAAATTTATTTTGCATTTTTAGTTTTGCAGTACGGTTATCTAATGGTAAGTCGTGTATGGCTTGTGATCCGTGCTGTTGTCATGGTGATTGTGTAGACACATTGAATTCGATGGTTGAATGTTTGTATTTTATGGTTTAGTTGTTCGCGGCCGCTTTTCCATTGGCACCATTGGTTGCTATTATTACAAACATCATCGATATGCGGGTAGACGCGAGACGTTTGCTATGGTTCAATAGAAGACCGATTGCCGAAAGAGCCGAGGATATCGGTGTGTTTCTTTCACCATCAACTCACCGGGGGTTATCTCTTACACTGTTACTCTCTTATAATTCAGGCATGTGGTTTACAATTCTCTCCTTCTTGAATTACGTGGGCATGATCACTAACGCGTTCATAATCGGTCTGCTCTCGCGGTTCGGTAAGAAGTATCAATATGAAAACATCGTGTACAACTTCAACACAACACTGCTCAATCCTGCATTCAACCAATCATCAATCAACATTACCTCGATCAACACTAACGAAATGTCATCTCTTACTATACCTGTTCACACGTACCGTAATTTATGGATTATCGTAATATTTGAGGTAACTTGGCGTAGTTGTTAGATATTGATATAAAAATATACACTATATTTGTTTATCATTTAATGTGCACGTGTGTATTTCATCTATTCAGCTTTGTTTGTCTCTTCTCAGAACGTTGCGCTTGCAGTGAAGTTTCTATTGGCTTATCTAATCGCTGATGAACCGGAGTACATTACCAAAGCAAAGAAAGCTGTAAGAATATGTTACGTAGATGATATAGCAAGGTTATGGGAATCTGTTTGTGCGTGTAAGAGCATGGAGATGGACACAATAAGAAATATATTCTCTCTTCAGCAAAAAGTCCATCTGGAAAACGTACTTCGTAGTCAGGGTTTGAGACCAGGCCCCGGTAAAAGTGTCCGGCCCTTGTTTACGCCTCTCCAAGATATTTCCCCTGACCAAACAACACCTTCGCCGACCAAAAAACGCAACAAGAAGAAGAAAAAGAAGAACGTCCGCTGACTTATTTTCCATTATTGGTGTGATTTTAGTTTTTGTTATAAAGAATGTAAATTTATTTAAAGATTTTTAGATCGTGTATATATGTACGCACATACAAAACCTATATTTTATATCATTGTAATATCACATTTGATGGATATTTAAGAGTGTAAATAGTTTATAGATCCTGTATGTGACTATACATACTATTCTTAATAACTAACTATTCTAACTAACTAACTAACCATAACTATTCTTAAAACTGCACACACGTTTTTTAGCTTTTTGCTTCGAGCTTCATACACAAACATACATGGAGAAATAACTTCGGGTTACCCTCTTTTAACAATTTTTTTAAAAGGTGTATATTGAATGAATTATTTGAAACATTAAGGTGGCACTACCCTATTAATTACCAAATATTGACGATTTTTCACATTTTCCTTTTTATGTCTATATTACACAATTCAGGCATGGGGAATCCATTTCTGAAGTCAAAATTTTGAAAAATCAAATAGAAAACTTGTTTTATCATCACATAGGATTTTTTACCCTAACAACGCTCTTAGCAACGCATTTACCCAAGTTTCTCATCATCTGGGCGGTCGAATTTCGCCATTTTTCGACTCAAATATAAACAATGCGTAGAAGACGCTTTTAGTCATCATTCTAAACCACAATATTCGTGAAATTTACACTAACTTGATCTGAAGTGAACTGACTAGCTTTTGGTGATAAAGATTGTTATTGTATTTGCAATGTTGTCAATGTTTTAAAAATGCAAGTAGATAGTAGTAAATTATCATGGAAAATAAACAAAATATATCAAGATCTAAAAAATCCAGGTTTTGTGGTAATCGGTTCAAAAATGGCTCGCCATCATCACCTCAAAAAATAAATGAATTGGACAACCAAAACAAAAGAGACTTAGAATTGAAGAAGAGAACTTTTGCAAGCTAAATTTGGATAATAAGATTAATAGAGAGTCTTTCTATTTCTTAATGTATTTTTTGTCATTAAAAAGTGTGTGTTGAAACGTATAGTGGGTTCGCCATATTACGAACATCGCCATATACCGGACACTTCAACAATTCTCAATTTAATGCATTTTTCTTCATTAAAACGCTTGATCTGTTAATGTAATTGAAAAGTAAGATATTTAATGTTTTCAAAAAATATAAACTTCCATAACATACCATGTTAATGTAAACTATTATAACTAAAAATCCTTTGAACATTACTAACATCACGCGCGCATCGTAAATAATAAAAATCAGCCGTCTAGGGAAAATGCTGTTTGCAGCATATTCGTAGTGGTTTCGAAGTATTTTTTTAAAAAATAGCAACCTTGTACTCATGTCCTTAATCGTAAACAAAATCGAAGTTGGCCAGACCCATACTCCATTATAAATTCATTGATATTCCTTACTGGTCTATTCTTTGTTACGTCGCCATTATACGGACACGCTCGCAATTTCTGAAAACTTTTTTTACATAATGGCCGGAGGTACGCACCCAAAACGAAAATCTGCTGTTTATACTGAAGAACAACTGAAAAGTGCTTTAGAAGCAGTAAAAGGTAAGTTTTTACGTTAATATATATTATTTTACATAAAATATCGAAAAATTTCATACTAGAGATAAGATTTGTATCTTCGCGAAACTAGTCAAATATTTTGTGATTCGCGAAAGTAAACTTTATTTAGTTTTACGGTTTTACGAAAATAATGAATATACAGTATGCATGCGCTATTTTATCAGTATGCATATTTCGAACACGTTAAGAAATCCTGCTCGAATTAACGAATTTTCAAATTAAACAATGGTTTTACTAATTTTAGGTGGAATGAGTATTCGCGAACATAGTGTGCCGAAATCAACGATTTACGATAAGAAATCCGGTAAAAGCGAGGATACCATCACGAAACGAGGAAGGAGAACCAATATGAATAAGGCAGAGGAAACGAGGTAAATTTTAATTTTTTTTAAAAAACACGTTTTTTTATAAGAAACACGTTTATAAGAAACTAGATCTATAGATGCCCTCAAACAAAAGAAACTGTTGTTGTCTGCATGAAAATGCCTGTTTCAAAGAAACTTTCTTTTGTCTGAACGAAGATGCCTGTTTCAAAGAAACTTTCTTATGTCTGAACGAAGATGCTAGTTTCAAAGAAACTTTCTTTTGTCTGAACGAAGATGCTTGTTTCAAAGAAACTTTCTTTTGTCTAAACGAAGATGCTTGTTTCAAAGAAACTTTCTTTTGTCTGAACGAAGATGCTTGTTTCAAAGAAACTTTCTTTTGTCTGAACGAAGATGCTTGTTTCAAAGAAACTTTCTTTTGTCTGAACGAAGATGCTTGTTTCAAAGAAACTTTTTTATGACTGAATGAAGATGCTTGTTTCAAAGAAACTTTTTTATGACTGAATGAAGATGCTTGTTTCAAAGAAACGTTCTTATGACTGAATGAAGATGCTTGTTTCAAAGAAACTTTCTTTTGTCTGAACGAAGATGCTTGTTTCAAAGAAACTTTCTTTTGTCTGAACGAAGATGCTTGTTTCAAAGAAACTTTCTTTTGTCTGAACGAAGATGCTTGTTTCAAAGAAACTTTCTTTTGTCTGAATGAAGATGCTTGTTTCAAAGAAACTTTCTTTTGTCTGAACAAAGATGCTTGTTTCAAAGAAACTTTCTTTTGTCTAAACGAAGATGCTTGTTTCAAAGAAATTTTCTTTTGTCTGAACGAAGATGCTTGTTTCAAAGAAACTTTTTTTTGTCTAAACGAAGATGCTTGTTTCAAAGAAACTTTCTTTTGTCTGAACGAAGATGCTTGTTTCAAAGAAACTTTCTTTTGTCTAAACGAAGATGCCTGTTTCAAAGAAACTTTCTAATGACTGAATGAACATCGCTCTATACTTCGCATCTTCTTTGAACACAATTCGCAAGTGTTATACATTATATTCGAATTTGATTCATTGATTTATGAATGCTTGCTAGCTTACCTGCTACCAAGAAAGAAAATGACAAGTAAAGGAAAGCAAAAAAACATTACTAACACTTATACTTTTATCGTTTTATTTACCTCACCTCATCTAGGTCAACAGGCAAGACCAACCAACCAAACAATTTTATGATTTAAGAAACTATTCAAGAAACTTTTGATACTTAACCTCCCCCAAAATTAAGAAACTGCAACTACTAGGACCATTGCTTAGTTTCTTATAAAAAAAAACCCGTGTATTTCATGTCGCGTATGGCAGCCAAATATGAAATACATATCTAAATAAGCATAAATCTCATATACTATTACAAAATAGGTATTTGTACATATGATATGAAGCAAAATATATATTTTTTAAATCTAGGTTTGCCGAATGGGTCGTAAACATGGCGCAAATGGGATTCCCTAGAACTCCGGGACAAATTAAAGAGGCCGTAAAGTTGTACCTTGATAAATCCGGCTCAAAAGTTAATGAATTTAATGAAAATAGGCCTGGAAAAACTTGGTTTTATGGATTTTTGAGGCGTCACCCACGCATCAAAATGTCACGGTCGAAAAAATTAGAGCAAGCGAAAGCAATGGTTTGCTCAGAAGAGAGTATATATGCCTGGTTTACGGAATGGGAAGAGTTTTGCTCAAGAAACTCTATTGCATCCGCTGATCAAGTCTTTAGCTGTGACGAAACAGGCTTTCCATTGCAGTCAGCTACATCACTAAAAGTGTGCGTTGACAGTACGTCTAAAAGAAACTTTCAAACTATTAGCAGCAACAAAACTTTAATTACATCTTTGCAATGTATATGCGCAAATGGAGCTGTTTTACCTGCTCAAGTTTTGTTCCCTGGGAAAAATTTTAACCCAGAATATGCAATTGGATTTTGTAAAAACGTGTACCTAGGCTTTACAAAAAATGGCTGGATGGAAATTCCGCAGTTCTACGGATGGCTTACCAACCGTTTTGTGAAGCGTATTCCACCACTACGACCAGTAGTACTTTTAATTGACGGCCATGGATCGCATATTGACTATCACACGACTTTATTTTGCAAAGAGAACAATATATTTCTCTTCAGGTTTCCACCACATGCATCCCACGCTCTTCAGCCAACAGATTGGGGTTTCTTTGGAAGCTTTAAAAGTTCCTTTCAAAATGCTTGCTCTAAATTTTCCACTGAACACCCAGGAGCTTCAGTTACAAAACGAACATTTGCGAGTGTATTTACAGAGGCCTATGATAAAACGTGTCGCAGCGACTTAGTGAAAGGTTCGTTTCGCTCTACTGGTGTTTGGCCAATAAATCGAATGGCGATCGATAAAGGTACTTTTGCGCCAGCAAAGGTTTACAAAGAAGTGGACTTTATAATAACAAGGATTACCAACAAAAAAAGTTCGCCTTTAAAAGAATTGCCAGATTCTCCGCCTCCGTTATTTATTAACAACTCGGTGTCCATTATCGAGGAATCGATTGGTGCAGAGGATTCAACCGAAAAAATCCTTCCTAGCAGCAACACAAACATCCAACACGAGGAAGTATTCAATTCAATACCAGGAGGCTCTAAACCAGTAATCGCACCCTTGAGAGCGAGTACGCCCACCGCAAATAGCACCCATTCGGTTTATCAGGATCTCCAAAGCATTGAGAGTATAATCGGACAAAAAAGCACGTTTATATGAACCGTTTTTTAGAAAAATACGATGTGCCAGGTGCTGACGGTATGTATGACGCGTGGAAGAGTTTGCACCTCGAATGGAAATCAATCCAAGAGAGAGTGCAGTTGGAAGTCAATTCGTCTTCAAGAAACAGTTTTTCTAGTTTTGAAGAGTCTGTCAACCCTGTTATCAACTCAATTTTGATGTACCCAGCAGTTGAAAGAAAAGGAAAATCGAACGCAAAACGCAAAATACAGCTTCCAAAGCATATGACCTGCGAAGAATCTTTAAAAATTCTGAAGCTCAAATACGTAAAAAAACAATTTGAAGAAATTGCGAAGGAAGCAAGACACCAAAATAAGATGACAAAAGTTGCATCAAAAATTTGCATCAAAACAAAAAAAACACCAAGGAAACCACTTTCTGATCAACTTAGCGATGTAAGTTTTAGTAGCGACGAGTATACGGACAGCAGCGTCCGGTAATCGGCGACGTGACCGCAATTTGGCGATTACGCCTAGTACCACAGAATTAAATACAAAATTTTAACGGGAGTATGGTATTATTGCGAACTGAGCAAAACCAAAGTCCGTGATGATTTTGCATTGATTCACAATGTTTTTGAGCATTGTTGGCAAACCGTAAGGCGACAGGACTGTTTTTACAAAAGACTGTCCGCAAATAGGCGACACCTCTTGGGATCGATTTGAGATAAAAGTTCGCTCGGTTGGCCATTTGTGAAATCAGTTGTTGGCATAAATCAACGGAAACATTTACGACGTTGATGAATATGTTTTTACTAAAGATTGAGATAAATTACAATGAGGCAAATAGCAAATTGTCACCTGTTTATATTGAATGTGCTGATGAGAACATGCAGGATGCTGCTAAGGAGATACACCAGTTGAAATCTACTAATGTAGACGACTTAGTAGACTGTCAGATTTTGGTTGATGGTTCATGGCAAAAGCGGGGATACAGTTCAATGAATGGAGTTGTAACTGCAATTGCACACGATAATGGTAAAGTCATTGATTCTAAGGTTAGGGTTTGAGCCAGGATATAGATATGAAGCGGTTACAACATTCCGCTACTAAATACAAACAGGTAACCAAGCAGAGAAGGAAAACCCTCAGATCCATCAGAAAAGTGTATACAGATAAAAATAAAGAACAGGAGGTTGGTCAGGCGTATCATAGTGGGAATTTTTCCTACTTTTGTACCTAAATTTTTATCTTTTATTCCTTTTTTTCAATTTTCTAACTTTTGACTTTTTCGCACTTTTGTCGTAAGTGAAACAATAACTTTTGATATATTTGTGCTATGCATCTGAAATTTTGTGTGCTGACTCAGTAGATATATACCCATCATATATACTAGAATGGTTGTGTTTTGACAAGGATTTGATACCTTGCTTGCTGTTGTTACAGCTAGAAATTTTCGATTTTCTTATAAAAAGAGTAATTATGCTACCATTATGGAAAAAATAATTTTTAGAAAAATTTCTTAGAATATATGATAGATATGGATATGAAGTGTATTTGTGTAACATTTCAGCTCTGTACGAGTCATCGTTTTTGAAATATCGTGTTTAGAAGAAAGTGCTTTTTTTACTTATTTTTTGCTGACTAAGCAATTTATTTTGCAAAATTCTAAAAAAAATTGTTGATTTCTAAATAATACACCCTAGGCAACAATTTTAAAAGGAATTTGTCAAGAAAAAATGGATTCATTGCCATTCGATCTGTAATAGGGTAGTGCCACCTTAAAATATATATAAATCTTTAGTCCTTTATTTTTACTTTCAAGAAGACTGGGGCGAATTTCAGTTCGCCAGTGGGATTAATCGGCACTTTTTCTATAACTGCATCAGCTCCGCCCTTCCCATCATGCTCTTCATCGATGCAGCGCGACTTTTTTAACGTGACGTCGCTAGATGATTTTTGTGACGTCACTCCTCTATTACCCTTTTGGCGAGGAGTGGACTTTTGATTGACTTTCAACTTTTCTAGTAAGGCTCGCCCATCATCCATTTTCTTTCGCAGTTCTCGAATTCTAAGCGAGTGATCTTTAGTCGCAGAAATAAGCTCGGCCTATAATATTAGGATGTTGTCAAAAAAAATAATTTATTAATGCTTTCTGCTGCTTTTCTTGGAGAATTATTAAGGATTTCATTGTGTAAACTTATTGATGACGTAATCCTACTTACAACACAGTTCTGTTCATTTTCTTTCTCGCTAATGATTTCACTTAGACGATCTTTGATTTCTTTAATCATGGTGAGACGGTATCAAGCCAGTGTCCTCCCTGTATTCGATGAATCGCCCACTCTGAAGTTGTACCACAAACACGGTGTCATCAACGGGAATAGCAAATATTTCAAACAAAGAATGCCAACAAAACTGTGTTAAGCTTTTCTACAGTAACTATTTGCATTGTTCAAATCACGCGCATATTTTTCTGCGACGATGACGTTATGAAACAATTTTTTCGTCTTTTTGTTGGTGTCACTAGTAGGGATCGCGCAAGACAGGGGTTCAGTTTTAGAAAAGCGCAATTTCTTTAAATATGGTATTTGTGAGTTTGATAAAATCTTAGTTTGTCTCAAGTATGGAAGAAAATAAGAAAAAAGTTGCATTTTATTGTTTTAACGCCATATTATATAATTCTTCGGTTGGTACCAATCATAAAATTTACTCCTTCATAAAAATTATAAAAGCCAAGGTGGAAGCATTTGTCAAAGTGCAACACTTTATACCTCGTTGAAACCACAAAAGAAAGGAGATTGCCACTCTGTTGGTTTTTAAGCTCCTACGCATGTCCACAAAAAATAAACCCAAAAAAGCCCAAAGAAAATAAGACAAATTTCTAATATCCAAACTTATATAATATCTAGTAAATTCCATCTTTACTCTAGTCTTTTGCAAAAAAATTATGAATAAAATATTTAAGCTTCCACCTTGGAAATCACTTTTATTTTGTCTACATTAGTCTGTAATTTGCTATTTTTTCTTTTTCAGTCAGTAAATTACATGCTTTAGGCTATAATGTTTTTAGACCTTCTCCATATTGTCTTTTTATCGTCTTTAAGTTCAAATTTTAGGCATAATATTTGTTGATTAAAGTCCTATATATTCTGGTCAGTAAATTATACATTTTGACTATTTCTGATCTGTAAATTACATTTTTGGGTAAAAAACTTTCCAAAATTTAGAAATATTACCATATTATCTTCATGTCAAATATGAAGCACCTACAATGTACATTTGTCATTTTATTAGGTTTCTGTTTTTTCTGACATTTTCTACGAAATCTGTTTTAAAAAAAAAACAATTTTTTGGAACCTTAAAGTCTTCTAACTTTTGATTGCGCGGTTCGATTTCAACAAATGACCCCACGTTTTGCTTCTCTTTTTGTATTCTATACTATCAATGATAGTATATCTGTAATTTGAAAAATCCTCCGCGATCCCTATCACTAGCTACCTTAAGTGCGTTAAAGTGCATCAACGTTGAAGAAGAAAACCGTTATTTACTTCTATACTGTTGTTATGGTAACTTTAGTATTGGATAACATTTGTAGGTAACATTGTGGAAATTGTTAAAGTATTTCGCCAGCTGTTGAATTTACGCCATTACTCGAATGTTTAACTTTGTTTAAAAAATATCTTCGTGTTTTCGAAAACAATTAAGAACATACAATTTCAAACCTATCGAAAAATTTAAAAATCTCTTTCACAGTTTTATTGGCAGAATTTCCACGAGGAGAGGGAAACTCAACTCGCATACACATTGTTACATTATACGTACCCATTCATCCTTACATCTTTCAGTCCAAAATAACGTATTATTATTATTACGGCCTAAATATTTTTATTAATACTCAAAATCGATGTTTTCGAAGTAAAATCTGGTGGGTGTTATACTGAGGTGAAAATTTGAAATGAATCAATGAATCAGTGTTCCATATGCTTGAGTAAAACGAACCACTGCGAAAATATATTGAAAATGACCATTATAATATTCTAGTATTTAAGAAGAGAAAAGTGAAATATAAATCCAATGATCTTCAAATGCAATCTTTTAATTAATTATTAAGGTAATTTCCCAGGGAAATCAAACATATTTGCACACGTCTTGTAAACTCGAATTCCTTTCACAGTGAACGATTATCTTGTGTTGATAAAGCGATGTAGCTCAGATGAATTTGCATTTGAAAATAGAAAGGACATCTTCATTACAGCGGAAACCTAATATATCTTGTTAAACATTTTATACCGTAGAAAATTATTGCTAGATAGCATAAGAGGTTGTTGTCGATATATCGAATTTATATATATATAAATGATATCAAATATTTAGAACAGCGATATTAAGCATAACAAGAATAATAATCCCTTAAATAAATGAAGTTATATTTTTGACACTCTCACAGTTTCTTCAACAAGATATGCATATAACAACGATCATTATAAAATGACCATTACGAACATTAAACTTCTGAATCCCTTGAAGATGTCACCTTTTAAAGTGAAGCAATTTATCGTGGTGGTTATAAGAAATCTGTACAGTCAGTTACATGACGAAGAATTTGACCGATATTTTCAGGGATACAAAAATACACCCAGGGTACATTAAAAATTTAAAATTAATTATTTGGGTTTCCATCCCAGATAGATAGCAATAAAATTTTGATTGAATTATATCACCTTGCATATAACTGCTTGTTGGTTTAACTTATTTTTCCATTAATTATTACTTTCAAACCCGTATCGGTTTTATTAATATATTTTCCCATCCGGGCAATTCCAACTTTTTTCATATTCGCTTGGAAAAAGCAAACTTCTATTGTAGCGCTGCACAATGCAGAACAATAAGAATGTTGGGATTTGAAATAAATACCGGCGTGCCAGAGTAAACCTCGTGCTTGCTTTTAACGTGTTTAAAGTCGAACGTACGCGTTAATTAGTCTCTAATAGTTGTATAAATAAGTGGCATAATAGTACATTAGCTGTATTAAACATGAGTCGTGAACAGGCATGTCGTTGTCTTGTAGACTCACATTTCAAATCTCCTACCAACAAAATGAACATTGCATCAACCTCACCTCATGAAACAACAGAACGTCATGGACCTGACTTCGGTCGTGCGATGGACAAATATCGGAGTTATTATTCACAAAGAAGGGATTATTTCTCGAACCGTTTCTACAGCGACATGCGGTACCACCAATGTTGTTCGTACAAAACCTGCTGCTATAAGCATGAGGGAATCACGCCAAAAGTTTGCTATGAAAGCCAGTGCTTGGGAAAATGCGCTCCTAACATACCGATGAAGTACTCGCACCAGAAAGAATCCGACGAATCCGGGAAAAATTCGGGGTTTTGGAAGGATGTAAAATACCTCAAAGAAGATTGGCTCTCTCTCAATGGTATTCCATTTTTTTCGAAATTATTCCTTAACTGAAATACTTGTGGTTATCCTTTTTTCTGATAAACCCTTATCATTCATTTGTTTTCAGGAGCATCAATAGAATTAAAACATTTTGTAGCCGGTTGAGGAAGATGCGGCCTAAGTTTACATGTATAATCAGGTTTTCAATGCACTCGGCTCATTGGAACACTCGATCATTTTCAAATGATATAAAACAGAAGGCAATTCTTTTTACCCATTGGTCTCTGATGATAAGTGCACTACATCTTTTGTTGTTATCAAAAACGACAAGCCAAAAAATGTTTGGGAGAAACCGTCGTTAAAAAGAAAAGATAGCTGT
This sequence comes from Candelabrum cocksii, assembly GCA_963930725.1. Lineage (NCBI taxonomy): Eukaryota > Metazoa > Cnidaria > Hydrozoa > Anthoathecata > Candelabridae > Candelabrum > Candelabrum cocksii. The sequence continues at coordinate 19,215,709 of OZ005664.1, forward strand.
ACTTGTGTCCTACCCATATGTCATTTTTCAACAGATCTGAAAAACTTCCAATAAAATCTTTTGTTTTTTACATGAATTTATAAAAGTTTTCATTTAATTTACTTTTATTTGTACGAAAATGTCGTAAAATAGATAGATTGAGATTCTACACATCTCAATAGAAATGAACGCTCTCGCTAATTACTTTTTTGGTTCACGTGTCTTAGGATTGAATGAACCTTCATAAAATAATTATTCTTATGATTTTTCTATCCCATTCAAACCCAAAACCATCGTCTACATGCAAACCACACGTTTTATTTAGCCAAGGTACCATTAACAACGAGTCGCTATAAAAATAAAGAAACAATGTCTTCTGTCTGTGAACGCCCCAATAAAGAAATACGTCTGTTGACCGTTAGTTTCGCGCGCAAATGAGACATGCTAGGGAAGGTTTGAAGGGTACGAACGCAATCGTTCAGTTTCTCAGATGTTGGCATGTTTTTACTAAACAATCATTTTTCACAGCCGGATGAGAATTCTTATTCCAATAAAATGTTAGTAATTCTTAAAATTAACCTGCTAATAATCTTGGGAAATGTATCAGAAATCAGAAAAATACTATATAACTTTGTCCTCAAGTTTAAAACCAAGAGAAGAGTGTATTGTTAGTTTTATTTATTCTTTATCTTTACGTTCTGCAGCCATAATGAATTTATTGAACTTCCAGGGAAGCACAAGGAAGAGATGACGTCATTATACAAATCAGCTTCAGGATCTCACCGGAGAACGAAGAAAAGAAACCGTACTACCTTCACTCCAACGCAACTTATGGGTTTGGAAAGCGCGTTCGAGAAGGGACACTACCTTGTGGGCGATGAAAGACGTAACATGTCTTCTTACTTAAGGCTCAGCGAAACGCAAATAAAGGTATAGAAATACAATTTATTGGGCGTTCCGCAAATGTTTTGTTCAATGTAATCCACGAAGGCAGTTATTATTTATTAAATAGTCGCCTGGAATATTTTATCTTATATTTGTTCAATATACACAGTTCTAAGCATTCACTTTTTAAAGGTGTGGTTTCAAAACCGTCGAACGAAATGGAAACGACAGAGAAACGAAATGTTCTCCAGCGAAATGTACAACATTTCTGATGGCGAGGTTTAGCATGCAGTAATATACGACTTATATATAATATATGTAACTCATAAACTGTAGTTATTCAGCGGCGTGCTTTTCTATCCACTCCAAGTAGTTGAGAACCTTAGTGAACACCGTGTAACGTTGACTGGCATCGCATGTAGGTGAACCCCAACTCACAATTCCTTGTAGTTCCTAAATGAACGACGCAAATAACATTCCCAACGTGGTGAAAGAATATATATGAACCATACCCAGTTTGATTGTTCGGTTTTACAAACGTATGGCCCTCCGGAATCACCGTGGCAACCAGAAACGAGGCTGTTTTTTTCGTATCCGCCGCAAATCATGTTGTTGGTGAAAAGTGATTGTTTAAATTTTTGGTTCTTAGTAGCGCACTGCGTTTCGTTGACGTAAGGCATCAATGCTTCGTTCAAAATGTTTACAGCTTCTCCTTTTGCAGAGAGATAACCCCATCCTGTGGGGAAACATAATGGGGCACATTTATTATAGGTACTTATTTTATAAGTAAATTCAGCGTCTCTACAACTCTTTAGTTTTGTTCCAATGGTTAGAAAAAGTCCGAAAATCATGACAAAACATTAAATGTGCGCATGCACGTGTTTATGAGCGCCTACCTGTAATATAACAGATCGATCCAAAGTCGGGTAGGTTTTTGGGCAAACAAACAATATTGACGTTGTCATTTAGATCGACTGGTGAACTCATAGTTAGTATAGCGATGTCGTTGTCTACGGGTTCTGGATTGTAGTCATGATGATAGAGAACATCCTTCACGGTTGTAGATTGTTCCGCTCCTTCCTCTGCATCTCTAATGTAACATGGCGTTAAAGCTACAAATTATCTGAGCGCTTTATTGAATAAAGTCGCAAAGCAAATGTGAGTTTCAAAGAAAATAATAGAAAACACGCTTTAAAAAGTGCATGTTACCTTTTATGATCACCAAGTGTTACCGTAAATCCATCTGCATCCTTGTACAATACGCAATGAGCGGCCGTTAGCACATGATTGCGAGTTATCAATACACCGCCACATATATAACTGCCATAGTAGTAAAGAGAAGCTTGCCACACCCAACTGTTCGCCGCAGCCTCAGTACCTCCAATAATGCGACCGCTGGATATCTTGTTTTTCCCGCAGTTTTGGAATGGTTTTGTAGGCTTCTCAGTGTTAGGTTTACCTGGCTCAACTATATTTGTCATGAAGGTTCTAGGACTCTTTGTTATTGTTTTTGTAGTCACTGGCGGTGGAGGTGGTGGTGTTGTTGTAACCACTGGCGGTGGAGGTGGTGTTTTTGTAACCACTGGCGGTGGAGGTGGCGTTTTTGTAGTCACTGGCGGTGGAGGTGGTGTTTTTGTAACCACTGGCGGTGGAGGTGGCGTTTTTGTAGTCACTGGCGGTGGAGGTGGTGCTTTTGTAATCACTGGCGGTGGAGGTGGTGGTCTTGTTTTAATAATTGGTTTTCGCGTGGCTGGTTTTCGTGTTGTAGTAACACACCAACCGCATGACCACTGACAATACGTCAACATAGAGTAATAATAACTACGATTGGAACAGTAACCAACTGATTTCCAATATCTGCAATTAGTATGCGTATCTTGGCATACACAGAGATTGCATGTCCTGCGGCAGTATTGGGACATATAGCTCATGTAGTAATACGACCTGCAGTACCATCTGTTGCTACTGCAGTACCAAGCACTTTGTATATCGCGACAAACTGTAAGCAATAAATGTGTTAGGACTTTTTATTTACGTAAGTAGCAATACCTCACCTGAGTAGCTAGGATAGGCGCTGGCGCAAGCGCACCAGATGAAAAGAAAAAACACTCCCAACAACATTTTTACAACTTGTGTTCAAAATGATCGATTGACGTGCTTTTATTAATGTCAGTAATAAAAGAATTTGTTTTGTAAGCAGAAAATCTGTCCTCTGTTATTATTTGAAACATGGCAATATTTACTTTCTAAAGAACGTATTCACGCCATTGGAAGAGTTTGCTTATCGCTTTAGCATAAATACGTCAGACAATGCTACGATGACTTGTGTTCCTATCCTGTTACCTGAACTTTCAAGAGGGTAATCTAATATTAAAAACATTCTAGAAAACGTTAGTTTGTATCATACCTGCTAGTGTTAATAACTGCTAGGCAAGTGTTAATAACTGCTAGGCAAGTGTTAATAAAACGCGAAAAGCAAACGTCTTAAGTTTAATTTAAGTTACGTCTTTGCCAAACAACAGAAAGAAATCAACATGGGTTATTAACCAGGATTAAGCATGGAGAAGCTGAGAACTGAACGTTTAATGAAACCCTAACGCTCTGTGTAACCATGGTTACAATGTAAATAATCGCTGAATTTGCGTTTCAACTCTGTTGACTGTAGAACAAAAACATGCATCATTAGTATCAAATTTCACTTTCTTGACAAATATTTCAAAAAAACATAAAGTAATAATAAATTCCTTCCTGACGGATTCTTTCCTGACGGATGGGCATGAGTTGAATTTGATAACTACTAGTGACGTAAGTAAGAAATTACCAAAAGAACACCCGAATAAACATGGACTGTCACATAAAGGTGATTGAACTGCCTCATCATAGTAAGGGCTGTTCATGTTTAAAAACTAATAAACATTTCTCTGTGGAAAACCACACAATAAACAAGATTCTATATAACTACCCAAGAAGAAAAATTGCAAAGAAGGATTGCCTACGCCATTTTTTCAAATCCTTATCTCACCCATAAGGAACCAAAACATTCAACTTTTCACAACAGTAAAGGTTATCCACACTCAATCCATGGCAAAGTCCATGAAAGTTTTAAATCCTCTCTACTTCAAACGCCCAACAAACCAAATTGTACAATTAAAATTATCTTTAAACCCAACCCTCGTCTCTGGTGGCCCTGAAATTGGTTCAAGTCGTTGCTAGTTTTTTTATAAAAAGACACTTATTCCAATATTTTTTCGCCAGCTGTTATTTTTTATGTTATATCGAAGATTTATGCAAGACAATATATCGTCAGTATATTTCGGGTTAAATACGAAAGTTAAAATACAGTACAGTCCCGATAACTCGAACTTCATTAAGTCAACTCAAACTCGCGTTAACTCGAACCTTTTTTCTATTTAACTAACAACCATACTTATTTCAGTCAGTTCCTTTCAAGTTATCGGGATTATACTGTATAACCATATAGCGTTTCGAAGCATAACAAGGACCACCACAAGGTTTGTTCGAAGCATAACAAGGACCACCACAAGGTTTGTGTAGTAAAATACAAGTAAAAGGTGGTGTCTAACGCATAAAGTTTACGTAATCTCAAACTTTCAATAACTTATCAGGCCTAAGTTAACGCCAGCCCTTTTTAAACCGTTCCGTTTACCGGTAATTAAGAAATTTGGGACGCATATTACGACGTTCTTTGTGACGCATATTACGACGTTCTTTGTGACGCATATTACGACGTTCTTTGGGACGCATATTACGACGTTCAAAAAACAAGGAATGAAAATAGCTAAGGAAGTTAGTTTGGGATGTTCTGTAATAGTATTTTATTTCATTGCAACACAAATGGTGGATCTGGTGTGGAATGGGATGCGGTGGTTCGTGCAAAGAATACATTATTTCGTCGCAGATGTGGTCTTATTTTCTGCGTATTTACATGATCTTGTCTTTTCTTACAACAACTCTATTAGAGTTTCAGACAGGTTCCATTTTCGATTACAATACAAACACCAATGTTTTTGTTAGCATTTCAACGAACACAGGATTCACATTCACTTCTTCATAGCCAATCAGAATTCACATTCACTTCATCACAGCCACTCAGGATTCACATTCACTTCTTCATAGCCAATCAGGATTCACATTCACTTCTTCATAGCCAATCACCTTTTTCGCAATTATGTCAGCACGCACTTTGGGTATGATATTTCTTCAGCAAACTTGACTATAGTAAGAAGTAGTTCACTTTTCCTACCATGAAACTGTCGCAACGTAAGCTTTGCTTCCGCCATCTTTGAAGTCGTTGCTTCAGAGTAAAAATGAAAAATTAAGGGTTGAAAATAACGCCGCTCCTCCTAAAATCCCAAAACTTCAGCCGGCAAACAAGGGTCGATAAAGTACATGCATTTGTATCCAAAATTTTTAAACAACTAACACATGCTTATCGTACAAGTATTGTTAACAAACCTTAGATCTAATCACTGCTGGTCTATGCATAAAATATATGCGATCACATGCAATACGTAACTATGAGCAATAGATGACGTCATCGCTGTTAATAATATTGCAGTGATATATGCAAGCGAGGTGAAATAGGTGGTTGCGATGCTAATCTGGGGATACTAAATCAGAGACGAGAAGCAATTTCAATTTACACAATCACATCTGAAAATATATATGTATATGGAAACTTGAGTGTGTTTGTTTGTTGTCCGCCAATCACGCCCAAACGACTGGACCGATTGGAACCAAATTTCCAGGGTATGATTGCGATGCCCCTGGGATGGTTTTTAGCCAAAGAAATTTTTTTTGACAAGTTTTTATTTAAATATTGCTAATGCACATGTATCGTCGCAAATTGTCCTTCGCGTAAAGAGTTTCGTCTAGTCTTAGTTATAGTAATATTGTTAATTTGCGTTCATTAAAAGAAAATACTGATTACCTTTTAGTCTCTATCTGATATTTTAATGTTGTGGAAAATTCGTTATAATTAAAGTCATCAATTTGACAAATCGCGTACGATTAACACAGTACTTGGATGCATGCAATTGTTATCGCAATATTACCTATCATGTATTCCTTACGAAACAACAAACTTTATTACTTATGAAATCATTATGAGATAAGCTATAGTCGCTGACGTAGTCTTGTTATAAGGGACTGGTTATAGAGTTGGGGACTTGTCTCGCTGTATACGTGTCTACTACAAACTGGTTCATTTATTTTAATGAATTAATTATAAGGGATTTGTGGAAAAACGTTCCCACCTTCCTCATCACATTGTTTACTGATTGGTTTGGTAATTTTGTAAGAGTTTAAGACCCGTGTAATTATTTGTTATTCCTAGGAAATCTGTGTTCAACTTGACCCCTAGACACAAACAGTCTTTTTGGAATTCAACTGGCTTAGTCTGCCGATGCTCAAACAATGAAGTGAGAGATATAACCACCGCCCTTCTAAGTGGAGTATGTCACGATGTGAAGAAAGAATCCTGTTTGCTAGGATTGACAGGCGAGCGCTTCACACAAAGAACAGCGAACGAGACAAACGAAGCAAGACTCGACATTAGCGCACGAAGCTTTTGGACCCAAGGCCAACGAGTATTTTTAGATGTAAGGGTATTCAACCCACACGCTCAGCGGCAGAAAGGAATGCAAATTAAAAAGTGCTTCGCAATGTATGAGAAAGAAAAAGAAGCATTACAACGAACGGTTTCTTCAAGTTGAAAACGGATCGTTCACGCCACTGGTGTTCGCGATGGGCGAAGAATGTGCAGCGTTCTACAAACGATTATCCGCGATGATTGCCGAGAAACGCAATACGCCGTTTTCACTGACAGCTAATTTCATCCGTACGAAAATATTCTTCTCCGTTCGACAATCCGTTGTCTCCGTGGATCGCGCAGACTAAACGAACCGGAGACGACGCTATCCGATTTAATGCGGGCCGATCAAGCAACGATATGTGAACAATAAACCATGAACCAATAAACATAACGTCCGGTTAAATCCTTCATTTCAGGGAATGTTTTTTGGTGGACGTTTAATCCATCATGGACCTTTATTTGATTTAAATTTAAAAAAAACAAATTAACATACGAAAAGAAATTAGGCACATATTTTAATGATAAACGGAAACGACATGTGACGAAGAAGCCAAGGGAAGGTTATATTTATAAAAGCATTTGAGAATATTGCACTGATTTGAAAATCTGCCAAGTAATGACCCAACATTTAATAAGGCAAGAAAAATGGCTGAGCGCTGTTTCGCTGACGGTCTTGGTGATGTGGATGTTGATGGGCCCTCTGCAAAGAAGTTCCGACAAGCTGGTGGTGGAAAACGAGCCAAAACTCCCGAAGTGAAATTAGCCATGTTCGATTGAATGTTTTATGTAACTTATATGATTCAATATTTTGTCAAGGGTAAATATTTTGACCAGAATCCGAAAGTTAAAAAAATGTAGTGCGTTTAGCTAAAATACTTACCCTTGCGTTATGTAACAAACTTTCTCATATATTCGTATAAGTTGTTCATTAGTTTGAAGTAATATTAGACATATTTTTTTATCTATTCCCACCCATTTCTCCCAGTCAAGCAATTATTAAGAAACCAGAAAATAGGTTGATACATCTGACTCCAGGATTTAAAAACTTTTTCTAAGCACAATTTAGGGTGGACGTTTATTCTATGTTGGACGCTTATTAACTTTTAACAAATTTTCCAGGGTGGACGCTTATTCTATCATGGTCGCTTATTCCATACTCTAGAGTATACATATTGTTCCAGATCTCCGTGAGCTAGAAAAAATACAAAAGTGGTTCCAAGTTAAAAAATTATCCTTAAATATTAAAAAGACCAAATTTGTACTTTTCCATCCGTCAAAGAAAAAAACAATTTCTACCGGACAAGTTGCCAATTCTTAAGTTATTCTTAACCTCCTTAAAATTCCTTGGAGTTATTTTTCAACTGGAAACCACATGTCAGTGTGATTGAAAGTAAAATATCGAAAAGTAACACTCCCGCTAAACCTTTACTACAATCTTTGAACATTCTTAAATCTATGTATAAAGTAAATAACAATTTAGCACCTTCAATCTTTAATGATAAATTCTCTCTAAACATTAACAGATACAATATTAAGACTTTCAAATCATATATTACCGTGTAAGAAATCTAAATTTAGTCAATTCACTATTTCATATTGTGCTCTGGAATGGCCTAAGTGTAGACGAAAAAACCATCGATTCTTTAAACTTATTTAAACGCAGAAGTTAAGTTACTTGCTACTTAAACTAAAAAAATACTTTGTTTACCAATGTTAACAGCATCGCCCTGCCCAAAAATCCAGTTTGAAAAAAAGGTTTAAAAAGAATTTTATTATGTGTATTTGGCAATTGCGGCATCTATCAGTCGTTCACCAAACCAGGTTTAGTGTTTTATATTTAGTACAGTTTAACCTCTTATATGTTATTTATTAATTTGTTAACTTCATTACCATTTTGATTTTTGCAAGAAAATCCAAGAATTTTCGAACTTAGTCAAGAACTAATCTTATTTTTTTATTAGGTACTCTACTCTATGATATCTACTCTATGATACAACTTTCTGTTTTCTTTGAGTTTCCTAGCCACGTGGTATTTGTGTATGCTGATATGATGTATTGTATATATGCGCATGCGTGATATAAATATATAAATAAATATTTAAGAAAATTATAATACATTTTGTAAATGATACAATAAAACTTTAAAAAATTTACTGGAGCTATAAAAGGTATTTTTGAATGACATGTTTTAATTGTTTTTGTTTCGGCTTCAATGCGTCCACCTTAACGTGTAATTTGTAAAACGGTCTTTAGAATCTAATCAGGAATATTTCAAGCGGGAATTTTCGTGGCCTACAGTTAAAAGGTTTTGATTTTAGAATTTTAAGTTATAGTAAATGTGAACTTCAAAACGCGCGAAAACATCAAGATTTAAACCAAGTGAGCTGTTCTGGAAATATAACCAAAAGCAATTTATTTGTTACCCACGTGACCGACACTATCTTGAATTGAATATTTTCTCCGAACAAAGTAAATAATGCGTTAACCTCGTCTTCTTTTTAGTGTTGATTAAAATCTAGTGCGTTTGTTTGCAGACGTGTTATTAACCAACGCCTCACTTGTTTTCTTTGGTAGAAACATTTAAAGAAAAAGAAATGGCTTGAAAAGTGTTCTCAAATTCCTGTAAGAAAATATGAATTTTTTAATTTGTAATTCATTGGAATAATCTTTGATGAATATGCGGTGGTACACAACTTTTTCTGTCTTTGCTAGATTTTTTGTTTTCATTTCTTTGTGTTTACAATTTTCATATGCGCCATGCGCAGTTTTTATTCTCAGCGAATTCTAAAGTTTTCTGGTTCGTAGAGCCAGCGGGAGCTCTCAGATGGATTTAAATAGTTGGCTTTACAAGGGTATGTGGAGATAGAACCATGTGTAGTCGCCGAAATAACAATCTTAATTATAAACATGATGAAAAAATATTCCTTCGCACACTTTCATATCTACAGTAGCGGAAATGTAATTTTTCACTCAGCTTTTTTGTTTGGCGCTGTTGTTCTGACGTAATTCTTAAGTATTGTATACAGCACGTTTCAGGTAAAGATTTTAAAAGGTTAAGAATTATATGATGTGACCAATTAAATGTTTTGGGGAACCTTCTGTCGCAAGTGAACTCGCCGATTGAAAAGATTTTCGAGTTCTATTATCTGACTGGCAGTTTTTTGTTTTCCCACTAGACATCCCGGTGCACCTTTAATGTTGTTGTCTTACGATTACTCTGTACTATTTTACGCGAACAAAAACAAACCTTTAGCTAATAAAGCAAGACAGCTGATTTAAATTAATGTCGAAACGAAATAAAAAAAATAGAAAGAAAGGAAATAAATATTATTAATTTGCCGAAGAAAGAATAGATTCGATGAACTCATTGAAAAGCATTTTCATTTATAAAAGGCCTATTAAGAAGGAACTGTCTGCGAATACAGCACAACTTCTCAGTTGAAACGAAAAACGTATACTATAGAGTTACTAAACGAGTGTGTTAACTTTCAGAAGTTTGTTGGTAATAAGTGAAAAAAACTGTTTGTTCATTCCACGTTACATCAGGGTTCATACAAACGGTGGGTTTTACGATCTTTATTGAAATGGGCTAAAAATATATCTCTGCAAATTGTTCACATTTGAAGTTTGATATTGAAAACACGAAGAAAAATAAAAGATGCGATAAAAAGATGGATGATAACAGGGGGTGGGTCTTTACACAAGCTGGTTTTAATAATTAGTTTCGTTTTTTTATCAACGTGTGCGAGAGCGTTATTGCCGAGATCAGCTTCTTGATATTCAAATACCTGCAATGACGTCACAAATTAGACTTCAGGGAAGAGCCAATTTAACTCAAGAAATATATGCAATAAATCCAATGTTTTTAAAAGGTTTTCCATCCATTCAGCTCATATCTCATTTCGTACATTGTTTAGAAAGATGAATTATTAAATGGCACATTCTTAGCTGGCGATTAAATTTAGTCTGCAGTATTGGTGTTGAGGCGTATCGAGATGAATGTTATCGGGAAATAAGGTGTTGAAAACTCAACTTTAGTCTAAATGATCGACCAAGTGGTGCACGAACGTTGTTAATAACGTTTTTTGTTATTTTTGTAGGCGGGAGAAAGGGGATAATGTCCCTCACATATGCTACTAATGTTTAGATTTGTAAAGATTTGCCTGACATTTATACATAATGGATGAATATGGAGACATGTGTCAATCAATGCTCGAGATGCATTCCTACGATGAATATGGAGACATGTGTCAATCAATGCTCGAGATGCATTCCTACGATGAATATGCCAGCAGAGATTTCTGAAGTCTAAACAATTCTTGTCGGAATCCACAATAAGTGTTAACAAGAGTTACGTCAACCCAGTAAAACGCGATCTTCATAATTACGGTTAGTCTACAGTTAAGATACAGTGCTAGTGGCAAGTTGAAAATGTATTTCATGTAACTCTTCCCTGATGAAGGAACCAGATTCGCACCCTCAATGATTGTCTCGTACAGTTTTAGACACGGCATTAACATTTGAGTGTGAGTTCAACAAAATAAAATCTGCAAATGAAAACCTTGCGTGACTTTCGTTCCAAACATGATAATGAATATTCAAATCATATTTCTTCCACGCGTCCAATAGTACAATAGCCTCAAAATAGTTTAATAATAGCAAAGTCGCTTCGGAATAGTTTGAGTTAATGTTGCTGTTTTCTCTCTATAAAATCATGTGGTTTAGAAATCAAAAAGAAGAAATCAAATAAGAGGAAATTTATGGAAATGAGGAAATTTATGTTTATTATTTTCTAAATTAATGAATTATGTGCTAAATCGAAAATAACATTCTTTAAAAAATTTGCATAAATAATTTGCGTATAGATATACTCTTGTTATTGCAAAAGAATTAATTTGAATATCTGCAGATCTCGAAGCTTTTCAATTTGTGATGACGTTTTTATCTGCATTCAACTTCTATCGTATTGAGACTTCTTAGCATGTGCAGATCCCCTTTATGAATCGAACGCTCTTCATAATGGTTAAAGAAGGAGGGAAACGACAATCATGTTTGTTTATTCTTCTGGTCCGCAGCAAATTCTTCTTGCTTTCTCTACTCCACTATAAAATGAATAATTCACAGTGTAGTTTTTATTCTAAGAGAACATGCTAAATGCTTATAAAAGCTTTCCGGTTTCAGTAAAAGAGCCTCCAGGGGGTCGTTGTGTAGACTGGTTGGACACAGGTTGTTTACGAAGAAAGTAGGTGCGGCAAGGTTTTTGTTGGAATTTCTTCTCAGGTAAAATCTAGTTTGCGAGCGGGTTTATTTAGATTGTAACCAGTATAGGTTTTTATAATATGTTTATTACTTGCTTCATTCACGCGTTGAAACAACCACAGAATGTGCTGGTTACATTTAAACCCCGGTCAGAGCTTGTTCAACAACCCAAGCGATTTCTCTCGTAACGTTAATAGATGTATGTTGCTTAAATGAAGAAATGTCAAATCGGTCGAAGAGAAGATTCATAATTGATTTCATTTGCGGAGTCGATAAACGGTGTGACCGCGAAAGCCGGTCACTGAGTTCTTTGAAGCAACCGCTCATGTATTGCGTTTAAAAATGACGTAAGAAACTCCAATGAAAACTACTTCTGCGCACACAACATGCTAGGATATCTACAGCATGCTTCCTGGGGAGCGTTCATTCGTGTTGAGTTAAATCAAACAAAAGGATGTCAGAAAAGCGTTTTGCGACATCTATTATTAGACATTGAACGAAACTGTGAGGAACCAATTTCAAACAGTCGTTCGTAGCTTTGATCAAAGATAAGAATACGCCTTTCTAATTGATTTTACTGGCGATTTTTGTTTACATATAGGGTTTTAAAAATTTAAAGAGTTTTTCATGCGAAACCTTTTGTTTCTTCACTATTGTTCAAGCCATCCATTTCAATGTTCATTTCACAATAGAACTTTAATCAGTAAACGTTTACCAAACATGGTATAGTGAAATTGTGCTGGATGATCGTGAACCGGAAGTAACGAAGAAAAGAAAAACATTTCACGTATTGAATTCAGCTGTAGTCGTTTTTAATGAAAGCCTTTTTCGTTATTGTTTTCATTATTCTCTAGTGTGATATCAGGTTATTGTTTATAGGAAAAAACTACACAATAATATGACAGGTACCGACTGGTGAAAAGACTGGGTACGAAGATGGGAGGCAACGACCGCGATGAACACCGTCCAATGTTACGTCGAACATTCACTTTGACACGTGACAACAAAAGCGTTAATACAGCTGATCTGAGTACAGGAGGGTATATGAGTCAGAAGTACCACCACTCCCCCAGAAGTGAGCGAGACAGACGTGTCAAAATCACGATAAACGTGTCGGGCGAAAGGTACCAAACGTATGTGGAGACATTAGATAAATTTCCTAAATCATTGCTGGGTAATAAAAACAAGCGCGAGCAGTTTTACGATGATGTAGAGGATGAATATTTTTTTGATCGAGACCGCAGCGCTTTCAACGCAATCTTGTACTACTACCAATCAAAAGGACAGTTATACTGCCCATTGACTGTCCCTATGACCATCCTAGTAAGCGAGGCGCAGTTTTTCGAGTTGGGAACAGAAGCCATAAAGCAAGTTCTAGATTTACAGTGTGAGAATAGCAGCTTACTTATGCCCAAACAAAAATGGCAGCGAAGACTTTGGTGTTTGTTTGAGCATCCTGAAACAAGCAGAGGAGCTCGTATAATTACGATAGTGTCGGTTTCCATGATAATACTATCTGTGATAACGCTATGCGTGGAAACTCTACCCTACTTCAAACCCGAAAATCTCATATTTAACAGAACCACCGATGTTACGTCAATTATGGCAAGCGCCGAGTTAAACTTAAAATATGGCGTTAATGGAACACAAGCGCCTGCAAATAACTCCATAAATTCGATGTTGGTTTCGAAAGCAACTGCCGTGAACAATCAGTGTTCATGTGCGTGCAGTTGCTTGGACAGAAAGAGTCGCACGAAAGTTACGAATACAAATCAATCCCATCTACTAGATTGGAAGCAAATGTTTGAAATATCAGAAGCTATCTTTGTCACGTGGTTCACTTTAGAGTTCATCATGCGTTTCATTTCTTCACCAAACAAAAAAGACTTCATAAAGGCCTTCCTCAATGTCATAGACATCCTATCCATCTTACCGTTTTACTTTCAGTTAGCAGCGACGAAGCACGGTGGTAGTCTGGGCCTAGAGAACTTCCGCGTAATCAGACTCGTGCGCGTGTTTAGAATATTCAAGCTTTCCCGCCATTCAAAAGGGCTGCAGATTCTCGGACAAACACTGAAGGCGAGCATGAAGGAACTTGGTCTGCTCATATTTTTTATCGGTATTGGCGTCATTTTGTTTTCAAGCGCTATTTATTACTTGGAAGTAGACAACTTTACGAGCATCCCAGACGCGTTTTGGTGGGCAATCATCACGATGTGCACGGTTGGTTACGGAGATATGGTGAGTCTTTCCTTTCTTTCAAAGAGACACAAGATGATTCATTCGTGGAAAGGTTTAAGTCAATATAATTCTCTTTGCACGCACGTATTGATTTAGGTACCAAAAACAGTGCTGGGAAAGATAGTAGGTGGCGCATGCTCAGTATGTGGGGTGCTCTCCATCGCTTTGCCTGTTCCTGTCATTGTCTCCAACTTCGATTATTTCTACAATCGCGAGAGAACAAAGAAAATGCACAAAGACGTTTTGAATGCCACGAGACCTAGCACACCTCAAACAGATGATATTGTTTGCGATGACAAGTCAGACGCGAGCGACGTTCCAGTGAAACATGAAAGTCGTAACGACGAAATCCAACGGCAAGCCACCATCAAAGGGTTGGAGAAGAGAAGCAGGAAGGTGAGCCAGAAACTCTCCAGTGCATCCATGCAACCGACTCAAAACACTCCGATTGATAAACGAAAGAACGGGGTAACGTCATCTCACATTATCGCGCTTTCGACCGACTAACACAATAGTAGTTTTTTTAGCTGAATATGTATATACTATATATAACAAAAATTATTTATTTTAAACCACTATGATACATAAAAGAGGCTTATTTGACAATAATAATATTTAAGTGTTGTAGTAAGGAGATTATTTTGTCTTACAAGAAAAGAAATAACAAATACAACTTGAGATATCAATTATATTTTCGCTCCATCAAGTAAAGAAAAGGTTTTAATTTGAAAAAACAAAAAGCATGATAATTTCGTCTGCCTTAGCTAACTCCTTATTTTGAATGAGTCAAAAAAGCAACAATTTTAAAAAATTACTATTCCGCTCTAAGGAATTCGTGTTACATAGAAAACAAATGTAAAAAACAGGTAAAAAATTCATTAGTTTACAAAAATTATTTTTCCAATAAACCTGACAAGTTGAACGAGTAGAATAACTACACGAGTTAAAACCAAGCACATGAATACGAGTAGCACCACTGAGGGAATGATCACCAAAATTACCGCCTCAAACCACCGAAAAATACTGCCAAGGTTTTCGTCGGCCATTTCCGGTGGTAGGTCACTCACGTAGCTGTAAGCGAAAAACAGGTTCGTGCTGCAAAACATGATGAGTGTGATTGAGGTAATGGTCTCGTAAATGTTTGCCGCTCGTATGAGGTATGGTCGAAAGTACAGATGGTGAACGAGGAACAACATGCATAGAAACAATGCAGAGTACAAACGAAACACTGGGCTACTGATGAAAGTGAAATTTATAATAAGAATTAATCGGCGACCGATCAAAGTGCCTTGCCAAAACGCAGCTTGTTTTGTAAATAAAATATTTTTTGTGTTTTTGTCGATAGCAGACGGATTCTTTCTGTAGTAATACTCTAATCCTTTGTAGGGGCTTTCTAAGCGATGGAGTATTTCTCGTATCGTAATCTGCTCTTCGTCCACCACACCTTCTGATCGCGATCTTGCTTCTAAACGGCCTTTCCAGCAGACGTGCATCGAAAGAGTCCAGAATAAATGCCATAGGGGTAAGGTCCAAGCCAACACAAAGCGATGGTACGATATTATTTCGTTCTTCAGATGAACAATACTAAACACCATGGCAACCGGGAACGGAAGAATCCAACCAACTACAAACAAGAACGCAAATCCTTGCCACCATTTATAGCAGTGAATGGTACCATCAATAAACAAAACATATTTATTGTTTACCGGTACGCAACTTAATAAAGTTAACGTTGTCGTGGATAGAGTTGCGTACGCAATCAGTAAAATCTGAATGGTGGCTACCTTGAGGCGTACACTAAAAACTAGTATCGACAGGTATACACTTTGGTTCTTTTTGAAAACGAACTGCACCAAGTGCACTACGATATGAGCAAGGAACAATAGCACTAATACGTAACATGAAAGTGAACGAATGAAAATCATTTTTGTCACAGCGTTGAGGCCTTTGATTGGGCAAACCGTAAAAGGAGAGTTCGTTTGCACCGAGATTGTGAAAAAGCTAGTGTAAAGAGACCTCAAACAAATCACAAAGTTGTCCATTATAACACTCTCCTGCATTCGTATAAGCAAAAACATTTGAAAAAAGTAAAAGGATATGTTCATAACATCGGTGAATAGATCAGGCTCTCTGTTCGAATTCTTATACACATGTGGAGCGAGGGGTGTGTAAGTGGCTTGGGGTTTTGATTGAAAGTCACTGCTTGTTTCTGCATTTAAGCTATCAGTGCTTAGAGAGGAGCCACTGCTGCTGCTACTACTACTACCTTTATCTGCATGTAGAATCCTATAGTCGTGCACCCTATCTTTATGATGGATCGTCTTCTCCCACCAGATCAACTGTTCCTTCACAAAAGCGCTGATTTTATCCAAATACATAAACGAAATAATGTAGACCGTACCGTATATCAGATATATGGGCCAAAACCAGTGATCCACGCACTCAATGGAATCAATACATTCAGAGTTTATAAGATTTTCACTCGTTCCCAGTTTACATTGTCCACACAGCGTTCCCGTTCGTTTGCCGTTACACGAATCAAATTTGTGGCAGTTCTTTCCTTTACAACAATAACCCACGGGACACGATATAAAACGGACTTCATCGTCCATCTCTCCAGTTCGGTACCCGTAGTAATTACCCTGAGGGCGGATGGAACCTTGGTTACACACACCACCGAACTTACAATGGTGACATTTCACCGCAACATTTTTAGTCACACCAACCTTTCCTTGATTCTGAAACATTCTTAACGTCCCTGAATTCAAACTGTACTCATTTTTTGGACATGATTGACATGTCATAGCAATTCGTTGTGTTGTCACCGACAATTCCCTTTCAATTCCAAAATAGGATATGTTGTGACCTTCGGGACATTTGGCGTAAAAATTCCCGTCCACTTGTATAGACCAATCTTCATTCGTTGGACTGCCAGGATGCCATATCAAGGCCCTGGATGGTCCCGGCATTAAGTTAGCAGTCCAAGACGTATTTATCAACGTTAAGCCGGCGGTCGAATACAAGATATCCCCTAACAGCGGTCTAACAACAGCATTTGAAGGTCCACTAAATGAGCAATTTACGCAAGAAAACTTTCCACGCGAGAATACTGTTCCACCAAAACCGCTACAAGTGTTATTGATGAACGTCGAGTCGTATACATACACTGTCGTTTCATGCTCTACATAAATTGCACCACCAAAACCTTGCACAGAGCCTTGTATCTCTCCAACCACGTTGTTCACAAAGTCTGATTTCTCAATGTAAAGGTTCACTCCGTCCGCATATAGAGCGCCGAAAAATGTGTCTGCCGAATTTCCGTAGAAGATGACACTCTTTATGAATGCGATGATGCGGCTTTGTTGTTGTAAATCTGCGTAGAGATGCAGTGCAGAGGCGAACACGCCGTGGTTATAAACGAATTGATCATCTATTATGTTAATATAGGAATTTTTAATGTTCACCATACTGCCAAGAGTAATGATGATACTCTGACCATTGTTATGAGAAAATATACATCTTTTGATAGTAATGATGAACGATGCGGTGTGCTTCACAACAAGAGATATCCCCTCGCTTGTACGCTCTACAGCGGCGTCTTTCATGTTCAATATAAGTTTCGAGATAGCGGTGATGCTTATGGCGTGCGATGGTTTTTCGATTTTACGATGCGCATTTCCGGTAATTGTAGTCGAGGTGATGGTGAAGTTAGCGCGAGATATCCTGTCGCCGTAAATGAAATAATGCGCGTAATACACCTCCGTTGAACTGACAAGCACGTGGTACATCAGGTCAGTAGTGAACTCTAAGTATATACCGGTGCAGATTGTCTCGAAGTAACAGTCTTTCAAAGTGATGTTCGCGTTGAAAACATGAAACGCACCAGACTTTCCAGCAATACAATCGCCGTACAACTGATTGAAGTTGCTCATGAAAGCAAGATTCAAGATGGTGACGGGCGCTCTGATTTCTAACGCGAATTTATTTGAATCGCAAGTTAACATTGGCGTTTTTTCGTACCCTGATATCGTTACTGGGACAACTATTCTGATTTGCGGTTCTTTACGACAAATGTCAAACACTTCGTTTGTACTTTCTGCCACAATGTAGATATGGTCATCTTTGGCAACCTTTTTTACAGTGAAACTGAGACTGAGGCAAGGGCTTTCTCCTCTTCCACAGTCTTCAGTGTTGGTACCATTGTTGGCGATGAACCAAGAACCTAGCGGAGAGCATAGTAAGGTAGGAATTATTCGCTTATATTGTATCCACTTATTAACACTTAGAGTGTTCAAGGGAGATTTGAAAGTAGCTACACTTTAGAAAACTGGCCAAATACATAAACATGATCTTGGTTAGAAAATAACGAACGAATAACGAATTGGTGAAAAAACTCACGGGCGAATATGGTGTCAACTAAAACAAACCACTGAATGGAAATGAACAAATGCATGAGTTTTTGACATGCAACTTCCGTTGTTATTACAGCGTAATGTTTTTTGTTAGCTTTACTTGATGAATGACTTACTCTATGTACACGCATGATCGAATCTCACACAGTTGCGCACGCAATAAAATTCTAGAAATATTTCCCCCGGTGTACCCAACCCAGCGCGATACATTCACCCCACAGACAGTATTCCAATAAACCTCATGTTTTTCCTTAGCAAAAAATGTATAGCATTCCACATGTAATTTCAAAAATAGATATTTACAATAACAAAAGATGATGAAGGTCTACGGGTGTCTTCTAGGCGAATGTCCTTTATGTTTATGATGGTGGTGGTGATGATGCTTTTCTTCGGGCCGATGCAAATACTCATAGTTGACGGCCGACCTACGTCCCAGTATTTGACGGGCGATGAAAACAACGGCAGCCGTGCCTAAAACTGCAGCAGCGATGCCACAACATATTGCAACTACTAAGGCCGATATCGATTCAGATTCGTGAACGCCAGGCGACTCGTGAATCTGAAGGAACAAAAGAGGATCCGCATATTGAGCACTCAATCCGAACTAATAACTCATCCGATGCAGAAAATGCAATTAAACCGAGTTTCCACTTTTCACTTAGTACATATAGCGATTTCTCTACAACCAAAAAGTTGACGACAAGAAAAGTCGAATTCAATCCAGCGTTTTTGAAAATGTCGCCAGCTAATCACTTAGCTAGTAGGAAATCACCTATCAAAAAGGCCCAAAATTTCGGTTTTATATTTGTGTTTTACGTCTTTTGATAAACTACTTCAGTACAGGCAAATTTCCTACTTAAATGATCTTCACCTCGGTTCAGATAGATAATTGGTAAAAACATTTCGATTCCGATCCTAGAAAATTGAATTAATTTTAAACCTTTTTTAAACAAAAGAATAATTATCAAAGGAACCAATCAAATATAAGATATTCTTGCATTCCGATCCTATCCAAACCGAGGCAAAAACAATTGAAGTTGAAATCCGCCTTAACTTTGAAGTAGACGTTTTCTTTAAATTTCCATGTCTCAGCGAGTTTACAGTTAATTAAAAAACATCAAAATCGCGCAAATACAAAACGTCGAGGATTTGAATAAGAATTTACATTTTTACCGAAAAATCGGAATATTCAGAAAATTAACATTGCCTACACGAGGAAATATATATAACATTCATAGGTGAATATTGACAACAGATCTATTAATACACTAACCTTGATGTCTAGCTCTGGCTCCGATTCAGAATCAGTAAACAAAACTTCTTCACCAGAAGATGCCAGAACAACTTTATCTGCACGAAGATTAACGGAGAAGATATAACTTACAGTTCTTACAATTCCATTACTCAAACAAACACGGGGGTTTGTAAGTGTTTCTTGACTCGCGGAGATCGTTTGAGTCAGACAAGTAAAAAGATAACATCCAACGCTGAATTACCTCCTGTTGATTCGTTGCATGCAGTACCAGACCAGCCTATCTCGCACTTACAAATATTCTTCTTGTTGTCTATACACACTCCATGTTCACAACCTTTCTTACAAACCACTAGAAATAACGCAGGAATTATTTTTAAAAGTAAATAACTGAGATAAAAAAAGCAACGTATTAAACCAAACGAAGTATGAATTAGTCACGAATGTGAAAAGTATAATTCTAACCGATAAAAGACAAAACCGTTCAAATTAGAAGATTCACAACTGATGAAAATGAAAATGCCTTACTCCTTTTGTCGCACTTATAGCCTTCCCATGTCTCGTCACATAAACAAGTGTCGTTATACAAACAGACCCCATGCAATCCACATTCAGGATCACAGCTCCCTGGAATGGTTGGTTGTTATAAAATAATTTAAAGACAAAAACAACACCAAATCGGAAATCACTATTGTTGTAAAATATAGAGAAACTATAAAGAAAGTCAACATATTGCTTAAATATTCAGTTTCAATGGAGTATTATGACACATGACATTTGGTGAATGGGTTAATACGTACCTATAACCTCGATTTCATCGCATCGAACGCCTTTATAACCAACATCACAAGTGCAAATCCCATTGTTAGTGCAGATCCCATTGCTGCAAGGTTGTTCGCAAGTTACTGGATGAAAAGATCATTGAAAGATGGATTGTATTGTATATTGTAAAGAAAGAGATTGTCACTACGACAGCCAAAAAATAATAAAGTTATTAAAAATACAGTAAAAATTCTCTGAGTATACGAAGACCAACTTTTGTCGAAATATACATTTCCATCTACAAAAGAACATTACTTCAAGGATAGGCACTACAATTTACTGGAGAACGTATCCCCACATTGCCTGGGCAACAAATGTTTTTCAAGTACTAAGAATAAATCAATGTATGGAATTCATCAAAAAGTGACACACCAGAAAGAACAGCAAGTCATTACGGAAAAAATAGCAAGTCATTAAACACTTATTATTATGAAAACATAATGGTTTGTGGTGGCGAAACGGATCAGAAAGAACAGCATAACAAGTCATTAAACACTTATTATTATGAAAACATAATGGTTTGTGGTGGCGAAACGGATCAGAAAGAACAGCATAACAAGTCATTAAACACTTATTATTATGAAAACATAATGGTTTGTGGTGGCGAAACGGATCAGAAAGAACAGCATAACAAGTCATTAAACACTTATTATTATGAAAACATAATGGTTTGTGGTGGCGAAACGGATCAGAAAGAACAGCAAGTCATTAAACACTTATTATTATGAAAACATAATGGTTTGTGGTGGCGAAACGGATCAGAAAGAACAGCATAACAAGTCATTAAACACTTATTATTATGAAAACATAATGGTTTGTGGTGGCGAAACGGATCAGAAAGAACAGCATAACAAGTCATTAAACACTTATTATTATGAAAACATAATGGTTTGTGGTGGCGAAACGGATCAGAAAGAACAGCAAGTCATTAAACACTTATTATTATGAAAACATAATGGTTTGTGGTGGCGAAACGGATCAGAAAGAACAGCATAGCAAGTCATTAAACACTTATTATTATGAAAACATAATGGTTTGTGGTGGCGAAACGGATCAGAAAGAACAGCATAACAAGTCATTAAACACTTATTATTATGAAAACATAATGGTTTGTGGTGGCGAAACGGATCAGAAAGAACAGCATAACAAGTCATTAAACACTTATTATTATGAAAACATAATGGTTTGTGGTGGCGAAACGGATCAGAAAGAACAGCATAACAAGTCATTAAACACCTATTATTATGAAAACATAATGGTTTGTGGTGGCGAAACGGATCAGAAAGAACAGCATAACAAGTCATTAAACACCTATTATTATGAAAACATAATGGTTTGTGGTGGCGAAACGGATCAGAAAGAACAGCATAACAAGTCATTAAACACCTATTATTATGAAAACATAATGGTTTGTGGTGGCGAAACGGATCAGAAAGAACAGCATAACAAGTCATTAAACACCTATTATTATGAAAACATAATGGTTTGTGGTGGCGAAACGGATCAGAAAGAACAGCATAACAAGTCATTAAACACTTATTATTATGAAAACATAATGGTTTGTGGTGGCGAAACGGATCAGAAAGAACAGCATAACAAGTCATTAAACACCTATTATTATGAAAACATAATGGTTTGTGGTGGCGAAACGGATCAGAAAGAACAGCATAACAAGTCATTAAACACTTATTATTATGAAAACATAATGGTTTGTGGTGGCGAAACGGATCAGAAAGAACAGCATAACAAGTCATTAAACACTTATTATTATGAAAACATAATGGTTTGTGGTGGCGAAACGGATCAGAAAGAACAGCATAACAAGTCATTAAACACCTATTATTATGAAAACATAATGGTTTGTGGTGGCGAAACGGATCAGAAAGAACAGCATAACAAGTCATTAAACACCTATTATTATGAAAACATAATGGTTTGTGGTGGCGAAACGGATCAGAAAGAACAGCATAACAAGTCATTAAACACTTATTATTATGAAAACATAATGGTTTGTGGTGGCGAAACGGATTAAGTTACAGATTATACACACATATATGACTTCCATTTATATTTGAAAAATTGTTTTGTACTGAATAAAATTGTCAGTTTTTGAAATTGTCAAAGGTATCAGTTTAGTTTTATCCAAAACCAAGAAAAAAGACAGAAGTTTAATTGTTAATCAATCTTATACCATAATAACCGTTGCCAGGTCACAGTTACCCACGGTTACTATGACTTATAATGACTAGAATAAATAACCATCATGTTTTACACATATAGGCTTACTGATGTGACTTACACATATCTAGATTATCCAACTCCAAAAAAACTTTCTGGAGAACCATACCACTAACATACCCTTATTGTGTTGTCTTTTCCCATTGCGTTTATTCATGTAAACAACCATGGAATCCCCCGCATCAGAAGTGGATGTCTCACTCTTGCACAATTCTTTTGCAAAACAGTCAACCGCAAAACATTTACTTTCCCTGACGTGGGCCACTTCGCAGTTCTCGTGTTGGCAACATTTCTCCGCACAGTCATAAACATCAACAAACGGACCTAAATCTATAACCTCTCCAGCATGCTTGCCACCCAATATTGTTTGGTTATAGGCCACCCGGCTGAACACACACTGATCACCGTTTGGTACTGAAAGTGTAAATAACCTGAAAACTCAATAGCACAAAATAAATACAAAAAATCATAAAAGATTCGTAAACAAAACATCATCATTATAATAAATTAGAACAGCTAGCAATGCTGATAATTCTTTGAAAACCGTCAAAAGATTTAATGTAAAAGGTTTATATACAGTATAGAATTTTGTAAATAAGCTACAACAGTGGTGGCTTTTTCCATATATTCTCCTCGTCCAAAATGTCCAGATATTGTAACATATTTTAAAACTATTATTCACTGTTCATTGACTCATCATTGAAATTTAAAAGTCACCTAGAATTAGTGTTATATTTGCTACACTATTCAATAATGCGTACATGAATTTCGGTTTACACCATTCTTCTTTCTGAACTCATCCACGTCATCTCCTTTCCCCCCGCCCCGTATGATATGAGAGATCTGAACACTACCCTGCGCCATGTGAGAAGGTGTTGCAGGGATTGCGTCACAAAGAGGTTCAGAGTAACAGTTCACAGTGTAACAAGTAGCGCCAGGCATGAATGCAACATTACAAAGTTCGTCCTGAAACGACATTCAACATCATCATAATTTCAGGCTTTACAAAGTGCATCATTGTAATCATACTTATCAAATTACACAACATTCACTTTAAAAGAAAATATTGAACTTAATTGACCCTAAAGAAAGTGGAGAAATGCTGTAAAAGATGGGCTTTAAAAGCAACATCAAGTCATTTCGCCAATATTCTAATTCACAATGTTACCTGGCAACAAGCATCAATACATGTGTTCATATCCTTCACTACACCATGTTTTGTAAATTTACCAGCTTTAATACCGCCTCGAAGTGTGACATTATCTTTCTGATCAAGATGTGTACAAGTAGGCAGCTTGACAGTGTCAATAACTTTTGCGGTCTGGTCTTTATTATTCACAATAAAATACTGGAATACTAGACAGAATTATATACATCAAATATTAGCAAGCATGAAAAATAGTAAGAATACAAAAGACAAAATTTACTAAATAATTTCAATTTAAACATGTATCTTATGTATGCTGTTCATAAAACTCCATTAGTAAAATATTTTACTACTATGTGTTCATGTCATCCAAATAGTAATAATATCATGCAAAATGACCTTCCCTGGAAGTACTACTGCTTACCTTGTTTCTTTAAGTGGCTTATACTAAAGTTTCTAGGATTTGTCTATTTCCGGGTTAAGAATTGACCTTTGACCTCATATAACAATAAAAAGATCTGTGCGGGTCAGGGTAAGAATAGATATAATTAAATATATAACCCTCTGCGCTTAAGTGGGTTTTCGTAGCCTTGCTTTTGGGTGACACCCAATAAAAAAGTAGTTAAAATGTGTGATTTCGAAAAGAAATGAAGAATTCTTAGAAAAAGAAAATAGTTTGAATAATCACATGGTTTCAAGGAACAATCGTTACAAGGATCGAATTTGGAATAAATGAGTGTACACTTCACTTGGATTTAATTCAGTTGTATTCAGATGCGCAAATTTGAATATGAGCCACACAATGATTGAAGAAGTTTTTGAAATGCTTATGGAAAAACGCTGGCTTCAGGCAATCAAAATCTTAGTTGTAAGTTATATAATATACATATAAAGATAGAACTTAAATGCGGTGAATTAAAGAACATGCTTTTGTGGATACATGGAAAATTAAAGAGCAAAAAGGCATCTTTTAAACAATGACCAAAATCAACAGATTCAATGAAAGAAATTTCTGCTGAACTGGCTCAAAATTATATTTCAAGAAAAAAGATATTATAATATATGTAAAAGAAGTTGATCTAGCACTAAAGAGAATTTAATAAATTTAAATGACTATTTTAAAACTGATTTTTTTAACTGGTGCAGTTTATAAACTATATAATATTTATCATCCCTGTAACTCAACATATCATGTATGGGGCAGCCATTAACCGATGGCAGATCATGGCGTAAAGCTCTGAGCCAAATATTATTGGAACAACACAAACCAGCAACCAAGTACACCAAACAGGTTCACTAAATCATATATTATGGACATACATACAGTGTAAAGTGGACTAGGTTACAGACTCACCACAAAATGAAATGGATATTGAAGGGAAACTTTAAATTGTGGATAAATTAAATCAACAATTATTTGTCGAATTGTTTAGATCCAAAATTGAAGGTTTTGGTTATTTCTGTATTTCATGTCAAAAGTTGATTTTAGTCAGAGATCTATTCCATTTCAATATACACTCATAACTGAGGAAGTACTATCACACTTTGTAGTAAAGAACATAGGAACACTAAGTTTCCCAGATTTTTAAAGATTGCATAGAGTAAAGGTTAAATAAGAGAATTAAAAACAACAAAAATGTTCAAAATTTTAACTAAAACAGAAAGTATTGTATTCTTCACTAAACAGATGAAACATCATGCTGAGAAATTTCATTATCCTGATGGAAGATCTTTGCAGAGGGAGTATTTTATTGATGATTTCTATGCTGCCCCCAAATTTGACAACAATCATTTGAATAAGGCGAAAAAAGAAAATTAAAAATGTAAATCAACACATTGTTTTTAGTGTGACTTTTCTTTTTCCTTGCTTGTAATTGAATGTTGGATTGAACTCTCATGTTGTATAGTGTGTGATATTTTTATACTGTTTGATAGCTCTGGTCTTCAAGGTTCTTCTTCTTCGGAATTCAAGGTTGATTTCAAATTAATGGCAATATTACTTGGATAAGTTGTGATACTGCATTTTCATGATAGTCAAAGTAGCGGTAATTCAACTGTAGCGTTTCTTACATTGTGCACACTTGGGAATAAGAGGTGTGAAAACTACGAAATATATATGCAATATATATATCACACACCTAAAATTAACTTTTTTAAACTTTACTCTTATTTCATCAAAAATAACTTGTAACATTGACGTAATGTTTAAAATTTGCGCAATTGTTTTAAGTTACTTAGCAGAAAAGGTTTACTCATGGCAAGACATTATTATGAGACCTTTAAAATGCTACTGTAGCACTGAGAAACAGCACACATGAAAAAATTAGCATCATAAGCAAAGGTTTACACGCAAAAATTTTAAAAATTGCACAATCATTAGGTTCTTTGACTACTCTATACTTGACTTACAAAACAAATGGTTTAAATATTAAGGTAAAATCCAGTGAAAATCAATGAAAACAGTGACTAAAACATATACATATATATACATATATATATAACAATTACTTACTTTGGGAAAAACATGGTACCAGTAGTAATAAAAACCAAATCACTTGCAAATCCATGCCATCTATTATGGGGATCTCATTTCTAAACATTTATGTAAATTTACTTCGAAACTGAATTGGAAATAATACCAAACAATGCTCTATTGCATATTTCAACAAAGAAAGTCTTTTAGCTTTTAAAAAATGCAGCTAATTTATCATAATATAATATACATATTTGATGTAAAATCTCATGCATGTTAGCAAATATTGCCAACATTTTGAATTTTCATGCATGGAGTAGGCAGTTTAAACAAGAAAAATTAATTAGTAACGTGTATATAATAATTATTAATGCTATTATATATATAACTAATCTGATGAAAATTGATCCAATATCTTGAACCAGCTGTTTAAATATAGTTATATTTAAGGAAGATAATTCCACTCGAAATCATATATATGTTTGGGTGAAACTGATTACAAAAGACAGCAAACCTAGCTTTCCATCACTTTTTTAATATAATAAATACCTTTTATCGTTGTAATTGACAAAGCATCATTAAATTAGTCAATGCAAACAGTGTAATTTAAAAACAGTTTCTGGCCAGCTGTATAAAACGCAGGCTTGTAAAGACTAGTGTGAACAAGTTTCTCCACACTTGAATGCACAAATCACATCTTCTGCATGCATTTTGTTTTACTTTCGCCGCTATCTGGAAGCAAACGATTGTTGCCAAATTAACTTTTCTCATTCATTACAAACTGTGTTTAATCAGTGCAATAATTTATTTTTTGAGTCATACAGTTTGTAAAATATTTTAATGAAGCAAATCACAGTTTTTATCATTATAAGAAGAATTTTGCAAAAGATCCGCCATTTTGGTTTGTCTGAAATGAATTTAAGACTTAGTATAGTCGTTAAGGGTATAATTGTTCATTTTGTGACCAAAGCATGAAACTTTAAACAACTCTTCCTTAGAATGAGTGATTTTGATTTTGAAGTGGTGCCCAACATGTTGACCCCTGTATGACGTCATTATGACGTTTTGTTAGCGTAGTGTACTGAGGAATTGATACATAAACGTGCTTTAAATAAACCAACGATCAAAGAGGAATCGCCAGTATAAAATTAGAACGTACACTTCTCTAACATTTCTACAGAAAGTAGCTATGCTCCGGAACAAAGTATACACTTCCGTGACATAGACTAATATATATATAATTTTTTTACCGGCAAAAATACACAATATACGTCAATATTTATCTTTGGACACTATACTCGATTACAGATAACCAATCATTTTGCAAAGCGAAAATATGCCAGCGATTGAAGGGCAAAGGATCAGTTGTCTGTTAAAACATTGGAAAATATGAGAACAGACGAAGCAGCGAACTTATTCGATGACTGCATTGTAAAAAAGGCATCTAACACACACAATTATCGAAGCATCTGTTTAGGGAAAAGAAACTACAGATCACTTGTAAATCATTTTCGAATCGATGGTCATGATTTTAACGGTGAATCCCATTCAACCGCTGTAGAAGGTGAATACCGAGCTGCGTTTTTTGAGCCGTTTGATATTAACCATTGTAGCGATTAAAATTAGGTTTGACCAGCCAAGGTTATTTGATTGGGTTTGCTTAGCAAAGGTTTTAATTCTTGAAGCTCGAACTGTTTCTACTGTCACTGTTAAAGGAAACATCGAATCGCGGAGGAAATTTTTGAATTCATTTCTAAAACATATGATGATGACTTAGACAAGTCAAAACGAATGTCTCGAAAACAATCCTAGAAGACACAGACACTTCCAAGAAGGTTAAACAAATCAACCAGGCAGTGAAAGAAACTGATATAACAGTTAGTAAATTACTTATCATCAAAACCGTGTACCTTTGACAGGTCACTTTCCTGACCTGGTTAAAATCAACAATGACATGCAGACGTTTTAATCCCTTAAAAATTCTACGAATACATCAATAATTAAATTGTGCTATAGGTTGCTGGGCGGGCAGTCTCACTACGATCGTTATCATATTTTTGAAAATTTGTGAAATCAGATTTTGAATAAGAGTAAATAGTGAAATTAGAACGTTTAACTGCCAACACATTTACAAAAGGAAATAAAAAATGCCGCCATATATCACCAAAATATTCATTATTTCAAAAATCCTTCAGGCAATGAATGGCGAAGGTTTGAATGGTGAGATTTGAAAGCTTGCTAACAAAGGAACGCATAAGGTCAATGAAGCAACGGCACATTTCAGCGAGGTTCTTAAAAATGGTTTCAACACCTCTAATTTGTTATATACATATAGTTGAATTATATATTTTATTAGTCAAAAGATGTTTATTATTTACCATACTACCATTTGTCTTTTTTCGAGTTCGTGATAGAAAGAGAGCATTGTAAGTGTAAGGGTAATTAGAGGTTTGGTTAAATTTTTTGGGAAAATATCCATTTGGAGTTAGAAAAAGGTGTCTGCTACAACAACGCGTCGCTTTGTTTCTCGGTGAAATTTGACCAGGATTCCATTCGTTTCTGCAGCAAGTTTCTGCTATAACGAAGTTTCCGCTATTTGGGATTACTATTATTATAGTAAGTGCATAATGATCCATCATCTTTCATCGGTTTTCTTTGTTTGAGATATTCCCCAGGTTTCTCGATTTCCTTTTTTAAACGGTGTTACTTAATGCAAAGCCTATTAAATAAATCACTTTTGAGCACTGAACCATCTTTTTTTAATTGTGTCTACTCTTCCAGGTCCACAGCCCCTCTCAATTCTTACCCCACTGTAGCAGACCAAATTACACCCCCAACAGATTATTTCCTGGTGTAATCTGAGCTAGTCTAGTATTCCCCGGGTTATAAAATAACTGGGCTAGCCTTTATTATGTTCCATCTTTCCAGATTTTATCCTCATTTGTTTAACAAGTTGTGGTACCTTATACATTTTGTTTGATCTGCACATTTAAAATTTTGATATAAAGAACGTTTTAATCTCTAAGTCATGTTTCGTAGATCTCTCTGCCTACATTTTCAATCAGTGCGTAAAATAAATTACCTATACAATTACAAGACCATTGCCAGGTATTTCGAAGTCCAATATCATATCCTACAAACTTTATGAATGAGGAGGTATAATCTGGGGTGTGGGAGTGTATATTCGCAGGTTTAGGCTCGGGTATATATGGGAAACATGAAAAAATCCTAAAAATCTAGAAAAAGCCACTTCATCGGGAAACAAACTGAGCGCAGTATTTCCAGGGACGTGGCAAAATTCGAGGACCCGAGTGGGAGTCGAACCAAGGACCTTTTGCCCTACACTTAGATCACCGAGCCACTGTTTCAAAGGAGGTGTGCTGTCGCTGTGGTTTAATTCGAGCACTTTTTCTGCTAATCTCCGAAGGTTTTATATTTTATTTTTCGTAATTTTTCTATGTTGATGTGTTTGTAAGATGCCAGCTAACGTTTTAATTAAATATCGGTTTAAGAATCTTACCATATTTTCTTATTAGAGGCGTGTTGAACAAATTAAACAATTTCTCTATTCCAACGTCTGCTTCTTAAAGAATTGACAACCAGATGGCTTGAAACTAAAAATTCCGACGTCATATAACAGGATAACGTTTTGCAACGACAAATCTGGCGTTACAGTACCATTTCTATTTGGAAATTTCACATCTACTTCTCCTGGCAAGGCGCCCCGTTAATTTGTAATTCATGGAAGTGTTTACATGCAAAGGAAACAGATCTTACATCTGGTGAAAACACACGTTTTGTTCTCAATGTCGAATAAAACACTCGGCGAACTACAAACGCCTTGTTTTTCAAAACATCTATTTCAAGCCCTGTTTCATTTATTTTCTATTCACGGACATTTCGTATAAATATGTACAGGGTATACATTCTACCGCAATATTTTGAAGAAACTCAAACGTGCTTTTTAAATGTGGCCGAATGAAATATATGTTTTTGTTGGTGTTATTGAACATTAATCATTAAAGTGTCTGCCTGGATAATGATTTAACTGGACCAATTAATTGAGGTTGTCGGCTAACTTAGTGAGCTGTAGTAGATCTAACTTTTCGATGAACATTTCTTCAAGAAAGTATGCACGTGTAAGCAATGTATACAGATAGTCAAATCTTTCGTTTTTAGTAAACAACCTTAAAGCGATATAGCATCATAGCAGAATTAAAAACGGAAGAGAATAATCAGCTGTCTTTTAGCTGATTTTGTTAAAATTTTGTTAAAAGACAGTATGGGGTAAGAAGGTTTAACGCCTACCGCCCTTCCCTTAAGGCCGATTTCCATTAAGCGGGCGGGCGGAATTTTCCACGCGGGATTTTCTGCTGAAGCGCAATTTTCCGTCCGCTTTTTAATTTCCATTGAACTTGCTGTACAAATGTGCAAACATACACGATTATCAGAAAAAAGTTACAATAAAAAAAGATGGCTGCTTTAAATTTGTTATTATACAAAAAGTAGATTTTGCTGTTAATTATAGCGCTCTATCAAATGGAAAGAAAACGAGCTCAGAAACAGAGCTCTAGTCGCTGGAGTCATACGTTTTGGAAAGGTGTTAGATTCGAACACCTTTGTTTTTTGGTGAAGATGAATTACTATTTTTATCCATTAATTTAAAACTATTTTACAAGGAACTTTGAATAACTTTAAGCTGCGCTGTCTCTCTTTTTAAAATTTAACCTCAAATTTGAATGTTTACATTTTAAAAACTATACAACAATCGCAAATCGTTGTCTTAATTTGATTGGCTGTTTAAAAAATACAAATATTTAATTGGTCGCTATAAATATCTATCAACTTTTCGCTTGAAAAAGTTCAGAATTCTGAACTTTCAAAATCTTTCGCTCGCAAAATATTTTTTCGCTAGCGATGACTCATTATTTAAAATGCGCATGCGCAGAACTAATTCCGCGCGGAAAATTCTGCCCGCTTAATGGAAATCGGCCTTAATTTACATATGCACTGAAACAAAACAAAACCTTTTACTCCGGCGAAAAAAGTCTCAACTCCAGTGCAAAAGTCGTTTGTTGTTGTCGGTTAGCGCGAAGTGGAAATTCGTAAGTGTCGAAATAACAACATCGCGCGATAATTAATCTACATAGCATAACTAAGTTATCCAGCAAACAATCGCGCGAACATCTGTTTGTTGGTGTCTTCCTTAGGTTTCCTCTCATCTCTTTTTTTATTTCGTAAGCGCGAAATTCAATCAGCGAACGCGAACGTAAAATTCGTGCGTCATTGCATAGAAATGTGACGTCATGACACATGCTTCGTTAGAAGAAAGTAATCGTATACCGTTCATAAAGACAGAGTAGGCTCCGTGTAAAATTGTTGTTCTTTTTAAGAAAACCGGAACATTTTTTATCGAATTTCTTGTCCTATGTCTCACGAAAACATTCGAACAGTTATAAAGTAGCCAATAAATGATGATCTAAGTCTTCAAAAAATTCGGAAAGAGATGTAAGGAAATGTGAAAAGTGTTTCACCGGATAAAACACGTAGTCGCTTAGCGAAATCTTTTATTATTCATGCGTCGTGTACATTGGAGGAAGGTGCTTTCCACGCCCAGTATCTCCAGAGAGGATTTAAAGATTCAGACAATCCCAGCTTTACTTCCTATGTTTAATACTGGCAAGTAAACACAGTATTTTGGTTTATGGGAAATAACTATCATGGCCCAGCGTTGTTACTGTCCACTTACGACGTGGCTTGAGGTTAAAACATTGACGTGGAATGCTATTTTTACTAAACACACTACTGCAATATCTAAAAACTACATTAAAAAGTAGATTGAATATTTGAATGTTGATGACTGGTGCATTTGCTTGATGGTACAATGGAATTTATAAGCCGAAATTTTTATTGTAAGATATGTTTTTCTCTTTCGATATATGTTTAAACATTCTGAACAAGCGATAATCATTTCGTTTAATCATATATACTCTCTCGTATATTATTGCTGACGTTTTTAAGTGGTACCTTATACAATAACGAATTAAAAACACAGGCATATAATCTTCTTACAAAATTCTACAAAAAGAAATGTGGTTTACAAAACTATGGTACTTAAAGTTAGTGTCTTTTGAAGATATACAGTAAAAATCTTGTCGGGAAATAGAATTTCCAAAAATACATTTTTAACTCCCAAATGGGAGGCGCTACCTTAAGCGAATATTTTATTGAAGTGATTTTAGTGATCGACAACAAGTAAATAATGTTTTGCATCATATCGACTTATCAATATTCACTTTCTCTTGCAGCTACTATCATAAGCTTGTGTCGCAGCTACATGATGTACGGTAAGACAACACTATATTCACCATCTTCATCTTTCTCACAGTTTCGTAATATAACACGTTAACCATATCTGTTTTGAATCATGCATGCGATTTCACAATTTTACGCAATATTAAAAAATATTTCAAATTTATCCATCATTGATAAAAAAAAGTTTTTTTATTTTCTCTTTCGGTAACAATATCAAATACTGTCATTATTATGGAAAGGTAGGTAGGTATAATGCCACAGCACAAAACTAAACAGTCAAAACAAAACAATTAATTTTGTCTCCAAATGACAATGAGGATTGTCGAGGTTGATAAGAGCAGAAAATGTTTTTCGTCAAAAAACAGAAATTAGTAAGAGAGCTTATGACGTAGCAGAAAGTAGGCGTTAGTAAAATTGATGAGTAGAGTTATTACAGCACGAAGAATGAGATGCCGTTGAGTGAAAAAATTTGAATCGAAAATTTAATTTTGATCATAATATTTGTAAAATTCAAGTCGACCATACGAGTTTTTAAGAGAGGGAGGCATTCGTGAAATACAATGGTAAACACAAGTGAGTTATGAGTAGGAATGAGTTAGTAAGCCGCCTAATAGAATATTACAAATTCCTTTTTCACTTCCTCCCAACAATGCAATGTTGTTATATGCAATCGGAAGTGCCAGCTGTGAATTGCTTTCAAATATTTCGACTATGCTTTCATCTGGCTTCGTATTGACGCAAAAGGTAACATGTAACAAATATACAGAGTAGTCATGACAACACGAAAATGATATAGTACCTAATCGTAAACAATACAATTTATGTTTGAATGGCCCCTCTATATGGCAATCTTCTACTGTCTGCTTCTTCCATAACCCTTTACTTGACATCTTTTTTAAACACATAAAACGCCTGTTGATATAGAAAAAAGTTTCCTTTCGTTACTGATTATAATTGATCCTTAATACAAGATTAATGATGCAATATTAATGCGGTTGTCCTCTGCGCTGATAATTACAGAGCAAGGCAGCTCGATTCGATCGCCTCACTACATTTAAGGCAACAAATAAGTCATAGGAATGAAATACTTTACGGCTCAAATGTACAATTGTTTTCGGAATTTGTTCAAGTAAACATTCTTTTCTCATCCTCAGTAGTTTTCCACTTAAATCGGTAGGAACTCGGTTTAAGCTGCTGGACACCTTTTTGAAGAAAACCGAGCAATTTTTGCAGCTGTGAAGGATTGTTGTTTCATTTAACGCGCTTTTTGCCAGTTTATAATTGAAATATCAGGCGTACAATTTCACAATCAATAAGCTTGCAATTCATTGAATACTATACAAAGGCTTGTCATTAAATACCAAATTTCTTAATAAATCATAATACAATGAAGAGTTCTATAAATTATGTATATCATAATGTAAAAAAATAAGACATATAAATGTGGCTCTTCCAACATATCTGTATAATGAAGTAATTTAGAAATTACGTATTGTCCCGAATACAGGCGCCATATAGGATTTTATTGCAATACAGCTAATTACAATTAAATACTTCACAGTCAGCTATATCCGGTCCCTTTTTTCTCTAAGATGCACCCGCTTGGGAACAAAACCTGGATATAATTTGCATGGACCTCTTAACATACACGGAACATAATTCCATCAACTACAAGAAACTATATTTTTATACTATTCACATAGTATTGGCTCGTTTGAGTCTAATTACGTTGTAAAAAGCTCAGTAATCCTTCTCGTGGCATGCTTAATGCAAATGTAATCGATCGCTCTTTGAATAAAAAGATCGATGCTTGCCTGCGCTATGTATCAATTGTTTGTGTCTATGAAAAGGTTGTTGCTGACATCAAGTGGGAATTTGTTTTGATTGAGGGAAGGTTTAGTATCACGTTTTTAATATTCAGCGAAATGTCTATAGATTGCTACAAATGATAAGAACCAATCTAAACAGGATACCTACACATAAATACCATTGGAATATGTCTAATTTCGATTGATTGTTATTACTTCCTGCATTCGGTAAACATTTTCTGTATCCAGCGCAGAGGTATTAATACGCTGGTACGATAAAAGGATTTTATCACTTGCAACCACACAGTTTATTCGATTGTTCATTGTTCATTGTTCAATTTTATTTTAGATGAATGATAAATACTTTGTGTTGGGATTTTTAACAATTATAATGTTGGCGGCGCTTTGCGAAGCGAAAGATAGAGAACAAAAACCCGAATATGCTGTAGCGTTGTGCGGAAATGCGTTCGTAGTGGCTTGGCAAAAAGTGTGTCAAATGTCCAAACTAAAAACAAGATCAAGAAAAGGGCGCTCTATCGAAGGTAAGGAACTCCCAAGAACATAGTGTTATTGAAATATGTTACTTAATGACATAGTTCAGTGCAGTTTGTTTTGCATTTAATTGGAACCTTTTGCAGAGGGCTTTATTGCTTCATTGCAGAAAGTTCAACTTTTCGCCTGCTACTTTTAAAAATAATAAATTTCAAAGATTTTCAAATTCTGTCGTATAAAAGGTAATGTTTTTGAGTACATACTGTTTAAATATTTTTGGTTTTTAAGGAATGAAACCCCCAATATTGATTCGATATTGTGCGATGGAATTTCGTGGTTTATTCATAAAATCGCTTTAGCCTGCTTAACACATCGCGTGCGATAAAAAATATTTATCTTACAATATCTTTAAACTATTGACCCACGAGTTTTGGTTTATCTCATTTAAGGTTTACTGCCAAATTTGGCATTCTTACAAAGATGTGAGATTAAAAAGGATTTTCATGGCGTTTCATTCATTGCATAGCACTGTGTTCAGCTGCTCGTAGAACAACCACTCAAATGTTGGTGCTGAATAATTTCATTAGACAAGCCGTCATATTTGTCTTGTTTCCATAGAAATGGTGAAGCCTCGTACTATAGACATTCTCAGCAGCAACGAGGCGCGTCAGTTCTTGAACAAAGGAGGCAGATTTCGTCGTCAGCTAAATATCGGAGGGAGAGATAATGCTTCTGAAGAGTGTTGCGCGGAGAGATGTACTATTCAAGAGATTTTAGAGTATAAATGTTGATAAAGATAACAAGCTCAACACGAGGACTTCAAACCACGAGCCCCAGTCAGTGAAAACGATGGCTTGAAAAAGAGACTTATACGTATTTAACAAATCGTGATTAGAGTTTTGTTTTAGATTATTTCTATTGACCAATAACAAATTTACAGGAGAAAAACTGCACGGGATATTTTTGCACAAGAAAGAGCAAGTGATGTATTATACTGCTCAGGATAGTTGATTCCATTATACAACGAAGTCATTGTTCGGATCAAATCGCAGCTTGAATTAATCCTTCGTTTTTAAATGAGAATTTAATATTTTGTGTTTTTGTGTCGCTATGTGATTCAAACTAGCAGAATCAAATTCTCACATTTTCATGCTATGTAAACGGTTAGGTAATATAATTTTTGATTGCAAACAAAAGAGACAAAAATGTTTCGCTTGTAGTTTTTATTTATATTAAATATGAACAATATTGTATCTTCAACATTTGAAGGAATTGAGTAAGCCGCGAGTGAATTTTTACTCGCGGGTTTTATGTTGTATTTTTAAATGTTATTGAGTTATATGAACGCGTGTGGTTCTTCAATGATATAGTTATTCTCCAACAGTAAATCATGACTTTTAATTTTGCTAATAACTGCGTCTTAACATTTCGAGCTCAAAGTTCACATTTTGGTATTGCAATGCATAAGGACTTGGAAACAAGAACTTTCTAGAACTAGAAAGTACTCCACTAATACCTCAAGTTTACAGTGACGCAATGACGTGCATTGCCAATTTTATTTTTATCCATTGCTTGTCTTTAAGTTATGTTAATGATCAGTTTTCTCGGCCTGCTTCATTGAGAGAAACAACAACAAATCGCGGTGGAGAATTATGTTTTAGATAGGTTATGTCAAATCTGGAATGAGTGTGAAGGTCTTTATGAATTTTGTAAAGAGAAAGGACTAAAGATCGTACATCAAAACATTCAAGGGTTACAGAGTTCGTTTATCAGCTTATCAGATTATTTAGCTTATCAGCAAAAACTTTTAACTGTTCAGAGATATTCATATGAGAACGATAATAATTTTTTTTTAAATCTATTAATTTTAGATGGAGAGCCATGCATAGTACAGGAACCTAATACCTAAATTCTTATTTACTTAGCGTGGCGATTGGTTGGCTGTATGCAGGGCAACTTCGAAGCTAAGATTGATGAATCCAGAGGGAATAAAAACGCGACATTAGCTTCATTTTAAAACATAAACTAAATCTCCTCTAAAGTTTTGAGCATGCCATTGTGAATAAAAATAAATGTTTTCTATTAAATACTTTTCTAATTAACGGACAGGAGGAAAAGTAGTCGAGAATTTCATTTTCATTTTTTCAGTTCTTTTAAGTTCTTTTTTGCACAAGTGTAGGTTTCCGGAATCTCCAAAGCAGCACCTCTTTTCAGTGCCGTAGGTTTTTCGGGCAACTAGAGTCTAGAATCTTTGACCAATAACC
The DNA here is from genome assembly GCA_963930725.1 of Candelabrum cocksii. Lineage (NCBI taxonomy): Eukaryota > Metazoa > Cnidaria > Hydrozoa > Anthoathecata > Candelabridae > Candelabrum > Candelabrum cocksii. Next base: position 19,252,910 of record OZ005664.1, read on the forward strand.
AACATTTAAGGCAACGCTTATAGTTACTACAAATCATAACTTTAATTATTTAGTTTGTTAGCTGTTAGTTAACAAGTACCCAGCAGTTTTAGAATGAACTGCAAAAGAACATACAGAAGTAAAATTAGATGTACTGCATGCAATACAGTTATATATTTTGATATTTTGACATCTTAAACGAAAGCACAAAAACAGTTCATCAGTTAAATTTGTTTCAATTGAGGAAGAAGATCCTCTTCAACAGAGGCTATGCTAACTTCTAGAAGTAGAACTCCGTCTGCTGCAAATGATCCAGCCAACACCAGTTCTGCAAGCTTGACTGTCGATTTGGCACCCAATGTTATTGTATTAGACATGGAGAATGAAAATGTAAATGAAGCACCGGTATATAGAAGCATGGAAGAAGATAAATCAGAAACAGAGGAGGTATCAGGCCGTTGCGGACGCTGTCACATATACTTGATTTAATGATCTTATAACCGGCCGAAAAATTTTTCGGGCAAAGGTGGTTGTGCCCCCTTCCCAAACAATTTTTGGCTCCTACGCCTATGCCTCTTTTCACTCTCTTTCCAGTCACTTTACATGAGAGTCGAGAGTTGGGTTGGTAGTTGTAGAAACTTTAACAGAACTTTGGACAAGTTGAGTGGTAGATGCCCAACAACAGTTTTATGATGAAGGTCATTACGGTACACAGCTAATGCAATTACATATTTTTTTATTTTCCTTTCCGTGTAATCATTCTAAACCTTCTTCGCTAATAAGAAGAGACCAAACTTCTTTGTAGACATGAAAACCACGCACGTAAGATTCAAAAGAAAACATTGTCATCATAGAAACATTGTTGCAGATTGATTAGATATAATGATTTCAATTTATTGAAATATTCATTCAAGCAACATTTTGATCACGTCTTTCCTCTCATATCTTGGAGTTGACTGGAGAAGTGCATCTGTTGAAGTTTACATTCAGGAATATGGTGCGGTTAATGACGTGGCAATCAATGACAATAATAATGATGAAGGTAACAAGAATGAAGATCTGGAAGATGAATTGTTGATTGGAGAGTGTGAAGTTACTTGATTAGCTAGTCTATGGCACGAGTGAAGATGATACTAATTCTTTGTTTGTTATACACGATAAGAAGAAACAAACTTTGTTCAAAGAGTTTTTCAAACATAATTAGATAAATGAGTGAAGAATTATACCTAACTCTAAAACTAAAATATCTTCAAGTCCGCTGATTAGAGAGTCGACTGTGGAAGCGATATTCTTGATTGATTATTATGTTGTTTTCCATCTCACATTCAACAAACTCTTCCAGGTGGATTTTAATGAGTTGGGGATTATAACTACTGAGTAATATCGGTTTACGACATCTTGTCCGCGGCGAAAGGGGTGTCTAAAGTGTGTTTGAGAACCTTCCGTTATCAACATTCCTCATTTCAAAGACTAGAATCAAACTCTTCAAATTGTGACCTGAAGTCCCATTTGGTTAGCGACATTGACAACGTTGAAGATGTTTTGTGACCTGCAGTCCCATTTGGTTAGCGACATTGACAACGTTGAAGATGTTTTGTGACCTGCAGTCCCATTTGGTTAGCGACATTGACAACGTTGAAGATGTTTTGTGACCTGCAGTCCCATTTGGTTAGCGACATTGACAACGTTGAAGATGTTTTGTGACCTGCAGTCCCATTTGGTTAGCGACATTGACAACGTTGAAGATGTTTTGTGACCTGCAGTCCCATTTGGTTAGCGACATTGACAACGTTGAAGATGTTTTGCAGAATTTTTATCGCACTTTTTACTGAATATTTTATTTGATGAGAAAGAAATAAGCCAGATTTAAAAGTCTTAATTTTGTTTGTTTATTCCCAAAGTACGAAAAATTTTCATTTGCATAATACAACCGATTTAATTGTACGTTATATTGTTTGAAATACATAATACGAAATGCAAAGGTAGAGGTTTGTAAATGGGAATGTGGAAACCCAGTGATGTAAAACAACGTTGGGCAAATGAACAGTAATTTGTTTTAAATTGATCTTGTAGTTGCCGAATAACATCAACCTGTGCTAACAAAATTGGTTCCGTGACAGTCGGACATATTCCACGTAAGGTTTCAAGATCTGTTTATTTTTTCTTGCATAAAGGAGGTCAAGGACTGCACTAAATCATGTGTTTTCCAATTCCTGAAGGAGGATAAGAAACTGTTACTGCACTTTACACATCATGTACAACGTATCTTAGAGAAAATGAAAGAGATCGCTAGCAAGGAATTGGCACGATTGAAGAAAACTTTAAGGAAAGATGAAAATTTACCTGCAAAAAATATTGAAAACAAAATTAAAACTCTTGCTTTTTCCTATCGCGGCGGTAAAAACAGCCCTAAATGGCGCTAGATCAACGTCTGGTCTTGGCGTAAAATGAACGACGTAATATGAGCCAACAATGTAGATGTAACAGTTAAGGTTGGCGTTAAATGAACGACGTAATATGAGCCAACAATGTAGATGTAACAGTTAAGGTTGGCGTAAAATGAACGACGTAATATGAGCCAACAATGTAGATGTAACAGTTAAGGTTGGCGGTAAATGAACGAAGTAATATGAGCCAACAATGTAGATGTAACAGTTAAGGTTGGCGGTAAATGAACGACGTAATATGAGCCAACAATGTAGATGTAACAGTTAAGGTTGGCGCTAAATGAACGAAGTAATATGAGCCAACAATGTAGATGTAACAGTTAAGGTTGGCGGTAAATGAACGACGTAATATGAGCCAACAATGTAGATGTAACAGTTAAGGTTGGCGGTAAATGAACGACGTAATATGAGCCAACAATGTAGATGTAACAGTTAAGGTTGGCGCTAAATGAACGACGCAATATGAGCCAACAATGTAGATGTAACAGTTAAGGTTGGCGCTAAATGAACGACGCAATATGAGCCAACAATGTAGATGTAACAGTTAAGGTTGGCGGTAAATGAACGAAGTAATATGAGCCAACAATGTAGATGTAACAGTTAAGGTTGGCGTTAAATGAACGACGTAATATGAGCCAACAATGTAGATGTAACAGTTAAGGTTGGCGTAAAATGAACGACGTAATATGAGCCAACAATGTAGATGTAACAGTTAAGGTTGGCGTTAAATGAACGACGTAATATGAGCCAACAATGTAGATGTAACAGTTAAGGTTGGCGTTAAATGAACGACGTAATATGAGCCAACAATGTAGATGTAACAGTTAAGGTTGGCGTAAAATGAACGACGTAATATGAGCCAACAATGTAGATGTAACAGTTATTTTTACTATTTCTTAAATTTCTTTATATAATCTATATCCGGCGATAGCGCAATGGTAATGGCGTTGGTCTTTTAACTAAAAGGTTCTGGGTTCGAGACGATGCTATCACAAAGTTGTTTAGTGAGCGATTATAAGTAAAAAAACGCCGTATTTTATCAAAAATAACTGTAACACAAATGGGAGCAATTAAATACACTAAAACTCCGGATCGAGGTATTCATGATAATGCTTAATAAGCGTTCTGGAAGCCTCGTTAAAAAAAAATAAACAAACAAATATATGTTTATCCAAGTGGATAATAACATGAATCTAAACGATGAAAAAATCTTCCAGCAAGCTGAACGATATTTGTAACGATATTTCGTGTTCACGAAAAGAATTTATCATATATACTTGAGACACCATGCCTCGTATGTTTAATCGAAGAAAATATACGAAATATACGAAATGAAAAATGGCTAGAAGTATTTTATTTGTCTTCAAACAAAAAAGCTTTCTAGTAATTCTTCTCTTAGCAAATATTTATTTTTTTAAATGCATTAGGAATTATGTAGATTCCCCCAGCAAGATCAGATGTGATCGAATATTAATATGCTCTTCATCTGTGCATTACTTTATTTGAAATTGAGTTGAATTTTTCGCGACAGTTGAAAAGAACCACTCTTGCTTGTCAGAAACAATCCTTTGAAACAGAAACAATCTTGGCTTCAAAGCCAAGACTTTTGTATTGATTCATTAAGAAGCGTAGTACGTAATCAAGTTGCCTTGATAAATAAGAAATAAATAGGGGAGTCATCGCCTGGTGAGCTTTTTTTAAAGGATCCTTACTGCCGAAATATTCTTCTAAGCTATACTCTAATGCACCGAAACAAAGGCTTACAAAGAAAAACTTGCAAAGAAAATAGTTGCATTACAATGTTTAACTTTGACATCAAGCTGTAAAAAAATCTGTAAATCTTCGTTTCCATACGCCGTTTTGATTATTTCATTGGCTATTTTCAATACATAGTTGGTTGTATGCGATTTCTGCAACTTTTGCGTTATTTAGAATCATTTCTTAATTAAGAAAATTATTAATAATTTATCGCTCATTAGTGCAAAGGATTGTTTCTGACAAGCAAGAGTGGTTCTTTTCAACTGTCGCGAAAAATTCAACTCAATTTCAATGAAAGTAATGCACAGATGAAGAGCATATTAATATTCGATCACATCTGATCTTGCTGGGGGAATCTACATAATTCCTAATGCATTTAAAAAAATAAATATTTGCTAAGAGAAGAATTACTAGAAAGCTTTTTTGTTTGAAGACAAATAAAATACTTCTAGCCATTTTTCATTTCGTATATTTCGTATATTTTCTTCGATTAAACATACGAGGCATGGTGTCTCAAGTATATATGATAAATTTTAAACGAAAACAACATCAATTATAAATGAAGTTTTGCAACTTTTGTTTGTTCAAATTCGATATTTTCACGATTTTTAGCTAATTTAAATTTTCCAGTTTCGAGTATTTTTTTGATAGACTACTGAAATCAAGGAGGCTGGAGCTTTCCCGTCTCAGTGTTGAATGTTTTGATTATTATTGCTAAAATAATTTTTAATTTTAAAGTTGAAACCTACTTTAGGTTACGCCATAACCTCTTCGACGACGAAAAATTAATTTAATATACGACCCCGGACCTGTAATATAATTTGCTTGCAATAAAAAATCCCCGAGTTTTAGCTTCAAGTTTTAGCTGGATTAATTTTAAACGTCCATTTTCAAACAATGATTAGTATTATTGAAAAGAAACAGCTGAACCCCCTGGAGACCTTCATTCATTATTTACTTGCCAGAAAACATTTCAATTTCATGCACGTAAATGTACAATGGAAAATCCATAGAGTTGAGAAGTGAAAGATAGCAAGTGTAAAGCAGAGGAAAACATGATTGGTATTTTTCTCTTGTTGCTTTTGACCGGTTTGGAAACTTGCTCTGTCTTGGCGTGTAAGTAATATTTATTGTTTTTTTTAAGTTACCAGAATAAGATTGATAGTGCATTCCTTATAATTTTACATCAATTTTTTTTATTGTAACAAGTGCTAAAATGAAAATCCTTTTTTATTCTTAAATTCTGTATTTTAATTTAAAATTAAGAAGATTTTACTACAAAGCGTACGTACGTCATGATTAGAACCGATGTGGAATGAAACTGAAACTGAAACCTTTCCTCGCGAAAACACGATGATTTTTTGAGAAACAAATCTTATACAAAGATTGTTTATTAATCAAAGATGTACATACTGCAAGTTTGCTTTGAGAATATTTTTTTATTTTTCTTGCCTTTGTTCACACACAGCTAACGGTACAGTTGACCGCAACAGAAATGTGAGTGTATGCGTCTTGAAATTATGTCAACCACAGCCTTGCTCGTGTTATAACTTCATAACATTTTCACCAAACACATGGCTAAACCTTTTGAACACATTTATGGGGAAAAGATGCAATTGTGATAGGAACTGTAACCTGTAAGTACAACTATAGCTAGCTAAGTAATTTCTAGAGTGCAGATATATATATATTGCTATATAAAAGTTTATATATTAGTATTATAAATAATTTTTGTACTTCCACAAAGATAGAGAATTGAAAAAGAGTATTTTCTTCAACCTACTAGGCCTAGAGTCATACTAAAATATATTCTCACAATATAGTAATATCCCACGTCCCATAATTTTTTTTGCGATAGCACATATTTTTTTATTAACAGTCCATAACTGCTTTTGCGCGGAGAAAGTACTTAAAAAATAATCTTTAATTAGAATGGGTATTTTTTCCTCACAATATGGGACAAAAATATAGAAAATCTGTTATGTAAATACGACTCTCTTCACATAAACTCAACTAGTTATATTTCCCAAAGTGCTACCTTAAACATTTTCTTTGCTCTCTGCTCCTCATGCTACAGAAATAAGTTAATAAAATATTAATTAAGTCCTTAAAATTGTCTTACATCATATCGCAGTCAGTCAGTCAAGTATTTTGTGACGAGGTGGAGGTGGAAGTGTAATTATGAGTGAGACTGATTGACTGACTGTGACTTATCAAAAATACAAACTTAATTTTTGTTTTATTAACATTCCATTCTTAATCGTTTTCTTCATTTCATCCTAAAAAAAAATTATGCAAGGAAATATGGTGTTGTGCCGGACCATAGTTCTGCCTTCTAAAATCATTGTGATGTGGTTCAGCTTTCTAATATCTATGGGATCCAATTCTATATACAGGTTTACTTTTAGAAAAAAAGTTGTTCGCTGCAAAAATGGTGGAAAGTGCAATCTTTTAAAATCGAAGTGTGATTGTGGATCTTGTTGGCATGGAAAATCTTGTGAAAAATTTGGTAACATTTATTTGCAATTTCAAAAATAGTATAATGTTAAAAATAAGCTTTTCTGATTGGTTTGTTGAATTTTGACATTTGATTTAATATGTAGATATATTATAATAATAGAATTTTGAGATAGTAAAAAACTTGATCGAATCCTAACAGCAGTTTCTAACAAATAAAGTTCATAAAGTGATTGACAACTTAACCTTCAGTATAGATGCTCAACCTAAGTCTTGTTTTCATCTCTAAATTATGTTTCCAGAACAGCAATCGGAAATAGGTTAACACTCACACACACATATATATATATATATAATACAATAATATTGGACAAACTTTGTCTTCAACTTCCAATGCTTCTCACAGTCCTCAAGATTGAGAGAAAAACCTGGTTTCAGTTATAAAAACATGAGCATGCTGTGTCTACATCCTGACCCCCTAATGACTTGGTGTGTCAAAGAAACTGTCATATCGCAGTATTCATTTGGAATTATACCACAAGTTACTCATCCCTAAAGGGACCAGTCACTACACTAAAGTGTAGATCCTAGAGGATACATAAGACTTACCTTTAAAAGTGCCAATAGTTGCGACTCTCAATTTCACTGTTTCAGTTTGTTGATGCAATAGCTTGATAACAGTCTGAGGATGCTCACACCTTACATCCTTCCTACCGTGCGCGGGCTCTTTACTATTAGTTCTATTCCCGTTAACGCAGTTTTGATTTGAGTTTAGTTTTACCATCATGAGTTAATTTAAGCTTAGTTTTAATAGGACCGGATGCCCTTCTTGACATCCAACCTATTCACAGTACAGGAGAAACTGGGTGTTTTTATCATGACAGCATCATTAGATAGACTATCGACCAAGGTTTAATGCTCTACCTACCTACTATACTTAGAGAGTGTGATAGATTTTTCCAGTCTACTTCATTGTTGAAAAAGTTTTAACTATCAAAACTACTGTGGGGTGTCATGAGTTTAGATTTGACCAGGTTGATATGTACCAATCTCAATAATTGAGATCAGATCAAGATTGTTTGTAAAGACGAGATCCAAGATGTTAGCAGTTTTGTAGGTTTTGAATAATACAATTTTGAAAATTTGTGTTGAGAAGTTTTGGTGTTTTAATCAATTCTTCTTCTTTTCAGAAGTAGATTTGATGGTTGGGCTATACACACATTTTAATCATTTAAATTTAAAGAGTTTTGTACTTTCTATTAATAATAACAATACAGATTGAGGGAAATAAGTGTTAGAATCATATAACTCAATTAAAGATTGAGTTTATACTATTATTTACCAGTAGCAGAAAGGTTCTGAAAAGACCCAGCATGTATGCTTATGTCATCATGCTTTGTACTTCTAAAAATAGGCTGAATTTTTTTTGTGACAGATAATGTAGTGAATGAAAGATGTGTGCGTGCGTCGATAAAGTTGAAAAATATAATGTGGAGTTTTAGTCAGGAAGCAAGTCTTTGTCTTAGAAACCTTGTGGTAACATTTTTGAAAGTCTTTTGTGTTAGACCAGTACATGTATGCTTTTGTATTGTTGTGAAACATAGGAACTTACTGCTGCAGAGGTTCTGACATTGTGTTGGGTGGAAAAATGCATCATGATCAGTCCTCCAAATTTTGATTGATACACCGACCTAAGAGATTGATCTATTTCACTACTCTATTTTTTATGATGTAGCTGTGTCATTTAGTTTCCTTATGGGGGCCACTCATAACTTCCAGTATTTTTCCTACCTTTTGAACACCTCCTGACTGATAACTATCCGTATAACTTTTGATCTAAGAGTTATCCTTGTTTGGTCTGTATTCTGTTAGCGCTCTTCGACCCGCCCTTTTTTGAATTTGGTATCATATTCACTAGTTTTTTACTTGCTTGTCATGTGTATCCATGTGAGTTGTATTTTTTAGATAGGATTGTTGAGTTTATAATCATTTTGGACCATTGATTTTTTGACATTGTAGACCACCAGGCGTATGATAATTGTAAACCAGTGTATATATAGGCATTATATAATTATTTAGTCAATCCACCAAAGTTCTTGGAAATTTCAAGACATGCAAATGTTTATGAAAACAGTCCTATTGGTACTCACATTCTGCAGTTGATGGCTCATGGAGAAAATGGAATCAATTGCAAGCACTCAAAATGCAGATGCGGGAGGATCAGTTACGAAGTTGAAGAAAAAAATTCTTCCTTTTACATTGAAGGAGGTAAAGGATTTCTAAATTAAACCTAATTGAAAATCTAATTAGTTATATTATAATATTAATGCTTATTTCTATTTTTCTAAACTATAGAATTGGGAAAAGGTTGATTGAAAGGTGTTTTTGTTTCTAGATCAGTTAACTGTTGCTAAAAAGGTCCCTGCCGGTACTTATGTAGTGAAAGCAATTGCTTTCAATAACCGGGAACGAGCCATGTCTATGAATTACAGTAAAGCAAGACAAGGCATCATTGTTGATGTTCTATCTTATACAAGAGATCCTGTTGTACAGTTGGACAGTAAAAATGAGCATTCTCATCAAAGATTTCGTAGAAATACTTTTAATGGGGTAATTAAAAGTGTTTAATTTGAAGTTTAACCGAGGGATGGATCTATTACACACTTAAATATTAAATTAAAACTGTGTAAAAATTCATTTAAATGCTAGGATGTTTCATTTGCTATTACAGAAGATTTCATGTTACTCTAACTTTGAAATTTTGAAAAGGAAAAAATTAACTAATAGATTCATGACTCGCTTAACAAACCTTTCAGAAAGGGTATAGTTTCATTTAAAAATCTATTTAGAATGAAGCTACGTTAGACTCTGAAAGATTGACAATCTCTGCAAAGCCTTATTTAATGGGGACATACTACTTCAATAAATTTGAAACCATCACATTCCAGTTGACAGCTGTTATAAATGCATCAGTTCCCAAGCTGGATGATATTGTTATCTTTGTGAGCAGCGCCTGGTTAGATTTGGAAAACCCCTTAAAAATAACATTTGATTCGGTATCAAAAGAAAATGATACACATTACAAATTTGAAATTGCATCATTACTTTCTGGAACGGAACCTGTTGGCAATATTACTGGCCGTGTAAAAGAAAACATCGAACCATTAGCTAGTCTAGAGTTGGATTTGCTTGCATTCTATAAAGTTGGAAGTGATTTGTATTATACTTCAAAGAACTCACAGCCAGTTGTCTATTCGGTGTTTCCAGCTGTCAATTTAACACGTCAGATGATTGGAGGTAAGTCAATTAATAGTTTGAAAACCAGAGTTCCAGTCAGTCAGTGTTATTATTTGAAATCTTTGTTTTTACTTTAGATGTAGGCTCTGGGGCCTTTAGGTTCTTTATTTTGATTTCATTCTTTAAAATTATAAAATCTGTCTAACTTAAAATGCGCAATTATTTATCAATATGTTTAATTTTCAGCGGTAAATGTTTACGATTCAATACACTTTGAAATGGTACTCGTGTTGCCTTTGCTCAATTTTTCATTATTGGCTGAATTAACAACAAACATAGAGGATGTTCTTTTCATGGCGGTTACAAACGTTACCTTTTTGAAGGGTTCTGCCGTTTTATTGGACTCCTCTCCCCCTATACAATATTCATCATCCAGTAGTAAAAACGTGCAAAATGACCGAGTCACAATTGACTTTGGAAATGTCTCTGTAAGTACCTCATGTTGTTTAATAGCAGCAACCACATAATAGTATATGACCTTTTCCATTAAAGGCCAATATCATTGAATGAAATTTTTACTTTATTAAGAAAGTTGTTTTAATCAAGGTTTCTGAAGAGAGTGAAGCTGTGGATCGAATGATTAAGATTAACTTTGAAGTTGCTATTGACGATGACATTTTGGTGGAAAACGGCTCATCATATGTGATGGGTGTCGGTATACAAGCCGGTAATAACGTTTTATGGGTCGAGCAGCAGAGTATAGAAATCATCAAGGTAGAATAAACAAGTAGTAAAAGAAGTAGTACATTAGTAAAAGTCATAATTATTATAATTGCGGATCGAAAACAAAACTAAGAATTTAAAAATCTCTTTCATTATAGTCAATAATAATAATATGAAAAAAACTAGTAAAAAATTTATAAAATCAATGTGGATTCAAACGCAGCATTTATTTACCGTCTTTTACATCTGGATATTTATTAAGGTGAATATAATTAGTCTTTTTAGATTTTGTTGTTTCTTTTAATATCGATTAAAAAATTATCTTTAGAATGAGCCAGCTCTTAAGTTGACTTTTGGCAGCACATTACTTAATGGTACGCGTCTGTACATTGGTGATATTGTGACTTTTAATTACAAAGTGGAACCTGCACAAACCTTTCTTGCTAACGCGCACAATCTTAACATGAACTTATCGTGCAATTATTTAAAAATTGCAGACGGGGAAACCCTTCTTACAGATTTAGGAGGAGGACAATTTTCAGTGGGAAGCACAATAAGTCTTTTTACTCAAGGTAAAAATTTCTTGTTTTAGCACCTCCTTCCTTCTACAAATAAAAAGCATATCTTCGACAATCGTTTGGCTATCACTTTTTCATGTGGTAGTAGTACTGTATATTTTTTTCAATAATGCAACATTACCAACAATTTGAATAATTAATATTTATTTGTATTATAATTATTGTATCATTTTGCTTTTTTTGACAAGCGGAATAAATTTTAATAATAGAAAAGTTAGTATATATTTAACTAAAATCTGCATTCCTAAATCTTGTGTGTATTTTTTTAGGTGCGGCTTTTATCTCAGGTACATTTCAGATGCAAGTGATTCAAGGGATATACCCGTTGTTGAAAGTTCCAATTGCTTTCACACTTGATTATCAAAACGCTGCTTTAAGAGATAAAAGGAGAGAAGAAGTTTTACTTTTGGATGTTCTTACAGCAGCACCAGATCTACAGTTATCCTATCATGCTGATAAAAATGTGCCCGTGGGCAAGCATCTTTCTTTCTTTCAGCTGACCATCCTCTTAGTTAAAATGAAATCAAATATTACAATTGAGGTAAGGAAATAGTTATTTTTGTTTACCTGAATTCGTTTGGGGTAGGTATATAACCAAGACTACACCGAATTTTCTTTCTTAAAAATTATTAATAATCTCCCGCAACTCCCATCTGTTTTAGATTGTCACACCTAAAACGAATGAGTCTATGTGCACCGTTATGGACGTGAAAGTTGACCATGTTGGATCGAATATTGCTGGTTTGGACCATTCTGCTACTGCCGTGTATCTGTCTACAACTGACAACAAACGTATAAATGATCAGGCCCGGCTGAACCTTGGAGTAGGAATAAATCTGGAAGATGGCAATGATGACTCAAACAAAATCAACGTGTCCTTTGGTGTCTCGTTTAACGATCATCCAAACAACACTAATGGATCTGTTGCTTGGATAGCTGCTGGAATGGTTGGGAGTAACAAGATGGTTTGGGTGGGGCAACTACCTCTAAAACCCTATCTGAGAGCTGATTCGAAGCCTAAACTCAAAGTCACCTGGGAGGGTTCATTAGTTGGGTATGTATGAATTTTCATTGTATTTTTCAGGTCTTTTTTGCCAAATTTGTTCCAATTTTCATTATTCGTTTAACTTTTGATTTTTGTAATCGACGTGGTTTTTATTTGCCTCATATCACACACCTCATTCTCAAAACAAATCGCTAATTGTTTAGACATTCGTAGTGTCCATGTGGAGAAGTATTCTGCAATTATTTTACTGTATGATGCATAGTGGACACTTGGATTTCTATTTTAGCAATGATTTTAATTTCGTCTTGTCGATCTCACATTTCAACGAGTCTCAGGAATATGCGCGTAACATGGTTTACGACATTCATTTACCACTGTTTATCGCGTACAAATTGCAAGTGTTGCCAGGCAACGTTACCCAAGTCCTGCCCGATCGTTTAAGGTTTAAGGTAAGTTGTGAAAAGAGAATCATCCCATCCATATATTGCATGAATTAACAACTCAAAGTTTTTAAAATATCGTTTCTTAGCATATTTAATTATTTATCTTTAGTACGATTTCGACACTTTTCTTTTCCACGACTCCATCATCCATAACATCACCGCAATCTTAGATAAAAGTAAATGCCCTGCAACGGGGGATGTAACACTGGAGATACCCGTGAAAGTGGCATACAAAAGCACTTCGGGCCAACCATATGAGTTATGGCGGTCATATAAGGAAACCATTCAAGTCCCTAGACGTCTGCCTCTAAACTTAAGAGGCCCTAATGCACTACCAGGTAAAACGATGTGTTTGCTTGTTTGCCTATTTTTAAATTGCATTATTTTACAGAATCGTACGAACGAGGCTTGTACTTCCATGATCCCACAAACACGATTTATTTATGCATAAATTCAGACGCAGCTGGGTAGGTATCTTCTCTTCCACTTGTTGTAGGAATCTAAGAAAGAAGGGTAGTTTCGCTACATCAATTTAAACCAATAGATCTATTTAACGGCAGAAAGTGCTATATTCATGCACTTTAGGAAACATGCATGCTACAAATCAAATTCGAATGCGCAGAAATGGTCAGGTAGGCTTTCTTTTCTTTCTTTTTGAAAAGGTCATCCCGGCATATCGGGTTGAAATTTCAACCCAGCTAACCGGGCTCATGCAATCATCCCCTAAACCTTTTCTTTCAATTATTTTGCACATGTAATGCGCTCTTTAGTTAACAATAACAACGTTTTGGATTATCATTTACTTCTTATAGCAGTAAGCTCTATATCTTGTTAACCTAACATGTGAATTTTTCAAAAGTAATCGACGCCAGGCTGGGCTGCATTCTCGGACATGACAGCGAAAATAATTTATACGGCATCGATCGCAGATATAACGGCTACTTGATGTACCAGGAATTGAATTGGTATTATATCACTAAAGAGCAGTTCAACACGGTGAAGCCTAATTTGAGGTTGGATAAAATCAAGGTTCTGGATCTGAACAACGAAGATGAATTCACTCTGGGTTCTGTTCTCTTTAAAAGTAAGCCATCATGATGATCTATTCATTCAGTTTCGTTGCACGTACATTGGTTTATTCATCTACAGGTAATTCGTTCGGCATTTACATTCGAACCGCGCAAAACGATCCATGGAAGCAAACTGTCAACTTTTACAAACACCTCACTATGTAAACGCGAGTCATATGCTGTATAATTAAGTATAATTAAAGTCGCACACTGCACTTACGTGTAATATTTATTGTAGTATATTGTAGAATGAAAAATGTTTCAAAAATGATGAATAATTGATGTAATATATGACTAGTTAATCAAAAGTTGTTTTATTTTTTTATGGTACGCGTATAAGTTATCGACTTCTTCTTGGCTATTAGCCACCACACAATCACACTACATAACCGCTCCATACACAACCGCATATTTCACAGTAGAATCTCCGTAATCCGATTTTTCAACCTTTTTTAGAACCGTATATCCATTACCTAAAGGGAAGAAACTTTCGCGGAAGAAATTTTTGCGATTTAGATTGGTAGGATAGTTCACTAATAATAGCTAAAAGGTTGATAAATGTTCTTCGCTAAATTTCATAAATCACTTCTTAAACAGTTTCCGAGAGATCAAGCTAATGACAGTTTCATTGAAAATTTTGCAGTTGATCCCCGACGCTCCATGTATTTTTTCAAATTTTAAATTTTTCGTGGGGTGGGAACAAGTAAATGTCAGCCATTGGTTTGCACGGCTCGTACGAGCAGGATTTGGTAAGCAATTTCTAACAGCAGATCAACTCTGAAAAAGTGTTGCAGCGATGTGATTACAAGTTTTTGACATACCAGCCATACCGTCTGGATTTGAAAATATTTTATTCTTTTTAATTGCTGTTGCAATAGCACACAAAGAAATATTTTTTTCACATGGTTTTCACAAAAGATTTGTGTGGAGATATGACTTACAAGTTAATTTCCAATAAAACCTATAATGTTTTGCATATCATCTTATTGTGAATATCATTTTTACAGAATACTTTTTGTTTGTAGTTTCAGAACTAACGCCACGTTTTAAACAATATATGTGTGAACGGCTTGTTGGATGTTGGAAGTTGTTTATTCATCTACTACCGTTAATGCAGGTTTCTGATGAGGAAATTGATAGAGTAAACAGAGATTATGAAGAAGCAGAGAAATGCTACCAAACTTTTTGTTTTTGGTGTGAATCTAACCCATCTGCTAAATGGGGAGAAATCCGGGATGTGTTAAAGGAAATGCGTAAAGATCAACTTGTAGTTGAATGTGAATGCATGTTTAGAAATGGTAATCATTTTTTGAAATTGAAGTCCTATTAACACTGTTGTCAGTTAATGATTGTTTTTGTACAGAATAGTTTTTTTTGTAGTTTCAGAACTAAAGTCGCGTTTTAAGCATTTTATGTGTAAACGGCTTGTTGGTTGTTGGAAGCAGTTTATTTGTCAACTACCTTTCCTTGGAAATCCTGATGACTTAATTGATGGAGTAGACAGAGATGAAAGATGGAATGGAAGAACAGAAGAGAAATGCTACCAAGCTTTTCGTTTTTGGTGTGAAAGTAATAGAACTGCTAGCTGGGAAGATGTTTATACTGCTTTAATCAAAGAGGGTCAAATTTATCTGGCATCAGAATGTATGAAGGAGTTAGTCGAAATTGGTAATCTTGTTTTTTGTTTTATTGTGTTTTGTTTTTTGTCATGTTTTGTTTATCCAGAATGTAAGTTATGATAGTTATATATATATGTAAAGTTATTTTATTTAGAAAAAGAAGAAGCGAAGATGATAAAAAAAATAGGTAAACTTTGATTATTGGCTAAGTTAAATCCACAAGTTCCTTTTTAGCATGAAAATCTTGTGAAACTCTGTGATGTAAACAATTGATTGGTTAAGAACCACTTTGAAGTACACAGACACCAAACATTGCTTTACTTGCTTATAAGCTGTGTCCAATTATTTATTGCAGTTGATGTTTCAACGAAATTGAGGGACGTTTACTCAACTGAAGAGTTTACTTCATTGATTCGTTTACAATGCAATAGCACTGTAAACAAACGTGTGAAAAGGGAAGATGTTTATGTAGATCCACACATGAAATTATCAAAGGATGAAAATGCAGAGGACAAACAAACAAAAGACTTCTTCAAAGATAAGAAACGCTTAGTTATATTATCGGGAATTGGAGGTATTGGGAAAACAACATTGTTGAAACAGTCGGTCATGAATTGGGTCGAAAAGAAACAATGGGACAACTTTGACTTCATTTTTTATATCTCATGTAGAGAAGTGAATCGCTTACAAAACCAATGTAAAAATTTGGAGGAACTTTTAAAAAAACTGTTTCCAGTGGTCATGGACATAATTTCTTTCAAGGCATTAGAAACTATAGCAGATCGCATACTTATTATTGTTGATGGAATTGACGAATTCTTGTTCACTGATGATTTAGCGAAGATACATAATGGAGGTGTGTGTAAAGAACCAATAGCTCAGGTTTTGTACGATGCGATAAGGTCCGATTATTTACTAGTAAACCACAGTTCATTAATAACAGGAAGACTTGAATCTATTTTAAAGATGAGAAGAATGTTTCTAATGGCTGACCCATTATGTGTGGATGTTGTTGGATTAGATTATAAGAACATACTGCAGTTTATAAAAAATCGTGTTGGTGATAACACAGAGCTTGCTTTAAGGATTGGAGATTATGTTAATCAATCACCATCCATGCTACGGATGGCTACTGTGCCACTCCATTTGGAAGCATTGTGTTCTATTATAGAGGGAGAAAGTACTGCTGAATTTGTCACAGTGACTGCAATGTATATTTGGGTGTTTTTTTATTACATAAAAAGCTCTTTTAGCAAAGATCCAGGAGATTTTTGTTTTATTGATATGCCCATACACGCGCTATTTTGTGAGAGTGAAGTAATGGACACATTGCTTTACGTTTGTAAGATAGCATATGGCATGCAGAAGCAAGGGCGTAGTGTTTTTGATTCAAGTTCAAATGAAACTTCAAATTTATGGATAGAACAATCAGGGCTTGTTACAAAAATCCGCATCTCCCAGCTTGAAGAAGTGTACCAGTTCCGAAATGTAGCCATTATGGAGTTTTGTTCAGCCGTTTATATGTTTATGAACCAAAGTGATCAGGTTGAAACATTGCTTGAGGTCCCTCACCTTAAGGGCTGTATACAGGTTGTGTGCGGCTTAGAAGGTGCTATTAACGACAATCGCGACACACCTTCTGTTGTCAAAAAGTTTGTTAAAGCTCTCAACTTACAAAATCATTCTTCAACATGGATGCACCATCTCTTAGTAAAAAATCAAAAGGATTGTAAGTTAACATCAAATAATTTCTTCTTAAAGGCATGTTATTAATAATGGTTACATTTGTTTTCTTTATCATAATTAAAAATCTTAACCGATTTTTTTTTCTTTCTAATTTTAGACTTAATTTTAAATTTTAATTGATTTAGGCATTGAAATGCTGGATGATACGTTCATCACATCCTTCTTTGAATCTCGATTGTGTATCTCCGAGGAATTTATGGAGAATTTCAAAAGGCCGTTCAAATACTACATTGACGGTTGTAATATCGTCAAACATTGGCATTGTTTTTATTTTGTAAACAAACTTTTTGAAAGTGATTCCTTGAATATTTCTCACCTAAATGTGAATTTCGATCAGAAGATGCCCTGTGAAATGCAAGTTATACTTGCAAAGATGTTGCAGTCGTCAGAATCCATTACTATTGCCAGTTTGCCATCTAATTTTGATGAGGCTTTATTCTCACATACCTTCTCTGACATGTCACTCTCCTCTGGCACATCTCCTCTTCAATGTCTGTCAATTGACTGTGGTTATTCAGGTATAACCTACAAGCTAGTTTGCATGTTACTTCCTCTTGTGGGTATTGTGAAAGAACTACGGTTGTCGCATATAGTCCATTGGTCTGAAGAAAGGATGTTAGTTCTTCACAACGCCCTCATTTCAAGTAACTCATTGAAGCAAATATTTGTCTATGATCATGTCACAGATGGTTTTGTAGGGATGGATGCAAGAACGTTTGGAAAAGACTGGTAAGGAACTTAATCATGTTTTTGGTATTGTTTTTTTTTATTTTCAACATGTGTGTAATTTACATAATGCAACAATATCAAAAGAAATTCCTCATTTTTCACTCTGCGTAAAACCAATTTTTTTCTCAGTCATCATTCTTTACAAAACCGATTTACTTTTAGGCCAACTGCATTTGACCATGTTTTAGGTAAGTCTGTTTTTTTTCTTGTTTGTAAATGACAATTTGTAATAAATAGTTTATAGAAGAAGAAGTAATTGAATCTTTTTTACATCGCAGAAAAAAATGTTAGTTGTTAGCACAGCTTACAATTGCAGGGAAACAATCATTCGATTTTTCTCTCATTTCCCTCTTTTTTACTTACAATAAAATAACAGCAGGAGGATTATATTTGGCACATGTCAGCTATTTAGCAGAAGTTCATTCTTACTTGAAATAAGTGTTCTTGTTTAACATTCGGTTCAGTTTATTTAAAGTGTTCTTGTTTATCAGTGTTATTTATACTTGTGGTTCAACAAAAATCTATTTATTTAATGATATTGCTGCAAAATGATCGTGTTATTCTTATGCAATCAATTTGGTTAGCTTGAATGAAAATGGAGAAAGTTTTTTTATTACTGTGCTCCACACACACTCCTCTTTTTTGTAAGTCATCGTTAATATCTTCAGGCAACATTTTTTTACCACTTTCATCTGAAAAAAAACCCTCGTACAATTATACAGTTTCTTTCCTCATTTTTTCTATATACATCTAAGTCTTGTCTGGTGTCTGTTACCTGTGATGCCAGTTATGTTACTTATGTCACCAAGTCTGTTTCTTCACTCTTCAGATGATTCTACCATTGAACATCTATCTGCATCAGATGTGAATAAATAAAATCTCTTTGCGGGGGTACCAAATGATATAGCGTTTTTTCTTTACAGTTTCGAAACTACATCCATCATTTAAAGATTACATGTGTAACAGAGTGAAGGATCGTTGTAAAGAATTTCTTCAGCTGCTCTCTGACAACACCTTTTCAGTTGATGAGTTGTATAATAAGTATGGGGGAGATTCGTACAAGATATGTCATCTAGCATTTTACACGTGGTGTGAAGCTAATCAATCTGTCCAATGGAAAGAAGTTCGGAATGTTTTACAAGAAATGAATGAAAGTCGACTTATGAAGGAATATGGGGAGATGTTTCCAAATGGTAATCATATCTTTACATTTTAAGTTCAAATTTAAATAATACCGTTTCTTTTAGAAAAAAAAGACGCAAAGTTGAAACGCGAAATAGGTATTTTCTTGCTTTTTATCTGACATTTTCAAGGCATGCCAAGATCTTTTTTGTATATTTATATTGCGTATATTTTTATTCATGTTTCATGTTGGTTTGTTTTTAATGAGATCAGAACGCACATTAAGCAATATTATGAAGACATCGACCCAGAGTTTTAGTGTATTTAATTTCTCCCATTTTTGACGGTTATTTTTGATGAAATACAGCGCTTTATAGTTATAACTGCTCATTAAACAACTTTGTGATAGCATGGTCTCGAACCCAGAACCTTTCGGTTAATAGCCGAACGAGTTACCATTGAGCTATCGCCAATTATTGGCTATTATAGTTGTGGTTAATTATATAAGAGAGAGAGAGTGAAACATTTTCAGTTAAAGCGTTTTGTTGAAATTTATTAATATAATAATATATATATATAATATATATAATAATAATATTTTAGAGCTTGCCTCTGAAGAATTGAAAGACGTTTACAGAGAGGAGAATATATCCATGAATAAAGTTTATGTTGACCTGAAAGTAATATCTTCAGACGTTGTAAATGAACATTGGAAGAAATTAGTTGACAAAGAATATTTCAGTTGTCAACATGCTCAGAGCAATGCAGAGAACAAGCAACCAAAAGATTTCTTCGAAGATAAGAAACGCTTAGTTATATTATCGGGAATTGGAGGTATTGGAAAAACAACATTGTTGAAACAGTCGGTCATGAATTGGGTCGAAAAGAAACAATGGGACAACTTTGACTTCATTTTTTATATCTCATGTAGAGAAGTGAATCGCTTACAAAACCAATGTAAAAATTTGGAAAAACTTTTAAAGAAACTGTTTCCAAAGGTCATGGGCATAATTTCTTTCAAGGCATTAGAAACTATAGCAGATCGCATACTTATTATTGTTGATGGAATTGACGAATTCTTGTTCACTGATGATTTAGCGAAGATACATAATGGAGGTGTGTGTAAAGAACCAATAGCTCAGGTTTTGTACGATGCGATAAGGTCCGATTATTTACTAGTAAACCACAGTTCAATAATAACAGGAAGACCTGAATCTGCTTTAAAGATGAGAAGAATGTTTCTAACAGCTGAACCATTATGTGTGGATGTTGTTGGATTCGTTGATGAAAGCATCAATCAATTTATCGTAAAGTATGTTGGTGAAAATACCAAAGTGAAATTCTAAATTAAAAATATCCTTGAGCAGTCATCCAACATTCAAGTGCCTGTTTATTTGGAAGCGATTTGTTATTTTTTAAAAGCTGATATTATGACTAAACCTTTCACCCAGACAGAATTGTATGTCCGGGTGTTGCTGTACTATATTCAGAGACATTTTAGAGATAATGTTCCTTTAGGTCAGGGACGTTTGACAATGTTTTAGGTAAGTTTGCATTGCTAATGAGTAAGAAAGCCGATTCTTATTTCGTAGAGAAATCGTTGTATGGTGTTAATCAATTTAGTTGAAACAAAATTTTTGTAATGTCAATAACACGTTTTTCTGTCAGTAAAGTGAATGATCAGATTTTATTTCAAACATGTTTTTAGAAAGTATTTTAAGTTAAAATGAGTTAAACTGCCACTTGAATTCATTATTTATTATTTGATAGAAATATGACCTTGTGAAATTTATCTCTTTCAATTCTGCATGTGAGTAATCAGGTGGCGCCATGATTGAATCATGATTTAACTAGATAGTTCTAGTCTATCCTTTCAAAAGATTACTTTGAAAGTTTAGAAAACTCCACTGATAGGTTTTGTGACGATTTAAAATCATATAGAATATGTCAAGTACTAAAAAGTTAGGTTAGGGTTAGCTTGAATTGTAATTGTAATTGAATGTGAAGAGATAACAAATGATAATCACTTGTTTTATATTTTCTGAATTTAAAGTCATACTAAATTATTTCTGCTTAGAAAGAGAAGTTGACTTGGCGATTAAAGACAAAGAGACAGGTAACATTTCTTTTTGATATATAACTTATTTTTAAGCACTTTTCGTCTCATTTACTCATCATTTACAATGGGAGGTATAGGAAATAAAAACTTTATATTATAATATCTTACTAGGATTGTTAATGGGAAGACTATTTTTTCACGAGTAGTATCATGTTTTTCCCATAGTATGTAGGCTGTTTGGTCACTTTGATAACTGAACTATCCTACACCAATTCTTTTGATCGTTGGCTTATCTAACACAAGAAATGGCCTTTACTTTCCATTTCTGTACGTTAGGGAAAAAAGTATTATTTGGAAACCCATAGAGTAATGTTGTGTTAACCTGTATTTTTTTTATTCAATATTTAACATTGTATGAGTTATCAAATGTGAAAGGGTTGATTTACATTCTGGATGTTTCACTAGAAACGGATGAAAGTCAATGTGTAAATGAAAAAGTTGTTGAGGGAAGCATTTCAATTGGTAATGACAGTTTTTTCCAAAGGAAAACGCAAGTTATCTCTGTTTTGTTTAGATAAAAGCAAAGCGATTGAATCGATAACGGGTAACATAAATTTACTTTTCATATACATTGTTGCTATTTTGAAGATCTTTCAAGACCTATTATAGCTTGTTGACTTATTTTTATTTTATTTGCATCCTGGGTACTGTTTCATATAGGATTACATTAGTATAGAAATGGCCCACTTAAACTTATACATTCTGCTATTAAGTAAAACAAAGAGTGATCCAGTTTTGATGAACAAGACAAATTCTCTTTTTCTGGACTTGGCTAACTCGTAATTTCAAAGCAGTTTCCAGCTATTGTTTTTGGGGTTTTTCTAGAAATATATCCAGAAATGTGTATTGAAGTGTACAAACTTCTCTGTAACAAACAACAATGGTTTTTACTTTCCGTATTTATTTGTTGGTGAGCTAGGAAGGAGGGCATTGTTCTTCCCTCACCTTGTACCTTCTCACTTGACCATTATTCAGAATTTGTAAATTTTTAACGAAACAATGAAGAGGCAGATTTTTTAAATCTTTGTCATTTATTTTGTTATGTTTGTATATGATGTGAAAAACCTAGTTCGAGACATGACATTTTTGTCACTTTGCATGGACAATGAATAACCCATTTCTTTACATTTGAAAGACTCATACATTAATGTTGTCTGAAACCATATTTTTTTATTCAATATTCAACATTGTATGAGTTATCAAATGTGAAAGGGTTGATTTACATTCCGGATGTTTCACTAGAAACGGACGAAAGTCATTGTGGAAATGAAAAAGTTGTTGAGGGAAGCATTTCAATTGGTAATGACAGTTTTTTCCAAAGGAAAACGCAAGTTATCTCTGTTTTGTTTAGATAAAAGCAAAGGAATTGAATCGATAACGGGTAACATAAATTTACTTTCCATATATGTCGTGCCTATTTTGAAGATTCTTCCAAGACATAGCTATTATGACTTATTCCTTTTGCGTCCAGGGTACTCTTTCATATAGGATTTTATTAGTATAAACATTGGCCTACTTAAACTTATACGGCCTGACATTCTGCTATTTAGCAAAAGAAATAGTGATTCAGTTTTGAATGATGTTGATACACCCAGATCAGGAAACGATGTTTTGAGTTATAACTATTTTTTTTACTCATAATTCATTCAAAACATTTATTAGAAAACTATAAAATACTATTTTTGGTTGCCGGAATATATTAAATATCGGCAAATTTGGAGGAAACAATCCCTATGTATAATAATCATGATTCTTGACGAGGAACCTCATACAAATAAGATTTAACACTTTATCTTATATATCAGTAATTTAGTAGGTCTTATACTTAAACCAGGGTAGAAAGGAGTAGAAAGTTAGGTTTAAACACAATGGAGGGGGCGGGTGCCTTCTCGAGACGGAGTTTTGATATACATATAATCAGGATTCTTTTTTACTGGACTTGGCTCACTTGAAATATCACAGCAGTTTCCAGTCACATTTTTCGGAAATTTTTAGAAATGCAACCTCTCGTGTGACAATGTATGACACTCACTGTCACTGTATTTTAAAAATTTGGTATTGGACAATTAATTTCGAAAGCAATCACTTTCTTTACATGAATTCTGTGGATCATTATGACGTTGAGATAAATGAATACCTTCTTTAAAGAGGCTTTTGATTTTAACAATTTGCTTAGAGAAATAAACTACAAAATCCTGACTGAAGAAACCAATTTTTCAAGGGTAGCGCTGATCTTTTATGGAATAATTTTACGTACAATTCTTTATCGACTTTAGTAACATTAGTAATTATTGAAATACTGTTATACCCTGGCTCAGTTTTCTAATAAAGAGCATGTTCTTGATATTTTGTAAAATTGTAATCTGGAGGGCACTAAATTGGTCAAGTTTTGAAAAATTGCTTATTAAATCTGCTTTTAGTTCATTCATTTCATATTGTTGAAAAGTTGTGGTAGTGGAATAGTTGGGTGTATTGTTGAGATTGGTTTTAGGATTTTATCAAGTCTAAAATGTTTGTTTGATTCTCACTTTTTAAGATATTTATCTTCAAAATGTTTTATGCATATAACTGAAATTTAGAGCGTGTCCAGTCTTAACGATTAACAAAAAAAGATTTAAAAATTTTCTTCTCCCATTTTTTGAAAAGCAAAAATACGAACTCTATTAAAGAGCATGAAATCGTTTTTAGGAATATAGGTAGCTATGAAATTATCCCACTTAACAATGTATTTTAAATAGCAGCAGTATAATATTTATTTTAAAACTTTAGCTCCGCTTATAATGAATATAAATCTACAACGAAAATTGAACACACTACCGAACCGAACAACAAAAGCATGACTGTTTTTTTTCACACACTTCTCCATTTTTAAATTGTGATCATATCTAAATCTATTTTTTAAATATTTCAACAACCACATTGTAACATTTATCAAATATCAAGTTGGATGTTTGAAAGAGTTTTACTTTTGAATGTTCTCTTTACAGTTTCGGATCTAAGTCCATTATTCCGTCAATTCATGTGCGACAGGTTGGTTGGTTTATGGAAACCATTTATTCGATTCCTTCCTCTAACCGGAATTTCAGAGGAAAAGATTACGGAAATATCTGATTCAAATGAAAAAGTGGCCGAAAAATGCTACCAAGCATTTTATGCATGGTCAAAGGCTAATCCTGAAGCTCGATGGAGTCACGTTCGAGATTCTTTAAACTCTGTAAAGGAGAATCTACTGATTGTGCAATGCGAGGAGAAGTTGTTCAGCATCACCTTGAATGGTAATGAAACTTTTCTTTCCAATGAATATCCGAATTAACACCCTCTGGTCTGTTTAGACAAAGGAACAATTGGTTCAAAGACGGCGATTGGTATGATGTTCATTTGTTTGATATTTAATCATAATGTTATTACAGTTAGATAATAATTTCACATTTTTATTGCATATGAAAACATCCAATTTAAAATGCAACCCAAAGAGTCGGAATCTGTTGGCTGCCATCACTAGCTTTCAATAAAATGAGTAGACCTGTTTTTGTGAATCGAAATGATGATTTAAATGTGGCAGATTATAAAACAGCTTTTGTATAATATGGAACATAAGATGGATAAAAACTTCTTTGTACATACTTAGGATGGATAAAAACCACTTCTTCCATTCTAGAAGGAGTGTGTTCTAACTTCTTTGTACATACATAGGATGGATAAAAACCACTTCTTCCATTCTAGAAGGAGTGTGTTCTAACTTCTTTGTACATACATAGGATGGATAAAAACCACTTCTTCCATTCTAGAAGGAGTGTGTTCTAACTTCTTTGTACATACTTAGGATGGATAAAAACCACTTCTTCCATTCTAGAAGGAGTGTGTTCTAACTTTTTTGTATATACATACATAGGATGGATAAAAACCACTTCTTCCATTCTAGAAGGAGTGTGTTCTAACTTCTTTCTACATACATAGGATGGATAAAAACCACTTCTTCCATTCTAGAAGGAGGGTGTTCTAACTTCTTTGTAAATACATAGGATGGATAAAAACCTCTTCTTCCATTCTTGAAGGAGTGTGTTCTAACTTCTTTGTACATACATAGGATGGATAAAAACCTCTTCTTCCATTCTTGAAGGAGTGTGTTCTAACTTCTTTGTACATACATAGGATGGATAAAAACCTCTTCTTCCATTCTTGAAGAAGTGTGTTCTAACTTCTTTGTACATACTTAGGATGGATAAAAACCTCTTCTTCCATTCTTGAAGGAGTGTGTTCTAACTTCTTTGTACATACATAGGATGGATAAAAACCTCTTCTTCCATTCTTGAAGGAGTGTGTTCTAACTTCTTTGTACATACATAGGATGGATAAAAACCTCTTCTTCCATTCTTGAAGGAGTGTGTTCTAACTTCTTTGTACATACATAGGATGGATAAAAACCTCTTCTTCCATTCTTGAAGGAGTGTGTTCTAACTTCTTTGTACATACATAGGATGGATAAAAACCTCTTCTTCCATTCTTGAAGGAGTGTGTTCTAACTTCTTTGTACATACATAGGATGGATAAAAACCTCTTCTTCCATTCTTGAAGGAGTGTGTTCTAACTTCTTTGTACATACATAGGATGGATAAAAACCTCTTCTTCCATTCTTGAAGGAGTGTGTTCTAACTTCTTTGTACATACATAGGATGGATAAAAACCTCTTCTTCCATTCTTGAAGGAGTGTGTTCTAACTTCTTTGTACATACATAGGATGGATAAAAACCTCTTCTTCCATTCTTGAAGGAGTGTGTTCTAACTTCTTTGTACATACATAGGATGGATAAAAACCTCTTCTTCCATTCTTGAAGGAGTGTGTTCTAACTTCTTTGTACATACATAGGATGGATAAAAACCTCTTCTTCCATTCTTGAAGGAGTGTGTTCTAACTTCTTTGTACATACATAGGATGGATAAAAACCTCTTCTTCCATTCTTGAAGGAGTGTGTTCTAACTTCTTTGTACATACATAGGATGGATAAAAACCTCTTCTTCCATTCTTGAAGGAGTGTGTTCTAACTTCTTTGTACATACATAGGATGGATAAAAACCTCTTCTTCCATTCTTGAAGGAGTGTGTTCTAACTTCTTTGTACATACATAGGATGGATAAAAACCTCTTCTTCCATTCTTGAAGGAGTGTGTTCTAACTTCTTTGTACATACATAGGATGGATAAAAACCTCTTCTTCCATTCTTGAAGGAGTGTGTTCTAACTTCTTTGTACATACATAGGATGGATAAAAACCTCTTCTTCCATTCTTGAAGGAGTGTGTTCTAACTTCTTTGTACATACATAGGATGGATAAAAACCTCTTCTTCCATTCTTGAAGGAGTGTGTTCTAACTTCTTTGTACATACATAGGATGGATAAAAACCTCTTCTTCCATTCTTGAAGGAGTGTGTTCTAACTTCTTTGTACATACATAGGATGGATAAAAACCTCTTCTTCCATTCTTGAAGGAGTGTGTTCTAACTTCTTTGTACATACATAGGATGGATAAAAACCTCTTCTTCCATTCTTGAAGGAGTGTGTTCTAACTTCTTTGTACATACATAGGATGGATAAAAACCTCTTCTTCCATTCTTGAAGGAGTGTGTTCTAACTTCTTTGTACATACATAGGATGGATAAAAACCTCTTCTTCCATTCTTGAAGGAGTGTGTTCTAACTTCTTTATACATACATAGGATGGATAAAAACCTCTTCTTCCATTCTTGAAGGAGTGTGTTCTAACTTCTTTGTACATACATAGGATGGATAAAAACCTCTTCTTCCATTCTTGAAGGAGTGTGTTCTAACTTCTTTGTTCATACATAGGATGGATAAAAACCTCTTCTTCCATTCTTGAAGGAGTGTGTTCTAACTTCTTTGTACATACATAGGATGGATAAAAACCTCTTCTTCCATTCTTGAAGGAGTGTGTTCTAACCTCTTTATACATACATAGGATGGATAAAAACCTCTTCTTCCATTCTTGAAGGAGTGTGTTCTAACTTCTTTGTACATACATAGGATGGATAAAAACCTCTTCTTCCATTCTTGAAGGAGTGTGTTCTAACTTCTTTGTACATACATAGGATGGATAAAAACCTCTTCTTCCATTCTTGAAGGAGTGTGTTCTAACTTCTTTGTACATACATAGGATGGATAAAAACCTCTTCTTCCATTCTTGAAGGAGTGTGTTCTAACTTCTTTGTACATACATAGGATGGATAAAAACCTCTTCTTCCATTCTTGAAGGAGTGTGTTCTAACTTCTTTGTACATACATAGGATGGATAAAAACCTCTTCTTCCATTCTTGAAGGAGTGTGTTCTAACTTCTTTGTACATACATAGGATGGATAAAAACCTCTTCTTCCATTCTTGAAGGAGTGTGTTCTAACTTCTTTGTACATACATAGGATGGATAAAAACCTCTTCTTCCATTCTTGAAGGAGTGTGTTCTAACTTCTTTGTACATACATAGGATGGATAAAAACCTCTTCTTCCATTCTTGAAGGAGTGTGTTCTAACTTCTTTGTACATACATAGGATGGATAAAAACCTCTTCTTCCATTCTTGAAGGAGTGTGTTCTAACTTCTTTATACATACATAGGATGGATAAAAACCTCTTCTTCCATTCTTGAAGGAGTGTGTTCTAACTTCTTTGTACATACATAGGATGGATAAAAACCTCTTCTTCCATTCTTGAAGGAGTGTGTTCTAACTTCTTTGTTCATACATAGGATGGATAAAAACCTCTTCTTCCATTCTTGAAGGAGTGTGTTCTAACTTCTTTGTACATACATAGGATGGATAAAAACCTCTTCTTCCATTCTTGAAGGAGTGTGTTCTAACCTCTTTATACATACATAGGATGGATAAAAACCTCTTCTTCCATTCTTGAAGGAGTGTGTTCTAACTTCTTTGTACATACATAGGATGGATAAAAACCTCTTCTTCCATTCTTGAAGGAGTGTGTTCTAACTTCTTTGTACATACTTAGGATGGATAAAAACCTCTTCTTCCATTCTAGAAGGAGTGTGTTCTAACTTCTTTGTACATACTTAGGATGGATAAAAACCACTTCTTCCATTCTAGAAGGAGTGTGTTCTAACTTCTTTGTACATACTTAGGATGGATAAAAACCTCTTCTTCCATTCTAGAAGGAGTGTGTTCTAACTTATTTGTACATACATAGGATGGATAAAAACCTCTTCTTCCATTCTAGAAGGAGTGTGTTCTAACTTCTTTGTACATACTTAGGATGGATAAAAACCTCTTCTTCCATTCTAGAAGGAGGGTGTTCTAACTTCTTTGTACATACATAGGATGGATAAAAACCTCTTCTTCCATTCTAGAAGGAGGGTGTTCTAACTTCTTTGTACATACTTAGGATGGATAAAAACCTCTTCTTCCATTCTAGAAGGAGGGTGTTCTAACTTCTTTGTACATACATAGGATGGATAAAAACCTCTTCTTCCATTCTAGAAGGAGGGTGTTCTAACTTCTTTGTACATACTTAGGATGGATAAAAACCTCTTCTTCCATTCTAGAAGGAGGGTGTACTAACTTCTTTGTACATACATAGGATGGATAAAAACCTCTTTTTCCATTCTTGAAGGAGTGTGTTCTAACTTCTTTGTACATACATAGGATGGATAAAAACCTCTTCTTCCATTCTTGAAGGAGTGTGTTCTAACTTCTTTGTACATACATAGGATGGATAAAAACCTCTTCTTCCATTCTTGAAGGAGTGTGTTCTAACTTCTTTGTACATACATAGGATGGATAAAAACCTCTTCTTCCATTCTTGAAGGAGTGTGTTCTAACTTCTTTGTACATACATAGGATGGATAAAAACCTCTTCTTCCATTCTTGAAGGAGTGTGTTCTAACTTCTTTGTACATACATAGGATGGATAAAAACCTCTTCTTCCATTCTTGAAGGAGTGTGTTCTAACTTCTTTGTACATACATAGGATGGATAAAAACCTCTTCTTCCATTCTTGAAGGAGTGTGTTCTAACTTCTTTGTACATACATAGGATGGATAAAAACCTCTTCTTCCATTCTTGAAGGAGTGTGTTCTAACCTCTTTATACATACATAGGATGGATAAAAACCTCTTCTTCCATTCTTGAAGGAGTGTGTTCTAACTTCTTTGTACATACATAGGATGGATAAAAACTTCTTCTTCCATTTTTGAAGGAGTGTGTTCTAACTTTTTTGTACATATATAGGATGGATAAAAACCACTTCTTCCATTCTTGAAGGAGTGTGTTCTAACTTCTTTGTACATACATAGGATGGATAAAAACCTCTTCTTCCATTCTTGAAGGAGTGTGTTCTAACTTCTTTGTACATACATAGGATGGATAAAAACCACTTCTTCCATTCTTGAAGGAGTGTGTTCTAACTTCTTTGTACATACATAGGATGGATAAAAACCTCTTCTTCCATTCTTGAAGGAGTGTGTTCTAACCTCGTTATACATACTTAGGATGGATAAAAACCTCTTCTTCCATTCTAGAAGGAGTGTGTTCTAACTTCTTTGTACATACATATGTATACATTGTATTTAATCTTTATACGAATCATACATTATGTTTAGAGATGTTCATTGAACAAATTACCTGTCAAAATGAACCGGATAACAAAAATTATCAGAAAAGAATACATTAAGAAAAATAGTTACCAACAATAAGATAACAATATGAACAATAAATATGCAATAAGCAAAGGAATTAGGTTAAGGAATGAAAAATATATGCTCTTGTGAGGCACACGAGGACTGATTTTCGCGAATCATACATTTTTAGAATTCAAAAAAATTTCTTTTTCGAATGTGGGGTTATCATAATAAACAGGAAGCCGGTGGCTTTAAGATTTCCGCATTTGTTAGGGTTATAAGGTCAATTTTAATTTTAACGTCGACTTTGATGTACAACCGAAAGCAAAAAAGTCACTGAAAAAACCGTTCATAAACCGAAAGGGTGCAAAGACATTCGATCTTTCTTCCAAAAAATATAATAATGAAAAAAAACGTTTTTTCTCAAAAATTTCGCGAGTATTAATTTTCGCGAATCAGCCCTGTTCAATTTTTTCGCGAGTATTAATTTTTGCGAATTGGCCTTCTTTGAAATTTTTGCGAGGACATATTTTCGCGAATTTGGTCAAAATTCGCAAAATCGCGAAAATTAATCCTCGCGAAAATTAATCCACTTAAGGTAGTAGGCAAGAAAATTCCACTGTCTCTTTCCTCTCTTGCTAGTATTACTAGTACTGCAATGTAATGTCACTACAGAAAAGAGTCAAATTAAGTTTAGTGTAAGGTTTTTGTTTACCTAGAAAAGAAAAAAATATATAACATTTTCTTTAGCTTAGAAAATATAGAAAGCGACAGGAAACGCTAGACTTCGAATTAATCGTATAAAGAAAAAGGGGAAAGGTTACTAGCACGTCACCCCGAAGTATCATAGTCAGTCAACAAACTTAATTGGACCTTTCTTGATTCGGAGTGATCTTCTTGGAGCACTATTGGTATTGACTTCTCGTTCTATTTTTGCTTCACTTTCGGGAATCGTTTGTTCTTCACTAGCACACTCTTGTAACGTTGAATCGTTTGCAACTTGTGTAATTTTCGCAGGTCAGTTAACAAGTTCTTTAGGAGAAAGAAGTTTGTTTGTCTGAGTCTCGCGGGGGGTCTAAAATCCTTGACGTCAACTGCGCGCAACGCTATTGAAAACATGACTTCTTACAGCAACAACATCTGAAAAAGAAAATATTAACCATTTCTTTAACATTTGTAAAAACTAGTGTCAGTTGGAAAGATTTTCATGAAAAGGCGAATTTTGTCCATAGAAAGCGAATAATTTGCAATATCGTTAAAATATTGTGTCAGACAGTTTTTGCAATAAACAGCAAACGAAAAGGTATACGTCAAGTTTTATCGGATCAGTTTCTGTTTAATTTTTGCGAATTATTGAATGTTTCGCAATACCCGGAATATTTTTAGAAACTCGTGCTAAGTTATTTCTGAAAGCACGATGTCATTGTCTGATTTCAGCTTTCTCATTGGCTAGTTTTTGTTTAAAAATACGATTTGTTCAACTTGAGAAAGGAAAGTTGCAGTTACTTCTTTGACATGTTATTAAGTGCGCGAGTTCAGAACTATATCCTGTCACAAAAGTACGTACCTGTAGTGGAATGGCCTCTAATATTCATTAAATGTTCCTAAGTATTTCTTTTTAACTGAAATCATAATTTTTAAACTTTGTCACATTAGGACTGTTTTTTAATTAACAGTAAATGCACGAAAATCGTTTACATCGCCATTATTATTTTATTTTTCCAAATAACTTTTGCAATCGTAAATTTGCCGCTAGATGATGAACTATTTTTGAACAGAAGCAATATTCAATTATATACTTGAATTCATCTTCTTCAACGTTTTGTTTTGTTAAAGATTAGTGAAATATTGTTGATTTCCTCAAAATATAGATGCAAAATACAGCAAAACATTCAGTTTTCGAAAAAATACGAAAAAAAAATTATTGTTTTGTTGTAACTCGTGTGGTTTTTCAGAAAACAGTTTCTTTCTAATATAGATGCAATCTTGTGTACAGCAAGACCTTTTAAATACCGCAAATTTGAACCTTTAATTAAAAACATTTTGTTTTGGTGTTTTTGTTGTAACTCTCTATTTTTTAAATTACTCTCGTTCCATTATTTTCGCTATTATTTGAATTTTCATTATTATAAGAGTAATTATTTCGCTCGAAAAATCGCTGGTTTTGATAAATATAACATTTCCAAATTCATGATTTTACGAGGGGAATTTTAAGGCGCGTTTGGATGTCACGTGACAAATGTAAATATTTCAACTTGATATCATTACCATTGTTTGAGATATTTATTAAGATTTAACAATATATTCACAATAAATCTTTAAGATTCTTGAAAACATATTTCATGTTATTTGTTTAGTCATACACGAGATGGATGATACTTTCTTCACGTCGTTTCACGAATCTCGCTCATCCATCACTGATCAGTTTAAAGGAGATTACACGAGAAACTACGGGTACTATATTAACGATGGTGACGCCATCAAACACAATCGATGCTTTTACTTCGCGACGAAACTCATGGAAAGTGGATGTTTGAATCTTGAATGGATAAGTGTGCAATGTGAGCGAGAGATGTCACGTGACATGCAAGTCTTAATGATGCGAATGTTTTGTTTGGCGAAAGTGATTAATATTTCACGACTTCCCTTGAACTTTGATAGCAAACCCTTCTCACATACTTACGCGCAGCACAAATCTAAACCTCCTCTAGAGGGGCTGACATATGTCCATTATTCCATTGAAACATTCAGAACATGTCTTCCTATCATTAATGTCGTGGAACGATTAATGATTGTATTGTGGAGGGATCCTGTTGTTGAAGAAGATTGTGTAGAGATAATAGATGTGATCACCTCTTGTGAATCACTCAACCATATCGAAATTAATGACCGCTTTAAACAACACAAACAACACAAACATTTATTTAATGTAATGAAGAACAAGTTGGAAGGAAAGGGAAAGAAGGTTGTGTTATGGTTTTAATTTAGATATTTTAAAGTTTTTATATTGGATTTATTATTTCATTTACCTTCCAATTTTTTAATTTGTCTAACATATGTTTATTTCTTGTATTTGTTTTATTATTTTGTAAACGAATTTATTTGGGTTATTTTATTTAGTAACTAGCGATATGTCCCGCGTGTAAGTCCCTCCCGCGTGTAAATTGAACTTATTACTTCTATGATAATTAATACTGTGAACTTTCTTTGTTTGTATATAAATACATATATATGCGTGTCTACTTATGATAATAAGGGAAGTTACTTTTGTTGTAAAATTCCTTGAAACGTGGTTTAAAACAGTTGGTATTTTCTGTTTTTGCTGATCAAAGTTTACATTCTCTCAACTGTTCTAAAGTCTTAAGTACTTTTAGTTCCTGTGTTTCACACAGAAATCCTTTAAACATAATTGCCCCATTTGCAACATAATTACTAACAATTGTTTGTACAAAAAATTTTTTAATTGATCGTTTTAATTGTTTATTAACTTATCGTTACACGCCTGTTGAGTCAATCAAATTGCTTAACAATCCTTTCTTACTTTTAATTACTGTATATAAAAATTTTATCTTTGCCTTAAACTGTACTCCATTCATTTTATTTATCATGTCATCTAACAAGTCATCTTTCGGTCGAATTTTGAAAAAACCTGACAGATTCAATAAAAATCGGTCCAATCTGAGTGCCCATTGTTCCAACGATAATTGCACCAGTGTTGACAGCATTATTTATTTTAGGCACTGCACACGTTGTTCAAAATACTATTGCAGTGAGTGTTGTGAGTTCAGTAGGGACATCATTGAGCTTCTCAATGAGAAAGTTGATAACTTTTGGTTCTGTCCGGACTGCACTAAACCTGCTCTAAATGCAATCTTTGTAGAAAAAGATATTGAATCCAGATGCGCAGCCTACTTTGAAAAAATTGAATCTCGCCTTTTTTCTCTCGAAGCGTCTCATTCTTTATATAAATCTTCATTGTCCAGCATCAAAGACAGCATTGAGACAAACGCCTCATTAATTCAAAAATTAGTTGATGACAACTTGAATCTAAACACTCTAATTTCCAATTTTAAAAATAGTGTCAAGGTTGATTGTTTAGACTCCAAACATACTCTAACTAAAGAAATTTTTAAAAATATTGAAGATCACAACTGGCGCAAAAATAATTTGATAATTTATGGTTTGAAAGAGACTGAATCGGTTAGTAACTCATTGCAGGTATTGGGTCTTATTAAAAATCAGCTTAGACTTAATATTCGCATTGACGATATTAAAATTTGTGAAAGACTCGATCCTTTGCAATTCGCTAAAATTCGACCGTTACGAGTTACTCTGCGTGATTATGACACAAAAATTTCCATCTTAAATCACAAATGGATTTTGAAAGAAGCTGATGGAAATATCTTTATTAATCCAGACAGGAGCAAGGAGGAAAGGGATATATTCAACAAACTTCGAGTTGAAGCTAAACAGAGGGAGGCTGGTGATAGTTCGGGGGAATGGGTCTACCGAGTAAGAGGTCCTCCGTGGAATTTGTTTGTAAAACAAATAAAGAAAAACCCCTCCTTAAATCAAAACGCAACAACAAAGCCAAAATAAAGTTGAATACTCATCCTCCATTCTTCTTAGCTTTTAGCAACATTCGCGGTTTTCGTACCAATTATTCGGATGTGGAGGCTTTTTTGATAAAAAATAATCCGGATTTATTAGCACTTTGCGAATCTAACCTAAATGCTGGTATATCTTCTAATGATTTCCTTGTTCCTAGATACCTACCTCTGTTTAGATTGGACTCCTCTATTCATATGCATGGTCTAGCAGTTTATGTCAAGGAAACTTTACCAATATTTCGTGAAATTGACCTGGAAGACCCCAATCATCCTTTCATGTGTTTTCGTTTGTTTCTTCTACATTCAACTAGTTTTTTGTTCTTTCTCTATCGCTCTCCATCTTCTCAAGACTGTTCTGTTATCAAATCAGTTTCAAAGTCTGCTGACTTAGCTCTTCTTAATCATCGCTCAACCAACATCTTTGTATTTGGTGACTTTAACATTCACCATAAACAATGGCTAAGATTCTCGAATGGAACAAGTAGCTCTGGTGTCGAAACCTATAACTTTGCAGTATCTCAGTCTCTCTCGCAATTGGTTGATTTTCCAACCCGCATTCCTGATCACTCAAGTCAATCACCCTCCTTGTTGGATTTATTTTTGACCTCTAACCCTGAAATTTGTAAGATATCTCATAGCGCTCCACTGGGTCGTTCTGACCATGTTGTTTTGGAGGTCAAAATTAATTTCAATAGGCAAGTTTCCCATGAACATCCCATGCATAGATCCTTTTTTAGATATGATCTTGCGGATTGGCTAAAATTTCAAAATCACATTCAGTCTGTCCCATGGGAAAAAATTCTTTCCAATTCAGTTGATGATTGTGTTAATGAAACTACTTCAATAATATCTGAAGCAATACGATTATTTGTTCCGTCAGGGAAATATCAGTTAAAACCTCATTCTTTGTCATGATTTTCTCCAGCTTGTGCTGCAGCCATAGCTCATCGCAATCATTTCTTTCATCGCTACCGTCGTGATGCGACTGATCATAACAGACAACTGTTTATTGCCTCGCGCAATAATTGTAAATATGTTGTTCGTAAAGCTAAAACTGTTTTTGCTGAAAGGACTAAAGATCTTATCAAATCCAAAGAAATAGGTTCTTGCAAATTTTGGCGTATTATCAAAAACGTCCGGGGTAGTTCTAAAACATCTGTACCTCCACTTTTCAATGGTCCTGAGGTCATTAGTCTATCTAAGGATGAAGCTGAACTATTCGCTAAACTCTTCAGTTCTCATTCCACCCTCGATGATTCTGGTCATGATCTCCCTTATTTCTCCTCCAAAACTGTCCAGACTTTACATGATTGCTTTATATCTCCTGATAAAGTTTCTAAGATTATTAACAAAATGGATTCTAATAAGGCTACTGGACCGGATGGCATTCCTGTAATTGTACTTCAAAGATGTTCTACTGAGTTATCTCCCGTTTTGTGTGCTCTTTTCAAAAAGTGTTTGGACGAATCCTGTTTCCCTTCATCTTGGAAGTTTGCCTCTGTTATTCCAATTTTTAAAAATTGTGGTGAGCGATCTCATCCTTCTAATTATAGACCAATCAGCCTCATTTCCATCTTAAGCAAAGTTTTCGAGACTTTAATTAACCTAAACTTAGTTGAATTTATTGAAAAAAATAATTTGTTTTACGACTCCCAGTATGGGTTTCGTTCTGGGCGTTCCACTGCTGACGTTTTGACAGTTATAAGTGAACGTTTTTATCGTGCCCTTGATGTCTCTGGTGAAGCGCGAGCAGTTGCCCTTGACATCTCCAAGGCATTTGATAAAGTCTGGCATCGGGGGCTACTGCACAAACTTAAGGCATATGGTTTAAAAGGTCCATTTTTAAATATTATCTCCTCCTTCCTTTCCAATCGTAAACTCAAGGTGGTTCTTAACGGTCATTCTTCTTCCATTTTTTCCATCAATGCTGGTATTCCTCAAGGTTCAGTTCTCGGTCCGACTCTGTTCCTACTGTACATTAACGATCTCCCTGACAATTTATCATCCAAAACCGTTATTTATGCTGATGATTCAACATTATATTCCTGCCTTAATAAATCAGATGATTGTGATAAAGTTAGAATGGCCTCTGATCTGGAAAAAAATCTCAATACAGTAGTTGAATGGGGTAAGAATTGGCTTGTTAATTTTAATCCATCTAAAACTAATCTTCTTTCCATTAATCATCTCAATCATGCTTACTTACCTCGAATTTTGATGAATGGTTCTCATTTGCCTGAAAGCAATTCATTTCGTCTTCTTGGTCTTATATTTAACAGCGACCTCTCATGGCGATCTTATATTGAAAATATAGCTAAATCAACTGCCATGAAGGTTGGTTCTCTTTTACGAGAAATGAATTACCTCACTCCTGAATGCGTCCTTTACTTATACAAATCATCAATTCGTCCATGTATGGAATACAGCTGCCACATTTGGGCAGGTGCACCAAAAAATTGCCTGAATTTGTTAGACCGTGTTCAACGGCGTGTTTGCAATGCAATTGGCGAAAACCTTTCTTTGAAATTGGACTCCCTTTCACACCGGCGGAACGTAGCGTCTCTTTGTCTCTTCTACAAGTTTTTTTATGGTCGATGTTCAAGCGAACTATCATCTCTTACACCTTCTCTCAAAATTTTTCTCCGTTCTACTAGGTTGTCTTCTTCGTCTCACCAATGGACTGTTTGTGTTCCAAATTGTCGTAGGGATTTTTATAAAAACAGTTTTTTTCCGCGTAGGTCCAGACTTTGGAACTCACTTCCATCTACATGCTTTCCTCCTGAATTTAACCTTCAACTGTTCAAATCTAATGTTCATCGCTACCTTAAATCTGCTTAACTTCTCCTGTAGCTCTTTACTCGCAAGTGGCCTTTTAGGCCTTGTTTTGAGCAATCTCCAATAAAAAAAATAAAATAAAAAAAATCTTCATATTTAAACCTTTGAACATCAGTTTCGAGAATGTTCTTTGTGTCTGCTTAAATTTGCGCTCTTTTGTAAAACGATTTAAATTTAGATTTTTCACGCAGTAACTTTCATCGACAACAATGCATTTGCACGTGCAAATCTCACGCATAATTTCTTTTAAGTAGTGAATGTGCGCCATCCTGTTTTGTCGTGTTTGAAATAAAAAGTGTCTAGCTCGATTATTTAAGGTATTTCTTAGCACACAGTGGAAGTTCTTAGCTCGCTCTTGAAAAAGATGACGTAACTTACAAAATGCTGCGATGTCATTGGTTGTAATATCGATGTCTTTCTGGTTCAAAATATTGGGGGGAAATGGTAGAGAAGAGAGAAAGCTAAATATTTTTTAAATTAAGACACTTCTTCTTCTGGAATCATCCAGTGCCATCAGGCAATGTTAAAACATTGACAATTTCTGAGCTCCAGAGTTTTCGATCAGTCATTGCAGACAGCAGATCGTTCCGGTTAGGCCAGTTTCCTCTTCAATGATTGTCTTCAGTGTCACATACGGGCGGCCAGCTCTTCTCTTGGCATCCGAACACCAGAGTAGGAGTTTACCTGCAGGTTCGTTATGACGGGTGACATGTCCAGCAAGGGCTAGTCGTCTCCTTCTCACAACCTCAGACACATGAGGTAAGGATCCATACAATGAATTTTTCGTAGGACGACTTTTCCAGGAATATATTCCTATAGCTAGCAATATACAGAATAAATATTAAGTTGGATGAGGACTCCAAGAAATATAAATTTTCAACATTCAAACATTCTATTTTTATTAAGTAAATGTTTAAATTGATTTACAAAATTTTCAGTGTAAACCTAACCACTCTCTGATGGCACGGGACTGTAAAAATCTGTTGCTCACAGGTGGAAATATATAAGGATAAAGCTTTTTGCAAGATTTTTTTTATCTGAAAACGGAGCTTATGTTGAGCTTCTTTTGTTAGTTAAGGTTGGAATCATTTTATAAGCTTATTTTATTAGAAATGACCTTATTGGAATTCTTGAACTTACAACAGCTATCTTGAAAAGATTTCTTGCATGTCAACTGTGCGACAAGACTGAACCATTTTGTTCACGAAATAAGGAGTAAAGCAATATGCTATCACAAAAGTTTCACAGTAAATATACATATAGATATCTTGATTTTCTAATAATTATAACTATTCATTTAATGGTCCTGACATTAGTAAAAGTGATTGTAATTTAGTATTAGACAGTCACAATTTATCGCTGGCAGTTTTCTTTTTGTATTGAAATGTAGAGAAACTAATCTTAAATTTTAAGATTTGAATAATGTAAGAAATAAAAATATGCATCGACAATTTTCTAATAGATTTTAAGTATTTCAGTTGGATATTTTGTGTTGTACATCATAATCTGAGAGCTTTTTAATATTATAAAATTTAACAAGAGTTAAAAAAAATAAAATATAGAAAATAAGAAATATAAAAACAAAATTATTTTTATAGAAAATGATTCATTGTCCTGGCTATCAATTAGTGAAAGAATATCCTAAATTATATTAACAGTATATTAACAACCTAAATTTTATTAATGAAACTAAATTTCGTAAACAAAACTCAAAATGATTTTTATATCTTTTATAATCTTGATAAATTAGCATTTAATTCATTATTATATCTTTAACTCATACTTATATTAACTTATGTGTTTTAGAGCTGGTGTTTTGTATATCCTTAACGAGAAGGCGATCAACAATTCCACGACTGCACTCGAACAAAAGACAAAAGATTATAAATGTACAAACGATAATATCCCACATATATATATTTTTATTTGCTTTATCATTAAACAGCAGAACATGTTCGTAAAATCCGACCTTTATTGAGGAAATGTTTCTAATGGGGTTTTCAGGACTTTCATAACTAGGTTATAGGAGTATTGTGAGTCCCATATTTACTGAATTTTAGTTAAAATATAGAAAATCAATAAAAAATAACACATTAGTTTTTTATGTCATTAGTTTATCAAATTCTATAATATGAATACGTGAAGTATGTGCAGTCACGTGACACACTGGTTTTGAAAATATACTGTCCGCCATGTTGGAGGAGCACTTAGCCGCTGAAACTGGCCTAAAGCGAAGTCACAGTCAAACAATGACAAATTTTTGTATGATTGTAGGTTGTGGAAACGACACTGCAAAACGGAAAGACATATCTTTTTTTCGTGTTCCGAAAATCGTCAAGCACCAAGGAGAGCAGACTAAAAAGCTGTCAGAAGAAAGACGCAGACTGTGGGTTTCTGTGATTAGCAGGGTTGATTTGAAGAGGAAAATTTTAGAAAACGATATGGTCTGTGGTGAACACTTTGTAAGTGGTGTAGAAGCAAAGTCTTGGGGCAGGTACAATCGGGATTGGGTACCAAGTTTGAATATTGGCCATGAAAAATTGATGAATCATACTGAGAAATGTGAGTCAAAAAGATAGAATCACCAAAAGAAGGAAACGAGAAGCTTCCAGAGCAAAAAATTTCAAATTAGAATACTGGTCAGAATACTGTTTCAGCAAGATATTATCCAAGAAAAAGAAGAACTGGAAGATGTTCCACAACTAATGGAAAATGCGAGCCTCACAAAAGATGCTGCAACATCTACTGATGAATAAGATTTTTTATCAAACGCTCCAATAACGACCTAACCCAAACCATTTGAGGAAGATTATTTTGGTGGTGATGATAATAAAGTGAAATTTTACACTGGACTGCATTCTTTTGAAGTCTTGAAAAAGACATTCAATTTAGTTGCACCCAATGTCAAAAGAAAATCTCTTCTCTTGAGTAAATTTCAAGAGTTCGTTATGGTTTTGATGAAATTGCGTTTAAACGTCAAGACCTAGACCACATCAAGACCTAGTAGCATATCGCTTTAATGTTTCAAGGTCTTTAGTTTTAAGAGCTTTTAGTTCTTGGATGTTAGCGATGGATATCAGGCTTTCAGCCTTGATAATTTGGCCAAGTCGAAAAGATCTTCATAAAACCATGCCAAAATGTTTTTAGATGCATTTGGTTTGAAAGCAACTGTCATAATAGATTGTTATGAAATTTTTATTGACAGACCCACTAATCTCTTGGTAAGAGCTCAGACTTTTTCAACCTATAAGCACCATAATACAGTCAAAGTACTGATTGAAATAACTCCACAAGGGACAATCTCATTTGTCAGTGAAGCATGGGGTGACAGAGTATCAGACAAATTTTTAACAGAAAACTGTTCCTACCAGGAGATCTGGTCCTTGCTGATAGAGGGTTTACAATCCAAGAAGGAGTCTGGCATTATCAAGCACATATCAATATCCCTGCTTTCATAAAGGTGTCAAGGAAAAGTGCGGCCGCGAGTTCTGTTGACATCTTTTTTCGGTAGCCGAACTGGAATTCGCTAATTAACTTGCGATCTTCTAGAAACTTCATAATTTGTCGGTGGATAGCGCGCTCCAATATTTTCAAAAATATCGGGAGTATCGAAATTGGTCGATAATTTCCAGGGTCATCGGCTGGCCCAGACTTGTACAACGGGACGATTTTAGCAATTTTCCAGGCGCGTGGTACGATACCCTTATTTATCAAGAGATTAAAAAGGTGTGTTAACGGTTTCGCAATACTCGACGCGCTGTCTTTAATCATGCGCGCTGGCAATTCATCTGCGCCGGTCGCCTTGTTGACTTTTAGCGATTTCAGCTGTTGATAGACATACATTTGACACATACTGAAATCTAAATCGATCTTCAGTTTTGGGGTCAATGTTCTTTGGACTTTTCCAGCAAAAGTCTTTCATTGTAAACGCCTTTTTCTTTAAAAGGTGAATTGCTGATAAAAAGTACTTTTTAAAAACGCTCACAGGTTTCACATCATTGTTGGAATTTGATGGAAACGGAACACTGGAACGTTGCTTGGTCGGAAACACGTCTTTGACTGCTCTCCAAACGTTTTTTGGGTTGAGTGCATTCTCGTCTATGATGTTTCGTTGGTATTCACTCTTTGCTTTCTTCAGCATGTTCGTTGCTCTATTTCGAAGCGTCTTATAGAGCATCCAGTCGACGTCGCTTTTGCTTCGCCTTGCTTTTCGCAGGACTTTGTCTCGTTCATTCATCACATTCTTGATTTCGTTGTGCAGCCAGGGACAAGGCTTGCCCCTGACTTTCTTTTCAATCATCGGTGCGTGACGATCAAACACACTTTTCAATGTTTCCGAGAATAAATCGACAGCTGTGTCTACGTCTCCGCTGTGGTACATTTCACCCCAGTCAAAATCTTTCAGCTCTTCATTCAAACGTTTGGCATCGTAATTTTTATAATTTCGACACTTTGTTGTTCGACCAGCAAATTTCAAATGATTGATCTTACGAAGGCATCCCACCATGTCATGGTCGCTTATACTTGTCGGAAAAACATCTGTGCACTTTATCGTTGCTGGATTGTTTGTCAAAATTTGTCAATCAAATTATTAAAGTCTTCCGGCAAATAATTCGATGAATTAGGCGGTCTGTAAAGTGTTGTTATTATAAAAGAGCTCGAGTTTTTTAAAAATATCTCGATCGTAATATTTTCTAGTCGATAGGATTCTAAATCAAACCGCCTTTGAAACTTTATAGTGTCTTTAATAAAAAAGCCACACCACCCCCTGGTCCTGAGGCACGGTGTCTAGATATAAAGGTGTATCCGGGTAGGGTATACAAATCACTGTTTAAATATGAAATATGGGTTTCGGATAGGGTAAGAACATCGATGTTCGAGTTAGATGATACAAGTTCTCTTAAAGGTGCAATGTTGTTTACAAGTCCGCGTATGTTCTGATGAAAAATATGCATACCTCTCTGGCGGCAAAACAATTCGAGTTCTCTGATTTGGTGCTCTGGTCCTGGACATGTTTCGATATCACCTCCGAGCAACAGCATAACCAGAATTGAGGAACGTCGAGTAGGCTGAAAAGTGCGATTGTTTTTTGCAATCCAAACGCTCGAGCAAATAAAGTTCTCATGCTTGTAACCATAGTCTTTATCATTTGTTTCAAGTCCATTCGAAGCAACAAAACTACGACTTTTAACCGATGCACACGAAAACAATATTGCCACGAAAATGAACACGTCTGCAGCCGCCATTTTTAATCACGTGTTTTTTCATGTGGAACGTGTTATTGGTGTATTGAGACAAAAGTATACAATCTTGCAAAGAACGTTACCCACTGATTACTTAATACCTAGTAACCAAAATGGGAGAGAAACACCATTAATCAACAGGATTATCAGAGCTTGTTCAGCTTCGGTAAATCTCTATAAATATTTATATACAAATACAAATTATTGATAAGAGATTGTTGGAAAAGTATTCCAGCCTTTAAGCACATCGATAAATGTAATCTCATCCTCGCAGTATTATACTGAATTGTTTCTGGATCTTCTTTAAATACTAGTGATGTTGCATATGCTATCATTGCCATTCTTTTGCTGTTGAACGGGAACAACTGATAAATCCTGAAAATCATCTCCAAGTAGATTTCTTCAAAACGCAATGTCCTCACTGATAACACTGTTGAATCTAGATTTAATATACACATATCTCCACTTACCTGTAAATTCAATGTCATCCACCTTGAAATGTCTTTCATATAATGTCTTTCGATAATTTGAGAAAGCATTCAAGCTAATGTGTTTGGTTTGGAAATATTCTCTCCTGGACTAATTCCATCATCTCATCTTGAAATATGCATACGACAAAGTCACAATAACAACGGTGTGTAGTGTATATTTGCTGTTGAACCTGATAATAATAAATATGGTTTCTCTTCAGAACAAATTTTGAATCTATTTTCTCCAAACAAGAACCTTTTTTAAGGACATATGAATCAAAACTTATTCCATCTATACAATAGAAACATTTAACTTTTTCGCAACCATCCCCATAGCAGCTACAAGAGCACAGAAAATCAGGGATCCAGGGGCGTAGGTAGGTTTTGTTAACGAAGAGGGCTCAGGACTAGCGCGTACTTATACAGTCAGGTGGTGGGGTTTTTGGGGCGTTTTTAGGGTGATGCAAAAAAGGTAAAATTCAAATAAATTTTTGTTTTTATTAATGACGTCATAATTAACGCATTTTTCGAAAAAGTGCTTTATTTAATTTCAGTTTATAACCAAGTAGCCGAATAAACCCTAATGTTGGTAACGGGCGTAAACGAGGGTGTCTACCCCCTATAACTGTTGAGGCGGGCGCCACTCCTACCACCAACACCCGTACTTTATCGAATCGAAATGGTACTCATTCGCTGAGTCGGCGAGGCCAGGAGGATTTGAACTGGCAACCTCAGAAATACGAAAAGCGCTTTAACAATTGAGCTACCCGACCTTTATTTCAGTCTATAGTAACAATGAAAACTAAATCTAAAGTTTAAAAACAATAAAACGTCTGAAAATGCGTTTTGAAGAAATTGCTCAAAAGTATTCAGATACGTGGTCATAGTGAACGGGGTTTTAGGGACCTAGGATTTGAAGTGTAAAAATTAAAAACAACAATATTTGATGCTTGAAGTTTTATTTTTTTCAAAAAAGGAAGGTATTTGTTTTTAAGACAGCCCATGTAAATGGCACCGTACTTAAATTAAGCATGTGAACCACGACAAGGTTCCTTCCATCTCACATGAGTAGTCAACAATTAATGTTGTCATGTTATATATGTCCATGTCTAAATTAAATTCCACACAAACAACGTAAAAAGTTCATATACATTATACACTCGATTCTACCTCATGAATCTACAAAACTTTACTGTAAGTAACAGAGAAATTAATTTTCCTTGAGCAGAACTTAAGCTGTTTGGGATTTGGGAATGTTAATTTTAGGTTTTTGCTTAATGTAATTATAGATTGTTGAAGATTTTGAAATAGGATTTCCTGTAGAAGACTTAGTTGTTGTTGTTTTATGTTGAAATGTAGTAGCAGATGCAGATGATATAGAAATTGGCATAAAAGGTAACTCTGAGATTGAAGTTTCTTTTTTTAGGAGAAAGTTCAACATTTTCCTCAAATGAGAATTTAGGGAATTCATCGGGGGCATATGATTCAATAGAGTCTCTCACTGCAATCGGGACAAAATGATTAGCCAGATAATTTGAGTAGACTAAGTCTAAAAACAAAATATTAAATAATTCCAAGTCATTTAAGGAAGATCGAGGGAAAATTAAGCTATTAAACAAAGGTTTTAGCTTGTCTGCCCCAGAATCTGGATATAGCAACTGTATTTTCCGACCAATTACACTTGACAACCCCATTACACACAAAAAAGATGAAAAAGTGTTCCCCGGGAAAGATGAGCATTATTAAAAGATTTATTTCAAATTGAAAGTGAAAG
Source organism: Candelabrum cocksii (assembly GCA_963930725.1). Classification (NCBI taxonomy): domain Eukaryota; kingdom Metazoa; phylum Cnidaria; class Hydrozoa; order Anthoathecata; family Candelabridae; genus Candelabrum; species Candelabrum cocksii. The sequence goes on from OZ005664.1 coordinate 19,297,511, forward strand.
GATAGTATTTATGGATGAAAATACTTTTCTTGTAGGCAGTAAAATTTGGCGTTCAGGTGGTTCAATACATATCATCATCGTTCTCAATTCATCAGTAAACCTGTTGTCTCTGAAAAGGGCAAGAGAAGAAGAACTGTAAAGGCGGTCTCCAATTGTTTCAGATCTAAAATAAATAAATAAAAATAACAACAATATCCATCATAATTTAGTATATACTTTACCTATATATACAACCAGAAATAAAACCATTTTTAATGGGTTTTTTTATATAATTAGCTATTACCTAGTAATAACCTATATTTTGTATTCTCCGTTTGTTATTATATTGAATATGCCACAAAAAAGGTTACCATACTCTCTATCATATGATTATAACATACCAGGAGAATTAAGATACAAAGTTATTTTTTGTAATATGATCCAAGAAAAAACAACAATGACGTAATGTAATATATATATGTGTCAATTAATTTATGACGCAATAATACAATAATTATACGTAAATAATTACACATCAGTCAGCCCGCTTCATTACAAAGGGGAAATACATCATAAACATTACGTGATATATATAAGAATATAAGTATTCAGCGCAAGCCTGAATATGTACTCAACGATTCAATACATGTACGAATTTATTCGATATAACCATAGCACAAAATAGCATTTCGACAGAGCAGTGTGGTATACTTGGCACGTAGAATAGTAGCCCTATCGTTTGAAATACTATCTGCACCACACAGGCACATTTGATAGCCATGCTAAAGCTTGCGCCTATAACGCTTCGCACAAAACCTACATAATCGCGGAATTTTCAATGACTTTTGGCAGTCCAGGCGTTCCATAGTAAAGTATCAAAGTAGCAATATAGTGTAGTAGTAAAGTATCGAAGTAGCAATATATTGTAGTAGTAAAGTATCGAAGTAGCAATATAGTGTAGTAGTAAAGTATCGAAGTAGCAATATAGTGTAGTAGTAAAGTATCGAAGTAGCAATATAGTGTAGTAGTAAAGTATCGAAGTAGCAATATAGTGTAGTAGTAAAGTATCGAAGTAGCAATATAGTGTAGTAGTAAAGTATCGAAGTAGCAATATAGTGTAGTAGTAAAGTATCGAAGTAGCAATATAGTGTAGTAGTAAAGAATCGAATTATAGAAATAGGAATGTACACCAATATAATTATAAGCTACTTTTGGGAAGAAATAAGTTTTACTTATTTTCCTTTTTCATTATTTACAATTCACTTGTATATAAATTAGTACTAAATATATCGTATATTTCAAAAGTAATTTTTGTTTAAAAAGAGAACTAGTTTTGATTGAAGAATAACTGGGAAACTCATAGAAGGCCATATTAGACTTTATCATTGAGAAGCACATATTGGTTTTATTACATCGTTAAATTTCAAATAACACAAAAATATAAAGAAGTCATTCAAAGATGAGCTACAATTTACAAAGATACAATTCAAAGATGAGTTACAATTAAAATTAATGTGTTTATGAGATTAAAAAGAGGAAGTATTTCTGTTCTCGAAAGTTGGGAGAATTTAAATCTTTAACAGAATATTATTGCGTTTAACTGACAAGAAAACTCTTCGAGTTCAAATTAGTTTCTCGCAAACTGTAGCTAGTTACAAAGAAAAAGAAAGCTCTAACAACACAATAACTATGCAATATCAAAATTTACTCAATCGTCAAACATATCTTGCTTCTCTAAATTCTCATTTCAATTGAATATAATACTGACCTACGTAGTTTAATATACTTCCCATGTAAGTATAAAGATACTTGCTTGTTCTGACAATAATTTCAAATTCATTAATGGTAAAAATCAGACTTTATAATTATTATAAAATAAGGTTTACATAAAAAAGAATTCAATGTATAGGCATAAAAATGTGTCAGTGAACCGGAAACAAAAGCAGCAAAGCAAAGTCTTGTAAATGTAAAAAAAATAACAAAAAATCTTATATTGCTGATAACAGTATTTTGTCGTACATAATTGAATAATCGTAGTCAAATAAACAAACATGAAAATAAGTAGGTACTTTAAGTTTATTTACAAAAACACGTTGCGTACATTTGTTCTCTCTCATACGCTAAAGTATATTTGTTTAAGTCAGGCGCGGTTTTTTTGTTACCAGGTATCATAAGTTTAGCACGAAAGTTCAAAACAATAGCTCATAAAACGGTTTATCTGGTTACCAGGTCTCGTAAGTCTGGCATGCCAATTAATAGCAATAGTTGTGTTGGATCTTTTTTAGTGGTTCGGAGTGAATTCAACGTGTTCTGATTGGTTCGGAGTGATTTCAACGTGTTCTGATTGGTTCGGAGTAAATTCAACGTGTTATGATTGGTTCGGAGTGAATTCAACGTGTCAAAAGAAAATATCATTAGTAGGCGTTCTCTGAAAAAAAGCCTATTTGAATCGTTTACGCAAATCAACTCGTTGCCAGCAAACGTATACAATTAAAATTCATCGCAAATTTCCTGTTCGAATCCAAAATGACCACGTAAGTAAAATATTATATTCTTGTGAGGGGACAGGGTAAGGTTGTGTGATTCTTGTGAGGGGACAGGGTAAGGTTGTGTGATTCTTGTGAAGGGACGGGGTAAGGTTGTGAGATTTTTGTGAGGGGACAGGGTAAGGTTGTGAGATTCTTGTGAGGGGACGGGGTGAAGTTGTGTGATTCTTGTGAGGGGACAGGGTAAGGTTGTGTGATTCCTGTGAGGGGACAGGGTAAGGTTATGTGATTCTTGTGAGGGGACGGGGTAAGGTTGTGTGATTTTTGTGAGGGGACGGGGTAAGGTTGTGTGATTCTTGTGAGGGGACAGGGTAAGGTTGTGTGATTCTTGTGAGGGGACGGGGTAAGGTTGTGTGATTCTTGTGAGGGGACGGGGTAAGGTTGTGTGATTTTTGTGAGGGGACAGCGTAAGGTTGTATGATTCTTGTGAGGGGACAGGGTAAGGTTGTGTGATTCTTGTGAGGGGACAGGGTAAGGTTGTGTGATTCTTGTGAGGGGACAGGGTAAGGTTGTGTGATTCTTGTGAGAGGACAGGGTAAGGTTGTGTGATTCTTGTGAGGGGACAGGGTAAGGTTGTGTGATTCTTGTGAGGGGACGGGGTATTGGAAAAATCTCCACCTATTGTGATGCGCAACACAAAAGAAAGCGTTATTATCATTGTTCAAACCACGAAATTTGATTATATTTGATGTGAAAGTGCAATCTTGAAATACGTAATTACAATTTGAATCCTTCTTTGTTTTTGTCCTGAAATACGTCAGGAATAATCTGATTCAACCTATAGTTACTGTTTGAGTTAATCTTCAATTCTTTTATAGGGTTCGAATGTCAATAAGAGAGTTGGAGAAACCTGAAAATAAAACACAGAGTTTTGCTTTTTTAAAAGCTTGGGATGGTATCCAAAAGCTTGATCCGTCTGAATCAAACTCATTTTGGCAAATCGCATCTTACCATGGGGAACCCTTTGTTCCAAGGGAGGTCGATCCAAAAGATCTGCCACAAGATAAAAGTTGGGATGGCTACTGTCAGCATGGAAACGTTTTGTTCCCTTTATGGCATCGATTTTATGTTTGGCGAATGGAGAAAGCTCTGCAAAGTATTGAACCTGATGCTGCTATGCATTATTGGGACCAAACATCGGATGAAAGTCTGGAAAAAGAGATTCCTGGTCTGCTGACAGATGTAAAGGTCGTTCTAGATGATAACGGTACAACGATTCCTAACCCATTGAAACAGTATACATTTCAGAGGGCTATTGTGGGAGAAGAAGAAGCTGACGAATATTATGAAAAGCCTTTAGGGTACACCACTGTGCGGTATCCATTTTCTGGCATCTGCAACACACTTGAAGCAAAATTGAAAGCTGATGAGCACAACAAGGTACTAACGGAGGAAAACGATGAGCTGCAACTGAACGCGCTGTTAAATCAAAATGTCATTCAGGCACTTACAGTCAACTCTGCTGCAGAGAATTCAATCGACAAGTTGTACGAAGAGTGTTTGCAAGCACCAACCTATAATATATTTTCAAATATTGAGACGGCAGGTCTGTTTAAGGAAGATGTCTCAATAGAGAGCCCACATAACAATATTCATTTAGCAGTTGGTGGCTTTGACATGAGTGGTGGGGAATCTGGTATAATCACAGGAGCAAATGGTGACATGGGAGAAAACGAAACTGCCGGATTTGATCCTATTTTCTTTCTCTACCATTCCAATGTTGATCGAATGTTTTGGGTTTGGCAGCAAATGCATGGAGCTACAACTAATTTGACGATTGATACAAGCAATTCTTCAGATCCTGGAATCATTTCAGCTGCTGAACTAGGTCCTACGCCGTGGCAAACATCTGGTCCAGTTCTCGATATGACAACCGCATTGCACCCATATGAGAATCCAGCAGGAGGTATGTACACCGGAGCAGATTGCATCAATATCGCCGATCTTGGATTCGATTACACTAAAGGATCCCTGACTGATGAAGTTGCTACCTTTGAAAAGTTTGTCCGGGTCAATGATGTAAAAGAGCCAAAGAAAATTTCCGAGTTTCTTGCAACAGAACTTGCGCGCAAAAAACCAACCGACAAAATGAAAATCAAATTCTTTTTCAACCTAGATGGTTTCACTCATGTTCGGCAATTTGTAAAAACAGATTTAAGCCGAAAATTTCATTACGAAATTCATTTGAAGGTTGAGAATATCCCACGAGAAAAGTATCCAGGATCATTTCTCATTAAAGCCTACTACGTCGGTGCTGAAGTAAAAGTCTACTTGGGCAAGACTAGTGTTCTCGATCGTTGGAGAAGAAAGAATTGCCAAAATTGCCAATTCCGTCCAATTGCGAGTGCAACGTTTTGGCTGGATGAAAGGAGAGCAATTTCCACAAATCCATCATTCGACGACTATTTGGTAGAAATCGTGTACCACGATCCAAAGGAAGGAATCAAGAAAACCGTGCCGTATGATCTACACCAGAAGACGAATGGAAATACCTCGGGCAAGTTCTTTCTGACAGCAATAATTTGAAGAAGAACGTATATGATGAACAACCATTAATAAACAATGTAATTTTCCGGTGTTGTTCTGTTGGATAAATCACCATACAATTATAATATTTCCGAAAGTTTAATTTTGCTCATGCCGACCATTTTTCTGTTCGGTATGGTGTACCTGGGGCGAAAAGCATAAAAATTCTTTTTAATCTTGTGATGAACTGCTTGAACTAAAACAACAGAACTTGGAGCAATTGTGGAATGAATTTTTTGGAGTAGTGATGTACAATTCCCAAAGTGGTAATATTTTTCTGGTTTCTAACAAAGGAATCTAATTAGTGGGAAATCGCGAAACGTGAACGGTCCAGGATTGCGCCAAAATCAAGTTTCTTTTTAAAGTCACTTCTTGACAACACATATGTTATATGGGATGTTATATGATTCTGTGGATTCTAGTCTCTCATTTTGGCAATGCCATCGTTATCCATTATCTAGACGTTTATTTATTATGTGCAGTCACCAAGTAAGATTTTTTATATATATATATCCTTATATAAAGAGGAACCATTCGAAGAAAAGTTTCTGTTAGAAAACACGGTTACCAAATTAAGTAAAAAAACAATTGTTTTGAATAAATTAAAAAATACAAGTGTTTACTTTACAAAACCAACTTTCAATATTGCTTTTTAGAAAACGGAAAATACAATTCAAATCCAGGGACTTTGCTCGCTTAATATCACAGAGAGTGAAATATTAACAAGGCATCAAAATTTCCTACAATGCAATGCAATTTCCCACAATGCAATGAAAGCATTAATATTTGAGCGCTGCAATATTTACATTTTTTTACTTTAGCAAATTTGTATTTTGTTATTTATTTCAGGTGCACCCAAGCATTTCAGAAAAAAATGTTAAGAAATGTAAATACAGAAGCCTAAACACAAACATCTCATAAGCGCATTAAATAACACCAGCGTGAACGTTCCCCATAATTGTTAATGTCCACAATCTTCGCCAAGTCTTCACCATAGGAAAGTTGTATTTCGGTGTCTCAGACAACGGTTTCAAAAGTAATTATGACATTTTTTTATTCCAACTGAAACTTCTGAAAACTAAACATCTTTTCATGTTGGAAAGCAGCCACGTGATTTGGCAGAGCGTTATTTATCACATTTAGTGCAGAATGGTAAGTTGTTTTATCGGCAAACACCAAGCAGCTTAACCAACTGGTGACGTTTAAAAGTTGCAGCTACCTCCAGAATACGATCTACTATCCGAAAGTTAATTTTCTAAAGGTTGGCAAAAACCTCCTCAATTTTTTTTTTCATTGGTTGCTCAACCTCTTTTGATTCCGTAGTGCAAAAGTATATTTAGTAAGATTTTATGTTTACTGTGTCAAAAGCTTTAGATAACAGTTAATGGAAGAAGGTTGTTTCAAATAGATTAGAAATAGCTGAGCAAAGTCAGTTATTGCGAGTTCCGAGTGATCTCTCTGTAAACCAAAATGACAAATAGGTTATGAATTACTCGTTCAAAATTCTTTGGAAAAGCAGGTAAATTAGAGATTGGTCTGTGGTTTGAGGGATGGATTTCACCCTATAAAAGCAGGTATAATTTTGCTTTTTTAGTTTTTAAGCAAAAATGGAATGCTTGACTTTAAAATATGAATCAAAGGTTTACTTATTGAATCCAGGGTGTGAGAAATTACTTTGGTGCTGATTTCATCGTAACCAGAAGAGCTTTTACGCTTTAAACTTTAAGCTATTCATTTATTTAAAAATATTTATACAGGATTGCCATGTCAATAGATAATAATACTACTATCAAATTGGGTCCTGTTAAATTAATAAGTTAGCTAACTAAAAACTGGTATAAAAACAACCGGTATAAAAAAACTGGTATAAAAGATATATAAAAATTCAACAATTCACTCGGCTCTAAAATTTAAGAAAAATAATCGTTTAAAACTTTCATAAAATCATCTTCCCATAACCGACTCCGTACATATATTGGCAACTGGTTAAACACTTTTGACGCCATGAACTTAAAACTCTTCCTCGCTATCTCTAAATGCATCTTTGGCAGTTTCAGAAGAATTCCATTATTTCTCGTTTTGTTATTCAACACTTCGAAACACCCATCAAAAATACTGTCGAAATCGCCAGTACAAACTACTCTACGAACGATAGTACAAGCTCTTTTTCTCCAGATATTCACTATATTTGGTAGAAAGATCTCTGTTTTGGATTTTCCGTGAATTATCCTTACGGCTCGTTCTGAAAGACGTTTTATTCGTTGTTCGTTCGTTGGTGTTTTCGACAACTCTATTGTCCCACAGTATGTCAACAGCGGGACAATCATTGATGTGTGTGTGTCTAGCACATCAAGTTCTTTGATACTAGGTTAATTCAGTATAGATATTTTCATTTAGGTATGTCTTGAAGGAAGTGTTTGGTGTCTTTATTTTAGCGGCTAAATCAGATCCCACATTCACAAAAAATTATTCATAACTCATGCAGTATTTCTTGCTTATCACAGTCCAAGCATTGCTCCGGAATAACATTCCTTTTTTAGCATTTGTAACTAATTTTTGAAAAGAGGATTTATAGGGCTATAAAGCTTTGTGCAAGTGTTTGGAAATATCCAAACAATAGTCTGGGTCATTCTTATTGCAGATTCCGCACCAGTTTGTTTCTTAAAGCTTTTAATTGTTATTGTTAGCACTCAAGATAATGTGTTAATAATGTTGATGTTGAAAATGGACTGCATACATGAGTATTAACATCGATTTTAGCTTTTACACATAGCTGACTACTACATATAGCAGTAACTGCGTACCGAAAGTGGAACATAAACAATATATTGCAAAATAATTTGGGTTTAGTAATGTGATAATAGAAATGTTTTTGATAGTAGCTAGTGGAACAAGTCCGCATTCCTGTACCGTAATGTTACGTCAAAGAGGTCAATGTGTATGCTTTTAAATAAGACATGGTGTCACTTGGTGTGACCATTTGTGACTTGGTGTGACCTGGTGTGACCATTTGTGATTTGGTGTGACTTGGTGTGACCTGGTGTGACCATTTGTGACTTGGTGTGACTTGGTGTCACTTAGTGTGACCTGGTGTGACTTGGTGTGACCTGGCGTGACTTGGTGTGACTTGGTGTGACTTGGTGTGACCTGGTGTGACTTGGTGTGACTTGGTTTGACCTGGTGTGACTTGGTGTGACCTGGTGTGACTTGGTGTCACTTAGTGTGACCTGGTGTGACTTGGTGTGACTTGGTGTGACTTGGTGTGACCTGGTGTGACTTGGTGTGACTTGGTTTGACCTGGTGTGACTTGGTGTGACCTGGTGTGACTTGGTGTCACTTAGTGTGACCTGGTGTGACTTGGTGTGACTTGGTGTGACTTGGTGTGACCTGGTGTGACCTGGTGTGACTTGGTGTGACCTGGTGTGACTTGGTGTGACTTGGTGTGACGTGGTGCGCAAAATGGTATAGCCCATTGTTTTTGTGCATTCTGTTGTTTTTAAATGAAAATTTCTACTCTGTAAGCAACTTACCTGTAAAAACAGTTTAGAGAAAAACAGAAAAATGAACAAAGTAGAGATACGTACATCACCTGTGCGAATAAGTCATCGGATTGTTTAGGGATTGAATAGGTTCAAGTCGCAGAAAAGAACTCCCATCATCTGTTGTAACTGCTAATAAAGGTAACACACAGCATGGCACGTGATATGTTATGCTTTGGTTGATTTTACGGTTTTTAAGAAAGTTAAAATGCAAAACCATTACTAATGCCGATGTGAAGACGATAATTTCAATCCCTTGAAAAGCATAAAACCATTGCAGTTTTACTCTAGAAAACCAAACACGATAACCGGGTAATAAATTTATTTCATAGGTTATTTAATGCAAGTATATTTTTTATATTTATAAATAATTAATAATAATTTAAATTCATTAAATCCACACTGCTTCAGGGTTCTCGAAAAGTTTATATAGAAATAAACTTTGTTATAAATAAAGCTGAATTTATCCCAGCATCTTAATTACTTGGACATTTTATTTTTCAAATTACTCTTTGTAAAAGGCATGTCGCTGCCCAGATATAACTGAGAAGACAAAATATTTTACGGATTATTTGATATGTGGGTTGAATGATGTCTGTGATAATTTTCCTTTTTTTTTCTTTTATTCAACTTCGTACAAAGTTGACACACATTATGACTGTGACTAGAAAACAATAATAATTATAATAATAATTATTGAAGATTGTAGCTCTAATACTACAGTACCACCTTAATTGAAAGTAACAAAACAAAACTCGGCAATAACGTGAGACAAAACACCTAGATTCTTACGTCGCAGATCCAGCAATCTAGCTCGTTTAAAAATTAATAATTTCCCGCCTCTCAGAACCCAAATTAAAAGTAAAACCTGAGCCGTGGTAATGTCTAAACCCTGTATCCGCCCCTGGGTGCAATTCTTGAATTCGATGGCATTACACTGACATTACCCCCTGAAAACGTTTTTGGAAGTAAATGTCATGGAAACATACTCTCGCGAACTGACTCTTGAGAAATTGGTCTACCTTGAAAACGTTGATTTTGAGTACAATTCGAAAATATTAGTTAGAAAGATGAACAAACATTATTAGTCGGCCCTGCAGAACAGTAGTTTTATTATACACTAAAAGCCCTACATAATCTTTGGTTTTCTATTGTTCTAAGCCGATCTTCTTGGGTTCACCATGTTTGTTTATTTTGTTACTTGTCAGCTGAACAGTAGTTTTATTAATGGAATATTTACTTGTTTGCTCGTTACCTGATTCATTTTTGTTTTCCTCCTGTCGGCTAGACAAACTCACCTTAAAAAAAATGTGTGTTTTGTATACAGAGAGGGTATCCGGAAAAAGTACGACCTTAAACATTTTTACTATAACAAGTGTTTTTATTTCGGAAACGCTACGTAAAGGCGGATTTACACGAGTCGAAATGTTCGCTGCAGCGAAATTTTAGCCGCGACAATGTCGAGACGCGAAAGTGTGGGCCGCTAAGAAAAAAAAGTGACGTAATCATATTTTGCACAACCAATCATATTCCCGATTGAGCGGCGAACATTTCGCCTCGTGTAAATCCGCCTTTATACGTGTTCCTAAAAACAAAGTCGTGTTTTATATATGTATAGTATGTATAAAAAAAATACTACCAATTCTTTTGTTTCCGTTTGCAAAGTTAGTATTCTTTTCATATATACTGTATTATACTTGCTAAAAACAAAGTTGTGTGTTTGCATATAATATTCCTTTGCATCAGTTCGAACGACAGTGTTTTGAAAACGACTTTGAATGGCGGGATTTGCGTTACTAGAAAGAATGTACACTCTATTCATTTGAGACTAGGCAGGATTCTTAGACAATTCTTATTTTTCGGCTATTTTCAGCCTAGGGTTCTTCAAAAAATGAGTGTACACATAATTTATCGTCTTTGCCAAAACAACCTTACAAGTAGAAAATAATAGAAATTAGCTATATACTGAGCAGCTGTAATATGCATAATTGCGAATAGTTACTGGGTTTATATTTTCCTAGCCCGTCATCAAGTTCAACCACAGCTTTTCCTTCATCATCTGCATTCAAGAACTTTAAAGAAATGGAACCCAATATTTTAATGAATCGAAAACTATAAAATATTTAACTTCAACCTCGTCTTTTTAATTTTGGAATTTGATGCAGCAGATTCGAAGTGCAAAAAAAAACTGGGTCACACTTGAATCTTTTGAGAGTATTACCTGTTTTTTTATGATGAACTATCAGAAAGACTATTGTACCGTTTGTTATTTTTTCAACTACAGTATGATTTTCAAAACTGATCGTTCTGCATAAAAAAACGTTTATATACTACTGTATCAGCCCGGACATATTTTGATTTCTGAGTTACAGTTGAGTTTTTGAGCGGAACTCATTGCGTAATGCAAGCCTAGCTCAAATGGTGGGTTGTCTGGTGAAGCGATTTCGTAGGTGCAAATGGGTGCCCTAAGTGCGCCAGGACCTAAACCTTGGGATAAGAAGAGCCACTGTTATATGTGGAGAGTCCCGTAAAACTCCGTTATAATATGTCGTTTCTCAAAGCTAAATTACAAGAACAAAATCGTACATTCGTTTCTAAATGGTTTGAACGTTTCTAACGGCTTTATTATGATATAGAAGGAACATTCAACTTTGCAATGGGAATTATGTCGTCCTGGGCCATCTATTTACTTTCAAGCTGAAACGGCTCTTCTAACCTAATACAATATACTTTACTTATAAGGTATACCTCGATGCAAGCATACAAGATGTTATTGAATCAATTTCCTCTACCTTCACTTTCTCTATTGTCAAAACTTAGTCAAGGAGGCATCGAACCATTGAAAGCAGCTAAAATTTTGTTAGAAAATGGAGACATTGACAAGGACATTGTTTTATTATTTGACGAAATATATCTTCAGAAAGATGTTCAATATCAAGGTGGAAGGCTATGCTTATGGTAATTTTTATATTAAAGGAGTTATGGCATTTATGATAGTCAGCTTAAAAAAAGTATAACTTCTGTTGTAAAAGCAATTCTAAAAACAAAAATTGAAGAAAAATGGCTCTCACAGAACATTGCCGAAAGTATAAATTCACTTCGTGAAATTGGTTTTCAAGTACGTGCAGTAATTTCTGACAATCACTCAACTGAAGCCGCAGCAGAATTTTTAAACCTTATTAATGTGTGATGGACTTTAAATAACAATAAACAAAGATTTAATTCAAATTACCGCTTTGGTAATGCTGCTGTTTTAAATGACATGAAACCCACATTTCTGAGAGAATTAGCTGTATGGTTTGAAGAATGGAAGGATATGCAAGGGGCAAAACACAAAAATTCCCACTCAGTAAACAAACTTCAACAGCTATGAAATCAACTGCCTCACTCATCGATGCTTTATTAAAAGAACGATTACACTTTGACATCACGGTTACAAACAGATTCTCTAGAGATGAGGTTCTCTGAATATCGGCAAATGTGTGGTGGAAGGTTTCTTGTTGGTTTACGACAAATTCAAACTTCTGAACAAATATTAGCTGCCAGAAGTCTTTTAAAAGAATCTGTTAACATATGGGAAGATGTTAGGCCTGAACAATATGATTCCACTGCGTAAACCATATTTTTAAAGTCCAGTTTAGAAGATATTTCTCGTGAAATCGAAGACTGCATGTTACAACCTGACGGAATGGAAATTGTTTCTGTGATTGCCGGGTATATTGCGTTGCCAAGAAATTAATTAAAAGAATAAAGTGTGCAACTTGTGAGATGTGATGTTATTGATTGGCGTAGAATCTTTACTTGCAGAGCATGATTATTTAATGAAATTAACTCATGGAGTTCTGATATTGCCATCAGTTGACCTTTTCCATCATGTTGCCAAATCGTTTGGTATTTTAGATATTTCTCAAGAACTGATTCGAAAAGCGCAAATACCAGAAAGAATAGCTTCAGAGCATGTTCTTTTAAGAACATGCTTAAAAGCAGAATGATTTTCCAACAATGATTCTCCTCCATTCTTCTTATGCAATGTGATGATCATATATTGGCCAACTTGAAATTTGTGGATAGAATAGTTACCAATATATTTTTTAACAACGAGCAGAAGGGACTAACAAATGAAATTAGGAGAGATGTTATTAAGGGCTTTCAAACAGAAGCAGAGGAAAAGCGTTGAATGAGTACAATTTGTTTGATTTTTTTATTTGATTAATATTGATTCGTTTTTAATTGTGATATATACGATTATGTTAATATTATTTTATATGATTGTCCACTTTTACATACATCGTATACGTGAAAAGTAAAACTTCCTTGATCACAGATGTGGAGCTAACTTAAATTTTAATTGTGCACTGATATACTTTGGTAATAGTTAATAAATAAATAGTCTACGATATATATACTTGTTCATTCACATGATGTAATCCTACTATAATGGAGGAAAAACCTGAGTATGCTTGCTTGTTTGTTGTCCGCCAATCACGACCAAACGACTGGACCGATTGGAACCAAATTTTCAGGGTATGATTGTGATGCCTCTGGGATGGCTTTTAGCCAAAGAATTTTTTTTTTTTTGACAAAATTTTAATTAAATAAATTAATTAGATGTGATGTCACTTATCGATTGCGTAGGGTTAAAATTTATAATAATAATTAAATATTTTATGGCTAACTTTGTTTCCCAAACAAACTCTTTCTCAATTTAAATGTATAATTAATTGATCTATATGTACATGGCTACCCATACAGACATGCCAACATTTTGAAATTTGAAAGGGGAAGTTTAGGGTAGGAAGCTTAGCCACGAGGTGGAATTTGCTCAATTTGGAACTGGGGGTTTCAGGGACGCCGGAGTGGATTTATAGGCGAGCAAAAACGAGCGAAGCGAGTTAAAATTTAGCTGGGAGTCTGTAGGCCTCCCAGCAGGACCAGGGGTGTTAGCCCGGAATTTTCTTTTGAAATGAACCTATCCTAAGTGCGAAGAATAGTAATTTGCCATTATCTTTTTTCATATAAAATTTCCGTATCATTTTCATTATAATCAAGATAAAAGATATCTATCTTCCAACTATTTTAGTGATTTGAACTGCCAAGTATATAAGGGCTAAGGCTAAATCCAAAGAAAAAGGACTTTGGTTCGTTAAATCGAGGTGTTTGTTAAATCGGGAGTTTGTTATATCGAGAGTCTACTGTATTACAAATGAAAGTAATCACTTACTTTATATATACTATCATTAAATTATCAGATCTATTAAATATTAATTCCACGTATACACCTTTACCTTTCTTCAAATATAATTTACTGTTTTTTTCAAATTTGGCTAACTTATTGGATATGTCCTCCTAAACTCCAACCACCATAAAAAAATTTCCCCAAATGGCCATGATTGAGCCTCTGGATATGTTAATCTACATAATGTTATGCTACAAATAAAACAAAATCCAGCTTCTATATATATTTCTTTAAGGTTCACCCTATTTCAGAGCTAATTTGACTAGACTAACTCTGACTTATTGTTAGCTATCTCTATTATCACAAGTCAAATGCTGTCAAGTAATGTTGGAATAACAACAACACAATTCAATATTTGAAATCTGTAGCACTCATTAGAAAGTTACCCTTCTAATTTTTCTCTCCAAAAGGCGGACTGTACGGCCGTGTAATTAGGCCATGTTAGAGGTCAACAGGTTTTAAGGTGGTAGTTGGGTTAAAACCAACGCCCTGGTGAAATACCACCACTCCTGCTGCCACTGGTGGCTTATGTTACCTTAAGGACAGAAAATAAGTCGATAAAATAGTGCGGAATTAATTAGTGCGATTTCGAAATTTTTATGAAATTTGAGGATTTATTTTTTTTGTGATTTACGTTTTTTCACTTCGTAAGCAAGGTCCCCAAACGGCCCTATTTTCTAAGGCAACTTAGATATCTGAAGACGTGTGGAAGTCCTAAGTTCATAGTGAGTTTCACGGAAATTTTTAGTGCCGGGCAATTTTTTTACATTGGGCGGATTTTAATAGTGCTTTCCCCACCAGGCAGGATGCTCCAGGTATCCTTTCTTTCTTAATGGCAATCGAGAGAGAGGTGAAACTTCCAATACACAGGACTCTGTTGAGTTATAGGCCATGTCTTTCCTGTGTATTTCCTTTTAAAAAATCAAAAAAAAAACAAGTGTAAGATTTGTTGAGGTTATTTTGTGATTTGCTAAAAATCCGCCAAAATTTCTTCCCGCCAAATTAATTTTTTTTCCTGGACCGCCAAAATTAAATTTATTTGAATCCGTCAAAGTTTTTTCCTAAAAGTTAAGTCCCCCTAGATTTATCCCTCGAATAACTCGAATCTCTTTTTAACTCGAACAATTTCGCTGGCACGGTGGAAATTTCCTAATAAACTCTCATAAAAACAAACTCTCTATTACTCGAACTCTCTTTAACTCGAACGATTTCTGATTCCCCATGGGTGTTCCAGTTATAGAGAATCCACTGTACATCGTCTCAATATTTAGCAGTTATTCTTATATAAAAAAGCGTCTATGTATTCGGCAATCCGCCTCAAGAAATTCAAAATCAAATGTAAAAATAATTTTTAATGTAAAGGATGCTATTGCTACCGTTTCCAGCCGTTCGGCTTTTTGTTATTTTTAAAGATGTAATGCTAAAAAACCTTGAAATGCAAAACCAGTTATAACAGGTTAATTAAAGCGAAAATTTCCGATTAGTTGTTGCCATAGTGATTAAATACACTAAATCTCAAGATCTTCATGATAATGCTCAATGAGTGTCGTTTCAAGCAAACAAATATAAAACATGACACATTTGTAAAAAAGATGAATTTTCTTGATAACCGTGTTTTTTTTTCTTGTTGTTTTTTTTACCAATAAAAATGTACAATGAACAGTTTGTTAGTATAAAAATATGTAAAATGTTACTAAAGAAATTGTAGCTAAAATCGTATAAAGTACAGTGTAGGAAATTATTGGCGAGGATATATTGAAGGCCTTGCTGACAAGTCAGTCAATCCTTTCATAAAACCCACAGTTGTTTATCAGCTGTAGCAATATATATATATAATTCTGCGTCAACAAAAATATTATCAACGCAAAAAAAAATTAGTTATATTTTAATAAAATGGATTTCTTTGTTGAAGATTTGAAAGCGATTATATTAGTTGCCTTCTTTAGTGGCTCTTCAAAGTTATTCCAAATGAGAGGTCCTCTATGTAATATGCAAAATTCACATTTCTTCTTTTTAAACGATATACTGTTAAAATTAAATAATTCGTGAGATCTAAGGTAATATTGCATTTCCTAGTTTTATTTTTAGAACAATCCATTGCTTGTAAACCTTCTTTCATTTGTAAAACTTGAAGATTTTTATTATTATTACGTGAGTAACTTATTACACAAAATTTGTAAATGGATTATTTTAAGGCGGATAAACATATAAACATCATGTAAACATCACTCATTAAGCTTGTCAACGATGTTTCGCAATGTAAGTGGAGTATTTTTCAAATCTGAAAGCAAGGATCAGCTTGTTTACGCAGATATGGCTTTGGAAACGTTTACGGTGAGTGCTATGCCAAATGACAGACAACAATCGTTAATCCTGCTTAAAGTTAACAAATAACAGTATACAGTACGATACAGTACATAATATTTTGGGAGGAATGAATTAATTATAAAATAAACATTGGTTTTACAATAAACCATTAAAAATGGAACTTTTCATGTATACTTTGTTTATATTTTTAGGCAAATTATCCTTTTCATAAAACCCACTGTTGTTTATCAACTGTAGCAATTTCCCATATTATACAATATGTAATATATATAATTCTGCGTCAACTAGATATAATCAACGTAAAAAAAGACAAAGAATTAGTTATATTTTAATAAAATGGATTTCTTTATTGAAGATTTGAAAGCGATTATATTATTTGCGTTCTTTAGTGGCTCTTCAAAGTTATTCCAAATGAGAGGTCCTCTATGTAATATGCAAAATTCACATTTCTTCTTTTTAAATGATATACTGTTAAAATTAAATAATTTGTGAAATCTAAGGTTATATTTGTCGTTTGATATTCTACAAAAGATGTGGTTAAAAATGACAGGTAAACTGTCAGTTTTAAAACGGTACATAAACGATACATAAATATAGGATGTTGGTAAACCAAAAAATATTGTTATTAAGCAACCGTTTAGCTGTGACTTATGCTGTTCTCTACTTAAGAGGTGATGAGTGGCATTTGCACATGAATATATCCCTGGGCGGAAAATCTTGTTTTACAAAAACGTACGAATATATGTGGAATATTTTTACCCAAATAATCGCCTACAGAGATATTTCCCTTGTTGGCGATTTCAATCATTATTTCTTTATCTTTAACGAAGCGACAAGGTAATTGCATAATTGTTGACGGCGATAAGATATTTGAACCTCTTATACCTTTCAACAGACCCTTACCGCTGGAATAACATGTGTAGCATTCTAAATGATAGATTGAATTACTAGCAACCAAATCAAAACAGCTTTCGACACGTTGTCTCACTTTCAGAGCCCACGTATCATTTTTTTTTACATTTGTCAAGAATGCTTTGTTTGAATGTGATGGCTCGAATTAGAATAATCTTTTCACGATCTGGAGGCTTTGGATTGGTCGTTACTTCATTTACACAAATAAAACAGCATTCCTTCCAATTGAAGATGCCAATCTAAACACAGATTTGGAATGATTAACTTCATTGCTTGCTCTACATTGCAGGCTCAGTCGTTGAAACCACAACAACCACTGGGTGTACTCCCACCGTTATGTCCCACTGTATTTATATATGTCGGTACCGGCACTTTGTAAGAGTTTAGTTATAATTTAGTATGGCGTTAGAAACCGCGTTCTCTTTATACCTAATGAAAAAAATGAACCTTACAGATGGATCTTAGTTGTTTCTTTTGGGGACTTTCGATTTTGGTATCAAACTTTCTCCTAGGATTAGTGAAATCACGTCTCATGCAGCATGGACCGTAAGATTTGGCTTTCCGGTATCAAAATCATTTCTATACAAATTTTGTCTAGGTTTAACACTAATTTGACTGGAATAAAAAGACAAAAACTCTATATCGTTGATAACGGTATTTTGCCGTACTTTACAAGGAAAGACATAA
This sequence comes from Candelabrum cocksii, assembly GCA_963930725.1. NCBI lineage: Eukaryota > Metazoa > Cnidaria > Hydrozoa > Anthoathecata > Candelabridae > Candelabrum > Candelabrum cocksii. The sequence goes on from OZ005664.1 coordinate 19,315,264, forward strand.
TCGAATAATCGTAGTCACAGGCACGGCTAGACCCTGAACTTAGTACTTAGGAAAGGTGTGGGCTGAACCCACTTTTTTCCTAAGTACTGTTTTTATTTGTTTGCTTTGTCGTCGTTCTTTGAATAACTGCATGGGCGTCTTCTATTTAGTAAATTTATCATGGTTGAGTGGTTGTGCATTTATAGCAAAAATAATGAGAGATTGAAGAGCCAGTAAAAATGTACATGTGTAAAAACGTGATAGCAGAAATGTCTTAAATCATGGACTTATAGTACACTGTTTTTTATAAGAACCAGTAAAATTGGGGTTGAAGCTGGCTGTTCTAATTTGTTCAGAATTTTCAGGCTGAAATGTTTGTCCTTATTTTAGAGAGACTTTTTAGGGTCTTTGCAGACGTATGAATAAAGATAAGAAAAACAGATAGATAAAATGTTAAAGCTTTATGGATTTCACGGATTTTTAACAGTTTTTAGTTTCAATACTTTACTACATATATATACACATAATTTTTATAATCACTTTTATCTTTTCATTGTATTTTATCGAACAGGACCCAATTTTATAGCAGTTTGTAACTGATTTGGTTTATCCTGTATAAATAATCATGAATAAATAAAATACAATTGAATCTATATACATAAAATTGTAGTGAAAACGTACAAGACGAAAAAGTCAAAGATAACTCGCGTTGGTGTTCTAATAAAATTGTTCTTATAAAAAAAAAAGATTGTAAAAGTTGTGTCTTCACAAACTTGATTTGTCTTCTTTCAATTTTCCACTCTACAATAGCAAAAATATATGATTGATAATAAAGTAACTATATTTAATTTATAACGAAAAAATATTTAAGAAAAATACAGCATTATTTATCTAATAAATCACACCATATATAGATCAGCAATTCAATTCATCAAATAAGTAATCCGTTTTTCAAAAATGGGCCTGTTTTTTTTATTAATAAAATGTCGAACGGAAAAATCGATAACTCAACGGTCAAAAAAAACGGTTGATAAGTAAATTATTTTATTTCTTACTTGGTTGACTAGGGGACTGTTTAGCTTGAGTAAGTTGGAGAAGTTCATATCAAAGAGAGAAGAGGAAAAAAATGGAAATTTTATTGTAGTGTCGGACGGAATCGATAAAAATATAATTTCTAAAACTTTTGATTCAATCGTCAATTCTATCGAAACTTGCAGTGACAAGGATTTACAAGATATATATGTTTGCTATAAAGTAATTATCTTTGTTTTCAATAATATTTGAAACCTTTTACACTCTTCAAACTCAATATGCTACCAATTTACAAAAGCAATATAATTAATATACCTGTACCTGTAGGATCCTCCTTTAGCATTCTAGATGCCACGGAGTCGCATTGTTCAATCTGGATTCAACAAATGCGGCGAAACCAAATTTCTCTTGTGTCTTTCTCTTTGCTTGCTCGATAGAGACATCCAACATCTTTGAAATATTTATCCAAGGATCGCGATAGTATGGCTTCTTTGGCTTTGCAAATAGTATTTTCTTCGTTAGCATTGTATTCGAGCAACGACATATGTGTCCAATATATTTCAAATATTGTTCTCTGGCGAAATTTTCAAGGCTTTTTGTTGTTGTGATGGCTACGATATCTGCATTTGTGTAACGAAGTCGGTACACTTCTTCATCAGCTCCTTCTGGCGTTGGTTATCTTGCCCAACCTTCCTTAACACAATGCCTCAGAAACTCCATCCAACTGCTTTCCAATTTTTTCAAATGAGCTTCACTTATGTACTTTGCTTGTGTCCCATAAGTAAGGCGCGATAGTACACATGCCTCAAGCAGTTTTCTTCTCGTTCCCATGTTAATCCTGTGATCTTTAAAAACTTTCTTAATTTCGTAAAATTTTCCAACTGCCTTTGAGATACAACCAATTATCTTGTGATCTTTGAAAAATATTTAAAACTGAAGGTTAAAATAAACAGAATAAAACACAATTCTTTTCAACAAAACCTCTTCCATTAAGCAGTGTTTTGTTCTACCATTAAATAATTAGGTTTGAGTTAATTGAACTATTCTTTCAACAAGTGAAATAATTTTAAGGACTTTCAGTCTACTAAAATTGACGGAAAACCTAAATAACTGCGATATAGTAAAACTTTCCGTCCGACACTAATTACACTAATGACATATTGCTTATAGTATATGGGAAAATGAGCTTGGCATTGGCTAGAATGTTTTTTTCTATAGAATAGGTCTGGTAGAAAGTGAAAAACTATTTTTTGGTGTGTTTTTTCGACTTTTGATTTTTAAGGAAAATGATGACCAATTTCCAAACAGCCCCAAATAGAGTTTGCACATTGTCTCGTGGCATGTGATCCCAGATTTACAGCTATGGTATTTGAGAGAGGAGGGATTTTAGTATTTTCACATTCAGCCCCCTCAAAGACGTAGCGCCGTGCCTGTCAAATAAACAAACATGAAATTAAGTAGGTGCTTCCTGTTTATTTATGAAAGACGTTGCGCACAGTTGTTCCACTTCATTCGCTGAAGAATATTTACACTCTCAGGCGCGGCTTATCTTGTGTTATCAAGCTACATGAGATTAATTTAAAAGTTCACAACAATAGCTCACAAACCGGTTTATCTGGTTAACAGGCTTCGTAAGTTTGTCATGCCAGATAATAGCAATGGGTGTGTTGGATTTTTCTGATTGGTTCGGAGTGAAATCAACATGTCAAAAGAAAATAGTATAAATAGGCGTTCTCTGGGAGAAAAAACATTTAATTCGTCTACAGCAGTCAACTCGTTGCCAGCTAACACATACAATTCATCGCGAATTTTCTGTTCAATTTTCTGTTCACCTGTTCGAATCCAAGATGACCACGTAAGTAGAAATCTAAAGTTGTGATAGAGTTGTGTGATTCTTGTGAGGAGACGGGGTAAAGTTGTGTGATTTTACGGTAGAACGATAATTGGATTTACGTGATTTTTGAAAAATTGAAACTGATGATGAAGATGTTATTAAATCAAATGGTATGGATTGTACAAACCATGTTAACGAAATTTGACTATATTTGATGTGAAAGTTGTTGTTCTAAAATACGTCAGAATTTATCTGATTCAACCTATAGTCAATGTATTGACATGAGTTAATCTTCAATTTTTTTATAGGGTTCGAATGTCAATAAGAGAGTTGGAGAAGCCTGAAAATAAAACACAGCGTTTTGCTTTTTTAAAAGCTTGGCATAGTATCCAAAAGCTTGATCCGTCTGAATCAAACTCATTTTGGCAAATCGCATCTTACCATGGGGAACCCTTTGTTCCAAGGGAGGTCGATCCAAAAGATCTGCCACATGATAAAAGTTGGGATGGCTACTGTCAGCATGGAAACGTTTTGTTCCCTTTATGGCATCGATTTTATGTTTGGCGAATAGAGAAAGCTCTGCAAAGTATTGAAACTGATGCTGCTATGCATTATTGGGACCAAACATCGGATGAAAGTCTGGAAAAGGGGATTCCTGGTCTGCTGACAGATGTAAATGTCGTTATAGACGATAACGGTACAACGATTCCAAACCCATTGAAACAGTATACATTTCAGAGGGCTATTGTGGGAGAAGAAGCTGACGAATTTTATGAAAAGCCTCTAGGGTACACCACTGTGCGGTATCCATTTTCTGGCATCCGCAGCCCACTGGCAGCAAAATTGAAAGCTGATGAGCACAACAAGGTAATGGGTAAAAACAATGAGCAGCAGTTGATGGCGCTGTTAAATCAAAATATCACTCATGCGCTTACAGGCAACTCTACAGCATATAATTCAATCCACAAGTTGTACGAAGATTGTTTGCAAGCACCAAACTATAATATATTTTCAAATATCAAGACGGCAGGTAAGTATCAAGAGGATGTCGCATTAGAAGCCCCACATAACAGTATTCATCTGGCAGTTGGTGGCTATGATATGAAAGATGGGGAATCCGGTATAATCAAAGGAGCAAATGGTGACATGGGAGAAAACGAAACTGCCGCATTCGATCCTATTTTCTTTCTCCACCATTCCAATGTCGATCGAATGTTTTGGGTTTGGCAGCAAATGCATGAAGCTACAACTAATTTGACGATTGATACAAGCGACCCTTCAGATCCTGGAATCACTCCAGCTGCTGGACAAGGTCCTACACCGTTTCAAAAACCTGATCAAGTTCTCGATATGACAACTGCATTGCACCCATATAAGAATCCAGCAGGAGGTATGTACACCGGAGCAGATTGCATCAATATCGCCGATCTTGGATTCGATTACACTAAAGGATCCCTGACTGATGAGGTTGCTATCTTTGAAAAGTTTGTCCGAGTCAATGATATAAAAGAGCCAAAGAAAATTTACGAGTTTCTTGGAAAAGAACTTTTGCGCAAAGAACCAACCGACAAAATGAAAATGAAATTCTTTTTCAACCTGGATGGTTTCACCCATGTAGAGCAATTTGTAAACACAGCTGTAAGCCAGGAATTTCAATACGAAATTTATTTGAAGGTTGAGAACATACCACAAGACGAGTATCCAGGATCATTTATCATTAAAGCCTACTACGTCGGTGGTGGAGAAAAAATCTACCTGGGCAAGTCTAGTGTTCTGAATCGTTGGAAAAGAACGAATTGTCAAAATTGCCAACTCCGTCCATTTGCGAGTGCAACCTTTCGGCTGGATGAAAGAAGAGTTATTGACACAAGTCCATCATTGGACGACTACTTGGTAGAAATCGTGTACCACGATCCAAAGGAAGGAATCGAGAAAGCCGTGCCGTATGATCTACACCAGAAGACGAATGGAAGTACCTCGGGCAAGTTCTTCCTGACAGCAATAATTTGAAGAAGAACGTATATGATAAACAAAGAAATATGTAATTTTTATGTATTGTTCTGTTGGATAAATCACATTCCTACAAATGAACTAGTCTTGTCAGTCGCGCGTAACTCGCGCGTAAACCTATTCGCGATACTTTATTCGTTATTGTAATATCTTCTTGTTTTCCAGTAAGCACCATAACTTTACATTCTAGGCAAATATTTTAAGTATCCGGTTCGTTACCAGTCTACATTAGAAATCATTCAAATTGTAACCAAACTGCGTTAGTCACCCTGATTCGTTGCGGTCACAAGAAATAGAAGATAACTATCTTTTTTGTTTGACAACCATCTGCATTATGCCAGGAGCTATAATTGTTCAATTTTCGGTTGTCGTACTTCGAGGAAGCATAAGGGTATTTTAATTTTTAACATTCCTAAGTCAAAAGATAATTTCAATACTTCTTGGAGAGAAAAGCTCATCCTTATTGTTACGAAAGATCGAGTCAAATAAGATCGAGTCAAATAAGATCGAGTCAAAGATGCTAGTTTGAAACTGCAATTATACAAGTGTGTGTTGTTTGCGAAAGGCATTATACTCCAGACCTTGTCCTAAACAATGCAACAAAAAAACGTTTAAACCAGGTCTATCCCAACTCTTAAACTACCTAGAAAACGTTTTGCAGCCAAGTTAGTTCAACCAAGAAAATCTTCCCCTATTGTGGCAGCTAATCAAGCCAAACTAGATCTAGATGGTCTCTTTTATCTACTGCTAGACCATGTTATGTTTATTTCAATAAACCTTCTCAACGCATTCAATAAATAGAGTTGTATAACGGGGAATTCTTGCTGATAACTGATGTTATAAAGTTTTTTTAGCTTTGGCAACATGCATACTTATGTTGGTCAGTGTCGGATTAAGGCTTTCCTGGTCCTGAGGCACGTTTTTAACAAGTGGCCTGAAAATACAGGTATTTTGGAAAAGAAGAAAATTTAAATTTAAAATAGAATTTTTTTAGGTAAAAATTACGTTACCTGACATTCATGACCGAAGTGATCCTTTATTTTTGCCACTTTGAAAAAAACTGATCAAATTGCTTCACATGTTTTGGTTTTTGTTATTCGAAATATACTTTAATCGTAGAAAATTTCGCGAATTTTTGCCATTTTCGCGAAAGTTTATATCGCAAAATCGCAACAAAATTAAGGTTCGCGAAAGTTTATCTCGCGAAATTTTGCGAACTTCTTCGTTCGCGAAAGTTTATCCATTAAAATTTGACAGCTGGTATTTTTTACATTTTGGGAGTAGCAAATTACCAAACATAGATCCGTTTCATGACATAGACCCTCTTTTTGCTGAAAATGATACGATTGCCGAAACTATTCTTGAAGCCGTGTGTCAGCTAGAACAAGAAAAGCTGGATTTCTTTTGCGCCCGGCAGGAAGACGAGGGGGATGACGATTGTGATGATGATGATGACGTATGGGAGCCAGAAAATGAAAAAAATATATTTGATGATTTTGATGACGAGCCATCCTTGTAATTTTTACTTTAGTAATATATATGAGTAGTCTAAAAGAAAGAGTATGTATAACGTATAACTGTTGTTTCATATTTAATGCTTGACTGTGCCCGTTCCTAATGAATTTTTGGAGATCTACTTCGCTCTCTAAATGCAATGAACGCTTTTGGAACAAGGTACGTAATGTAATCCGTATTTAAAATAAAAAAGACAATAAAGTTTGAAAATTTGTTTACGGCTTTTAGCACTCGCGAAAGATTATCTTGCAAATTTTTTTTATTTTCTTCACTCGCGAAAGTTTATCTCGCGATATTTCGGGATTATTTTTCTTCGCGAAAAGTTTCTACGATTAAAGTAGTTAACCCTTTTAAGGTCTAAACCCCCTGAAAAAATTATTTTCTGAAATATAACATTTGAGACAAAGATTTTGGTATATTTAGATAGTATTTAGTCTAACTAAGAAAAATCAAAAAAAATTTTTTTTGAAAAGTTGCCATGGCAACCAGCAATAATGGCAGATAATTGAAAAAGTGGGTTTACCCCGGCCAAAATTCAGAGCTAACCGCTTTGAATTTTTAAGTAAAATTCTCACTGAATATCGTGGTTCAGGGATTTTCAAAAACAAATCAAAAACTAATTATTGACATGAATGAACATAGCGAGTGAGTTAGAGTTGTTCATTGGGCAAGATAATTACCATTGTCACGTGTTTGATTCTCAGAAGCGTATCTGCTTGCATCGGGGCGCGTCATGTCTCGCAAAGAAATCTTTCGCGATCCATCTCATAGAAGTAGAAAATGAATAATATATATCAATCTAAATCTGTACACGACCGGATCATTGAACATTAATATATATTAATATTTCGTTAATATTTATATGGACGGAAACATTCTGAACATTTAATTGAAAAAGAATTTGATTTATATATGGCATGGATGTCTGGGTGGGTTCATATCTTAGATGGAGACATTTTGAATCTAAGGAGAAACAAATAAAAATCAGTTGAAATCGAGAGAAGCACGCACGCTATAATACTTTTCCTTTTCAGGGGCGGATCTAGGATTTTTTAGGGTTATGCAAAAAACGTAAAATTCAAACAAGAAACTTTTGTATTCATTAATGACGTCATAATTAACAAATCTTTCGAAAAAGTGTTTTATTTAATTTCAGTTTATAATAACAATCAAAAGTAAAAACTAAAGTTTAAAAACAATAAAACGTTAATGTCTGAAAATGCATTTTGAAGAAATTGCTCAAAGGTATTTTAGGGGTTTTAGGGACTTTGAGGTGTAAAAATTAAAAACAACAATATTTGATGGTTGGGTTTTATTTTTTTCAAAAAAGGAAGGTATTTGTTTTTAAGACAGTCTATGTAAATGGCACCGTACTTAAATTAAGCATGTGAACCACGACAAGGTCCCTTCTATCTCACATGAAAAAGTATTGTTTGTAGGGTTGAGTAGTGAACAATCAATGTTATTACGTTATATATGTCCATGTCTAAATTCCACACAAACAACGTAAAAGGTTCATACATTCTACCTTCTATGAATCTACAAAACTCTTCTGTAAGAAATTAATTTTCCCTAAGCAGAACCTAAACTACAGAGGAGAGCGCTCCTTTTTACCCTTTCACTACCCAACATAACATTTAGAAGTAATGTATGCTTTGTAAGTTATGTAACACCTTTGACCTCATTGGCTAACCAACCATATCCTTTATTCCACAGTAAAATGCAAAGCTTTTCTCCATCTGATTTCCTGAAATCAGCACACAGATCGACGTTCTAACATTTAAACTACCACACCTGCTCGGCCTCCCAGTGTGGCAGACGTTGCAGTACTCTGTATCCGCGCTTGATGTAACATCTTCGACCACATGAACATAAACACTGATGTCTTTTATGCACAGCTGCAACGGAATTAGTATCTTGCTTGGGTTAACTCACCACCACCTTCTTTTTATCTTAATGGGGTTGGCGTTAGGAAGGGCATCCAGGATCTGCTACAATGAATCATCAAATGATTAAATCTACAAAATTGTGGGAAATATCATCTGTTGAAACTCCGTCTAACCCATGCTAGCGTGGAAAATAGATGTGAAAAATGTAAATGATACATTTTGGAGCATTTTTACCTTTTAGCACATTGTCAAATATACACTCAAATCTAAATTTTGAACACTATGGAATGGATAGCTTGTTATGTTGTTATTACTTTGATATAGTCCGATCTTCATTTTTTTACATCCAGTTAAGGCTCTACTTTCATCAACTAAAAATTACATTATTTAATTACCATTATTTGGTAATCTTCAATTTTCCTAATAAGCTGATAAAGTTATTGCCTCCCAAGTTTAGACATCAGTATATAATAAAATGACAGTTTTTACTTTGCATTACTTTGAAGTACCATTGACCATAAAAGTGCTGAGTGTGAAACCATGCCTAATTTGAAACAGCCCATAATACTGCAGTGTAAAAAATTAATTATGAACCAACTAGTATTTGTTTTTCATTTCATTTGTGTCTTTTTTATTTTACATGAGCCGTATTATTACTTATTAATGACCATATGAACGATTACATACTTGCAAAATATCAAGTAAAGTATTTACTTTTCTTGGAAAGTAATTTCAATACCAATAATAACGTTACAGACCATAAAAAACTTGTTGATTGTTTGTTCTTCTGCAGTCTTCCACCACTCTCGGCCAATTTTCAAAACAAGAGGTGGTCACACAAAGATGGTAGCCGCGGTGTATTCATTAGGCTGACTCGAATGGCCGATCCAGTTATTTTTTTCAGATCAATGTATTTCAATATTACTTCATTTGGACCGTGAGATCTTCGGTGCCGTAGGAAATCTCGACTTCTGTATTTGAGCTCATCCAGGTCTTTTACTTCTACATTTTTATCACGTGACTTCGGCAACTTCGGCATCGGTATTCCGATGGTTCTGTTAGGCTGTTCACACGATGCCGGATTCATTTCGTTTCGGATCGCTTTTCATATCGGATGGCCTTTCTGTTCACACGACGCCATGCGAATCCGAAACGTTTTGCACCGTTTTTGCTGAGTGAAATCACTCCGCTCTGAAGGTAAAACGTTTCGGATCGCTTTTCGTATCGGATTGCTTTTGGGCTCGTGTGAACACATGAATCCGGAACGCTTTTGCTTCAGAACCTCTTTCTGCAGCAGCGGCCCTCGTTTCCATGTTCATCATTTTTGCGGAAAAATGAAAATAACATAAGCAAAATAGAAATTTTACTTGCCAAATCCCAACTGCAACATGGATGTCGATACTTTATTGAAAATGTTTTTTCCGTTGATGCTTGGCTTCACGACCCTTTTGGGTGTACAGTTAAACTATTTCAACCTCATGTTAAAGTATTTGCGTTTTAGAAAAAACAGAGGAGACGACTGATGGCATCACAAAGCCATATAATTCGAAGAAGCAGAAAGCAAACTCCCAGAAAATACTGGACTAGGCCTGGCAGGAGTGACACTTGGTGGAAAAAAATGCAAAGCGGTGAAGCAGTTGAAAGTGAGTGGAAGGAGAATTTTAGAATTACAAGACAAAGTTTTGACCAACTGTGTCATCAAGTTAGGCCACTGATTTTGTCAGAAGCTACCAACATGAGAAAGCCTTTGTCTGTTGAAACACAACTGAGCGAATGCTTTTGGATGCGGTCTCTCGACTGTTTCACATATAGTTAAAAAAGTTGCAAGAGCAATTGGAACTGGTCTACTTTCTATGTACATCAACGTACCAAAAACTGAAAAAGCAGTTCATAATTTAACTGCTAAATTTTATGAGCATCATGGTTTTCCTCAATGTATAGGTGCTGTTGATGGCACTCATATTCCAATTAAGAGAAAAAAACTCAATCGATTATATGAATAGGAAAGGGTTCTTTAGTTTGAATGTGCAGGGCTGTGTTGATTATCGCTACTGTTTTATGGATGTCAGCATCAAATGGCCTGCTAGTGTGCATGATGCAAGAGTATTTGCGAATTCACAGTTGAACCAAATGCTAAGTGATGGAACAATTCCAAATTGCAAAAGGAAAATTGTGCCAAACGAAGAAGCTGTACCCATTTGTATTCTGGGAGACCTTGTATATCCGTTGCTACCATTCTTGATGAAAGAATTTGCAAAAGGTGGAAATACAGAGCAGGAGCATTTTTTTGGTTACAGGCTTTCTTCTGCAAGAATGGTTGTAGAATGTGCATTTGGGAGGCTAAAGGCTCGATTCAGGATCTTGCAAAAGGCAATGGATTTGAGCTTAAGCAACACCGTCTATATTATACTTGCCTGTTTTATCCTTCACAATTTTTGTGAATTTGAGGGTGAAACTATTGAAATTGACAGGGAAACAGCAGTAAGAAAGTATGAGAGAGAGTTTGAACAGCCTGAAGTACAAATTCAAAGCCCTGTCATGCACAATAATGAGAGTGGTGGGAAAAAGATCAGAGGAACATTTATGAATTACTTTGAAAGACAAGTTATTATATTTTTTAATCTAATTCAGCTGCTACTTATTAATATGAGACATAAATGATTCCCATTCGTTTTGTGATCTATTTTGGGGGGCTTGGTATTGATGTTGCATTTGATCTCTGCTAGGCTCCATCTGTTGTCTATCTGCTGTAAAATTGTAGATTTGCTGCCTCAACCCTGTAGGATAAGGCTGCTGGATGAAAGTCTGAGGCTGACATTGTGCCTGCATCATGTGTTGCATCATCTGCATGTAATTTTTTATTGCATTGGACATGCTTTCCACAGAATTCCGCATTTTTTTCGCTTCAGAGAGAAACTCCTTTTCAGTATCTTCATCTTTTTGAAAATACTGTCTTTTCAGATCGAGGTCCTTTTTCATGCATTTCAATCCTCCACAGAAACCCTTGGACTCATCTTCTTTTCGCGTTCATTTTTTAAAAACTTGGCAATTTTGCCTCTTCTGTCACTGGTTACTGGAGTAGATGTTACTGCCACAGGAGAACCTGATGATGATGACTGTGTGCTAGATTCTTCTAAGTTTCTATCTTCAAAACTGTTTTCTATGTCACCTACAGGGCTTTGAGAATCAAGAAATTCTGTTGTGTTACTTGATTCGATTCCATTTACAAACAGAAAAAATCTTATAGTTAATTATAGTGCAGTAGAGTATACTATGATATAATATAGTATATGAAAGTATAGTACAGAATAAAATAGTATGATATAGTATAGTATAAAGTATACTATAATATACTTGCACACTGTAATAGCACAGCATTAACAGTATAGTGATTAGTATAGTACAGCACTGGTGTGTTCTTCATAAATTCAGAAAAAAGTGAATATGTATCACAGTGTATCACACTTACCTTCTATACTTTCTGTTGCTAGAGCACCAGCCCAAATGTTGACACAGAGATCATAATATGTTGTGACGACACGTCCACCTCCGCTTCTCTTCTTCTGGTCACATGCTTTCTTAAATTTCTGCCTTATTCCTTTAATTTTAGAGGCTATCCTTTCCTTTGTCACCTAAGTTCTTAAGTTCAAGTAAATATTTTCTTTTTCATAACTACAATTTTCTTCTTTATATTAGCACAAAAATATGATTAAATGATAATAAAAATAATAACAATGATATTGATACGTGTTTGATTTCAAATAAAAGAAAAGTTCAGTTAATAAAAAAGTGGAATTTTATAGAAGGTCAAAATCGACTTTATCATCGAGAACCAATTTGAGCTTTAGGACTAAGAGTCGTTGAACTATAAATTTATAAACTAAAAAAATATATATAGTAAAATAACGCAAATACTTTAAATCAAATTAAATAACAATTATTTAAATTATATTAAGTAGAAACAATTAAATTCAAGTGTGAGTAAACTTGTCATTAAAGTAGATGACACGAATCGCATGTTTTTGTGTTTTAAAAATCGATTTTAATTTGCTTTTATGTGTACTTGCCCACACTAAGTTTGCATAACTTAGATGGCTGTGTATAAAAGAAAAATAAAGTTGTTTTAATAATTTTTTCTTTAAAATATTTCTAGTTTTGTATAATATTCCTACACTTTTAGATATCTTGTTATTTATTAAGTTAATATGGTGTTCCCAAGACAGATTTTCATCAACTAACACCCCTAAAAATTTAATAGATTGTGTTTTTTCTAATGTTTTATTGTTAATGTGGAGATTAGGTAGATTTTCTGTGACCATTTTCCTTTTTGAATGAAATACTATATATTTAGTTTTATTTGAATTTAAGGACAACTTATTGCTATGAAACCAGGATGATATTTTATTTAACGCAATATTCATTATTTTGAAAGCAATATTTATATCCAAGATTGAGGTAAACATGTTTGTATCGTCTGCAAACATTATGAAATCGATATTTGGAGAAGAAAAAGCTAGATCGTTCACATAAATTATAAACAATAATGGGCCAAGAATCGAGCCTTGAGGAACACCACATGATATTTCAAGAAAAGCAGATGCACTACTTCCATAAAAGACGCATTGTTTTCTGTTTTGTAGGTAACTTTTAAATCACTTAAAATAAGTATTTGAAATTCCGTAATGTTGTAATTTTTCTAATAATATTGAATGGTTTACGGTGTCAAAAGCTTTTGATAGATCTATAAAAACACCTAATGCATATTTGCCATTTTCAAAGGAATTTGATATTTTATCACTTAATTCTAACAACGCATGTTCAGTGTTTGCTTGAAAACCAAACTGTTTGTTGTAAAACAGCTTGTTTTTTTTTAAAAAATATGAATAAACTCTGTTAAACATGATTCTCTCCAATAATTTTGAGAAAAAAGGCAAGATAGATATTGGTCTGTAATTTCCAACTTCAGTAGAAATGCCAGTTTTAAAAATCGGTTTAACTTTAGCATATTTAAATTCTTCTGGGAAAATTCCATTTCTAAAGGAAGATTGGAAAATCACATCTATTACAATATTTCCATTTATATTATCAATCCCGACAGCTTTGTTGCGTTTTAAATACTTTAAAGTATCATCAAATTCATTCATAGAAAGGTGCTCAAATTTTAATTTGGAGTTAATTTGTGGGAGATACGTCTGAAAACTGATAATTGATGAAGGAAACGAGGTAGCTAATTTTGGACCAATACGAGTAAAATATTTGTTAAATTCGTTCAATATTTCATGTTGATCGGTAATCGGTATCGGTATCGTTTACATTGAGAACTTTTGGGAAATCGTCGTGATTCTTTTTTCTTCCGGAAATTTCGTTAATTATTTTCCATGTTTCTTTAGAATTATATTGATGTTGCTCTAATAGTGATGAATAATAATTACGTTTTGATTTATGTTTTAGTTTTTCGAAAAGGTTTTTATAATCTTTATAATTTTGCTCATTCTGTTCCGTTTTGTTTTTTAAAAATTTTATATATAGTTTTTGTTTTAATTTTGAAGATTTCTTTAGTCCTTTAGACATCCACAGTGCATTTATATCTTTAATTTTAACTAAGGTTGTTATTAAAAGAAAGTTATCATTATATAAATTTAAAAAAATTTTGAAAAATTCATTATAACACACGTTTGTATCCTCATTAACTAGAACTTCTGACCAATCAACCTCGTCACCTCGTTTAAATCACCTAACCGTTTCGCGAATTGGAGGCCCATTCGCGAAATTCGCGAAAATTTCTGGACGTGAAAATTTCTGACGTTAAAGTATCAGATTAGTTGTGTCATACAAATCTTATCATACAAATTAGCAAAATCGGACTAACTTTCTGTATTACAATTTGTATGATTACAACTTTTAAAAGATTGGACATGTTCTATCTCTAACTTGTATGAGAAAAATTAACCAATCAGAAAGCGACATCGCAATGCTCAATGTAATTCGTAAGTTCAAAATTGTTTTACCTTTATGCAAAATAGCAATTACAACATAATATTTACTAAGTTTTTCCCACTATATACGGGACGATTAACGGAATAAATACGTTATTCAAGCTTATATTACATGTTTAAATATTTCAAAACTTCAAAGCTTATATATATGTACGTAAATATGGAAATGCTTCAAGATAAAAAAGTGAGATCGCAAGTAAATATGCAAGGTATGACGACGGTTTGAAAAAAAAATATTTAAATTTTCGTTGACGGTAGAAAAAATGACGAAATGTCGCAATTATGGCGTTCTTTATTACTGTTCAAAACCAAAAACTTATTTATATTTAACCTGAAATTGTAGAAGCATAAATAAATCTTGGTTAAAATCAACTTTTCTTTGCCCGAAGTGCAAAACGTTCTTCACCAAAAAAATATCGAGTTGTATTGTTTACCCGTGAAAATCTGTATATTTAAACCTTGAAAATTTAGTTTCGTGAGTGTTTTTTGTTTCTGCTTAAATTAACCCTCTTTTGTAAAACGATTTAAATTTAGATTTTCCACGCAGTATCTTTCATCGACAACAATGCATATGCACGTGCACATTTCACGCATCATTTCATAAGTAGCAAATGTTGCGCCATCCAGTTTTTGTGTGTTTGAGATATAAAGGCATCTAGCTCTCTTATTTAAGGATTAATTTTTTTTCACATTTTTCACACTTCTGATTCCAAATCTGCCCTTACTTTTTCTCTAAAAACATCCGCTTGAACACACACACGTGCAACTTTACTTCTAGATATAAGGTTTATCAAAATGTAATAAAAATAAGTTTATCCTGCGTAAATATAAATTCTATAGTTTAAGTTATAAATGTAGAACAGGAATTATTATTATTATTATTATTAAAATGAATATTTTTACAGGATGTATACACTTCAACTTTATATAAAAATTGCTTTCAATGTGTGTCCTGCCCTATTGTTAATAAATTAGTAAATAAATATGGCAAAATAAAAGTTAAAATATACACATATACTAAATAAATTAAGGGATAAAATTTAAAATCTTCTGTCAAGCAATAGCTTGAATTCAGAGAAACTCTCCACAACTCTGATATCATTTGGCAACTCATTGTATAGTTTTGCTCCCATGAAAAAGAAACCCTTTTTCGCAAAATCAAGCTTTACTGCAGGAATCACCAAGGAACAGTTGTTATTCCTGGTTACACGTCCTGTGTTTCTAACTTTGAAATAATTCATAAAATTGGAGCATGCATGTCCATCAATACACTTTCTCACAGTTAAACAAGTTGACTTTAGGATTGACGCCTCAATTGTTGGTAAAGTTTGATGTTCGTTACGTCTTGCAAAAACGATACTTTTCGCACGTCGGTCGATAGATCGCAGAGCAGCACGCTGAGTGTTGGTGAGCTTCAGATTGACGATTGCGTTGTATGTGAGCAGAGGTAGGATCATTGCGTTGTAGATCTTGGTACACGCTTTCGTAGTAAGGAAGGGTCGCATTTTCCTGAGGAGTCTTAATCTACCGGTGGCCCTTTTACGCCCACTTTCAAAAAAGCTCCCCATCGTCAACTTGTTATCCAGGATACACCCAAGGTACGTGTAGGTGTTTGTTTCCTGTATACGATCGCCGCGGTACTTTAACTCTGGTTGACGTGCAGGTGCTAGCCGTTTCGCCGTTCCGAAAAGCATTACCTCAGTCTTGCCTTTTTTTAAATTTATGACAAGTTCGTTTTCTTCGAAATAACGCGCAACCTGTCGAAGATCTTCTTGCATAGCATTTTCGATTACATCAACAGATTTGTTCGAGAAGTAGATGACAGTGTCATCGGCATATTCAATATGCTTGCAACGATACAAACAGTCATTAAAATCATTGAAGAAAACAATAAACATCAATGGTCCCAGGATCGAACCCTGAGGTACTCCAGACGTTAACTTGAAGCTATGCGAACGCTCGCCGTTTACAGCGACAACTTGATCTCTGTCGAAGAGATAACTGGTAAACCATTCGATTTCTGTGCTATTTACGCCGTATGTTGTTAACTTTGAGAGCAATAAGGCATGGGATATAGTGTCAAATGCCTTGCGCAAATCGATGAACACCGCTCCCGTCATCATGCCTGCATCTGCGCTTCTTCGGATGTCATCTATAAGTATTGTGGACGCAAGCTGTGTTGATCTCCGCGCACGGTAGCCAAACTGCCGATCGTTGAGTAGGTTGTTGTCCTCAAGGTATGCAAGTAACTGGACTTGCACTGCTCTCTCCAAAATTTTAGAAAGAGCAGGGAGTACCGAGATCGGGCGATAGTTGTCTGGTGAATTAGACGCACCTGACTTATAAACTGGAACCACTTTTGCCGTTTTCCACTTTGTTGGTACAGTAGAAGTCGTCAGAGACAGGTTTATGATGTGCGCTACCTGTCTCGAGATTGATTCTGCACAGTCTTTAAGTAGGCGTGGTGGTAACTCATCTACTCCTGCAGATTTTTGCGTCTTTAGCCCCTTGAGCTGTTTTTGCACAAAAACATTGGAAACGTGTGCAAATTTGAAGCGCTTGACTGTTCGAATTACGCAGCGCGCACGACTTTTCCAAACAAAATTCTGCAACGGGAAGGAGATCTTTTTCAACTTGTCAACCGTGCTGCTGAAGAATGTAGCGAAGATATTGGCAGATGATTCACCATCGGTCGCTTTTAAGGTGATGTTGATTTTATTTTTTGTTGGAAAAACCTTTTTGACGGTTTTCCAAAAATCATTCGGCTTTAGGGAGTTTTCTTCGATCAGGTCGTGATGGTATTTCGCCTTCGATTTTCGCAGCTGCATATTGGTTTTGTTTCGCAGTCGTTTGTAATTTGCGAAATCCTCGTCTCTACGCGATTTTCGGTATTTTCGAAGAGCCTTGTCGCGATCATTCATAAGCTCTTTCAACTGCGCGTCAAGCCACTCGCATGGCCTGCCTTTGACTTTTTTCTCGATGCGCGGCGCATGTGCGTTAAAGATGGCAAGCAACGTCTCTGTAAATGCTTCGAGCGCGCGATTTGCATTGGTTGCAGCAAAAACACTTCTCCAATCCGTATGTTGAATTTCTGCGTTCATCGTGTCTTTATTATAACGCGAATAGTTGCGACAGCGAATAACTTTTGGACTAAATCGCAAACAGTTAATTTTTCTAATTGCGTAAACCATCTCATGGTCGCTAATACTTGTAAAAATAACATCGTTCTTAGAAATGTTTGCTGGTGTGTTCGTAGCAATAATATCTATTATTGTTGATGACGTATCTGTTATTCTGGTAGGTTTTTTGATGATTTGGTTAAACCCATTTAACTTTAAAATATCCTTAAATTCCTTGTTGCTATTTTCTATAGCATAGTTCACATTCATATCACCAATAACAATGGCTTCGCGATCCAAGCTATTTAATAAAGTCAGTGAATGATTAAATCTGTCATTAAACTCGGGATGTAAATGTTTTGATGTATCGGGAGGTCTATAAAACGTTGATACAAAGAAACTCTTTGATCGTTTAATAAATACCTCAATGACAAGATTTTCTAGCTCCCCACTTTCCAGGTCTTGTCTCCTTTGAAAATCTATCCCATTTCTCACGTACACAGCCACGCCGCCTCCAATGCCACTTTCGCGCTTACGTTTTAAGAAGGAATATCCGGGTATTTCATACAGTGCATCATTCTCGTTATAATCTGTGAGGTGAATTTCTGACAAAGTCAGAATGTCGATGTTTGTCGATGAAGCTTTCGATATGAGGTAAATTCGATAGTAGGCCCCTCACATTTTGATGTATTATCGACATACCTCGTTGATTAAACGGTTGTACGGGACCAGGACATTTCTCCACATCGCCAGCCGCAAGCAATAATAACAGCAGAAATGTTTTTCGCGTGACATTTTTCACATTCAAAGTTTGTTTGTCTTTAAGAAGCATTGTAGATTGGAAAGTAGAAAAGGATTGAGTTATGTTAGCTGGTGTACTTGGTTGGTGTGTATCATTTGGTATCGGTCTTTTTGGGCACTTTTGCATATGGCGGCATATTCCTGCTGTAGTTCGTAGTTCATATTTGCAATATGAGCATGCATGCATTTTTTCTGATGTATCAATAAACTGACCAGAAGAAGTCCGCCCGGTGGCAAGTAGACGGGCGTTAAAATCAGAACAAATATATTCACAACAGTAATAAGATGTACGTAAAGAGTCTGATTGTTGACATTGATCTAGGGTAAAGTAGGTTTATGTTATAAGGCAAGGTGTATTAATACAGTTATATACAACTGTAGAATAGTTTGATAATTACTCGGGTGCAATAAGGATGGAGAGCCACAAAAGAATTTTCTAATTAGAGATAATTATGAACGGAAGTTCACCGTAAAAAGGATTTTAATTTGTAGATAATTTCTTGGTAATTGCGCTCAGCAGTTGTAAGGGAAAATATATTGATAAGTGAAATATGGTGTAATAATGATATTGAAAAGTATAGGTTTCCCACACTCAAAAATCCTATTTCTTCGGGATATGAGGCAGTCCCCTGGGGTTACAACCCAAGCTTCCGAAAATCCTCAACAACCCGGAAAATGATTGATGTTGAAAACTTGTAGATTTGAGGGATGTGAAAAACCGCAACAAGGAACAAACGGTAGAAACAAAGACAAGGATAGCTGCAATGTGAAGCGTCCTATGTCAAATGTCTTATCTAAAGGATAAGATAGAAAGCGCAAATAAACACTCACAAAATCCTCAATACTCTGAACCACAAAAACACGTCCTTACATCAGCGATGGAGATCGATCCAAACTTATTGTAATATATTTTTAACCTTCTTTTATGATTCAATTTTGAACCCCGGATGAAAATATGAGAGTTGAGTGTTAACAACAATTTCTAACTTCAACAATTACAATACAAAATATACTTATTATTAAAAAAACACATATAAATTCGTGTACAAAAAAAATAAAAAATAGTACAAATAAAACATATAAAACAATTGGAAGGTAAATAAAAAAAGTAAATAAAGTAAAAATGTCAATTAAAACCATAAATCAACCTTCTTTCCCTTCCCTTCCAACTTGCTTTTCATTACATTAAATAAATGTTTGTGTTGTTTGAGTAGTTTAAAGTGGTCATTAATTACGATATGGTTGAGTGATTCACAAGAGGTGATCACATCTATTATCTCTACACAATCTTCTTCAACAACAGGATCCCTCCACAATACAATCATTAATCGTTCCACGACATTAATGATAGGAAGACATGTTCTGAATGTTTCAATGGAATAATGGACATATGTCAGCCCCTCTAGAGGAGGTTTAGATTTGTGCTGCGCGTAAGTATGTGAGAAGGGTTTGCTATCAAAGTTCAAGGGAAGTCGTGAAATATTAATCACTTTCGCCAAACAAAACATTCGCATCATTAAGACTTGCATGTCACGTGACATCTCTCGCTCACATTGCACACTTATCCATTCAAGATTCAAACATCCACTTTCCATGAGTTTCGTCGCGAAGTAAAAGCATCGATTGTGTTTGATGGCGTCACCATCGTTAATATAGTACCCGTAGTTTCTCGTGTAATCTCCTTTAAACTGATCAGTGATGGATGAGCGAGATTCGTGAAACGACGTGAAGAAAGTATCATCCATCTCGTGTATGACTAAACAAATAACATGAAATATGTTTTCAAGAGTCTTAAAGAGTATATCGCTAAAGTATTTGTCACGTGAGCTGCAAGCACGACATAAATTTATGAAAACCAACAATTTTCGAGCGAATAATTATTCTTATAATAATGAACACAAAAGTATTTGCAAACAGAAAGGAACAGGAGGTATTTTTCGAAACCCAAAGGATCCAAGAAGACAAATACCCCAAACTAATGGTTTTGCTGTTTTTGCATCTATATTTTCGGGATATCGAAAACAACAATATTTTACTAGCCTTTACCAAAACACAATTTTCCAATGAAAAAAATAATGTCAAGTAACTGTCCAAAGATGGATCATAACTAGTTTCAATAACGCTGAAATTACATTTGTTTTGAAAGTTAATAATGGCGATAAAAACCATGTTAGTGCATTTACAGTCGACTACTCGATATCGCGAACTGTTTGAAATGTTTGTTTATTAACTATAAAAATACGTCTCTTAGTTCATTTTTGAGTAATTTTTCCAAACTCGATATATATTTATAAATATAACATTTCTCCTTTGCGAGTAAAAGATATTGAAGGTCGCCTGCACTTCGAATTTAATTTTTAATTATTTCTCATCCTTTTAAAAAAAAATTAATATTT
This sequence comes from Candelabrum cocksii, assembly GCA_963930725.1. Lineage (NCBI taxonomy): Eukaryota > Metazoa > Cnidaria > Hydrozoa > Anthoathecata > Candelabridae > Candelabrum > Candelabrum cocksii. The sequence goes on from OZ005664.1 coordinate 19,335,835, forward strand.
CAATTTCGATAAAAAACACAAATATTTCAGAGCGTGTAATGAATATAAGGTACATATACGTACTTTTTGCGACAGGATATAATTCTGAACACGCGCACTTAACGAATGCTCCAAAAAAGTAACTGAAACCTTCCTTCTTAAAGTTGAACAAATCCTACTTTTAAATCGCACGCTTTCTAAACAAAGACTAGCTAGCAGCGGGAATGCTTAAACTAGACAATAGTTTTGCACGAGTTTCTAAAAATATTCTTGGTATTGCGAAACATTCCAAAAACAGAAATTGATCGGATAAAAACAATGAATATCCACCATGATATTTCGATTTGACTTGAAAATTCGTCAGAAAGATTCGAAATTCGTCTTGTATTAAAATTTCTTTCAACCGACATTGGCTTTTATAATTTTTGATTCAAATCTCCTTGATTTAAAAGTATCGACAAATTTTCTTTTACAAGAGTTGATTGTAAGAAGAAGCCATGTCATGTTTGTTTTCTCTTTGACGTATGATCGTTGTCCAAAGATAATTTGACATCATTTTACTAATTTGTATTTTTTCTCAAATCGGAACGGGTGGGGATGGTCAACAATTCGTTTAGTAAAAATACTACTGCAAAAGTTTACTGTGCAAACTTTTCGATGATTGATTTGAGTCTGCATATTAAATTTCGTTATTTTTAATAAACAGTCCTGATGCTGTAGTTTATAAGCTCCTTCTGTGGGATCTGAGATTCACAGTCGACAAATAAATAGCATTCAATTTCTGGAAACTAAGCTGAATTGCGTCGGAAAGGAGATTTAGGTTGATTTTCTTTTATTGGAAATAGTTGCCAACCATCATATGACATTCTTTTGTTCGCTAAAGATTTGATTCCAAATTTCCGCTATTTTATTTGATTATTATATAATTTGCTTTATTAAAAAGATTCATCAAAAATCAACGGTCAAAAATCAAATATAGGTTTCACACACTTTTTCACTGAATGTAAATCGAGTACAAAAATAGTCAGGCAGATTTGGGCCAAAAAATGGGCTAACCTTAAAAAAAAAATGGTATAAAGCTGAAACTTTCAGGAAATGTTCCAAAGTGACATATTTGTAACATACCAAAACACCACCGACCTCCAAGCAGTGGAACACTATTTTTGACACCATTTTGAAACGAGTTCTTTTCCGTATTTTGGACTTTTTAATGTCATTTTAATCCTGTGTTAGGCAAAGTAATTTGCAAATTGACTGAGAACTACTAGTCATAATGCCTTGAAAATTACACCAAACATTTATCATACAATTTCAAATAAATTAAAAAGTCCGAAATATGTTGATGACGTCATAAAAACGAGAAAAACGACATTTCGGTCAAAAACAAGAGTTTGTTGTTAATAGAAGGCTTTTTAATTAATTGAAGATCAGAAAAACAAAACCTAGCATTTTTCATATCCCATCTAAGATGTCAAAGATGTTTCCGTCGCAATCGATTTCATCAATGTCAGGTTTAACATGTACCTAAAAGTATAATGTGGAGGATTTACAATATAAGACATAACCTTTTAAATCTAAATTATCTAGTGTGTAATTAGATATTTTGGCGCCAAAGTCAAAGTGCATAGGAAAAGACCTATGCAAACCTGAAAAAAATCACTTCAACTCTGCAAAAACATCATACATCAAAAACCATGGTAAAAGGTACAAGAAGTTTCCACAAATTATCAGTTTTAGACGTACATTACTAGGGTCAGATTTCCTGGAAAAGCACACATTTTGGGAATTCAAAACGGTGTCAAAAAAGTGGAGTTCCACCTATCAGGGGTTAGTGGGGTTTTAGTATGTCAAAAGCAAGATCATTAAGAGTGTTTCCTGAAAATTTCAGCTTTATACCATTTTTTTTAGGGTTCAGACACAAATCTGCCTGACTAAACACTGTGTTGTTGGAAAAGGTTTTTATGATAAAAACAAGCTTCATCTTTACTACCTGAGGTTTTTGTATCCATTTGCAAATGTTGACAGATTTAAAACTTTAAAAAAAAGTACCACTTATTTAAAAAGTGAGAAGACGCACATAAGACTCTTCATGAGTAAGAACCATTTCTTTCCCTTGAAAACATTAAAATGATCGTCACCTCCTGAGTTAATCAGTAAACGTATTCAGATAGTTTTTAACTTTATCATCAACAATGATTAAACAGGTTTTTTAACAGAAGTTACGAGTAAAATCATGCACAGCAGATAATTTGACAATAGATAAACTCCGCTGTTATAGGGCTTTATAAAAGTTGAAACGTCAAATTAAAACAATCATCTGTCTTCGTGTTTTTTTACATAAACGTGAATTTAGAAATTTATGAACAAATATATAACTAAGAAACTGTTTTCAATGTTGAATCTGGAAAGTACCTCACACATGCGTTGATTACTTATAACGGTACTCAAAAGCAGTACACGAACAAAGAAAGAGCAAATACTGTAGGCATTGAAAGTTTTACTTGCTTTGCGGGAAAAAAATATTTAAAACAAATTAGGAATTGTTTTTCTATACACTCGACATAAATCTTGAATTTTTTTAAGTATGAGAAAATTTTTGAAAATACAATACTATCTCCTTATCTGTTTATTATTCACACATGAAAACAGCAACAGAAACCACATGAACCTGTTTGAACGAATCTTTTAAATTGTGTATGTAGTTATTAAAAACTTACCAGTTTCTTTATTTCCACGTAAAATGAGGTGCATCCAACTTTCCGATTGTTTCTTAAATATTTTCATAACGCGCGAAATCCAAGATGGCGATGGCAACTCGAGCGAATCCACAAACGTTTTAACGACCGATGCCGCGTTAACGTGGTTCGAAAGGTGCTGACCTTCCAAACCACAGACTATGGGTATACAACCTTTTAGTCGAGGATCGTCAAGCACAGTATTCATTTGACCACTCAGGTTCTTGAAAATATGAACAGCGGAACAAAACTCCATAATACTTAGGTGGCGAAACTGGAACACCTCTTCCCGCTCAGTCAATTTTACTTTTATGATGATTCCACAATATTCCAGTGATTCCCCAGGTACTGCACCAAAAGATAACGAGTTAAACACAACTTTTCCCTCCTTTAGCATTTCGTATGCCATTTTGCATACGCTGTTTAATGTTTCCATTACTTCTTTCTCGCGGAAAACTCGGTCAATGGACATATTAATATACCGAGATTCACCTTTCTTGCTGTCTTTAAAATGCTTTCGAATAAAATAAAATAACACCCACACATACAATTCTGTAAGGGTGTTAAAAGTTGCGTCTTTATTAGCTTCTTAAATGGAACACATAATTTCCAAGTAGATGGGTACAGTAGACATTAATTTCGTGGATGGTGATTGATTAATAACATCATTTATTTGCGATCGCAACTGTTCGTTACCTCCCACACGATTTCCTATGTATCGATTTATGCTTTCATCGTTAAAACCAACGACATCCAAACACAATGGTTCTATTGATAAAATTTCCTTTTTTATCCTCAAAGCAGACTCTGGCCTGCCAGCCACTAAGACGTTATGTTTTGCCCCTAGATTCATTACATCGTGCATAGCTTTCGCTATCGGTGAAACATTGGCTCCTCCCTTAGGTATCTGCAGTAAATCTTCTAAAAATTGAAACTCATCAATGCCGTCTACGATAAAAAGGACGCGATTTGAAGTTTCTCTCAATGCCGAGAAAGAGACCTTTGTCATGACGTCAGGAAATAATTTCTTCAGAAGATCATCGATGTTAGTACAATCTGTATGCAAGTAATTAATTTTTCGACATTCTAAGTGAAAGACAAAATCAAAGTCATTCCATAGGTTTCCTTTAACCCATTCCATTAAAGAATGGATTAACAGCGTGGTCTTCCCAATACCGGCTATTCCCGACAAAATTACGCGTTCGCTATCTTTGAAAATGTTTTTCATTTCTTGGTTCTTCTCATCATTTTTTCGTTGACGCATGTAATATTCTCTGTCAACAAATTTTTTCCAATTCTCACTTTCTTCCTCTGAAGCACTTATTTTCAGATCAACAAAAATTTCATCCATGTTTACGACTTTGTTTTCAGGATCGTCGAATACTATGTGCGCTATCTTTTTATGTTTCCTGATGTAAACATCTCTTAATTCTTGAAGAGCAGTTTCTGAAAAAATAAAGATCATTTATGTTGGTAAAACATTTACATAACTAATTTGTTAAACAGTTCCATCACAACATACTTAACAAATAAACTCTCATAAAGTACTGGGTTAACTCAATTTGAATACATCCATGACATGCAACCCAAGGTATCAAAATCTCAATCATTCAAAAAAATAAGAAAATGTTATGTTATGGTTGTTATTCAATTTTCTTTTTTTCACCATTTTTTCAGTTCACCATTTTTAACTATTATTTCACCTTGTTGTTCTGTGGGTGAAAGAAGAAGCTGAATAATTCATATTTTTTTTATAATAATTGCCCAATGGTTGCTCAAAGCACTTTTAGAGAATTTTAGGGAAATTCGTTAACTTTTGACCTTTCCCACCCACGAAGCAGAATGTTACTGAAATTTTACTCGAAATGGTCTTATTTAACGTTGTGGTATCACCGATTTTACATATATTTTATACTTTAGAATCTTTTTTAGCATAAAAACTATAGGGAACTATTTTAAAACTATGGTTTAGTTTCTTTCCAGATTTTATGCCGTAACACCTCCTTTTGAAATTTCTCTGAAGTCAACATTGTTACAATTCTCTGACGTCAACATTGTTACAGTTCTCTGACATCATTTCTGATTTCATTGATTTAATGGAAACAAATTTCAAACAATGATTCAAACAATGTAGTATTACATTATATGCCATATGTATTACATATATCGCTCAAAGAATGTAGGCTGCAGTGAGCACTTTATTATATTTCATTTACTAGTTTTGTTTGCATATTAAAAAACTTTTGCAAATGAATAATTTTGCTAATTAAGCTCACCCCCTAGTGCTCGATTCTAAAACTCTGATACCCTGAGTTATATTTTGATACTAAAGAAAATCACCCCTTCCTTCAGTCTACTTTGTAAATAAAAGAATTCATTCCTAACAAAAATAAGAATTACCATTTAGAATGATTCCCTGAAGCTCATTTTCACAATCAATAACTAGTTGATTTTTAAGCATTTTTTTTAAAACCATCCGGACATCTAACCACTTAGCTGCAGTGTTGGCGTCGCACCACACACGAAAAGCTTGATGGGATTTTTCACATGCTTCTCTATACTGAATCTCTATTCTATCGATTTCTTCTGGTGGAACACTTATGAAAGGAAGTTTGTGAATAAATGTTTGCCAACAACCAACAAGTCTTTCAGTAAGGAATTGGCGGAATGGCGGTTTGAGTTGTGATACTGTAAAACAAATGTTGAAGTTTTAAAAAAACAGGTATCTGTCTTTGAACAGTTTCAAAAATAAACAAGGGTATTGTGACATTTTCTATTTTGTCTGTTTCAGTTGTGGTTGAAGTGACAATGTTTGACTTACCATGATATTTTTTTATTTAAGTTAAGCCTCATCTATTATCTCAAAGACTGTAAAGAAACTAAACAAATTGACTTACTAAATCTAGTTTTCTGCATTGTGTAAGTTAGTGACTTATTTTGACTTACTTTTGGACTTGACTTACCATACCGTTGAACTTAAAAGTGCCTACTTTGGCATTTAAATTTGGCTTTAAAGGAGGGGAAAATTTCCTTTGTATTAATAAAGCATGGAATTTTACCTTGAGTGACTTTTCTTGACTTACATTCTATTCTAAAGGTGTTTAATTGTGACTTACTTTTCCTTTTTGTAGCCAACATAAAGAAATCTTTTTTCTATTAATTTTTTTGCTTGGTGTTTCCATCTCCATTGCATGTTATTTTTTAAAGAATCAGAGTGACTTTAATAGACTTACTAGCAATTATATTTCATATACATATAAGAAATAAAAAACACATAAGAATCATAGTTTATAGATTCTATATAAACTTCTTAAATAGCTTATTATATCTTTTCCGAAATTGTAATAGATTGCATTTGCATTTCCAAAAACTGACTGACTCTCAATCTACCAGAAAGAAGTCTTTGCATTGCAAACTAGAATTGTGTTTGATTATAAAAATGTTTCTCTTTGAAAGCATTGAAAATATTACTTCTGGTCAAAGATACCTTGAGGGCAACTTTTTGGAAAAGGTTAATAGTACAAGCAAGGGCTCATTATACAAACTACAAAACAAAAAAACATTCTTCTTTCGAGAATCTGTTGTTTATCTGTTTGTTCAATTACAAGAAAAAAAAGAACTGTTTTTATCAACAAATGAATTGCTCAAAATTCTCATTTTTGTTGAAAGCATTGAACTATTAGTCCAGTCAGATTGTGCAAAAAAACACCCAAATTGAGTAACAAGCATAAAATTTGGCACAGTGGTAGTATGGATGATAAGAAGTGAATTAAGCCTCAGACCCAATCAAAACCACCTGTTTAGTATATTTTACAGATCGGAATGGGTTTCCATAACAACCAAAAATAAATTTCTTCAAAACTCGCATTGTCATATATCGTTGGAAAGCTTAGGAAATGGAGAACAAAAATTGCGTTTACATTAATATCTAAAAACGTACTGGTAACGAGTTACAATCGTTTAAAGAGATTTAATAATCAGGTGCTTTCCGTATGTAAAACTAGATGTTTTAATCACTTTTTATTCTCTTTTCTTTCTTTTATAGTACATTATAAAGGTAAATCTAGGTTTCTTTTGTAGTAATCATCTATTTATTCTGTGTTAGGGTTAGTTGTATACAAATAAATCAGCCATTCAAAAAAAAATTAAACCTTATCTTAAAACATAAAATTTTGAATTTGCTTTCGTTTAATTTCGTAATGTTTTGGTGCAAAAATTTCAATGTTGATATCGTTTTGTATAAGAATATAATTATTCTATATGTTTTTTATTCTAGAAAAAAGTAAATTAAAAAATGTCAAATAAAAAATGTCGTTACTCTGATCTGGAATGTTTTACAGATAACAATAATTTAGATTGGAGTTTTTTTATGCATTGTATGTCAAATTTCTACTCGTGAAAAGTTGGAATGCCCAGCCGACCTGAAGCGCAAACATTAAGACCCATTTACAGCTTATGAGAAAATAACAAGAAATATCAATCGTCTCCGTGAGCTAGATGCTTTGCAAGTTGATTCTTTGTTTATGTCTTCAGAATTGTGTACAGCAGAAACACTTTTAATCAATAGAGCTAAGTTTCATAAGTCCTGTAAAAATAAATTCAGCGATATGAAATTAGAACGAGTAGAACAACGAGTTGAGAACACTCAGATGAATCACGAATCCCAAGCTGAAGATGAGTTGATTTTCGATAGCAATTGATAGAAAGTGCTGGTCAGTCATCATCCCGTTCTAGTTTACGCTCCCCGACAAGCAAAGATACCAATGCAAATAATGACAACCACTTGTGTTTCTTTTGTTGTAAGAAAAAGCCAGATAATTTACGTCGAGCATCTACTTTTAAACTCGACAAAAAAGTAAAAGAATGTGCTAAATCGTTACAAGATTTTGAGCTTCTTGCAAAGTTAAGTAAAGGTGATATGATTGCCCAAGATGCTATGTACCATCCCCAATGTCTTCTTTTATTTTACAAGAAAACCAGATCACAAAATGTCGACACCACTCCAAATGTCAACGAAACAAAAGAGTTACATGGAACAGTTCTTGCGGAATTAGCTGCTTTCATGGAGCAAGAAAGGGACAGAATGGGAAGTAACTGTGTCTTTAAATTGGCAGAATTAGCTGATTTACCGTAAAGGGAAGAACGAGTTTTGCTGCTTTCTTTCGATATATATCCAAAGTTAATGAGGAGTATCTCTGATAGCTTCAGACTTTCGACATTCACCAACTAAAATCCCAAATTCTTCATTATTATGAAATAAAATGGGTTCCAGCAATCCAGATTTATAGAAGCTACAAGTCTTGCAATTTTTGCCTAATTCTGCGAGAGAAAACATTACAAATAATTTAAAATGTTCGGATATAGAAATATATTGTTTTCTTCAGTTTTACTTACTTACTTTACTCATTACACAGTTACTCTTCAAACTCCATAGCTGTTTTAGCAACGGGCTTCACGTTACCTCTAGTAAACGCCGTACTTCCGCTTTTATAATAAACGCCGCCCCCTAATTAGAAAACATACTAATTTTCTACAGTTATGAGACTAAAATACACAAATTCTTTATAAGAACATTGGTTGCTTTCTCTCGACAAATTCTTCAACAAATAATGATAAAAATGAGTAGTTGGTTTTTCGTTGCAAAAGTTGAATAGAGTCTGATACCGAAGATAGTTAGGAGTAATTTCACGTAATGGACGAGGAGATTGAAAGTGCCATATTATGGAATATGATTTTTTCCCCATTGCTAAATAAAATAAAAATTGTTTCAAATATTTATGGACCCCTGTTTAACATGGGGCCCGGGTACTTGGCCCCCCTTGCCCCCTCTCGGTGGGCCTGGTCTAATCTAAGAACTTGTTATTATGCTAATTTGAGCTCATAGAATGTTTGATTTTTGGATAGTCATTTTTTAATGGTTATTTATTTAGACCATTTAGCTTTATTATGCTGCATTGGTATTTTCTTAAAACTGATGATACATTTATTTTTCTCCTTCCATTTCATTTGAAAATCAGGTGTCTGGTCTCTTTGCTTTTGTTCATGTGGCTAGGGTTTGTCAAGGAATGGTTTGATTAATGTTATTTTTGTGCATTTCACTGAGTCAAATTTTAACATTTCATTTACACCCCCAGTTACACAGACAAAAAAGTTCAGCAAATGTCTTTCGGCAAGATCCACCAGCACCTCTTTCCTCATGATAAATGCCTTCACCACGGCCCTCCACGGCCCTGCGTAATTGAAACAATTAATGTCAGTACGCATTTTAATGAGTTTATATGTATATATTTATCAATGATATGTACTTTAAAGAAAGAAATTGTTGCGGGAAGAAAAAGTTGCGAAAATTACGATATTATTTTCGCAACTTTAAAAGAAAAAGTTCCGTACATTAAATGTTGCGAGACAAGACATTCATAATATGTTGCGAGTGAAGTTGAACTTACGATAATTTTTCTTGTCGTTCCATGTAACTTACCGTTTAGATACGGATTATTTGAGAAATCGGAGACGGATTTTCTTATAAGGAGTTTCTACGGACCAGACTTGAATATTTTCATAATTCAATAAACATGCACTAATCGAGACGAAAACGCAACTTCGCGCAAGCTTCAATAAGCTTCGAAGAAAGAACAACGACGTTACTACAAATAGCAAGTACAATGAAAATATCCTAAGACTCATCATCTTCTGCATTAGCATCAAATTTGATCCCCGGGAGACATTCGCCGCCATCATCTCCACCTTCCTTATCAGGAAAAACTTATGAAAATACATTTAAGAAAATACTTATTAGATCGTGGGGCGACCGTGACGGCAGAGTTGACTAGTACACACTACAGAAGATTGGTTTTACTTCAAGGAGGCCTCGAAATACCTTATAAGTTTACAGCAAAATTGATTGTCACAAAAAAGAACAACCTTTTATTGGAACACTACCTTTCTGTCGTCAAATTAAATTATATGGATGTTCCAAAGGATAAAGAAGTTATTGTCGGCTTGTTTGTGGAAACTGTGAAAGCTAACACTGCCAATAGTAAATCATCATCGCATGAACAACAAAAAGGTCCAAAAACGAAGTTTAAAACGTACGGTGAAGAGAAGCAAGCTGACACACGGAAGTAGTTTACGAAGTCCTATGATAAAGGAAATCAAAAAAGAGCAAGACAAAATAACAAAGAAACAATAATTATTGATTAGAATCTACGTTTTTGATCGTCGATTTTGTAAAAAACATTTATAGACGAATATTCTCGCACATTAAGTTTGTTGTTGCTCCAAGGAGATAACTTTTAAAAACAATACAGACAACATTTTCATCGAATTTGACCCCTTTTGTCCGACATTGCATTTTCTGATAAATTTTTGCAAAAAACGACAATTGGACCAGCTGTTTCTTCTCGCAACTTTTTCTGCCCACAACAATTTCTTCCTTTAAGGTGGTACATAACAGTCAATTTTAGTGAAAATCTGAAAAAAATGGAATTTGGGCGTTTTATGTGGAGAATATAATGGAGAGTATGATGGTATCAAAGAAAAATTCTTAGCAGCATCCGAATTTTGAGAAAAAAGGCATTTTTATGACCCTATGCAATTTTTTCCCTTAACAACGAGCTTTCCTCCTTCATTTAACCCTTAATATTAGGCGATTTTAGTAGTATTTTCGGTTTAAAAAGTACGCCGTAACATTACGTAATGATTTTGTGTTAGATAAGATATATTTTGAATCCACACTTTCCGTACACAAACATGGTAGATAACAAGCAACAAGTGAAACGGTGCTGGCTAGATTGTATACGCGAGAGTAGGTGACGGATTTTGATTGTCGGGAACTAGCCTGAGAGGCTACAAAACTTGGCAAACGCGGACAGGCTAGCAAGTGGGAAGTTTTAGGGGAGTTCCCCGTTTGATTGACAGAAATAGGTATTCCCGTTGTTTTTGTTTTTCAGTTTATTTTTTCTTAATCAATAAACATCCATTTTTAGGTACCGATATTTTGCAAACAAGTTAGACTTTCAAATTATTTCCCATTGTAACGTAAATAAAAATTATGCTAGTATTGATGTGTAGTATTCTATGTATTACTATTACTCATTAATTTACTACCGGGATCAGTTACATCTACTTAGTCCGGCCCAGGGGTGTCAGCCTAGCTGGAAAGTTAACCGATTTCGATATATAACAATAGTTCTTCCCTTGAGCATGTCAATCAATATAAGGAAATGACACTCTGCCGGGCTGTTTCTGGTGGGTGTGGGGGCACGAGAAGGGAACCCCCAAATTGACCTAGATTGGCTCAAAAGTTAACCTGGTGAAACATGCGGGAATATGTCCAGCATAGTCCTGTGTACCATGAATGGCCCTGCCAGACTGTTTTAGTGGTGGGATGTGCCCGCCAGACGCTCCGTAATGCCCCCACCCCAAGTGGTATAGGCCTATGCTAGGCACTATCTCGGCTTATGTAAAATGTTAAACCTATTTTTTATTTCGTTTAATGTCTTATCATTATTGTAGACCAGGTAGTTGCATATAATTAACATCAAACTGTCTGAAATGTGATATACCATCGTGTGTATTGTCATTTCTAAAAATGTTAAAATAGCGGTGATTGATAGGCCTAAAAGTGTCCTTGAAATGCCAGAATATGCCATCGTTTCGGGGTAAAATGCCTTTGTAGTTTCTTTAGCAGGCCTGCTGTTAACAGTGTATTAGCTAGACTCCTCCTTCAAAACAGTATATTAATATGATAAAAAAATGAATGTATTGGTAATAATAACACCAACAATATATGTTTTAAGCCATTCTATTTACACATTTTCATATGTGTTCAACTGTAGCTCGTTGGAGACCAGCAAAAGGAAGCAGTAGAAATTGAACACATAAAAAAGTTATAGGCCAAGGTACTATGAAAAACAATAAAATGACACAATACAATGCAATGCAAAAATACATTTCTTGTCATCTGCAAGCTGGGATTAATCTCTGTCTTCTTCCCCTGAGTCGTCTTCGCTCCATCCTCCGCCATCTGAATCACTACTTTCGATTTCTAACTTGGATTCACTGCTGGTATCATCTTCAACCTCCATCTCCACTACGTTGTTACTGGCAGTTGTGAATAAAGTATCTGGCATGGCTGGTCCTTCAAACCATGTTGACTTTAGGAGATTGTTATTCACATGGCATCTGTAATCGGTTGGTGACAAGCAGTCCCCAGGAGATGCTGTCATATTGTGACATACTGTGTTCGGGGGATCTTCATCTCAAGGCTACCTGAACAAAGTTGCAGCAAGGCACAGTCAATACGTCTTACATTTGCTAGTGGATTCTCCTAAAAGTCAATAAAAGGCACTGTTATAACAGTTGTAAGATACTTTAATTTCATCATAGTAAAGATTCTTGAGCCTTAAACTACCTGATTGACTTTGCCAGTCATTTGCAACAGTTTGCTGTACCATGTTTAATTGACTTGAGTCTTGCTTTGTCCGTATATGCGGCACACAAACTCTGATGATTCGGCATCCAGGTTACCATGCACCTCAACCATACTGATGAAGAGGTTAATGTAGGAGCCAGTTGTGTCATTTTCTATGAGTTCCAAGGGCTTAGTTTTACCTTTCCTGAAAATCAATGAAAGCATTTAATTCCTGCCACAGATTACATACATATAAAACTTCTAAGTTTAGGTATAATTTAACCTAAGAATTGACAACTCACAAATGCCATGTTTTAGTTTACTTGGTAATATGGTGATGATCAACTGTATCAAAACCTTTTGTAATCTACAAAAATTGAGAAGACTGGAAATAATAAATATTTTCTCTCTCAAATGTTTCCTTTTTTCAAAAATATATATGTTTCACAAATAGTCCAGGAGTATTAGACTTCGAGGTAGAAATAAATATGCTAAAGCTGAATTTTTCAGGATAGGTCCCTAATGTTGTCTGAAACAACATACTAAAAGTCCCTGGGTTTCCCGCGTGTGCTTCCACCCATTTAGGCCATTTTTCAAAATGGCCGCCATCTTAGTGATAATTGTCATATCTTGGTAACCGGTGGGTCTAAATCAATTATTTTGGTGTCAAAATACTCAGAAGACCCATATTTATATTCACTTTAATGGAAAAGTTTAACGAAAAATTACCCGAAATGCCATTTTTGACCCTAAGACCGGGATACCACGATATCTCATTAACGACTAGCCGTAGAAAATTAAAAATGGTTTCAAATTATTCAGAATACCCAACTTTCTATTTGCTCTAATGAAAAAAAAATATCAAAACCCTATAGAAACCCAGATTTTGACCTTTGAACTATTGACCTGGTGATAATTACATTTATAGAAATAACATAGATCAGTAGGCGTGTATTAGCAGATTTAGCGTAAAAATACTCTAATTTTTATATTTACTCTTATAAAAAAGTTGAACGAATATTATATTTCGACCTTTGACCTTAAATTCGCAATTAAATGTTAATGTCTAAACAATGGCTTGTGAAAATTTCAAATGTTTGTTTGTATTGAATCTAATGATATAAATGTTGTATTATACTTTAAGAAAATACTTGGGGCTCAGATTCTGACCTACAATACTTTAAATTATAACAATGATGATTTGGGTAACTTGTATGCATAAAAAGTGACCAATGACGACTTCTCTGATAAAAATGTTCACATTAACATAACACTAACATAATTTTAAAAACATAGAAAACTGACTTTTAGTTGGAATCCTCGGCCACAGTTTTTGTAACTGTGTTGCTACAGCTCTCCCCCATGCAGTGAATGCATATCTCCGAGCAAACCATGCCTTTCTTTCTACAACCACAGGCTTTGCCACAACCAGATCTGCATGCACAGCTGACCAATTTTAATAATGATTGTGGGGCAACGGGCTGATCAGTGGCAACTGCAATTAGAGTATTGTTGTCTTGTTTCCAGCCCCACTCTGTGGAAGGCAAGGAGTGACCTAACCATTGTTGAACTTGGAGATATACTCTGTATGAGTGTTGTTTAGCTGCTGCACTAGTAGGTGGAAGACTTGAAATGTTAAAAGAGCTGCTTGCTGTTAATTTTGCCACTGATCTTTTATATGCTACAAATCTGTATTTATTTAGTGTTGCAAACTTTTCAGCTCCATATAGTACAAGTAGAAATTGTTCACCTGCATTAGCAACCTCCTCATGTGTTCTGGATTGCTGTGAAAAAATGTTCATTTTGCAACATAAACTTTCACTTGGCTTCTGTGAAAGTTTAAATGCCTTTACTTTATTATCATCCATATTCAAATTAGAAGGAAACTTTCAACCAACCAACAAGACAACACCAGCAATGAATTATGGGTAATTTTATATGGGAAGCCAAAAAGGACAATTTGGAGCATACACAATAGATAAGAGGAAATATAAAAAATGGTGTTCTGTGTATTTTGATACTAAATGATATTTCTATCACCAGGTCAATAGTTCAAAGGTCAAAATAGGGGTTTATACGGGGTTTTTGATATTTTTCTTTCATTAGAGCGAATAGAAAGTTGGGTATTCTAAATAATTTGGAACCATTTTTAATTTTCTACGGCTAGCCGTTAATGAGATATCGCGGTATCTCGGTCTTAGGGTCAAAGGTCAAAAATGGCATTTCGGGTAATTTTTAGTTAAACTGTTCCATTAAAATGAATATAAATATGGGTCTTCTGAGTATTTTGACACCAAAATAATTGATTTACACCCACCGGTTACTAAGATATGACAATTATCACTAAGATGGCGGCCATTTTGAAAAATGGCCTAAATGGGTGGAAGCACACGCGGGAAACCCGGGGACTTTTAGTATGTTGTTTCAGACAACATTAGGGACCTATCCTGAAAAATTCAGCTTTAGCATATTTATTTCTACCTTTGGCCCATTTTTTGTCTAATACTCCTGGACTAAAAAGTATACAGTAATAACGTTCCTTAAAAAAATTACAAGTTTCTGTTTATAGTTAGTTTTATTACAGAATTTTAAACACAAATACAAATACACTTTTATACAGCATATAATATTTATAAATGTAATAAAATATAAATTACATTAATATATAACTCAAATACATCCACCATACAAATATACAATTAAGTATGTAAATAAATAAAACCACCCCACATTTTGGTTTGTACCAAGTTTTTAGGTGACAATTTTTAGCAAATTAACATTATCAATCAAACAGTAAAGTAAACCATACTTACATACCACTTAAATTTTCTTCATTAACAATATCCTCTTTAATTCTTTTTCTTGTCATGTTAAATATTATAAACCTAAAGTATTTTCCAGCAAAATGGAAAATCAGATCTAACAGCGGCAAAAAAAAATAATTTAAGTGTCCAAAGATCACATATTCCCGCGATTAAAAATGGGAGAACGAAACTGGAAATCGAGTAAATTACGACACATATTGGTAAGCTAAATCCGTCACCTACTCTCACGTATACAATCTAGCCAGCACCAAGTGAAACGTTTCTTTCTAGTATTTTTTGTATTTGTAGTCTAGTTTTATGCAATTTGGATCATTTATTTAAATTTTACCTTCTACTTTTAGAAATTAGATAAACAAAAAGAATGCCAAGATTTTCATCTAGAAAAAGAAAGTTTGTCAATAATCAATTCACAAATTCAAAGATAAGCCAGATAGCTTCTATTTCTGTCGCGGATGTCAGAGATGATGTTCAAAGTAATTCCAGTTCTAATAAGATTTCTGACAATGTGAATGAACTAGAGATAGACTATTCTCACAATGTTGATGACTATAATATCATCATAGACTTTTCTATATTGAAAATATTGTTTGCTGACTTTGGTCTGTCCTGAATGTAATCATGCACAACTTAATCGTAAAAACAAAGGTGCTAAACGAAAAGGTTTTTGTTTGAAACTTGTTCTATCATGTGAATCAACTTCATGTTCTTGGAGTCATAGCATTCGTACCTCAAAAGAAATTGGTTCTCATCGTAAAGGTAAAGGCAATAAAAAGGATGGGAACAATGTGTATGTTGCCAATGCTCAAATGGTGCTTGCTTTTCGAGAGATTGGGAAAGGTTATCGGTCCATCAAATCATTTGCTTCTGTAATGAGCATGCCACCGCCAATGTCTTTACAAACCTAGAATCGTATCAATGAGTTTATGCAGCAGCCATTGAATTGTATTTGAACAGCTTGGGATGCCAATAAGTAACCATGTGATAGATAGCTTTCGGAAAAGAGACTGTGAGCGAATTAAGAACATTGAAAGAAAATCCTCTGAAAAAGGCAAGTCATCAAGAAAGAAGCTAAGAGCCATTAGAAAAGGGTTTCAGGACAAGGAAAAAGAGCAGGAAAAAGAACCTGCATATGCCTCTGGTGCACATTAATATTTTTTTCTTTATTTTGTTCTTTTTTTTTAGTTTTACGCAATTTAACAATTTTGAATTTGTAAACATCATAACTTTGGTTCTAGAAAAGCTTTAGCCATTTATAGAAATCTTTAACCATTTAAACTAAAATTATAAGCACCTTTATTCGGACTGTTATGTACCATCTTAAAGTATTCACTGCGACTAGAATGGTTCTTGTTTAGTTTACATGTTTCGAAGAAGTAATTTTTAGGGTTAGCAATTTATAACATAGACCAAAAGTACAAACATTATTGAAAAATAAATATGCTAATTATGCATAGATCGTTGTTATTCATTTTTATGTGGACAGTATCAAATCAATATAGAAATAGATGTGACCTGTCTTGTACATACAATAGTAATAGTTTTTCTAAACTACCTTTTCCTTTTCGCGAAAGAAATTTTACCCAACAGAATTCGAATTATTTGAAATATTTTCCTGTAAACACAATTTTAAAGCTTAAAAATCCAAAGGGAAAAATATATTATATATTAAAAGTCTAATTTCATTTTTATAACCCGATAAGAGATATCAATCATCCGCACTATAATTGGGGAAATTTTGACCATTACCGCACTAAATTAGAGGAGAATCGAAAATTCCCTAATACTTACCCGCACTAATAAATAGAATAGAGGAAAAGATATTGTTCATTTTTCGAAAAATAGGCCATCCGCACTAATTAGAGGGCGCATCACTAAATTAGGGTGACCGTTCATTTCGTCGCATTCATTTCGTTAGGGTTATGAAATGGGTTATGTTAGGATAGGGTTATGAAATAGGTTAGGTTATGTTAGGTTAGGGTTATGAAATGGGTTAGGTTAGGGTTATGAAATGGGCTAGGTTAAGGTTAGGAAATGAACTGCGACGAAATGATCTACGACGAAATGAACGGGAACCCTAAATTAGAGGTACTACGGTAATTAGCTATAAGCTAGCTTAGCTATATTTACTGATGGACCGTTTTTGCATAATTAGCATATTTATTTTTTCAATAATGTTTGTACTTTTGGTCTATGTTATAAATTGCTAACCAATTTTTAGTTTTCGAGTTGACATAAAAAAACAAGACCTTTTCTGGTTTCATACTCTGTCAAATTGCTTCGTAGAACTATGTTTTCTATGGAAAAATTGGGTTGTAAGTATGTATTTACAAGTAAATAAAACTTGAATAGCGCCAAAAACTATGCTCTGGAAGGAAGATGTTAGCTACAAAAGGTTATTTAGTCTTACTTAGCTAGCTAGTTCAGAGTGACCACTGAATGAATGAATATTTTGTATTACAATAAAAATCCACAGGAAAATAAAAACAAGAATCACAAAATATATGGTTGGTCTCACTAAAGCTTAATGTACCACCTGAAATTACTTTTTAACCAATAAGATTAATGTCAAAAGACTGTTTTAGATTTTAAACTAATCAGAATACGGTAAAACAAGATTTTGGGTTATGACCCATGCGTATTTTTTGAGTCGGGGTCATGATTTTTTTTCATGATAAAAATATTGGTTTAAAGGATGCATCTTTCAGACTGATAACACATAAAAGAATGAGACAGGTCAACGTTGACAGCGTTTAAACCCCAGATGTTAGCAATATTTTATGATCTCTTTACAATTTCAGGAAGGTACAAGCGTTCTCATCAACGTCCTTTGTAATAGGAACTTGTTTTGGCATACAGGTTCAATGGTTGGAATTGATATTTTTCTTTCACAAAATATCTATTTCCACATCTTCGTCACCCTCCTTGTCTTCGTCGACGAGTAACATGTCTGGACTTGCCTCAGCAATATCACTCTCATCGCCTTGAAAGGGGTTTGCTTCCTCTGTATTCATATATTCAAACTGCTCAAAATTCAGCATTGTACGGCCTTCATGACAAGGTTTACCTTCTTTGAAGCATGTGATGTAGTCATCATGGCTTCCATCCATAGCGCAAGTCGTTACAGCTACCAGCAATAAAGCTTGAGGTGGCAAGAAAAAGTTTTTATTTTTGTGGAGCTAGAATATATAATATATACACTCCCTTTAGAGATCAGAGAAAAGCAGAAAACGTCTGAGTTTCGCTCTGCTCTGAAAAAGCATATTTTTTTAAAAAATTTTTAATCTTAAATTTATAACTAGCTAGCACCTCACATTTTTAGATACTTTTCTTTTTCTTTTTAATTGTTTTATTAATATTTTTATTTCTCGAATTTTTAATCAAACAGGACAAACTAGGAAAGCAGTTTTACTTGTATATATTGTATATTATGTAAATACTGAAGTTTTTATCCTGTCTAAAGATTGACTAATAAATAATAAATAAATAAATAAGTCACTGCACAAGAAATAAATGTATCTCAAATCATTTCCTTCGTCAACATATTGCATGATTTTAGAATCCACTGTACCACTTCTCTTCTCGGGGGTGCCTTCAAGTTGCCGTCACCTCGTTTAATCATACAGCAGCTTTTTCAAAAAGTTTCCCTTTTATATAGAAATGGAAAATAAAAATAAGAATGAAAACTAGAAAAAAACTGTTCTGTTGCCTTTCTTCTTTCCGTGCTACTGTTTTTGCTGAAAACTCAAATAGGGTTTTTTCGGGTTTATTTGAGGGGGGCGCTTATTTAAGATTTTAACCAAGAGGGTGGGTGCTTATTTGAGGGGGCGGAAAATAAATTACAGGAATTTCACAGTTTTTAGACCTGTCAACCGCGACATTTTCTTCCACAAAAATTTCTTCCCTTAAGGTATATCAATAAAAACCCAGGGCAACAAAACTTTCTTTTCCTTTACATCTACTATGCGTACATTCAACGTCGTCGTCATTTTTCTTCTCTCTTAACAAACTTACTAGCGTGAAAACATTCCTGGTAACTCGAACACCGGATAACTCAAATTGTTTTGCAATCCCCTTCCCTAATACTTTCTCATAAAAATCACTTGGATATTCATTAACTTGAACTGGTTTTATGGTCCCATGGTGGTTTGAGTTATCGGGAGTGTACTGTATCAAACGTTCTTCTATGATAAGCGCGGAATTTGAACCTTCGAATGTCTGCCACATATCGATGCGTAAAAATCACGTGGCTTTGTACAACTTGAATTGTATTCACGCGCTACATTTTAATGTAAAAAAAGATGACTCCCCTAGAAAAAATTGTAAGAAAATGTGGATGGATGCGGATGCTATATGGGTGGGGGGGGGGGGGGGGGGGGGTTACAAATCCTCTTATAGGAGACGTCTGCAAAAAATAATTTTGGTAGATATCTTTAATACACAGAAAAAATACACAACCCACAATCTTCACTTTATAGCCTGTACCAGATCTGCGCAATAAACTTCCAAGTTCATTGTTCTAAAACAATTATCGTATTTCCTCTTTATACGCCGCCTACCAATAAACACCACTCTTCGAAGTTAATGGAGCGAATGAATCAGCGACGACATTGATTAGTCCTAATTGGATATCAGAGAAGGAAAATAAAGAAGTGATATTGAATTTGTTGGTGGAGTAACAAAGAGTGTGAAGTAACGTACACATAACAATTATGTATACCAAACCCTAAAAACGTCAAATCTGCTGACAAGTTTCCAGATCTTTGGAAAAGAATGACACTCGGCAAACTGGTCTCAGAATGTGATTATGTACACATGCCATACGATTTGTATTTTCCAAGTGTGCAAGAGGATTTAAGCAAACGAATCTGCAAGGATTGTCACGTTTATTTTCCTAGCATGGCTGGCTGCTGTTACACGTCACACCAGAGGTGATGGATGCCCTGGAAATGCACTGACAGTTTAGAAGAAGATAGCGTGTAGTGTCAGTACCAATCTTCAATATATATGAGATTCTTTCCAATTCACCTTTTTTGGATGCGAGTGATGGTGAAGATGACAAATAAGAGTTATTTTTATAAAAAGAAGAAAAATCTTTTGTTTTACCAAAACTGTCTTTCTTTATATTCCAATTCTGATACAGATTTCTTAAAATGTATTTCAAGCCTTAATTTCTAATACAGATATCAGAAGCAGATTCATGATCTTATTCTATTACATCACAACAACACAGATAATTCTTTAAATCCTGATTCTCCAATTTTTTGGTGTCTAAATCCGCCTTTGAGAACAATTAAAATTTGAAATATTTAGAATTGAGGGGGGGGGGGGGGGTGCCAAATAGTCCTAGATCGCGGACGTCCATGTTAAAAAATGGGGGGGGGGGATAGAAAGTTTGGACGCGTGTGGATAGGGGGGGTCAAATTTTCAGCACTTTTTTGTGGACGTCATAAATGTATGGCCCCTTATATATATTGAATATTGTCAAAATTAGTGGTGCACTTGAGGTACACTTGAGAGGTTTTTGCGCACCTGCACTTGAAAATTTTTTGGTTGGTTCACCCAAGATCTCGACGAAAGCTGCCACGATCTGCAGACTGGACTAAATAGCATTATACATAATGTAATGAACAAGGTAGTGTCACCTGAAACTCACTAGTCATAGATTTCATGTAATTCATGGAAAAGCCATTTTTGGTCATGGAAAAATTCATGGAATTCCAAAATGTTTCCCAATCATTTCAGGTTTACAACATATAGTATTAGTCTCAAGGTGAAAGTACCATCTAGCCTTGTCTATAGCTGTTTAGAAAGCGTCTACGTCTCTGACCCATACAATAGGATGGGTTCTATTGTAGCTTTAAAATATTTAATTTGAATTTATTATTAAGTTGAGAAAAAAAAGAGGAAATAGCTTGTCTTTACGCTGTCTTTGTCCTGTTTCTAGTTAAAATTGATGTAATTGCGCAGACAAATAATTTTGATATTTCTTTTGCTTTAAACTTTTGGCAGTTTCTTTTTTACCCATTTGGGTTTGGGTTTCAAAGATGTTTTACAAATGTTTTCGATTATAGATTTTTGCATATTACTTTTTATTGTAAAATGTGTTCCAAGATTGTTGTGTGTTTAACTGAGATTATTGGTCAAAGGATTTAAAAGTGTTTTTTATCTTTTCATAATTATCTTTTGAGTAGAGATATCAAATTGATTTCTTGTTCTATATAGTAGTATTAAGTTCTAATAAAAAGAGATGACTTTGTAGGTGCAAATGTGCTCTAAGTACACCAAAACCAGCTACATCACTCTCTCTGGCTTGGGTTACCACTCGCAATGTTGAACTGTCGAATGGTTTAACTTTTATTATTGTATTGCAATCTAGCTATTTTTTTGACAATGAAAACTAACAATGGAGGAAAAGGCTACAAATGCAATATTGTGGTTTGTTTAACATATCATATTTGTGCAACATTATATTTAAGCCTAGAGCGTAATATTCATATGTAGTTGAAATATTGTTTATATGATTAGAATTTCTATAAATACTACAAAAACATAAATGGCATCTTCGTTGCTGGGCGTGTCACCATTGTTGAAACCAAATCCTGATCTTGATCATAAATGGCTGGCGAGGGAACCAATGGTTATTCTTTATTTTTTTTAGTATATATATATATATATCCTATATAATGTATAGAATGTAGAACATTGTATTTTAATGCCTATTTCTTATGCTTCTTGGCTTAAAGCAGGGAATTCATCACAATTTATTTATTTATTTAGAAAATTTTGGATGATGATATACTGTACTTATTTTACAATGAATTGCTAGCTGACAAGGAAATATACAGACCTCCAAAAATTTTTCTTAATCGAAACAGTCACACAACCCATAAGAGTGCAAATGGTAAATTCTACTGTGGCGAGAACCAATTACTGTGTAAATGTTGCACCAAAGTCTGTGGGCCACTACACGGTTGCAATTGTGATGCATGTCTAGAAATCGAAACAGCTATCAAAGGCGGTAAAGATCCATGGAAGCTTTTCACACCCAGCGCAACATTTGAATCTTGGGCATGGGGTTCAAACCCAAATCTAACTGAACTGAAAGTATTTAGCATGCATGTTGCTCATCAACAATTAAATCTATTGGGACAATCTCTTGAAATGTGCACACCCGTCAAAAAGTTGAAGACAAAAGTATTGGTTTATTCGCGGTTTTTATCTGTGCTCTCCAGGTGTTTACCCGTCATCATCAAAGAGAAGAAATCAAAAGAAAATAAAGAGAATGAAAGTTTATCAAGTAAATCTGAAAATAAGTAAGTCTATAATTCCCCCATGATGAATCACCTGCTGCAGATTAAGAATGTTTTTAGCTAATTAATTTCTATATTAATGTATAAGTCTACATATTATTATTATAAACTAGCTCCGTGCAAATTGCACTCATCACTTAAAAAATAATAACCTGCCTTTTTTGTTTGCATACAAATAAATATGTGTGTATGTCTACCTGTGACAGTGACAAATTTAAACCTTTTAAAAACTAGTTTCGAGAATCAGTTGGTTTCGGATATTTTTGCTCTGCTTAAATTCGACCAAAGTTTTTGTTAACTTCTTTCTTTAGATTTTTCACGCAGAAATATAAATAATATAATAAAATAATAATATAAATATATCACTCATCGTTTCTTTAAGTAGAGAATAGCCTTCATGACTAAATGTGTTTGTAATAGTCAGAGTTACTTAGTAGCACAGTTAATAAGAAAATTCATCTTTTTTACAAATATGTTAACAACTAATTAGAACTTTTTAACATCACAACTATTAATAAAACAAATAACAATAATCTTAAAAATTACATAGATTTCTACCATCTTCTCATTTTGACGTTTTAATAAACCATGTTTAACTCACCAATAAAAACAGAAAAATCAGACAAGTCTTTTTTTAAGAACAGATAAATACTTTTTCTTCTCCTCCCTCTTCTCCTTATAAGTTGGTTGTGTCGCCTCTTCTCGAACACATTGAAAGAATCTTACTTTTTATAAACAGATAAACACTAACCTTTTCCTTCTATTCTCTCTCTTCTTCTTAAAAGTTTGTTGTGCAACCTTTTTTTAAACACACAGAATTTTACTTTTCATACTCATCTTTATTCTTTTTAAATGTTGGTTGCCTCTGCTCAAAAACTCTTTTTAAAAACAAATAAACACTTTACCTTTTTCTTCACTTCTAGTGAGGGCTGTTAGCATTAAAAAACATTACAATAGTTCAAATTGTGAAGAAAGCATGAAACTTGATACAAATGTCTATCATGATATTCCAAACAAAATTAGGGTGGGAGACACACCCAAAAGTCACGTGATCGCTGACGTCAGCACTTTTTTGCTGGGAAATCAACTTTCTCAAATCAATCAACCAGCTACTAGATGGTTTGGTTAGTCTTTCGTCCCTATACCCAAGTTTGATGATAGATTTGCGCGTCAGAATTGCTACAAGCCTTCATCAGAGTTTTCTCTGGCTTTGCCCTACTCAAGCATAGTTCACTATCATTCGAGTCCCAACAGATGTGCTCTTACTCAAACCTTTCTAGGAGTAGGACAAGTTGGTAAATGATGTGCTCGCTCGGCGACGAACAAGATCTCACTTTGGCCCTTGCGGATTTTCACTTTGATTGCACCCTGAGGGTTTTGCTCACCCGAATACTTGCACACATGTTATACTCCTTGGTCCGTGTTTCCAGACGGGTCGTATGAAACCATATGACCTCCAAAAACCTGGGCTTGCCTCGCCGACAGTCCCAAACAGTTTGATCACACTGCTTGACAAAGAACCGAAACAGGAGAGGCCAGCCCGTCAAAAAGACGAGCATGTGCCGTTAACCACCTCTGTTGGTGACGAGCTCGCTACGACAAACTATAACAGCAGCTGGTCTCCGGGCTTCTCACTTGCTGACAGATGTTGACGCACGCTGCGGCATGCCCTGAAATAGCTGTCGGTCATCGGTCAATGTCCGATGAAATACGGACGTTGACCGGCGTATATGCGCATATCAACGGTCAAGTTGACCGATGACTTTTTTGCCAACTTTTTATTTGAACTAAAATTCAAAAAATTGACCAACGTGATCTATCGAACCTTGAATTGTTTATAATTAATGGATTTGTTCTCATTTAAACTCATTTTTTCAGTCTACAACATAAAGATAGTATATACTATAGTCTTCTCATTTTTGCGTACGTTTTCACAAACCAGCTCGCCGGTAGGTACGCCTGATACTTTGCTGCTAAGTTTGCAAAATGTACGATGACGTACCTGAATTGGTATTTTCCGTATGCCAAGCGTAACGTATTTCTATGACGTACGCATTTAAGAAAAAAAGAAAAACATTTTAGTTATGAAAATCTGAGCATGCTGTGTCTACATCCTAACCCCCTAATGACCTGGCGTGTCAAAGAAGCCGTCATATCGCAGTAACCATTTGGAACTATGCTACAAGTTGTTTAAATGTTTCATTCAACTTAGACAGATAAATGTAGAAGAACTATGCTGCATTCGATGGAAGAAAAAAAAGATCAATACACAAAAAAACAAACAGTTTTGTTTATATACAAAAAAGAATGAAAAGACACTTTAAAACGCAGAAGAACTACCTTAAGCGGATTAATTTTTGCGGATTTAGGCATTTTCCGCGAAATTAAATCCGCGCAAAAACCACGATAATACGCCGTCCGCGAAATTAAATATGCGCAAAAAATCTAAATTTTGGCGATGCCTGAAATTAAATCTTGTCTTTTTATGTCCTTTTTGATCAGAATAAAAAAAAGCTACGATACAACTAATCCAGATTTATAACTTAAATCTCTTTTCTTCTTTCTTTTGAGCACCTTCATTGCCTCATTTAAAGAGCTCTCGAATGTCTCTCAATTTTACTTCGCGTTTTTTGTTGTGTTTGTGACGGCAGTCTAGCAAATAAGTCTAGTAAAAAACACAAGCTATAGTTGAGTTCCTTCTTTTACGACCATAATTTACCGAAATTAAATTAAATCCGTGTGAAATAACACAAACTTTGGGCGTACGCGATATTAAATCCGCACGAAATAACACAAATTTGGTCATCCGCGATATTAAATCCGCGCGAAATAACACAAACTTTTTTCTTTTTCTTTGTCGTAAGCGATATTAAATCCGCGCGAAAACAGCAAAAACTACGTCCGCAAAAATTAATCCGCTTATGCTGCAATTGATGGAAGAAAAAATCAAAACACAAAACATTCAGTTTTGTTTACAATATTCAATGAAAAGAGGCTTTAAAATGCAGAAGAACTATGCTGCATTTGCTTCGAGAAAAAAGATCAAAACACAAAGAAACCTTCATTCATATATATCTGTGAATTCAATTGTTTTCTGGTAAGCAAACCTCAAAAAATCTCTACCTGTAAAAAAAGTTATCAAATAAAGATTAGTTATTGGTGAGGTGCAAATCTCGTAGATAGGCGACGTAGGTTTTCGTAGTTTTCGCGCAAGTTTAATATCGCGGACGACCAAAGTTTGTGTTATTTTGCGCGGATTTAATTTCGCAGACGACCAAAGTTTGTGTTATTTTGCGCGGATTTAATTTAATTTCGGTAAATTATACAACACTTTAAAATCAAATGACAACCCTCAATTTTTATTTTGAAAAATCGCACGCCATTAAAATATATTTATGACGTGCAATTTGCCACACGCAAACAAAATATTTCAGAAAGAGACTGGATAAATCATGCCTACGGAGGGGAAAATCTCAATTGCATTGAAACAGCATGATTGATCGAAGTTATTGAAGATTACAAAACATCATTTTTCTCATTTTGTTTCTGTATTTCACTACTCGAGCTCGCCTGAAAGTAGAGCGCTTAAACCCTCCAATGAGCTGCAGATTTATCTGACCTAGCGTTGGTGCGCGTTCACCCGCAGTATAGATGTTTTCCGCGTTTTGGTTTAGCCTGGCTGGCCTTCTCCACTGTAATAGTAGAGATGGTTTCAGGTGACTCTGGTCCATGGAGACATTCAGGTCACCGCCAAATCGATCGGTCACATTTTATACGTCAGGGCATTGAATGTTAGCAAGTGGAGAGAGAGCCGGCAACAGCTTAAGTAGTGATTAACAAACACATTGCAAGGAGACATAAAAATGCGGCAATGGACAATGAATTAACTTAATTAATGCACATCGCGAAACAGTAAAAATCATACTTATTTGCGTACGTAACAATTTTAATAATAAGAAGACTGATACTAGCTTCTTTTGATTTTTGTTTTCGTTCATGTTGCTATTTATTTTGTTCAACCTCGATATTTAGTTAATTCCCTCTGTCTTTTCCCAAAGTTTTCTGACTAAGTAGTCATGTCTCCATGGTGTTAAAGTGAGATTATTGTTTGAAATGCTAATGCATTGTGTTAAGTTGACCGATAGAAACGTTAGTTATGTCGGTCAGTTTTGACCGACGGCAAACTTCGATGACCGATAAGATTTATGAGTACGGCGGTCAACGTGACCGATGAGCTTATAATATTTATCTCAGGGCCTGTGCGGGGAAGTGCAACCAAAGGCGACGCCTCACTGTACGACGACAGTCCATTCGAATCCGCGTGACACACAAAGCCGCCGCCGTTGAGCTGAATCTCGACAGCGCCTTGCTAATTCCATACTCTTTCCTTTCAACAGTTTCACGTACTGTTAACTCTCTTTTCAAAGTGCTTTTCATCTTTCCCTCGCGGTATTTGTTTGCTATCGGACTTACTTACTGCACGTTTATTGTCGCTTGTTCCCCGAGTTCGAGGATTGGACGTTGCGGTTGTCGATTTGATCGGATGGCCCTTCCCTTCACTTAGCCTCTATTGCGAAGGGAAATGCCTCTACAGGTCAGGATAGGGAGTAGCTCTCTAAACTTCTTCTATGCTGATTGTATTCTGGCTGTGGTTGCTTCATAACAACCATCTCTCACTCCGGTTGCATCACCAAGATAACAAATGATGTAACAACTTCAAGAGGTTCTCCATATAGTTCTACTCGAACAGGTACATGTAAGACTGAAGCAGGTGTCAGGCCAAGACATCTCTTACATTTGAAGTTTGGATCCTCTTTAAGCCTGCTATTGGTACCAGAACATGCCTTATGTATCCAATGTTTGCAAGAGGAACACATAATGGAGTTAATACCAACACCTTTTCTACAAACACCACAAGGAAGCTTGTACTTGTCAACGGGATTTGACAAGTAATTTAACAAGATTACCCAAACCTTTCAGTTAAGTTTAAGACTCTTTGAATTTGACGGTGGTGGTTGTTGATATATATGTGAGCTATGAACACTTTATTTTCAGGTTAAAACATAATTCTTTTTCATTATCTAAATTAAATTTCCTTTCCAAAGGTATATAATATGATAAGGTTTGGAAAAAAACGTTTTCAAGCAAAACTTTGATGACGTCATTTTGTTCACTTTAAGCACCAATAACTCTTCATAGGTTGATTTTTACGATATGAGACAATTCTTCTTTGGAATCTATATTGAATTTCCTTTCCAACGGTATATAATATGATAAGGTTTGGAAAAAACGATTTCAAGCAAAACTTTGATGACGTCATTTTGCTCACTTTGACCACCAATAACTCTTCATAGTTTGATTTTTACGTTATGAGGTAATTCTTTTTTTGAATCTACATCAGATTTCCTTTCCAACGGTATATAATATCTTGAGATTTGAGAAAGTTGATTTCCCAGCAAAAACATGCTGACGTCAGCGATCACGTGACTTTTGGGTGTGTCTCCCACCCTAAATTTGTTTGGAATATCGTGATAGACATTTGTATCAAGTTTCATGCTTTCTTCATCATTCTATTGTTATGCTATAACAGACCTAACTATTCTTTAAACTTTGTCTCCTTGCCTTTTTAAAATACAGAAAAAATTCTGCTTTTTAAAAACAGATGAACACTTACCTTTTTCTCTTAAAAGTTTGTTGCGTCGCCTCTTCTCAGCTAAATGATTTTGAGCTAAATCTTAAAAAAGGTTGGCAATTTAAAAACTTCAATTTTACACTAAAAAGAGCTAGCTAGTTAAAAATACTACTAATCGCTTCTTAACTGCCATATTTATTGATCATAGCAACGAACCGATATCAGATCAAAACATCAATATATTTCACTTTTGTTTCTTTTTATTTTTTAAAGACTTTTTCGTGCAAAACGTTCTTTAGATTTTTGATGCAATTTGTTGACTACAACGCTTTTGCACGTGCAAATTTCATGCATCATTTCTTTTAAGTAGTGAATGTTGCGCTATCCCGTTTTGGTGTGTTGGAAATAAATAAACATCTAGCTCGCTTATTTAAGCAATTGGTGTGAAATAAAAGGGATATTTTTGTTTTTGCTTTTTCGGAATGTGTCTAATTAAAAGTTATTTCCTTGTGGTTTAGCGACTTTCTTTCGTCTTTTTATGCCACTTCATACATTATTGTCAAGAAAAAGTTGGTAATATAAATAGTTTATAAAAAAAACATTGGTTGTACGCCTTTTGCTTTTTGCTGCATTAATTCCACTAAATTGTAGCGAGAAAGTGTGATTGAAATCTAAGTGAATGACATATAATTATATAAATAGTAACAGATGATGTTTTTACGTGACTCTCATTGCCTTTAAACTTGTTTGTATCTCCATTATTATCTAACAGTGGAAAGGTCACCACGAAAGAGTCTTTCATTAACTCTGGCATAAATCTGGTTATGAACACGTTAATGAAGTATTTGGAGAAAACATGGATTGATGGGACATACTTGGATATCTGTTTTGATTTGGTGAATGATGCAGTGTCAATGTTACGTGATATAGATCAGCCACTTTTGTTTGATGCTTCCAGAGACACTAATCATCTTTTTGTAGCCGAGGAAATGGTCAAGTTGCTTGGAAACATAGTTGAAGCGTAAGTGTGCTAACAATTTAGGAATTTTGACATTGGTGAGATTAAGATTTTTCTGATGGATGAAGTTAAAACTGGAATGGGAAATGTTACTGCTAAACGCATTTTTTATTCAGTTAAGAAACTTTCAATGAACAAATTTTGGACTATATGGATTTTAAGATACTGTTTTTTATGTTTCTTATTCGAAACTTTATCAGTAACAGTTTCAACTTTTGAAAACTTGCTTAGTTAAATCATGTTCAGCCATGGGCTTTCTTCCAATATTTAAATTACTGACCTGGCCACATTATGTGAATCAAACTTCAACTGTTTCAAGCTGGCGAATGTTGATTTGCGTTACTTTCTTAAATCATGGCTTTTAATATTAATTTTGCATCTTATATTGTATCTCGTTTTTTCTGCTTTAGTAGTACTTGTGAAAGAAACTTGCATTTTGAATGCCGTGAAAAGTTATTGGTTGGTTTATTGTTATTTGAGATAGGATTTCAGAGTGGATCACCTTTTGGTTTGCTCCATGCCATTGTCGTGTCTTTGAATTTGATCAAAGATGGTGTTATAATCCCTACCATTATTCAACCAGTTCTGAGGAAGTTTTTAAACCAATCTATGGATACAACATATGTTAGAGAAATTGTTATTAGGGTAAATAAATGTATCTTTTTATCTTTATAAAGTTTTGTAAACGAGTTAGGACAGGTGCTTTCTAAAACCTTTTCTTCTAGTTTTGCGATGATGAAATCTGTGCTATGAGTGCCCTGGATGAGAGAGCATTTGTAGAAAACCATGGTAACGACCTTCTGCTTGTCATTACGCAGTTTATGAACGCGTACCAAACAATGATGCAACCATACAAATTCCATCAAAATAAGGTAAACAACATTCTGTAACTTAATTAGCATGCCTTTAAATTTGAAAATAGACTCTAATTTAGGTTCTAACATGAAGCAATTGGCAATATTATTTAAGTCTTTAACTACAAAATATTGTTTAGCGCAACTTAAAACTTGTCAATTTGAATCACTTGGTCAGACACCACCAAATATTGTTTTAGCAGCTATTCTGTTATATTTTCATCCTTAAACAATTCTTTAAAACATTGTTCTTGGAAGGAGTTAATTCATAAATTTGCCTTCAAAATATTTTTTATCTTATTTTTATCCTAGGTACCAAATGAACATTTTTGTGATAATTTTCTTGTGTGGGGGAACTTGAAACTACTCAGTTCATTGAGGGAGGAGAAAAATCTCTGTGTGAAAATTGCCAGCATTGTATGCACAGAATTGTTCTTTCTTGTTCTTGCGCTGGATGGTGGTTTGTACTATTGCGAAAGTGAACTGGAGGTTTTGGTGTGTATATTTTTTATATACCATACAAAACCATTTATAATTCAGCGTTTTCAAAGATATTAAATATACCATGTACATGTAACTCAAAAGTTCCAACGCAAAGAAAATCTATTGAATATGAAGCTCCTTCATAACTGGCAGGCAGCAAATAATGAATTAAAATGAGCTATTATGAGCTATTATTACAAAGAGACATAAAAAAGTGACTATGAATGAATTGCACACGGGGTCATTGATGTGTACTTTGTTTGGTGGCATGTAAGCTTGTATTGTATACAGTTCTGTTTTAGAATTGAAGCGCTTATCTCTGAATACTGAGATGTCATTTAGAATTTAAAGCCATACAAAGAAGTTAATCATTTGCAAATTGTACACTTGGATTGCTCGTTCGATGGCCATTTCATTGCTTTAACCAAACAAAGGGAAGTGTACACATGGACTCACAAAAGGTTCAAGGAGTTTTTCAATAATTTTTTATATGTGAAACTAATTTTAAGTATTATCCTGTTACTTAGTTGATCAAATAACCTAAAAATGAAAGAGACAATTTGTTCATTGGAATAACAAATATTTATTACCTTCCACTTGTTTATAAGTGTGGTTTGGACGAAATCAACTGAAACCATTTTCAAATGTAATTTTTTGTTTTAGTTCTTTTTGGGGGTTGGTAAAAGTTTCTGTTCAATGCCAAGACGATGTTGAATGTCTGTTTGCTGGTTACAGTAACTATGCTGTTCTCTCAAAATCTGCGGAGCTTTGTATTTGGGATAACCAACCAATCAATTCAAGCAATAATGGTTAGTATTCGAATTATACATGTAATGAATGTATCACCCTTGTTTGTGTTTAAAAGATTATTTATTTTTACATGCTTGTTAGTCCGTCCCCATTCTCCCCTCCAAAGACATTTTATAGTTTTTTGTGAAATGCTTTTAAGATTTTTTTAGATTTGCATGTGCACATGAAAATTCCATGCATCATCCTCTTGTAGAAAATATGTGTTTTTAGTATTAACATGGTTATTAATACAGGTTTTATTGTTATGTAATATATAGAAACAAAAATTAATGAAATTAGAATATTTTGAACTTTTTTCTACTGATTGCTGACAACTCTTACTGAATGTTCCTAAACCTTACCCAGGTAGTATTTGTGAAAAACTTCATTGAAATCGGTCCAGGTCTAAGTGGAGTTAGGTGACATACAGACAAATATCTTTGCTTTGTGATTATGATTACTGTCAAAAAATTAGATGTTTTAAAAAAAATAAGTTTTGAAGAATCTTTTGTTCAATCATTAACTGATATAAAGCTACTAAGCATGCGAAAAATCATTTTTCTATCTTCTTATATTATTCTCGTAAGCTCTTAATTTCTTAAATTTGTTAATTGACTTGTCTCATTTCTTACTTTAGGTTGTAATTTTATCTTTCCTACATGTGGGACCATTTCAAAAAAGTGCTATTGTAGTTCCAATATAACATATTTGTTTGTATACATCTTCCTAGACAAGACACACCATCCAGTTGTTTTTGATGAATTTGAAGACAGTAAAATTGTTGACATCGCCTTGTCCCAGTTTCTCTCTGAAGTTATTATTGTAACAGAAGGAGGTATGTATATCAATCATGTATATTCTTTGCATTTTAATGAGTTGTTATTTGACCAGGTAAGATCTGGTCCTGGCATAACTCTTCAGTGACATTGTTAGCACAAGAGAGTATCGACATCAGTAAAGTGTATATTGCCAAGTACTTTTATATTGTTTTGAGTACGGTTGGTCAGGTGTGGAGATGGTATGTGACTTTGTTTTATAAATTACATATGATGTTTACTCACATCTTTATTAGAAATGACTGTGACTTGAAGTGTTTTAACAATACTGTACTGTTTCATAGGGGCAAAGACAGGTTCAATAAAAAGTCAATGAACGATAAAATTTGCCTTCAATCAGTCGAAAAACTTAGTAAGGAAAATGTGCTGTCCATTAGTGTTGGTGCCTATCATTGTATTGCACTTACAAAAACCTACAGTGTTTACAGTTGGGGAGGTCTTGGCGGAAAGGAAGAAGATGAGAGTTTGATAAGAGAGCCGATACTTTTAGGAACAGTGTCATCGCTAGGTGTGAATCGTATTAAAGCTGGACCACATCAAGTATTTTGCTGGTCACTGTCCTTGAATAAGAAGATGGCAAAGAGAGTTCCTTTTTGTATTGACATTAAAGAAGAAACATTTCAAGTGCTTACTTCTTTGTTGCGAGTGGCAAGAACAATCGAATGTCATGAGCCAATTGTAAGTAGCGCTCTTGCGTTATTGAAACTCCAATTTGATGCTGCGAAGGAATGCAACATTTTCCCTGCAGAGATTTTATTAAATAGCCAGGAATCCAGAAATCTAAAAGATTTGCTAGTGGATCTATCCACTAATGAGTCGTATGGTAATGCAGCAAAAGAGGTTTTACAATCTGGCTGGATGTATTTATTTCCGACCGCCAGGATTCAAGCGCAAACGATTACAGACCTTTTAAAAGGTTATAAAATCTTTATCTATGTACAAAGAGACAACAACTAATGATATTGTGTTATCTAAAACTTGTTTTCGTTTATAGATCCTCTTGAAAAAAGAAATATGTTTTTGTTGTGTATCCTTCTTAACGGTTTAATGCTGCACAACGGCATTGAAATCCTACTGGAAGACACTATTGTGTTGATGACAAATGGAAATGATGGAACCAGTTTTGAAAAAGACATTCTTTACGAGTTTTTAACAAGACTGTTTCTTGTGAAAACATATGACACATTTAAAGAGCATGCTGATGTTACTGCAGATGTGATGGCATTCCTTCTAAAATTTCAGAGATTGTTATTTGCAAAGGTCTTCCAGCTGGATAAAAATGATGTATGCTGGCCTTCGCGATGTGAGTAGATTCCACCTGTTTCCAAATTGAAATTGCAGAATAAATTTGTGTTTTGCATATCGCAAAATCATTTAATTCTTTAATTTATTTAATGATAATTTGTGACAAATGAGTTTTAGTGGTGAACCAATAGAGCCATTTCATGTTTTATTATCTTTTTAAATGAAGGTTATGCCTACGAGTTGCCGAATTCCATCAAATCTCTTTCGTCAATCCTCAGCTTCTACTTAACTCAACTACAAGCAAGTTGCAAACAAATACTTCTATCCCAGCAACAAAGTTCAATTGATCTTGAAAACTTACTAATGAGTCCAGCTGGTGTTCTTTTTCATGAGTTTCTTGTGTATATGATTATTTTGCAAAACTATTCACCTGCCATTAGTTCGAGCTGCGATGGTATGTCACAATTGGCCGATCTACTGGATGCGTACCATGCGTTCAACAACTGCATATTTAAACAGGAAAGATTCAGAGCAAAAAACGACTGGTGTTTCTTTGGTGGTAAAATCCCATGTGCCTTTATATTCTTTCTATCTGTGTTATAATCAGCAAATAGAAAACTTAATATGTATTTTATTATTCATTTATTTGTCTAATTATTTCATTTCTGTTATCAACTCTCAATTCATTTAGGTAACAACAAAAACAACAAAGAGACGGCAAAAGAAATACATAACCAAACCACAAACAGATGTGCAGACGTTAGTTCTGTTGAGAAATTTGCAGGTAGCAAACGTTTTTGCGGCAGGATTTTTATATATATATTTTTGCTTGTAATTTTCATTGCAGAACACGAGGTTTCAATGGCTCTAGTGGTCATAAGCACTGAATTGAAAACATTGAACAAGGGAAAGAACATGGTGAGTAGGTCTTCTACATGTATTGCTGATCATTTCCTACTTCCTCAAGTATTTATTGATAAAAGCTCCATCATCTACAGTCTGCGTACAACTCTTCTTTCAGGTGTTGAAGTTGGATCGATCATCCATACAAAGCATTTTTGTTGAAAACGAGACCCTCATCTCATTTCTGATTGGCTTGCACTGTGCGTTTCTGGCGCATGGCTTGTTTCCGATCAATGATGAATTGGTTAACGAATACTGGATCACCTCTGAGTTATTTTCAGCTGGTCTCAACAGAGATTCATTGCTAAAGAAATCGTGAGTTGATCATCTTTCTTTTTTCTTGTGCTCATTATGTGTAGTGTTTTGCCTCCTTCTTTCTCTGAAGTTTGCATTTCTTCTTTGGGATATTTTCTGTACTAGCGTAATATATTGCACAAAAGATGATATGAGACTGCTGTTTTTTATTTATTTTACAGTAAAATTCCATTGTATCTCTGATCTTGGTAATTTTTGTTATTTTGTTAACAAAAGATCTTTTTCATTAAAGTAACATCTACATTTTTGTTTTTGCTTAAAAACCAAGTTAAAGATTTCATCGGCATCACACTGGCCAATACTTAATGCAATTTAAAACCTACACTTACTATAAACTATAGCTTTCAGTCATTTTTCTGTCTTTCTTCAAAGTGAAATAAGGTGTTGTGAGGAGTAGCATCGGTTAACAACATGGCGGTGATAATAATGATTGATGTTGTCTTGGTGCATGAAAATAAATGCTTCTTAAAAGTTTAATTATTTCAGCCAACCGTTAAAGGAAACTGCATTCCATCAATTGCTGCAAGAACATTGTTCTTCAGAGTATAACCTATTGATGGAACATCTCATCGAACATTGCAACGTTCCTGTAATCCCCATCGCATCCGAAATGTTAGAGTACTTATCTAGATCTCTTTTAGCTGCAATGGCATGGCATTGTGGCTTAGGTAAAAGTTACCAAGTAGTGCAGCAAAAAATTTCAAATTTGTTTTTTTAATTTCGAAAGAAAATATAATCAGTAGGAAAAACAATCATCAATCTCAATTCAAGGTTCTCACTAATAGCAAGGGTGGCCTAGCTGATCTCAACTAAACATTAACTTTACATGATAACATTTGTGTATTTGTTTCAGAGGAAGAACTGATGATGTTGACGGTATGTGTGGCCACTAATTCACCACCATTAAAGCTGTCTCTGTCTTTGAAAACCATTGTCCGACATGTCCTCAAGTACCGCCTTAAAATTGTTATGGTGAGTTTTAGAATATAGTATGTGAGTGTTTGTATAGTTTTTATAGTTGAATGAAATGACAGTTTGGGGATACAAACGTGGGGAACTAATATGTTTATAATATGATTTTTTGGGCCATTTGAAAAATATTTTTTCTGAAATTTGTATAAATATGTTGTTTATAATTTTTAATAAGTTTCATAGTAAGTTAAAAATATATATCATTGTAGTAAACTTATTTTAATCAATAGAGACATCAAGAATTGGGGCAACCTTACCCTGATATCTGCATGCCATTGATTCGACGTTGTCAATTTCTCTGTTTGAATCTTGATTCTTGTTCAACCACAAAATCAAAGAAAACCAGTAAATGGCTGCAAGCTGCTTGGGCTCTCAAGGGAAAGTTTGGTTACAGTTGGGATATTTTCAAGTGGTCAGGCAGTTACAAAGAAGTCTCGTGGGGTGAAAGCCAAGAGAAAATCTTGAAGGATATTTGTCAGTTTATTGAAGAAGAACAAGCAAATTTAGACGTTTTGAGAAAGTGTTTTCTTGTACAGGTACCCATTTTATTTGCGTACAACAGAAAATAATGTCTGTAGATTTTTGTACATAGTGTTAATTTGTATTTATGGTGTTAAGCATAACTCATAAAGTCCTTTCCTCACAATTACAAAGCTTGCAATTTATTTTTGCTATCTAAGAATATTTCTTTAGGATTGTCAATATAAAAATATACCAAATTGGGTCTTATCAAAATTTATAAGTTAATATAAAATATTAAAACCGGTATATAATATATTTAAATTTAATAATATTTTTAACCATAGAAAGTTGATTTGAATCAGGTAAAAAATTCAAAGATTTAGTTGCAATACTACTTTCCTATCATGTCTATTTTTGTGAAGTGTTTGATTCATTACAAAATAATTTACTCACCACTTTGATACAAAAGTAAAATTGAAAACTAAACCAAAAGGTGAGATGGAGAAGTAGCTGAAACATTTTCAAACAAGCTGAAATATAGAATAATGATGAAATAAGCAAAATCTCAACTCCTCATTGTTGTTAAAACAAAAAATAATAAAATTTTAGAAAAATAATCGTTTAAAACTGTTTTAAAATCATCTTCTCATAAATGACTTCCTACACACTTTGGCAACTGGTTAAATACTTTTGATGCCATGAAATGAAATCTCTTTTTATCTCAAAATTTATCATCAAGTTTCAAAAGAATTTCTTGTTTTGTTGTACAACTACAACTACTATGGTAATGACAATGATGCGCTTTCTCCAGATTATTGTTACTCAGAAGAACATTCTCTGTTTTGGCCTCTTCTTGAATTTCTCTTTCTGCTCGTTCTGAAAGACGATTTAATCTTTCTACTGTATTTATTATTTTTTCTCCTTCACAATTTGAATTACAGAAAGAGCTTTCAATTTATTATTTTTATTCTTTTAGACAAAGCGAGCTAAACAGCGTTTAATTGCTGGCTACCTCATGCAATCACTGAGCATACGCCAACATTTAGAACCGCCTGTGCATCTCGCTTTACTTCTCGGTTGGTTGGGAGTTGTATTTCGAAGTGGACTGGTGAGGTAAAGCTTAATTTCTTTTTCATCATAACTAGTTGTGTTAAGCACAATATTGATAGATTGACCAAGAAACATATTGACCAGGTAGGAACTTCAGTATTGGTACGTGGTCCAAACATAAATATTTCTAGCCACCAAAAATGTTTTTGTCTTTTACACAGTTTGTTGCCCAGAGTATTCTAATTTGGTGCGTCTTTCTAGTAACGTCAAACCAGATATATACAGCCACGTTGAACTTGTTCCGAAAGATGATATCGCAAAGCTATTAGAAGTATTCAAAGGCTTGGAAAATTTTATCACTAAAAACTTGCTGACAAATTTAGAGAAAATCTCTAAAATGCAAATAGCAAACACTGATGCAAAAGATTTGGACTTTCGAGATCCCTCGTGGAGTTTTGTTTTAGTTGGAATCACCACACTGTCTTCATCTCTAATGTCAGGTAACAGTTAGTTAATATCAGTTTCTTCAAATAGTTGCTCTTATGCTTTTAATTTATAAAAAAAAACTTTCTCTTTGAAGGAATATTTAATGTTCTACCAAATAATTTAAATGCTTTCTTTATATATTTTGTTTATAATCAACAGATCCTTTGTTTTTCATTATAGTTCTAAAATTTCTTTGAAATCACCTTACTTCCATATTCAATGAGAAGAAGTTATGCGGAAAGTTTACCTTTACTGTTTTGTTTTATTAAAGTCCCATTTGTTACAGTTGGTAAAACCTGTTGTTTTCGTTTGTCCAGGTGAAGTGAGCCTTCTTATTCAGTGTGATATCTTGGAAAAGATTCAAAGGGTTCTTGTGCAGTTCAAAAAGAATTCATTAAAGAGTAGTTCACCTGAAATCAAACAGGATGATGGTAAGACGATTGTGGAAAGCATGAAAGTTGGGTGCAGAGTGGTACGTGGCCCTGATTGGAAATGGGACGAACAGGTGAATTTGTGAGATTATTTTATCTCGATGTAAACAGTACATTTGAACTAACTCATGTTTTTATTCTATCCTTTTGTTATTTACAAAAACAACATTTATTTTACATATATACTTTTCTTCTGCATTTGGTTCATGTTGTGTGGTGCACTGTTGTTGTTTTTTGAAAACAAAATGTTGTTAGATGCTTCTGTTAAACAATTTTTAAACTGATATTTGTTTTCTAGGATGGCGGTCCACATGGTGTTGGGTGTGTGATAAGTCCTGCAGAAAATGATGGGTGGGTTCGTGTGCAATGGCAGAGTGGGGTTAGAAACTTGTATCGCATGGGGAAAGGAGGCAAATATGACCTTCAACTTGCAACAGTTGACAAGAAAGATGATGAAAAATGTACGGTAGAACAATTTTAAACCTAAGAAAAGTATATTTAAGTTTCTTTGTTCTCTTTACTTCTTAGTTGTTTTTTATTGCAAATATTTTTACACAGGATGACCCCTTATGCTTGTTTTTAAATGACTCCAATGGCTCATAAAATATACAAAAACACAACATATTCAAAATAAAATCAGTAACAGACAAAACAGTCAACACCATTATTTTTTAAAAAAGGAACTGGGTTGTTGTCATACATTTTCATTGTACAACTCTTCAGTCTATTGGTTAATGATGAGAATGATGAAAGAGTTTTTATACAGCGATCGGGAAATGGAAAGGGGATATGACCCATCATTTTAGGCCACAAAGCCATTTTATTTCCAATTCTACCTTCTCTACTAGCTAACGATCCTGTCTCAATGACAAAGGAATGCCTAACAGGAATGTTGCTGTGTATACTCTCAAAGGCTGCTGTGCGTCAGAATAAACTTTCAACACATTGCATTTGTCCCATTGCCAACTTTGTGATCGAGTTACTCAAAGAAGTTGTTGAACAGGATTCATTCAGTCTAGGTAAGAAAAAGGTCTGCTGCAAATATATGATATAAATGTCTAGTAACAGTAGTGAAGGAAAGCCTCAATGATGATGAAATTAAGCCACTCAAACAAATGTTTTGTGTTTTCTTAGGTGAAAGCATTCCACCATACACTTTGTTTGGTTTTATTCGTGCTCTCTGCATTTCGGATCAAATTAAGGAGTTACTTTCGAGAGAAGAATTTGTTGACCTCCTTATAAGAATGCTGGAACTTGTGTTTGCAACTTCTGCTAGTCCTGGAGCGTTGCGTGCAAAAGAATTCGTAAGAAAAGTTTTTCAGTGAGTTCGCCACCTACTCAACCTTTTTCTTTTATAGGTTCAAATGTTAAAACAGATTAAGTATTTGATTGGAGCATCAGAGCTGGTTACATACACCCCCACATGGAGAGTGTTTCCAGTCAAATCATTCTTCAATATGTTGCAGAAACTATTGTTAATGGAAACTCTGTATAAAAATGGTAGGTTTTTAAGAAATTTTCGGAATTTTATAATCATTCATTCATCATCGGATCGACTGCGGTCGAACTTAAATTACATTTCCTAATGGTGATGTTGTTTGAAAAACAATTTATGAGAGTGTTTTCTTGTTTTTTAAATGTATTTTCATATTTATATTTATTTTTTATATATATTAATTCAGTGGTATAACATAAGTTTTTTCGCCACTCGTCCCGTCGGGCGAGTGGGAACGGTACTTTTAACTTTTTCACTTGTCCGACAAGAATTTTTCAAGTCCAACATTATAACACCACCATGGATCATGCTCACTGAGGGGCGCTCATGCACTTTGGAATGCATCTGGAATGCGCAAGATGGGTTTTTTGTCGTGCACCTCGGTTATGTAAATTGAAGAAAAAATTAAAAAATATTCGAAGATGAATATCACAATCACGTTGACTAGACATGTTTTTTGTCACGTTATAAACACGTGCAAATTGTTTTATCGTATTGGTTAAACTTAACAGTTAAATTTACATCAAACAGTGATCTTTGTTGCACGCTTTTTGTACAGAATTAATACATTCTGCATACATTTTCATAAGTGTTGATAATCGAGCTCTCCCAAAAATTTGTGACGAAAAAATATTAAAATAGGAACCTCGTATTGTTAAATATAAAAACGTGTTAATTAGTAAATACGTGTTAAATTGCTATAGTTGTGTTACATATGCAATATATTGTTTTTGCTGGAAACATTTGATTGTGTTTATTAATATTTAACTGAACAGAGAAATTCTTATTTGATATTAAAATAAAATAACAACATAACAATATAACATAACAATATTGTTTTGGTTTACTTTGATCTCTCTCGCATCTTTCTCCTTTTTCGTTTTAATCTCCTCATGCGCTTTTTCTTCCATTTATCCCTCATGCTTGCGACGTGCCCCTCGTTTGTACTATTTCTTATATTCATAAAAAACTAATAAATACATTTGTTTCAAAACAACGTATGTTTTTATACATTACTGAAAGTAGTTACTGCAGAAAAAATTAGCTTAAAGGTTTCTTGTCTTTGTAAATAATATACTGGTTATCTTTCTTTACTTTTCGTGTGTCGTGCGTCACCGAAGCTAACTGTACTTGAACGCAGTTTAATATTTTTTAGACCTTACAATCTTTTGAGTCATTCGGATGGAGAGTACTGTGTGACTTTGTCTTCTATAAAATGTCACGGGACATATTTTCACTAGCAAAATACAGTTTTAACAAGTTAAAATAGGATGACTTTTTCAGTGATAGATATTTCTTTGAAATTAGGAATTAGTTTCCCTTTAAAAGGGTCGAAGAGAACTGAACAGTCATATTTATTTTCTTCTTTGAAGGGTGTCTTCTGCATGTTTATTAGTTTTGTTAAAGTGATTTGATCTTTTTTTCTTCCATCGAATGCAGTATAGTTTTTCTGCATTTATCTGTCTCTAAGTTGAATTGAACTTTTGAACAACCTGTAGCATCGCGTGTAAACATGTCTGTCAGTCATGTAGTTATGATTCGCGCAGTTTGGAATAAGCCTTTGGATAATATAAAATACCTTTTTGTACATCATATTCAAAATAATCTTTGTTTAGATTAGAAAATTAAAATAATTTTAAATCTTGTGAAATGCAAATTTTTACACCTCTTTTTCCATTCTGTCCCGTCGGACGAGTGAGAAGGTAAAATATTAATTTTTCACTCGCCCGTGCAAAAAAAAGTCTGTCCCGTACCGTCGGACGAGCCTTATGTTACACCACCTGTCCCGTACCGTTACCGAGGCGACACCACTGTAATTATTACCTATGATATAATTATTAAGTTTTATTTTCTAGATCATGACCTGGGAAGCAAGATATCTTTACTAGCAACCCCTCGAACAAACATGGCTCAAGAATTGATTGCAACACTTTGTTACCTTCATAACATCACACCGTGGAAAGATATCATCAACTATCAAATCCAAAAGTCTTTAGTTGGTTTAAGGGAGAATCGCTCTTTGTATAACTTTTGTGCTAATGTAAGTGTGAATGACAACAATTTAGAAGTTTATTGTAATAATTTAACCAGTTTTTTTGATGACTTTTTAAATAATTGAATCTTTCATAAGATTTTGTGATTGTGTCAAATGAAATGTTTTAATTATGTTGTTTTGCTCAGGACCAATCCATGTTGCTTGCGTCTCTCTGCGTAATGGTAGGGTGTGAGGACAGGGTATGCATCGGGGGATTCGTTGAAACATCAGCAAAGGAAATGCTCTCCGTTGGTAGCATTCTACCAAGCAAGAATGTTGCACTGTATCCACGCAACTCTCGTGTTTTTGTTGAAACTTCGCTTGCCGATATACAAGCAGTATGTTTACATTATTAGTGCAATCTACCTTTTGTTCACAGTAAAATAAGTGCCCTTCTAAAATTCATGAAATTTTACATCAGGTACCAGAATTGAGTTGTGATTGGAAGTCAATGATTGGCATGGGCAATACATGGCTGGAAACCATTTTGATGTGGTTCCTCTCGGAAGGATCTTTCTTGCAGGATTTCAAACATTTATCAGATGGTAATTACAATTATACATAGAATGTCAGGGTGTGAAGCAGACATTTCCATTTGGGACCATTTGACCACCAAAAATCAACCAAATTGGGAATTCCTGGGTTTGAATATAATGATAAAAGAGCTAATAAAAACCACAAAAGTGAAGAGTATTTTCAAGCAATATTGCAATAATAAATAATAAAAATGGTAGATGTGAAACAATAACAGTAACGTGTACTAAGCATGCAAGATTACAAGATGATTGTTAGTAGTTTAATCAAAATCATAATATCTTTAAACATGTTTGCTGAATACTGTGGACGAACGTGATTGAGTAATGATAAAATATCGCGTACAAGACATCTGTGTTGTTAAGAAGAAAATAAAATTTAAAAAGGTTGTTGTGTTTTACAATCTTTAAATATGGCAAACTCTACATCAGAAAGTGAATGTTCCTGAGATAATTCTGTAAACGAAGATTAGTTTTCAAGCAACGACTTTTGAATTAGAATCCCTTTTAAACATATATCACCAGGTCTGCATTTCCCTGTGATTTTTAGTCCTGTGGTCTGTTAATTTCAGCTCGAGGCAAGAATGCAGTACGATTGCATGTTTTATTGATGAGGATTCTGTCGCAAGTTGACTATATGAAACATTTTCAGTTAAACAAAACTGTGCTCTGCAGTCTGATGCAAAAGGCGCTGCAATCAACCCCGATTCAAACCACATATGAGCACCATGAACTCCAAGTAAGTTCAATATAACTTGAATGTAGAACAATTCTGTGCATGCATTTGTTTGTAAAGCTTGCTGCTCTCGCGCTCTGTGAATCACAAGAACAACCGGATTCCATCGATACAAAATCATTTTTAAAAGAAGCAAATGAACCGAGTACAAATTGCAACTCTCCTAAGGCTGGTGGAAGTGAAGTAACATGCTTGCCCACCACCTCTCAGAACCTTATCAACCAATTGAAGGGGATGGGATTCCCTATGGAATCCATATTAAGTGGCTTTCGTCAACTTGGCACCGACACACGACCGGAATTGCTTGTGGCCTGGTTGCTAGAACAGCCATCGATAAGGGTAATTTGTTGTTTTCCATTGATTGTTTGATGATTATCTGAAGCATATCTGAAGCATGTCAGTCACATTCAGAATCATGTTTAAAATAGGTTTGTTTCAATTAATCTATCTTTATTTTAGGAACAGAAAGACACAGAAGATTGTGATAATCCCCCAAAGTTTGAAGTTGCTAAAAAAATTCAAGTTGGAACTACCGTCAAGTGTCTCCAGGATATGGGTGATATACGCAAAGATGACATAGGCACTGTAAACAAAGTAAGAAGTGTTTGGTTAAGTTAAGAAAGAAAGGAATATGGGAAGAGGTATATTGGACGTATTTTGAACACAGTAATGTTAAACTGTGTTGTATTTTGAAATGATGACTCGCGAGTTGAAATGTAAAAAGATAAAGTGTAGCTTTATAATGCATTCACTTCACCTTAGATAACAAATAATTTTCTAAAATAATAACAGATTTTATTGTGTTCAGGTGCTGAGTCTTAGTTCTAATGCGTTGGTTCATTGGGAAAGGTTTGATCGTATACTATGGATTCCAGTGAAGAAAATTGTTGCAATCGATCCCGACAAAAGTACGTTATTGACATGAGCTCATAATTGAATTATAAGTTTTTTTATTTAAGTGC
Organism: Candelabrum cocksii; assembly: GCA_963930725.1. NCBI lineage: Eukaryota > Metazoa > Cnidaria > Hydrozoa > Anthoathecata > Candelabridae > Candelabrum > Candelabrum cocksii. The sequence goes on from OZ005664.1 coordinate 19,379,333, forward strand.
CATTGAGTTAAATAAATTTCTTTCTATGTTTATCATTACTATAATAATCAACACAATTATACATTTTCGTTTTGGTGCTGTAAATTTGTTTGTGTGTTCAAAGGTGATTTTAAATATTGTAAATATATATACATAGGGTTTATATAGCTAGTTTATAATGACGTTGCTTTGGGAATCGACTAAGATTGTTTTTATGATAAAACTTGTGTGAACTTTTTCGTTTAGCACAAGCTCTCGAGCCAACCACTGTAGTGTGCAAGTACATCATAGATTTATCATTGTCTACCGCTCTCCTGCCATTTGTAGACAGTTTCAACATGGCTTACACAAAGCACACAAGCAAAAACGTATGCACCCTTACTTTAAACTATCAGTTTGTAAAATGATGTACGTTCCTTATTACTTTGTTTGAACTTTAATATACTATAAATGTATATCATTATATTCAGGTTATACTGTAGAAGTATAAAAACCGGATTTTGGTCGGCAAAATCCAACGCCAGAATTTATATTGTTTTTTTGTTTGTTCTTCTTGTAAGAAGGACATATGAAACAGTGGTTCAATTTGTTGCGGCAGGAATGGAGAACATCTGCCAAACTCCGCTAGCTAAGAAACCCAGAATCAGTGTACATTCTCTGTACCTCTCTGTTTTATTTCTATCTGTTTATCTCCACATCAGCAAACTCATCCAGAGCTTGCCTGTAAGTTTGATGAAACTGGTATTTAAGGTCATTCTAGCATGTAATCAAGGAGTAGTTGCCCTTTATTATGAAGTATATGTTATTTACGCTGTGCAAGCTTTACATTGTTTCGCTGTCCTGCTTCCATGTCTGATGGTTTTCTGTCAAAGTTGATTTTTATAGACGAGTCAGCTAAGCAAGGCCAACATTTGAGTCTTGAAAAATAACATAATATGCAGAAAATTATTTAAAAACATAAGCAACACCCATGGCTTCAAGTTGCTTGAAAGCCGTTGGACTCCCATGGCGTGTTGCAGAGATTGATATGCAGAGATTGTTGATATTCATCTTTCCCTTCACTAGGCACGTTTTCGTTTAACTCTTCAACCATCCTATGTGATTATTGATTTATCCTTGATTGTCAGCTGCACACATTTTGTTGATAACTCCATCAAATTCATTGTCAATGCTGGAGATTCTATTGCCAATCTGAAGTTTATCTCTGAAGTTTTTGTACGTCCTGCTCAAGCGGAGGTGAAAATACTTGAAAAACAACAAGTGGTAAGTATTGATGAACTTTTAAGTTCCTTTCAGTCTAATTTTTTTTATTTTTGTTGATGTTGCTCAGTATAATAATTATTAAAAGTTGTTTAAAAACCTTCTAATGCTTGTTTGCAGTGCTACGAAGTTATTGAAGTGGAATTGATTGCCAAATCATGCCATGACATAAACATATATGGTTTAAATTTAAATGCCAAGGAGCTTGATAGCAGCTACGATCATCAGATTATCGAGCTTTTCTGCAGTCAGGAGCAAGAAAACGCACTAATAACAGATAAAGATGAGGAATGCTCCACGTTGTGGGAAGGCTGTACAAATAAACAGGTTGCCGTATTTTCGTGGGGTTTGAATGATAAAGACCAGCTGGGTGGTTTGAAGGGGTCAAAGGTATGTTCACCACCACTCCTCTTTGTTTTCACAATTCTTTGAAATGATGCTTGTGTTTGCTGTTATTAGTATTACAATTTATGTAATTTAGCATAATATTTTTTCAGATAAAATACCCAATTGAGTCAGCCCACTTGTCAGCGTTACAATGCAAGTATATAGCAGGTGGGTCCAAAACCACCTTCTTCATCACAACAAAAGGAAAATTGCATGCTTGTGGCGAATCATCGTATGGAAAACTTGGCCTTGGAGACGTCTCTGGTAATGTGACCAATCCTCGTATTGTTGGTACCCTTGGCGAATTGATTGTTACTAAGGTTGCTGTCCATTCATGTGGAAACCATGTACTAGCACTGACCGATAACGGGATGGTGTTTTCATGGGGAGACGGAGAAGATGGGAAGTTAGGCCATGGATCCACAGTGTAAGTATATTCAACGTAGCTTTCATTTCTTTATTTCTTCTTATTTCTTCATTACTAACATTTTTTTAGGTCCTACAACAAGCCACAACTTGTGGAAGCATTCCTTAGCAAGGTAGTTACAGACATTGCTTGTGGTAGTGCACATTCTGCCTCCATTGTAAATAATAAGTACCTCTATACTTGGGGTTTGGGAGATTTTGGCAGATTAGGTCATGGCGATGAAGAGACATTGTTTGTACCAAAACAGGTTTGTTGGAAATTTTGATAAGAAATTATGAGCTTATTTTTTTTGTGTGTGTGTTTTTTCAATTTTCTGTTTCCTATGTAATTTCCTATGATACCGTAATTCCTTTAATTTTTGTGCCCTTTTTATTTTCGCTCACCTTTTCTGCGCGAAAATAAAAGGGCGCAAAATAGGCCTTTATTACGCGTACCTCGATGTGCGAAAATAAAAGGGGCGCGAAATAGTAAGAATGCTGAAATAGAGGGGGAAACCATGTATTTTTATTCACAGAACAGTGGTATACAGATAAAATCTATCATACATCTATTCATCGATAATAATAACGATTTGTGTCTCTGGTACTTTTTGTGTATTCCCGACATCTTGGGATTCTGGAATTATTTGTGTTTCTGATTCAGGAATTACTGTCGATGTTTCTCCGCAATTTGTTGCCTGGACATTTTCTTGTGATTCAGATTCTGGAACATCCAATTCTAAATCAATGTCTTCGTCAGAATGTTTATCTTTTTCTTTAAACAACTATTTTATCTGGTTCTACGTAGTAACTTTTCACAAAATTTTCCATTTTTTCAAAAATTTCTTTGGATGAATTTCCTTTTTTTACTACAAGAGGAATGGGAATTTCCAAGCCTCCCGAAGGAATAGGTGACGGCCTATACTTTGTGCAATGAATACAAGCTTCCATTTTGCCTCCATAGTTAAGGAAATAATGGCAAAACCGACTGATTTCTCTGGGAAAATCACCCACAATATCAAAATCAGCCAACCTTCCAGGTGTTTTAGCTCCTAGAGAAATGGCAAAAGGATCATGTAAGTTGACAACTTCTTGTTCAACTTACACACTTGCAGAAAAGGGTAGCTCTCGTGTTTCAGTACCGGGTACTTCTGACTACCGCCAGATTACCGGCACCTTTGTTGTTACTATGTGTGGAAGTTTTTTACCCCATCAGCTGATTTATGAAGGTAAAACTCCACAATGTCAGCCAAAATTTGACCTTCCAAAAGAGTTTCACATCACCTAAACAGCTAACCACTGGGCTAATGAAAACACCAGTATTGATATGATGAAGAAAATGCTAATCCCATATGTAGAGGCATAAACGGAAGGAGTTAGGTGTCAGTGATAAACCCTGGCTTCTTATATGCGATGTTTTCAAATGTCAATGGACGGATGTTGTGAAGGATGTGATATGAGAATCAAATGGCAAAAATGTTCTTAACAATTGGACCAACTATTTCCAGCCACTAGACCTTACGGTCAATAACAGCAGTAAGGATTTTTTTGCGCCAGGAAGCCCAAAGCTGGTATTCAAAGGAAATCTCCAAACACCAGATGGAAGCCGGGAAACAATGAAATCTAAGTTGACGTTCGTATATCCATCATGAAACCATTGCATGTTAAATGGATAGTCAAATGCTATGACTACGCAAGAAATAAGCCGGAATTGATTATCAATGGCTGGAAAGAGTCTGAAATATTGGACAAACTGTCAGAGAAAATTAATCTAGATCCGTTTGAGCCATAGGTTGTATTATCGATTAAAAAAGGTTTATTTATCAAATGAAATAAAACGTATACAAATCAACTTTTGTCCCTTTTATGCTATTTGAGTACTCTATTGCATGTGTTTTGAATATAACAAACATGGGCATTTCTAATGGTTTCATCAAAAAGTACAAAATAAAAATTCTAGACTAGAAATTTTATGCTTTAAAATGGAAAAAGGGAAGAAAATAATTCTAATTACAGAGATGCGCGAAAATAAATGGGTGCGAGAAATAACATTTTTAGGGGGTGCGTGAAAATTTGGGGAGCGAAAATATAAGGGCCACCAAAATTAAAGGAATTAAGGTATTCCCTAACTGATTTTTTGCACAAAATTTTTTCATGAAAATTGTTTCCAGTTGGCTATTTACTTTTTCAAAAGCATATATCTTTATCAGGTGAAACATTTTGTTGATTGCAACGTTATACAAGTGGCGTGTGGCAGTCGAGATGCGCAGACAGTGTGCATCACCGATGATGACAGGGTGTGGTCCTGGGGTGACGGGGACTTTGGTAAACTTGGTCGTGGAGGTAGTGAGCGGTGTTTGGTGCCAACCGAAGTGGAATCATTGCGAGGGTTGGGCGTGTGTAAGGTTCTGTGTGGTGCACAGTTCACAGTGGCTCTAACAAAGTCTGGAAATGTTTGGTCCTGGTATGTAAAGAAACTTTAACTGCACAGAGTGTTTATATTTCAACTTTGTGAGTCATTTTCGGAATCCAAAGAATCTGGTTTTCTCTTTCGTAATTATCACGAAGCAATTATATATTTTTAGTACAATTATTGTTACTATTATTATTTTTGACAAAATATCACATACATTTTTCAACTTATGTTTTTGTGTAGGGGCAAGGGAGATTATTACCGACTTGGACATGGTGAAGAGAACCATGTTCGAGAACCGAAATTGATATCTGGATTACTAGGTGTAAAGATTTTAGATATTGCTATTGGTGCTTTGCATTGTCTCGCTGTTACTGAGATTGGACAGGTAAGAATTAGTCATTGAGTTCGATTAAGTTAGTTTCTTCAAGTGTGTCATGAATCTGATGGACAACATAATAGCTTGTGTTCTTTTACTAATACTAGACTAGACATATATGTGATATTATGAAGAGAATGAAAGTGCTTAGTATTAACATATTTTTACGCGAGTGTTTAAATTCAAAAGCATATGCCATAATTTAATTAAATAATTATTGAATATATTAGGTGTATTCGTGGGGAGACAATGACCATGGTCAACAGGGTAGTTGTGATACAATCTCTAAGAAGCTGCCTACATTAGTAGCGGGTACAAGACAACATCATATCAAGTATGTAGCTTGTGGTTCATCACATAGTATAGTGTGGACTGAAATCACGTCAACTGCTTGCATCATCAAAGAGCCTGTCCTCTTCCGTATGAATTATGACCCGTTAGGTACAAGCTTTCTGCACACAAACGACTCAGATAATACATTAGTGATTGGTCTGACTAATTTTCTCAAAGAGCACCGTCCATCGTTAATGAGATCAGTGATGCAGATCTCCTGCTTAACTCTGCGAGAAGAATCACTGCAAAAGATTTTGCAAACGCTCGAAACACTCTTCGCACGTGATTGCTTATGTGCCTGGTTAAAAACATGTGATGATAGCTGTTTGGGAGCTTTAGTTAGTGCAGGAACGGTACTGCAGAGCGAAGCATACATGCTTGATGTTGTTAATTTATACAAGCTTGGTTTGTTTGGTCATTTGTCACAGAAGAACACCAAAATCATTGAAGAATTCATCAAGAATATATGCATAAAAAATAACGAGGTATGAATGTTCAAAGAGTTAAGTTACCTTAGCTTTTTAATTTGTTGACTAATCTTGGCAACTTCAGTGCAGTAATTTGATTTGTTTGCTTTAGATCAGTGAGAAATTACTGAACATATGCATCAAAGAACTGGAAGCAAAAAACAGAAGATCGATTGCAATTCAAGAAAAATATAAACCCGTTGTCCAAGAGAGCGCCCACCCTTACCACAGTGCCCCTGGTGCAGTGCTATCAAGTTCTGTGAAATACCATGGAGTTTCCTGTCTCATTGTTGAGTTTGATCCAATGTGTCAAATGGAAGCCAATCACGATGTTCTCATGATCTATGATGGCAAGGGAAAAATGGTAGCAGCGAAAACTGGTGATCTCTCAGATTACTGGAACTACAAGCTAAAAGTGGCAGGGGATGAACTACACTGGAGTTTCACTGCCAATAGTTTAGGAGGGCAATGGGGGTTTCGTTTCACAGTAACTCCGGCAATACCAATGTTTGACACAGATTTGGATTGTTTATCTGATGATGCTGTGTTGCGGATCCCATGCTTGGAAATGGTGAAGCGGTTATTAGGTATAATCTATACATCCTCAACAATAATTGTTATAAGTGGTGCTTAGAAATGATATCGTGCATGAAACAAGCATGAATATATGGAATGAGTGTGTTGTTATTTTATTATTGAAAGGAATTTAAGAGGCAATGAAAATGAAAAAAGGCGTCATTCTAAAACATGGTCTTTGAATCTAATGTTTACATTTAGACTGGGTATCTATTTAGTTTTGCATCATCTTTAACTTACTTCCTTGTCTTTCTAGAGTTTGGTGTGACAAAGAAAATCAGCAACGAGATGACAATATTGAAAGTGATTTCTGCACTGTGCCGTTGTATTACGCTTACTGTGGTCAACATCGAAGAGAAAATGTGGATGTTCTCACAACTTCACGCCCTTCTGCTATCCCATAATGCACCACCTGTAAATGTGGCTGCCATATTCAATGGGAATTTGTCCCAGAATTCTTCACTGTGTAAACTTAGAACCAATGGAAACCAAGAAATTATTGATGTACGCGCTTATTTAGTAACAAACCCTTTATAAACAGTTGGTTGACTATACACCAGAATTACAGATTTATTCTCAAAACCCTGATTTATTTAAAGACATTTCTTTTTCCATCATTCTGTCAGTCTAAAAATATTAAACAAAAAAATACATAAATGATATCTAAATGATTTGTCTTTCTATCAAAAATCTATGCAACCCAATATTTTGTTTTGGTTTTTGAAAACCAATATTAAACAGAAAAGCTTTAAGATTAAATATTTAAAGGCGTTTAAAACAATGAAAGTTACAGCGCTGTCAGGATTATATCAAACAATGTTCTGTTTTTAGGCTGTGTTGCGTTCACCTTTATCTGAATTCATTGCTGGTATACCCCATGCTTTACTTGATCAATACAGATTCGAAGAGATGAAACTGCAACAGGGAGATCAACTCATGTTCTCTCCATTTTTAAGGGTATGTCTATTGGATTGGGACGTGTGATTTGCGGTTTCCAATAAAAATATTTGCAATTGAGTTTCTTAATTGTGAACATGTTTTGACAAATTGTTTTACATTTATTTTAGACGCTCGTCTTGTTTGCTTGCTCGCTTGGTCTTGACTCTCTAACCTGTTGCTCTGACAAACAGAAATGGGCGTGGTTTACACGCTACTGCCTGGCCATACGCACAGCACACAGCTTCATTCAGAATACACCCTTACCAAAAGAGTTTGCTTTGGAAACTCGGGAGAAGCTTATGGAGATCTTGGATGCTGGTGAACAGCCCTCGTTTGAGTATGAAAGGCACGATATGTTTAGTAAGAAGGAGGACAGGCAGCTGCTGACGTGGGTGAACAGGTACACAATGTTTCATTAATGTCAAGATAATATTTCTAAATTCTTGTCTTATAATTTTTCGTGACTAAATTGTTTTTCCATGCAGAAAGTCTCAAGATTGGGACGTCCTCTGGGGAGGTAGCGGGACAGTGTATGGATGGGGCCACAATCATTGTGGTCAACTTGGTGGAGTGGGTGGTAACAAAGTGAAAACCCCTATATTGACCAGCACAATTGCTGCAACCAAACCTGTGCAGATTGCTGGGGGCGAGCAAAGTTTGTTCCTTGTCAACTCTGAAGGAAAGGTAAGCTTGTTCACTGTTTACAATCCGCTGCAAAATGTTTCTTGTGAATAAATAAACTTGCAATGGGTTCGTAGCGAATTAATTAAATGTGTTCTACATATAAAATAGCCTCCCATGTGAACAAACTGTGTGCTCTAACGTAAACAGTGCACTACCGCACATATAGATCAGATAGATCCCTGTTCTTCTTTCGACCACCAAAGAATGTGATATCTCGTGAGATTTTAATTGTTGTTGCTGTTTTATATACCGTTTTATTATTAGGTGTACGCAGCTGGATACGGTAATGGCGGGAGGTTAGGTTTGGGTTATACGGACACAATCCTTTCGCCTCGCCTACTCGAGTCCATAAAGCACATTAACATTAAGAAGGTTGTGGTGCATTCTGGGGGCAAGCATTGTTTGGCGTTGTCGTCTGACGGAGAGGTTTTTACGTGGGGCGAAGGGGATGATGGGAAATTGGGGCATGGCAATCGATTGTAAGTATTTATTTTTGCTATCACCTTTGAATTCGTGAATTTGTTTTAGTTACATTCTCTTATTGCCAATGAAAACGAAATTTAGCTGAAATATTCTCTAGATCTTTCCACCAACCGAAGCGAGTTGAGAGCTTCTACGGTAAAGTGATCATTGATGTCGCCGCTGGTGGCTCTCATAGTGCAGCTATCTCTGAAAGTGGAGAACTGTACACGTGGGGCAAGGGACGTTATGGTAGACTGGGTACGACATCTACTTTATTCTTGATTTTAATTAATCTTATTATGTGTAATACTTTTTATGTCATTTGTTTTTACAACTGTCATCGTTTCTGCTATTTTACTATAATTGTTTCAATTAACCAGGTCACGGCGACGGTGAAGATCAATTGAAGCCCAAGATAGTCGAGACATTACGTTCATTTTTTGTGATAGATGTAGCATGCGGTAGCGGCGACGCTCAAACGTTGTGCGTCACAAATAATGGTTCCGTATGGTCGTGGGGAGATGGCGATTATGGAAAACTGGGGCGGGGTAAATAATTATTCGTAAATTAGGGGATTGTTGAAACTTTGTTTTCAGGTGGAAGCGATGGCTGTAAAATACCAGAGTTGATTAACTGTTTATCTGACAAACAAGTTGTCCAAGTAAAATGCGGGTCGCAGTTTTCAATGGCGTTGACCAAATTAGGCGCTCTGTACACGTGGTAAGGTTATTTCACATTTGAGGTCACAATATGAATAGCTTTCCATATAATTTCTAAACCTTGTTTATGGTAATAGGGATGCATTTTCATGATACAACTTTGAAGAGAAGATTTTTGACTGATTTCTGAGATTAAGAATAGGGAGAAGCCACAAAGCCTGTTAAATGTATTTTATCCAACAAAAACAATCTTTACAGGGGCAAAGGGGACTTCCATCGGTTGGGTCATGGTTCAGTGGAACATGTCCGTCGCCCTATGCAAGTGCTTTCTCTTGCCAACAAAGTTGTTCGCTCGATTAGCTGTGGAACGTTGCACTGTGTTGTTTGTACAGATAACGGGGAGGTGTATTGCTGGGGTGATAACGACGAGGGACAGCTGGGGGATGGGACCACCGTGTCCCGCGAGGTCCCCAAAATGATCGAATCCCTACAGGTTTGTTAGGACTAATATTGAGTTCTATGTAATCGGTATTTTCAAAAACATTATTTTTGTTCAATATTTTGATGAACTTTTCACGACCCACGTCGTCCTTTTCACGACCGACGTCGTCTAAACGTCGGAATTATTTAACGTATTCTTGAACCTGTGTTTCAGCACAAGAAGATTGACCGCATCTCGTGTGGTTCCGCACACACTATCGCCTGGTCTACTAACCGCACCCACCTCAAACGAAGCTTACCACAATCAGTACCAGTGGAGTACAACCATCTACAACATATACCGATCTCCGTACTGAGGGATAGAGCGTTTCTCTTGTATCGCTTCTCCAAACTCTTTTGCTCGTGTTTACCGTGGATGGATCTGGTTCACCGAGACAACTCTACCACTGAGGAACTCATGGTTAATTCATTGAGACGAGTCATACTCTTCACGTTTAAGGTAATTGTGCTTCTAATGGATGATCTCTCTATATGCATCGGTTGTTACAATATACCTTGTTGAAGATGGGCTTGTTAAAAAATGATGAATTGAAAGTAAAAAATAGATGTTTATTCAGGAAAGTGGCCTTCGCAAGATAATCGATTCCACAACTGCGAGGGACCAACAGCACGGTCCGGTCGTCCAACTTAACAGAGTACGTACGTACCATTGTAAAATGGAATGAAACCACTACTTGATTTTATTCTATATCAGGTGAAAAAACACCGTTTGCAGTCACGTGATGTGTCACTGAGCGATATCAACCAATCACTGTTCGTGCAACTCTCGACGAAAATCTGCAACTTCCCATTAGAGAGTTTTTGTTTGGCGAACAGAACGTGGAAGGTGAAGTTCATTGGAGAGTCTGTGGATGACGTTGGAGGGGGATTCTCAGAGTCCATAGCAGAGATGTGTGAGGAACTGCAGAGTGGCATGTTAAAGTTGTTGCTACCCACCCCTAACAACCTCGAGGATAACGACGTCCATTACGACTGTTTTCTGTTCAATCCAAACCATTCCCATCCGAACTCTAAAGATATGTTCTACTTTTTAGGTGATTGTGATTCTCATTGTGAATCTTAGTGAACCTCTAACTCCCTTTCTTTTCAGGCATTCTGCTTGGAGTTGCGATTCGTTCTGGTCATCCTCTCAGCTTAAGTCTAGCTGAACCAATGTGGAAGTTGTTGGCTGGACTCAACATCAACCTCGAAGATATATCGGAGATGGACCGCGGTTTCTCCGCCAAGTATTCCTACATGCTATCGAAGAAGCTTTCAGAGGAGGAGTACCCGTACACAGTGCTCAACGCCTCCGGTGGAGAGATTCGCTTGAGTGCTCAACATGATTACGTCACTGAAGAAAACAAAATGGAGTATTTGAGATCTGCACTTCACTTCAAACAACACGAGTACGACAATATTGTTGCTTGGATGCGGTATGGCATGGCGCGTGTCATACCTGTTCCCCTGCTCTCCCTCTTCACGGGAAGTGAACTGGAGGGACTCGTGTGCGGGAAACCGGAAATTTCCGTGGAGGAGATCCGATCGCTGACGTCATACAAAGGTGTGGAGCCGTGCTCTCCGTTGGTTGGTTGGTTTTGGAGAGTTCTGGAGGGCTTCACCAATCACGAGCGGTCGTTGTTTTTGCGTTTTGTGTGGGGCAGAACAAGGCTACCCCGTACGCACGAAGATTTCCGCGGAAGAGATTTCATATTTCAGGTCGAAAAAGATTTTCAACTTTTAATTTACTGAATTCAACGATGAGGTTTTTTATCTGCGTGTTGCTTTGTACTTATCTGCGTGTTGCTTTGTACTTATCTGCGTGTTGCTTTGTACTTATCTGCGTGTTGCTTTGTACTTACCTGAGTCCTGCTTTGCACTTTCCTGGTTTCTTATGCAATGTGTAACGTTTTCGTTTGAAATGATTTTATTGCTTTTATATTGGATTTTTCACTTAGAGTTGTTGTTCCTTCTTTTCTTCAATATCCTCCTCTTCAAATCTGATCATCATTCTATCTCGTTCTAGGTGTTAGACAAATACAATCCACCGGATGATTACCTTCCGGAATCTTACACCTGCTTCTTCCTTCTCAAGATGCCCAGGTACACCAACTTTAACGTCCTCAAACAAAAACTTACCTACGCCATCTACTTCTGCAAGTCGATTGACTCTGATGATTATGCAAGGATCGAATCGGTAACCGGATAATTCGCCAATGAACTGCGTGCAAAACTGACGATTCTCAATAATTTCGTAAATAAATAAATGGTGTAAATGTCGATAGGAATATTTTTTAGTTTATTTAACATGTATGTCAATAGAACTAAGAAAAAATTATGTGACACACTTATGTTTTCCCAGTTGATTATTCCAACATATCTCCCTATACAATGTTTTGCATCACTCCTTTATAAACTGAAAATTGTTTCTTTCTCGAAAACTATATCCATTAGGACTGGAGTCGATTGCATAGTGAAAATTTGACGATTGAATTGAATAAGATTGCAATTAAACCAACCAATCGGTCAGAGTCCATACCAATAGTCGCTAAAGCTCTCTTAGTTTCGTCGCGTCGGTAGCAACCGAAATACGGCGACATGAAGCCATTGTAGAAAGCATCAAATGAAAGCATGTCGTCTTTCTTGCCATCTCGCAAATTCCATTCATCCCACATTGCTCGAACCTGATTAAGAAGAATCTGTTTCTGTTCGCTTTTAACGTCAACCTTGAAAATCATAAAACCGTTGAGCACAGGTGAAATTCAGAAACATGTAGAAAAGAATCGTGCAAAAAAATTTGTATAAAAAGAAAAGTTTAGAAAAACTGCAACAAAATTAAAGAATAATTAGTCTGTCAAACTTACTTCAGCTAATGCCTCTGTCACATTTTCGCTGTTAGTTTACCCCCTGATCTATCAAACAACATTGTCAACCCTGTCGAACTGTGGTACTCTTCCTTCACATTATTACTCAGGTCTTCTAACATGGTTTTCTTCATCTTCACACCCATCTCTTTGGTGAACTGATCATCTTCACCAAACATCCTCTGCAATCTTTGCAGGATCATACCAGCAGAAGCAAGTGTAGAAATTCTCATCACAGGTTCTTCCCCAAGAAAATCCGCAAGGTTGAATTCTTTTTTGTTCGGTTTAAACTGATCCAGAGATATCCTTGCGTGAACCCACATCGGTTCATTTCTTTGTGAACCGCAGCTGTCAAGATTGGAGCTTCCATTGTAGAGAGGTAGTTGACAATTTTGAAACGTGTTTTTTATTTATTAACATACAGTAGGAAAAATCACAGAAATTTAAATTTGAATCACGACTCAAGTTGCTTCCAATTCAATCGATGCGTTTGTTTAATAACTTGCAAATCTTCTTCGCGCCAAACTGCTTGTAGTCAATACCATGATAAACCAAGTCGAATTCAATAATGACATGATTAATTCCTAAGTCTTTCATTTTCTCCAGACCAATTGGCAGGTTGTCTTGCGGAATTTGATTCGTGTAGGTTTCAATGAGTTCTGTAAACGCCCAAAACTTGTCCATATCCTCCCCTCTCTCGCGCAGCTGAGATATAAAGATGTCAACCTGGTCACGTGATTTAAAGATGCCACAATGATGTTGTTGAGACAAAAAAATGTGCTTGAAAGTGAGGTAAAAGTTTCATGTATGACGTAATCATGACGAAAAATTTGTTTATGAATTAAGATTCTTCTCCAACAATAATCTTTGAATTAGAAATGAAAGATAACAAATAAACATAAATTTGATTTGTAATTGTGTCTTTTTGTCGGTGGCCATCATTTTCGGGAGTAACGGAAGTAGGAAGGACTTTTCCAACATAGAGGCGGGATCTGCAAAATTTTATCCTCGACAGTCCATTTCTCGAAATATTGTTTTAATTTTGATAAGGAAATGTCTGAAATCAAGCTCCTTTTGCTTTTGTATTTTATTTCTACTGATTTGACCAGTTGGTAGTCTTAGATGACGTGAAATACCACGGGTATGACATCACATCCAATAACATTCCTCTATTTGTAAAAAAACAATAATATCTATAACTATCTTTCTAACATTAATCTTCTTTATATGAAGGACAACTCGGGTTCCGGGCTAGATGTTTAACAGAGCGCGCTATTGTCAGTCTAGTAAATACCGGAATACGTCACAAGGTTGACAATCGACGGGCAATCACCTGCAACTGTAACTGGAATATTCAAGAAATGTTGCATAGGAACTATAAAACAAAGCTCTTTACGAAAGCAATTAAAACTTGAGCAATAGATCCCTTGCGAGATAGCAATGTAAGCATTTCATTCCCTATTGGCCATTCCTGACAAAAATAGTTTATAAAATAATTGACAACGCAAACCTAACTAACAAAGGAAGTTTATAAAATGATTGATACCTCAGCCCTAACTAACAAAAGAACTCAACCTAACCCTCGTTTTCATTTTAAAATTTGCTATCTCGAAATTGAGATAAAAAAAAGGTGTAACAAAGTAGACACTTTTTTATTCTTGTTGACACGTTTTTGGCTAAGTCCTAGCCATCATCATAACTAAAGAATCGCATAGATCTCCTGAACATATCACTTATTTAGTATATGTTCGCGAGATCTCTATAATACTTAAGATTACGCGGGTTACAAGAAATACTTTTTATCCGAAGCTCTTGTGCTTCAATGTAATATGTGAGTCTTATGACCGTCTGTCTTAATCAGCAATTCTTTAATACATCTCTACTCGGCGTCAAATCTTTCTGTTCTGTCTTGATGTCTTCCGGTTGCAAATGACAATTTAGTTTCAAAACGCCCTCTTATTAAACAACGCGTAATCATTGAAGCGTGGATAACACAAAACATCTACTAATCTGCAAACATTGATGACTCATCAATGTATCAAGTATTGTTGAAATCGTGACGATAGTATAAGAACTCAGATAAAACGTTTAATTATTTTTGCAGCTGGTAGTTAATCTTTAATCGTTTTTCATCCATTATAAAAGTTTAAAAACTTTGCTGTAAAAAGAAACTTGCGTCGAAAAAAAATATTTGTTTATGTCCGTCTCTTCTTTCAAAAGCGATTTTATTAACGTTAAACCTTCAACAGCAGTGACGTCAGAGATTTTGTAGCAGAAAAAAAGATTAAACATATTAACCTAAATTTAGACATAAAAACATTGGGTTGTTTTAATTTATATGTTTTCTTCACAAATTTGATGATGTAATCAGTGAATTAACCCAGTTGCAAAAATGTTTTTGGTGGGACCACTACTTCAGACATGCCAACTCTCTCGATTTCGGCGGAAGATTCCCGGCATGTCTACTACTTTAAAGGCGCAATTAAAAAATTGCGGAGAAGAAAAGAAGACATTTGTATAACTGGCGATATAAATATAAATGAATGCCTTATCTTATAATGAATCCCGAAACCCAAGTATTTCTTCTGTAGTAAAAAACCTATTGATAACATTAGTTATATTTTATGTGGCTCTTTTCATTCGTGCATTTTTAACAGAAGTTTCTGACTATTTTCCTGTTTATAAGGTGTCGAAAGTGTAACATAACTTGCACGCAAATTACAAGAAAGTACCTTTCTTATTAGAATGAAAAAACATGGCATATGATTTGTGCGCCATTTTGTTTTAGTTTTTTAAGTAAGATATGTATGGATAGATCTATAAAATGTAAAAGGTGCTTATCTAAGTAGATACATAATTCAGCAAAAGTTAAGCTATGGCATATGCAGTTGAGTTGTTTTTCTGGAATCCAATGAGATAAAAGATAATAGTGGTAAAGACGATTATAAATTACTCGCTCAAAGACTTTAGAGAAAATAGGTAAAGGAGACTGGACGAGAGTTGGGCGGTAATTACAGAGCCTAGCACGGTTTCTTTATGGACTGGTATTACATGTACTACTTTGAGTTGATTAAGGAAGATACCTTTTTAAACTGATACTAAGTATTAGAGAGTGCGGTCTGTGTATGAACTCCATGTTGTTTATTGCAATGTTACTATTATTGTAACCTACATATATATATGCACGTGGATATTTACTGATCTTTACAAAGTGATTACTAAAATTGATATGTTCTTCTTGTTCTTGTAATTTGTAACTAAATTATTAAAATAGGAATGATTATTTTGTAGTGTCATATATCGTTTTAATATAGGTAAGAACATTTTTGAACATTTGTATGGACAGTTTATATTACCAAGTTCTTGTGTACACGATATTATATTATTTGTATTAACAAGTAGCAGAAAAAAAGAAAAATTACTCGTCCTTGAAAAATAATAAATGTTTTTTAATTCCATTTTAACTATTCTATTCTGTATTTCCATAAGTTTTGACTTAGTAGCAAGCAATATTATCCTAAGCAATATTAATATAACTATGCATTAAAGAGAACTACTCAAGTTTTAGCGAAGAGATGTCCAGCAATTGTCTAGCTTTATATATTTTCCTGATTCTCTCAGAAATATTAGATGTAGATCCAAGCTAATTGTTTATTGCTGACAGTTTTGTCCATCGCAAAGAATTGTGCTTGAGCGAACTGTCATAACTTCTCTTTTCCAGAGACGGGGGTTTATGTTTGTGACGTCTTTAAAAATATCACCTGATAGAAAGATCGCGCGTCATTGGATATTCTTCAATTCTGAACGGGTTCGATTGGTTGTTAAAACAATCGGATTAATTATGATAATTTATATTCGCGCGCGTGAAAACCATTTTGAAGAGTTAAAAATTAATGATTATTTGTAATGATTTTTTCTGTTAATTTATTTTATCAATCCAGGTTAAACTGCAGTCCAACATAAAATATATTCATCAGTTACATTTTCTTAAGTGTTTTTTTTGTTTTATTTTTAAGGAATTGGGAATATCCTGTTATCCTGTACCTGACCTAAGGCAAGTAGAATTTTATGCAGAACGTCTTCTCTCTTGTTTTGAGTCTGCCCTGAAAGAAAGGCTTCGAAGCATCAAGCAACTGGATTTTCCAGTTGTTATATTCAGATATCCTTTCCATGGGAGGGGAGTAGATTTCCTAGAGGATCAAAATCACTTGCAAAAGAAATGCCCTTCATTTTCTAATTATTGATGTTTTATTTTTCCTAGCTAAAAGATCGAATAAAGTCACTTGCAAAAGATGTTACAATTTTTATAGAATTGATGAATGCCATTTTTTAAGAAATATAGATCAAAGATACACGAATCAAAATTGTGTTGTTCTTTCGCGCCGCTGTTTGTTTTTGTTTAATTCTTACCACGGAAACCGACGTTACGTAATATTTTTCAAAACTCCTTATTTTCAATCCAAAATAGCTATATTTTTTGCACAAGGAAGTATCGGGTATTTTACATAACGAAAAAGTACAGGTTTCCTACTTCCAGAATCTAGTGTTATATATTCGGTAAAGTATCATTGGCCGATACATATTATGCCTTGAAAAATATAAATAAAGAACAGGGCGGGGGTCGTTCACATTTTTCAAAGCCAAAAAGCTATAAAAATTTCGACCACAACTCCATGGTTATTATACATTTTTGTAAAGCTAAGCAATTGAAGATTTTGAATCCAGTGTTATGAATTTAATTTTAAAATTCCCTGATTTTTCATGCTGCTTTAAACACAAGCCTATTTTTGGGATTTCATGGAAATATTGCCTTTCTAAAAGTACGAAGAAACAGCATTAAATTATTGAATTTTAAGCAGAAAAAAAACATGGTGTCAGGAAAAACTATAAAGTTTCAATTTGCGTTTTTACTTTTTTAAAAAAGATTAGAAATTCAATAAAAAAAGATACAACAACTAAGAGTAAAAACTCAAATTTTTGTTTTTCTGTCTTTTTTACAAAAAATTCAAAACACGCCCCCCGGAAAATTCAATGTTATGATTCGAATGACGCTACTGCATTGGAGAATTCTTCGCGATGCGTTGAAAATAGTTACATGTTGATTGAAAAAGTATATACAACTCTATTTGCAAGGCATGGAATCCACAGAAGACTGAAAAGCTACCGATTTCATCTAAAATGACTCCTAACCGCCAATCCTAACCGTTAAAGTTACCAACCTCTATCTCGTGTATTCGTCAAAATATACATGCGAAGCACAAAGATGCGATACATCGTAAACAACATCACCGATTACATGATCTTAAGTAATGCTCTGAATTTATTAGAGTTAAATCAAAAATCACTGAAAGGGCTGATTTTTTGGTTTTCAACCAATAATATTGCTTTCGTAACTAACTTGACATTGCATTGACAGCTTTTAATGTTCAAACGGTGCATTGGGTTCTGGACGGTAGTCGACACGAATGGTCCTTCGGTCTAGTGTCCACCTGGTTAATGTAGGTAGGTCTTGTTTAAAAAGAAAGTCTATTCCGCCTTAATTTTTATCCATTAAATCTATATACAAAAGGAAGGGAATTGATTAGTATTATATACAATACATTCCAGTTTCATTTTAAGAATCTCATATAAGATTTCAGTCAGCGTTCTCTGGCATGTTCTCGCTAAACATCTGCACGTGTGTTTTGATTGAGTGGATAATATCTGGAATTTGTTGCAGTAGTTTGTCACCTTGTTCGTCGATCATACGAGAAACGGCGCGACAAACCTGTATTCAAGATACTGAACATTACAGAATTATTTTTAACTAGCCCAAAACTATGCAAATACTCGGCTTTGATTTTTGTTTGGTTTGGAATCTTTTAGCATTTGCACAAATAGAATTTTAATAATGATCCCCTTAATGATATTTTAAGCACCGTGGTCAATCTCCTTAAGCACCGTGGTCAATCTCCTTAAATCTTAAAAATACGCTAAACGAAATAATCCATACCTCATTAGCGATTGTCGATTTCAGTTCACTTGCTATCGTGTTTGCAAATAAATTGTAAAGCCAACTAAACAGAAGTAGGTATTTATTTTACGTATGTCACTCTTCAATTGAAGAAAGAAAATGGAATAATCTTCACTGTTTCGAAGTTAACACAACCTCGAGCAAATTCTAAAAATGTGTACCTCCGTCTTTTACACGTACCTTGCTCCCCCGTGAAATTGAAGATTTACACTTCCAATTTTAAGAGAGCATTCCCTGGTTTCCACTGATGGTTTCTTTTCATTTTTTGAATCTACAAAATTGTTCACTTACATTCTTATATAAAGCATTAAAATATCAGATAAAGAACTTGCAATTAAGCACAGTAACTCGCTACATATATATATAGGGCTTCAAAAATATCTTTATTTTACGAAAAGTTGTACTTACCTATGTACAACGTTATTTTTAAGTTAATGTGTCTCATTAGCAGATTAACCGAACCGCTGTCCTTGATGTGCGGCCTAAACATCATATAAGTTCGTGAAGGTAACAGAATTAAAACATGAAATACTTTAAAGGAAGAAAAAGTCACGGTAAGACAATTTCATGAAAATAAAAATGACAGCTGGAAGGGAGGAAATCCTTGTAAAATACACATTTTTAATGGAGCCATTTTTATCAATAAAACAAACCACCACCTGGACATTCCATAATCATGGAGAGGGGTTCTCCAATAGTTTAGCCTGTTCATATGCACCAATATGTTACGATTAAATGTTGAACATTACCAGTTATTTTCTTTGTATTTCCATCTAGACACTATACCAATTTGCCCATTTTGACAGCGAACAGTTAGCCCTGCTTTTGGATCGACTGTTATGTTGGAATTTGAAATTGAAATATCTTTGATGCGAATGCTAAAAGAAAACGCATTGAAAATGAGTGAATACAAGATATATTTATTTAAAAATACACGCGTTTTTATTCACATAAATGAAGTGATTGGCTTTCTCGCAAGTAACACTGAACATGTTAGGCATGTGCCAACAAACCCACAGTTTGTATCAAAAAAATTTTGCAACATAGACTTTCTGATTTGTTTGTTTGTTGGATTTTTAACGAGGCTTCCAGAACGCTCATTAAGCATTATCATGAAGACCTCGACCCGCATTTAGTACTGTCTCAATATTCGTGTATGTGTGTTTTGTTTCTGGTTACCCACCTTGTTAACTCGTACGATATAACACCAACAGGGGTTTTCGTAACGCCTCTTACATCCGGAACGTTGAGTGTTAGTAATTCTTTTTCAAGAAATGGGACACCAAGTTCGCGAACTACAAACAAAATTAAATTCTATAGCTTCGAGGGGTAGTTACTACTTAACACGAGTTTTAAAGAAAACGAGATATCACACATCAGGCAGAATTGTTAAGCCGATTATAACGCGAGCGCTTTCTTACCATAGTCCAAGCCCTTTTGCGTGGCTCTATCCAGGTAGTTTTCCGTGACTACAGTAGCGATATTTAAACTGAGCAGACATAAGGAGATGGTGAGCATATCAAGCCATAAGGCTATAAAAACTAGAATATAAAAACGCGTGATCCTGTATGCATGAAACATTAACCGCTTTCTTTTTCTCTGCAGGGCAGTCACTCATGCGTGCCAATCAAATGCGGAAAGTGCGACGAAAACAAAACAATCAATATCTATTCGAGAACCCTGATTCTCAGCTGATATATCTCCTCCCTCTTAAATACCCCTTGTCATCATACCAAAATGAATGTGTAATTCTGACTGAAACAACCCACTTAGTTTCCAGTAAAATGTTTTATTAGCTTTCAGTTACAAGTGGCTCCCATCCGTTAAACGCCTTGGTAACTTAATGATATTTTGAAAATAATACTGTTTTAAAAGGTCAACATTTGAATTAAAAAAAAAACACATAAATTAATTACAAATACTCTGCATTTAACGGAAAAAATATCATTTCCCACTTCGAACCATTCTCCTGCAATGAACACTTTTCAATTCGTTCAAAGCTTCCTCAAGCACATGTGTCATATGCACTAGATTCACTGGATCCGTTTTGAAAACCTTCACATTCTTGCCACCATCCCCATTATCAATGTGAAACTTCAACAGAATTTCCGGCGTGATTTGCTGACGCAGCATTCTGCTGGCTAACCTCACATCAAACCTCCATTCCATGTTCTCATAGCAAGGCTGTTGCAACGTCATACCGTGTAAAATGTTTTGAAGGTCGTTTTGTTTAGCGTGGTAGCTCTCGTAAAAGCACGCGATGAGTTCTTGAGGGAAATCTAATGATGACAGCAGTGTCTCGATATCCTCTTTCGATTGTCTCGAACAGTCAGTCAAAACGTACATGACAGCTTCGATGCATTGCCGCACTTCAATTGTTTCCAGTCCAAGTTTTTGCGAGGCTGTCTGATATTTCTTCGGGTTGATACCGTCTATAATGAATTCAGAGGCGATGCGACAGAACTCCTTGGCGACATTTACTTCCACTCGTATGAGCAAGGATAAATGATGCTTCTGTTGGTCTGATATAAGAAACATTTTTCTTTATTTCTAAATGAAAAAATCTGGCTTTCTAATATAGCAAGCAACACAGCCGCCACAACTTCGACTTAACTTCATAAGAACATCTTATAGTTCCGTAGATAATATATTATGGTGGTATATTCTATATGCCATTAATATTTTACAAGGCATAAGACAAAATATAAAACGTCTCAAAGAACGCTTTGTTACAACTACAGACAAGTAATTATATAAATAGGCACATCAATAGACAAACAAATAAACAAAAAATAACACGACATTAAGCAAAGTTTGTCAATGACAAAAGTGACACGTCAGCATTTGTTGTAAGTTTCCTTCAGCCATTTTAAGAACCAACCGAAATGACTTTCGGTTTGGAATTTACAGAAGTTATGAAAGCCACCACCAAGTGCAGTTTTCATGACACACAGAAAGTTCGATTTACATGGCCCCACGCACGTGTCGTTGATGTGCTGTTTGTAATAAGCCCTGAAATACGCGAGATGAGATAAAACAAGAAAGTATTGCGCTCATCAAATATTATAGATTCATGAAATGAAAATTTGTTTTCTGCGTATAAGAATTGGTTGAAATCTTACTTATAGAGTTTGTCGAACAAAGCATCGTCCTTTTCCATTCGATTTACCAATTCGTTCCAGGAGATCGGAGAAAGATCTTTCATTGCGTACATCTCCTACAGAGAACCAAACGTTCTGATGATTGTACGGACAATTTTTTTTAGATACTAGACCTTTGTATCATGCATCTTTATTATAAACGCTAAATTCTACCTGCGCCCTGTACTCCAGTTCCCATACCGGTTGATCATTTCGGTTTGCTTTCGGCAGATCCAAGATATAAGTACTATGGTCAACAACGCTCTATGAAAAGGTGCATTTAATTAAAATATTATCATCAGTTAGTATGGCATGCAGGTATAAAGTCTTGCTTCTGTATATAGCAGTATACTAAGTCATACCCAAGTGCTGTTAGGAAGTTTTCCATCGATTTCATACACGCGATATCCAGGGTTCAAATCATGGTATGTGGTCACACTCGGTGCAATGTATGCAATGCTAAAGAAAACGTTTGCACATAATAGGAACAATTAATTGTAACATGTTGAAACGGTAATGTTGTTAAAGCATTGTTCAAACTTACTTGATCGGTTTTGAAAATGTTTTCATATCGTAAAATATTCTGAATTCATCGTGGTGAGTGTGTCCAAAGAACTGAGCTTTAATGATATGATGGAATCTGTCCACAATACGGTAGAAATTAAAACTCCACCATTTCAGCACCCCATTGGGGGGCATGTGACCAATGATGTGCACCTGGAATTTCAATTATCATTCCTGAATTACAGATGAAAATATAAAAAAAACACTTCAATGAACCAGTAGATTAAACTTCACTTCAAATTGCAAGTGAAAAAGAAATAGAAGCACTACCTTTTCTTCATCTATCTCAGCTTGCTCCAGCACTTGACTCAACCATTGTAATTGACCAGCCGGGTCTTGACTGTGTAAAAACATCCAAAAGTTGCCAGAATTGCCATAGTTTGTGTTGAGGGAGATCAACCGTACACCTTTTGTTATCAATGTGGTGTAAAACCCTCCTCTATGGTAATAAACAACTTCCTTAGAAAGCTTGTACAGAAAGAAAAAAGCATTATTCTGTGTTCACAAATTAATAAAAGGTTCACCTTCTAATGGTATCTTTTGTATCTTCAGGTAGCCATCTTGACCATACATCAGCTAACACATCGCGCAACCATTGTCCAGTCATTTTACCAGTGACGAATTGCGGGGGAAAGCTGGAGAAATACAAAATGATAACTTGTTGAAAATATCTCCAGCACGTTCTACTTAGTTTTTCATATCTACACTCAAATCTATGTTCTTGAATTTAGTTAAAAATATACTTCGAACAAGACCCAATGCATATGAGGTAATATTGTGTTTGAACATAAAAAATACAGCAACAAACTATTTAGAAAATAGATTTAACTGACACAGGCCGTTCAGTAAAGTGTATATTTTGTTGTATTTTAGTGAATTATTTAGTTCTACATTCATTATGAATATTTTTCTTCCTAATTTTATTTATAAAGTATAATATAATTTATAAATATATACAACAAATATCAATTCCACAATAAAGCTGCCTGACAGAGGTCAAGATGGAGGATGGAGGTCAAAGAATTTCTAAAAACTATAATGTTAAAGGGAATGTTAGGAGTACAATAAATTGAACAATTGAATAATATCAATATTTCAATAATTTTATCTCTCCAGAGAATCTAAGAAGTTTGTTTTATTTCAATGTTTTGTATTTCGGAATTTAACAAATTGTTTTTTCTAAATATGTGCATTTATGTTTATGTGAAACTAATTTGTGGTTGTTAAAAGAGAAGGAATAATTAAATCTTTGCGGACAAAATTGAAAGCAATGCGAGACAGTATGGTTAAAAGAACTTAATACATTAATATCAACCGAGACCGAGAATTAACATTTCAACAATGAGCACAAAAATAAAGAAGAAAAGTTGAAGAAGAAAAGTTGTTGATTAGTTTTGTTGAACTCATTAAACATTGTAGAGTTTGGCTGTAAGAGATCTTTTTGAGATTTTTTTTACAAATGGAGCTTACATGTATTAGTACTTCTCGCAGCCTTTTCAATCTATTTTTATGTTGATAAAATGTTGCAGTAGTTTAACTACCTGTTCACGGGAACGCCCTCGTGATTTCCAACACACGGAAAAACTTTCTTGTTTGGGAAATATTTTTCAAACAAATCTGCCGCCTGATGAATAGAGATTTCCTAAAGAAAATCAAAAAACTTCCCTATTGATTTGACTAAATATTTTGAAATTGAACTTTGAGGTTATTTTAACATAAGTATTTGGGAATGGGTGCTTGGTGTTTTGATAAATTTAAAAAACATACTTGATCGTTTTTGCTTTGCTGCCAAATGTTGTGAGCAGGGATATCACCTGTCCATATTATATAATCAACCTGCATTAAGAATAAAAATATTTATTTTTTACCATTCACGTAAACCTTTTTCAAAATGTTTAACGAAATAATGTCCTTTTCCCTCATAGCATTTAATAAAAAAATAGTAAATAACTTGCATCTTGGTGTGTTTCTGCCATGTGCTCCAGCATACTATGGACCATAAGGACATTGCTATCACAGTATCCCGTATAACCCCATTTTGGTGCAGCTAATTCATGTTCACCTGAAAACATTGATTGATTCTCATTTATAGTTTCACTATATCCCATTAAAAGCTTTGAGAATTGAGAAATTGTATTTTCAAGTCAAAACAGGTTTTAGCTGTAATATTTAATCATAAATGATTTGGGAAAACACAGGTACAGGAGGAAGTCTATTAAGCTGATAGAAGCCTTTGGATACAAATCAGACTTGGTATAAAATAAAAGTGCACTTACAAAGATCAGCAGGACTTTAAAAGGTTAACATTTATCGCTTAATTCAATGTTTACAATGTAAACAAAATTTTTGAAATAATCAACAGAATTCTTTTAATCAGCGCATATTTTTTTATTATCAGTTTACCAAAGTAACACAGGAGAAAATAGAGAAGTGATATTAATTACCAGCTTTCCCATCAGAACGTCTGCAACAAAGAGGTTCACCACAATCTGTCTTACTACCTTGCTCATATTCGTTATCAAGATGGGTGTCGGTTATTTGAAGAACTTTAACTACAGTTGATGGATCCTAAACGCAGTACTTATCTAACAAAACATTTAACATCAACAAAAAAGTTCAAATGAATTTCCTTGACTAAAAATTAAAATTAGAGTTGATTACATGAAAATTTAATACTAAACACTAAAAAAGGAAATACTTTTATTGGGAAATCTCCTGTGTCTTCGTGCTTAGCAGTTGCCTCGGGTATGGTAATATTCCAAGATGGAAACCATTGAAATGGATTAACACCACATTTATCCCCAAATATCCATCCACAAATATCATCAGGTGTTAATACAGATTCCACAAGAAAAACATTCCAAATGGTGTCTTTAAACTCCTTACAAACACTTGTGCAAACATGTGTATCCTGTATTTTTAGTTTTTCACAAACATATACTATGATTTCGGAAAAATATTCTTCTCCGTGACCAGTTGCTGCGTAACTTTGCATCATAGCAACAACGCCTTTGCACGCAGCACATGATATGGTAGTTGATGGATGAATCTTTGAAATAATGTCAAATAAGCTTCTTCTACGGTTTTCTTTAGAATGAAGTGAGGTTGGTAAACTTGACGAGAGCAGAGGGAAGAGAAGAAGAAAAGCAAGAAGTCCTTGTGATAATGATCTCATTGTGGAGTGAATCTAAATTTAATAAAGACAAATACAAATTAAAGTTCTTTGAACATCTAACTTTAGTAACTAAGTGGAACAAAAGTATAAATTTTTAAATGTGTCTTCCACATTTTACTGGTCTTATTGTCTTGTCTTATTGGATTGTGCTGTGTATTCTTAGAATCCTATAATTGAATGATATAACTGGGCGAACTGCAAAAGCTTAATAATTATAGTTTGTGTTTCAGATGGAAATCGCATGGCCCGCGCTACGGTTTTGAAAGTGAGGGGGCCAAAAAAGCCAAAGGCTTTTGTCAAGCAACTTGTTGCGAGATATAACAGCTGGGGGTTTAAGAGGGGGGAGCGCTAATTATTTTTTGACCAATAACAAAGAAATAAAAAAACAAGTTTGCAGAAAAAAATATAAAGAAATAAGTAGTTTTCAGTCATGAGAATATATACATGAATAACAGTAAATACATTTGCTGTCATAAAGAACTATATTACATAAAACAATAGTAAAAGTTTAATGGCTAATGTGATGAATTACTCTCGCCAAATCTTCCAAAAATATTCAGTTGATTCGGTTTCGCATCCACAAATTCATTAGCAACGTTAACCAATGAGAGACCATCAGTCAACAATTGATGTGTTGATAAAATAGCCAATGAGTTAAAACGTTTTTGAGTCATTGTAGATCGTAGCCATGTTTTCAAGCATCTTGCTAAGGAAAATGATCTTTCTGGGGTTGCACTGGTAGCTGCACCAACTAGGACCAATTTGATAATCCTAATAATATTGCTTAGGAGTCTCCAATCGATTTTCTTAGTTATATCTTCAAAGAATTCAACTTTATCACCAGTGCAAATGGATCGAAGAACCGAAGTTCGAAGTTCTGCGGGTAAAGATGAAACATCGATATCGTCATGATAATTCGTCAGCTCCTTAAACTCCATTTCATAAGGATCTCCATTGATAGCTTTCAGCAATAACTGCTCGATGGAGGAGAAAAATTGAAAGCTTGGTTGCTCAAATCAATCTTTGATTGCCATTATTACGATTGCATCGTAAAAGATAATTCTGTAATGGTCTTCGGCTATTTCTGGATGGAAAGCATCAGTTTTGCGAGAAGCCTCTTCGTGACCTTGCACGTACTATAGTATTGAATACTTTGGTTTTCGACACTTCCTTGGCAGAGCTGCTTCATCAAAGTCAGGATTCTTTGCTTTTTGCTTTACTGATGCAAAAAAAGTTTAAAATCTTCTTCTTTCCTCATACCCTGCAAAGTTTGAACTGTCAAGTTTGCTAGCTTCTGTCCATTGAGTGCTGACATTTTTTCTTTTTGCAAAGTTTTAAACAAATTGTCTGTCAAGCTGTACAATCTGTGGCTCAATAAAAGGCCAAAAAAGAAGAAAAATGATTCCATTTGCAATTGGCAACCGATGATTCTTGATCGAGTTTCCGCGTCGAGTTTTTCAGCAAGACATATTCCCCAAAACTTCTGCAAGTCGGCGTATCTTTCAAAATTTTTGTTAAAACAAGTAGCTCTTACTGTCCATCTGGTTGTGCATAGCTTATCCAAAGAGGCATGTTTTTTGGTTTCCTCGGTTTCGGTCATCTCATCTATTGATCCAAGAATTTTTTCTTGTTTCGGTGAATATTTGATAAAGACGCAGATTTCTCCGGCTGTACCCATTGTATCCGATAAAACTTTCCACGATGATGCAAGATCTTTGGCGGCGAGACTGAGAGATGAAAATGTGTAATGATTGCCTTTGGTTGAAACACTTTAATCTGGGTTGCAACGCCAGTTTTTTTGCCGATCTTGTTGCTCGCACCGTCATATGTCTATCCCCTACAGTTCTTCAACGATAGATTTAGACGTAACAACACATCTTTCATTGCATGCACGATAGCTCATAAAAACCAAAAAAGTCTTCTTTGATTTCAAGGTCATCAAATATGGTTCTCAAGCAAAAAGACTCCTTGTTGCTTACGTCGGTATATTCATCTACCATTAACGCAAAAAACTGATTTTCTCAAATTTCTGTTAACTTTTCTCGAAAAACATGTTGAGCCATCACATCCAAAAGTTCATTTTGAATATCATTGTGAGTATACTTAAATCTTGTCTGGTTTAGTGTTGAGAGGATGTCAGGATCCTTACAAGTAATTTGAGGAGTTGGATAAAATTGTTGTTCCCCGAATTTCCTTGAATAGCAATTCCTTGCCTTGCCAAAAATCTCAGACCACGTATGACATCAACGAGATGTTTTCGCCCTTTCATTCAAGAATCTTTGATGTTTTTATCTGTCATCTCTGGAATATTTGCACAGACAGGTACAACTAGCTCCAATGCAGCCGCTGCTTTGTGACAACTTGTTTGTTCATGGGTTTCGAAGCAATTTGACGCCTTCTTCCAGGATTTGAAACCAATACTAATGTAGGCTTGCTCCTTATTTCTTTTACTCAATAGGTCTTGCTCATGTTTTGAACAGTAAGAACAAAATACTCGGTCCGACCTAAAACAGCAAATGTTTATTTTGTTAATGATTCGCGAGTTGCATCAAAGGCATAAAACTTTCTTAAACAATTTTTTTCGAATTCTCACAATACGCCTTAATTAATGATTTTAATCAATCAATTTTATTAAATTGAATACCTTATGTCATAAAGTAACCATGGAAATCGATCAAACCAGTGATGTTAACAGGATCTCTTTCTTCCTCCTACCATTACCTTCGGGGAAACAAATGTCTTTGGTGGTCGATGAGGATTAATATCAACATCAGCTTGTTTGTTGGCCATTGTTACACTTAGCTTTCAGAAGTCAACACAATAAATGAGAAACATGTGCACTGCAATGGTTTCTAAATCACATCAATTTTCACAAATGAATTATTTTGTTTTCGTCACCTTGCGCACTTTCGCCTGATTATATTAACCTTATATGTTTATTAAGGAACACGCGTAAATAGTAATGTTCAGTAAGTGAGTAACTGTTATCATAAATAAAATTATTTCGCTTTTTATTTTTTACATTATTTGCTGAAATTTTTTTTTACTTTGCAGAAATGTGGGGGGGGGGCATGGCGTGGGCCCTGTGGCGCGGGCCCTGAATCACATATCTATAAGTCTTTCCAAATTTCAAATTGTTGCAGGATTTCGCTGTTTGATTTGCCAGATCAGTTTGTGCCCCCTATTTCTAAACCCTGTATCCATCCCTGCATATTATATATGATGTAAATTACAATTGTTATTTATCAAAAAAAATCAACAGTTGAATTGAAATATTGTTATTGATAAGTCGGTCGGTATACCTAGCTACACAAACTGTAACCCATCATGAATAAAAACGAAAATCAAAGCAAGCACACTTCTCTGTAAATTTTCTGAACATGGCAATACAACAATAACTGAATGAATTATGTAGATACCTTAAACCACAAAAAATCTGCTAAAAGAAGCTCAGCCAGCTTGTTTGGCTAAAGCACGTGACCATCAAACAAAAGCTTTCCTATTTTATAAAAATACCTTAGTTTCCGATGTGATGCCACTAGCTTTCATATGCAAAAACTTTGAAAAATATTTAGTCGGACGAAATGTGCAACTATATTTATCTGCAAACCACGATTTAAACCAAACCCAACGACTGACAATTAATGAAAAGATCGTACGATGTTTTGGATTATATTAAAATTGAGCAACAATGGCGGAGCATGATTGTGTGACGTAACGATTTTGCTTCCACACTAACCTACCACAGTCTGTTTACAAAAACATGTAAATGGTTGCGGTGTGATAGTGTACCATTTACATATACAAATGTTGTATTAGCAACAAGTTTGTCATTTTGAAATATAAGAAAATGTTTACTTTGAGATAATTTGACTTTTCTACCTAGCGCTTAATTTTTTTATATTAGAAATCAAACCGCCCATTTTTAGAAACAGTTTGGGGCGGACTCTAAAAACTTAAGAAACTTTTAAACCAGTCGGCTTTACAAGTACAGCTTTATAGCCTACGCAAAAATTATTGCTTTAAATTTCTTTACATTGCCGTTTGGAAAGTATATTGCAGATTTATATTATTTGGATTTTCCTGGGTTGACACAAACGTTATTGGGGAAATTTTGTGGTTATTTTCACTGAACCGCTTTGCTCGTACGATTGTTTTTGAGGAAGTAACTCATTAAACAACAATTTTTCTAACCCCCTTCCTTGGGGATTAATCAGATATCATTACTTCACAACCACAAAGCAACGTTCCGTACATTTGAAACACTTTTTACACTACGTAAATTGCAAACACTTTATTGTTTATTGACTTTTCTTATTTGAAAAAAATTTCAACTATGATTCAAATCACTTGTCATGGCCACCGAGAAAAAACGTGCAACAATGCTATCGAAGATAATCAAGCATTGATACGATGCGATATTTGTTCTAACTGGTACAATATTAAATGTCAGTTATTAACGAAAACAGCATATAAAAACCCAAACTATTATGGTCGTGCGACTTGCTGCCTTTACGGCAGTTTTAATGAATCTGGAAAACTTAGTGATGGAATTCCAACTAACTCATGTTGATACAATAGACAAAAAGATGGAATCCTTGGGTTACGGAAAATAAGCTTACGACAGTTGCTGAAAATCGACAAAAGAATATCAGACGGAGAACTAAAAATATCGCAGAGCTAATGCAGACGTAACAAAAAAATTTTAAACCTACAACAACCGTAAATAAACCATAAAACGAGAAAAATTCTACATTGACAGAACTTCTGGATACAGAGCAAAGAAAATGCAACATTGTAAAGTACGTTGACCAATCTCCTGGCGAGAAAACCGAAAGTATGTATCTTATGATACAGGATCATCTAAAACTGCAACCGAAGTAGTCTTTGAAAATAATAAACGTTTGGTGTCGTATGAGTCTTTCAGACGACGATGTATTGACGACGACAATTGACATCTAATGTAGCCCATCATCACCGGAAAACAATAATTCTAAACACTATTACCTAATTAACGTTATTTCAGGTTCTCAAGAATTCTCACATCTGCTCCCATCATTGGAGATTTTAACTATCCGCATATCGATCGAGAAGACTATTTCTCTGGTAAACAAAACCCCCAAAAATATATTACACGAATAGCATTCACAGAAGTCGCAGAAGAAAACACTGGTGAAGCTTCCACTATGAATACTTGAAATAAATTATCTTGACATTCACGTTTGACCTTAGCATTGACCGGGAACGACAGGTTTAATTTATTATACCTAAAATCCTGGGTATTGTGTTGTATGTAACATCAATACTAGATACTGGAAAGTTCAATTTCATGTGTATTTCGATCTCTAAAGAATTCTAATGTTTATATCTTAAAAAACCTTATTGGTGATATTTACATTAACATTAATTACATTAAAAATTGTCGATCTAAAAAATTGTTTCAAGTAAAATTTCATCGAATTTTTAAATTTGTTTTTCTAGAGAGCTTTTTGAAATCAAAATCTAGTTTTTGTAATGGCGCGATTTTGTAATTTGTAATTCTTGGGTTTAGGGTTTACAGTTTAAAAGAGAAGTTTAATATAAAATTTAAGAATCGTGTGCAATCGAGATCGGAAAACAGATCTTCATTTGGAAATTCTTGGATGACCATCTCCGTGATGCCGCCACTTCAATACCTTTATTGTGATTTCTGAGATGATCGTATAAACCCAGAAGCCAACGTTCATGGATGGGCATTAAAATCGATAAGTTGTTTCTTTACTTCATCAACATTACCATAGCTCGAATTTCACCTTTAAGAAGTTTTTTGTAACAGAATTCACTGTAAGGGCCAATGGATGATAGTAGTGAGCGATGTTATTTGGTACATACACTACCGTAAATTCTCTAATTTAGTGCGGCTTCTAATTAGTGCGGATAACCTTTTTTCAAAAATTGCACAATTTTTTCCCCTCTATTTATTAGTGCGGGTACGTCTTATGGAATTTTCAATTTTCCTCTAATTTAGTGCGGGTTGACACGTACCGAAATTCATATCAAAATTAACTTTCTATTTTTTGAAAAACGGTGGTAATCTTTATGTTAAAATGAGTGGCCGAGAAGATTTTCAGTTGACTTAAAGCAAGGTGGATTGGAGATACCAGCCGAATTTCGATTCACAATATCGAATGAGAAACTTTTCCTCCAAATGAAAGAAAAGACAATGGCGGAGGTTAAGAAGTTTGATGAGAATCGAACCAAATTAGAAGTAGCAAAAAACAAGAAAAAAATAACGTAAAACGTAAATAAAAATTCAAATAAGAAAATAAAAAACATAAAGTTTTTTTTGAATTTTTTTCTTCTAATTTAGTGCGGCATGGATTTAATTTACCTCTAATTATTAGTGCGGGTTTAGAATGCAAAAATAATGGTAATAAAATGGCTCTAATTATTGATGCGGCATGGCCAAAATAATTTTGTTTTTGGCCGCACTAAATTAGAGAATTTACGGTATGACACAACTTTTGCTCCAGATCTGCGAAATTTTTTCCTGTTATCCTGCTATCTCGAACTTTTCGTTTCGGTTTTTGATTTTTAAAGAAAATAGTTCGAAAACTTTGAGATTCGAATTTCTGTTCATTCATGATTATTAAAACATTTTTTCTGTGCTTAAAATGAACAGTTAGATTTTTAGATAAAAGTTCCACAAAATTTTATCAATCCGCGAAAATAAATTCCTGCCAAATGTTCTAAATTTCTCCCGCAAAAATTTCTGACATTAAAGGATAATGGAGACTTTCCAGAAGACGTTGAAATCGAAGAAGAGGAGTGCATGTGGAGACCGTGACATGTTATTGTGACATGTTATGTTATAGCGGACATGTTATTGATGACGAAACTGACAATGTAATTTGTATAGATTAGGTACATATAAAAATATATTATTTTAAGTGTTGTTTTTCTTTTCCACCCTAAAGTGAAAATTTTAGAAATACTTTAGAAATTACAACAAAAAAGAAAAATAGCATTTTCTAAAAATTTTGGTAGGAAGCAATTTCGGACAACTCAGAGTTTCGGACGGAATAATACGTATGTAATATAATCGGACAGAAAAAATCCGAATCTTTGTCTCTATAAAATTTTTTTAGATTTATATATTGAGTGGAGTGTAGAGTAGTGGTCATGGTGTTGTAGTTGGTAGTGGTCATGGTGTTGTAGTTGGTAGTGGTCATGGTGTAATTAGAGCACTCATTTGAGCCTACTAAGTCTACTAAAGCTTCACCAGACAAGTTTTGATCAAACCATATTGAGCTAGGGTTGCATTATGCCACGAGTTTCACTCACAAACTCAACAGTAACCGAAATAAATAAATGTCGGAACAGGAGTTTCAACTTAGGGTTTATGTGTATTATGGGTGGTAATACGCCTGAAAACCTCTAAATCAGTTCCATAAAATATATTGAATAGGGCTTTTAGCAGTTCTCTACCTCTTCATTCTTAAAACCACATAAGAAACTTTTCTTACTAAAATCATGAAAAATACGCTTTTCAGAATACCTTAAGGACATAAAATAATGCTGGTATAAAAGAATGCGTCATAAAGGTTTTCGACATAAATGTTTGCTAATTACCGTAAATGACCGATTAAACGCCCTGGGCGTTTATTTTAACAAACGAATTTTACCCTGGGCGTTTATTCGGGAGGGGCGTAAGGAAGGGGCGTTAATAAACAAAGTCCATCAACAAAAGTAATATAATCGAGAAGATGTACGTCGACTACATGATATCAAGTTTCTCGTCATTCTCTTCATCGTCATCGAGGAGGTGGAATGGCTGGGTCGCAGCCTCCATATCTTCTTCATTAATGAAAGGAAAGGGATTGGTATCACCTATCTCCTCGTTTGTCATTACAGCTAGTTGTGCTTTTAACTTTTCTGCTCCTGCTTCACAAGTCGTACCCTCCTTAAAGCAATGTATTTGGTCATCTTCAGAGCCATT
Organism: Candelabrum cocksii; assembly: GCA_963930725.1. Classification (NCBI taxonomy): domain Eukaryota; kingdom Metazoa; phylum Cnidaria; class Hydrozoa; order Anthoathecata; family Candelabridae; genus Candelabrum; species Candelabrum cocksii. Next base: position 19,412,490 of record OZ005664.1, read on the forward strand.
TGTTGGGAGATTTAGGGCGCAAATTTTGAACAACTTGGCAATCATTTCTTTCGATAGATGTGACCACGATTCGAGAATCCACTGAACAATTTCCCGCCGTGGTGCTGCTTTGATATTTCCAGCTTCAGTAAATTTGTGTAAACCCTCTGCTAACCACTAGTCGAATTTTTCTGTAATGTAGGCCTTGAAAGGTTTATTCCAGCTAACATCGGGGTTTGAATATGCTTTGTGCACCTTTGTGCACATGGAATGACAGCCATGTGCACTTTCGCAGATTGTAAGGCTTCTTTGACACTTTCCATTATGTGACATTGGAAAGAGTCCCATACTAATAGGCGTTTTCCGAAAGCAAGCGATCCGAGAACATTCTTTACATAATGGAGAGTTAGCGCTTCGTTCATCCAGCCATTCGCTGAAGAAGCAACAAAACACCGACCTTTAAACTCTTGATTCAATAGGACTGCTTCACGTTTTGCTCCCCTGATTACGATCAATGGTTTTATTTTACTGTGAATCAAATGAAAGCTCATGGGCGTATATTTTAATTTTTCTCTATGGACCTGGGCGTTTAATTGGGAGTGGGCGTTAGTTAAAAAATCTAAGTTTAACCCTGGGAGTTTATTCGGGAGGGGCGTCAGTTCGGGAGTGGGCGTTAGATCGGTCATTTACGGTAGGCCTAAAATCGCAAAATTAAATGTCGCTAACGATCAGGGCGGTACCCAAACCGCAAACATTTATGTTGCAAAATAGAAAGATTTGTGGCTAAAAGCAAAACTTTATGTCGCAAAATGCAAAATTTTTTTTTAAACGGTGTACATTAGTGAGTGCAAAGTTTTTGATTTTTGACGTGAGCAGTAAAAAAAATGTTTGAAGTCAACACATATTTATTCGGAATCTAAAATTTTAATGATTACATCTGATGTCTGTTTGGAAGAACTGCTGCCCTTAATAGGCCGTTTGTTATGATCTTAAAAAATGAAGTTTCATTTAACATATCTGGGAACTGAAAATTTTTTGTGGAAACTTCTTTTATATATAGAAGATTAAAAAAACAAAAAGTTTCCGCACCTAGGACCTGCAGTTATTGAGAAATTGGGCAAAAACTAATTGTGACGCCATGAAAGAAAAAAATAATTCAAAATTGATCTAAAACTGTTAAAGTGATATTTTTCTGAACCGGAGTGAAATTTTAAGCATTTCTTCCCCTTGGACTATGTATTGATTTTTTTTTCATTTTCGAGTTATAGCTTATTTTCTTATGTCACGTGACATGGTGTAAAACCGCTTTTTAGTCTATTTAACGAGTTTTGGCTCTAAAAATATGGTTCACAACTGTTTTTTTACTTATATTGCAACTTTAGTAAATACTGTATAACAAGAAGATAAAAATAAATAAATAAAAATAAGTCTGAATTATGGCTGCCAAATTTGGATTTAATTACAAGATAATAAATTCGAACGTATGAAAACACATTCTTTCACACTCCGAAAAAGTTTTTGACGGTTAATTTGGCACATGGAGCCAAACCATGGCTTACTAAATAATTATTTAGTAAGCCATGAGCCAAACGCTTTACCATTGTGCTATCGACGGTTGAGCAACTGCAATCGTCAAACAAAGAAAAGAGACAAAGCTGGCATCAGGGCGAGAGGTTCTTGGGTGAAGTGCCAAGAAGCATCGAAGGATTTTTAACCCGAACGCTTCACGGCATTTGATTCAGAGCCTCCGAAGCTGCTATTTGAAAAATGAAAACCATAACCCTAACGGAGCATACAAAAAGCGGATTTTCGAAGTGGAGAAATGGACATTCACTCCTCTTGTATTCACCATATCAAATAGGTATGTATGGCACAAGAGTGTGCCGCATTCTAAAAGCGTTTAACAGAAATGTTACTAGAGAAACAAACGAAAATAACGTACTAATGATGGCCTTTGTGCGAACGAAAGTATGCTTCTCGTTGCTAAAATCAAATCTGGTATGTTTGCGAGGTTCAAGAACAACAAAAAAATGAACGTCTGACACGAAGTGAAGAAAACACCACCGAATAAAGCGATCGTTAAGAAAAATTAAAGTTCAAATTGAAATCTACGAATGTCTCGATATTGTCTGTAATTTATGATTAATATTACGTTTCTCTGGTTAGTTGTTATACGTACGACAATCGCTAATTAAACACAAAGTCCTTTTCTAACTATAAGGGTTTTATAAAAAAATTAAAACGAATGACAGATATTATTATTAATATATTTGATATCAACCATCGTCTGCCGCATTGGGAAGTGCATAACGCAACCCTGTCAATTTCATGGCCTTATATATTTGGTCTTTATTCCCTTCTGGAAATATATAAAAATATGCGATATAATAACTATATAATTCGTACTTTTTTGTCCATTAAAGAACTGGAGGGCAAAAGAAATATGTATGAAAACAATTAATTATATAATTCTTTTACCTTTTTTTATTCTTTTAATACTTTTACTTAATGTGTTTTTTGCGGGTATGCGGGTCATGTAACATCTTTGACCTCATGGATATAAGCACCCATGTCCTTTATGCACTGCTGCCACGAAGTTTAAAATGCAAAGTTGGTATCTTGCGTGGGTTAACTCACCGCTGTTTTCCCTCTAACTGGGGTTGGCGTTAGGAAGGGCATCCAACTGTAAAAACATCTGCTTCAATAAACCATCAGATGATTAAACCCACACAATTGTGGGGAATATCATCTATTGAAAACGTCCAAGCCTCATGTATGGGGAAAACAGACGTTAAACCTGGATGATGATTATGATGATGATTTACCGTTTGTTAGTACTTAGTGGTTATGGTGGTTATGTGGGGTGAATGGCGTGCTTTAATAGAACACTTATGCCAAGCGTCTCAGAGAGCCTCTCCATCACAAGTTGACCCTTACGCCTCCTAGTAGTGATCTGAATCTGATCACGGGCAACCACCGCTCTTTGATGCCAAGTAAGAGGTCGACGGAAGGCGAGTGTATGGCGCTTTTATAAATAACCTTTCCCTTGCTGGGGTGCAGTGAAGTGTTGGCAACGGGACGTGGATATTTGGACTGGCAGTATTTAATAGACAGGATCTCTGGTAATTCAGATGCGATGGCTTCGGGCATCAACTAGTCTCTACATGAGACAACTGCGGTATCATATGTTCGAGCAAGCTATGATACTAAAATGCTATTGAAACCTTAACGATTGAACACAAAGAGAGCACCAAGGTTAAAGCCCCTGCTTGTAACTTTCATGATGCTGGAGCATATCCTCAATTCAAAGAGGACTGTGATACTGTATCTCTCAATCCCCAAGGACGGGATGCAGTCGATGGCAATAGCAAAAGGAAAAAACTGGTAAACTATAACAGTTATTCTCTAATAGGAACCTACAATATTAGAACTCTAAGGAAAGATGAGAAGTGTAGTGAACTGGCTGAAATTTTTTGGAAAAGCACAATTGATGCGCTTGGCTTAGTTGACCATAAACCTGTACACGATGATGATGTGCGTATAAAACAACTAGATGGCAGTGTGTTGATCACAACATCAGCATGGCGATCAAGAAATGGAGCTTCTGTGGGAGGTGTAGGATTTGTCGTCAACAAGGCTGTAGAAATTTGCCTTGCAGAAATCAGACCAGTGAATGAAAGGATACTGGTAGTTGAATTTACTGGTAACCCTAAAACCACATTAATTGTAAACTATGCTCCAACTGAAGGCAGTGAGGGCTCTGAAGAACATTACAATGCTCTTGCAAACACAATCAATGTTGTACCAAGAAACAATCTACTCCTAGTACTTGGTGATTTTAATGCACATCTAGGAAAAGATATAGTCCCCTTTATTTTTCACGAGGACACCAATCAAAATGGGGAACTTCTTCAAGAACTGTGCACAGAGACGGTACTCCTTCCTAGCAATACTCTCTTTGACAAAAAACCTGGAAAACTGTGGACATACATCTCCGATATGTCTTATAGGAAATCCCAAATTGATTATATTCTTGTAAACAAGAAGTGGCAAAATTCAATACATAACTGTGAGGCTTACAGTTGCTTTAGTAGTTTGGGTAGTGACCATAGACTCGCTTTCTACAGAAAAAGTCAAAATCAGTCTCAGAATGCGTAAAAGTCAGCCTCGAAGGATAAGTTATGACTGGTCAGCTCTCAAAAATAGTGAGCTTCATAATGCTTACACTGTAGAGGTGGGAAACAAATTCCCTCTACTTACCTTAAGTGGATTAATTTTCGCGAGGACTAATTTTCGCGAGGTCAAAAAAATCACATTCGCGAGTACTAATTTTTGCGAATCAGCCTTTTCCAAATATTGATACTTTCCTGTTAGTCCCCCCCCCCCCCCCAGATTAATATTCGAAAAGACACAATTTTCTGCGTGCTTCACAACATATTTTTTAGACTTCTTTTTCATAATCTTCAGACTCCATTGTCTGCATCGTATATCCAGACTTGTCTGTGTACTTGGCATACGAAATGACCAGCATCAAATTTTGTGAACGAGAACTACTTATGGATAAAAATACAGTTGTTGACTGGAACAATTACTTACGGGAAGTTTGTGCAGCAGATTTATTGCGAAACCCCATTGCAATTGGTGGGCCGAATACAACAGTTGAGGTCGACGAAAGCCTGTTTAGTCGGCGTAAAAATCACCAGGGTAGTGTTCTACCACAGCAATGGGTTTTTGGTGGAATCTGCCGGGAGACGAGGGAATGCTTCATGTATGCCGTTCCAAATCGAAATGCAGCTACTCTTATGCCAATCATTCAAAATTCAATATTGCCTGGAACAACTGTAATGTCAGATCTGTGGAGAGCGTATGGTATATATGCCACCTGTTTAGAATTTGTCTGTGTAGATAAATCCTGTATGGAAATATTTGTGTTGAAATATTGTCTTTATCAATCACTGTCTATTTCCCTTCTATATAACTGTGCCTTTATAATTATTTTTTTTTGGGGGGGGGGGGACTAACAGGAAAGTACCCAAATATTTTGCGTGTACTAATTTTTGCGAATTGGCTATCCTCAAATTTTTCGCGAGGACTTATTTTTGCGAATCATAATTTTTTAGAATTCAAAAAATTTTCTTTTTCGAATGTGGGGTTATCATAATAAACAAGAAGCCGGTGGTTTGAAGATTTCCGCTTTGTTAGGGTTATAAAGTCAATTTTAATTTTTAACGTCGACTTTGATGTACAACCGAAAGCAAAAAAGAGAAAAAAAGTCACTGAAAAAACTGTTCATAAACCGAAAGGGTGCAAAGACATTCGATCTTTCTCCCAAAAAATATAATAATAAAAAAAAACGTTTTTTTCTCAAAAATTTCGCGAGTATTAATTTTCGCGAATCAGCCCTGTTCAATTTTTTCGCGAGTATTAATTTTCGCAAATTGGCCTTCTTTGAAATTTTTGCGAGGACATATTTTCGCGAATTTGGCCAAAATTTGCGAAAATTAATCCTCGCGAAAATTAATCCACTTAAGGTAGTATTGATGCAGAAAATATAGATGAAACTTTTGAAAACTTTGTAAAGGCTAATGAAGCAGCAAGTAAATTAATCGTCCCAAAAAAGTCGCAAAAGGAAAAGCCTCAAACGACAACCGTGTCATAATAGCTAGAAAAAATGTACAGGATGTCTTCTCCAAATATGAAATCAATCCAGATGAAACTTCAGCAGGAGGTCAGCCCTTCAGCAGGCAAAAGCAAACCTGCAAAAATGTATATCTTAAAGTAGAGGAAGAAGACTTAGATGCACTAGTGGCGGAAGTAGAGAAGGCTGATGAAAGAAATGCACACAAGGAGAGCTGGAAACTGATTAATTCAATATCTGACAGGAAAGCAACGAAACAAGGTATCATCAAAGATACCTCCAGTGAGGAAAGACTGAAAAAGTGTTATGAGTACTATAGTTCTCTCCTGAGAAAAGCTCCATAATGTGATGTGGAGAACAGGGACATTCCAAATGTACTGGAAAACCTTGATATTCCAGATACTGAGTTTCCCATGGAAGAACTGCAAACTTCCAAAGCATCAGGGCGAGACAATATTCCACCAGAAGTAGTGAAACGTTGCAATCTGGACTAAGAAATTCTTTACTTTGCAAATAAGATACTGATTGATGGAACAAAACCAAAGCAATTATCAGTGATTGATTTGCTACCGGTACCAAAATCAGGTGATCCAAATGATATAAAGAATTATAGAGGAATAGCACTCTCATCAATAATTGCCAAGACTATCAATAAGATGATCTTGAACAGATTTCTTCCAAAAATAGATAGTCATTTAAGAAATAATTAGAATGGTTTCCCTCCGGGTAGATCAACAAGATCCCATGTTCTTGCAGTGAGAAGATTGATTGAGGAAGTGAAAATTTATAACAAGCAAGCAGTCACCCTATCCATTGATTTTAAGAAGGCGTTTGACTGTACACACAGGGGAATGATGCTGAAGATCTTAAATACATATGGAGTGCCACCAAATTTGTTAAGTGTCATATCTCTTCTCTATGAAGGTACCAAAGCAAAGTTAATAACGTCTGATGGTGAAACGGAACTTTTTGACATACTAGCGGAATTCTGCAAGGAGATACTCTTGGACCTTACTTGTTCGTCATCGTTTTGGATTATGTTATGCGAAAAACCTTTGAAGGACGGGAAGAGGCTTTGAGCTTCAAGCTTGATAGGAGAAGAAGTAGAAGAGTTGAGCCAAAGATGCTAACAGATCTAGATTTTGACTGTATTGTAATTCTGGTAAAACTGAATACCAGACATTCAACGAAGATCCAGAGCTCACCCCTTGCATATTTGCTAGTGATGGGAAACAACTTGTTAAAGTGTTAGACTTTAAATACTTGGGATCTAGGATGGAGAGCACTGAGAAAGATTTGGATGTGCGTAAGGCTCTTGCGTGGACGGCTTGCCATAAATTGAATAAGATCTGGAAATCCAAGTTGGCCAGAAGAAGAATTAAAATCCGGTTGTTTTTGTCAACAGTAGAATCTGTTCTACTCTATGGTTCCAAAGCTTGGACACTTACAAAAAAGCTTAGCAAGCAACTTGATGACTGCTACACAAGATTGCTAAGAATGGCTCTAAATGTCAGTTGGGAACAACACCTTACCAATGAAGAACTGTATCAGGAACTCCCAAAGGTAACAACCAAGATTAGACAGCGACGTATGAGATTAGCTGGGCACTGTGTAAGACACCCAGAATGTATGGCCTCAGAACTTATACTGTGGTGTCCAGCAGATGGCAAAAGAAAGAATAATAGAAAATCCATCAGGTACAAGGACAACCTACTCGAGGATACAGGAATACAGGAGGTTGAAGATCTAAAGACTGCTATGCTTGACAAAGAGGGTTGGGGAGGAAGAGTTCAATCGTTAGGGCGTCCGGGAGGTCTTAAGTACGGTCTTAAGGTCTTAAAGTCTAAGTAATACTTAGGCCGCCCATTTTATGAAAATCGTTGAAGCTGACCACCAAACAAATTGAATGGTTTGAATGTATTAAAATCGGTATAGTTCTGAAAGTTGTTGTTCACCATTTCAAAGCTTTCCCGTCTTTTATGCTTATTTCGATTATAGTTGCATTTAATCTAAATTTGATTTATTTTTTATTTACTCGTAACATCGCGTTCATTGTAACATATATATGTAGCAACTCGTAAAAAAGTTGCTTAAAATCGCTTTTGAAGCCTTGCTGTTTACAATCACGATAGCAACAGAAGAATCATTTACTCAGCATGAAAGTGAGTGATGAATTAAATTTTAATGATTTAATGAATCACATGCTGATATTTCGGTGAGGAATATAGTTGACATTTAGTAACAACCAGTTTAAATTATTTTACGTAAAGAGATGAAGCTTCAAGTCGATAGGTATGAAAAGTTTCTCTTTACAACTTCTTATGAAAGTATTTTGCTCAGCATTAATTCAGTTGAAAAAAATTGTTTTATTAACGGATCAAGCTATTAATTATTGGGATATAAGATTGTGTCTTTATGGTTTAACTTGGTTCGATTACTATTCCCGTCTCAGTAGATAAGGCCTAATGCCTTGAACCGTTTTTGTAAATATGCTTTAGATTGGTCGCAATTTGCTGCAGTTTTAATATCCTGGTGGTTAGTCAAATCACACGCCTGCCGGACTGTATGTACCACGGTGATTTTAAAATCCATAATGGCAAACGATTTCAAGGGACCGTAGCCGAAACTCATTCTGACATCACCGATGAGCAATGCATACGCAAGTGTTTTGCCAACAACGATTGCTTGTTTATTAACCACAAGAAAGACAACTCGAACTGCGAATTGTTCACCTTAAATAGCGGCTCCTTAACAGATAATGACGAGTGGGCGCATTTAAGTCCAGATTACAGTGATCCCTCAAAGGTTAGTATACTGATGTCAGTCTCGAAGTAGCACTGTTCATTATATGCGTCTACTTTATTACTTGAGTGAAATACAAACAGAAAAATCGTTGGTTTACATGAACTCTCTCTATGCAGGTTGGTCCCTCATGCGTTCCGAATTCCCCCTGCGACAATCCCAATGATGTGTGTTTGACTATCTGCGAAGATCCAGGGTTCAAGTGCAGTAAGTGATTTTGCATGTATGTTTCCTCATACCTTTAAATATTTTTTTGAAAAGAATTTAAGATATTCTTAGAATTTCTGATTTCATCATTTTTCAAATTACTTAAAATACTTTTTAGACAAAATTTCTCGATAAAAAAATAATATTTTTGTTTAAAGTTCTCTATGAAATGATCGTGGGAATCATTTATTGAAATAGAGTCAGCAAAATATAAGAAGATTTAACCAAATGAAATTGGATTATTTTCAATATTTTGCCAGAATATATAAGTTGTTGTTGTTGTATTCTTTTGTTCATAACACACTTTTAAGACATAGGGTTTATTTTACAGTCAGCACAAACGTAGCCACGACAAGCAAAGCGACCGCTACCCATTCCACTGAATTTGATGTAAATATTTGGCCAGCTTCTGCCGGTATTGATTTGAATGATGATACCTTCTCAAGCACTAGAAATGAAGCTGGATTTGTTGAGACTTGGTGGAAAGTAGAGCTGGACAAAATCTATCGAATCTTTTCAGTGTATGTAAACCTGGGAGTTACCGTTAACCCGGGGTACCTCTTGCAGGTTTCTACTGATGACGTCACCTACGTGCAATGTGGAGTGCTTGACGGAGCTTTAATACAAACCTTACCGTGCGTAAAGCAAGCGAAGTTCGTCCGCCTTTACCACCATTCCAAGAATGGAATGTTGCAAGTTCAAGATTTTCAAGTTTACGTAGATATAAACGATATCAATTAATCTCACATAGTGAACTTCATCACGTTTCATTACCATGGATACCATGAAATAGTTCTTATATTATTCGTGCTACACAAGACGCAACTTTGCATTATTATTAAATGAACTTATTGTTGCATATTTTATGATCAACTATTCTCTCGTCGAGCAGGATATGGATTCATTATTTATGGTTAAATATTGTCATAATTTGTTGAGCAACATGTTATTAGTTGAGTATATATGATAAAGCTATACATCATCAATTTAACTTTCGCGTTATAATGTTTGTAAAAAGGACTGAGCCGAGTTCAATCCAGAGTTTTAAATGTTAAACAATATCTCAAATTTTGGTGATGGAACCATTGAACCAAAGATTGATTTTTTTGTGAATATTTTAACTTTAAAAATTTGAAAGGTCGCAAAAATCTTTTATCAATTGCAACCATGACAACAATTTTTTTAAAGGGCATGAAGACATTGACAGATTAATAGTGTCAAATTAAAGTAGTAAAACTAACTATACTCCAATGGTCTCCACACCAGGATTAAAGTAGTGAAACTAACTATACTCCGATGGTTTCCACACCAGGATTAACCAAATTAAAGTAGTAAAACTAACTATACTCCAATGGTTTCCACACCAGGATTAAAGTAGTAAAACTAACTATACTCCAATGGTTTCCACACCAGAATTAACCAAATTAACAAATTTCAGATATTTTCAAAAAGACGTCTATAAAACAGATGTTTTTCATTTATTTCGGATCCATAGATTTTAAGTAAAATATTACTGATATGAAATTACAAGTCAGAAGTAACACCAAGATTTTCTGTTATTGAATTATTTATTACCTTTAAGGATGTAAATTAATGCTGGCATAAAATAATGCGTCATAAAAGTTTGCGCCTAAAATCGCAAATCGCAAAATTAAATGTCGCAAACGATCAGGACGGTACCCAAACCGCAAACATTTATGTCGCAAAATGCGTTTTTTTTAACGGTGTACATCAGTGAATGCAAAGTTTTTGATTTTTGGCGGGGAACAGTAAAGAAAGAAAACAACTTTGTGATAGCACGGTCTCGAACCCAGAACCCTAGGGTTAAGAACCGAACGCCTTACCATTGCGCTATTGCCTAAATATTAACTTTTCTGCCACAAAATTGCAAAAACACAAATCATGCCCTCTATAAACGACCGTTAATTGAAGGGAGCAAATATCTCCCATAATTTCTTTCTTTTACAACTTTAATCTGAAATGTTAGGGTTGTACAGGGAATTTGTACTCGCCGAAATCCATACCACGTTCCGAACACCACCGTAAAATTTCACCTTGTAACCCATAGCAACACGGTACGCATAGCAGGACGCGAGCAGAGTGTCGGGGATCTGGAAACGAGTAATCCTAAACGATAATGATTTCGAATTCAATCGCATCCATTAAGATTCTCGTATTGAGAATATATTGTTCATTTTCGATGGACTAAACCATGGAATAATTTTGAAATAAATTATTCTGAAATTAATTAGTAAACGTTTTCAAAATATACCGGATCAAACCAGGGAAATCTTACAAAATATAAATACTATGGGAATCGATTAGGAGAGCTTACCCGCACAAATGAACTGCAAGAATTTAAAAGTTCTTTCAAAAGAATTTCTTCATGCGCTAACTGTGTAGTGTTATCGTAATCACCATTGGCAACAAGATCGTGAACAGTGTTTATTATATCTTCCAGGCACATTTTCACGGCTTCCTTTGTAGAGCTTTCTTTCTTTCTAATATGTTGATGAAGTCTTTTCTTAATATCAGCTTCCAGAATCTTTTCCTCGATTTTCTCTAGCTTTTCAGTCAAATCTATGCAGTCATAGTACTCACTAGACAGCAACGAATTCTGCATATCTTGAATGTCAGCTGGTGGTATTCCGTTCCACCATGACCTGTATAACAAACCAATATTTCTGAAAGCTATAAAGTTTCCAAATAAACTGTCAACAGCAGCGTCCGTTTGGAGTGAAGCATACTCTCTCACCAACTCATCGAACGAATTCTTAAAACGTGGGAATAGAAATTCAAACAACTGGATCATCGTTAGAACATAACCGGATAAAAGTAATATGTTGAATGCTTGAAGCCATGCTTTGAGACAACCACTAACGTCACTTTTAAGCAATGATAATACGCCGAAAAGCACGTTGTCAGTCACATAATGCGTCACCTAAAATAATATTCATTTCTCCTAAAATAAGTAGCACACAACAACAAAAAAATAAAAATATATAGATTTAGTGTTCTGTTAGTAAAGAAAACAATTTATAAAAAGTAAGTTCTTCTACGAATCATCCCGTTACCACCTGAACACTTTCAACACATGGTTTTTAGTTAAAGCGCGAAAATAGAAAATTACCTGTTTACTGTCATATGAAGTGAACTTGGTGCCTTTTACTTGGTGATATAATGAATCTATGCCCGAATGCTCAAGTATTGCCATCACATTGTCTGCACTGATATTGTATAGTGACTTTAACAAAGTGAGTAGAGTAACGAGAAAACTTCCATCTAATGAGGAAAAAATTAAGGAAATTTCAGATCGATATAGTTATATTTCTGCTATTAAATTGAAGTGTAAATATTTCCTTCTTAAGGAATACAGGAACACAGGATTAATTGATTTAAAACATGATTCGTTAGAAAACGAATTTAATTCCTGTATATTTTAAGATAAACTGATTCCATCGGTCTTTAAAATGATCAAATCCTTACCATGCAGTTCCCTTGTATGGTACCTATGCTCATTATGATCTAGCTTCTCAGTAGAAGACACTAGTTCCGAGTCAGTTAGGTATTCGACAAGCAACTCGTTAACAACAGCACGTAAGTGACTTAACTGAAAACAATTGTTTATCAAAAAAGACATTTAAAAGTATTACATTAAATAGTATTAATACAAAAAAAATAATTAAAATAAAAACCAATAATAGGACCTTGTTTGCCTATATTTTAAGTAGAATTATTGTGCCCTGGGCGATCTTTTCTCGGTGGGCGCAAATGACCATATGAGTGAGCGGGCGGGTGGTTATTCAAACAATTATTAATTAGTAATCAAAATGATTTGAGCTAAACAATACTTTTATTACTTGTACTGGCTTTACTCTCTCTAACAACTCATTGCATACATCCCATTTATTCTCGTAGATAAGTAAGTTGATACATCGAGGCAAATACTCCTGAGCACGTTGGTTCAGCGAGTAAATGTCGGCAATCTGTCATGGAAATATGATAAAGGTTCATCACACTGAAAGTAATATGACCTTTCATTAAACTTAAATTAGTTCATTTACATATTGAAAAAAACTAAACGGAACCTGTATAGCTGTCAGCAAACTCGCAGAGTCTTGTCTTTTCGCGAGCACTGATATGGCTTCATTTATTTTCTCACATGCAAGGTAACTACGGGAAAACAGTATTTCAGTACTAAACAACATATAGCAGAAGCATTCGTTTTCCTATCGGACTAATGTCTAAACCTCTTTTAAAAATCATATACCATTCAGCAGCGTTTTCAATATTTTTGTCTTCGATCAGCTTGTGCGCCCAGGAAGTGTATAGCTCGTTTAAAAGGGGATCATCGGGAAGAAGCTGAAGTTTAGCCAATGTCAATGCCTCTCTAAACAAAGAATCTATTAATAAACACTCTAAAGTATTATGCATACATTAACAAAAAATTTCGGACAAGCAAGTGGTCCGAAAATTTTAATGACCAAAAATTTTGGTATCCGAACTTTTTAGTGACCGAAATTTTTAAAATGATAGGAATTTTGAAATTTCACATTTAACGTCAATCACTTGCTGTAATTTAAAACCTCTAAGCCATATATAGGACTATTCTCATTGCCCCAGTCAACATGACAGTAGATAGAATGTAATTTCGAAACAGAATTGTATTTAGGTAGCTTTATTTAAGTTTCAAAAACCATTTTTTGAAACAATATTAATGGGAAATTCTATGTCTAGTATTTTATTCTTTGACTTAATCAGCAAAATTATAAAACATTTTTTGTTATTTTATCATTATAGCTTAGTCCAAAATTTTAGATAATTTAGTCCAAAATTTGTTTGTCCGAAATTTTTAAGTTCGAAATTTTTCGTTGTTAATGTATATCTTTTCCATAAACTTCAATTTTGTTATGTTCTACAAAGGTTCTACAAGTTGTTTACTTGAAAAGGGAGTTATCTTTGAAGACGTTGATGGCTTTGTATTTATCACCGAACGCTAAGTAATACACAGCCGCCATATTGAAGTTACGTTTCTTCTCCAACTGCTCCGCATAGGCCAGCATACACGCTCTCCACATATCAAATCCACCTGGAAAACGTTACTTATCATGATATTCTTGGAAGCATCTACCTTTCGCTTGAAATATATAGTTCAAAATCTTAATAGGTACTCAACATTTTCTAATGATGCACACAGCATCATACTTAAATTGATATAACAACTAACATTGTTCACTTGTTAGGTTTCAATTATGTTCAAAAGTAAATGAAATGCAGTTCTGGCAATAACATTCAATAGAAGCCATACCCATTGGGCTGAGTGCCACAAGCGTTTCATTCAAGCAATCTTCCTCAACAGCTTCTTTTAAATAACCACATATATTTCCACGCCAAACCTCTAACTGCAAGAGCTGCTCAATAGAGTTGTTTTCTTTATGGCCTTCACCTGTAATACACATAAATTTGATTTTCGACAAGCAACTGTCATGATTAAAAGACATCTTTGATAATATTTTTAACAGAAAATCACCCCCCCCCCCCCCCCCCCCTAATTTGTAAGTGCTTACATTCGCTCTGGATCATCTTAAAAGCATCTCTTCGACTCGCATAAAGTCCAAAGTTCACATGCTCATTAATACTGGGTTGAATATCGTCCATTTTGGTTGGGGAACTGAGTTGCTCATTCGCTTCTACGTTCAAAGAGAATTTGTAACCAACACAAAAATGATCCTTTCAAATCTTAAATCGAGGAAAGAATAAACAATTATGTAATTCCATTACATAAGAAATGTTAACTGATATGTGATACCTTTCAAATACTTCGCTAGCATAACACAATCAGCTTGCATGATTTCTTTTTTCTTTGCATCAGCCAAAGCTGACTTTTTCAGCAAAGATTTCACGCGTCTTTTCTTTTTCTCTCCATCTGAGATATTTATAAAAAGATTCATTATTGATAAAAAATAAATTATATTACAAATAATTAATTAAAGTGATTATTTATACAGGATAAACTGTTCAGTACTAAATACTGCTATCATACATGTCCTGTTGGTTAGTCCTGGCGTACTTAGGACGCCCGTTTGCGCCTACGAAAATCGCTCAACCAAACAACTGACCTATTTAAGCTAGACTTGCATTACGCAATGAGTTTCTCTCAAGAACTCAACTGTAACTCAGAAATAAAGATTTGCCGTAGGTGAGATTCGAACCGGCGCTGTTCGGTTTTGTGAGCCAAAAAATTTATCCACTGAGCTACAGTGTCTAAAACTAACAAATCAAATGCGATTGAACATATAGAGGGAAATAAATATCAATGAAGGATTAGATAAGGATTGAAGGGTTTTGTGTCTTTGACCAGTTCATTAAGAAAAAGCCCACCTTTAAAGCCATTTTTTGGAATGACGTTTATGTTTAGTTGCTCATCTACTGGTTCCAATGCCTCCATTTGGTGCTCTTCAATTTTTGCTTTTGTAACATTGCTATCTTTCTTTGGCTTGTTTTTTTTCGATCTTGTTTTGTTCTTCCCTGGAGTGCAAAATACAAATAAGTTGAGCAGAAATATTTGATTTCAGTTAATAATAATGTTCGTTGTAAAGTAACTAGCTATTAAATCCCATGCTAGTTTCACTCATCACTTAATAGAGAATAACTGTGAACTTGCCCTTGTGTTTGTATACAATTTGTATACCTTTAAAAATTAGTTTTGGGTTTCAAATGTTATTTTTGATAAAATACAGCGTTTTTATTAATAACCATTCACTAAACAACTTTTTCTCGAACCCAGAACATTTCGGTTAAGAGCCGAACACCTTACCATTGCGCTATCGCGGATAATATCAAAGTTTGTTATAAAAATAAAATATACCACACCTGTCGGAGGTAATGTGTGCATCTGCTGAGATATCCTCCATCTATGCACAGCAAAATCATCACCACCAGAATACAGGACATCACCATCTGTGTAACACCACATTACTGTGTACACACGGCCAATATGTCCCCTGTAATTCGCGATGCCTTCATTGGAAACCACATCCCATACTTGAACAGTGCTTTCAAATGATGACACCGCTAACACTCCGTTTTTATGCGGATTCCATGCTACTTTTGTGATGCGATCGTTTTGCGCTGTGAAATGACGGAATGGAGTATGTACAGAGATAACCTCATCACGCTTGGCGTCTTTGAGAAGGAAATTGGAAAGATCAAAAACACAAACACTGTGTCCATCGCAGCCAGATGCCAGCCAACATGAGAATTGTGTCGCTGTAAAACAAGGATGAACCTGGAATCTAATTCTCATGATATTTCCAGCCAGCAATGAAATAATAAACAATATTTACTATGTTATTACTATAGAGATGAATAGTAAAATAGTAAACTGCAAAAAATGTACCAGGTGTATCCCCACTGAATGTGTGGTGCCATGAAAGAGTGTTGATCAATTTCTTATGAAAGTCTATAGTGCACACAATATAAAAATTTCTTGCAAACACATTAATTGAGCCGTCTTCATTTCCAACAGCTACAAACATATAATCACCACGCCATGCTATTTCACTGTTTAGGGTTGCAATTTTGTTTCGCTCTTTAATCAGTGTTGATACATTTACTGCATCTTGATTGAAAGCCCCCATTTTATTCACCAACAGTGTACCTTCACTTCCAATGCTGTACAGACAATTGATATGTTTATCTAGAAGGAAAACCGAATAAAGGTAACTTTACTCATATTGAAAACAGAATTTAAAAATTTTGAAATGACAATCCTGTATAAATATTTGTTATAAATAAATAAGGTTATATTATTGCACTGAACACCTTCTAGTCCGGAATTCAAGCAGCTAGGTCCCCACGATAGTGAATATACAGCTTTTCGATGATAGGAAGCCGCAATGTCGGATTTCTGAGAAAGAACACTGTAACAACCCACATGACCTCCTTCTGTGGCAAACCCTAATATTGCTTCTCTGATAGGATGAAACAGAACAACCATGACCTTTGTTTTAATACCCTGCCACAAAGTAGTTGAAAAGTAACTGTGCTGTGGGTCACCGGTAGACCACACACGAATAAGGTGATCCCCAGACCCAATGGCAATTGAATGCGGGTCCAGAGGCGTACTGGACAAGGAGTAGGCAAATCCCCCGATGGTAGGTATTTTATGCTCAGGCTGAAGAGAAGCCTCGTCCCAAATAATCAACTGAAAAACAGCAAGGTACAGATCAGTTATGAGATTCATGATAGAAAAACATTAAGTAGAAACAAGCAAAAAATTCTGTTTTCAAACTATATTTCTTTGACCTTGTGAAATATTGTGACTAGTAAAACATCAAACAAAAGGTTTATCTAAAAATATGCATTAATAATTCAATTTTACTTGTCTATCAATAGACACAGTGACAAGGCGACCAGTGAGTTGATCTTTTTTAATAGAGAAAACCATTCTATTGTGCCCATCTCCCATCACGTTCCATTTACCATTTGTTCGATTCCAGGCCAATAAATCACCACTGTATGACAATAAACATCATTAAAAACTATTAACATAAACTGTTGCTTACATTGATGGTTGGATTGTTTCAATAAAGTTTAGTGCAGCATGGAGTTTATTAAAGCAAACAAAGTAGACAAACTTTGCACGACTGAAAAGATCTCTAACATCATTCTTAACAGATGCAACTAAAAGAAATAACACAATATTGACCTGGAGTGACTTGAGAGAATCTGGTTTTCTTTTATCCACTGTACGGCAATAAAAGCTTTCCCTCGTTGCGTTTCATCTTTCTTTTTCCCGGGCATGTTACGCGGAATGGAGTATGTACACACACTCTTTTCTTGCAAGATACTCCAAACTCTTAAAGTGCGATCTTTACTGCTCGAAACAAAATTATAATCTTCTGTAACAACGAAAAATTATATATATTTTTGTAAAACCATAAATGCTAAGATTTAAGTGAGATTTTTGTTTACACTGTAAGAAAATATAACTACTTCGCATGTTCCAAAGATTAATTTGAACAACAAATAATTTTTAAGATCAATTCACTACCTTGTTTGGACACTGGACACCATGACAACGTGCAAACTTCATCAATGTGGCTTTTGAAGTTTTGAAGAATTTGGATTTTGAGGAAGTCACACAACAGAATGTTACCATTGCGGTATCTACAAAAGATGTTATCAGTGAACAAGTTTTGTTTTAATTGTTACTTGAATTGAGCCCAAATAACATGAAACCTACATATATATATATCCATATAAATAAAAAACATCTTCATTTACCCTATTGCAACATGGTGCACTAGATATGGTGACATTTCCATACAATTAATAGCATTTGGAATAGGTGTCCAGACACTTATGCTGCTTTCATTAATATTCCAAATAGAAATCACCCCCTTTTCATCACCTAAACAACGAAACAATTTCATCAAAATGAGTTTATTTATGTACAAATACTTTGTGCAACCTGGGTTTACATTATGAAGGCAGTATATAATATATATATTGAATTATTACCAGAAACTATAAGCTTGCTTGACAATGAAGACCAACAAAGCGCAGAAACCTTTACCTGCAAAAAATAATAAATAATGACAATGGAACTAAAATTCTAAATAATAAATGATAACAACTAATTGTCACCTTGTGTCTTCTATGTTCTTTAAATGTTTGCTTTGTCTTGCAATCAACCAACTTTAGAAGCCCATCTTCCATTCCCAAAGCACAGTGGCTTGGTAAGCTGCTAATATCTTCATTGTCACCAATATCAAACAAAGTCACAGAAGTAACTTTGCAACTGTACCCAGTGCTGCCAAACAAATGCATTTCACAAATAGGAGGCTCATGTTGCAGGTTCACCAAGTACACGGCCCATTTACTACCCAATACTAAGTACCCATTCATGCAGCTGGAAATAGAGCTACAGTACCAGTTTGGTGAAGCAGGCAATATACAGGGGAACTCTGGGTCCTTTGTATATTTGAACTCAAAAGAAGATTTTTTCCTATAGTTTCGCCAATCATCTTCATCAATTCTATTCATTGTTTCCCAGTTTTTATTTCAATACAACAGAAAAGTAAAAGCATTAGAAAACCACAATAAACATATTGGAAACAAATTGTACAACATTATGTAACAAAGTTCCAAGTTGTTATTGAAAAAACAGCCATTATCAAAACATTTATAATGATGGCTTCAGTTTTAAGAATCATTTCTAATTTATCAAATAATTTACATAAATACTTACAGGTATAAAACTTGTATTTTACTATAAATAATAACACTTGAAAAACTCATAGTGTCGCAGCATCCATCAACTTGTGACTTCTGGACTTGATTGTTTCTTGCTATTCTCCTTAGATTCTGCAATTTGGTGTTCCAATTTTGTTATTACCATGTCATACGGTTCACACAAATTTTCAACACTCCAAAATGAATGAAAGCTTGAGTATGTTTTAATTTCACGACTTGGCTCGTGCACAGCATGGCATATCATGCATATCTTGTCTATACCTTCAGTGACTTTAAAATGTTTCTTCCATGCAAAGTACATATTGTACGCATGGTCATTAGAGTCCAGAAAATTTATATAATTGCCTAAATCTTTGATGGATGAAAACCTTGAAACATCAATAAAAGAACCTGGTATGCTATTCATATTGTCATAATTAGCTCCCATGACTATTGGTACCAGACCGTAAATCAAAGCAAGTTTATAATATTTTTCTGTGACATAATCCTGACAGAAACTGTTCTCAAATGAGAGAAAGAACTTGTACTGACTCAATTCCTGCATGCATTCATATTCAACACGTGAACAGATACCGCCCACATTATCGAATTCCGACCCGCATAAACCATAGACAGTTACATCTGTATACTTTTGAAGTTCAGTTACATAACTAGAACGAGTCATACCACAATGGCTCACCATCCACGCAACCTTTTTCGATTTTTGTGTTGCATAATTAAGATATTTGCCAGGTTTTTCGTCATCATTTGTCAACCTTGAATAGGAGTAATAAGGCAGATAAATATCTGACTGACGACTGAATGTCATCGTCCAATTGAATAAATTATCATAATTATCATACAATGGAACATAAACTGGTGGCTCGTGCATCCAAAAAACCCATATTTGATAAGGGGGTCTTTTTTTCGATAACTCATGAAAATGTTTTGATGTAAAGTTTTTGTATGTAAAATCAACTCCATGGAAAACAACTACATCAGCTGTGGTAATAGATGCCTTATTATATGTTACTTCGCAGTCCTTAACAACACAATTTTGCCTTTGTAAATGCCCGTCCAACACCTCAGGCTCTAAGCCTTTCCACACATCACTGTAAAAATGTGTAGTAAAAAGTAGTATTGTTTTAGTTTTTCTTCGATCAGCGCTTGTATGGTCATGCAGAAATCTTTTGTTTGGTGTTTCAATTTGAGAGAAATTCACATTTGGTAAATGTTTCAGAAAATAATTCTCTGAGGAAATTATCTTGGAGTACAAAACAAAAACGACAAATAACACCAACAAAACTATTATTAATCTACGATGAATCTTTTTCATCTTCTAAAAATTGCATATATAATATATATATAACATCTGGATATATTAGTAAATATTTTATGAAATAATAAATAGGTATAAATGTATAAGATTAATCAATTGATATTATTAATTTTATTTATATTTTTGTTATTCTTATTATTTCATTGCCTAATGCACACTACCATTGTCAAAAACTGGTGAAAAGGTGCGTGTGGATAAAGATAGTTATTTAAAGTTAGTTTGGATTGTTATTGTGATCATTGCAAATTATGTGTTAGACTTGCTGTGGTATAACAGGTAGATTGACTGATATACAGGATTATAAGTGTAGAGTATGTTCTGGGGGAGGTTATCTTATCTGTTGAATCCAGTGGATGTGGGTAACAACTCTTTAGAGGTCACAGATAAGTTTTGCTATTCAGGAGGGTTGGCTAACACAGAGGGGGAAAGAAGTTAGTTAGTTATTATGAGAAGTTACTTAACACTGAATTTGAATGGGATGAGGAGTTTGTCAGCAATGCAGATTAAAGCAAAATGGGTGGAGGAGGCTAATAGAAAGATGAATATCAGTAAGGCCACAGGAGTATCAGGCGTTGTTGCAGAAATGGTGAGAGTGTCTCGTCTGAAGATACTAGTTGTGCTTTTTACAAGTATAGCTAATCAGATCATGAAGGATCAGTGTTATCCCAATAGTCTGGTAGTCAAATCATCATCATCATCATCATCATCATCATCATCATCATCATCATCATCATCATCATCATCATCATCATCATCATCATCATCATCATCATCATCATCATCATCATCATCATCATCATCATCATCATCATCATCATCATCATCATCATCATCATCATCATCATCATCATCATCATCATCATCATCATCATCATCATCATCATCATCATCATCATCATCATCATCATCATCATCATCATCATCATCATCATCATCATCATCATCATCATCATCATCATCATCATCATCATCATCATCATCATCATCATCATCATCATCATCATCATCATCATCATCATCATCATCATCATCATCATCATCATCATCATCATCATCATCATCATCATCATCATCATCATCATCATCATCATCATCATCATCATCATCATCATCATCATCATCATCATCATCATCATCATCATCATCATCATCATCATCATCATCATCATCATCATCATCATCATCATCATCATCATCATCATCATCATCATCATCATCATCATCATCATCATCATCATCATCATCATCATCATCATCATCATCATCATCATCATCATCATCATCATCATCATCATCATCATCATCATCATCATCATCATCATCATCATCATCATCATCATCATCATCATCATCATCATCATCATCATCATCATCATCATCCTTTTAACGTCACTTTTCCATGCTTACATGGGTTGGACAGTTTCAAAAGATGATTTTCTCCAATTATGGAGGTTTAATCATCTGATGGTTTATTGGTGCAGATGTTTTTACGGCTGGATGCCCTTCCTAACGCCAACCCCAGAAAGAGGAAAACAGTGGTTAGTTAACCCACACAAAGTACCAACTTGTATTTAAAACTCCGTGGCAGCTATGCATCAGGGGCATGGATGCTTATATCCATGAGGTCAAAGATGTTACATGACCCGCATACCCACATAGTTAATATATTATATATATTATAGTATATATATATTATATATGTTAATTATTTTAAGAACAAGGGTAATACTCTAGGTAATTACAGAGGATTGAAGTTGGTTGATTAAGTAATGAAAGTTATCGAAAGAGTGATTGATCAGTTACTTAAAAAATTGATATAGATAAGATGCAGTTTTTTGTTCCGGGCAATGGCACTACAGATGCAATATTTTTACTCAGGCAGCTCCAGGAAAGGTATCGAGAAAAGGGAAAGAAAGGACTAGAAGTGAAAGGGTTCAGAGTGAATGCAGTAAAAACTGAAGTCACAATTAGTATCAGTGAAGCTAAGCTTCAGTTTGCATGTAAAGTGTTGCAAAGGTGAAATTATAGACAACCTAGTATTTCCAGAGGCTTCAGTGACGTAGTAAGGTTAGCAGACGAAATCATCCACCAAAATGAGGCGGCCGGGAATCGTAAAATATGATGTCATAGCATTCTGAAATCGGTTCCGTGAAAATTAATCAATATGTTTGAGTTGGTGATGCTAGATTTCTTTCCAAACATAGAGTCAAATACCTATCTTTCTTCCAGAGAGATGATTGAATGTGAAAGTTACTTAAACTAGGTTCACAAGATGTGTTCCAACAGAGGTTTTAAATGATGAAAACAAAAAATGGCAGTGTGATGATTGTTCCAAAAAAAATGAAGAATAAAAACTGTATATCTATAATTAGATTTAATAGCAGAGTAGATAATATAATAATATTTGTTTTTACAGTAGTGACAGTAAATGTATATATATATATATATATATATATATATATATATATATATATATATATATATATATATATATATATATATATATATATATATATATATATATATATATATATATATATATATATATATATATATATTATATATATATATATATTATATATATATATATATTATATATATATATATGTTTTTGCCAACCCACCATATTTGTTTATGTTTCGGTTTCGGCAAAAATCGCTCAGAAATACACAGCACATAATGATACGGCTTTTCGCATTTTGGTGGATGATTTCGTTTGCTAACCGTGACGTAAAGCAGCGGATCATTAGAAATTGTTGAGAAAGTTCTTCTATTACTTAGGTGGTATGTTAGGTAGTGAAGGGGGTGTCAAAAAGAGTGTTATTTGTAGGGTAAGTTCTGCAAGGAAAGAATTTAGATAGATACTTACTTCCTGTTAAGCTTGTGTCAGAAGAATAGTTAGGTGGACGTGTAACATCAGCCTGAGAGACAGAAAAAGTTCAGATGAGCTACAGGCTAGGTATTCATAACATGTTATTCAGATCACAAGATTAAGTTGGTTGGGCTACTTGGGGATGATAATTGGGTAAGGAATAGTGATAGTTCTTGGTGTAAAGCCTGAGGTACAGCTAGAAAGACATGGGAGGAGGTAATAAGGAGAAATTTGAGTTTAGATTGTGATCGCAAACAGATTGTGTAAAATCTCAAAAATGTTGACTGGGCTGCTGTGGGTCTATCAATAGTTTTTTTGTAAAATTTGTAACCAAGTAGCAAGACATCCTTTATTAGAGGTGTAAAACTTTATTATTTTTATAGTTTCTCTTATAATTCAAATAAGCATTCTATTTCAATATTTATTTCTAAATTGTTTTTTCAATTTCTCTTCAAGTCAAGTTAACTTTAGTCAACAAAAAATATGCACAAATAAATAGGTATTAGGAAGAACTATGAAATTTGCAATAATAGACCGTGGTTTTTTGTTATGGTAACCAAATTTACTTTATTACACAAAAATATATTATATGCATAACTCAATGCCAAAATTAAGCCACAAATTAATTTAGTGCTCTTTAAAGTATAGTTGTGAAAACAGCATTTGTAAAAATTAAGCTGCACCTATGTAGAATTTATAGAATATTAAGGAATCGTAAAGAATGATTATATTAAATTATAAGTAAGGGTATAAGTAATAAAAGTAAGTTATAACGAGATTAAACACGAGGCTTCCTACGCCATATTGAATCTCTATCTCAACACTAACGCAACACTAAGTGCCGGTACCGACATATAATGGCGTTTTTTTCTGTGTATCATTGAGCCAGTGTAACATCCCCTTTGCTTCCCGTGAAAAAAAAGAGTCTCAAGTCCTAATAAATATCAACCTTGGCAACGTATAGTAAATAAGAACGCTGTCTTCTATTTGGTTACTTGTTTATTGGTTACAATGTAGATTGAACAATGACCACGGTTATCTGAGACAGAGTAAGTAAACTACATAACATTTCTAAGAACTAGTATAGTGTTTTCTTTCCAAACAGCCAGTTTCTTTATGGCGGCAAGAAAATCTGCTTCCGGCTTGTTTATCAGGCTTCCACCAGCAGAACGTGTGATATCCCTGCGTTGTTGTTCGTCACAGCATTCCAGTAACTGTACAACTTTATCACGTCCACAGTCACTTTTGTAGCGTCCACATAATCCTCCCAGCGTGATACGAAGTAAGACGATTCCTCGCTTGTACCAGCAGCCGAGACGACAGGTCGTTTCACTTTTCCGACTTTTGCTCCGGTGGCAAGTCCTTGAGAGTGTATGCTGATAGTGTTGCGAGGTTATGAGAGTAGCCACAATAGTAGCTTCATGATCCTGAGTCTCATATGAACATCCGGGAATTAGGCACTTTACTTTAAGCATCTACGTAGTCCAACCGTGGTCATAAATAAGAACGCTGTCTATTTGGTTACTTGATTATTGGAATTTTGCTGTTTAAAAGAGTATAACGCGTTTCATTGGTTATATAACTATTATATATAAAAGCACCACGCTATGATATTTTACGTCGTTTTCAATGTATTTTATATGTTTGTTCCACAAGATACACCTAAAGATTTAGAAGACTCAACACCATTTATGAAACAATTACCTAGCTTTAATAATGGAAGTTTGTTTAGGTAACTTTGTTTTTATATGCTTGTTATGAAATACTATGTAATTAGTTTAATCAGTATTAATAGACTATTTTTTAGCTTTAAGCCATTCTTTAATTCTTATAAGTTCTTCATTTACAGCAGTGTTAAAATGAATTTCACGATTTTTGTGCGAGTAAAACAAGCTGGTATTATCAGCAAACAGAATCGTGTGCAGAACTTTTCAAACATTTCCAGGGTCGTTTACATATATTAAAAAAAATAAAGGACCTAAAATTGAAGCCTGTGGAACTCCGCAAGTTGTTCCCGGAAGACGATTTTGACTTGATTCCGAATGATATGGCTTATTTTCTACCAGTTAGGTAACTTTCAAATTAAGTTTTTCACGCGTGTACCATATATAGGCAATTAAAGACCTTAGATAAGTCTAAAAATACACCAAGTGTATATTTTTCTTGTGCGAATGATGTGTATTTTATCTGTCAATTCCACAATGGTGTGCTGAGTAACAAGAGAGTTTTGTCGAATTGCCTCTCATAAAAAAGTTGATTATCATCCAAAAATGCATATAGGTGGTTATATATATTATTTTTTCTAGAAGTTTTGAGAAGACACTCAGGCAATATGGAAATTGGCCGATAGTTTGTTGGTTGCGTTATCGCTGTTTTTGAAGATTGGGATTATTCTTGCAATTTTAAGCCATCGGGAAAAATGCCTTTCTTAATACATATATTAAAAATAATGAAGAGTGGTACTCAACATAGCATTTTTTCATTATGTTAGAACTGACACCATCAACACCAGAACTCTTATTGATCTTTAACGCACTAAAAGCTGCTTCATATTCTTTCTCTGTCACTTTACCTTGGAGGGACAGATTAAGGGGTGGGCCCGCTTACGAAGTCGCTTTCACCAAATATCATTTTGAGTTAGGTTTGCATTACGCAACAAGTTTCGCTCTCAAACTTGAACTGTAACTTAATAACGGTAATAAAGATATTTCGCAACTGGTATATCAATTCACAAAACAACGATCAATATTAAGTTATGTAGTGTGCAGTACAAAAAACATCGAATTTGGTTTCATTACAAAAGCTTTTTTATATATATTATTAGATTTACAGTCATTTTAAAAGACCTATCGAACAAGAAGCTGAATATCACTTTCCATCTTTTCGGAACATTCTAGAAGTAGAAGTATTATTTTGTGCTTAGCTTAAAGACTGCACGGTTTAAAAAGTCATTGATAGAAACCATCTTATGCGCATGATATCGTGAGCTCGTTATAAGCTAATCAAACTATAAAAAAATTCAAACTTCAATCAAGCCTTAGAAAAATATTTTATAAATTTAAAAGATAATAAATGAATATAGAATTTGACTTTGAATTTATTGAAATATTCTATAGCTTCATTTTATTAACAGGAATTATGTTTGAGCAAGAATTAATGCAGTTAAAATTAAAGATTTCTTCAATGTAAAATTGTGTATTACTATCTAACTTGGTGTTTTCAAATTGAAACTCTTTTCTTGAGGTTCCGCCATATCAGTAGCATCCGAAAGATTGTTTTCGTTCTTCTTTCAGTCAAGTTGAAACGTTTGGTCAAAATGTATTCTTCAATTTTGATTTATTTACTTCTATCTTTAATATTGATCACACGAGCCGAAGATGATAATAAATCAGAAGAAAAGGTGAGATGAAACGCTTAAAACTTCCTGATCTTTATTTTCTTCTTTGATCAGTTTTGATGTGATTGATTTGATGTTAATTTAATGTTGATTTGAGTTATTACTAGCTACATGTATTATGCTTGTTTTAAGATTTTACAATATGAAAGGCCAAGCGTAGATGATATAGCACATTTTTCTGAACCTTTTCACGATGAAGGGGAGTTCAAAAGCAGGTAATACAAGTTTAATATGTATTTTTTTGACCATGTCCAGGTGCTAGAACCATTTACAAAGCATGAACTTTGAGTAATCAATGTATTTATTATAAAAATTAGTTCTAAACATTTCCTCTTGTTGAGTTTGTTAATTTTCTTTCTTTTTAAAACTCCATTTATTTATTTATTTATGAATTTTTATGCAGGATAACCAAATGAAAATAGTGTAAAATAATATATATACATTAGATATATACAAATAAATATATATACATTATTTGGAATAGAAAACAAACATTAATGCCTTCTTGACAACATTGGTTTTCTCTTTCGGACAAGGGAAGGTTTGCTTGTTTCCAGTTGAAGGTCCACGCATAAATCACTGAAGAGATGATTGATATTGATTTAGTCAAAATGATTAATGTTTTTAAGGCTGTAGGTCCTGGGATTGTAGCGGAGATGTTGAAAGGTGTTGAAGTTTTAGTAGATCTTACCAATGATCAGTGATGGTGCAATTCCATCTGATTGAGAGAAAGTATAACGATTAGCTTGTACAAGGGTAAGGATGATAAAGTGACTGAAGCTTCTAGAGCAAGTCTTTAAGTCATCTTTAATAAAAGGAGTTTGTTAGTATGAACAGAAAAAATTATTTTGCTTTTGTTGATTTAGAAAAGGTGTTAGATTGTGTCCTTCGTAAGCTTTTAAGCGTGTTTTTGAGCACTCTTCTGTTTTGTTTGCTTTGGTTGTTATCGTGAATTATTTGTTCTTATGATATATAGACTTGCTGGTTATATATATTTGTGGACATTTGTTGTGAGCGCTGAGGAATTTGAGGTTGTATTTGAAGAGTTTCCGTGGATTGGTGTTTGATTTTGTTCAATTCATTTATTAATTGAGTCTGAAAAAAAAAACGTTTTCTCTCTTTAAAAAAAACTTCCTCTTTTAAAAACAATACACTGCATTCCATCACTCATTCCATATTCCCGTGAGAGTAGATTTTAACGACTGACTGTTGATTTAGAAAAGGTGTTAGATTGTGTCCTTCGCAAGGTTTTTTTTCCTCGAGAGAGAGAGTGCACAAGCTAGGCGTGTTTTTGAGTCTTCTCTGCTTTGCTTATTTTAGTTGTTACCGTGAATTATTTGTAAAATACATTTAAAATATAATATCCAGATTCTGAGAAGAAAAAAAAGAAAAAAGTAAAAAATCATAAAAGAAAAATATTAGAACTTTTTTATGTTGTAAAACAAAGATCTAGCATTAATGACCAACTGGATATTAGATTTTTACGACTTTTTAGAAATGGTGTACATATTTCTTATGCACCTGATGATGTACAAACATACAAAAAGCTTTGCTATATTTTATTGAGAAAATAAATATATTCTTTTAAGAAAAACTTTGAATTACATCTTATATTTTATATGTTTTATTACCTTTCATAATTTTAGTTATTTTTTAAATTCTTTCGCAAAGAACAAATTAGATAAATTATTGTAAATATAATTTGATTCCCCACAAAAACTAAATATTTAACTTTTTACTATATAATCCTAATGAGGTCAACTAAGCTTGTTGTGATTTTATGGTTATAGTCAAAATTGTGATGTAAATCATATGACTTCTTAGGTGGATTTTTTCTCAAGCCAAAAAGGAAGGTGTCGAAGAAATTATAAGCAAGTACAATGGTATGTATTTTGGGTTGTTGTTTTTATTATAAAATTATAAACCATTGTATTTAGGTGTTTGGTCGATTCAAGAACCGAAGGACAACCCAATTGTTGGAGACAATGGACTTGTACTTACTGTATGTTATATACATATATATATATGATTGTTATTAATGTAACAATGCTTTCTATTTAAGTATCTTTTTATAACAATATTTAAGTAATTTGTGTGATGTATTGTTACAACAATAGAGAAATATGTTGTCTTTCAATATTTCAATGAATTTATTCCAGTGGTAGTTGAATGAAATATATTTATAAATAGTCCTGATTTTCAATCAATCAAAACACTGTTTGTTAGTTACTCTTGTTGTTTTGCTTTTTTTCCAGTCAGAAGCTAAGCATGCTGCGATCTCTGCTCCACTCACAAAACCATTTAATTTTGAAAATAAACCTTTGATTGTTCAGTAAGTCTGTTTGTTTATTTTATTCAAAACCCTACAACTGCATATTGTAGGATTGAATGACTATGATTGAACTATGATTCTTGGTGACAGTTCTTATGCTTTCATATTTCCACCTTTTTTAGAAAATTTAGTTTATTTTGTGTTAATTAAAGGCTTTTTATGGCATAAATTAATTGTTGTATTATTTTGGAAATAAATAAATTAGTGCTGTAACTTAATATTTTTTACTTGCAGATATGAAGTACGCTTTCAAAATACACATGAATGTGGAGGTGCTTATATCAAGCTTCTTGCAGAATCCCCACATCTGAATCTTGATAGTTTTGGTGACAAAACTTTGTACAGTATCATGTTTGGCCCTGACAAGTGTGGTGGAGATGCTAAAGTAAGATTATTTTATGTTGTTAAAACCACAGAAATTGGTGGTGAAACTTAGTGGTTTTTGCATTCAACCCACAAACCAAACCTGGGCAAGGCTGCTTCAAATTCCAGCTCAGACATTATTTCATAGAGTTGAGTTCTTGAACGAAATTCATTGTTTGTGGCAAGCCTTGCTCAAATGGGTTCATAAGCGCAAATGGGTGCCTATGTCTGCACCTAAACTTTGGGATAAAAACCTCCACTTATATGCGGCGAAGATGCCCTAGCAATCACATGAAAATTATTAAATCAAATTTACTTCATAGTTGCACTTCATTTTTCAACACGAGAATCCAATAACCCATCAAATGGAAGAGAAGCATGCGAAAAAGGGCAATGGTGAATTCAGCAATATATTTGATGATAAGAAAACCCATCTTGTAACTCTGATTGTACGACCTGATAACAGTTTCCAAGTGTTTGTTGATAAAACGGTTGTAAACAAAGGCAGTTTGTTGACGGATATGGAACCACCAGTGAATCCACCGAAAGAGATTGATGATCCAGAAGATGTAAAACCATCTGATTGGGATGAGCGAGAGAAAATTGTTGACCCGTCTGCTACCAAACCGGATGACTGGTATGCGTTTTTTAAAAGGAACAACAACATATTAAGCTGTCCAGGATGAGTATCTATATACGATTGATGCCTCTTACAAGAGTTTTTTTTACTTTGAAGCACATATCTACTCAGCTAAGACAATAACATGTTTAGTTGGAAATGGTACGTGTGCTAATAACCAATTTGTTTGCCGTTTGAGTTCATGATTTTCATTTACTATCATTTGTACTTTCATAGCAAACAAAAATTTCTTACGCATCAGGGTGTTAACCAGCCTTGTGGCATTGCGCTATACACGGTATTCCCAATTGCCTACAAACTCCAAATTCCCAATTACAACAAGCAAAAAAGCGGCCTATAATTAAACAAAATCATAAATATTAAAAAATGTAAAAAAATTTATGTTTTCCATTTGCTTTGAAAATTGGTAGGTTTACTAATTAAAGGATGCTGGTTTCAAATCAAGTACCAGAATTGGGATATTTTCACCCCTAATACCTTATTTGGGCAATTTCGGGCCCAAAGTTTAAAATATTCTGTTTGCTTTGGAAATTGATAGGTTTACTAGGTGCTGATTTCAAATCAAGTACCAGAATTGGGATATTTTCACTCCTAATACCTTATTTGGGCAATTTCGGGCCCAAAGTTTAAAATATTGCTAAAATTGGCATGCTAATCTCAAACAGAGCTTTTTAAAATCATGTTTCTAAAATCGCTGCCATATTTAAGTGAGGAAAATCAAACGTTGAGAAAAGAAAAGATCTACAAAAGTAAACAGGTTAAAATCTATTATCAACCAATTTAAAGAATTAAAATATAAAAATAGTTTCTTCAGACATCTTTAATTTCATGGACATAAGCACCTATGCTCTTCATGCACAGCTGCAACGTAGTTTAAATACTTGGTATCTTACACGGATTAACTCACCACTGTTTTTCTTACTTGGGGTGGCGTTAGGATGGGTATCCAGCTGTAAAATATCTCCTTGAATAAACAACCCACACAAGCTCCTCTTTTGACATCATGCAGCTGACTTTGAGTAGAACAAGCACATAAAATCAGATGATTCTATTAAAGATTTCTTACTCAAGATAATGTTTTAAGGACATTTCAGTATTTATGACTGATGATGTTTGAGAATCATCTCAATCAATTTATGGCTCATACCTAAAAGACTGCCTGATAACATACCTTTTCAAACTCTAACACCTCTTCAGATATTCCCTTCACGCCGTTCACAAGCCAAGCTCATTTTTTTGTTGATGCAAATAGGCTGACACAAAGTGAAATGTAAAAACGTTTATTAATTTTACTGCACAATTGTGAAGAAAGGATGTTTGTTTTTTTGCATGATGAATAACTTGAGAATTGTTGAGAAACTTTTCCGATTTCATAAATTTTAAACTACAGTAAAAAAGCTTTTAAAATTTGTTCCTGACAAAATCTAATGAAAATACAAACAACATAATACAGTGACTATTACAAACACATTTATGTCATATCATTCAAGTCATGACTCGCTTATTCATGTCATGACTCGCCTATTGTCTACTTAACAAATGAAACATATGAAAGGTTGATGAAGAAATGCCTGCATGAAAAATCATTTTACAAACAACTTTAAAGAGGGCGTATTTAAGTGGACCAAAATCATTTGAAACCATGTGAACTCTGTAGGTGGCCTTTCCGCAAGTTTATCGAAAAGAATTTGTAGAGTTTATACATACTTCTTAAATATTACTAGGCTTATTATGAAACGTATTCATCTATCATATTTTGTCTTGTTCACATGAGTAACATGACTGTAATGGATAATTGATTCAGAATCTCTGTGACATTCATATAATCTTGCTAGGGACGAGGATGCTCCGAAACAGATCGTTGATTCAAGTGCAACAAAACCCGAAGGTTGGTTTGATGATGAACCAGAGTATATCGCTGATCCAGATGCTGTCAGACCTGCAGACTGGTTTGTTCTTAATTTATATCAAATATAACATAGGATGGTAATATTATGTTCATAGAGTGTTTGATTGTTTTCCATCTATTTCAATATGTGTTGCGCTGTAGGGATGATGAGGAGGATGGTGAATGGGAGGCGCCTCAAGTTCCCAATCCAAAATGCAAGGAGGTTGGTTGTGGAGAATGGAAAGCACCAATGATTAAAAATCCTGATTACAAAGGAAAATGGACTGCACCCCTCGTTAAAAACCCAGATTACAAGGTTCTAATTTACGTGTATATTTTAGTTATCAGTACTCGTCTGCAAATATTTTCGGTTTATTTATTTATTCTCAAATATTTATAACAGGATAAATTCCTCAGTCGTAAATAATATATACAAGATTATACATAATATATACACTGTTGTCCTGGAAGTCCTGTGGAATATAAAAACTAATAATAAAGGATATATTACAAATAATTAAAAAAGGGAGTGATAAAATATGATATATTTGCCTAAAAATAATTACAAACTAATTAAGTAGTTGTTTAATAAAATATTGTTTGATTTTTTCCTTGAATTTGATATGGTTCATTTCAGATCTAATTTTTAGTGGCAGCTTTTTGTACTCAAGTCTTCCTTGCAAGTAAAATGATTTACGGGCCACTTCCAGCTTTACTTTATTTTATCAATCTAAAATTGTATTATCATTTCATTCATTCATTATCATTTCATTCATTTCTAATAATAATTTTATAATCATCTCTTTCAAATGCTTCTGGATAGCACATAATAATGATCTAGATAGCTGAATAAAGAAATAACTTATTGACGACTTCAGAATGATGAATAAGTATTCATATTCAGGGTGTCTGGTCACCACGAAAGATTGAAAACCCTAATTATTTTGAAGACCTCAATCCTTTTGCCATGAAACCAATAGTAAGTTTGTTGTCTTTGTGAATCCTCATTGGAAGATAGATTGTACAAGGTCAAAACGGTGAATTATAACACTTCATTAATTAATTTGTTATCAATAGGCGGCAATTGGCTTTGAACTTTGGTCAATGCAATCGGACATTCTTTTTGACAACATCATAATTGCCGATGATGAATCTTTGGTCAACCAATGGACTTTACAGACGTAATTTTGTTGTGCATGCGTTTATATTTGTTTAATTATATTTATATTCATTTTTGTTTTGTTACAATGAAGTTATCATTATTGTGAGTTGCAGTTTTGTAAGTTTTCTTGTACAGCATAGAAATTGTTTGTTTAGTTGGTATTTGAAACACGAGAAGGAGGCAGCAGATACACCAAGTGCTGTGGTAATTCATTTGCTCTAACTAAATTCTTCATCAAGTAACATTGATGTACTGCTATTATTTTTCCGTTCAGAAGTTGTTTTTCTAAAGATGTTTGTGCATATAGGGTGGCCTGTGGAAGTCGTTTGTTGAAGCCACAGAAGACAAACCGTGGTTGTGGGTGGTTGCAGTTGTGGCTATCCTTCTCCCATTGGTTCTTATATACATTTTCTGCTTTTCAAGTAGCGTAAGTGGCTAAAGTTGTTTTTATCATTTAATGTGAAATTCAAAAAAATACATGGTTTTCATTTGGGTTTTAGTTTATTGTGCAAGGTAAAGTTTTTCTTTCTGTAGTCTTGAACATTTGTTTTCCTTAAAGGAGGATGAACCCGCTGTTAGAAAGAAGACAGATGCGGTTGTTGAAGATGACCCCATGGAGGAGAAAGAAAGTCTGGACTCCATCGCTGAGGTTTGCGAAATTAAGAACTGGATTTAAACTTACTTACAGTTTTGACTTTTTCCCAGTTACTGGATGGACAGGTTATTTAAAGCACTCTTTCATTCTTAGGATAGTGAGCCAGAAAAACAGGTCGAAAATCAAGATGATGGTAAAGATAGTGAAAAAGAAGTTGAGGAAATTCAAGAAGAGGTATTATTCAGTAAAAGAAGATATTTTTGGTTAAAGAATGAACTTGAATGCTTCCACTCAGTCAAATTCACACAGAATAACCACATCAATTGTTACACATTGTTACAAAAATGGACTTTCCAAATTCTAATTTAAAAAGTTAAAAGCAACTCAATTTAACTGTTTTAGTCTTTCTAATTTCAACCAAAACCTGTTTTTATGATATATTTATATGTAAAAGTTGGTGTTTATAAAGAATAAAATCACAAACAAAATTCTCTTAGTTTGATATGCTTCACTGAGAACTTATGGTATTACATGAATCTGTTAAAATGATTTTTTTTATAAACGAAAAGTGGACGTTAAATGCCTTCCGTAAATAAGAACTTTACGTTTTAGGGCGTGAAGAAAGCAGAAGGAAAGGAAGATGGTGAAGATGATGACGGTGCAGAAGATAAGAAGGGAGATGTTGAGGTATATTAAGTGCAGCAATGAAGATGTTACAAATACCCCCATCTTTTGTTTGATTTTAGGAGGAAAAAGATAAGCAAGAAGAAATCGACGAAGAAATGCCTAGCCCATCTCCAAGGTAGAAATTTTTTCCATATCTCGTATACGTTACACGTTGTTTTTAACATTGTGCTAAGAAGTAAATACACCAGCATCTAACTTCAATGTATACTTGATAACTTGCTAAACAACACTGGTGTAAAGGAATGAGAATTGTATGAATGTTTTTTTAGAACTCGTGCAAGACGTAAGACGCGTAAAGATTGATCATATTCAATGCTTAGATAATTTTGAAAATTGAATTGACTTCATTGAAATGACTTTCCATGCAAATCACGAAAATTGTGGTACGAGATGCATCGTTCTTTTTTCTTGAATCTACTTTCCGGTTAAATGTTATAAATATGTTCTGGAAACACGTTCTCAAATGTTGTTATTCTTTTCGACGTGAATTAGAGACGAGAGAAATATAAATTTTGTTTCTGTTATTAAAGATCATATAATTGGTGGGAATTACCGTTAGTTTAGCAGCAGTGCTTTAATATCCCTGAGAACATTGTCATCGCTAATAACGCCATTATGGTCTGCTCCGTTGACTTCTTTCACCTTGACAACTTCGTTTTGTATACTTCTGAACTTCTTACACAAACTTAACGACTCGTGGTTGACAGTTCCGTCGCCTAAGCCTTTCTCCACCTTGTGTACTGATTCGGGGAAGTCGTCAGTGAATATCAAATGTTTAATTGTAGATTCGGGGATGTTGCCATAATAACAGTAGATAGGAACGCCAGGGGGAACATCCATTAACTGTGAGGTGTTAGTGATGTAGCGTCGCATTTTGGCGCCTTCAGGGAAACCAACTTCAGTGAGCAAGTCATCGATTTCTGACAGTTTGTACGTTCGTTTTTCAGTTGTGACTACAACATCGTCTGTTAACCATAAAGCGGAATTGGGCAACATAAACAGGTTGCTTGTAGAAGTGCGCTGTTCCCCTCGCATAGTTAAACGATCCACTATTGTGCTGGGTATAGACTCCAAGTATCCAGAAGCAAAGAGTAGTACTTCCTGGATGGTCCCTCCATAAACACCTGAAATTCATTTCAAATGTTTTATTATTGAATAATGGCGCGAAGTTTGATTCTGAAACCTAGTTATTCATGTCAAATTATTGGACTTAGTGTTGTTAAAATGTTCCTATTTTACAGGACTTTTATTTTAACATGTTTTAAATTTTTTTTTCCAATTTACAAAAATAAACCGGGTGCAGTCCTGTACGCCAAATACATATTCTGCATAAATTAAAACAAACTACTAACAATACGGTGTCACTTGGTTCTTAATTTTATCAGTTACCGGATATCAACGATTTCGTTTCGCTGGTGTCAGGGTTAACTACTTGACTTTTACAGGACTTTTCAGTTTCTTGTTGTAATACACCTCCGTGAAAAAAGAATTAATATTTTTTAAAATCTTTATCAGGAATCTATCTAAAGTTGAAGTTACCAACAACCTTATATTCCTGCGATATTGGACTCGTTTTAAATAAAAAAAGCTATAAGAAGTTATTGTTAACCTGAAAGAGCAATCCATTGTTTTATGTACTTCTCTTTCCAAATTTTACTCTGCATGGATAGAAAGTACAACGTTATCGGACAACCATAGCTGTGTGAAATGAGAGTAACACTTTCATTAGATTCGCTGTATGAGTCTTCTATCATGGCTTTCAAGTTGTTGTGATAATTATCTGGAAGCGACTCTATAACACACGTGAATAGCAAAATTGACGATGACAGCTTTTATTCCTCGGGGTCTAAAGATCTTTTAAAATATGACATTCATAAGAAGGAAAGTAAATATATAAATAACGGTAACCTAATAGAAATTAATAATAATACTGAGTTCAAAATAAAATGTCAGTTGTTAGATAAGGACGAATCAAAAGAGGAAAAGACAATCCGGTTTGTTATATTATGTTGTATGTAAAGACATTTAATTGTTAATATAAGGCTACCTGTGGATTTTACTTGGAAATCATTGTTCAGAAAAAGGGGAGGACTATGAGTAGTGATCAAATACTCTTGTTTGTTATATAACTATAATTGTTCATCTTTTTTAGTCATTAAATGTTATTTATATATTGCTGATAATTTCTGTGGTTTATATTACCTGGTGAATATCGAAAATCATATGGTGCTGCTTTTAAATTGTGTCCCTTCACATATCCAAGAGTAGTCAGTTCATCTACTAACGGCTTCATATATTTAACAATTCCCAATGAATCGATAACTTCTACCGAGTAAGTCTGTCCAAACCCTGGGACTCTTGTTGTAACGCCTGGTGTGTTACCAACAGCCATGGTGTTCATATTCCAAACTAATCTAAAAGACACCGCTTCATTGAAAGAAATTTAATTCTAAATTCATTTTGAGAGTTCATATCTTTTTTAGAATATTGAAAATTAACCGTTTGATGTATTTTTTCTTGATTTAAAACTGCTCATTCTTGAATTTCTATACAAGAAATTACTTCATATTGTCTGCCCAACAATTTTGTGCGTAAGGTAGCAACAATTTAATGTCCAACCACAATGTGAAGTAATCCGGCGTCGAAGAATGACAATACCAATGCGGCTTAATCTTATTCGTTAGCTTTGCCTCTAGCTGATTGCCACCGGTGCCAGGAACTGAAAATGTAAACAATGTGCAAGAGATGTTCCATATGAAAGCAGGTTTCATATTTTTATATTTTACTACTTGTTGTTGTGCACGCAGAATACTAGATCGGGTACCGTGAAGATTCGAATAAGCGCCCAGCTTCCTTTAACCGCCGCTCTCAAATAAACGCCCAGATTAAAACGTAAAAATGCGAAAAACGCGCTTATTTCTTTTAAGCGCCCTCCCCTAAAAGGGGGGGGGGGGAGGGCACGCTTATTTGAAAAACGAGCTATACACCATGCAGAATGGGCGCTTATTTGAAATAAATGGGTTTGTGATTAGAGAAAATAAAGATGATAAATGATCAATGCTGTTTAAATAAACATTTTAATGTTTTTTCATCAGTGACGGAGAAAATATTTCCAATTTTAATTTTGTGTTTAATCTCAAACAAAACACTTACTAATGATAACAGGTGACAAGGTATTTGCTACTCCAATGACCAGGATCAACCGCAAAATGAATTTCAACAGCATGATGATGATGACAGTAAACTTTGGTTTTTAATGTGAAATTTATTAACTGATGTCAATTTAAACTGATTCTAGCTCACGTGGTTGGCCAATCATCCTATCACATCTAAGTTGTTACGTTGCGTAACTCTTGGTGTAATAGAAACTGCAGTAGCTGTGCAAACCATGTTGATGTTTCACACGTTCGCGCTACCTTTGTTTACATAAATAAATTCAAACAAACAGCCACCGTGAGTGTAAAATGTTTACTCTTCGCTTCGTTGAATACACACTTAGTTCCCATTCCCATACCGTTCTATGACTGATTTCAAGGTGACTTTGACCTCCATCTAGCCCCCGGCGGTTTATTGTAAAACATAAAATCTTGTATGGTGGGCTTATTCGAGGGCGGGGGTTAAAATCTAGGATTTTAAGGTTGCTTATGTGAATGTGAAACACTTTTAGGAAAATTGATTTCATAGAATGCAACTATTCTATGAATTTCAGATTTAGATTTTTTGTTAACCTCCAAGAAATATTTTGAAAAGCAATGCAATCGAAATATGTTTTTTTTACACAAGCAAATATACTTCTCATTCGTACACAAACACATATCATACTAGTGTTAAAAATGCAAATTCACAAACAATGATAAAAAATATCATCAGGATAATAAAGTTCAAACCAATTTTTGAATATATTTGCAGATAGTTACTAGCGCTACTGTATTTCAATCTAAATTCTGAAATACGTAATATATATGACCGTATAAAACGTAAAAACCAACAATTCTTTTCTTTATCGGTCCTCGCTTCAATGTATAGCCAAATTTGCAAATGTAATCATTTAGTAGGGAAATTAACCAAAATCTGTTTTAATTCATCTTCAACGATTTATACACCACTTGCACTGAAAATTGTTTTTTACCATATTTGCTTCTATTATCTAAACAGATTGAGCTTCTGCATTTTTGATCAATTTTAGTCCGTCGGGTTTCGTATCAACTTTCTTTGCGTGGTGGAGGCAGAGGAGGTCTGGATTTAAAAGACTAAAAAAACACAAGTAAAATTGGTATTAAGAAAGAATAACAGAAGTAGAATTATAATCAGTAAATCAATTTTTAAATCTACTACAAACACATATTTTGAATTGTGTTATTGAAAAAAAATTGTGATACCGGAGAAATCGGTTGATCAGCAGATACCCTTCGACGAGGAAGATTTGGTGGTGGCACTAGATAGAGAAATTCAATTCATTTTCTTTTAAGATCAAAAATAAAATATAATACTTTCGCAGTCAGAGGTTTTCTTAATTTTGAACAGTTAACATTTTGTTAAAACAGTAAAATGTTATTAGGACAGAATATCTTTACGACTAATAAGCTGTTTACAAGTAATATCCTGGCAAATAGTCATTGTCCATTTGTAAAAATAAAAAATCAACCAATCAAAAGTCGCAGGGAAGAAATGTTTGTAGAGATTTTTGTACCACGGAATGGGCCATTACATAAAGATGTTGCATCCTTATAACCCAACAAGCATTAATTAGCAAGTATATATTAAACAAAACTTTGATACGTGAAAACTTACATGGTGGTGGACTCAGAATTCGTCGGCTCAGTCTGCGATGGTCAAATATATCTGAAAACAAATACATTTATTATATATGTGTCTGTCCATTTGTTATCTATGCATTTAAAAACAGATGGGGCCAGAAAATTCGTCCATGAGGGTAACTTGATCCAGTTACATAGTTGCCCCTGACAATTTCATTACAAAAAAGTCCCTTGAACATTACTCATGAATAAAGCATTAAAGAATAGGTGAGTAATAAATGTTATTATGTTGCTATTTCACTACTTCATTCACTGCTCATTCCGGGCAATGCCATGAGTACTTCTGCAAGTAACTGAATCATGTTCTACAGTTTTAAAGAGTTTAATTGAATATAAAATGTTTACTTGGTTCACTGTGTCTTTTCTTCATTATTCTCCCAACTGAATGTAAATCCTGAGTAGAACCGGTTTCCTTTAATGGAAAACTAGCTGGTTCACGTTTTGTTAATAGTAGTGGTGACATTGTACAAGTGCTTGTCTGCTGATTGGGTGATGGTATATTAGAGGGAACATTATATATCTCCTGTGGATCACTGGGAACGTTATATATGTCTTGTGAATCTGATGAGAAATTATAAATTCCTTGCTGATGCATAGGGGTGTTATAAATTTCATTTGGATCAGATGGAACATTATAAATTTCCTGTGAGTCGGAAGAAACGTTACAAATTTTCTGTGAGGCAGAAGGAACGTTATAAATTTCTTGAGGTGATGAAGATACATCTTCTTCAAATGTAGTTGAATTTCTGTTGTGTTGTGTTGGGAAATGGTATGGATTTTCTTCTTTGTTATTGATACTCTTTGAGATAAAGTCAAAATATTCTTCGGGGAGCTGAGACAGTGAGTGCCTTGGTTTATCATATACTTCATCCAATGATGACTCAAGCGGTTTTGGGCAATTGTTCTGAACTCTGTGCCGATGTACAGGAGGAATCGGATAATTAGCAACTTCACTTTGTTCTCTCCTGCTTCCTTCAAATTTTCGAGGTGGAGGAAGGGCAGGTGGTGGACCATTCTGAACAAATTTTGAAATTTGTTGCAAAATTTCAAGCAGTAAGAAATCAAAACATACCTTAGTGAATGAGGAACTTAATGAACCTGAAATTAAAAAAATAAGATTGATTTTAACAAGTATTTTGTGTTGCAGAAAGTTCACAACAAAGAGAAGACCAAAATAATATTTTAAAATAAATTTACTTTTACTGTCAGTGCTTGTTGAGCTGAAAGCGCTATCAGTGCTGTAAACACTCCTTCTGTCAGCAGTTAAGTCTGGGCAAGAAAATCATATTTTTTTAACGATGAAAAAACAACAACAACACTTTTTTAGATGTAAACGCAAGCTTTACAGAACTTTCTGAAGACTAAGATAAATATATATCTATTTGAGAAAATCGTTGCTGGCTGATATATTTTAAATACACAAGATGTATTACAACGTGAATTAAATGAAATGAATAATAAAAACTTTTAAAATCCAATTGACTTACTACCAAGTACTGCATTTTTGCAGGAGATTATATCTTCATATTCACTTTGGTCATCACATCTCAATGCTTCAAATTGGTTTTCTACATCGGCTGACATTTGCTCATATATATCCTCTCCACCTGAAACACTTTCAAACGCCCTTTTCGCAACATTCTAATAAAAAAACTATAGATTAGAACTGTTATGTAGATGTACAAATACATCTTTTTGCCTTTTGTTAGGTTTGTATATTGAATGCAATGTTTGGACATGCTAATATATACATATATGCCACAAACACTATAAGACCTACGATTAAATTGGCCAACTTTTGGTGTCCCGCTTTCACAGCTAACTCAATAGGATCCAATCCATCACAATTTTTTATTGCAAGACTTTCTATTGCACCAGGACATCTAAGTAATGCTGAGCAAAGTTTTACCAAATTGTAGACAGAGGCAAAATGCATCAAGGTTGGGATTTGTAACACGGAAAGATCTGGTTTAAAAACATGAAGTGTTATTATTATTATTATATGTGTAAGGTTTACAATCATAAATATTGTAATAGGCATATATTTGCCTGTCAACCTAAAAACTATAAAATAAACTAACTAGTGTTAATTCAAATAATACATGTGTACATATGTGTGGAAAAATTGTTAAAGCATTTATAATTTAAGCCTAAACCATATATAAATGCTATGAAGATATAAACATATCTATATATAAGTGTGTCAATTAAAACTACAATTCCATTCCCACAGCCTATATAGATAATAAAGAAGCTAAATTTGAATTTCAGTTTTTTATACTGCTAAAGTTGGAAAGCTCTATTTATTTCATATGGATTTTTAATATTCTGGGTATTAATGTACCTAGTGTTATCTCTAGCAAAGTTGTGGCTAAAAATAGCTTGACAATAAAAACAAAATCAGATAAGAAAAATTAAAACACGTGGTTTTGTTTTGGCTACCAGAAATCGCAAGCATTGTGTCATACTCGAGCAAGAGAATGGTCGCGACTAATTCCTACTCAGCAAGTCAGGTAGCGAAATAATGTATTTCAAAAATTACCCAAGATGCATTTTTATATTATCTTATGTATGTCAGGGCCTGATCACTTCTTGGAAATAAAACTTATATAAATATATATTGTTGCAGGTATTTTGAGCAGCAAAGGGGTCGCCGTCACAAGTGAGCTGCTGCGGCCCTCAATCCCCACACTTTTTTGACCGAGAATGAAGTTATAACTATATAAGTGTCAGGGTTCATAAAGTGATAGGTATCATAAAATATGATAATATAATAAAAGTATATTATATTTATAAAAGGCTTTCTGATAAAGAAAATACCACTCGAATGTGTTCCACCACCAACACGCGAATTAGGAATTAGTCGCGACCCGAGAAAGAATGTGAAATTTTGTTTTAAACTATATTGTTTGGGCCAATATGGTAGCTACATAACAAGCCGGACAGATTTAACAGGGTTTAAGTACTACTAAAACTAACCTGAAGAATTTCTTGTTTGATATCCTGACAAATTTTGAAGCAAATGAAAATTTACAGGAATGTTCATTGAAAAATATCTTTCCAATTGAAAGTCCGCCGCTGAAACATCTGTAGTATTTACAGTTGCCCTGAGCATTTCCATTGGATCCAAACATGACTGCAGTAGCTTATGGATATGTTCCAAGCTGGAGTTAAAATGGAACAGGTTGTCGTAATGACATAAAAGGTGTTGTCCTGCACCATGATGAATTGATACTTGAGCATCACCAATGGGAAAGTTTGCTAAAAATATTCAAAAACAAACTTTTGTTGTTTTCGTATGGAAAATTATAACATTTATTTAACTATTCTAACAACAAAGACGTTATTAGACTAATCCCAAAGACTTAAATATGAAATATGACCTGTGGCTATTCCAGGGAGATTAAAACGCATTAGAGAAACGTTTCTTTTTAAAATAATTTCTCAATGATGTCATATAAGATTTTACCGGGTGTTTCAAATGAAAGTGTCGTATTATTAACGCGTTCGGCTTTAACAAACGTGCTTTTAATGGTGCCTGCAAACTTTACAAAAAAATCAACATTGTCAGGTAATGTGGTGTTGATAACTGCCACGCAACTCTCTTGAATCTGTCAAATAAAAAAAACAACGTAACAATAGCTGTAATATTGCTACATATCTTATTGCATCGATTAGGCGCTTACTTAATTTTTTGTGTTTGGAGGTGGACGCTTAATAGAGGGGGCGCTTAATAAATTGGTTGAAAAAAGGAACCAATGACTTTGTGGCCAGTGATCATAGAAGACACTATCATTCGTTAAATAGCAAAGAATCAACAACATTGAAGTAATGTCTTAATCTTCCTTTAAAAACGAGAAATTGATTTGTTAGTTCCAGAAATACTGAGCAAGAAATTTGTCGAAATCTTGAGAAGGAAACTGCATGAAAAACGCAATTCACTGAGATGACAATCAATCGAGAGAGGGGGCTTAATTCAAGTATTATTACAGTATTTGTCAAAATGAAAAATCAAATGCAAATATTCCGCAACATTTATTTAACATTTAAACATATTTACGTGCGAGAGGGATGAATCGGGAATCAGAGCAAAAATTCGATATAAACCTATAAATAAAAACCACGTGTTAAGTATATATTTTCAGTAGAAGTAGCGATTCAGTGAGTATTAAGCTACTTGAAAACATGATGCACACATGGTGTCTGTGGTGACAACCACAGCAAAATAGATGACCGTGGATGAATTTTTTGAATATATACTAAAAGGTGTTTTCTGTAAAATGCACACAATACCGTTTTCCGACGACTTCATATCGTTTCGCTTGCCTTTTGATCGTTGCTTTGGCATTGCATTGATTCGGTATGTCAACTGGAAACACAATGAAATTAGGAAATATTCCGAAGTTTAATGCGTGTCAGCTTGTGTCAATATTTTGCAAGATGGTCGTGTTTTAGAAAAACAAAAAATTTTCATCGTCATTGATAAACAATACAAGATAAATAACAACATGGCGTGAGCCTGTAGTAATTCAGCTTTCATATAGTTGACCCATCGTAAATTGTAATATAAGGTATGTAATGCAGAAAAGAAAGCACGTTTGGCCGTAGACGCTCCAGCCAACTCGTCGCGACATTAGGTGCGCGTGAAATCGACATTTCCTACGCGTGGTGACTTGAAGCAAGTCACACGAACGCTTTCGAAAAGCAAAATTTTGCAAGATAAGCTCAAGAAAATTTACTACAACTACTACATTTATTTGCAAAAATATCCCAGTTCATCAAAAGCGTGGTCGTTTTATGGGCATTGTGCCAAACTATTTCAGCGCGTTCTGACCTATTTTTATACGTTGCGTGTACCTTATTATGAAATCTTCGTCTCTTATATTGTAAATAAAAAGTAAATTTAGTATTTTTTCATTTCAAATGGTGTATGAATAACATTGAATTAACAAATGGAAGGTCAATAAGACATCCCAGGGGAGAGTTCTGTTCAGCTATTATTTCTAATAACTATGTAGAGTTGAAACTCAATCGACTGAATTGACCTGTATTATATTACAAACAAACACCCGTTTGGTTACAAAAAGTACATTTAAAATCTCTCAACGAATGGAATTGTTCCAGGAAAATGAAACAGATCTTGAAACCTGATACGAACATGTTTAGAATTCTCGTTATCAACTTTCATGCAGAAACGCATCACGAAAGTACAGTTAGAAAGAAAATATCTCAAATACATCATAAGGCAACTTTTTGAATCTTATCTAATGAAAAAACGAACGGATTCTATGAAAGTGAATTATCTACAGACCTAATTACCTGGAATCCTTCTTCGACAACTACACAAATTTCCAATCGCGATTAAGCAAACGATCCTTCACAATGTCGCTTGCTTAATTGTTCATAATTGAACATGTAATTGCTTAAAGAGGTGTTCAGTGACATTAGACGGATGTTACAGCAAACGTGGTTTTGCGAATAATGACAATAATTACAGTGGGTTGCGATTACGAAAGGTCAAATATAAGAGACAGAGCAATATACTTCAAGTGGCGATTAAAACAAGCTCTCGGCTGACAAATAAAAATCGCTTTTCAATGTAACAAAATACAATGTATAAAGTTTCTCGTACAAAAACACTGTAGAAAATAACATAACAGTTGCTCATGTCTGACTTGCCCTCTTTCCTCCAGATGGTAGTTACAGGTCTATGGAAGGTGATGAAGAATATTAGTGCAACATTTCAAGAAAAGAAACAAAAATTTATTTTTGGTAAATTGATTCACAGCTTAACGAGCTGTCAACTTCACACTATGTAATCTATTATCTCCATAGAATAAACTTTTCGCATTATCTATGACTTAGCTGGGACTAAACACGCCGAAAGGAAATCCATTCTATCCTTGCGGAGAGAGATTTAAAGCTACTATACCG
This sequence comes from Candelabrum cocksii, assembly GCA_963930725.1. Lineage (NCBI taxonomy): Eukaryota > Metazoa > Cnidaria > Hydrozoa > Anthoathecata > Candelabridae > Candelabrum > Candelabrum cocksii. The sequence goes on from OZ005664.1 coordinate 19,457,381, forward strand.
TTGTTAAGCTAAGAAACATTTACCTCAAACGACTTGCTTCTTCGGACTTAATACAATCAACTCGTCTAAAGGGAAATGAACTGAAATGCAAAAGTCGCAAGTGAACATAAGTCAGTGAAATCAACATATAAACAGGCGATCAAGTTGATTGCGACAAAAACCGGTAATAGGCTGGGAGTCTATGAAAATAAGTTCAATATGTTGTAATGTTGTCCATTGTGATGTTTGAGACAAATTACGAAGTTATGCATGTGGCTGACCCTAACATTAGAGGACGGTCTGCGGCAATCAACTTGTAAGCCTTTGGAAATGCTATAAAAATATTTTACGTTGTTGAAATGACATTCCGCCCAATGTTAATAAACTATCGACCTCTTATTCACAACATGTCTAATGAATATTGTACTTGATATTATGTTGCGAAATTATAAAAGCAGGAAATGACAAGAAGCTGGGTGAAGGTTTTGAATAATTCGAATATTGGACTCTTCGGGTCAATGAACTGCATATTTTGCATATTTCGTCACCTGGTACTATTCGTGGAGACTTGGTCACCTCTGTACCGTCAGATTTCGTGTAGCTGGTGTATTCTATCGAACCAACAATCATCAGTCGGGACCTGTTCGGTTTTTAAAGAATTAAATGTTTTTAAATATCGTTTTTCTTTCTCACCCTTTTTCTACTTGCTGTTGCACTCTCTCTAACAGATGTGGACGAAAAACACATATCTCGTGCCATTGTGTTTTGGTGAGCATTTCTGTACAACAAATACATGGACTCACTTACCTATTACCCTCGAAAACGTCCGAAAGGTTTTATAAATGTTAGATTCTTTAACAGTGCACATGTTCAAAAGAAGTCAAATATTTAAATAAAACAAACAATATTGATAAAATAGAAAAAATAAGAATTAAAAATACACACTTAACAAAAAAATATCAATTCCAAAACATATTTTTTGGAGATAAAGGGCTATCTTAGTTATAAATCTTCCCAAGGTTTTTGTTGTTATATAAAAAACGTATATTGATGACCAATAAAAATAATCATTTAAAATCCATTCGTAACATAAAAACTACGCAATATAAAATTAAAGAGAATTTCATGTAAGACAAATTCACATATTTACATTAGTTATATATTGTGGAAACAATCAATGACCATTAGAAGACATGTTCATATATACATGTTAAGTATCATTAACATTCAAGATCTCCCTTATTCTTTTTAAAATCAAAACAAAATGCTTCGAAAAATAATGAGATTATTAAACTAAAGAGTGACAAGCAAATTCAATCCACTTCGAAACCTGAGTATTTATTGCGAATTCAGTTTCAAACAGTGTGAAACAGTGTTATTGGCAGAAAAGTATCTAAAACATCGAAATAAAACAAACTTTTTGGATTCTCTGGAGAGATAAAATTATTAAAATATTGATATTATTCAATTGTTCAATTTATTGTACTCCTAACATTCCCTTTAACATTATAGTTTTTAGAAACTCCACCTCCTTGACCTCCATCAGGGAGCTTCTTTGTGTAATTGATGCTCGTTGCCAGTCCAAATGTAGCAAACTTTCTATCTTCACCCCTAACCACTGGTGATTGACCAACCCTACCCAACAGCTGCACCATATTAACACCTGCAAACATGGTACAATAATATGTTGTCATCAATTTTAAGAGAGTATCTTTTGTGAGAAATATTCTATAAATATCAATAATTGAAGACTATGTAGAATGGACCATTTGGAGTTTCCGGGAGGCGGTCAGGCCAATAGCACTTTTATCATCGATATATGTTTATGCTATATAACTGAAACCTTGGTGTGTAGTTGCAAGGGTTAGACGGGGTTTTCCCCACAATTGAGTAGGTATATTGATTTAATGATTTATCAGAGCAGATATTTTTTACAGCTCTAGATGCCCTTCCTAACGCCAACCCCAGCGAGTAAAAAAAAGTGTTGAGTTAACCCACACAAGATACCAACTTTGCATTTTAAACTCTTGTGACAGCATTACATAAAGGGCATGGATGCTTATGTCCATGAGGTCAAAGATAGTACATGATGCATTTTTCTATTTTAACACTTGTTTTAACCACCTTGATTTCTTCAATTAACTTTATATTTACAATAGGATAGCTATAATTATTTCAGTTTAAAATTTATAAATGTATGGGTAGAAATTAGGTCATGTGAACATTGTAAAAAAATAACTTACTGCTTTCAACGGAGCCTGTATACTCTGATGAAAGCAATCGTGAAACAAAAACTCTACCAACCTAAAAAAATTCTTAAATGACATCTGAAAGTACATAAATCAAGTAAATATTTGTACCTTATTAATCCTTCTAACAAGCTGATAATTCATGATTGCTATAAACTATTCCTGGAAACCAATGTAAATTATTTCATATGAAGTTATCTCCTTGAAATCCACACAAACATATGAATGAAAAGACATTTCGGGAAAATTGTTTATTGCTTGAATAACAAAAAATAATAGGTAAGAAACAAATCAATAAAAATAGGTTCAAGTTCTACTCTTTCTTCGTTTTCCATTGTATCGACAATTACGTAGTTGTCTGCTAATTTCATCGTCACTACTGCTCGAATAGAGTTTCTCATATGTGTGCTTGCTTTTAAGTTTCTTACTTTCAGAGCTGTAAAGCTTTCTAGAATGTCTTTTTCTACTCTTTTCACAGCGGTAATCACTGTAGCTATCTTTATCGTTGTATTTTCTGCTCGCTGATTTTTCAGGTCTGTGTTTTATACTCTTTTCACAACAGTAATCACTGGAGCTATCTTTCTCGTTGTATTTTCTGCTCACTGAATTTTCAGGTCTGTGTTTTACATTCTTTTCGCAGCGGTAATCACTGGAGCTATCTTTATCGTTGTATTTTCTGCTCACTGAGTTTTCAGGTATGTGTTTTATACTCTTTTCACAGCAGTAATCACTGGAGCTATCTTTATCGTTGTATTTTCTGCTCACTGAGTTTTTAGGTCTGTGTTTAGAGTCGTGGGTTTTAGACAACCTATGTTTTTTCTTTTGAAGTTTTTGAATTTTCTTCAATAATTTTCGTTTTTGTTTGTCAGAGAGTGTTTCAATGTATTTCAAATCTTCTTCACCTAAAGAAAATATATGTTATATTACTTTAAATTACTTTCTACTGCTTTATCTTTTGCTGAATTAAAATGTTACCTATATCACTAGCTTCCTCATCTGAATTAAGAAAGGTTTGATTTTCAACCATCGGATCAATCTCCTGACCAATCACTGACTTCTTTAACATGATTCCATGTTGGCTTTTCATTTGTGCCACAAGTTTCAATGGATCACTGTACCTCAAACTATCTGCTGTTTTTCCAGTAGCATATTCTGCCCCAACATTTGAGAAGAACAGTGGACATTCTCTATCTGTATTCTGATGGCCCCAAGCTTTACATTTGAAACATCTGATGTTTCGAACACAGATTCCAAATGGTTGATCTTGACATTCAATACCCAAATCATTTATATATTTTGAACGAGGGGCATTCTTCTGCCATTCGAAACGAACCTAGATAACATTAAATGGATTTATATATTTATATACTGTTGAAATATTTGTCTCTTAGTATCTAACTTCAAACCTCTTTACATGTATACCTCTTGTTCTTCTTTGTCTTCATTAATATCAGTCTGTTTTTTCATGCCCGGTGGTTGATCATACATAAAGTTCAAGTCCAACTTCATTTTATCGTTACTTGTTTTTGCAGATAGTAGACGACTTTGATATGATTCCTGCTCTTTCATGTATGTCTCCTGTAACTCTTGTTGAGATTTATCCTTGGCAGTTGCTCGTTGTTCGTGTATCCATTTCTGCTTAATGTTGGGATAGGAACCAGGATGAAAAAACTTTTTGTTCATAAATTTACCAAACATCTTTATTTTTTTGCTTTAAATCTAGGAATGGATCAAACAAAGACAAATGGCATTTGAAAGTAATACATTCCAAAAGGAAAATACAAATTTATAAAATATGAATATGTAACAAAAGGTTTACTCGCTTTTCAAAAACAAAACAATACATAATAATTTTTTACATACAACTATGTTCAATTATATATAAAATAATTATGAAATCCAACAAATTAGTGGTAAATAAGCTAGAGAGAGATGTATTTACATTAGATGGACCATTAATATGTTACGCATGTGCGAGACCATCACAAATATATCCGTATATAAATGGATACTCAAAATTTACATTTAAAGTTTTCTTTCGTAATGTTTACACTGTTTTACGACAATATGTAGCCCTTTGCATTTATAAATTATCTCATGTGCTTTAAAATTCTTCTTCTTATTTCCGGTCGGCGCCTATAAGACGCCTATAAGCTCTAAAATACTTATCGTGTATGAGTATAATCAGAGTCTTAGAAGGTGCGTTTTTTTCCCAGACTTAGTGCGTTTGAATAATCGACACATCTGCTAGAAAAACGTGTGCAAATTAATTAGCCCCCAGGGGGCCAATTCAAGGATTTACGGTAATCGGTAAGCGTTCGAAATCTCGCTAAAATATAGGTACCAACAAAAAGTCTTCCAAGATATCATTAGCGAACCAAATAATACATTGATATTGTGATATCATGATAGATTGAATAATAATATATAAACATATTGAGGCAAAAATAAATGAAGAATATAGTAAAGGAAACGTCAAATTCATAGTTAGGCCGAGCTGGTATCAGACCAAGGCCGAGCAAAGTATTTTCCAATAAAACAATTATATACTGTTTTAAAGACGCACCAAAGTATCACTAATTCAGAATATTTTTTTGAAAAAATTGTTAAGTGTTAGAAAAAGGAAAAATTAATAAAGCTAAATTTTGTTTCCAAGTAAATGTTGATGTTCATTAAATGTTTGATGATTCCAGCCGTACATAATTTTTGTGGATTTCTTCCTTATGCAAAAGCATACCACTTTTAGAACAAACTTTACCTTGTGACATAATAGTTATTAATGGATACATTTGTCTAAAAGATGTTGAATTGGGATCTAACACAATGTTTTTTTATCAGAAATATGGTGATTTTACTGAATCGATCAGTCATTGCGGTTTTAAAATCCAACCTGATAACCTTGGTTAATTTGCAATGTTTGCATATATTTTATTTCATCAAGTGGCAAACAAAACATGTCACAAGTCAGTTACAAACATATTTATGGTAACTTCAGACATGTATATATTCTTTTATTTATTCATGTATAAATGTTAATAAGCGTCATATTAGAAGCGGATACAGACATTTTAGCAAACAGCATACATGTTTACTAAAGATCGCCACCATTTATGTGTTTATATGTTACTGAAAAAAACATTAGATAGAAAATTTTGATCTTATGAAATCATCATGTTCATAACGTCAGTCTGTATCCGCCCCTGAATCTCTAGTATTCCCTGTCAACTCAGCTTGTAACCCACCCTCTCTGATTTTCCTCATTTTTTCTCCATTTGTTTATAAGGTTATAATCTCAACCGGTTAAAAGGCTATGACTGTTTTAAGTTTGACCAAATTTGGTACCTATAAAACATGGATCAGCTGCCTGGCTTTTTTCGGACTCTTAATTTTGGAAGAAATAATGTTCAGAAAATAACAAGCTATGCATTATATTTTTAGTGTAGAATTCATTAAAGCAAATTTTTGGCCTGTTTTAAAAATGGAAAATTATATATATATATATATATATATATATATATATATAAATATAAAGATGAAAGTGAAAAATGAGATAGTGGGTTATATATATAAAATATTTTTTTTATATGATTTGACATTGAATGCCCCTATATTATTATTATATTGACGCTTGCTGTCACATGTAACTTATTCTGCTGGTTGTTGTGTATATGAAATTAAATGTGCTGCTCATTAAATATATTCTGCATTTTATATTCATATTATAATTACATAATATATATATCTAATTGGTCAAGAAAATAATCAAAAAGTTTTTGAAAATTCTCCTATTCACCTACACAAAACAATATAACAAAGACATCCTTCACAAGGATAGTATTGGAAAGCGCCAACAATCTACAAAGTTAATGCTGTTTAGTGGTATTTAAACTTTATTCTAGTTTTATTTATAGTTTAAATATTTATATATTTGTAATATTTAGAGTTTTATTATGATTTTATTATGAACTCTAGCTAAGACTGTAATTAGTGTTGATTTTGAATCGAAATGTGAAGGATAAAACAAAAATATAAACAGTAAACTCCAAATAAACCACAGTTCCCAACACATTCTAACCAGCCAGCGCTGTTTTTTGCCACTTTTTTGCCACTTATTTTTTTGCCTCAACTACTAGGCGAGGAAAATAGCTAGTTAGACATCTAGCGTTTTTTCTCTATATCATTGACTTGTACACACTCAGCCACTCGCTTTCAATAATCTCACACATAAGCAAGCAGGTACTTTGTATTTTCTATATTATATTTTTTCACGTTTTTCATAAATTTTCAACATTATTTAACTGTTGTATTCTTTTATTTTAGTTTGAATATTTTCCATCAAAGGAATACTACAAATATATGCCTCAAATTGCGAGTTTGGCTACATTCAAACAGCGCCATTTAAACAGCGCCATTCAAGACCAGAACCTTCTAAACACCAAAGCCCATTCAGAAATAGTGCCAAGCTATAGATCGAAACTACAGTCATTGATTCATGCGATCCACCAATAACATCCAGTTTCAAACGAACTCAGGTGACGCATTATTCAAAGGCTACCATGATCAGATGGAAACAATCAAAACATACATCAAAGATGCAAAGGAAAGGAGACGGGACTTTATCGGCGCCAACACGGAGGCAAGCAGCTACATCAGAAAGAAGGCCGTCAGTTTCATCATCAAAACTCTAGAGCAAAATCTGACACTCCTAGAGCTCAAAATCACGACGGATGTCAAGAAAGTGACGGGTGCTGAGCTAGTAGAACTCATCAAAGACGATACCACCAAATGCCTTAAAAAGATAGCTCAGGAAATCAAAGATTTTATCAAAGAAGCTGCAGGAACAGTCCAGGAACCTGAAGTGGACCGTGTGCAAAGAAGTTACTGTAGCCAAACTTGCAATTTGAGGCGTATATTTGTAATATTTCTTTGATGGAAAATATTCAAACTAAAATAAATAAAAAAACAATAGTTAAATAATGTTGAAAATTTATGAAAAACATAAAAAAATATAATATAGAAAATACAACGTACCAGCTTGCCTATGTGTGAGATTATTGAAAGCGAGTGGCTGAGTGTGTACCAATGTACTGATATGCGAATTGAAAATGTGCTTAAGAACTTGAAATTGAATATTTGTTGCGCACGTACAACTAGCTTCTCTTGAGTTAAGAGTTGAAAACTGCACCCATAAAAAAACGAAAAGCGAGAATACTCCAGTGAATATTTGGGTTATAAAATTAATTCCCGCAACACTGAAATGACGCGCTATACTCAATTACTGGCACGCGAGAATGAATGTAATCGAGCGAGAAAATTAATTTGAATAATAAACACAGCAGTCTTGTTACAGTTACGAACGTGCTCATCAACTAACGAAAGAATACCAGTCAAGAATCAAAGCTGAGCTATCTACGAGAGACATATCTAAACTTGCGACGTTCAAGGAATCCCTCCTCAAAATCAAATTAGGCAAATTCGGTGAATTCGAATTGAAAATTGACATTTACACGTTTAGAAATGATTTCAAGAAACTACATCTTCGGAGTACCCCAAATGCTACTTGCCGGACCTTACTCGTAACAATTATCTTGAAGACCAAGCTCTGTCAATGGTAAAGGGAGAGAATGACGTGAATGAAATTTGGAAACGTCTACAATCCACGTATGGTGACACCAGGATCCTTTTCAACAACAAACTCACAAAACTCTCAAACATCGAATTTTTTTGAAAGTCAAAAAATCACACAAAAATCGCTGAATCACTGGGCAAGACAATAAGCCTGATGAAGGACTTGATGACGTTAGCCAAGAAGCATACAATCCAGCTCAAATTGTTTCATGGTGATGGCATCCAACGAATCTACAAGCTGATCGGTGATTCGAAAACCACACGGTGGTTGCAACACATTTGTGACGAAGACCTTGATGGGGAAGAACTGTGGAACAAGCTGATCATCGTCCTCAAACGAGAAATGAAGATCCACCAACAAAAGCAGTTGATCAGCTATAAATCAGGTACGGAAAAGACTTCCTACGTGTCCAATCATGCACTAACAACTTCCGAAGAACCATCTTTCAAGTGTCACTTCTGCGATTCAACGGATCACGTCTTAACGTCTGGGCCTCAAGGAACGAAGCTCATTCAATACTTCGTGTGCAAACGATTTGTTGAAATGACACCTACGCAACGCTTTGCAGAATTGAAGATGAAGAACTTATTCTACCAATGCTTATTTCCTGGAGCTCAACTTTCAACAGGCAAACATCGTGAAGGACGATGTCAGAGAGACTTCTGCTGTCGATACCCTGCACACAAATCGTACGACGTGAAGAAGCACGTCCTCGTATGTGATCAGCACAAATCAAGTCGAGAGAACCAAGAACTATTGGAGACATTCAAGAGACGATGCATTTCAAAACGACCCAATGTTCCAGACTACTCGAAGTCCATCTCTAACTACCAATCCAACGGCACAGATGGTTGTCAACGTTAATCAACAGAGGAAAGCTTACTATCTCACAGAAAACGAAATAAAGGAGGCAGAAATCTACTTCTGGAAGAAAGTGCTGAAGTGAAACAATACATCAAACCCAAACGTTACAATCAAATATCAACAGAAGTCAATGAAATACTCATTTACACTGGACGAATTTTGCCAACGGACAAGATCAATATCATAACTCCAATGACGAAGATCATGAAGGACCTTCACGAGACGACCCTCAGCGTTCCTGTCTTTGCCAAATTTTCACCAATCGATTATGCCATCATGAATGAAACTCACTGGTACAACATGTCAACCAAACACTCTGGAATTGAAGCTACACTGCGCTACACCATGAGGAAAGCATACATCATAGAAGGACGTAATGTGGCGAAACAAGTGAAGAAAGCATGCAACTTCTGTCGTTACATGGAGAAAAGGAAGGTTCAAGTTGCAATGGGAAAAGTTCCATCTTGCTGTACAACGATTGCTCCAGCATTCTACAAGATTCAAGTAGACCTCGCTGGACCGTTTACCGCATACTCACCTCATAACAAGCGGAAGACGATCAAGATATGGTTGACCGTCTATTGCTGTACTACGACCTCTACTATATCAATCAAAGTGATGAACGATTATAGCACCACAGCGTTCCTCGTGTCATTCACTCGTTTAGCCTGTGACAATGGCTATCCAAACAAGATGTTGGTCGACCAAGGAAGTCAAATCATTAAAGATTGTCAGAATGCAGCCATCAGCTTCAAAGATCTTCAATATCGCTTCCATGTTGACTCCTCAATTGATTTCGAGTTGTGCCCAGTTGGTGGTCACAACTTCCATGGAAAGGTTGAGCGACAGATTCGCAAAATTCGTTCATCACTCAACAAATCATTCAATGGACATCGACTTTCACTGCTGCAATGGGAAACTGTGTCGTCAGAGACCGCAAATTTCATCAACGACATGCCACATGGGTTACACGGAATAACGTCAAGCTACGAAACAATGGATCTCATAACACCAAACCGCCTCAAGCTCGGACGCAATAATGATCGTAGTTCTGTTGGTCCAATGCAAGTCACCTTCAATTTTTCAAGAATCATGCAGTCAAACGTGAAAATCTACAATACTTGGTTTGACAGCTGTCTCATCAACCATGCACCAAAAATCATAGACCAGCCTAAATGGTTTAAGCAGGATCGCAATATAATGGTTGGTGACGTCGTCCTGTTCCTCAAAAACGATTTCGTGTTGTGTTCGACATATCAATACGGGATTGTAAAGGACGTGTTACCAGGACGAAATTTGAAGATTAGGAAAGTCACGGTGACCTACAAGAACGCGAGTGAAAACGTCTTCCGGACATCCACGCGCGCAGTACGAGAGTTATCTGCAAGTAGCCCTTGAGCATTCGAAATCAATTTGAAGCTGCTTGGGGCAATGTAACAAGACTGTTGTGTTAATTATTCAAATTAATTTTCTCGCTCGATTACATTCATTCTCGCGTGCCAGTAATTGAGTATAGCGTGTCATTTCAGTGTTACGGGAATTAATTTTATGACTCAAATATTCACTGGGGTATTCTCGCTTTTCGTTTTTTTATGGGTGCAGTTTTCAACTCTCAACTCAAGAGAAGCTAGTTGTACGTGCGCAACAAATATTCATTTTCAAGTTCTTAAGCACATTTTCAATTCGCATATCAGTACACTTGTACACACTCAGCCACTCGCTTTCAATAATCTCACACATAGGCAAGCTGGTACGTTGTATTTTCTATATTATATTTTTTCACGTTTTTCATAAATTTTTAACTTTTCAATTTAACTGTTGTATTCTTTTATTTTAGTTTGAATATTTTTCATCAAAGGAATATTACAAATATATACCTCAAATTGCGAGTTTGGCTACACAGATGCGTTGACAATCGATGACCAAATTGCATCATATCAAGTATTTGGACTGCTAATGAGAAGTGGTGGTGTTATTGAGCTCCGCATAAATTGTTGTTTATGCGTTTAAACTGGTTATGAATGGCATGGAATTTGGATTTTGACTGGTTTATATTGTGGAACTGAGGTACAATTTTATTTCTGTTAATTTATACGCTTTAATTAAAAAATGGAGTAAAACTTATACACAAACAGTTTTGAACAGTTGTTCAGTTTTGATCAATATTTAAATTCTCAAAACAACTTACCACTTGAATTTGCATTTAAGTTCCTGTAACAGGATAATTGTTTTTCAATGTAATTAAAAAACAGTTTTCCTATTTAACTCATCGACAAAAGACTATTTGCGCAATTAAACCTTTTTGATTTTGCTGTAAACCAATTAAAAATTAATACACGTAGTTTTACTTCACCTTTCTTGTTAGATTTATTTTTGACCTCTAACCCTGAAATATCTCATAGTGCTCCTTTAGGTCGTTCTGACCATGGTGTTATATCGGTCAAAGTATAGAACTTCAATAGACAAATTTCTCATGAACATCCCATGTATAGAACGTTTTTTCGAGATGATCTTGCGGATTGGCAAAAACTTTAAGCACACTTTCAGTCTGTCCCTTGGAAGGAAATTCTTTCCAACTCAGCTGATGATTGTGTTAATGAAACTACTTCAAAAATATCTGAAGCAATAAGATCGTTTGTTTCTACAAGGAATTATCAGATAAACCCTCATAGTCCATCGTAATTATTTCTTTCATTGCTACCGACGTGATGCGACTAATCAACAGACAATTATTTATTGCCTCTCACAATATTATATTGTTCGTAAAGCAAAAACTGTTTTTGCTGAAAAAACTAAAGATCTTATATACGCCCAGGTTATATTTGCTATGAATTAGGCTAACATACAAAGGTTTAAGCCAGGAATAGATTTTCATCTAGTTGGACTCCTAGGAATCTAGTGCATTTGCTTCTTTTAATGATAGTAAAGTATAGTTTATAAAAAGTGACTTATTAACCGTATCAAACGCCTTAGAGAGGTCAATAAAAAGTCTTCTTGTTAGTTTTGATTAGCGAGACATAAAACTTTTCGTAAGTTACTTCATCTTTCAAAGAACTTTACATACAACTTTTGTTTATACTTAGAGCATTTAATTAGTTGATTATTATTATCTACAAAAAATTATAATCTTCGTTAACGTTAGTACTTTTATATAGAACTCACTCCATTGCTCTTTTTTAAGTCGAGTTTTTAATGTCCAAGGTTCTTGTTCAAGTTTTTGTTTCGTTATTTCTTGTTTTGCATTATCACTTTCAGTAAAGTGTATTATAGTTTCACAGTAAGTACTTCTTCTAGTGCATATACTGGCGGAGATTTACACCAGGACGTATCTTCAACTTCTTAATGATCTCTTTGAATTGCGAATTTGGATAGATACTTAGCTCAGAAAAGTAATTTGAAGTATGGAAATTGTCCTAGTAAATTCGGTTTAAATTCCCGATCATGGAACGATACTTATGTACTTTTTGACGTTCATACTCAAACAATGTGTAAATTACGGAACGGTTTACTCACCTGACCGAAAAAGAATGGGAAATTGAGGATTTCAAAGATCCGAGAGGAGGTTAATTTTATTTACATAAAGTCACCACTTAAGTAGATGCTTCAGACAATTGGCAAGACTTATCAGTGCACAATACACATCGCAATACAAGAGAAAGTCTTGTTCGTGAATCTGAGTGGTTATTGCATACGTCATACTTCCTTTCTTTTACATTCGCGGATGAATTCAGCATAGAGCCCATAAAACGTTGTCTCAGTCGTAGAAAGTTGTAACTTTTCTTTATCCTCTAAAATATATGAACAAAAAGGTTAACACCTAATGCGATGGTCACAACACCTGGAAATAATTTTGTACATCATATCGGGAATTGTTGATGGTCCATTTATTGATTCATTAACCTTTTAAAATATATTTCGTAGTTCGAATTATTTATACGGAAAGGATTCTGGTAGGAACTTACCAAACGTTACTTCGATAGTGGAAGGATTGTTATCGCATTTCACTTGTGAGGACAGCTTGAACTTTGGATTCGTCTTCAATAGCCCAGGTGAAGAGACGCGTCGAATAAACTCTCTATAAAAGAAACCTCCATGTTACCCCCTGGCAAAATAATTTTACTTGATTTAAAACGTTCGCAAAATTACGTGTGCTAATTATGCAATAATCGGAATTTAAGGCGCACATTACGGTAGTTACTAACGTCTCAATACGTTGTTCACCTGGCGATAGTCGACGATGTCTGCTGACAGAACGGGTCAAAAGCCACACGAATCTCGCGAACAAACTTCAAAGAAGCTCCTTTTATGGACATCACCTATCTCAAAGTATTTGCTGGAAATACACACACATAAACGGCAAAATGAATTTATAAAATTTCTCCATTTATAGGTAGTCCACCGCTTGTTAAATAGAAATTCATCGTCACATTTCGCGAAAAAACGAAGATGATCTGTGTTGTGTGTCTATGACCAAAATTTATTTCGGCGAATGAGAACACGAACTTTCATCTCACAAATGTTTATTAAAGATTACGTCACGGCATCGAAGGATTGAAATATATAGTGTGACCAGAACCATTTGAAATATATCTAAAACTCTAATATTACTACTGGCTGTGAAACCAACACCAAAAAAACAACACATTGGCTGATAACATAATTAATTTAGTCATAATTACACGGAATGCTATTTCTCTATATAACCGTTTCAAATGCAGAAAGGGGCTCTCGATGACAACGAAGATCTCTACAAAAACACAAATTAAAAAAGCCACCTAACATTTCTTCAACTATCGTCGTGGTTTCTGCTCGCGCGACGCCCTTGGATCTTTATTTTTGTCCAATTTCATATCGTCCATATTGCGTTTCTGTCCGAATGAACTTTTGCCACCCCCACTTCGGTTTGGGCCCGAATTACGAAATCCGCCCCTGTCGTTCTTCGAGCCTCGATACGAATCGCCGCCTTTACGAATTCCGCCGCCGGCAGCCGGCCCACCCCCGGCACTGCGGTTCGACCCTCCTGACCTCTTCTCCTCAATGTTAATCATGTTCGTGTTGATTACGATCGACTACACAATTAATGAGAGTTTACAAAAACCAACTCACACCTTTAACATTGTATATTAAATTGTATTTCGTGTGGATCTTTGAAAAAACAACAAATAACTATAGTGATCGTGAGTGGCCTGCATATATTTTCGAAGTTATTTCAAACAATCATCATCAACCCTCTCATTCAGGCTGTACCTTCGTCTTCTGTAAAATCTTATTCGGCGCATCAGAGCTATCGAATGCTACGAATCCAAAATTCTAAGAACAAAAATAAAGTTATTTTAAATGCAAAAAAGCGCGAATAAATTCATCATACCTTTGGGTTGAGTCGCACCTCAACAATTGTACCGTACTCTAAATAACAAGCAGGTATTAAATGTATTCGTTATAAAATATGAAGAACTTGTGAACCTTGAAACACATCTCTGATCTCCTGTTCAGTGACACCTGATGGCAGGTTTCCAATGAAGACTTGGTGGGTGTCAGGTGCAACAGGCAGACGACGCCGAGGTTCATCACCACCTTCTTTCTTAGGGGGAGTGGACTCTTCCTGTTTCTTTTGACGCGGTTGAGACACACCATTCTAAAGTAACAATGCATAGAATAGATTTCTATAGCACACATATTCTTCTTAATAAATATATTGATAAAAATATATAAAACGCGGAAAGATTTCATTATATTTACCTTTTTCACTTGCGGTTTAACAGTTACAACAGGTGCTGCAGCCTGCACTGTGTTCTTTTTTGCAAGTGCTGCCCAGGTAACTAAAATAGCAAGAATCAAAAACGTTATTTCATTGAAAAGATGATAATCCCCACAATTGTGTAGGTTTAATCATCTGATGGTTTATTGAAGCATATGTTTTTACAGCTGGATGCCCTTCCTAACGCCAACCCCAGTAAGAGGGTAAACAGTGGTGAGTTAACCCACGCAAGATACCAACTTTGCATTTTAAACTCTGTGGCAGCCGTGCATAAAGGGCATGGGTGCTTATGTCTATGAGGTCAAAGATGTTATATGACCCACATACCCCATAATTCTTTATGACGATATAAATGTTGCTGCTCCTTCAATCACCAACCTTGTTTTGGAGGTCCTTCCACCTCTGTAACATCATCATCTTGGTGGTTTTCTTTAGAGTCAATTTCCTATAAAAACAACAAAATGTTAATCTGACATTACTTGAACTATGATTAAGGACACAATATTATCAGTTAAAAAAGCGGAAAGCTCATTTCTTCAGATTTTAGAAATTTCACATACATGTTTGGTTTCCACAATCTGCTCTCCTTCGTTGTTATTGTCGAACGCATCCTGCGGTTGCTCAATTTCCTCAAGATTCATAGCGTCATACTCCACCTCCAACGTTGAAGTCTAAGGAATACATGGGTTGTAAATATATATATTTGTATGATATAGCATATGAGTTTCAATAGAATGATTTCTGTGACATTTAGTATGATAATGAACGGTACATTCTTCAAATAAAATTTCTGTGTTTGGATAAGCCAAAAAAAGGATGACTTGTTTTATTTTAATCAATCTTTATTTCAAAAGAGACGAGGATGATGATGTTTTGTGTTTCAAAAGAGACGAGGATGATGATGTTTTTTACTTCTAAATGATTAGCTTGCTTTTTTAAAACTTGAACAAGTTTTATGACTTTACCAAGAAAAATAAAGTAAATAATTTTAAAAAATGAAAATGAGAAAATAGAGCACAGAGAGAAACATGTAAATGTTTCATAAAAAAATGTTAATGACTACTCTTTTGTTTTTCAGCAGCAAGTTCACGAACTGCAGATGCAATAAAATTGGTTGTAATTGTATTTGACTTTCGGTGACAAAGTTCAATCATTACAAGATTAACAAACTAACCTTAACCTTGTATCCATACAAACAATTCTAATGGAGAGTATAATATTTTTGTTGTTGCTTTAATGTGTTTGCGGAGTTGTTGTTTATTAAATAATAAGAAGGCTTTGCTATGAAAGCAAGCAAACTAAATGAAATGTACATAAAAGGTATGTACTTGTACTTGTTGATTATCTGTCAAATCAACTTCTTCTTCAAACTTCTCTTCTTCCGAAGATGAAGATTCTTCGAAAGCAACTTCGGTCTTCACTCTGCACAATATTTCGATTATGAAATATTTTATTTATACAATTAATATTTTATATATATAATATAATCAGTCATCAGATCACAAGTCAACATTGATTCCATGCAGTTTGGATTCATGCCTGGTTCATGGGACAACTTACCATATCTTTATACCTGACTTAAAAGACTGTTTTTCATTTTAATTGACTTGGAATAGGTGTTTGACCATGTGTTGAGGAAAGTGCTGTAGTAAAGTACTCCTAATCATCGTTGCTAAATCTACAGTTCAGCTATAGATAAATTACCGGAAAAATAATTTTGAAGCTAAAAGTTTAGAGGTAATACGTTTACCCAATAAGACCAAGATATGGTTAGCTTGCATAATTTTTTTTTAATAAAACTATTTTTAAAAACTTTGACAAAATGCTGACAAGTTTTAAGGCAAACTTGAATTACCATTTAATATTTATTTGGACTTCGTTCTGAGGTGCGTTGGTACTGATTTGATGAGGTAGGAGAACAAGGTGTCTCTGATTTAGTTACACAAAACTGTGCGGTAGGTAGGTATTTATATTTTCCCGTAAAATATTTTTGCAGACTATTGCATAAACTAGAAACAATGTTCCATTCAACAAATCACATACTCAGCTTGCGTGCTGTAGGTTTGATGATACCCGTACCCTCCATCATGACTTGTCATCTCAGATGCATAATCATTCTTCTCTGTTTCCGCGTCCACAGTAGCTATCTCGTTGCCTTGAAAGCCAGTTTCAGATTCTAGGATAGGTAAAATTTTAAGTCAAGAGATTTCAATAAATATCTTGCGATTCAAGGTGTAAGAAAATAATGACAGAGTTTGCATTAAACATCATTCTTACCATCAACAGTCTCTTCATTCTCGGTGTCATCGTAATACTCGTCTTGGTAACGAAATATATCGTTGTAAACGTAATACTTTTTCAAGTCCTAACATCAAAGCATAGCTTATTGTGTACCAATTGAATATTTTCAATTTACAATAAAAACTAATATTATTATGCTATGCATTGTGACAGCTTTTTTCGTCATTCGCTAAAAATGATAACTATATTTTTTATTTATACCCTATTTAAGGTTTGTTTTCATTATTATGTTTTATTTTTCGTTTGCTTTACGCAGTCCTATCCAGTCCTATTTTATGCAACCAATTTACCTTTTGAAAAGTATGGACTTTTAGTATTTTCACATATCAACCGTAACTGCAAAGTTTTGACGACACAAAACAATAGGAAATCAAATAAAGGAAATAGAAAAGTTGCTGCCGCTGTGTGGATTTCAAAGTTTATCAAATTGTAATGAAATGAAAGGATTGATAAAAAAAGTAAAACATATATTATATATATATATATATATATCTATATTACTAAGTTTATTAAAAATATTTGAGAACCTGTTGTGCTAGTACAAAAGTTTGCATGAACTTTCTCATGGCCATCCCTGAGTTGGACAATTCTCCCGTTACTTGGATGACCACACCACCAGCAATTGTTGGGTGGCTGTCTACTGACCGAATCTTGGCATAACAGTTACGAAAATTCAACTGCGAAATCTTTTCATGGATGGCCTAAAAACAAACGGTGATTGCAACAGCTGCTTATAACATTTTTCAAAAAATAAAATAATTATGGGAGATTTAAAATTCATAAAGTCTGAACCAATTAACAATGTGTATGTTAAAGTTAGGCTGTTATAAGTTGCAATAAGTTCATCGTCATCATCAATATTCTTTATTGGGCACTTTGTGCCACTTAAAGTGTCTCTAATGTAAGATATCTTTTAGTAGAGAAGTGTTTTTATTTTGCATCAAAGTTTGTATTTGTATTTTTGACATACCGAGCTCTTTTTTGATTTTTAACCAGCGGTCACGGGCATATTTTTTGTGGTCTGTTGAAAAAAGTAACCGCTTCTGAAATGAATTATTTTCGAGTCTAGTAACGTGAGCAACATATCTCATATACTGCGTTCTACACAAATTAGCAATATCCTTTGTTTTCGTTATTTTTTTTAGCTGTTGATTACTGAAAACATATGACCAGTCCAAATCATCTGGTTTAGGCAACGAGGGCTGAGGTTTCTTTTTACTGCGGTTTTTGGATTGTTTTTAAGGCTTTTAAATATTTAGGTGGCACGTTTTTGCGTTTAAACCCATTTACAATCATTTTTCTAAAAAAATTAAACCAGATAGATTCCATTTTCATCAGTTCTTGCGCAGTTAACTCCCAAACTTGTACACTATACAGGAGACGACTACGTACACATGCTTCAAGAATTTTTGCTCGGGTTGACATAAAAATTCTTTGGTCAGTTAGGATATCCTAGAGCTCGTTCCACCTTTGAAAAGCTGATGATATGCGGAAATTGAGAAAGTGTGATGGGTCCTCTTCAGTGTTTTTGATCATATGTCCCAAGTACTTAAAGGAACGTACATTTTTTAATGTGACATTTCCAATAGCAATGAGCGATGATTTGGCTTTAATTTCTTCGTCCACATTAAAAGCCATGGTCTCGGTTTTATCGGTAGAAATTTTTAAACCAAACCTGGCAAATGTTATATCATAAATATTATCTATTCCCGAGAGCTCGTTACATTCCAAAGTAAGACAATGTCATCGGCGTAAATGATCCTTCTAAAGCGCTCTGTACCACTGAGACAATGGATGCTAAGTTGCTTACGGGTTGAACAGTGGCCAGGGATGAGGAAAGAGTACTGCAAACCAGTGGTGGGAAATTTTTGTAGGACTTCATGTTCTGCGCATCATAAAATAAAATCCAAATAAATGTTGAAAATTACAGGAGATTCAACTCCTCCCTGCCTGCAACCAGAGAAAGTTTTGAAAAAAACTTTAGATCCCTTAATTGCTGCCGATGTGTCGGTATAAAATGTTTTTAGTATATTTACTAGTACGGAAGACTTAAAACAAATATCTAGAATTTTAAATAGCATATCTCTATTAATCCAATCATACGCTGCTGTTAAATCTATAAAACATAGAAAAAGTGGTTTATCGGATACATGGATGGCGTTTTGTAAAATAAAAATAGCGTCTGTCGT
The DNA here is from genome assembly GCA_963930725.1 of Candelabrum cocksii. Lineage (NCBI taxonomy): Eukaryota > Metazoa > Cnidaria > Hydrozoa > Anthoathecata > Candelabridae > Candelabrum > Candelabrum cocksii. The sequence goes on from OZ005664.1 coordinate 19,476,350, forward strand.
TGACCTGTTAGATCTAAAGCCAAATTGGCAATTTGATATTATGGCCTCATAGGCTTTTCTAATTCTAGATATAACTAATGGTGCAAGTATTTTTGAACATGTTGACATAATAGATAATCATCCACGGTAATTTCCTGCATCACTTCGGGATCATTTGTTCTTAAATAAACAGGTGATGGAAGAAATAAGCCAGGAAGATGGGATTGAGGATGTTGTCCAAATAGTTGTTAGAAAATGCATCAAATAAACCAAAAATCTATTCTATTTATTATATTTTAGATGTTCAGAATGTAATAAGTCTGTTCCAAGACATCTACTGTTTTTGAAGCCCGTGAACACATCTTGGACTTTCAGGGGGTCACTGTTTATTTCCAAGTCTTCAGGTGGTAAAATATGGGGATGATTTCCGGGGTTGGTCACCTCCAGTTGTAATTCAACGGTTTTAGCACAGAAATGGTTCTCGAAGAAATATGAAAGTGTGTCATTGGATATTAGCTGTTTATCCGAATGTTTAATCATGGTGTAATTTTTACACAAACAAAACTCTTCCTCCACCTTTCGTGCTTCATTAACTAAATTTATGTCTTTTGCTAGATTAGAAAAATAATCATTTTTTAGTTTCGTACGCATTAATTTCCTTCGCTGATCAAGAAGATCTAAAAGTTCAGCGTTGGCCCAAGGACAGAGTGGTGCAGACGAAATAGTCCTTTTGGGAATCCTTTCTTCGCTTGCTTGACAAATAGATTCTGTGAAAGATTGATCAAAAGTATTTATGTCGTTGACAAGAGGTTCATCTGCAAGCAGTTTATCAAGTTTTTATGAAAAACTATCCAGGACTTGGGGATTATCCCTTAGTGACGAGATATTAGTATACGGTTTCTTGGGTATACACGGTTTACAAAAACACGACTTTCTTTCCGTTTTTGAAGGAAATGAACAATGCAAAGCTAAAAATCGGTGATCAGATTCGAAAGGAACACTTGCACGTCAGTAAACACGACAACTCGAACTGAGTTTTTTAATATGCCATTCGGCAAGGATGTAATCTATTCGTTTATTAAGTTACATAAACAAAATATAAGAAGTAAGGGAAGTTATTGTTCAAAAAATATATAGAATATATAATAAATGAAGTTAAATAAATAACCAAACACAATATTAATAAGACTGAGTAAGAGCTTCAATACCTCTTGGCCAACTACCGGCTCTTCAATTTTCATGTTTGGTGCTCCACCATGAGTGAGACGAGACTCCTTCATGTAGAACCTATACATGTACTTAAGTTAAAATATATCAAATATGGTATATAATGCTTCAAGCATTTAGAGCATTGCTCAACAAAATAAACCTCCTTTGAATTTGTATACAGATATATATCTTTTTTTATCTGTTTTTCAATGTTAAAATTCACCTGTGCAATTGGGAAGGGTCTTTATGTAACATTGTGTAGTATTGACGTACAAACTCATGGGCAACATATTGAATATTAGAATATTGTGCCATAACCATATCTGACTAGCTTGTTCTGGATCGAAAATAAAAAACACTTTTAGAGGACAAACAAATCATCGTCACAAAGATACAGTGGCAAAAAAACAAGAAGAGTGATTAAAACAGAGGTAGGAATATTTTCAACATCCTTAAATACAAAACATTTGAATACAACATATACATATATACAACATTAATAACATAAAAAATAAATCTTGAAAAATTTATTTGTTTATATACAGTTACAAAATTCAGGGATATAACACTGTCTGAAATCTACTGAGTTTTACTGAGCTAAAATTAAAATATTTTGCACATAGAAGACCTTATATACTTTTGACTGAAATAAACGCAACCTTTTAAAATGGTTCTGAAACATCTAAGTGATGAGCGAGTATCACCCATCCCTTCTAAAAAGCTACAATTTTCATCCAAAAAAATAAGAGCAAATCTCTGCAAAGTTTTCTTACAATCACCAGCTAGATAGTTATCTAACTATAAATAAAATTAAAAACAATATTTTTTAAAGCATTGATCACAGAATCATCAGCAACTAAAATCAAAAAAGTTAAAAATGACTGAATTAGCTCGCTAAATTATTTAGCGAGAAAAAAAGGACAAGCAAATTTATCTGTTATATAGTTCACTGAAACAGAAATGAAAGTTTGTTAAAAAGCAGCTAGATATTACTTAAAATGATACACAACCGTTTAACATCTATTTCGAATGGTATCCTTTGTATAAAAGATCAAACATGACATTTCAATAGCTCGATTCGCCCTCCATCATCCATGTGGAACATCTTCGAAGAATGAAGCCGAAGTTTGTTGACGGCCAAAATACGTCAAATCACAATCTTTTCACGTTTACCGAAAAATATTTTTTTATTTTTGTATCACCTTCTTCAACAATAAGAACTCATATGATGATTTATTTGCTTAAATATTCAAGCGAGCATCCGTACATCTTTGTATATAACTTTGTATTTAGAATAATTCTTTTACAGGACAACAACAAATGTCATTAATAAACGTGATATAAACGGATATTCCAAGTTAGAAATTATGACTACTTTTCATTTGTTAAACAATACCATTTTGCAATAAGCAGTGATCACTTTAATGTTTTTTAGTGTAATATGAACTTTCTTCTTTGATATGTCTTTTCGCCATCTAGGCTTTGTCTTGGTCATGGACGCCGGCGACAATGTCGACAATCGTCAATGAACTTGCTTATCATCCTCTCCTTCCTCCTCCCTACTTTTGCTAATGATTTGTTTGTCTCGCTTTGAAATTAATGAATTAAAACATCCATGCTGTTTCATTTTGTACCACTAAGATACATAAAGTTAACCTATTTTCCTTTTCATAATGCGTTTATCTAAAAAGATAAATTCGTTAATTTTAAATGCGACAGATCAGCCAGAATGTGTTCTTGTTAACGCGGGATAAACGTCATTGCAAACATGCGCGCACAAGTCAAGGTTTACTTCAGTTAAAACATCTTCCCTGCAAATCTTGTTCTTGGTTTAATGATTATTGTTATTTTAACTAAGGATTCTCTGTAATCGGCTATATGACAGTAGATGAAAGAATCGTCAGGAAAACGAGCTGATGTTACATCTCTTGATAAGGATGGCACAGTTCATCGTGTATCAGAATTGCCAGAGATTCCAACCAAAGCTCACGAAAAGTGTTCAAGAATGGTTGGGAAGGCATGTAAATCTGGTAAGTAACATGTGAAGAAGATTTATATTTCTTTTTTTTTTTATTGCGTATGTACAGTCAACTCTCCAATTAACCGACGTTCGATGCGAAACACATTTCCCTAAATTTTTGCCTAAAAATAAGACTGGCCTACACTGAAAAAGATAGCAAAAACTCTTTGTTTATTTTTTACGTATAAACACATACATCTTTCAGTTCCAAAGTTTAAGAAAGGCTTTGATAGACCAATGTTTCTTCCATTGGATGGTTTTAGGCTCTTTTCACGGATACCAACCAAAGAATCACTCATTACATTACTCATGCCATCCTCATCAAGAAACTTTGAAGCTTCACAGAGACTGACCAACAATCCTATTTTCAGTTTATCATTGTTGTCATCACTAGTTTGCCAATGGCAACATATTCTACAGCTACATAGAAGTTTCAACAGATATGTGTTTACAGTCAATTTGCTCAGAGTGAATAAAAAATTGAGAATATTCAGTGTCATTGGTAAACATGTAAATGGAAGAGAAGGATATGGAGTGGAAATTCCTGTAACATACACACTCCGAGTACCGCAGAAGACAATGAACTTGCTGATCAGCTGTAATGCGTGAACTCACCTGTTTGTGATTGTTGGTGTCCGCCATTTAGAGTGTCTAATTAAAGGTGGCCGGCTTAGAATGCCAGTTAATTAGAGAGTTTACACTTTATTGTAGTATTTTTAAAATGTAATTGTTTGGAACAAGTTGTTTCCTTGATGGCAAGAACATGATCAAGTTGATTCTTTCCAAGATTAGTGTCAGAATGGATGTTTCAACTTACCTTTGACAATATTTTCCAGAATGGCTTATGTCATATACTTAGGGTGCCTCAAGCAAATGCCAACCAACCGAATTGAATTTTTATTCAATGGTTTCTTATATACATAAAAAATAAACCAGGGTGTTAGCCAGCCTTGTGGCATCGCGCAATACACGGTATTCCCAATTGCCTACGAACTCAAAATTCCCAATTCCAGACCTGCCACATTTTATTTTCTCAAATCTGGAGATTTAAAAAAAGTCTTTAAAAACCTTGAGATTAGTGCAAAAACCTTGAGGAATTGATGTAAAAATACTAAAAAAGCTAAATAGAAAGTTATCTAACTTCAATAATGATACCATAAAGCCTTGGATTTTTAAAAATAAAGATTTTACAAGAAAATGTTTTGTTAAGGTAATAACACTTAGGACTTTTAGGACACAGTAAGACTTTTGTTTTGCCGCCATGTTGTTTGTTTACTAATCGCAAACACGGATGCATGCGTTGTAATGTTTTATCACGTTAACTTGTTATAATATTAAAAGGAGATAAAATTCACGGCAAGGTAGGTTACACACTGCGCCTATCATAAATGCCATTCATTACCCAAGCGCGATGATGGTGAAGAGGAACAAGTAAAGGAAATTGTTTTCAACATTTATAGTTGTTATTGGATTTTTTTGAAAAACCGTGAAAAATAATTTACAAACCGTGAGACCGTGAGATTTGTATCGAAACCGTAAGCCTCACCGGCAAAACCGTGAGACTTGGCAGGCCTGCAATTCCAAGCAAATAAATGCGACATAAACAAAATCATAAAAATTATAAAAATGTAAAAAATTTATGTTTTCCGTTGGCTTTGAAAATTGGTAGGTTTACTAAGTAAATGATGCTGATTTCAAATCAAGTACCAGAATTGGAATATTTTCACTCCTGATACCTTATTTGGGCAAATTTGGGCCCAAAGTTTGAAGTATTCTGTGGTGAAATGGTACTGTGCATGCATGTGCGATATCTGACAATGATGTGAAAGTTAATTTGGATTATTTGTTGATGAAATATTATGTTGATGTTATATTTTAAATATTAAGTGATTCCGACCAGTGGTTAAGGAGATATAAGAAGCTCAACACTTAGATTATCACTCCAAATTTTTTACTTATTCAGCCCTAACCCCAAATATAAAAATGATTTTTAAAATGTCGTTACATCCCCACATCTGGCTTAATGTAAGGTATCTTCTCTATGAAAATGGTTTTCCAGGGGTTAGGAATGGCGGAGTTATCAAGTGATGACTTTTTACAATTTTTCGTTGGTAGACTGAAATGAATTAAGATGAATAAACATTGTAACTAATGCAATTATCTTTGCATGGTTTAACTTATATAATGGCAATTTTTTTTCTAAGGAAAACATAACCAATAATAATAAAATATGCTACGAAAAAGTCTTTAGTTTTAAAGGTAGGAGTTGTATCGATTATTCTCAATTTGTCTGTTATAGCCAATCTAGAGCACTTTTAAGTCAAAAGATGGGGGCTTGCTTTGGGAGGCCAGGGTTACGGAGGAAATTCTCAATGCTGACAAAACGCTGTAAGAAATTCAGACCTGGCTAACACCTTGTGAACACATGCTAAGTTAGCAAACTCTACAAAACATTTGGCTGTGAATAATCCTTTGTTGAAAAAACCATATAATTTCTAATCAGATTTGATTGTATTATTACTATTAACATGAAAAGCCATTGTATAAAACACCACGAAAGTGCATAATTGCCTATTTTAAAAAACAGTTTGTTGAGATGGAGCCCAGGAAGGCATTGTTAACTTGGCATGAAATGACCCTTAAGGTCATTTTTTGCTTTTGCATGGTATATAAAATAACTTCAATCAAAGAAACAGAAAAAATATTATACAAGAAACTATTTGAAAAATGAAAAAAACCTTGGTAGTGATGCTGATAAGGAATAATATGGTTTAAAACCAACAGTTAATATGTTATGGTCGGTCAAACAGACTTGCTATACCATTTATATACTAGTATATATACATGTTTCTATTGAATGAATTCATATTGATCTATGTAACTTGCGGTGTTCTTGTTTAGGTGCATACATAACATATGTGTTAAAAAGTTTGAGAAAACTGGGCTGGTATGTATTGCTATGTATATAACCACAAGTTTCATACAGCCTTTTGTATTACATCATTTAGTGATACGGGCGTGGAAGAAGGAAACATTGTTTGTGAGCCGTGTTCTCCAGAACTCTACACTCTGTTTGATACAGATAGAAAAGAGGTTTGGCTTGTTGAATTCTCTCAAAACAAATGTGTGTGTATTTTAATGGGGTTGTACACCCATCCTTTCATTCGATAGTATTGTAATTCTGACATAAGTAGACAAATAAAAGTGCTAACAGTACTTGTAATAATAATCCCAAAACTCTTTGTGAACCTTGAAAAACTCTGGTTTGGCATCGACTCTTGTTGGGTCGAGACATTGTGACTCTGATCTGCTCAAGTGTGGTTTTATATGGCTGAAGTGCACGTAGTAAGGAGTGCTTGCTTTGTCATAGAATCTTTTAATGTAATCTGGATCTATGTAATGGCTGTCTAAGACAATGAGGTCATCAAAGAGAAAGGTATCATTGCCTTCCTTGAACACCCAATTAATAATCTCCATGTCTAGTATGTGTCTTCGTTTTGGGTAAATCATCTCCTTACTCAGGGAGTATACCATTTTGATCTTGTGATAGAGTTCTTTGCTCAAATCCACCACTAATATACTCGATGTCAGCCATCTTTTCGGAGCATACCAGTTGCATAAACTAGCGCCCGCTCTGTATGGATAGATTTTCGCTTGGAACAAATGATAAGGATTTCTTTGGAATATGCCGTCAGCGTCAACATATAGAATCCTCTCGTAATCTTTGTACAGAGAGAACATCTCCAGCTTTATGTAACATTTTGCGTAGTTCAAAGTAGTTGAAGCGAAAGCTAGTTTACGCGTTTTTATCTTTTTAAGGCGAATGTTCCTAAACAGTTTTAATTTGTTTCTGTTGAGCTTGTAGCCAGCCTCGTACATAATCACATAATCAACATTGCACTGTCTGGTGTAAACGTGCTGTAGTTGATGCAAGAGGACGTATAAGTAGCACTCGTAAGCAGGGTTTTCTAAAGTGATATAAAATACAAAAGCTCTCTTTGATTTAAAACCTCTTCCCAAGCAATTACTATCCGCGGCGGATGCTTTCGAACTTCTCGCGATTGTCTTATTCACGCAGTAGTTTACCTTCCCTAGTGATTTCGCGTATTTCCTGGATGACGGGAGATTATAATAAATCAACGCTGTCTGTAAAGCTAGAAGCAGCGCAGAGAATAAAGTGCAAGCCACATATTTCATCTCGTTCGCCTATGCAGCTTTTCGTTTAAATATTCACAACATTTTAAAAGCGTTAGTGAATTATTTATCGCGCTTTTTTAACAATATAAAACTACTTCAATAAAAATTAGTTCTTTTACATTTACCTTAAGGGAAGAAATTTTTGCGGAATTTATTTTCGCGATTTTGGCCCCAAATCACGAAATTAAATTCCGCGAAACTGAATGAAAATGCCTTATCCGCGAAAATTTATTCCGCGAAATTCAATTTCTCTCGTTTTTTTAGTGTCACTTAATATGCAATTAAAAATATAAGAAAATACAGTGCACTCCCGATAACTCGAACCTCCAAAGGACCAAGAAAATGGTTCGAGGCGAAGTTCTTAGAAATGCCTTTGATTTGTTTGAAGAATGAATTTAGATAGACCTTTTACGTAAATTATATCGTACTAAATACTGTAAACTCTGCCCACCGCGAAAATAAATTCCGCGAAATTCAGATATATTACCTCATTCGCGAAAATAAATTCCGCGAAATTCCGTTTTTAGACCTGTCAATCCCGAAATATTCTTTTCGAAAAGACGAAATGTCCGCGCGGAATGCAATTTGATTGGTTAATGAAAGAAACAGGTCACATAGTGAGGGAAATTGGTGCAAAAAGAGGTCGTTTGTGTTTCATTAGAGGTAAAGGCATGAAAGTTGGCGTGTGGTAACTTGGTATTGAAAGAAACAGTTTAAGCCTCGGACCCAGTTCCAAATCCCTATTTTGTGTATTTTACAGACCAGAGTTGGGTTCCCATAGGAAAAATGTTTTCTCTTCAAAAGTTAAAGTATTATATACCGTTTGAAAGTACGTGAGAAATGGAGCCAAAATAATAAAAGACCCCATGCTGAAAATGAACTGGTAAAATGTTTTGACATTTTCTGAAATCAGGGGGTAAAAACTAAGTTTTGATGGCATTGGGGTTTGAAATTCTTAAAACTTTAATATTAATGGAATGGACTGTAAAAATTATTGATGGAGACTCGAAAGCAAAATTTAAAAATATGGTCAATAGCAATTTTAAGTCAAATTAAAGGGATATTAAGTTTTTAGTATTTCTCGTAAAAATTCTAAATTTATCGTTTTAGACGAAATAAATACAATGTAGTTTAGTAAATAATGGAAGTAATTGACAACTGAAGCGTTATATTTTATATATTCCTTTAAATAATGTTCACAGCAAACACATTGGCGCAATGCGGTACATTTTAGGGAAGCTTTCACGCATTTACATCGTCCTTAACATCCTTTACATCTTACTAATTCTCGACTTTGACGCTTCTGGAATTGTTGTCTACACTAAATCGTATCCTTCATCACAACCTTTCCACCTCCATTCGCTTGGTAAAACAGCATTCTTTAGCAGTGATTGTGACCAACAATAACTTGTCTGGCACACTGCTCTTCTGACATGAAGCTGAAGAGCACCTTTAGTTGGTGGAAGTAACCGGTAACCGGCTTTTCCTTGAAAATATATCTTTCCTGCAATCATTAACGCTCCCGCACATATTCTCGGCTTCATTTACATATTCTTTTGACGTGCAAAGATATTGAAGTGAGGACATTACTTAATTACCACGTATTTTAAGCATTCTTTTCTCGTCGCCGGCATAATGGAGACTTGATCACATCCAGTCAACGCATGGAAGAATGGCGAACAAGATGACTTTGCATTTCGAAGATGTTCAGTTATGGACTGTATAGGGATGAAACCTTTTTCCTGTGCCAAACCATCGCTTACACTTAACTCCTCGAAAAGTGTGGCAGCAATGGCAGCAAGATCGGTGTCAACGGCTCTAACAGATACATAGGCATTTTTGGTATTCAAAAAGATCCTTGCATCAGTTTCTTCTTGTGTGCATGGGAGAACCATCAACATCTATCTTGTACACAACCATTTCTCCATGATGGGTGGATACAATTACCTTGTTGGTTTGTATTTGTGTTGCTTTGACTGCTAGAAACTTGAAAAGCTCTTTGTTCTCGCCAATGCGCAAGAAAGAATGCCAATTAATCGCAATTTTCGAATCAGGTAGAACTTGACGACGTATTCCTGGACCTCCTTTTCTTCTTGCTTCTAATTTCAATGTGTCTTTCCGGTAGGTATCCCAGACAATATCGTTCCTTACACATTATTCCTGTTGTGACTACAGATGAATGGATAGAAGACTTGTTAAGCAATAACTTAGGTGATAACATGTTGACAATAACGGTCCATTAAGAACAATACAGGAAACAACAGGTTTTTCGTTGCAACAATGAAATAACAAAGAACTTGAAATGTTTATTTACGTTTTGTGGAAACAAACTTCAAATATTAAAGTCGAAATTCGCCTGTGTAAAGCCACCTAAAAAGATTTTGTCGGTTAATAGATATGCACGTCATCGAATCGTTAGCAAATTATACAACGTTACTCGGGAGATGTTGACAGGCAAAGAAGTCTCCCAACGTTCGTCGCCATTTTTATTTAAAACTCTTAAGATATTTGATGTTTGTTATATTTAATAAGCACATGTTAGTAGTCACGTGATTCATGGTTTTAGGTTGTGGTTTGCGAGGACCGGTTATTTGGTCAGAGGTTCCTTAACAACGTCGTTACACATTCCTTGATAATTGCTTATGACGTATGTCGAACGAAATTCGATAAAACTAACATCAGACACTTGGCTTGTACATCGGTATGTTGTATAATGTTAATAATCGGTATAATGTTTATGTTTTCTTGTTTTTCATGATTATCGTAATTAAGTTAGTCTCATCTAGATCCGTGTGGCGAACTTAACTGGAGATTGTTTTTTCTGGAAACACAATTTTCTCCGACTTAGCTTCGGTTGGAAGGCTCATCAAAAGGTCCGCTAACTTATATTGTTCATGCAATGCATTTTCTCTATCTTCATCAATCAATACTTTATTGTCAGAAATTTTCTTGATTTCGTAAATGGCTAAAATCGATATCTTTTTTTGTTCCTTTCCAAAATTCAACATTTTAGTTTGTTTATTAACCAGATTATTAAAGTAATAGCAAACCTCGTGTAGAAATGCGTTCGCGACCTGGCTGTACGCAACATGATGTCCTCGAAAAGCATGGACGAGAAAACTGCAAAAGAGGCTGTCGATAGTGTTTTCGACGCGTGTTACGGCGACACCGAACCTTTTCCTAGGATACCACCATGAAGACATTCCCGTGATACTTTTTTGTGTGTACTTTTGGAATGTGAAATATCTATTCATTTGATTGTAAAGCGACTGTTTATTTCCATATCTTACTCCTAAATTATATAGTTATCATCAGGCTTTAAAAAAGCTTAGTTCACGAAAATCATCTTTTAAGCTGTAAAAATAGATTTATTATGTGTAAAGCAAATGGTGCGTGTAAAGTTCAACAAGCCACATTTCTAATGGATGATGATTGGGGAAGAGAAATTGAAATTGTTTCTGGATTGAAACGGTCTCAGAGAATGTACAGGAACTATTTCGCTAACATTAGCCTTTGTGTATAAACCCTTATTCTGCATCGAGAAAGAATCTGAGTATTGCAAAAAACCTTGTAAAATATGAAATTTGTAGCAGGTCGCAAAGGTCTGAGGATGGAGTGTCATAAAGAAACATGATCGTTTTTAAAATGAAATTTTATTATTTTTGAACTAAATGTCTTTTGCTTTTAATTCTATTTAATAAAGCCTTCCAGTGGTTGAACATAGCGGGGCATGATCGATATCGAATGAAAGGAAGAAGATAGGCGACAGTTGAACATAGCGGGGCATGATCGATATCGAATGAAAGGAAGAAAATAGGCGACAGTTGAACATAGCAGGGGCATGATCGATATCGAATGAAAGGAAGAAGATAGGCGACAGTTGAACATAGCGGGCCATGATCGATATCGAATGAAAGGAAGAAGGTAGGCGACAGTTGAACATAGCGGGGCATGATCGATATCGAATAAAAGGAAGAAGATAGGCGACAGTTAAACATAGCGGGGGATAATCGATATCGAATGAAAGGAAGAAGATAGGCGACAGTTGAACATAGCAGGGGCATGATCGATATCGAATGAAAGGAAGAAGGTAGGCGACAGTTGAACATAGCGGGGCATGATCGATATCGAATGAAAGGAAGAAGGTAGACGACAGTTGAACATAGCGGGGCATGATCGATATCGAATGAAAGGAAGAAGGTAGGCGACAGTTGAACATAGCGGGGCATGATCGATATCGAATGAAAGGAAGAAGATAGGCAACAGTTGAACATAGCAGGGGCATGATCGATATCGAATGAAAGGAAGAAGATAGGCGACAGTTGAACATAGCAGGGGCATGATCGATATCGAATGAAAGGAAGAAGGTAGGCGACAGTTGAACATAGCGGGGCATGATCGATATCGAATGAAAGGAAGAAGGTAGGCGACAGTTGAACATAGCGGGGCATGATCGATATGGAATGAAAGGAAGAAGGTAGGCGACAGTTGAACATAGCAGGGGCATGATCGATATCGAATGAAAGGAAGAAGGTAGGCGACAGTTGAACATAGCGGGGCATGATCGATATCGAATGAAAAGAAGAAGATAGACGACAGTTGAACATAGCGGAACATTATCGATATCGAATGAAAGGAAGAAGATAGGCGACAGTTGAACATAGCGGAGCATTATCGATATCGAATGAAAGGAAGAAGGTAGGCGACAGTTGAACATAGCGGGGCATGATCGATATCGAATGAAAGGAAGAAGATAGGCGACAGTTGAACGTAGCAGGGGCATGATCGATATCGAATGAAAGGAAGAAGATAGGCGACAGTTGAACATAGCGGAGCATTATCGATATCGAATGAAAGGAAAAAGATAGGCGACAGTTGTACATAGCGGGGCATGATCGATATCGAATGAAAGGAAGAAGATAGGCGACAGTTGTACATAGCAGGGACCATGAAATAATGCATTTTACTTTTAAGCCTATAAAATCTTTCTCTCGGGAAATCAACAATGTAGAAAATTTCCAACATAAATCCCGGCTAACGTTTTTTTTTTATAGTTTCAGCCCTGAGTAAGAATGAGTAGAGTTGTTGATTCATTATTCACACATTGAAATAATACAAATATATACAAATAAAATAATATCTTAAAATTGCATTTCATATATTTACATGTTTATAACAAACAATAACTAAATTAAGTAAAAAAGTTGAATAAATAACAGTGCAAATAAAACGTGCATTTGATGAGCGCAATTACAAACTCAAATGAATAAATACGAATAAATAACAATAAATTACATATCTCCACCTTTCAACATTTCAAGCCAGAGTGAAATAAAATGTAAAAAAATTACCCCCGTCGACTCGTTTTCAATATTTCCCACGAGATGATGGGTAACTTCGCTGTCTCTGGGAATGTTGTCGTCTTGGGTTAAGGTAATGGCGAAACGTAACAACACTCGATCTATAACGTTCTTTTGACCGTTAAGCTAAATAAAAAATATCTCTTTCAATTCATAATTTGGTATAATATTTTGTATATTTTTTTACAATTTGCATAGAAAATCACCTTTGCAAGGGTTGTCAGAAAGCATTCACAGAGTTTCCACACTTCCTGTAAATGTAAATAGGTTTTTAAATTGCAGTTCTGAGTTATATACTAGGCTTTACTCTTGATAGCAGAGGGAAAACATCTTCAGGGCAATTTGGTTCCGAACATATTGCCTCGATAGTATCCGTGTCGACTATCGGCCCCTAAAGAATTCAAATAAGAAATAAAATCCAAGAAGACATGGTTAGGACTCACGTCTATGTGACATAGCCATGACCATAAAAGACAGGACAGCGCCGAAATGTTATCTTCAGTCGATAATACCTGCCACGCATTGTCGTCCGTATTCAGATTTCTCTAAAGATATTTTTTACTGTGTTTCGCTCTCTCCGGAGATTCAGCAATACCTTATGTCTTTCTAGTTTAGTCGGAAGTTGCGCATCATTAAAACGGAGCGCCAAATGTTTCAAAACAATTTCTTGCTGCGTGAGACCTTCATTGCTGCTAAAGCTTGCGATAGAAATGTTATCGGCTCGCAACCAGGGACGCGTCGCGTAGTCTAAACTCATATCTACTGACGTGTCCATGGAATCACTCATCGAACTCGCGTCTTCTTCAACAGAAATCTTCTTTTTGTTTCTTCTTTTACTACGAGAAAGAAGAGGTTCTAATGTTATCCCTCCTTTTTTAAGAGTACGTTTTTTGTCATTGAAGAGAAAAGCGACGTTCGGCGTTGAATTAGCTTGATATTGTTCTTGCAATTGATTGCTGAGTGAAGGCAAATCTTCATTGCTGTGTACTTTAGGTATTTGCTTCTCTTCATTTTCGCAACTAATGCTGGATGGAACAGATTGTTCAGCGCTTGTGTTCAGTATACTGTTCCTCATGAAACCGAAGTGCGTGATTTTAGTGCACTTCTCCAAGTCATACTCAACACCAGCTAACTCAAGGAGACGTTTGCAAACCACAAATACGATCTACAAATAAACGGTCTTGAAAGAGTGAATTGTTAAAAACTGAACTGCTTACTTGAGGTACGTATTTCAGAGCACGTGACTTCTCTCCGTGCAGCAAATTTCTTTGTCTTTTCATAAACAAGTCCAACGTAAAGTATTTGTCTCTGACATCCAAAACAAAACAAACACGTGAATTGGAAAGAATAACAGACAACTCGTATAACCTACCCTTCTGCGAACACGCACCACATTGGTTTTAAATACATTGCGAAATCCTTTACGCAGTTGATTTGTCCGCGGGTCTGAATGGCTTTTGGTCTACGCAACACAATCTATCAACAACATTTCAAACATACTAGCGATATTACCTTGATAGACGAACTTTGTGAATTGCCTGAAACAATTAAATTAATAAGTCGTAATGTGTTAATCACGTAAATGCATATAACGGTTTTAAATGATTTGTATTTCTTAAAATAAAGAAAATGTTGCTATGAGGCTTTGAACGCTTGCTTGTCACATTCAAAATCCTACTATCTTTCTTACAGAGACGACAAAGAAACCTTTCCATTTTCAATTTATTTTGAAATACTGTCATGTTTCACAAACGTGTTTTATAATCTGTTAAACTATTAATTTTAATGAAATATCACTTAACCCTTAATATTTCATTGAACCAATACTTACTTTGTAGGCAGTGCATCTTTCAGAGTAGATCAAATAACAAGCAATGAGAACCCCCGTACGCCCCAACCCAGCGTGGCAATGTACCGCCACCTATGTGATATATTAACAATACAATTTTAACTCTCTGACCAGCATATTGCTTCCTTGGGTTTGTCTCTTTTGTATTTTCAAATTAATTGAACCGAATATATAAATATCTAAATAGAATGCTTACCTTTCCATTGTTGATAGCGAAATCCATTACTTTCACCATGTCCAGGATTGATATCAAAGACCTAACTCCATAGTCATTCCTGACAAAAAGAAGTAATAACGGATACAGTCATTGGATTAGAAGAGAGAAGGATAAGAAAAGAATGTTAAACTTACCAGCCAAAGTTGTAAAAGAAAACTAAAAGGAAAAAAGTACCATATAATGTCAATGATTGCACTGACAATTTTTCTTACTTCCGTTATCCATAAAGTCTTTTGGGTCATAGGAGAAACCACCAGGTTGCAGTCCAAAACCACAACCGGCATGTTCCCCGGGATGCTGTAGATTAATGATCGATTTGATACCAGAGCTAACAGAAGTGTGAAAGTTATTTTGAAGACCAGATAAGAAACAGATGTGTGAATTCATGTTTCTTATTCATATGATAAACGGTAAGAGAACTATGAACTTTACAAGGTCCTCGATAAATAATTCTGTAATGAAAAAATTGGAGCTCACGCGAAAAGAAGAAGGCACTTACTCTTGAAACTGTTCAATCACGTTGTGCTTCTTATTGGCTTCAGTAGAAGGACGGGACGTTGCCAGGATATCATCTGTCACCCTGAAAATCAGTGAGATGTTACAAAAACAATCCAGAAAATCAAAATTTCATTACATATTTGAAGGTTAGAATAATCTTACAGAAACAATAGACGAAATAATGACTGATGAACAGACGAAACAACAGACTGGTCAACAGACGAAACCACAGACTGGTCAACAGACAAAACAACAGACTGGTCAACAGACGAAACAACAGACTGGTCAACAGATGAAACCACAGACTGGTCAACAGATGAAATCACAGACTGGTCAACAGAAAAAACAACAGATTGGTCAACAGACAAAACAACAGACTGGTCAACAGACGAAACAACAGACAAAACAACATACTGGTCAACAGACAAAACAACATACTGGTCAACAGACGAAACAACAGACTGGTCAACAGATGAAACAACAAACTGGTCAACAGACGAAGCAACAGACTGGTCAACAGACAAAACAACAGACTGGTCAACAGACGAAACAACAGACAAAACAACATACTGGTCAACAGACGAAACAACATACTGGTCAACAGATGAAACCACAGACTCGTCAACAGATGAAACCCAGACTGGTCAACAGAAAAAACAACAGATTGGTCAACAGACGAAACCACAGACTGGTCAACAGACGAAACAACAGACAAAACAACATACTGGTCAACAGACAAAACAACATACTGGTCAACAGACGAAACAACAGACTGGTCGAAAGACGAAGCAACAGACAGGTCAACAGACGAAACAACAGACTGGTCAACAGATGAAACCACAGACTGGTCAACAGATAAAACCACAGACAAAACAACATACTGGTCAACAGACTGTTTTAATAATTCATTTTTCTATTTGTTTAAAGCAACTCAAACTTCAAACAACAGGTGAAACAAACAAGGAGGAACATTAAGTTAGTTAGAAAAGAAAGTTCATAGAAATAAAGAATAAATCACAAAAAAGCAACATAAAAAACGCATGGTACAAATAAATAAACAAAGAGATTTAAAAGAACAAAAGCATGAAACAAGATAGGTCGGCCATTGAATAATTGATTTATAGCTTTTCATGTTATTACCACAGGAAAACACCTGGAAACACATACAATTAAAATGAACACTCTTTTTGTTTAAAAAAAACGTAGTTTACTCAGAGTTCCAATGAACGATTGATTTCAGTTGCTATTTTTGAATTGACCTCAGATGAGACGATGACAATTTTAATGAAATTCTTGAACCACAAATTGAATTTCCAAGAGTTTTTCGCATTCAATTCTCTTACATTTGTACAATTTTTAAAAACTGAAATTTTTTGAAAATATCAAAGAAAAGTGAAAATTGGAAGATTTGAAAAATGTTTCGAAATCATAAAAAGTTGAATCCGTATTTAGGCCATCACCGGACCACTACAGAGTACATATGCAAATCTATTCACAGGGAGGATGAGGCAAGGGGAACCAACAGACAAACTCAACTTATATATATATATATATATATATTTATATATATATATAGATACGTAAAAAGTCAACCATCATCATATGTTATTGTTATTTTTGAATTAAATATATTCTGCCAACTCACCATGAAGAATATAAACCATAAATAGCCATTTCAGATTCTTTGATTTTGGCCGGATTGTCGTACTTGCATGACTTTCCACCGCAAAACATAGAGCATTGCAATCCAGTGGGTGCCACATGTCGGATATGTTCCCCAAACACAGAGTATTTCGGTGCGGTTAACTTAGAATAATCAAGTTCAAATTGTTCAACTTTGATATTCCATTTTATCTCACCTGAAATACTTCCCATTCAAAACCTCTGCTGAGTTGAGAACTCTATTGACCTGAAATAAGTATTTGAATACATTATTCAAAAAGCTTAACAGTTATGAGGAGGGAGCAGTGTTATTTTATTCTTGGAAAGGAAAGAAACTTTTAGACTTGTTATAAGCCTTGATGGAAATATGGGTTAGATTAATTTGGATTGTAAATAAATTTTTAAAAACACTCAATAACAATGCATTTATGTAATTTAAGAGAAAAGTTGACACAAATGGAAAACCTTTCTAGACCTGCGCCAAGTGCACCCGGTTTTGGGAAAAGAAAGAACATCTAAAGTAAAGGAGAATTTTAAGAAATTACCTTCAAGGGTTTAAGTTGTGTGCAGTCCGTCTTCATGCATTACTTTATCCCACCAAATTCTCTAATGAAAAACAAATCAAAATTAACCAAGACAAGTTTAATACAAAATTAATTATTTACAGAGCATAAGAAATGAATAGCTAACGGAATAATTCTGATTCACCACCTTCAAATAATTCTTTATGTGATAAAATTTCAACTTCTTTACATTTCAAATATCTGTTGTTTTCTTCTCATCATGACATACACCATTTACTGAGATGAAGATTGGGGGAGGGGGCATGTGTAATCTGTCGGCCTGACTTAACCAAGACATCTGGATAAAAAAGGTTGGCCTTTATTGCAATTTAACAATTTAATAAGACAGTTTATCACAACCTTAAATCGGTCAATAGACAATACCAATCTTTAGATTTTACATCATAGATTCCTAAAAAGACTTTTTTATTCATAAAGCACTGATTTGAATGATGCATACAACAAACTTGATAGGTTCTGACACAAATTTCCATCCTTGTTAAAAGATCAAACTTTATATTCCCCTATCTTTATGGATCAGACCTGGACCTTATCTCAATGGAACATACACCAACCTTCTAAGAAAGATAGAGAGTATCAGCATACAAATATGTTACACCAATATTTTTCAAGCTTGAGCAAGAGCAGTTCCAACTTACTGGTCACTATTATTGAGTTGAAAAAGAAGTTATCTCTTCCTTGCTCTTCTGTCATCCCAATGGAAGAGTTTTTTCCAGAGGAAACTAAGATTTCCAGATACTAAATCTTGGGACTTAGAGATAGACATTAGAGATCTGAGCACAGCAACGTCGGGTCATGTAGTGTAGAAAAAGAGATTTTAGATGGAGTTCCTAGCAACCATCATCAAAGGTTCACAATAACATACATAACAGAAAACCTCTATGAACTGTGGAATCCTTCCTTAAAATATATTTCACACACCTCCAAACATACATTAGACCCTTTCACCATTGAGGCATGTGTTATATCTGTCCAGAAATGTGTAATATACAGACAAGACAAATAATTTCAATGTACCATTTTATTATAAATGCAATGCACCATCAGTTATATTATTAATCAAACATGTTTAAATTATTTTTCAAAATAATAAGGGCCAGGATACCGGTTAATAGAACACTCTTTTGAATTACATATATAGCACATTATTTTAACAAACTTTGTTAAATTTTTAAGTGATTAAGGCTATGTTCCCTGTTGTATCTCAAATAAATAGACAAAGGTGAGTTAAATGTGTCTTCTAAAACATTTTACACCAAAAAACAAGTTTCTTCTCTTTAACACACCCCTCCGTTCTCGGTCTGCATCATCGAGACATGTTGATTTGACAGCGTCATGCAAGACACGATCTCGGCCACCGGTACTCCAACCAAAACAACAACAAACATGACAGTCAAGTAAAGATGTAGCATTCCCAGGATAGATTTTCATAACATTTTTAAAACATATCTGGTATATAGTGTGAATACGTTTTACTGTATAACAAAACTGAAGTGTTCACACTATACTGGTTAGCATGAAAATTGCCTGATGCTAAGTGTTATTATAGTGTGAAAACTACTATGCACATATGTTAACGTTCCTTTCATTAGAAAATTAAAGGTAAACATTCCAAAAATCATGAAAAGAAAGCAAGATAGCCAGGGTTCGCCCTGTTGACTTCTCTTGGAATGATGACGAGATACAACTGCGATAAAACAACAAACAATAAATATGAAAGCATTTATGAACTTTTGCAGGAACAACATCCTGATGATGTTGCTACTTAAAAAAATAGAGCATACATTAATAAAGAACACAGTGTGACACAAAAAAATGCTTCTCCTCATTTTTACCTTTGATTGCTAATCTTTCATCAAAAACAGGAGTAACAGGTGTTTTCTCAAAAAAACATATGGCTGGCAGTTCCATCTCCTGTTTAGTCGTAATTGGATGTAGTTAACACAGCTGTTGTCACTTGACAAAAAATTTTAGAGATTGTGCTCCTACTGAGTCAAAAAGCATCAACACATTTTTTCATGCAACATTCATCGAAAGATTTTTTACAGAAACAGTGTTTTTGTAATATGAGAATGTAGCTCATCACATGAAACCAAAAACCAAATCTTTAGATATGTGAAAGTTTTACCACCATTCTTCTTGCACAACTATAGTTTAAAGAAAATTTTGATGGACTTCCCATAATGTCTATTATTGACAGCAAACCAAACAAGAATGTCAAAAACTGGAAACTTCGAAGTTAAGTAATACCAAATTTGATGAAGTCATAACATTTGAACATGAAACATCCAAAGACATACACACATGTCAGAACTTATGCCAGAAACAAAAAAGGCTTGACTCTTCTGATACTGGTTATCCCCAACAAATGGTTATAACAGATTTGCCAAAACACCAACTGATGAATTCACCCCAATCTACAGTTAACCATTGTAAGAACATCAGAAATCAGAGCTGACACAAACTGTTGCAATATCAGTAGCAATATTACTAATTTAAGTTTTTGTAGAGACTGCGAGTATGCTCCCAATATATCATCTTTGACCTCATAGACATAAACACACATGCCCTTTATGCACTGCTGCCACAAAGTTTAAAATGTAAAGTTGTTGTCTTGCATGGGTAAACTCAACACTGTTTTCCCTCTCACTGGGGTTGTCATTAGGAAGGGCATCCAGCCGTAAAAACATCTATTTCCAATCAATCATCAAATGATTATGATTGTGGGAAGTATCATCTGTTGAAAACCTTGTCCAATCCATTGCTACCATGTAAATGGAAATCAAAAGATGATGATGGTCTGTATGTATATATATATATATATCTAATGGAACTGCTCCTAGACCATTCAACGCTTGGCATAAATACTTCCTAGGTGTGTCTGGGAGTGGTATATATGTTCCGTACGGATGCGTAACCGATCCTGTTGATCAACCGGATGCCGGTTAATCAACGGGATGCAGTCCCGATGCTTGACTTACTATTGTGGCGTTCCAGTTGAACAACCGGCTAGTCAGTGGCAGTCAAATTTAAAGTGGCCAACAAGTGAATTTATGATTACAAACAAATAATAAACGTTATTCCATGGTTAAAAATTGGTCCCCCCAAAATGTTTGAAACTCATTTATTTACCCACTAGCTCCCTGACTATGAAGGCTAGACAGGGCTGGTTAAAACATGTACTCCAGTACATATAATACAGTCAACTACACCGCGTAGGTACGTAACTGCTTCTCTTGATTCAGCTTCACCACTAGTGCGTCCCTAATCCCCATCGAAGGAAGATCAAGGAGCTACGAAATGGCAAAAAGCTTTGTAGCCATGTTCTAAACCTTTCAGATGGTTGACTATTCTCTTGCCAGGGCCTTTCTGATCACAGCACTTCTACTTCTTTTTGCGTCGGGAGAAAACGTAGATTCGAGGTAGCAAAGAAAGCTCTCGTCAGACCTCTCCGGCTTTGCCATCACATGTTTAAAAATTCAAACGTCAAGTATGTACGTTGCGCACACGTATGTATTTCATTTTATCGCGCACTGGTTGATCAACCGGACGTCAGTTATGCATCCGTACGGAACATATACATTTGAAGAAATCATTTCATTTTTTCAAACTTTGACAATTCAATCAGACTTCAGCTTTTGACATCCGTGGAGGGGTTGGTGACAAACCCATGGATTTAGGTGAGTTAATTAATTAACAAGTTTAAAGCCATGCATATTGTTCCGACAGCGGATCTTATATTTACATAGACCTCACATCTCATTGTAAATCAGTTATTTACTTTCTTACTAAGAAACCTAACCTAACTTTATCCCAAACCCTACCTAACATTTACTTATAGAACCACGGCGATACTACAAACGTGAGAATAACAAGTCGTACTCCTGGAAGTTTACTCCTACAAATATTTGTTTGAGTATTATAGCTAGAGCTTTATTATCCTCCATTCTTTAATGCGATGTTAAATTTAAAATAAACTGTTAAACTTACATTAAATTCTACTTTGACCCTGAAACATGAACTTTTTTATGTTAAATGTTTTAAAAATTGTTTCCATAACATTTTTGTCTCGATGTCCCTGCATGCTATTAAAAATTTATCACATCTAAGACGCCGCAAATGCTCTAATTAACGCCCGACTCCAATAAACGTTTCCCTAAAAATCTCGAAAATTAAATAAACGCCCGGTCTTTATTAAACACCCGTCCATTAATAGTCAGGCATAATTGTTCCACAAATGTGGACCCCGACTTTTGGTATTTTTCATATGTTAATTCATGGAATCATACTTAAAAAGTATTAGAATAAAATTGGAATTTAGGTTGAAATCTTTTGGAGCTGAGCCATTTTTTACTCTAGACATAAAAATGTTTGAAGGATGTTTATTTGGTAGACATTTACAATTTTTACATCTTAAAGTTGGTAAGGTTCGAAGATAAGAGCTTTTTTAGTGGGATATAGTGAAATAAGTTAAATTTTGTTTTGTGATTAAGTTACGTGTGAGTTTGTCGTATCGAAACCAATAGCTTATTTTTTAAAATTCGTTATATATACATAGTTTCAGAGAGAATTAATATAACATTTGTTTTAGATAAGAAAAGGTTTGTATCGTCCGCAAACATCACTGGTTGAATTAATTGTGAGAATTTATGGAGGTCAAATAAGTAAGAAAGAGACCTATGATAGTATTGTTTTGTTTTTCATGGTTTTCAAGTGGAAAAGCATTATTTATGAGGGTAAAGAAATTCATCTAAAAATGTTGAGTAGGCATCATGCTAAACACATTGATCCGTGGAAAAAAATAATTTAAAATTTTGAAGCCTTTCCTAACATTCTTTTAAAGATGATGGTCATGAAATGTCTGTTTTTATGTCGCTTTTTTAAAAAAAGCGCCTATTTACATTAACGAAAGTCTCTGCCCCCCATTATAAATTTTTATACAGTAAGTGTAAGAATTTATGGCAAACTAAAGCGATTCATTCTTTCTGGAGTTCTGGCGGTTCTGTCAAATACAGACTGAAGGAGCATGGGAACGTTGCGGTGGTCGGTCACATCATTGATTTGACAAAAGTTTTTGGCGAGTTGTAATGAACAAATTGTATATATTTTAATGTAAATTTTTAAGTCTGATTTTTTTTTATTTATTTATTATTTTTTTTACAACTTCAAAATACGCCTTCTTTAATTACTTTCTCCCTTAGGGAATTGCTTCAAATCAATTTCTTTGGAAATGAAAAATTGTCATTGTGTCTGGTTTTAAGTTTTTGCTTTCAAAATCACACGCATTTTTTGTTGATAGTATTATTTAATTTTCAAACCATTCCATTAAACCACGGGATTAACGATGCATTGTCTCTTCTTACGTTGAAAATTTTGCTTTAATATACAAATGGAAAGATTTTTATGCAATGTTTGTATCAAAACAGTTAAAAATCACCATCACGCCTTACAATGTGATATTTGTAACTCTTGGATTCATAAAAAGTGTAATGAACTAAACGACATTGATTATCGCTTGTTGAAATCTGATGCTTCTGATTGGTTTTGTATTTTGTGTACATCTGAAATATTTCCTTTCAGTACAATATCTAACAATGAATTAAAGTTTTTATTTTCTTCAAATGTAATTATTAACAAGATTTTTCCGTCGAATGAACAAAACTTGTTTTCTAAATTTAACAAATTCATTACAGAAGGTCAAAATCCATCGGACGAAGAAAATAATACTTTTACAAATCTTATTAACTGCAAGTATTACGACACTACTGACTTTTGCACCTCAAAATATGGCGACAGTAATTCATTTTCAATATTTCATTTAAACATATCCTCACTAAACAAGCATTTTGATGAATTCTGCACTTTTCTTAGCTTACTTGATTTCCAATTTGATATTATGGGTTTAACTGAAACAAAATTAAAACTTAACGTTCAACCATCGACTCCTATTTCACTGAAAAACTATGTCATTGAACACACTGCTACAGAATCTTCATGTGGAGGAGCTTTGCTTTATATTTCAAAAAAATTAAATTATAAACCAAGGAATGACCTGTTAATGTATAAAAGGTTATTTTTGGAATCAGTTTTTATTGAAGTTATCTGCGAAAATAGTCGTAATGTCATCGTTGGTTGTATTTATCGTCACCTTGTATGTTTGTTAATGAATTTCATAACGACTTTGTTCTTCCTCTTACTTCAAAATTACTTTCTGAAAATAAAACCATTTTTTTAATTGGGGATTTCAACATTGATTTAATGAACGTTAATTCTAATCGTGATGTTTCTATGTTTTTAACTTTATGATGTCTAATAATTTTTGTCCGCAAATAACTTTACCTACAAGAATTACTCAACGATCAAGTTCCTTTATAGACAATATCTATACGAATTTTTATGGTGAGAATATATTATCGGGAAATTTAACATTTACGATTTCGGACCACTTACCTCAATTTTTTATCGAGTTCAAAGACAAAATGAGTTTTGTTTCTAGAAAGCATAACATTTATCGCAGAAACACTTCTAATTATGATAAGAAAAACCTTCTTTCTGATTTCTTAAAAGTCGACTGGGACGAAATTATGGAGCTTAATATGTCAAACGTTAATAATAGTTTTAATTTATTTTATAAACATTTTAATGGTTTATTAGATAATCACGCACCACTCAAGAAGATCAGTATCAAGAGGTTTAAACTTTCTTTAAAACCTTGGTTAACTAGTGGTATATTAAAATCAATCAATGTCCGTAACAATTTATATCGTAAATTCATTAGAGCAAAAGATGAATCTAGAAAATTCAGTCTGAAATGTCGTTATAATTTATACAGAAATCTCTTGAAACAATTGATAAAAGACAGTAAACAAACGTACTATAAAAATTACTTTTCGCATTGTTCAAAAAATCTTCGTCAAGTTTGGAATGGTATTCGCGAACACATTAATTTAAAATCGAAAAATGATTCTTTTCCTACAAGCTTAAATAATAACGGTGTTTTGGTTACAGATTTAAATATGATTACTGAACATTTTAATTCGCACTTCATATCTGTAGGCAAAACCATACAATCGAAAATTCATCATTCGCACACATGTTTTGAAAAATATTTAAATAATCCTAATCCCAATAGCATATACTTGTCACCAACTAACAAAGGAAAGATTTCATTATTAATATCAAAATTAAGTTCTAGAAAGGCTTCAGGGCCAAATAGCATTCCTGTTTTTATCCTGAAAGACTTAAACGAAGAATTATCCATTGTGTTTTCAAAACTTTTTAATCTCTCTTTTGCTAATGGTGTTTTTCCAAATATCTTAAAAACGTCATCTGTTCTTCCATTATTTAAAAATGGTTCTAAACTAGAGTGTACAAATTACAGACCGATATCTATTCTATCTAATGTAAGCAAGTTATTAGAAAAACTTATGCATTTCCGTATCTATAATTTTTTGGACCGTTGTAAATGTTTAAACAAACTACAATTTGGTTTTCGTTTTAATCACTCGACTAATCATGCTTTAATAAGCATAACTGAAAAAATAAGAGAAGCTCTTGATAGTGATCTGTTTGCATGTGGTGTTTTTATTGACCTCAAAAAAGCTTTTGATACCGTTCACCATGGAATTCTAATACAGAAGCTTCGACACTATGGATTACGAGGCATTGTACAAGATTGGTTTGCGTCCTATTTATCAGATCGTCAACAGTTTGTTTCGATTAATGGTTTCAATTCGTCTCTGATGAAAATAATGTGCGGTGTGCCTCAAGGTTCTGTGTTGGGACCTCTTTTATTTTTGATATATATCAACGACTTAGTAAACTGTATTAATTATTCAACGGTGCATCATTTCGCCGATGATACAAACTTATTATACATTAACAGGTCAATTAAACAATTATGTAAAAAAATTAATTTTGATTTGAAAGGATTGAATGATTGGATAAACGCAAACCTTATTGCTTTGAACACAGAAAAAACTGAATTTATGATTTTTAGGAGACCAAAAAAGACATTTGTTGATGAAATTAAAATTGTGTTAAATGGCAAACGTTTGTATCAATCGCATTATATAAAATATTTGGGGGTATTAATTGATGAACACCTGTCATGGAAAATTCACATCAATGAAATTTGTATGAAACTGAATAGAGCAAACAGTATGCTCGCTAAAGTTAAATTTTTTGTTAATAAATCAATTCTAAAAGATTTGTATTTTGCAATATTTTCTTCTCACTTGTGTTACTGCTGTCTGATTTGGTGTCAAAGAGGAAGTATTGAATTTAATAAATTATTGTCATCTCAACGCTCTGCGGTTAGAATAATAAATTTTCAACCTTTTCGCTCTGATACATCTGATGCTATGAAAAAAACTTAATATTCAACCTTTTCAACTTCATATCAAAATTTCAAATTTATTGTTTACTTTCGATTCACTAAAACAATATGTTCCTTCTTCAATCAGTCATTTTTTCTCTAAAACTATTAATTCCCACCAACCCGGAACACGTAATGCTTCTAATGATAAACTGTTTTTACCTCATTTTAAAACTTCATCATATGGCAAATATTCCATAAAACACCGGTGCATTACTGATTGGAACAAATCAATTGGAAGCATTATCAAACTATTTCAAATTAAATACAAAGATTATCATTCTATTTTTAATCTAAACAGAAAATAATCTCTTTGGTTAGTAAAGGTGACTCTCGCGAACGAGGGACAACTTTAATGGTGTGTGTGTTAACTGTTCATAGTTATATATTATTTTATATATATACATTATTAAGTATTTTCTTCTTATATTCTGAATATTATTTATTTTGTTTTATTATGGGGTTACTACTTGTTCAGCCTTAGGCTATTGAGTAACTCCCACCAAAATATCAAACCAGATCTCCTTTTTTAATAAAGGTCTTCGTTGTTGTTGTTGTTTGTTTTTTTATGTAAATGATATTTTGGTAAATAAATTGAATTGAAAAATTATCACACACGAGAGATTATCACCGCCATTACAATATATTGTTAATGAGAGTGACAGATGTTCTTGTCACGTTCGTTGTATGTGTAAAATGATGATATCAATGGTTTATTTGGAGGTCTATATATGGTATATAAATTAATATATATTTTGTCGCCATCAATCGTTTAAGATTATAATCATAATTAAGATTTATATCAGAGAGCTCATCGGGTATTTTATATCAAAGAGCTTATCGGGTATTTTATATCAGAGAGCTTATCGGGTATTTTATATCAAAGAGCTCATCGGGTATTTTATATCAGAGAGCTCATCGGGTATTTTATATCAGAGAGCTCATCGGGTATTTTATATCAAAGAGCTTATCGGGTATTTTATATCAGAGAGCTTATCGGGTATTTTATATCAGAGAGCTCATCGGGTATTTTATATCAAAGAGCTTATCGGGTATTTTATATCAGAGAGCTTATCGGGTATTTTGTATCAAAGAGCTTATCGGGTATTTTATATCAGAAAGCTCATCGGGTATTTTATATCAGAGAGCTCATCGGGTATTTTATATCAAAAAGGTTATCGGGTATTTTATATCAGAGAGCTTATCGGGTATTTTATATCAAAGAGCTTATCGGGTATTTTATATTAGAGAGCTCATCGGGTATTTTATATCAGAGAGCTCATCGGGCATTTTATATCAGAGAGCTTATCGGGTATTTTATATCAGAGAGCTTATCGGGTATTTTATATCAGAGAGCTCATCGGGTATTTTATATCAGAGAGCTCATCGGGCATTTTATATCAGAGAGCTTATCGGGTATTTTATATCAGAGAGCTTATCGGGTATTTTATATCAGAGAGCTCATCGGGTATTTTATATCAGAGAGCTCATCGGGTATTTTATATCAAAGAGCTCATCGGGTATTTTATATCAGAGAGCTCATCGGGTATTTTATATCAGAGAGCTTATCGGGTATTTTATATCAGAGAGCTTATCGGGTATTTTATATCAGAGAGCTTATCGGGTATTTTATATCGTAAAGAATCACGAACATCATGATAAAATCTTTCTATCATTTACATGTTATGTTTATCATTAACCACGTCTTCAATAAATTTATATTTATTATACTGTATATGATTTTGTTGCTGTGAACAACATTTGGTGGCGTGGAGCGATGTTCAATGAACAATGTTACCAACAAGGTGGAACAACTCCCTACACACTACTACATTACTATGGAGTGGCTCAATCAACGCTTTGTAGGCCGACTGATCACGATACGCCACGTTCCGGAATGGACACACTCACCAGATTTGAAACCACCAGGTCCCTGACATAACAAAGGAAGAGAGCCAGGTTAATGGACAACTTTATTCGAGCGCTCCAAGTCTGTCATTATAATTTCGTAAAATAATAATCTTTCAATATCCCTCCGCCACACCACCTTTTCGGGGGTCAGATTTTGCATAAATCTTCTTTCCATCAACAAATATCCCTTGCACAATTGCATTCTTGACTGAGGTTTTTACAACATGACCTTTCTCCTCCAAGGCCCTTCTCAAGTTTTCGGACAGACCGAAACCTTCTTCTTTTTCTGACCGTATGTACGAAGGGTAGAGCGTATGTTGTATTCGAACGTCCTCTATAGCCTCCGATAACGTGTACCCGAACCAAAACTTCTTCATAATCACCTATAAATGCAACCTACAGCTACTTCAACGTTAAAAAATGTAAACACAAAAACGTAGATAATTTCCAGACATGTCACATTATTATTATTATTATTATTTGAATATTTAAACAGGTACAAAACTTCAGTTCAAAATATAAAATGTTTATATTAATAACTGCTATCATTGTCAGACACCTGCATAAATTAACATATATAAATTTATATATACCCAAGCAGTGGCTAATGGAATCTTCTTCCCTCCAGATGCACCAACGACCATGACCACATCACCATCGCTATTTACAATAATGGTGGGACTCATTGAAGAAAGAGGACGCCTTCCACCTTTAGGGGCGTTGTAAACAGGCGTAGGGTGCTTCTCATCGAAGGTTTTCTTCGTGAAAAAATCTGCCAGTTCATTGTTGAATATAATGCCTGTAGACATGGAACGAAACTTTGCTCCAAATCTGCGAGAAAACAAACATTCGTGAAACAAGTGTTGTTATATCATAAACTACAAATATATCATATTAACATTTCAGTATTTTAAAAGAGAGACATACGCATAGTTGATTGAATTTGTAGCGCTAACAGCATTGCCTTGTTTATCTAAAATAGATACGTGTGTAGTGCCTTCGTCTTCACTTTTGGCGAAAAAAGGATCGTAAAAACTGTTGTTCTGAGTAAATGAGTCGTTGATCAGTTTCCGTTTTTCCTCTGCTAACCTCTTGTTCACAATGTCGGCAGCTTTCTTTGAAAACAAAACCAGTACAAAGAATGAAGAAAACTTAGTGAGAACTTACAATATCAAACTTGTATTTTTCTTCATCGGGTACAGCATCCGGGTCGCCCAGGTGCGGGGTGGTTGCGAAAGTGAATTTAAACGCTTCAGTTATGCGATGATATGTTAACAATTTCTCTTCAAACGTGAATAAGTAATCTTTTGTCCATTTGTAACCTAGGTGGATGTAGGAGGAAATGAAACAAAGGATTACCAGTAAATTAGAGCCTGAAATCTATAATAATTATAGGAATTAGAATTATTAATTCTATCACACGATTGTAATCTTGAACCCTACATTCCGTCACATATTTCATAACAGAAAATCACACCTTCTAACATGTTTAAAATATGAATGAGCAATGGTCCACCAGACGGTAACGGAGCCGTGTAAAGAGTTAGCTTATTATTGAAGACACTTGTCAAAGCATCTTTCACCAGAGGAGTGTAAGACTTCAGATCTTCTCTGGTCATGTTGCCATTTCGACTGTTGATCTCCTCTAAGAAACCATCAACTAACACGCCAGTGTGCAACGCATCTGGGTCATCTCGAACTTTACGTAAAGTATCTGCATATTTTTTGTTAAACACTAAATCGCCAATGTTTTTCATCTGACCATTTTCAAAGTAAAGCAACTCTCTGAAAGATGTAAAATTTTTTAGTATAAACAGTATTTGCATGAATCAAAAAGGATTCATTGAAGTTTGCTTTTCACTCGGAAAGTATAAAATGAGAAATAAAATATTGAAACAAGTTATGACTTTTGTGTGTAGTAGAATAATCTTCTATTTGAATCATCCTGCTTTGTATGTAAAATTGTTTCTTTATTATTTGGAATAAAATTACTAATTGTTTTTATGATCATTCTACTTTAAATATATATCCATGTGTTTCAGAGCATTAAAAAAGAAATACTGACTTTAGTCCAACATCTTTATCTATCCAATCTTTCTCTGACGTCATTTTAACATACATATCCTTTCCAATGCGAGTACCATTCTCTGCCAAAGTAATTGATGGTTCGACAAGTGACGCCCATGGTAGTTTACCAAATTGAGCATGAACCTTTTTCAGTCCTCTCAACACACCAGGTACACCAACAGCTAAACCTCCTGTGGAATGATACAATTCAGAAAAATTAATACAATCCCTCAAATGTTAAAACGAAAAAGGAACAATTTTGCTACAATAACAACATCATGAAAATAAAAACCATTTATTTCAATATAACAATAAAGAGAAGATTTTCTTGAATTGAAACCCTGGAGAAAGAAGAATACAAGATTCGAATTTACAAAGGCATTAAATAGCCCAAATCAACAATATTTCATGCCGCTTTAACAAATAATTTCTGTTGTCAGGTTTGATATCGCATACTTCCGCAAATGTTTTTAATGCTCAATAAAGTCGATAGACTATTTATGTTACAATGATTTTCACATGAATGTTATAGGCTGTGTATATCATATTTCAATCATCTTAGTTAATGTTGTATATATTTTATATATATTCAGAAGTTCACTTTATCAAATATTTATGGCCGATACAATAAAATACAAAATAACTGTCCAAGGAAAGCAATTTGACTGGTAAAATTAAATGTGGGCTAATAAGTACTTGTGTATAATTGTGGGATAAATAACTACACAGTAAACTTTCAAAATCAAATATAAATAACCCTTTGTGTACTGCAACATATAATTTCATACTCCTGACCACTTGATATATATATATACATCAACAGATAAAACAGATGTAAATGATTTAATCAAAAAAATAACTATACGACCAGCTTGGTTTTCTGCATAGTTTTTATACAACTTTGTTTTTTCTACATAAGTAACATAAATATATAGTGTTTAATTTTGATATGATATGTACATCTTCTCAAAGTGGGAAAAAATAAGTTGAATTAGATCAATATAAAAATATACATCTCTCTATTCAATAATCAATTTGCGAGTGATATATCTGGAAGAAAGGTATTCATCACGTTCATTGCCTCTACAATCAGTGAAATGCTACCTTGACAACACATTGCTTTTTGGGCTTTGCCTTTTTTTGGTGTGAGAAGAATTAAAGATGTTGACCCTTTAACCTTTCCAAACTTGTCAGGTTTATTTTTTCCGAATAACTTCATTCATTCATTATCTGGTTTTCGTATTTATCGTGCTGCAATTGTCCCGGAATTCAAGGTAGACAAAAAAACCTGTTCAACCTGAAAAATATGAGGCAAACCAATTATTAACAATCCCACTTGCACTGATGTGATCAAGTTTTTCAAGAAGAATTTTGTGATGGACTATATCAAACGCTTTCTTCAGATCAACAAAAATACCACATGCAAAAAGATCAGAGTCAATAACTTTTCACACTCTCTCTATTATACTTAATAAGGCATGAGCTGTTGAATACTTTGATCAAAACCCAAATTGTAATTCATTGAGGCAATTAAAATTATGTACGAAATTGTAAATTCAATAATACATAGGTTTTTCCAAGAGTTTACTGATGTTTGAAACCAAAGACATTGGTCTATAATTTGAACATTCTAATCTAGAACATTTTTTACGTCTCTACATCATAATACCCAACAATTGATATGCCCATTGCGTCGAAAATCTCTATAATAGCTCCAGATGTACAATTTCATCAATCACAACGTTATTTCTATGGTCGTAATTTTCCAGATAATGTATTTCTTTCTACAAACATACCTGGCCTTATTCCAATGCATTCACTTTAGCCCTTAATCAACAGTTTTCTTCAATGTGATTTTTTATTACCACATCTTTTATGTGCAATACACTTTCATTAATCTCACTAAACTTTAATTGTCATGAAATTCTCGATATTATCAAGCTTTTTTGACGTAACAGAAGTTAATGAGTTAGTCTTTAATGTCATTCATCCTGGTCATTGATGCCAAAACAACAAGGAATAAAAATGAGGACAAAGGTGTTCAATGAAATAGTTAATGTTTTAAGATAAAAATCTGTTACAAAACCAACTTTACGCAGTTACATAATTTTATGGTTAGCAGAAATAATAACAATAAACTAGAATAACGTAGTTAGTGGTAGAGCGGATATATATAAAAGTGTAATATAATGTATATATGTTTCCTTGAGTGGAAATCCACACAAGAAGATAAAATGAAAAAGAAACAAATATACGAGAAGATATGAGCACTGCAAAGAAGAACTTCAAGTGATTTTTGATCACCAGTGTACTTTTGCCATGTACGTTTTTTCATTTTAAATCTTACAAGAAATCGCATAAAATCAAATTTAGTTCTGATATTATTATGGGTAGATAATCAAGCAAATAAAAAACAATATATAAAAATATATAAGTTTAAATAAAAAAAAAATACACCACCTGAAACTCTATCATCTGGAGGATTGACATCGTAAATGTTTTCATGAATCGATGCTGGTCCAGTTTCACGATAGTCAAAAACAATACCTTTTTTTGTAACTCGGTCATATACAGTCATAAATCCACCCCCTGAAATTCCAGTTGAATGAAAATTTACTACTCCACAACAAATAAGAGATGCTACAGCTGCATCTACAGCATGTCCCCCTTCTAAGAGTATATCTCGACCAATCTAAAACCAAAATTATTGGATAGGTTATACAATGTGTTGTATTTGGCAGAATATTTGGCATTGGACCTTTCCTTGATAATCCAGGGTTAAATTAGTTTCAATATCATAAAGACAAAGAAACTTTTATTGAAAATGCTGTAATAGGCATATCTAATTATTCAATCCAATAATTTTATTTCATTTTGATTTCAATTTAATTTGATTTCACTTTACGAGTATAGTTTTGTATATTAACTACTGTAAAACTGTTTTTATTAAATTCATCAATTGCTAAAGATTAATCTGGCTCTACTAATCCGCTCTGGCTACTAACTAAAAAAATATGGTAAATGTCGTCAGATAATACTTTAAACCAAACAAAATAATAACTATAAGTTTCAGAACAAAAAAAACACTTACTTGTCTTTAGTGCTACAAAACTTTACTAGATCAGTCAGTCTCTTGTGAGAACAACGGCACTTTATTGAAAAAATTCATACTCGTTTTTAGACGAAATGTGATAAGCTTGGAACGTGATTATCTTCAAATGTCATTTCACGAAAGCATGTTTACCTCGTGCAAATTATAATTTAACCAATAGAAAGGCTTCTTTTAATTATCAAGGGTAATCTTTCATATGAATCCTTCTATGTTTTTTTATTCCAATTAAAAATAATGAATTTGTCTCTTAAGACTATGAATAAAAACCGTTATGTGAAAAATACATAAATGTGATGACGTGATAAAACGTGTAAGAGTAGAAGAGCATTGAAATATATTCAAATAGAATCATCAATCATCGCTTTAGTTAGTTGCTTTTCGGTGATTTCCCGGTGTTTTCCCGGTGTTCAGAACGATCGCGTGAATGCGTCTTAGCAACCTTGCAAAACAAACAAAAACAAACATACTTTGGAACAACTGGCGTCATCCGCTGCAACCGCTGCATTTTCGTAGAAAACCTCAACTTCACATCGATAAAATCCGGAACACAATATAACAATGAAGACAACGAAAAATGTTCTTTCCATACACCAAATAAGGAGTAGCAGGCAAGTGAAGCCACCAAGATGTCACCTTTTGT
Organism: Candelabrum cocksii; assembly: GCA_963930725.1. Lineage (NCBI taxonomy): Eukaryota > Metazoa > Cnidaria > Hydrozoa > Anthoathecata > Candelabridae > Candelabrum > Candelabrum cocksii. The sequence goes on from OZ005664.1 coordinate 19,510,032, forward strand.
TTACGCACATTTTGTGTTAACCTTTTTAAGTATAATAGGTCTTAGACAGCGCCTTATATAATAATGTAATATAACATTGTATGCTATTTCACGTTTTCAAACTTTGACGAATATCGCAACATAAACATGATAGGCTAGTAAAACACAGGCTAGTGGTCACAAATAGATATTTCAAACCCCAAATAACTTATAATAGCAAATAGCTTATTGTGAAACAGTAACACGATAAAGTTAATAACTATAACATAACGTGAAAACACAATGTATGACCTAAGTTAAATCATGCTCAACACTATATTAAAAATACTTTCAATCGAAACGCAAAGAATACCGCGAGTGTTCAGATAACGCCCGCTTTCTTTTGTGTGCCCACTAGTAACGGAAATCTTAAATAAACCTTTCTTAAATTCTTTTTTTTTTGTTACTAAAACTGATACTTATTATAATGTATCTTCCATCTACCATCTTGTCGGTTTTTTGTGCAGAGTTCTCTATGCAGTCATAAAATTTGTATCTCTCCAAATACCTTGCGGCGTTTTATATGCCGGCTTTTTATATGGATTGGCGTAATTAGGCCCGGCGTAAAAACGGCCACAGATTTACTTTTGAAACTCGAATTTTCAGGAATTTTTTTCCTGGCGCTCGGTCAGTGGAAGATGCCAACAGCTAAAAATTTTGAACTAACCAACCAAAATTACACCATTCGTTTTTCTTCAACATTTATAGGAGAGACGTTGGAAAACTTGAGCACCTGGACATCATAAGAAATGTACGTAAGAAAATCTTGACTGGATATTTTTGCAGTGAAGTTTAGTGAAGGGAGCCATTGGACATCACTGTGTTATTTTTTGGGAGAGGGGTGTTAAAAGAAGATAAGGGGTATCAGTTGTATCATGTATACAGAAACACATTAAACCATTTCGTTGCATTAAACCGCAAATGTGCCGAAAAAAACCAACCAAACTTCGATTGAATTCGATATTGCTTTAAAATGATCGTAACGGGACGGGCATAATTGCTCAAGTAGCGGATGTATAATACTATTTATTTACCATGGACAAATATTACGTACACATGTATGTTTTGTACGCTATCTGACTGATAAATTTATATTTGACTGATAAAATAAAAGCATAATAAGCGACCAGGTCTTTGAGTCTTATCTCATATAAATGGCATGTGTGTCTGGAAAACCTTTTATGAATCAAAAGGTATTTGTCGTAGACCCCTAAAAGTATATATTTCCTGATTCAGCATCGCCACGCAAATGTTTTAAATGTATAACGTATGTACTTTACTTGTTTGTTCGAGAAAACAACATTTCCCCTCTTCTTTAAAAGATATAAAGAAGCATGAAAGCGCTTGAATAATAATCAAGACGTAAACCACGACATTAAAAATATCTCGGCTGTTGTACACTATTTAACATCGCATAACTTAAAAAGAGAAACAATACTCAAAATTTAAAAAATGCTTTTTGTAGTGAGATAACACGCTGTGAACATTGTGTTTATCATCTGAAGCATTTATAGCAAGAAAAAGTGAAACTATCGAAAATGAAAGAATGAATAAAGTTTTGCGAGTCTGGAAACTTGCGAATGTTTTTTATTCTCTGAATTATAAAAATCAAGTTAAACATCCGCGAATGAAGGGTCAACAATTATTCGCGTGTTAGAACTTTCGCGAATGAAGGGTCGCAAACTATTCGCGTGTTAAACTTTCGCGATTGGAGGGTCGCAAACTATTCGCGTGTTAGAACTTTCGCGAATGAAGGGTCGCAAACTATTCTCGTGTTAAACTTTTGCGAAAACTTTTCTCGTCATCCTGATCGATTTTTGATGACCTGGTAGCTCCTCTTCAAGAGATCGATGACGTTAAAAAGATCTATTGATGGTAATGATGGTTGCAACAGCAATACGCTTTCCATCTACTTGTTATTGTGCATTTTCCATCAAGAGATAGTATACTAAAAACCAACCACCCAACAACCACATGCATGACTCAATTGCCGATAGACACAATTTCACATCTTCTTCTAAAGACTTCCAAATCTCTAATCCCTTTCCGATTTGGTCATCATGCATACCATCTATCGCCTACCTGTACCTGTATATTTCTCCATCCAACAATATTATCGTCATAGAGTCGAGTCCTCCTCTCCATAAAGATGGCGGAGCAGCTCGTTGAATTCACTTCTTGACTGTGTAAGTGTCTTTGCTTGGTCTGTAGAAATTTGCAAAAGGTTTGCAATCCGTATCCAAGGATTATGGTAATATGGTTTACTTGCTTCTGCAAAAAGTAACTTCTTCGTGATAACATTGTTTGAAGAACGGCATATGTGTGCAATATACGTGAGGTGCTGTTGTTCAATGAAATTTGTCAGAGGCATTGTTCCAACAATCTCTTTGTTTCTGTATATATATTTGAAGAACTCCTCTTCAACACCCTCTGGAGTTGGCTTGCCTGCCTGCCATTCCGTTGTTCCCTGTTGGTACATGTGTGAGGTATGTTATATTTGAAATCTATTCCCCGACCACCTGGAAATCTCTGGTCAATTTCATTTGAAGCAACTTTGAGCACATAATCAAAGTAATAATTGAATAGGCAAGGCGATTCTTGACCACCCTGTGTACAACCAACTAGTACATTGAATTTGGTGTTCATACCAAGTATTGATGCTGTTGTGTGCTTGCTGTTGTGTTGTGAACTCTCCACAGAATGATGGTTATGTCGGAAACATCAGTTGTTTTATTTTACCTTTGGTGATATCCTCCCGTAATTCATGGCTCCACATTATTTTACGAGACAACAGTATCATTTGTCCTAGCTAAGAAATTTACGGAGGATTGTAATGGCGTGAAAATGAAAAGGCGGTGAGATATAGCATAAAGACATTACAAACACTCAAACAGAATACTTTAAACTTTGGGCCCAAATTTGCCCAAATATGGTATTAGGGGTGAAAATATCCAAATTCTGGTACTTGCTAGGAAATCAGCATCATTTAATTAGTAAACCTACCAATTTTTGAAGCAAACAGAATACTTTAAACTTTGGGCTTAAATTTGCCCAAATAAGGTGTCAGGGGTAAAAATATCCAAATTCTGGTACTTGGTCGGAAATCAGCATCATTTAAGTAGTAAACCTACCAATTTTCGAAGCAAACGGAATATTTTAAACTTTGGGCCTAAATTTGCCCAAATAAGGTGTCAGGGGTAAAAATATTTAAATTCTGGCACTTGGTCGGAAATCGGCATTATTTAATTAGTAAACCTACCAATGTTCAAAGCAAACAGAATATTTTAAACTTTGGGCCCAAATTTGCCCAAATATGGTGTCAGGGGTGAAAATATTTAAATTCTGGCACTTGGTCGAAAATCAGCATCATTTAATTAGTAAACCTACCAATTTTCAAAGCAAACAGAATATTTTAAACTTTGGGCCCAAATCTGCCCAAATATGGTATTAGAAGTGAAAACATCAAAATTCTGGTACTTGATTTGAAATCAGCATCCTCTAATTCATCATCATCTTTCGACCGCAGCTTTCCTCTAATTAGTAAACCTATCAATTTTCAAAGCAAACGGAATATTTTAAACTTCATTATCTGAGTTGTTTGTAATGTTAAAAAGATTATGAGGGGTTTTGTCCTAGGGGTTTTTTTGTCCGTATACCCTTTTACTGAAGATAATTTTGAAAGGGTTCTGTTCTTCAGAAATATAAAAAATGATCTTTCAACACAAATTACGTCTAATAAAACGTAGACACGCATTTTTTAAAGACGTGATATCACGATAATCTAAAAAGAAACTATGTATTGACAATATAATCAACGGAGATCATATCAGCATTCCAGGTCGTTTAAGGAAGAGTTTTTTTTATTTTGAAACAGTAAATATAGCACGTGAGAAAATTAGGAACAATTACAGTATAATCCCGCTCACTCGAATACCTTGGAACCTACGAGGGACTGACTAAAACAGTTTGAGATAACGAATGTTTGAATTATCAGAAGTTTTTATGACAAATTACCAGGAGTAAATTACCCAAGTACGCTAAACAAAATAGATAGTGTACCGTAGCAAAATTACTAAGGAGGTGTTCATATGAGAAAAATCAGCCCGGCAAACCGGGCTATCTCGGTTGGCTGAGATCTCGGCTCTCTTATCAAATCCTTATAAAAATCTACAAGCTGTCACATGAAACACGAGCCAGCCCGGTTAACCGGGATCTCGCTTTGTTCAGCCGGGATCTCGGCAAGACGGGCTGATTTTTTGCCATATGACAGCTCCAGCCCTGTTTGCCGGGCTGAAAAGCTATCAACTGCGCATGCTTGTCAAGAAACGCGCATTACAAAACAAACATTGTCACGTGTTTACTCTGCGAAAAAGCCGGGCTGAAAATTTCATATGACAGCTTGGAGATTTCAGGAAATATCAGCCCGGCAAACCGAGCTAGCCCGGTCTGCCGGGATCATATGAACAGCCCCTAAAACAACGATTTGTTGCATGTTTGATCTATGACACAACAAAAATGAACGTGTGCTATCGCGTTTCTAAAGAACATTTTTGTTTTAAAGAGAGAGCGTGAACGCTCTACGCTACAAGGAACAAAGTGACACAATGAAACGACATGAACCAATATTTTCACCTATTTTTCTTTGCAAAAAAAACTGGCAATGATGAAAAAAATTACAAATTGCTGCAACAGTATAATGAAAACAGCGATTAACTGAGCAGAAAATCGGACCTTTTAAAATGAAACCAATATACTGTCTCACAGAATTTCATATATAGAGAACAATCAGTTACTATCGAGAGTACTATTGAGAAAACAAAAACATTTTGAGACACCTCATATTTTTAATTTTATTAAAACATAGATTACTGCAAACGTCTATAGTGCATGGCAAACAAAGTAGATGTCTTTACATCCATCTCCACACAAATTTACAAATTACATGGCGTATTTCTTAGTCCACTCTTTTGCTAGATCATTGTATCTGGATCGATCAGTTTTGTAAATCCTAGCTATTTCTGGAACCAAAGGATCGTCTGGATTCGGGTCGCATAAAAGCGAACATATTGATAGTAGAACTAAAACAAAACAAAAATATTTTAGAATTATCTAATAGTTCATTATAACCTTCTTCGTCAATCTGACTGATTCGGGTAGGTGAATATTGATCATTGTGAAACCTTTCTACCTTTAGATATAGTAAGTGCAGGGCTCCATTGACTTCTTAAGATATCCAAACAAATACTGCCGTTACTATTAATATTTGGGTGGTAAATTCTTGTGACGAATGTAACCTAAACAAAAGAACAAATAAGTTAGCAGGAAAGCACTATAAATCTTAGTAACATTTGAAAGGTAGGTACAGGAGAAAAATGGGTTCAATGAGTAAAATCGTGTGTTAATATTGTAAATGTTATTGAATTTAATATTGTATTTATATATTGAAAATGAATACCATAGCATACATACCAGGTTTTCATTTTCATTATTATTGAACACACTTACTTTTGGTGGTTTAAATGGATAATCTGGTGGGAATTGAATTGTTAAAAAGAATACACCACCTTGATATGGACTCTCAGTCTAGAAGACAATTTCAAAAAACAGTATAATCAACTAGCAATTTGTAATTATTTTGAAATGGTGCATATATTTCTATATCAGGAAACTGATTAATTAATTTCACAAATAAATTATTTCCAATTAATAATTGTAAACAAACTTTGATTTCAATGAAGTTTTTTACCATTATTTCTTTTAGCTTGAAAAAATGTGTAAGGATCACAACAAATCATAGTGGGAATACTTACTGGACCCATTATTGTCGCTTGCCATTTAAACACTAAAATAACATAAAACATTCACTTTAATAAATATATACTAGATACAGATATATTATAAATCATTTCTTCATAATTGACTTGCAAACATACTGTCTTTTTCATCAATTGGACCAGCACTGCATTGTGCAGGAGGATCTCGACCAAGATCTTGTAATTCCTAAAAAAAAAAGAGTTTAATACTTCACATTTCATCATCATCATCCTTTTAACGTCGCTTTTCCATGCTTCCATGGGTTGGACGGTTAAGATGATTTTCTCCAATTATGGAGGTCTAATCATCTTTTGGTTTATTGTTGCAGATGTTTTTACGGCTGGATGCCCTTCCTAACGCCAACCCCAGTAAGAGGAAAACAGTGATGAGTTAACCCACGCAAGGTACCAACTTTGTATTTAAAACTCTATGGCAGCTATGCATCAGGGGCATGGACACTTACGCCCATGAGGTCAAAGATGTTATACAACCGTCGAATTTAAGATTAAATTTAAGTCAACAAATCAAATTTGGATGAAGCAAAAGATGAAAAATTAATTCATACCTAATTGAATATATATTATATTATATATGCATATGCATATGGATTTACTATAAAACACACATATAAGATAAACTGAAGAAGAAATACAGTCTTTAAATATATCTATATCAATGTGTCTAAATGTGTATTTACTAACAAATAACTTTTCTTTCATAGAATCCATTAATGTAACTGTCTAATAATAAAATAAAACCTTTTGTATAATACACCTTTTTTTATAAGCATGAGGGAAAATCGGCTCCAGCCTCATTAATGCTTAACATTTTAAAAATTTCATTTCATGATTATTATTATTATTATTATCTTAAGGCTTACAACAGTTTAGGCGAAATTCACCTGTAAAAAAGCCTCTCATATAATATATATATATAATTTCTAGAATGAATTATTAACATGACGCTTAAAATTTTCTATTCATCATATATATGTAACTTGTTTACCCAAAATTTATCTAATCGAGATTTAAATGCGTTTAATGGTGGTGCCGATACAACATCCTGATGAAGAGTGTTCCAGTCATTTACTGCTCTGTTAGTTATAAAATGCCCCCTAATTAAAGTATGAGCGATATGATATGCTTATATTTTCATTTAAAAGAATCTACGTTTGCACCTGTAAAAAATGACGACGAAGTAGAAAAAAATCTATTTGAATTTATTGATGCATTGATTCTTGAACCACTTTAACTGAACTATTTAACAATGATTGAACTTGATATGGACTTATGATAAACATTAAAGAATAGTTATAAAAATACTTATTTTCACTTTTTATCTTATTTTTATGTGATAATAGAAAGAATGCTATTTTCCATCATAAGTTTGTGAGGCTCAGAACATGCTTAAGGTATGCTTAATTTTTTTTGATAATTTCAGCCTCAATATGCTTATAGCCGTTATGCTTATAAAAAAAAGGTGTAAAAATGGTATTTGGTACATAATGGTACGTAATTGTAAATGGTACGAAACAAAATGCATGTATGTAATTATGTACATATGATTGTTTTCACAACAATCTAGAAGAAATAAAGGTTCCAAAGAACATGCCACATTGACGCTGATTGCAAATTGAACCTTGACTAACAACTTGACTTTTAAAAGAGCTGCAAATAGTCACATTACGAATTATTTTATGTGAAAATTGCCAGGAGAAATGCAAATGACTTCAAAAATTATGATGCCCAGCAAGAGAGAAGATTTTGTTCAATATTTAACTCACAGATAAAAGAAAACTTCTTTGAGTGACCAGTCATGAGAATCTGTAAAAGCCTTAGCATTTATTCATGCTTTAAAATTAAACAAATGATGAACTAGAATCATTTTTATATATATATACTGTTTATATATTCATAGAGGTTACAAGCCAACTTGGCCTACAAACTCGGCCTAGATTTCCGATTTACGTACAAAATGAGGACTCAACTGTTTGGGCCTGGTCACGACAGTTGCGTTTCTTTTACAAACTAAGATTTAATCAAGTTTTTAAAAGGTTTCTAGATTTCGGCAGAATTAATAAAGAATAAAGTCCCGATTTAGGTCAGATATATCGGAATTTTATTTCAGGAAAAAAATTGGCCTTGTCTACATTCATTTGACAAAATATGAAATAAAGAAAGCAAGTTCATGTTGTTAGTTAAATTTTCCTAACATTAAGACATAGGCCTACTAGATAGATTCTTTAGCCTATCATATGACAAACACTGTTTGGGTGATCTTGAACCTGGGAACAAAGTTGGCACATGCAGTTCGAAGTATGCTTTCCTTTCACCAAGCAAACAGACGAGTCCTCATTTTGTACATAACCGACACAGCCAAATCAATATGGCTGCCGGCGTTCGAAAATCTTGCTAATATACCAATAAAAAGTCTTCTAAAGATATCATTAGCAGGCCAAATGTATTGATATTCGCATGATAGATTGAACAATAATATATAAACATAAACATATTGAGACAAAAATAAATGAAGAATATAGGAAACGTCAAATTCATAGTTAGGCCGAGTTGGCCATACACCTTCATAGACTAGTTTAAATCAATGGTAAATTTACAGTAGGAAGTTTTTTTCAGTACTATTAATACTGTGCATTTGGTGTGGCAGACAATCCCAAAAAAAATCTTTGTAACAAAAAAATACAAGGTATACAAAAGAGATAAAACTTTATAATTGCTGGTTGTGTTTCTCAAGTATTAAAAATCAGGTACACACTTTATAGACCAAAAGATAATTTTTTTAAAACAATACCTAACGACGAATAATAATGAAAAAGAGTCTCTCATATAGAAACTAAGTGATAGTTTTAGCTACCTTTGTTATTCTTTTCAGAGCCATCATATATATATATGTTTAGTTGACCTCTCGATGTAAAGGAGAGCAGTTGTTCCAACAACTGACAAGTACAATGCGAACTTCTGGGAAGCAGTTTAGGAGGATTTGTAACTCGCCTTTCTTGCACACGCAAAAAAAAGACTGGGTTAGGTTTTATGTTTCGTTTATTAAAAATTAAAAATGGTCGAATAATAATATTAAAGTATAAAACATTTCCTAAGTCATTTAATAACGTAAATTTTAAAATGTAATCTGATCAATTTTTATACTAAAAGTTTTAAAATTACATCGAATAAAAAAATAATATTAATAATATGTCTTCCTTGTTTTAAAAAAATTACGCAATTGTTATGGTTATCGAGTCAAATCTGAATCCCCCTAGCTCAATTGCACTTTTTATTTTCGCAGTAAAATTCATTATATCGCTAGCTTAGCTATACCTTATTATAGTAAAAAATTAGCTATGGAAGAATGGCAAAATAGAGCAAATCGTGCCCGACAAAGTTATGGGAGTACACTTGTCATTTCTGCAGCAATGACTGCTGCTGCACACCCGTTAACTTACGTTAAAGTTTTAATGCAGGTCTGTGTTTTGTTGCAATTATAAATAACTTCATTGGTCATTTCCACAAATTCCCACCTCAGAATGACGCTCTTAGGTGGGTTTCTTGGCGCTATTCTGGTTTCGTTCCACCCCCTCCCCCCCCCCCCCCCCCCCTATTATTTTTGCTTAATTCGAATTATTTTTGTTATTGGTGATGAAAGAAACAGAAAAGAATAACAATTAACCAATAAAACATAACAAAAATTAAAAGTTTAAAGAAATAACAATGGAAATTCACATAATGTTTAAATGACAAAACAAAACCTCGATGAAATTGTCTCGATCATTGCAAACATCTCACGCGCGTAAAAACATGGTTTCTATTGACCGTCAAAATAATTCAATGAAAAAAAACTTGAAATAGACATACGAAGTTATTAAGTTTTAGACACTGTAGCTCAGTGGATAAATTTTTCGGCTCACGAAACCGAACAGCACCGGTTCGAATCTCACCTTCGGCAAATCTTTATTTCTGAGTTACAGTTGAGTTCTTGAGCGAAACTCGTTGCGTAATGCAAGTCTAGCTTATATAAATAGGTTAGTTGTCTGGTTGAGCGATTTTTGTAGGCGCAAACGGGCGTCCTAAGTACGCCAGAACTAACCAACAGGACATGTATTATAGCAGTATTTAGTACTGAACAGTTTACCCTGTATAAGTATTTACTTTAATAATAATTAATAATAATAATAATAATAATAATGGTTGTTGTGCATGTTTTCTGAAAACAAAGACCTTTCACTAATTTGAATCTGAAAATTCTTGATGAATTTTAAAATAATTTACCTGAGAAATTTATCAAATTATTACTTATATGTAAGTAAGTTCACTACAAAAGAATATTTACAAAATATACAGTTTAATTTAACATTTAACGGTAATTCGTTCTCCGATTGTAGTGTGTGAAATTCTTAATGTTTTTATATATCCTTTTCTTGGTTCAATTTTCGCAAATTGCATTTATTAAAAAAAGTACATCGAAAAAACCTCCCTCAAAAATTGCGGAAAAAACGTTTTCTACTTTTGTCAGTAGAAACCATCCACGTCTGTACTGAATCATTACAAAACATACAGAAAAAAGAAACACTGTTGATAAATGCGTGAAACAAGAAACTGAAAGAAGACATTAAATATCTAAACAAATATAACAAAAAAGATTTTCATATGATAAAAATTTATCATTAGTTTTAGGAGATCATTAAAATTAAGCGAAAAATATAGAGGGGTACGAAAACAGAATAGCGTCAATTTCTTTTAGTAATACTAATGAATTTTGATAATAAATAAAATAGTAAGTTATATTTTCAGATATATATATAACTCGTTTAATGAATTGACAGGCAAACGAAATGTTCATAAGAACACCAAGTAACAACAGCCTAGGTAATATAAAAGCAAGTAGCGTTGCTATGAGTGTTATCTCTAGCCAATGGCTGGTGACAAAAACAATTTGTCATCCTTCACCAATCATTTCTGCTATCTTAGATCAAAGATTGCTGTCACACAAAAACTACTGATCATGACCAAAAGTTCAGCAATCAAACAGAAAAAATGTTTTTTCTCTCTGGAAATAAGTTTCCTTAGTTTTTTTAAAACTGTACATTGCAAACTGTACTTTAAAATGCTAACACAGAACACGAGTTGTGAAAAAAATGTTACAAAAGTCAGTCAATTATAAAAAGAAGACAAAAATGCAACAAGCGCGCTTGGTCTAAATTTCATCCTCGCTACTGGATGCTGGAGGCACGTCAATTAATGTTGAGGTTATTTTTTTGTTGACACGCTTACAAGTGGTGCTACAGTTTGTTTAAAAGTTACATTCATCTTAGAAACAAATGTACTCTCAGGTGCTTAATACAAGGGGGGGACGTTTATTAATTTTCACTTGAAAAAGTATTGATTTGTTTTTGTTTTGAATGGTTTTCATGTTGTTGGGAATTTGTTAAAATAACTTTTACTTCTTATACAGAGTACTAAAGATTACTAATTGATACTTATATACGTAACATGGCGTCAGATGGGATGTTTTCACGAACTGACCGAGGTAAATATACACTAAGAAAAAGATGCTTTAGGCAAACTTTGTAAAAGTTACAAAAACGAATATGAATTGTCGGTTACTGAAAACTCCCAGAGTGAACTTTAGTGACAAAAGAAGAAAACATGAAAACATTGCCACGTTCATTCATCCCTCCTCCCGTTTATTTACAAAGAAACATTCAGTTTTGTTTACAAGAATCAATGAAAGAAACATTTTAAGAAAAACATTAAACATCTGTATATTAGGCACTACCGAAGAAATATTTTCAATTACAGAAATAGATTTTTTAATATGACTCATCTAATATGCGATTGTGCCTTGTGTCTTTAATCAAATATTTGCAACAGTTTTGATACAATAAAAACAGCAACCAATGCAACAACCTGGAATTGAAACATGACTGGTTGTGCTAAATCAATTGATGGTCATTATATTTATTTTTTTATTGTTTTATACCAAGCCTCGAAAGTACACACATTGAAAGTAGGGCGATTACAAAGATCATTGTTTTCAAAATCCAGACGGTCTCTGCCAATCAATGATTGCCCCTTATTTTATACGCTGTATAGTGTATATACTTGTTTAGCTATAGTTTCCTTGAGCGTTGAAGATCCCCCCAAGATAGTTGATGGTCCCCAAGGAGAAATATTGCAGAGGTGACCCAATCAGGACAAAATATAATATGAATACCACCATCATACGTATCTTAAACATTTCTAGTCTAACAAACTGACCAACAGACCTGTTTTTGAGCTTGTGACACAACAGTAGAAAATAGATTGAAAAGGTCGATCAATACATTGAATAAACTTTGTGTGCATATCTGTTGTTTAGACATGTGGAAGTAGCTTAATCAATGCCTTTTAAATTAAGTTGCTTAAACATATCTTAAAATTCTATAACAACAGCAATTACCAATGTAAATCATACGGTGCATGGCTAATGAAATCATGGTATTTTCTAACTACGTTTAATATATAGAAAGAGTACACACATTGAAAGTTGACCGACCACAAAGATTGCTGTTTTCAAACTCCAGATGATCTTTAGGTGGTTTTTGCCAATCAATGTCTGGTGATTAACCCTTTACTCACAGAGATCAAAATATTTTTGCCAAGTTTTGTTCAGAATTGTATACATGCCTTAAATCATAAGGAAGAATATAGAATACAAGAATGATGATGTTAAAGATGATGCCGCTGAATCATCACAATTCACTGATAATTCGTTTGGTGGAGCAGTTGTGATGACGGGATGAACAAGCTGAAAGTGGAGATGAAAACGAACGTGATTGTGGATGTATAATTTGATTGAAAAACAAAAATGAATTTCTATTTTTGCATTTTTCACCTCTTCAGGGAGTCTTGCCTGAACATTTCAAATCTTAAAAATAGATAGATAGATAGATAGAGAAAAGTAAGCAAACATTTATAATACATATTGAATTCAAAGATGATTAGCATCTTCAAAAGTTTATTGTAAAATTTTCTAAAAAGTCACAAAAATTCCTTAGTTTTTACTTAAAGTCAGCTGTTGATCTCTTCAATACATTTGAGGTCTGCATACATATGATGGTTTTAAAAGGTTTTAAAAGTGCAGTGTGGAATGACTAAGTATTAAAAAAGATAATAACACTGACATTTAGGTTTTATATGTTCTACTATTTTGTTTTTTGTATTGTATTTGATTTTGCATTTTTTACCAATATTTAGGTTGGTCACGAACCCCTTCCACCTCAACCAGTCACAACTTTTTTTGGAAAAAAAGTTCTTCGGCTGCCAAACTTTTTACAATATGGTGAGTATTTATTTATTCGGCGATAGCGCAATGGGAATGACATTCGGCTCTTAACCAAAAGGTTCTTGGTTCGAGACCAAGCTATCACAATGTTGTTTTGTGAGCGGTTATCAATAAAAAACGCTGTATTTCATCAAAAATAACCGTAACACAAATGGGAGCAATTAAATACACTAAAACTTCGGGTCGGTCTTTATGATAATGCTTAAGTAGCGTTCTGGAAACCTCTTTAAAAAAAAACAAAAAAAAACCAAAACAAAGTATAATGATTTTTGGTTTACAAACAGTTTATCATCTTATTCTTAAGAGATTCAATAAGGTGTATCATTTTATTACATTCTAGCACACTGCTCTTTCTTGTGAAATTTGCTATCAATTTCATAGCAAAGTTTGATCAACATAAAGCTTTCCAACATTTCTAAAAAGCTAAAATAGCAAAAATGCACATAAATGATTATGCATCATCATCATCATCATCATTGTTTAACATCCATTTCCATTCTAGCATGCCACCATGCACGTGGGTTGGACAGGGTTTTCAAAAGATGATACTCCCTGCAATTGTAAAGCTGGGGGTAATACAGGTCAAATATCATAGCGCAAAGCGGCGCCCAAATTCAAAATTTTGCAATGAATTTTGTTTTTAACTTTATCACTGAAACCAGAGAGTATTAATTAAAAAGAAAATGTGTCAATCTGTTTAAAACATGTGTTGTTTATCCACCTCTGTTGATAGACCTGCCTTCTGACCTGTGATCATGAAAATACTGCGAAGTTTGTTATTGTTGCCTTTACTGATTTTCAGCACTTTTAGTTTTGAAAAACGAGTGATCGAGACAATATGCTTGCATCTATAACGCGGGGAAATCTTGTATCTCCATCATGGTATTCAATATATATCTATATAATACCCTCCAGTAAATCTGAACAAGTAAGTACTCATCATGTTTCGAATGGTTGTTGATTGGACGGGTTCAAAAAAGTTTAAAAACAATCATAACTTACAGGCCTGGCATTTAGAGGCGTACGATAATTATAATAATTTAAGGTGCGCTCTCCACCACGCCCCTAACTGTGTTATTTTACTAATAATAATCACGCGTCTTAAATATATCTCTTGTAAATGAAATCTTAAAGAACTTACTTTAAAGTAATTGATTTAGTCATGTAAATATATTTTTTCGTTTCAAATTATAATTGATTCACCGTTCTTTAAATATATCAATGTATAGCTTTATTAAGAAGTTTAGTTTGTTTAAAGAAATTTAACGTTACCAATTATTAACCGTTTCAAAAAGTTTGATGTCAATCATAGAAGAAAGGAAGAAAACCGACAGACATGTTTCGCGCGATGTTATAGGTTGTTTAAAAGTTCCATTCAACATAGAGACAGATAAATGCAGAAGAACTATGCTGAATTCTATGGAAGAAAAAAAAAGATGAATACACAAAAAAAACAATCAGTTTTGTTTACAACAAAAAATACACTTTCACAAAACCAATAAACATGCAGTAGACTCAAGGATGAAAGAATTCCGGATTTATTTGGATTTTTGGAATAATTGAACTTTTTTTCCGGATTTTTTTTGAAAAAAAGAAAGAAAAAGAAAAACAGGAATTTTCTAATCGTGCTATTAGGAACTAACAAAATGTACATAAGAAAGATATTTACATAATTTATATACAACTATATATAAAAGCATGTCCTTTTTTGTGGTCTCTTAATAAAAGAGCACAACGACTAAAGTGTAAAATTACCTCCATCTTAGAATTTTACGCTTTAGTCGTTGTGCTTTTTTATGTACACATAACCCTAACCCCCCCCCCCAGCTGTCGTTTTGATTGAAATCCATTTAGGATTTCCGGGTTTTTTAAGAAACCACTCTATCATCCTTGAGTAGACTCTGAAGAAAATAAACATGAGAGCTAGGTTTTAACAAAATTACCGATTGCGCGTCTGAGAAAAAATAATCGATTGATGACGCACCTAAAAACTTAAAAAACTTTTATGTTAATGTATTCCCGCGTAAACGACATTTGATGTGCAACGAATGAAAAAATTAGTTTGTTGTGATCTGTTTAAAAGTGCTTTGCGAGTAAAGTTAAGTTATATACATTTTGTTGATATTTCTACTGAACAAGAGTCATGGTGCGTGGAAGAAAAAGAACAACAGGCACAAGTCTTAATAAAAATGCTAAAACGGACAAATCTGAAGAAAAAAAGAAGCGCTGGTAACGAGGTTGGTAGTTCAACATGGTATTCCCAACACCATTGTCATATAATTAACTCGTCGACGCATTCTTTAGTTTGCAAAAATCCGAACTTTTTTTTAAGGCTAAAGGTTTATTTTGCAGAATAAAATTGGACATCTTTATATAGCGTTCTATAATTTAACCACAATCAAAAATTAAAACATGTTGGAGCGAGACGGACATGTAAACACAAAATCTGATGAAATAACATCGCTTCACGTGTTGAATATCGAAGAAAATATTTCGAATTTGATAACCAATCTTCCTTGTTACATAAATGTGAAAGTTTCCAAGAAGAAAAAGAATGTCAAAGTGCTTAATTATGTTCAGATTTAAGGCATTTTAGACCTATATAGACCTGAAAATGGAAAAAAATTTCCCCCCGCTGGGTGGGCTTACAGCGCCTCCCCCCCAGACCCCCTGGCTGACCCCCTGGCTTGCGCCGCCCAAATTAAAATCCTATACAAGCTATTGAGCTTTGTTTGCATTATGAAATCAATTTTGCTTTTTTGGCATGTAAAGAAAAGTTACATTTGAACCCAGACCTATCCTTTCATTGGCAATCACCATAACCATTACTCTTTAATATCACTGATGCTACAAAAGGTTCTTGAGCGAATCTCATATTGTAATGCAAAGCTTATCTCAATTTATAAGTTGTCTGGTTGAGCTATGTTCAAGAACACAAATCTTTTGTACGCAGGGCTATCATTGGGACACAGGGGGCTTTGTAATGATTGGTTAGTTGGGATACAATTTTCAAATATAATAAGAAAGATAAATAAACAAAAAATGTATTAAACAAAAAAAAGAAAATCCAACAAAAGATTGGATAAGAATGCCAACTACTATACTGTAGCACTCATCAAGAATCCATTATTGTCATTTCTAGTGTCATATTTCAATAACCAATTAATCCAGTTTATTCTGGATTGGTATAGTATACTGCAATAAAATAATCTGTTTCTGTCCATTGCTTGTGATATATAATGAAAATTAATTTTAATCAAAATTTTGAAAGTTAAGATAAAATTTATTGTTGTAGGAATTCTCAGAAGAACACAAAGAATGTTTCTTTGCTTTCTTTTTAGCTGGACATATTAAAAAAGTAGATGGATTTTTGGGTTTGTACAGAGGATTGGGTCCAAGGTTGGTTCTGACACATTTTTGAATGAAAATAAACTGAATTGTTTGTTTTTCTTGTGTAGGATAGTACATAATCTGATGTGTTCAACAATAACTAATTCAATTACACATGTAAGTTCTTTTCTCAGTTGGTTTATTGTATTGAAACTCACTTTAAAGGTATTTAATTAGAATAAAAATATGAGTAATTAATGATTAATTTATTACCAAACCTTTTCAGAAAATCAGAAAACATGTCTTTCCACTCAAATTCTTTTGCACAAAACAAGTGCCTTATGGTGTACTGTATGTATTTATATTTTCTGTACAGAAATTGATCTCAGAAGAAGAGCAGAAACCGTCTGAAGAAGAAGAGGTAAACATTGTAGAATTTCCCTTTTCTAACGAAATTGTCTAATTGATTTTAAAAGTTAGTATTTATATTATTGGTATTTAAGCTTTTGTAGGGTATTGTCACCATATTTCGTTTCTATTTAGAAATCTCTACAGTCATTTTTGAAAGAGGTATATTCTTTTTCCTTTTGCTTCAATTGAAGACTGACGTACTATTAAGAAACAAAACAGTGTGTATATCACATTTTTCCAAATTCCATCGCTCTCAAATATTTTTAATCACATTGTGAAGACCAATACGAGACACTAAAGAAGAGAGACGTAACCAACAGATTTCTATTGCCATGAGACATTTGTTTATGAATATTTACTTGTAGCCCTCAAATTATGATTCCTTTCAAGTACAATACTGCAATGCATTTATATAACAGTGGATTTTATATGTTGTCAATACATAATAGCATTTACAAACAACAAATCTAATCAATTAAACGTCTCTGAACCATAAAATCACTGAAGAATATTCAGAAATTTTGATGGATTTTAATATCAAGTTCAATATTATTATTTATGTTTATACTGATTTTTAAATATTTCTTGCATTGCCCATTGAATGTTTAGACTAGTCAACATGCAGTAGCAAAATCTATTGGAGTTGTCATCAGTTATCCCCTACACTGTAAGTTAAAGGCAATCACTAAATTTTATAGTGTAACATTTTATAAAATGGTTGCACAACAAAAATGGATCAAGATGTTTTTGATAATGCTTTGTTTGTGGAAGTATATCCTTAAACTATCACAACGACTTTGTTTAGTGATTAGCATTCGAATGATGGTGCAGTTTATTGGGAGGGAAACAGAATATAGGTGAAGCTTTTTTGTCCTTATGAAGTAAAATCCTTCTACAATATTTAATAGTATCTCTGTTATTACCATGAATGTAGTTAGGGTTATGGTCATATAATCGCAAATACCTTTTTTTGTTGGGTAAATTAATAAAGCATTCGTAACCTTTGTGCCAGCGGTTTTAGATGGAAAATCAATAGCTAGCCCTGCATTATCTTTCTTAGACAACATCATACATTTATATAAATGTCTTCTTGTTTGAACTTTGCTCTCGATATCTCTCGTTAATCAGTGTCTGTGTTATTTACTCTAACGCGTAATTTTAAGTAACAGCCATTTATCTTTGTTTTAATTATATTTTCATTTTCTTCTGTTTAGAAATATTTACACTTCAATTCAAGAAATATATAAGGAGGAGGGTGTTTTAGGCTTTTTCAGGTGACAGATTTTACCTTTTATATCTTTTTTGTTATACTTCTTGCTTTTTATTGAATGTAACTTTGATCTTGAGATCCAAATTCTTCTTTTTTTATTCTATAGTGTCGGCGAGAAACTTCAAAAAAATATAATTCTTGAAAGATTTGTTTTTAGTGATTTTTTAAAAAATATTTGCTCAAAAATTCATTGATTTGGAACTTTCATTCAAATGATATAAAACAATAGCACTTTTTGTGATTCATTATCTATTTAAAAATGTTTTTTGTGTAACTGGGATAAGGTTGGAAATATGCCAGTGTCCTCTAATGTCCACAAAACTTTCACAGAAGATTCACAATAATGTTATTGTTGATAATAATAATCTAACAGTTGTATTGCATTTTTTGTGGGAATTATTTTTATAAAGCTGTTACTTTGTAGCAGAGTCTAGATCCTCCACAAAAAAATGCCTTATGTTTCCCATGTGGAAAACATTTTCAGTTTCTGGCCCTTTGTCATGATGGAACATGTGCCAAATAACAAAAATATCAACTTTGTCAAATATAGACATGTAATATATCATTTTGTAGCAGCTGAATGCTGATTAAGTTCTTTAAGGAAAATAGTCTGAAAATACAAATGTTTCAACAAAGATGCCACAATCACTTCTTAGATACATTATGATATCTTGACAAAAATCACGAATGATATTGTCATTCTTTCAGGGATCTTGCCAAATCCTCAAGTAGACTCAGAGTCCACACAAAGTATGCCCATTCCATGAAATGTTTGTTTTCCTGTTAATGAAGCTATGTTGTGGTCAACGTTGTATGCAACCCACTGTTTGAATACGTCATTAACTCCTCCCTGATTGTAGTCCTTTTCCATGTCTGTTATCACTTACTGCTCAAACGGGGGAAACCTTGTCTGGAGATATTGAAAACCCTAGCCTGACAAAGAACAAAACATACAGAAACATAGCAGAACATCCATGAGATTCAAATAAATAATTAATCCAAATAATTTTTTATGTTACTTGACAAAGTCCTTCTAGGATAAGATTGAACGTCTTCCAGCTGCTCCAACTTGTTGCTCTGTTGATTCTTTGTGTTCTGTGAAGTGCAACCAATGTAACAACGCAAAGCAGAGACGTGTTCTGATGTGTTTTTGATCACTGATGCACACGTTTCATTTTATTTTATTTTCCAATCAACCCTTCCAATTTTCTGTTAAATTTAGTGCAATTCGGGCTAAGGCCACCACTCGTTGTAATAACTAATAGGACAAGAGAAGCTCTCTCAACTTGGAGCATACCAATTCACCAAGCTAACCTTACAAAGTAGACATGTTCCTTATACCTTGCGTTCAACTTTTCTCTAAAACTTTCTATATGCTACACCACCATTGTCCTCGGACATCTTGTCATAGAATTCCGAACCTTGCATTCTGCGGAATTTTCACAGACATTTTCAAATGCTTTTGTCATGCTGATGTTTCTGTGTCTACCTCATGTTTCACCTTTGTTCAATTTGAAATTGGCCATACACGAAGAGTGGTATATATATATATATATAAAAAATTAAAAAATTGAGAAAGTCATCAACCAGAAAGGAAAGGCAATACTGAAAGATCAACAAATCCTCTCCCGTATATATATAAACGGCCAAAACAACTGCTTTGTCACCTTAAAAGACCATAAGGAGAATTTCAACAACAACCCCACCACTCGTCTTATAAACCCAGCCAAAAATGAATTGGGACGAATTAGCAAAGTCATTCTCCAAAAGATCAACAAAAACATCCGCAACAAACTCCAGATCGACCAATGGAACTGCAGCGGTGATGTGATCGCGTGGTTCACTGGAATTCAAGACAAACATCTTCACAAGTTTATGCTGTTTGATGTTAAGAACTTTTACCCTTCTATAAAAGAAAGTCTTTTAATAAATTCGCTTCAATTTGCGGAGGATTTAACGTATATCAACGACAAGGAAAAAGAGATCGTTCACCATTCCCGCAAATCACTTCTCTTCAACGACCGCGTAAGCTGGATGAAAAAAGGTGGAAAGTTTTTTGACGTGACAATGGGTGCATACGACGGTGCCGAAGTGTGTGAGTTGGTAGGCTGTTATATCCTATCCCTCATCACGAAACGATACGGCAAGAAATCCATTGGACTTTATCGAGATGATGGGCTCGCTGTTTTCAAGAACATAAGCGGCCCACAAGCAGAAAAGATAAAAAAAGATTTCCAAAACATCTTTAAGAATAACAGCCTCGAAATTGTCATCCAATGCAACATGAAAACAGTCAACTATCTTGACCTGACGCTCAACCTTTCAAATGGAACCTACCGACCCTACCACAAACCTGACAACATTATTAACTACGTCCATAAACAGTCCAATCATCCACCAAACATTATCAAACAAATCCCCATCTCAATCGAAACTAGGCTGTCCAACACGTCATGCAATGAAGAGGTTTTCCAAGAATCAGCGGCATTCTACGAGGAAGCCCTCAAAAGATCTGGGTATAACCACCAATTAAAGTTTCAACCACACCAACAACAACGGGTCACACAAAACAGAAACAGGAAACGTAAGATCATCTGGTTCAACCCGCCTTACAACAAAAACTTGGCCACCAACATCGGTAAATTCTTCTTCCACCTCATACAGAAACACTTCCCTAAAAAGCATAAATTCCACAAAATATTCAATAAAAACAACATCAAGTTGAGCTACAACTGCATGCCGAATATGAACACCATCATCAACTCTCACAACAACAAAATTATCAACCCTCCAACACCTTCCACAACTCTACGAACTTGCAACTGTATGAGGAAAGACCAATGCCCGATGAACCAAAACTGCCTCGCTTCTAATGTTGTGTATGTAGCAACGATTACATCAGATCTACCCAACTATGGCGAGAAAAAGTATATTGGGCTCTGT
The DNA here is from genome assembly GCA_963930725.1 of Candelabrum cocksii. Taxonomy (NCBI): domain Eukaryota; kingdom Metazoa; phylum Cnidaria; class Hydrozoa; order Anthoathecata; family Candelabridae; genus Candelabrum; species Candelabrum cocksii. The sequence continues at coordinate 19,531,153 of OZ005664.1, forward strand.
GATACTACATTCAAGAAACGCTATGCGACTCACAAGACTTCATTTGTACATCAAAAGTACAAAGGCAGCACAACCTTGTCAATGGAGTCTTGGCGAGTCAAGGAGCAGAATGGTAACCCTGTAATTAGCTGGAAGATTCTTAATACAGCTAGATCGTTCACTCCAGAAAGTGTTTCATGTCAGCTCTGCCAGGAGGAAAAATATCAGATTGCCATCTACCCTGACAACAATCTTCTCAATAAGAGAACTGAAATTGTAACTAAATGCAGGCACATGAACAAATTTTATCTTGCTACGTTCGACTCGCGCGACTGACGTCATTTTGATACCATTGTAGGAGTATCGCCTTCAAAATAGTATATATATATATATATATATAAAATCTTAGTTGTTGGTAATTGTTGATTTTAGGACCTACAAACCGTAATATTTTTAATCAGCATCACTGTGTGAAGGTTGAACAGATTTTTTTTAATCTACAAGCGATTGTGGAATTGCACGGGTTATATAGCTATAATTCTTTCAAAACACGTACAATGCCAAGTAACCCAGCTAGTGTACTACAACATAGAACGAAAATCAAATAAAACACATTTGATTGGTTGAATTAAACATTTATGTAATTTTGTTTTGTATTTTGATTCAAAAGTCAGATTTCTGCAAAGAAGTTTGTAAATAATCCATGTGATTTTAAATATTGTTTTTTAAAGTTTGTAGGTTTTTAGTAAACATTCTTTGTGATTTGCACTTGTAAGTATCTAGTTGGTGTTGTTTGAAATTTAGCCAGGTAGGTATTTGACAAAAAAAAAAAAGTCTTTAAATTGTCAATTTTCCTAGATATCATTTATGAAGTAGCTGCTACCACTCTGAAAAGTAAAAAACATGACGAAAATGTTGCTTTCCAGGGGTTTAAAGAATAGCAAATAAATAGTACTTGTTTCTCCAATTATTAACTGGAGCGATCTTACGTTTTGGGTGTTTTTATATTTAAAGATCTTTGCATGGCTGCTGAACATAAACTCTTTCATGGGGTTCAGTTAAGCATCTTGATAAATGTTATCAAAACAAAAGCTCTATCTTTGATTTTACAGTGGAGTTGTTCCTACCCTCATCGGCGAGATCTGCATGCTATGGTTGTGTAGAACCATGAACTTTGTCTTGCATAAATACATCTTCGTGACCGAGGTACCACATGACGTTTTTATTGCGTTTATGCATTATTTAAACTTCAAACTTGCTATGAACTTATTTCTAGTATTCTGAAATGGCGGAAGTGCGCAATTATACTCAGGGCGTATCTCAGGTGAGTGGAAGTAGTACGCAAATTATTATTGCTTCCCTAAATTTTATAGTTCACCCCAAAAACTTCATTTATTTTGGAGTTTTCTGTTATTAAATGTATTTATAGAGATTTTATATTTTTAGTACATTGCCAGCATGGTGACATACCCTCTACATCTAGTTACTAACATAATGGCCGTCAATGACTCCAAGTATGTTTTTACATCTCAGTTGGACATCACACTGTTATGTCATTAGTTCCGCGAACACAAAGGTTGTAAGAGCAAAACAAATTTTCTGAATATATTTGAACGGTTATATTTGAATGGCTCTGCGAAAAGTGTCATGGGACATATGTTTGTCTTTTTCATTATAAATAGCCACGGTAACTTTGCAATAGGAAACAACCTTTGTCGTCTGTCGGCGGTACTTTGTTTTAGAATTTTCTCAAATCAAAGAAAACATAGCTTAAATAAATGAAACTAATATCATTTTTAGGTTGAATTATTTTCTGTTTTAAAATCCGAATAAGCAAACCAGTTAATTAACCGACCAATTACTACATTATAAGTTTTGAACTATTCTCAACCCACAGAAACAAACAGTTAATGTCCAGATGAAATTCGTGATGCAAGGATATCTTGCGGAATGATTGTTGTTTATATTTTGCTATTCATAATACTGTCCATCAAATTGTTTCTGCATATAGGCTAGTGGCGGGAAACCCACCTTTGATGCCTATTTATTCATCGTGGACAGAGTGTTGGGTGGATTTGGGGAAAAAGGTAATTTTAATAATAAAAAAAACAGGTTACATAATCGGATTTGAAGTTGATTAAAGATGTAAATTATCCTAGTATTTTTTATATTTACACGAAATTGTTTTCTTTGATAATAGTTTAACGAGTTGCTGAGAAAGTGATGTTTGTCTAAGGCTCAAATGTTTTTACGGTCAATGAAGAAAAGCTCTCGGCTGAACAAGCGAAAAAAGTCTTGCGATGGTTTAAAAATACATTCGTCCTTATTCTGAGACCGATGAATATCGAGTATTCTATTGATATTTGCCTCCATCATTTCCTGCTCAGTGACGACTGATACTGAAATATTTCCCAGGATAAGATTAGCATTGATTATATATCTGTTGAGCCCACCTCGATGTTATCTCAATTCACTCGATTAATCAATCTGAAAGCAAACATCTCATTTAAGGCTCATTTATCGCATATTTATAATGTGGTAAATGGCGTAGAGACGAGATATTGCGTAGTTATGAAAATAGCAAATGCCACGCGGGACGTCAAATTATGACGTTTTCAGCGAGGAATGTATGTTTTATAATTTTTTAGGAATAATGTTTTTCATATTTTTTAAGATTCTATTTAATATTTATTTTCTTTTTACCCAGGGTTTACGAAGTCGAGGCTCTACGTTGTTTCGGCGCACTGTACTTTGAAATATTCTTACGAATTTTTTAGTATCTATGTAAAAGAAATCCGTATTTCATGTCTTCTACGGTTTTTCTCTCCGACTTTATCGTGCATTGTATCTATAACAAAGAATCTACGCTCTATTTAATTTTATGAGGTCAAAGGAAGTCGCTAGTAAATGCCTTTCCTTGTTCGATTGTTTCTTATAATTCCCCTTTTGCAAGGCTCTATATTAGTTAATCGAAACCAATGGTATTGTTTTGTCTAAGATTCCATATTTTTTTATAAAGTTTGATTTGTATTGATGTTGTAGAACTTTCAAAGAGCACTTCATGGTTTTCATTTAGTAAAATTTTAATAAAATTGTAACTAACACAACGCTAAGTGTTTTTTGCGGCGAATTCAAATATTTGATCGGTAAACAGAATTACGGTTCGTTGTAAATGACCTCCTTTTGTATGCGAACCAATCAGATTGTTTACTTGGTGTGCTCCTCTGCTATGTTGTAATGACCTCCTTTTGTACGTGAACCAATCAGCTTGTTTCTACTTGGTGTGCTCCTCTGCTACGTTGTAGTCTGTACTTGAAAGTGAAAATACATATGTTGATATATTACTTATAACTGGAATAAAACTGGTAGTTTGGTTTCTTTTCTTTTTTCTGAAAGTTGTTGATGGCGTAGTAAGAAAAATGTTTGGGCGTAATGTTTTCTTTTAAAACTGTGGTTGCGACTTAAACGCATAAGATTTTATCGTGCATAAAACATTGCCTCTTTCTCATGTTCTAGATAGCGAGGTTTTGTCTGTTTTAGAAACAAAACGCCCTTACATAAAAGTTTATTCGATTATATTCTGACGTTAATAGCCACCGATTTAGCAATTTTCCATTGTCTCAGTTAACCACACATTGCATGAAAACTGCTTCACTTGGAGCTGTAACAGGTAAGACGACTGTTTCTAATAGGATTTACGTCACTTTTAACGTGGACACCGCAAACCTCAACTGTCAGATTATTTTAATCTCTACCTAACTCATTTCCCAGCAGTTCATTGTCTCTGGTCTTTTTCTTTAAAGAACGATTGCTAGACAACATTATTTTGAATAGCTTTGTTTTCAAGGCAGTAAAGTGCCTATCAAATCACTCTAGCAATACATAAATGGTTTTAATAAATAATGGTGCACACAATATCAGTGTAGAAAATGTTGATTCGAGGTTAATTAGACAAGCGGAAACCTTTCGATCGATATTGAATGCTTTTAATTATGGTCTGTAAATACAACGTGATTCAACTGAGTTTTTAATTCCAACAAAACATGCAGGAATCAATAGTCTATCCGCGGGGGCTTATACACGAGACATGATATGATATCATGTGAGAAAATATTTATTCAGCGAACAATTGTTTCACCCAATTGTTATTATACTAACGCAAATTATTTTGCGTGCAGAGCGATTTGAAGGATTTGGAAAGGAGCTACGCAGTTTGGAATTGCTTGACTTTTGGCAGTTAGTACCGAATGTGTTGAAATACTAGAGCTTAATGAGCAAAAATGCAATCTTAAAATATTTTTCAATAGCTTGGTAGATGTAACGGTCTGATGCCAAACTACTAGTATACCGCTGTAATGAGATTAAACGAAGCTTTATTTAATGAAACGGTAAGTTCGCATAGGTCATTGACTCGATTGGTCATGTAGGCAGATACAAACATGAAATACTTGTTATGATAAGAAACTGAATCATTATTTACTTTAAACATTTGACGCACATTGCTCTAAAACACTATTTCAGGTTATCTTTAATTTAGTATTAGTCAATTAAAAAGTTGAAACAAGCCTGAAGATGGCTCCGGCGAGCATTAAGTTAGCAGTGGTTGGTTCAAAAGGCTGCGGAAAATCAGGTAAGAACTATTTGCTTCCTTTATTTTTATTTAAACTGAAATGGCTTTCGAAGGGGTTAATAAAACAACACTGTATTCCTTCATAATAGGTTCATAGCGCGTAAGTTGTATAAAACTAACTAAAGCTTTCGTTTTAGCACTCACTGTTCGATTTTTGACAAAGAGATTTATTGGGGAGTATGATTCAAATACAGGTAAAATGTTTGCATTAATATACAAAGAACCCTTAAACGGTGCCACGCGTTGATGTTTTTTACTTTTTGCGTAGCATATTTCTAAGCTAAAAACCGAAATTAAAAACAAACTACAATCAACTTTTCGAAACCAAGAAATGTTTTTTTTCGCCACACAATTTTATTTAATTAGAGATCTGATGTATTTCTAGATGTTTGCGTTACGCGAGAGATGCAAGTGGCAGATAAACTCGCTGAGCTCCATATAAAGGACACAGCTGGATGTGTAAGGCATTTTCAATCTTTCGAGTCTCTAGCTCAGCAGTGAGTCGTGGATACTGATTAGTGAATTGAATTTTTTAACTCGATGAGTAAGATAGGTTTCGCAGTTTACACGTGTATTACTGAAATCAAAAACCATTGATACGCGCCATTAAATCTTTTGTTTTTCTAAATTAAAATAGTACTTCTAACAGTATAAATAGTTATTTATTTTTTTAACAGTGCAAATAATTTATTTTTTTTAAATTTATTTTCCAATTGCCTATACATATATAAATTTTGTGCATACAACTGCGGTACTCGTAGAAGACTGTTTGTTTGGTCTTAATTAATTAATTAATTTTAACTCTTTGATTGATTTTCCCAATACTGACAGATACTAACTTCAAATGAAAAAGTGTTACATCATATCACACCGACTATTGACGTTTTAACTATTCAAGGACCGAATGATGAGTCAAGTTGTTTATTGCTTTTGTGACATTTATTTTTTAGGTTTGGCTGAAAGGTCCTTCTGCGTTGATAGGTTGGTCGTCTGCCATTGTTATTGTTTACTCAATCACTGACGCAAGAAGCTTTGAGCTGGCGAAATATATCATCGAAGATTTAAACATAGGAAGGAGGCTCGATCCATCTGCGGTTTTACTGCTTGGAAATAAGAACGACTTGGGCCATTTACGTGAAATACCTTACAGCAAAGGACGGAAGCTGGCAATATCCCACGGCTTTCACTTCCAGGAGACGTCGGCAGCTGCTGATTTTGAGGGGGTCGATACAACGTTTAGAAAACTTCTACTGGAGACTCTCACCGTTCAACAATCTCGCATACAAACTTCCGATGATTCACTGAATCATTACCAGAGACGATCGTCAGTGGTGCGTGACTTCCCTGACCGAAGATCTCTCCGAAGGTCAATTCGCAGGACGTCAACAGGATCCCATGATTCAATGCGAGATTCGCTATCATCAACATCCGATGATGAACGTCTCCATGTAACATACCACGAAAACATTTTGAATTCTTCACCATCCCCCGAAGCTTCACCGTGTACATCGCCCGCACTCACCTCGGGAAAAAGAAGAAAGATATCCCTTCCTATTTTGTTTGATAGGTTTGGCCGCACACAGAAAAACTACGGGAAACAACGCTAGTCTTTCTTTTCTTTCGTAGCAGTTTTTGTTATTTATAGAACGCATTTACCGTATAAACGTTGTACAAAATGATAACAATTTGTGAATATATTTAGCCACTACCTGAAAAGTACTGTTTTTAATGATAAAATGCGCACGTGTGTATCTTATTGGTTTTTCCTTCAATGACGTCGTTAACCACTTACACGCGAAAAACAAATTATTGATTCTTTTAAGTAGGTAGAAAGAAAAAGTGTGTCATAATTACTGTGTTTTTAAGGTAATTTGAGATGGTGTCATTCACTGGTGAAGTAATTTGATATAAGTTCGAAAAATTTGTTTGTTATGAAGATATTCAAATGATATATCAAAATCCTCGTGTTACAGAGATGTTTTTATCGCTAAGTAGTCACACTTTTCACCGAACAGATTACGCACCAAACTGTGAAGTTCCAAATGTCACTTACACGTTGTCAAACGTCACGAGTTGCGATAGAAGATGACAATGTTTACCATTGGAAGCTAGATAAAAATAAATGAGTTTGGCGATAGCAAAAGAAAGTGGAAAGTAAATTTCAGGTTATTGGAGGTACTATAAAAAATCCAAACGAACAGAAAGTGTTAAAACGGCAGTATATTTGTAGCATTCGAGTAGAATTTAGAGTTCCAATCCACATTTTTTTTTCTCTTGTTTTTTTATCAATAAAAATGTACAATGAACAGTTTGTTAGTATATATTATATGTATATAGTATATAAATGTTAAATGTTGTAAAATGTTACAATAAAGAAATTGTAGCTAAAATCGTATAAAGTACAGTGTAGGAAATTATTGGCGTGGATTTAAAGAAGGCCTTGCTGTCAAGTCAGTCAATCCTTTTCATAAAACCCACTGTTGTTTATCAACTGTAGCAATTTCCCATAGTATACAATATGTAATATATATAATTCTGCGTCAACTAGATATTATCAAGGTAAAAAAAGACAAAGAATTAGTTATATTTTAATAAAATGGATTTCTTTGTTGAAGATTTGAAAGCAATTATATTATTTGCGTTCTTTAGTGGCTCTTCAAAGTTATTCCAAATGAGAGGTCCTCTATGTAATATGCAAAATTCACATTTCTTCTTTTTAAATGTTATACTGTTAAAATTAAATAATCCATGAGATCTAAGGTTATATTTGTCGTTTGATATTCTACAAAAGATGTGGTTAAAATTGACAGGTAAATTGTCAGTTTTGAAACGGTACATAAATATAAGATGTTGGTAAATATTAATATCGTAAATCGTTAAAATATTTAATTTGCGCAATAAGGGTAAAGCATGTTCCATTTTGTTTTGTGTTTTTATAATTCTACACGCATGTTTCTGCATAGATAGAAGTCTAGTCAGTTTTGTTTTATAATTACTCGCCCACGTAATGTTACCGTAAGATAGATAACTATGCATTAAAGAGAAGTATATTTGTTTCATACAGCTTTCATCCAGGAAAAATCTTACTTTGTAAAGTAAGGCCAATATTTTGGATGAGTGTTTTTCTATGTAGCTTATGTGATGATCCCAGCTTAGATATTTATCAATGTTAAGACCCAGAAATTCTGTAGTCCTAACTCTTTGTATTTTATTATTACGTATAACAAGATCCGGTAATTTTACAGGTTATCGTGCTGGTTAACGTTATGGAATAAAATATAATTAGTTTTGGTAACGTTAAGTGAAATTTTATTAGCTTTTAACCATTCATCTATACTTATTAACTCTTTGTTAGTATTTTAAAAAAGAGTTTTTATATCTTTGTTACTGTAAATAAGGTTAGTGTCATCAGCAAACATGATAGATTGAGTGTAGTTTAAAGATTTAAAAATGTCATTAATATAAATAAGAGAGGTCCTAGAATTGAACCTTGCGGAACTCCACAAGTTATCGAAATTTGGTCTGTTTCAGATGAGTCATCGTATGCTATAAATTGAGATCTGTTCGAAAGATAGGTTATGATCCACTTTGTGGTTTAGTTTATTGACACCATAAATCTTTAGTTTTTCTAACAGTATTTTATGGTTAACCGTATCAAATGCTTTTGAAAGGTCAAGGAATACTCCAATACTATATGAGTTCTTGTCTAACGCGATGGATAAGGTATTTACAAGGCTGACAATAACGTGCTCAGTAGAACATTTGGGCTGAAACCCAAATTGACCTTCATAAAGAAGATTACTATTTAAAAGATAAGAATAGAGATTTTTATACATTGTTCTTTCGAGTTTAGAGAAGACAGAAAGTATAGAAATAATTACACATATCAGAAGGATCATCTTTTTTAAAGATTGGGGAAACACGAAAACTAAGTGATTTGAGAACATCTCTAAGTGTTACAGAAAGGTCCACATATAGGCATCTATCGTGTTGGACGTAGGTATAGTAAAGTTGTATCAAACCTCTCATGACTTGAAAACCGCACGTTAAGCTATGGAGATCAACCCCGATTACAAGGGCTTAGCGACGTTTACGTAGCATTGATATTTCATCAGTTTTGAAGCAACAACATTTGAATTACAACATTCACTTTCTATTTACAAGGAGCAAACATTTGTATAATACATAAGGTTTTCAAGTCATTCCCCAGTAAGCCTTTTAACTGTCAACTTTTTCGGTAATGACATCTCATATAGACAGCTGTTGCGAAAACTGACATCTATGCAATATAATATGCTCATAATTAGTTACTAAAAAAACCGAGAGTAGAAGATTATTTCAAAAGTATATTTAAAGATGACCAAAGTCACTCGCAACAAGCTTAATTAAGTTTTGCAATGACAGCCAACTTATCAACATTTGGTCATCAGTAATTACGATAAAAATAATTATCATCAACTTTGTATGAAAACATTTATCTCATTTCAACTGCTCAAATGTAATTGCTTTCTTCATTGTTGGCCGATTATACGCCTCGCTTGAAGTCATTTTCAACTGAATTGGAGCTTAGTTTATCCCACGCCAGGAGATAAAACCCCCCATCGAATAACAGGACTTTTGCAATCGTTAAACCTCTGGTTGGTAAATATTCCAAATGTAATCTCCCGTCCTTTTTCTCTATTTACAATACAATCAGAGTTTTCAATGGTTTATTAGCAAATAAAGATAAATTCAACACAAATGAAATAAATTATATACAATATTATGAGATATAAAAATGAAGAGCCGTTAAATAAAATTCAATAAATTCGTTCGTTATCATAGAAAAATTACAATCTTTTATTTCGGTCAATAAAAAACATTTTCTTAATGAGGAAATATTTGAATAAATTAAGAGCATTTTTACGATCTGTAGTAACTCCTACGGGATAATACTCGTAAGATAGTTGAGACTTATGTAGGGGCGAGCCTGGGTTCCACTAAAATCTCATTCACAGAGCAATTTTTGGGTTGAGTAAGAGAAAAGAGAACAGCATTTGCGATATCATCTGGTTCTAAGAACGCGTCTTGATCCGTCTGCGCGAATGCCTTCCTCGCCTAAATCCAAAAAAAATAAAACAATACGCTTCAGCGAGATAATAAGGACAGCTTTCAGCATTTTTCAATTCCTTTCGAGAGCTGATCCAAATGTAATCTTCATTGAAACGGCTTTACAAAACAGATTTCGGTGAATTCATTTGACTCACCAACGAAATGACGATTGTAGTTAACTTATTACACCTCCTTGCGACACCATATATTTAAATACCTACCTCCTCGTCTGTAGACAATTGAAAAAGACTTGTCCGCACATCTCCTAAAAATCAAAAACAATTCTTTACGAATTTCATAAATTCGTAAACTTCCATACCCGGTTGGATTGTAGTCACTTTAACTCCAGTGTTAGCGGTCTCTAAGCGTAGCCCTTGTGAGAAGGCCTCAACAAAAAACTTCGTGGCTGAGTAAACAGTAAGCCCGGGGAACACCTGAAAACACCTCGTTTATAGATTTTAAAGGGATGGAACTGGAGAATTAGTCAACAATTTCTTTTGTTAGAAAAGCAAGGCTATTGATCAATTGAGATCTTAAAAACTGAACCTTTCACTCAGCCGTCACCAACAACACTAGTGTTACCTTCCTCCCGGCATCAGAGCTTATGTTTATGATATGACCGGACTCCTGTCGTAACATTCCTGGCAACACCGCCGCTACTCCATTCATAACACCCTGAAACATATCAAAAAACTAATATTGCCGGGTTTTTTCATAAACCGACAAATGAGCTATTCAATTCATAGGCGACTAGACAATATATACGGGCATGTCTCACTTTGCAATTGACATCGACCTGTTGTTCCCACTGGTCCTCCATCAGGTTCTTCATCATAGTATAGTACATGACTCCAGCTGAGTTGACGAGAACATCAACATCCCCGTACATCGCCACAGTTTCTGCTACCAACTCTTTGAACTAAAAACGCATTTGTTATATTTTTGATTTAACTATTTTATTTCTTGCAGTACAAGACCTCTCACAAGGACCGACATTTCATCTCTACCTGGAGCTTGCCATGTTGAAATATAAGTCAAATCTTAAACAAAACTTTGATATTTATGTATTTTCACTTATAAGCAAAACAGGATTGGCCACAAAAAAAAATGTCAAAATCCGAGGTTAGAGGATTGTAATCTCATGCGGTATTTGAGGAGACTTAATCAAAATGCATAATCAAGGTGAATTGTGGAGATTTTGGGAAAGCAAGCATTAATGAAGATCTCAAAATTGATTACAATAATAAAAAATAACCCCACCTACAACCACATTTATTTCAGTAGTGTAATAAATTAAACAAACTTCAAAATGAAAGTAAAAATAAATGAAGGCATTGAAGGACATTCGTTAAAAACTTAAAAGATACGAGTAGGTTTGAGGAGTTTGGAGGAGCTGTGACCACCCTGGTAAAAAGACACTTGAATGTACCTCAATGTACGCTGTAATATACATAGTATATTGAATTAACAAATGTCTAGAAAGTTGATTTGATTTCAATGACTGCAAAAAAATGCATCAGTGTGATTTTTTTACTATTTAAATCTCCTTCAAATTAGCTGATATAATGACGTAATAGTGACGTAATAGACCGACGATAAGATCCGCTTTTGGTGTGACTTTTATAATGTCCCGCCGCACGTGGTTTATTTATTCCGAATATTTTGACAGGACTTCAAATATAATTATCTGTTATAAACGTGTGTCCTGTATAAAAGTTCAATATAAAAGAAAATTAAATATTAAATATATATATATTTAGGATTTAAGTCTTCCGTTAAAAGCTTGTTGATTGTAGAGACTCCCTTTGAGGGAAGATATAGAACTGTATCGGCGTATTTTAGAAGTTTAACGTGTTTCACCACTTCGACAATGTTGTTGAAAAACATTATAAACAACAGTGGACCCAATAGATCCTTGAGGAACCCCTGATGTCAATGGGTTTGGTGTTGAGATGCTATTGTGATATCGCACTATAAAATTTCTATTAAGCAGGTAATCCTGAAACCCGCACAATTCGGATCCTGATATACAAAAAGATTGGAGCTTTGAGAGAAGCAGCGAGTGACTAATCGTGTCAAATGCCTTCCTCAGATCAATAAATACTGCTTCGACTAGGTTACCCTCGTTCACATATTGTCTGATATTCTCAGTGAATAAAGTACTGGCATTCTCTGTAGATCTGTTCTGCCTAAAGCCAAATTGCGAGTTCGAAAATAAGTTATACGATTCAAGATATTGACTAAGCTGACGATGAGCTGCTTTTTCCGCGATTTTAGAAATTACCGGCAAGATGGAAATTGGCCGGTAGTTGTCCATACTAAAACGGAAACCTGATTTGTATAACGGTAGGATCCTCGCCTCTTTCCAGTCATTAGGCACTACTCCAGTGTCCATTGATAGATTGATGATGAATGTAAGTGGCGCGGATATAGCAGTTGCAGAGTATTTCAGGAGGTTTGCTGGTAGATTGTCAGTTCCAGTAGCCTTTTTCTTCTTTATTTTCCGTAGCAAAACTTTGATTTCACTGGTAGCTATGTGCCTGAACTTAAGTATAAGGTTTGCCCGTCTGGTGACAGTTGGTGGTTTCTTCTATATGTTATTTACTAAAGGCGTAACCATCTCTTTCATACGGTGAACAATTTCAGCAAAGAATCTGCAAAATCCATTTGCTATTTGTACGCTGTCATTCGACTTACCAATGTCTAAGTCCATATGATGTTTCTGAATAGAGTCACTTGAGGTTTTATATATCGACTGGAGCGTTTTCCAAAACTTTTCGTAACAATTTTCTTCAAGGAGAGATTGATAATAGTTATTTTTGGTGTTTCGTAGAAACACATTCACTTTGTTACGTTTTCTTTTGTACTCCGAAATGTTCTCATCAGTCTTATTTATTTCTCATTTTGCGCAATAATTTATCACGGTCATTTAGGTGTTGTTTGATTTCTGCAGTTAACCAAGGAGCAGGTTTACCTTTGACCCTTTTTTCAATGATTGGGGCATGTCGAGAAAATGTTGATGTGAGAATATTTTTGAAAACGATCAATGCTGCATTGACCTTATTTGAAGAATACAACAGGTTCCAGTCGGCCGAGTTGAGATCGTGAATTAGGGAGACATGATTAAATTTTCGAAAATCTCTGCAATGGATGGATCTTCCTTTGTAAATTGTGTGGTTCACTTTTCTTACGCATCCTATCATATCGTGATCACTAAACGCAATGGGGATTACATCGCAAATTTTAATAACTAGTACATTTGTTGAAATAATTTCGATAAGAGTCTGTGTTGTTTTTGTGATTCGTGTTGCTTTCTTAACCAACTGCTTGATTCCATACAGATTCCATACAAAAATGTTCTTTAGGGACTTCGGATGTCCCCGAGGACAATTATCTCTTTGTTTGTTGAGCTACCCGATGATAACATATCATTAAGTTTGTTCTCAAAACTTTTGTCAATATGTTTCGATGAATCCGGGGGTCGATACAGTACGCAAACAATGAAGGTCTTTGCGTTTTTGAGAAATATTTCCAACCATAAACATTTCAAATCTGAATGTTCTAAATCTTCTCTTTGGCGATATCAGCTGCAACACCACCTCCTTTTCCTGTAGATTGATTACGATTAACAAAACTGAAGCCTGGAATATCTGTCAGTGCTGAGTCATCTGATGAAAGACGCTTCTCCAAGAGAGAAAATAATCGATGTTTTTAAAGCTCTGTAATATTTCCTCGATATGTTTACTCGACATAAGCCCTTGTATGTTAAGATGAAACAAGCCCTTGTTTTTAACTAGATTCAGTAGCTCTGACATAAAGCGAGCTGGCCCTGGACAACTTTCTATATCTCCACATACAAGTAATAAAATGTACATAAAACTGCTATTTTCGTTTGTTAAACGTATGCTTCTTTCTCCTTTGTACAGGAGAACCACATAGGAACGATTCTTCCAATTTCTGATAAATATCACATTCGCCAAGTGTTATGCTAATACCATCAGAAGTGATCAATCTTGGTTTATGTATACAAATGCTAAGATAAAATATCACGTTATATCAAATATCAAATCAACACGATTGCTTTCAGCGTTACCGCACACACGGCTGCCATCATGGAATATATATATATATATATAATAATACTAATGATCACCTGATCGCGCTTGGATACGTCAGCCTTTTTAGCAGCCACGCAGAACCCCGCTTTCACCAATTTGTTGCGTATCTCCTCCAACCTGAAACCAAAGTAGACACTATAGTATACAGCTACCGTTAGCATCGTATATAAGCCTGCATTCTCGTCGATTGAAAGCATCTATAACTCAAGAACCGCATTAGCTCTTAAAAAATTAGGAAACCTTTTATAAAGATAGGTTAATACAAAGTCTCTGATGTTAGTGTCCTCGCATTCTTCTGAGCAATATGAAAAGCAAGTTATAAACCTACATTTGCAGTGATAAACCATGTGGCGTAACAATTTATTTTAAAAAGGCGTTACTTGCTCAAACGTCGCGCAGCTATCACAACTGTAGCACCACTTTGAGCAAGTCTGCAAGCGATGGCTTCCCCTATGCCACTTGACGCGCCTGTTACTATAGCAACACGACCAACCAATGGACGCAGCACTGGAATTGAAAAAAAACAGATTTTTATAACAGAAGTTGTTTGCACAGATGCCATCCATACCTTCTTGAGAAATGTTAGGTTTGGAAATGAGCTTTTGTTTGGCGAAGTTTTCAAGGTAGGATTTAAAAAGGGAACTATTCGCGTAATGGTATTTCTTCTTCATGTATATTTGTAAAAACCTCTGAAGATTGCAGTTGTCGAAATACCGTCTGTCACTTTCGTTGTCGATCCTGAGGATCAGAGAAAGATGCCCAATCACAACCATGATTTTTAGAAACCCTTATTAATCAAGTTACTTTAGCTGTTCTCGATTACTTATTTTGTGTGTTAAAATTGTGCACATTAAACCCGTATGAAACCAAAAGCCGGAAAAGCAAAGAAATATATAGTTTTCAACTAACATAAAAGATATATACCATACATGGAACGAAATATTTCGAGTATTTGGCTCCCAAACAAATTTTCTTTGTTGCTTCTCATAATTCTACAAAAGAAAATAGGTAAACATAATGTAGAAAAACTGAACCTATAACAGATTGGTTTGAGACATCACTGTTTCGTAATAACTCTTCATGCTTACATATCTGCCCATTCATCGAACGACTCAATGGAGAGAGGGTAACCTTGAGAAGAAATCCACTCAAAGAAGTGCCTGAGAGAATTTCAAAATGTAAACACATTTGCCAATTATTTAGTGATATATTTAAAGATGACAGTAAATATTTATTTACAAATATATAAACAATTTTAAGTCTTAAACACAAGTTTTAAAATTAAAATGCATCAAGTTTAATAAGCAATGTTTATTAATAGAAATATGTATTCACTTTACAACTAAAGGAACACTTTTCATTAATTAACAAACATTTTTTTGACATATTGCATAATCACTGTCCCTGTCCCTATTTCTTGGAAGTTCAAAAATACCTTGAATCGATTGGTTTTGTATTGATAATGTGGTAGACCTTTCCCATTGACCAAGAGATTTGCTAAGAAGTAAATTATCGAGCTTTTAATACAATGGTATTTGCAAATATTTATCCTCCTTAGAGGGTAGGTCCTCGTTAAAATCTTTGACACATTATACTTCAAGTAGTAAAGGTTCACATGAATTGGGGTAAAAACAAAAATAACGATTTCCTAACCTGAGTCAGGGAAACAATCACTTCGCTGACAAAATTGACAGGAGTCATTTCAATTTTGAAGTCAATCATAGGAGCGCATTTATTGTGAATACATGTGAGCATGAACATCAAGTTAAAGTCAGATTTGTTCCAAGATGCTTTTTTGCTATCCCCAGAAACATTCCCTGGATAAACAAAATCATCAACACATCTGTCCAAATAATTATATTATTAAGTAAAAGATCTGGAATGAGAATACAAGAAACCAAAGTGACAAATTATTTTTTAAAAGAAATACCAAGGCGATAAATAGCTGTAGGTAGTCCTCCTTTTGCAGCTTTTAGAACCAACTGTTCTGCGACCCACTTGCTTTGAGCGTACCTAAAGATTTTACAAACATTCCATCATGTGACCACTTAAAGATACATAAATATTCTCATTAATTCAAACAAAACTATAATTTAATGAGTTGAAGTCGTTTTTCTAACCCGTATTTCAGCATTTTATATTCATTGCTGAGGTCAGCATCTTCATGGCATTCCTCTGTACTCAAAGCAAACACAGCATCTGTACTGTGAACAAAATCAGTTATGGTTACCAAATATCAACATGTATAGGAAAAGAATTAAATTCAATTCAAGTAATTCAATTCAAGTAAATATTTTCTTTTTCATAACTACAATTTTCTTCTTTATATTAGAATGTAGCACAAAAATATGATTAAATGATAATAAAAATAATAACAATGATATTGATACGTGTTTGATTTCAAATAAAAGAAAAGTTCAGTTAATGAAAAAGTGGAATCTCGTAGAAGGTCAAAATCGACTTTATCATCGAGAACCAATTTGAGCTTTAGGATTAAGAGTCGTAACTATAAATTAATAAACTAAAAATATTTATATAATAAAATAACGCGAATACTTCAAATCGAATTAAATAACAATTATTTAAATTATATTAAGTAGAAACAATTAAATTCAAAAATCTATCAAATATATTTTAAATCAAAAAAAGTGACAATTTTATTTCGTTTATTCTTAAAAATACTTATAAATATCTTCTAATTTTAATAAAATGTATTTTGTCTTATTTTTAAAAGCAGAGAGAGAAAGAGAATCTTCCAAATTTTCAAAGTTTGAATGAATTAACTCATTCCATAGTTTAGGGCCACGAATTGAGATGCAAAATTGGCAAATTTTAGTTTTACAAAAAGGTTGTACTATTACTCCAAATGATCTTGTATTATTTAGATTTGGTTTAAGAGTATAAATTCGGTCAAATATATTGGGAACTAAATTATATTTACATTTATACATGAAATTGACTATCTGAAATATATTTATTTCGTAAACATTCATTGCTTCCATATCATCGAAAAGAGGCTTTGTGTGAGTAAACTTGTCTTTAAAGTAAATGACACGAATCGCATGTTTTTGTGTTTTAAAAATCGATTTTAATTTGCTTTTATGTGTACTTGCCCACACTAAGTTTGCATAACTTAGATGGCTGTGTATAAAAGAAAAATAAAGTTGTTTTAATAATTTTTTCTTTAAAATATTTCTAGTTTTGTATAATATTCCTACACTTTTAGATATCTTGTTATTTATTAAGTTAATATGGTGTTCCCAAGACAGATTTTCATCAACTAACACCCCTAAAAATTTAATAGATTGTGTTTTTTCTAATGTTTTATTGTTAATGTGGAGATTAGGTAGATTTTCTGTGACCATTTTCCTTTTTGAATGAAATACTATATATTTAGTTTTATCTGAATTTAAGGAAACTTATTGCTATGAAACCACGATGATATTTTATTTAACGCAATATTCATTATTTTGAAAGCATTATTTATATCCGAGGTTGAGGTGAACATGTTTGTATCGTCTGCAAACATTATGAAATCGATATTTGGAGAAGAAAAAGCTAGGTCGTTCACATAAATTAAAAACAATAATGGGCCAAGAATTGAGCCTTGAGGAACACCATATAATATTTCAAGAAAAACAGATGCACTACTTCCATAAAAGACGCATTGTTTTCTGTTTTGTAGGTAACTTTTAAACCACTTAAAATAAGTATTTGAAATTCCGTAATGTTGTAATTTTTTTAATAATATTGAATGGTTTACGGTGTCAAAAGCTTTCGATAGATCTATAAAAACACCTAATGTATATTCGCCATTTTCAAAGGAATTTGATATTTTATCACTTAATTCTAACAACGCATGTTTAGTGGAAGTGTTTGCTTGAAAACCAAACTGTTTGTTGTAAAACAGCTTGTTTTTTTTTTAAATATGAATAAACTCTGTTAAACATGATTCTCTCCAATAATTTTGAGAAAAAAGGCAAGATAGATATTGGTCTGTAATTTCCAACTTCAGTAGAAATGCCAGTTTTAAAAATTGGTTTAACTTTAGCATATTTAAATTCTTCTGGGAAAATTCCATTTCTAAGGGAAGACTGGAAAATTTTAAATAGCGGTTGTTTTATTTCATTCATCACATCTATTACAATATTTCCATTTATATTATCAATCCCGACAGCTTTGTTGCGTTTTAAATACTTTAAAGCATCATCAGATTCATTCATAGAAAGGTGCTCAAATTTTAATTTGGAGTTAATTTGTGGGAGATACGTCTGAAAACTGATATTTGATGAAGGAAACGAGGTAGCTAATTTTGGACCAATGCGAGTAAAATATTTGTTAAATTTGTTCAATATTTCATGTTGATCGGTAATATAAGTATCGTTTACATTGAGAACTTTTGGGAAATCGTCGTGATTCTTTTTTCTTCCGGAAATTTCGTTAATTATTTTCCATGTTTCTTTAGAATTATATTGATGTTGTTCTAATAGTGACGAATAATAATTACGTTTTGATTTATGTTTCAGTTTTTCGAAAAGGTTTTTATAATCTTTATAATTTTAAAGGAAAGTTATCATTATATAAATTTAAAAAGATTTTGAAAAATTCTTTATAACACATGTTTGTATCCTCATTAACTAAAACTTCTGACCAATCAACAGCGGACAATGCATCTTTAAATGATTGAACTTGAGGTGATTTAAAATGGCGTTTTACAATTTTTATTTTCTCTACTTTTTCCTTATTATCGGATAAATTAATAGAAACAAAAATTGGGAAATGATCAGAGATGTCATTTTTTATTATTCCTTTTAGTAAGTAATTGTTAATAATGAAATTTGTAAAAATGTTATCAATTATAGAGACTGAATTCTTAGTAACGCGTGTTGGTTTATTTATGAGGGGAAAAGTTCCATATTGGAAAATTGTATCATAAAAATGTTTGACAGTATTCTTTTCGTTATAATTTAAGCAATTTATATTAAAGTCTCCTAAAATAAAATACTTTTTCTTTTCTAGATTATTTACATTAAAAATATCATGTAAGTTGGAAAGAATGTTCTTATAAACGCCATCAGGTGGTCTATAGCAACAAGAAATTATAATATTTTTAGTTTTTTTCATTATAATCTCAATGCTTAGCGTTTCGTTATCTTTAGTTGAAAATGAAATGTCTTTTCGTTCCCTATATAAAATGGATGTTTTGATATATATTAAAACTCCACCGCCACGTTTTCCAGTCTTCCTTTCATGGTGAATTGAATGAAAATTAGGGATTTGATAACATGGATTGTTTTTAAATTCATCATCCGAACACCAAGTTTCACTCAGACAGATGATATCGAAGCAATGTTTGCATTCACAAAGAAATATTAAAAGGTTTTCAAAATTTGCATTTAAACTTCTGATATTTACATGGACAATAGAGTGATTGTTGTTAGTTACTTGCTTGCAAAGTAATGAAGACATTTCATGTGATAGAAAATAAGAGGTTTCATAATTTGAAAAATTTACGTTGTTAAGATAATTAAAGTCGGGATCATAACGATTATTTAATCTTTCATTTAAATAAAATGGTTTGTGAATTAATTTCTCAAAAACTTCAGTCATGATTGAATTTATGTATAAATACTAAAATAAGATTGAAATAATGCATTAATCTCTCTTTTGTTCAATGACATTATCCTTTTTAAAAGTTATTAAATTATTGTAAACGACTTTTGCGTAACTCCCTTTCTCGCATAATTCTTTTGCTTCTTTGAATAGTAGCTTCCTTTTGTTAATTGTAATGTCCGAGAAATCTTCATTAATGTAAATACCGTTTTCCCATAACCTCTTCTCGCGAAACTTTTCAAACACAACTTGACGATCTTTATAGGATAGGAATTTTACAATGATTGTACGCTTTGTTTTTTTTACCCCGTTGTAATATTTTCTTCCCACTCTGTGAGATCTTTCAATGTGCACTGCATTTCTTATGCCTAGATTACCTTTTATTATTTGTTTTACTTTATTTTCAGTTTCAGTCCAAGACTCATCTTCATCTTCAACAATTCCATTAATTCTAAGGTTATTCCGCCTCGACCGATCTTCAAGTTCATTAATTTTATTTTCAAGATGTAATACGTCGTGGTTTTGTGTCTCTTCGGAAAATTTTTGCTCCATTATCTTAACGTTTTCGTCATATGCGTTGCTAATAAATTCAACAGAGTGTTTTAGGTCTTTAATCTCGCTCTTTAATGAATTATTTTCTTTGACAAGGGATTCTATTCGCCTTTCCAGTCGATCAAAACTGCCATTAAAAACATTAATCAGGGTTTTTTCGTGCATTGAGATGATTTCTTTAATTTGTTGGATTGAAAACGTAGTTTCAACTTTCGGGCCCATGGTGTAAATATTTATGGGTGTTATTATTTTATTATTATTATTATTATAATTAAATTTACTCAGGGAATATGTGAATGAATATGTTTTATCGATAAATTAATTATTTAATTAATTCTCCGGTAGAAATACTCCGCCCGGTGGCAAGCAGTCAGGCGTTAAAGTCTACACAGAGAAATTATGAAAATAATGAAATAAGCTCAGTGATAGAGAGCAGAGAGTTAATGATGATATAGAGAATAATTAAATGTGTTTATGAAATGATCTAGAGAGGAAGTATTTTTTACTAACTGAAGGTTAATGTTAGGAGAACTTAAAGTTCGATCAACATGAAAAGATATCGTTTATCGATCAGCCTCAAAAATTCACTCTTTTGATAGATAATTGAAACAAAACAACCAGTTTTCCCTCAGCAATACAAAGATGCCAAAACAATATATAAACTCCAGCTAAAAACCGCCACAAGACAAATTTAAATTAACCAATATCTAAATAAAAAGATTTTGCTTGGAAATGTTGTTTAAGCTTGCCCACCTGATGTAATGCACAGGTTTGATTTTACTGCTCCCCGCAAACATCACAATGTTACGTGTACCAACAACATTTGTGCCATGCAGTGTCTATGAGCAAAAACATTTGCGTAAAATACATAGTTTCTTTCCATATTTAGTTTTGACATTTTTTGACATTCAAAATTGTGCTCAGATTAATTAATCAAAAACAATTCTTTTCAAAAAACAAAAAATAACAACACACAGTTTAAAACTCCATTTTTCCTTATTATTTTCAAACTAGAGAATATTTCCAACATATTTCCATCACTTTGGTGCTTCTGCTGCCAGCGATACTAGATTTACCTTACATAATAATTTACCTTATATGGATACACCAAATTGACAACAGCAGCAGCGTGGATTATGAAATCAATCTGAAACACGCAAAAAGTTGAGATCATTAAACACAACAGAGCTATGTACACATATATCTGTTTACCTCAAAGCAAAGGTAGGCGTAATCGTCATTGCTCAAACCAAAGTTCAATAAACTGACATCTCCTATAGAATGGACAAAATTGAGAACTAAAACCAATTTCTATCATGGTCACTCACTTTCGTTTTCAATCACACTTTCTCGCTACAATTTAGGGAAATTAACGCAGCAATATGCAAGGCGTACGACCAATGTTTTTTATAAACTTTTTATATTGACAACTTTTTCTTGACAATAATTTATAAATTATTGACGAAATAAGACACATTGATAATACAATAAAAATGATTTTTGAGTTTATCCACTTAATGATTTTATGTTTCCACTAAACATTCAAACCTTTAAGTATCGTCACCCTCTCTTTATACATCGCCAGCATTTTCAATCTCTCACTATCATCCTTTTCGTCCTCTTCAATGCTGCTATCGTTGGGTAGAATGCCGTACTGCACAAGGTTATCTTTCAATCGTTCATCGGCACTGGTTTCTGATTTTTCACGCACCAAACAGTAAATGTGTAGCTAAAAGATTTTTATGCAAATATTTTACAAAACTAATCTCATTAATATTTAACTGATACATGAAAGTTGAGTGAAAACATTAAGCTATCTAACTAAGTCGATATATGTACTTTAGTTGATGTCAATAGCTCCTTCAAGAGAAAAGCTCCCAAGAACCCAGTGGATCCAGTGAGAAAAACTCTACCATCATGCCACCGATGATCGTGTTGACAGGATCGCCAGAATGCACGGAGCATCATGTCCATACTGAATGAAAAAAAATATATTACAATAAAATCAACTAAAATAGAAAATATTAATTAGAAAATGATAAATGAAATTAAATTAAGAGAAAAAATTAAAGAGAAAAAATAGTGAAAAATGTAAATGGAGTTGCAAAGTTTGTTTTAATGCTTATTAGGGCTTATCAATAACATATAAGTCATTAGTTAATACAATCAGCAAGGAGCTAACACATCTTTCTCAACACATGTGTTTATTTGTATTTTTATAAACTCATTTTTTCTCAACTGAAGGCATGAGACATGCTGGAAGCATAGGAACATCTACCATCTTAGGTCTACATTTTAGCAAGATTTAGATTCCCAAGAATGAAACGTCACTAGCGTTCCCCAGTTCACCTCGCATACGTGTTACAAGTGGAAATATTTTTTCTTTTCTTTTATTAACAATAATTTAATATCACCTTAAATTAACAAAAAGAGAGTCATCTATGAGTCATAACGAATCTCACTTGATGAAACTTTGATTGTGATATTCAACTTCACTTGCCAAATCAACATCCAGGTCGGTGCTTGTGCTAAAACAGTAAAAACATATTTTCAACACACCACTACAATAGCAAGTAAAACACAATGCCACCAGAAAAATGACATCAACACATCCTGACCTTCTGGTAAGAATTTTCCCCATTTTCAATTCAATAAAGGAAGCAAGGTCCGTGATTGTGTTATTCATAAACAAGTCACTCATGCAGATGGAAATGTTGAATTGTTGACGAATTGTAGCAATCATACGTGCCGCTAGTAACGAGTGACTAAACAAACACCAAGCACAATAACTCATGCAATGAATCTTCTCTAAATGTATTAGTATGAGATTTAAAGTAGGATGGCAGACCAATCAATACACTCAGAAAGTAGGACGGCAGACCAATCAATAAACTTAGAAAGTAGGACGGCAGACCAATCTGAGTGTATCAGAAAGTAGGATGGCAGACCAATCAATACACTTAGAAAGTAGGAGAGCAGACCAATCAATACACTCAGAAAGTAGGATGGCAGACCAATCAATACACTCAGAAAGTAGGAGAGCAGACCAATCAATACACTCAGAAAGTAGGATGGCAGACCAATCAATACACTCAGAAGGTAGGACGGCAGACCAATCAATACACTCAGAAAGAAGGAGAGCAGACCAATCAATACACTCAGAAAGTAGGATGGCAGACCAATCAATGCACTCAGAAAGTAGGATGGCAGACCAATCAATGCACTCAGAAAGTAGGATGGCAGACCAATCAATACACTCAGAAAGTAGGATGGCAGACCAATCAATACACTCAGAAAGTAGGACGGCAGACCAATCAATACACTCAGAAAGTAGGACGGCAGACCAATCAATACACTCAGAAAGTAGGATGGCAGACCAATCAATACACTCAGAAAGTAGAAGAGCAGACCAATCAATACACTCAGAAAGTAGGAGAGCAGACCAATCAATACACTCAGAAAGTAGGATGGCAGACCAATCAATGCACTCAGAAAGTAGGATGGCAGACCAATCAATGCACTCAGAAAGTAGGATGGCAGACCAATCAATACACTCAGAAAGTAGGACGGCAGACCAATCAATACACTCAGAAAGTAGGACGGCAGACCAATCAATAAACTTAGAAAGTAGGACGGCAGACCAATCTGAGTGTATCAGAAAGTAGGATGGCAGACCAATCAATACACTTAGAAAGTAGGAGAGCAGACCAATCAATACACTCAGAAAGTAGGATGGCAGACCAATCAATACACTCAGAAAGTAGGAGAGCAGACCAATCAATACACTCAGAAAGTAGGATGGCAGACCAATCAATACACTCAGAAGGTAGGACGGCAGACCAATCAATACACTCAGAAAGAAGGAGAGCAGACCAATCAATACACTCAGAAAGTAGGATGGCAGACCAATCAATGCACTCAGAAAGTAGGATGGCAGACCAATCAATGCACTCAGAAAGTAGGATGGCAGACCAATCAATACACTCAGAAAATAGGATGGCAGACCAATCAATACACTCAGAAAGTAGGACGGCAGACCAATCAATACACTCAGAAAGTAGGACGGCAGACCAATCAATACACTCAGAAAGTAGGATGGCAGACCAATCAATACACTCAGAAAGTAGAAGAGCAGACCAATCAATACACTCAGAAAGTAGGAGAGCAGACCAATCAATACACTCAGAAAGTAGGATGGCAGACCAATCAATGCACTCAGAAAGTAGGATGGCAGACCAATCAATGCACTCAGAAAGTAGGATGGCAGACCAATCAATACACTCAGAAAGTAGGACGGCAGACCAATCAATACACTCAGAAAGTAGGACGGCAGACCAATCAATACACTCAGAAAGTAGGACGGCAGACCAATCAATAAACTCAGAAAGTAGGACGGCAGACCAATCTGAGTGTATCAGAAAGTAGGATGGCAGACCAATCAATACACTCAGAAATTATGACGGCAGATCAATATAATACACTCAGAAAGTAAGACGGCAGACCAATCAATACACTCAGAAAGTAGGACAGCAGACCAATCAATACACTCAGAAAGTAGGACGGCAGACCAATCTGAGTGTATCAGAAAGTAGGATGGCAGACCAATCAATACACTCAGAAAGTATGACGGCAGATCAATATAATACACTCAGAAAGTAGGATGGCAGACCAATCAATACACTCAGAAAGTAAAACGGCAGATCAATATAATACACTTAGAAAGTAGGAGAGCAGACCAATGATTATGCTTAAAAAGGAGGAGAGCAGACCAATGATTATGCTTAAAAAGGAGGAGAGCAGACCAACACAATACACTTATTTTAATTAATTTTATTTAACTCCCTAAAATATAAACATGAAATGGTATTAAAACATTTACCCCCCCAAATCGAAAAAGTTTTCCTGAGTATCCACGTGGTTCAAATTCAAAACTGTTTTCCATGTTTTGTAGAGAAATTCTTCCGTTTCTGTTTTTGGCTTTCCTTCATCTGAATCATCAGCCGTGCTTTCAATTGTCCGATCGAACTTAGGAAGAATCTGAGAATCTAATTTCCCAGACACAGCTAGTGGTACACTAAAAGATATAAAATAGCATGAATTATTTGCAAATGTAGAACTGCCGAAACTTATGTGTCTGTGAAATTGTGAGGTTTTCCTGCGATATCCTCAATGTATATTTATTGTTTGTTTCAACTTATCCAGAACCTTATCCTGGAATTAATTACATAAATCTTAAAAATTCAAGAAACCAATAGCATAAACATTTACAAAAACATTTCTTTGAATCAAGATCTTCATTCAAATTTTATTCTTTACCTTTGTAGAAAAACAAAGTAAGATGGTATCATGTAAGCCGGTAGCTTTGCTTTCAATTGTGCTCTTACTTCATGCTTTGTTGTCTGAAAATCAATATTTCTCTCAATCTTAGCGCAAAACTCCTGATCATTTAACAAAAAAAGGCTAATAACTGCAACCATGTTTTATAAACATCAATGACAACTGCAAAAATAGATAGCACAAAATTCAAGCATTTCAAGGAATGCAATTTTGGTTGATTCTCAGCAAACTTCAAATGGCAAAACTTTTGATCCGCTTGAGTAATGAAGCTGGAATTTTTAGGATGACTTTTTTCCATGAAAGTGTCACATTTAAGCTGATTTTATGACCCACTTTGCAAACAAATAGGATATATTTTTTATATATATATATATTACTATTTTTACGGGTCTCCTCTAAAAGTATACATCTTTTTTAATGAAAAATCTTAAAATAAAGGTATTATTTAGAAATTTTCACACCTTATCTCTAGTAACTAAATATGCAACCAGGAACTTGTCTTCCCCTTCATTTCCATGGGCTTGAACTTTACAACCATTCACAGATGGAATCTCAAGCAAAGCTGCTTCAATTGACTGTAAATGTGTGAAATGAGATACAATGAACAGAAAGGAAAATTTAAATTCAGAATAATTTTACACTATTTTTATTAACTACTTCTTCACATAAATTAACAAATTCATTAAAATATCGTTAAAAATGAACAACAAAAACTAGAATATGTTTGTATAACATGCATAACATCAATTCTGCAATTCCATGTTTACAAGGAAATTAAAAAGTAAGAAGAAATCAATATCTGTAATTTCAAAACACTCTCTACAGAGGAGAAGATGAAAAGTAACAAAACCAACAAGAGTATCTTTTACTTGCAACTCTACACTGAAGCCTCTTATTTTCACCATTGAGTCACAGCGTCCACAAATTTCAAGTTCTCCATTGGAAAGCATGTATCCCCAATCTCCAGTTTTATACAAACGTGCTCCACACTTTTTGACGAGTTGTTCTGGTGTTTTGATAAATTTTTTGGTAGTCAGTTCTGGTTTATTCACATATCCAACTGCTAAAGTAGGCCCACCAATATAAATCTGAAAAAGGTTTTCATCAAATGAAACATGAAATAATATATTTTGATAATCAAGGAGGGTAACTATATGTTTTTCACAAAGTACACACAAGATCGGTAGTTTTCACTTGCCTTCCGCATTTTAAACATGATCCACGCTAGTTTATACCACTGATGAATAAATATAATCTGTTTTAAATCTCACCTCACCAGACATACCAATAGGGAGTTCTTTCATTTCACTATCTAAAGTCACGACAATAACTTTTTCCAACACTTGCCCCACAGGACAGAACTTGTGCACGTAGTTCTCTTCTCCATATTTCTGTTCACAAAAAACAACTGATGATGATCATTAATGGTAAGATTGATTTCTTAAGAAATATTTCTTGCCAATTGAGAAAATCAATCATCTAAATGGGTTTTAACTTTATCATAAAAAGTCAACCTCTTCCAGTCTTCCTTTTGAGAGATCTGATACACTGACATCATGACATTCTGATATGCTGTACAAATTCAAGAGTTTCGTATTTGGAAACAGCTGTACAAAACGATCACGTAAACATCTTGTCACCACCTCTCCACACAACCAAACCATTTTCAAATGTTCGAAATAAGATGGGAGATCCAGGTTCTTCTCACTCAAAATGGCTTCTAAAGAGGAAAACAATATACACGAGGAACACTGTTTCCTGAATAAAGAAATTCAAAAGTCCTTCATAGATCGCCTGCTTTGACATGCAATTTTATAACAAGAGGCAACTGCATATTATATATGATAACAATTCTTACCTAATAACGATGGTGTGAGCAAAATTCTTGTAATTTTCTTTTCTTTTAAGAAAGATAACATTTTCAGTGGGTCATAAATTACATCATCAGGGATGATATATAGTGTGATACTTTTCAATAAAGGTCGTAACATTTCCCATACAAAGAAAACATTTGAAGCAACTCTCTCGTTTTCCTCAAACGGGTAATTTTCGAACCTCCAAGAGTATGACAAAACTGCCCCACGATGTTGGCACATAATACCTAAACATATTGTTTTGTAAAACAATCAATAAGAGTAATCTAAATTTGGTTACGTTTACTGCAAATGAATTTAGTCATATGTTGTGTTCACACAATTACCTTTTGGTGCCCCTGTTGTTCCAGAACTATAGACCAAATAAGCCAAATCATCTAACGAGGAGTTAACATTCAGCATGTCAACTGAACATGCTCTCTCCATATAGCTTTCCCAGCCTTCATCTAAACAAATGACCTGAACGGTTGATGGAAGCCATTTTTTGTGTTCAGAAAAGGTGAGAACAGCCACAGGATTTGAATCTTCTAAGACTGAATTCAACATTGGAATTGGATAACTGTAATCAATGGGAAGATAACAACCACCAGCCTTTAATGCACCGATATATGCCACTGTATAATCCAAACATCGATCCATGTAAATCCCAATGATTGAGTTGGACTTACATCCTCTAACTTGCAGGTAAGAAGCTAGCAGTGATGTTTTTGAGTCCAGTTCAGAAAAGGTGAGTGATCGACCAAAATAATCAACCACTGCAACTTTATCTGGAGTCTTTCTAGCACTATCTTGAAACAACTCGTGCAAACACTTCTTCATACTCATTTCTTTTTTCTGATCTGTGATATCGGTGAACAATCATACAAATAATAATTGCACATAGGAAACAAATGAAATGTGTGTTTACATCCAACTGGCGTAAAGATGTCAAAAGCTAAAGAATTATTGCAAAAAATTTAAAAATCTAAGGTTTTCTTTCTTTCACCCTGAAAAACCTATTCATTTAAAAGACACCCCTAGGGAGTATTTATACAAAATTTAATCCAAGTATTTCTATGGGTCTAAACAAAGTTTAATTACACACAAACACACATTGGTAAATTTCTCTTCATCTCAACTGTCTTCGATCAAACCAAAAGTTACCAAGCATATCAGTAAGATGCTTTTAGTAATGTCAGTCTATCGCAATGATGAGATTTTACCCGTTAAAATGAATGTCTGATAAAATTCTGAGTTTCATTAGAGAAAATCGATTGTCCGGTCAGCCCGGTGGGGTTTGAACATATAATATAACATATAAAACTATAAAAAATAAAACCTTCTATAAAAACGCTATAGAACTGTTTAAGAAACAGATTTTCGAGGTTTCTGTGTGAACCCAAATATCAACAAATAATATAAATATTAGTAAATGTGTCTCGTGGGTTTCTAGCAAGAAAGCAAACGGAATGGCGCCACGTGACAGCAACGTGCCTATTCTACTCTCCATCTTAGAGGATAAGTTTAATTTGCAAAGAGAAAAAAGCTTAACGAAATTTTATTTTTATCCTAATTGTACTTATTTTTTAATATCATATTCATTTTTTTTCTAAAGTCGCTAAAGTCACTGGATTTAAAGTTGTTTGAGTACCTACACCGTCTCAATTTTAATTCGAACACAATGCAAATTCGCCGCAGACTGTTTTCAACTGTTTTAAGTTAATTCGTAGACCTAAACTGGTACTTGTTTTGTATTAACGAATTCGGGTTATCTCAATCGCTCATACGCTTTTCTTCATTGTTTTAGACCAGGAGTTAATAAGAACCAAGAGGTGGAATGGGGTTCTACATGCGAAAAAACAGCTCACCCATATGAACTTGAAATACTTAGCAAATATGAAAGCCACGTCTTTGTCAGTACCTGCTACGCATTTAAAATATGGTACAACCTTTATGTCACACGAAAAAGATACACTTGCCTTTCGTTTTCTTTACGTATATATCGATTATTGAGGCAACACATTGATTCTTAAAAAGAAACAGAGAGTTGTGTCGAGTTAGTTTGTTAAAAGATATACTACATTTCTCCCCTCTTCAACTTCTAACCTCCCTTTGCCTTTTTAAAAATGATTTGTAAACGTACCGGGCGCGCGGGAAAAGCATCCAATCACTACGATCGTAGATATACTTCGAACGTTCATTAAGTAAGTTTCAAAAAGTAGAAAAGATGTAAACAAAGGGTGCGAACGATCTAACCTCCATGTTTATGTTGTTTGTTTTGATTTGTAACTTTATATCTTTTCTTTTTGATGATGGTTGTCACAAAATGGTTTCATTAGTTTTCAAATCCTACGCAACTTACCAATTGGTCTCCCTGAAGTCAAGAACAAAAGTGAACTCTTGAAAAGCAAATTTTCTAGCACGATCGATAAAACATCTGTCTCTAAGTGACTTTAAAAGAGAGATGTATTTTCATCTATCCTAAACCAAGATTCATTTCAATGGGTTTTTCTATCTTGGCGTTATGCATTATTTAGTATGGGTCTCAACAGTCAATCGAAAATATTGGAACAACATTTCAAGTTAGGTAAAAAGCATAAACACGGAAAAGACCATCTGTATTATTGATTTTAGATTTCGTTTGGAAACTTCAGTTCTGTACTTATAGCAAGATCGAATTTTTAAAAAGTAAGTTTTTATAAAACATATTGTGAAACGTATTGTGATAAAGGTTGAAGACGTTTGTAAGAAACAGAACCGTTTTGTAAGAAAAACGACACAAGTCAATCAATATTTCGACATACATTCATTTATAGATCAACTTCAGAGTGGTTACAAAACGTCCAATTTACAGAGTATGTCTGCTGTTTTTGCGCTTTCTCAGAAAAACAAACATTGGGAAATATAAGGATCGTTTACTATTATCTTTGATTTAAGATAAAACCAGCGTTCATTTTTGTTAGACGTGGTGGTATATAAACGCATCCTGAACTCATTACACCCATGTTTTTGTTGCAGACAGATATCGTATCACACACTGCTTCAAAAGAAAGCTCAATTAAAATATAAATTGAAATTCGACCACCTCTGCGGCCGTCATTATCTGGTTGGATAATGACGTCATAGGAAGAGATTTCTGTTTTTAATAAGGAGGTGAATCTGACCACGTTTCAGTGAAGCATAATGACGTCAAAGCAAACTTTTTAAGTTCAAAATATTTTCCTATTCTATAATGAAAGGACTTTTGTATATAAGGCATATAAATGAATATACAGTAAAATATTCGATGAGAATTGATTTCGCATTAAATTTGATTTAGATTTGCAATAAACAATAAAAAGGGAAAATCCAGCCCAAATGGCAAACAAGAGCCATGCCAGGCTAGCAGTGTTTCATTCACATGAACAGGATGATCAAGCATTCCAAGAGCTTCATGGGATGTCACTTCAACATAAAACCTCCTTCTTTCATCATCATATATATCCACTGTCCGCCCCCCGTCACGCACGCTTGAGTCCGAGTAACTTGAACTGCATGATTTGCGATAATAATGATTGATTTCAACCACTATTGTAATCTACACGTACAAACCTGACACTGCTGGTTTCCCGTTTTTAAGATCTTTAGCCATATGATGGAGGTATACAACTAATTTCCAAAGGGAATCAAGTCATCAAAACAGCAGATTTGAAAAGATTATACATATTCTAAAAAAACATTATCATCAGTATCTTCTTTTTCTTCCAATCATTGGACCACCGAGTCGCTTCTGATTGAGTTTACTCTTCAGAAGATCGTTGTCTATACGGTAGGCCGCTGGTAATTCAAAGAAAGAAAACGTGAAAGAACTTGTAAACCTCATCATACGGAGGGTTAATATATCTGTACAGGCGATTTTCCGAGAAGGTTTTGGTGAAGATGTTAGTCTCTCTGAAGACTTTGCGTTCTTTGAACTGTTGTACAAAAAATCATTGTAACGTGACATTGAACCAAAAATGTCCTTGAACTTATTTTCTTTTTTATTGCTTTTAATGTACTTTGCGCTCGTCATTTTCTTTTCTCTATCATCGCCAAAGACTAATGGCACTAAACCTTTGTGTTTAGAAATCTCCGGTGACGACACATCTCCCACACACGACAGGTGATTTGATGAGGATCTATTGCTCATGTTGCATGACGAGGGCCTGCTACCGCTAAGTCCAAAGATGTCTTTAGAACAGGGAGCATCAGCCCTAGACTTCAATCTTTCTACTGGAGGAAGGTCGTACACTCCTCGGGACGTTTCTCTGTCTTTCTTGAAAATCTTCTGTCTGACGCGAGCGTGAGGTTTGACTGTTTTACCTGGTGACTCGTTTTCTTTGGGTACAGTAATCACTCGACCGCTTTCTGTCGTCATTAGTTCCGTATTTAGGTCATTGGATGAACCATGCTTCATTGTTCCGTAACCCATACTCGACGTGTCAGAAGTGTCAGGGAGCATTTTAGAATCTCTTCTTGACTGTTTTCTATCCATCGTTTGTTTACCTCCCTGCAAGTAATATTGTTCCCCCGACATCACAGGAATAATCCCCCGTCTCATTCTTGATTCATTTATCTTCGGGTTATTTTGGCTTTCGTTCCCTACCGAAACCTTCTCCGAGAAACTACCTTCCGTTAAAAACGAGCTCATGGTTGACGATTTCATGTTCACGTATGCGTTTGGCGATGCTAACCCGATGGAACCCTTTTTGTATGAGTTGGGCACGCCTTGTTTGTTCCACACAGAAGTGTTCTTCACATTAGCTTTGTTCTTCCTTTTGTTTATGCGTGCAAGTATGTCCGTTGGTGTATCGCTATTAGTTGCTTTATTTGTGCTCAAACCACCTATGGTATTAATAATAAGTTTGGAATACCCCAATCTCGAATCTCAAACTATACCTCTTTTCTTTGTAGACAACTGTGCATTATTCATCGGTTTGGTTTCATTGATACTGATTAACTCTCTGTTTTTACTGTCGACTTCTTCTACACTATCGTCGGAAGCACTCGCTTTAAACCTACCTGTAATCTCATTCAATTGATCTGCGCTATCGGAATTTTGTCTCGAATTGTGGAAATTGATGTTGGATTCAACACATGTGCTTTCTATTTCTACACTTCCATTGTCGATTCTCATTGCCTTTGATTGGTTAAACCTTCTTTTCCTTGCATAATGTTCCAGTTTCTCTTTCTCATTTTTAAACGACAAATCTTCTCTCACTTTGCCATCTGCTTTGATATTTGAGATTCTTGACGGAGAACTTATTTCTTTTCTGTTTTGCATTTTTTCGGCAAAAATGCGTTCTGTGTTGCCGTCGTTGTTTGCAGCGTTTGGGTCATCGAGACTTGAAAGTTCTGCATTTGGGCCATCATTTGCTCTTGAAAACCGTTCTGTTCGGTCAACATGTTCAGAAACCGATTCATTCTGCAAGGTATTCTGTCTTTGAACTACCACTGGTACATCATTAGTAGCATGCTTCTCCGACGAATCCTCTAGTGGATTGACTTTCTTACTGCGTCCTTGCAACCCTGTCTCACGGTGTAAACCCGAGTCAAATACTGCGCTGTCTATATGTGATGAATTTAAGAAATCTTTAGCCGAAAACATGCCATTATTATTTGAATGATCTTTCTTATCGCATACGAAGTTTCCCGGTTGAGCATGCCGTTGCGCTCTGTGTTCGCCTCTCGTGTCGGACTTGCTTCGTGTGTTCTCTCCATGTTTGATTCTTGATATACTCCCTTCAAGAAAGTTCCCCTTCGAATCAAATCTTCCCACAGTGGTTTCGATTCCTCCATACTTCCTCAGACCTAACTGCAAATGAGTCGAAGACGATGAAATCATGCTATCGTCCCCAAAGGCCAATGCTAATGTTTTGCGGCGATTTCTGTTCAGCATGTAACTTATCTGTTCCTTTTCATCTGGCACTTCAATATAATTAACGTTCACATCATCAAATAATAAGTAGTTTCCGTCCAGCGCCATTGGTTTTCCGCGGATTGGGTTTGTTTCTTCCGGACATTGTTCTGGTACAGGTTTTGATCTAGACCATGCATCGAAACAACGTTGGCAGTGAAATACTGGAACGGCTATCATACCAGGCAGTTTGTCAGATCTAACAACCTGTTTGATGGAGCAGTTGAAAACACTGTAATATGTAGGGAAAACATCGTACTTACATCATAACACAAAACGGCTTTTCTGCAGCTTAAGAGAGAATTCAAGTTTGCCACCAATCTTTGTTCATCTTCGAAATCTTCCCAAGTGATGTGCACTCCACCAAGAACTGTCTTCACAAGCTGCAAGATATAACAACAACAAACGCATCTCATGGATGAAGAATGTCCACACTTACATCTTGCTGGACTTTAACGGCAATAACTTTAATTTTCTCATCGGAATTTTGTGGCTTGAAACCAACGACTTTGAGAAATTCAATTGAAGTCGAAGAAAGAGATCGACTCGACGTAAGGCCATCGGCGAATGACTAAATTAAAGAAAAACTCTTGCACATTTTCCAATTCACAACTAAATTCAGTGCTATATTTTTATGCTAATAACACATAATTATACCAATCAGTAAGGTTAATTTTATTTTTAAAAGGCGATATTAGAAGGAGGATTTGCATGGAATGTTAAAAACTTAAAACGTTATCGGGTAGTTCCCATGGTTTTGCTTTCTCAGGTGAGGCTTGCTGAGCGACTCCACTCACAGAAATTTCTGTTATAGCGCCTCGATCTTTCTGTTATGGCGCCTCGAACGCCTTCTGTTGATGAATAGCGTTGGTCCGTGGTACGGTTTGCAGAGGGAGCGATATTAGCACCATATAAGTTGTTAATAATACTAGAATTCTCTATAAAAACATAAAACGAGTAACCAGGCTGGTTAAAGTCATGCCTCGCGACTCACATAGAGGTCAAACACAAAATTATGGAATGCATCTACATATACTGAGGGTGAATATTGACGATGGATAGTTTAGAATTGCAGCACAAACCCTAACACTGGACTGCTTGAATCAAGTTGTTGTAGAGCAGTAAAAATGTATAAGCAGATGATGATGGTAATGTTGAGGATACAGTTAGCTAATGATTTCGCAAACGCATGCGCTTATAACCAGACGTGCGTAGAAAACCACAAAGACATTGTTTGCAATGAATTCAGACATTTTTTGTACATGCTAAAAACCAGATAACTTTGTTAACACATAACATTGTTTAAAGAATCGTTTTAAAACTAAAGAGATACTAAACTAAACTACTAGTTCGTATTATCAGTTTAAAACGAACTTAGCAACCGATGTATGTTCGAGGTGTGTTATTGTATGAAGTAGTAAATTGTTACTTTGCGGATTAAATTCGTGTTTTCCGATCCTCCGATCGTATCCGTCATTTTGTTGGATGATTAGAAAATGATTTGACGTCAGATCGCATATAAGTGTATTGGTGTTTAAATGCAAAATAAAATACATATCTTTCTTACATGATTGCAATACATTTATTTATTTATTAACGTAAAATTGGGTTCCATAAAATACAATGGTTCTTCTCTCTACATCTAAAAAAAAGTAAAAAGAATATATTAAAATTTTTTTACTGTATCTATATACTAGAAAATGTATATATATATATATATGATACAAGGAAATATATACAAGGTCAATTAATTTAAAAACATGAGCGAAAAATTAATGCAAAATTAAAATACATAACCAAATAACGTTTAGGAAATGGCTAGGAAACTCAAAGTAAACTAGTACTTTTTCATAGAGCACCTGCGGAGAATGGAATATAATTCGATTGTGTTTATTTAAATATGGAAAAAAATTTATGTTATGTCTGAAAAATTGAGAAATGGCGAAGAAAGATAAATAAATTGTAAAGATATATACGATCATTAACTATAAAATAAATATTTATATATATATATATATATTACATACTGACATAGATAGAGAAGGGATACTGTGCAAGAAAGATCTCCGAAGGATTTTGAATGCTGGAGCAAAATAATTCAGAATTTTGTAAGATATAACAAAGAAGATCAGGGAAAGCATCAGGGAAAATCACTTTTAGTCAATGAGAGTTTCATTTAACTCAACGGCCTTTCTTTTACTTTCAGTTTAAAAAGGTTTAAAAATGCAACAACCTTTTCATTGACTATATTGACTATAACTAGCAAATATTATTCCCTAGTCTTGGAGCGCACGGGAAGATAGGAAGGTTTCTTTTAGGTAATTCATGGTTACATTTGCAACCCATAATTGTAGTTGTGTACATAAAAACAACGTGTTTTAAGCAAGTTGGTTTGAACATTGTTGAGAATATTTAATGATTTGAACGAACATTTTTAGATGACCTAGGTTTTGTAACATTGCCCATAGCTGCCTATAGCTGCCCATTTGGTGTATGAAAATTTGTCTTCTTTCTTAAGAAACCAATTTTCATAAAAAATGTAGAAACTAATCGCGTAAAAACAGCTTGGTTTCGATATTACCAAATGTGGAATCACTGGTGTTATCATATAAACGCC
Organism: Candelabrum cocksii; assembly: GCA_963930725.1. Lineage (NCBI taxonomy): Eukaryota > Metazoa > Cnidaria > Hydrozoa > Anthoathecata > Candelabridae > Candelabrum > Candelabrum cocksii. The sequence goes on from OZ005664.1 coordinate 19,566,878, forward strand.
TGTGAATTTTCTTGAAGAAATTTAGACAGATCGTTACAATGGCCAATGTAAAACAATTTTCTGTCTGCATAAACGGATGTTACCCCAACAAACAAGTTTCGCTTCATTGATTAAATTTAGGCACAAACCTATAGCAAAACCCAAAACCTGTGCAAATATCAAAACGATTGTGGCCCAAATGCTATTCCGAAAACATTTCATGGTGTGGATTGCGGCAAAATTACAGTGACATTCATTAAAATTCGTTTTAAATATGTTTATTGCGCAGACGCATATTTCCATGGCTGACTAATTTGCTAAATTGTTCAGAAAAGACTGTGCTCATGTTGCAAAATAATATCGATGTAAAATAGAAGTAGAAATAGCGGGCATTATAAAACATCCAAAACAACCGCGTAAGCGAAATGTCCGCACAGGCAAATTCATCGGCGTTTTTGTATGGCATATTTATACAGCGGTAAATCAAATTCAAACAAGCCTAACGGTTCAGCGTAGGCATTTTTATAAAACAGCGTTTAAAAGCAATATGTATTGTGTGGCGACACGCTTCGTTAGATGCGTATTCGAACTACCAGCCATAGCTATTCCCAAAGCATTCACTGATCTAACGTCTTCATAAAGACCTAATAGGTTTTCAAACAGTAGATTTCTCGGTTGAATTTAAAAATTTCTGCCAGGACTTAAAATATATGTAAAATTATTAAATGGTTTGAGTGTGTTGAGATATACGATGTTGTCAGTTTTTTGTGGCTTGATAGCGGTCGCCTTAGTCACCTGCAAGCCATATGAAGTACAGGACGAGCGAATGGAGCCAAGATTTACTGTGCACGAAAGACCACCAGAACTCGTAGTTAATGCTGGTCCCGAAGGTGTTAAGGTCCAAGCGAAACCATCTAAACTTCAAGTCATCGAATATCCCCACGGAGGAAGGAGCGGAGGATTCGGGTGTTACGGAGGTGGTAATGGTGGAGCAGGTTGCCATGGCGGTTACGGTCATGGCGGCGGTGGTGGTGGTTGGGGTGGATTTGCTGGAGGTTCAGGTGGATGGGGTGGGCATCATGGAGGATTTGCAGGTCACGGAGGTTGGGGCGGCGGTGCTGGTGCTAATCATGGTTACAATGGCCATGAAAATGGTGGGGTTAATTGGGGAGGAGGTTATGGAGGAGGATTTTCAGGCGGAAATGGAGGTAATTGGGGAGGTGGTCATCACGATCATACGACATATGTACCATCTCATACACCACCAGTTCATGTTGGTCCTAACGCTCCACCAATTCACGTTGGACCACATGTTCCAGCAGTTCATGTTGGGCCCCATGTTCCCAGCATTCATTACGGTACTCATGCACCTTTGTATCACGTCGGACCCCATGTTCCGTTTGTTCATATGCCTCCTCCCGTAACAACTGTGCATGCAGGTCCAATGGGGCCACCAGTTCATGTATCCTCTCCACCAACAGTATACCATCAACCCCCAGTGGTCTATCATCAACCTCATGTTGTGGGGCATTCTAGTTCAAATTTGGAGGGATACAGTGAGGGTGGTAATCTTGGAGGTGGCGGTGGAGGCGGTGGTGTTGGAGGTGGTTACCTCGGAGGCCACAGTTATGGAGGTCATGACGAAGAGTGTTGTGAGTTGGGCAACGGTGGTGGCGGCGGTGGTTATGTCGGTGGTGGTGGTGGTGGTGGTTATGGTGGTGGTGGTTATGGCGGAGGTTTCGGTGGACATGGTGATTGTGGCGGGCATGGCTGCGGATCTTTTGGAAAGAGATCTGCCGTACCCAGAGAAAAAAGATCAGCGCCAGGTGAGTCTGAGAAAAACGACGACAAAACGACGATAACCTTGTACAAACGACAAGCACCCTATTATGGCTGGCACCCATTTCCAGCAAGTGTACACGTAGGACCACATACACCTCCCATTCACATTGGACCACATTATCCGCCTGTTCACATTGGACCTCACGTACCTGCGGTGCATATTGGACCCCATGTTCCTTACATTAATATTCCAGCCCATGTTCCGGCGATTCACGTTCGACCTCATGTCCCCGCAGTGCATATAAGTCCCCCGGTGCCGATTATAAACGCAGGAAATCATGTTCCAGCAGTACACGTGACGTCACCACCTACTGTTTACCACAGACCTCCGATTGTTATACATCAACCGCACATTATCCATTCACCTGGACACAATAACAATAACGGTCGCGAAATATACCCTAGCGGACAAGAAGGCCCTGTTGCAGAACATGAATCCGTTCGCGAAAGTCCAAACGGTTATGGTGGCGGCGCGGGCTACGGTGGCAGTGGGGGAGGGGGCTACGGTGGCGGTGGTTACGAGCCAGCAAGTAGTTATGGGGGTGGTCAAGAGCTTGGACAAGGCTACGGAGTAAGCCCAGGCGATCAACAACGCTACGGCAGAAGTTTCATTACGCACCCGTCATATGGTAAGATAACGTTGAAAAATCTATACAGTATGGTTCGCCCTAGACGTCAATTATTGGGAGGTAACTCAGATGGTGGTGATTCAGTCATTTTCGTTCACCCAAGTGGCGCTCAGTCTCCGGTAGGTAACACAGTAACCGGCGACTCTCCATTGGCAGGGCTTGAACCTGGGGCTGGTATTGGTCGTGGTTCTTCTCCTGGGCCGTCGATGGGATCAATGGAAAATCAAATGGGGCCGCAAAATAATGCGTTTGTTAAGTCGGGTTTATCAGGATTAAGTTCGTTGCAGCAAAGTTTGTCTAGTCAGCAAGATGCTGGATTCGGTGGAATGGGCGGTCATGCCAGTATGCAAGCACTTGGTGGTCTCGGCGGTGATCAAAACCAATTCAGTGGTCTTAGTGCAGGTCTTAACGGTTTAAACGGCGACAGCAGCAACGGACTCGGAGCAGGAATTCCCGATTCATTGGGTTCATCGATGAACTTGCAAAGCTCTCCACAATCTCCACGAGATGACGGTTATTCTACCGATAGTCCTAACATGAACATCGGCGGTTTACAGGGCGGATACGGCGATGAAGGAGGTCACGGGGGTGATTCATCCTCCCCGATGAACTTCCAGCGATCTCTATTTCCAAGTAACCCGTACAATAAACCGTTGAGTTATAATCACAACGTAGAACAGAACAATTTAGATGACTCTACGGAACGTGACGTCAAGTCCCTTATACCAACTGACAGCGACGACAACGATAGCCATATTCGCGTACATAAAGACGAAATACCCAGGCCCGAGGGAACTGGATACTAAATATGTAATAATAGGTACGGCTAAAATTCATGCTAGTCCATTCACCGTTAGTTGTAGCTAGTAGATATTAGAAGTAAAAGATGACTGAATTACCATCAACATATATGCATTGGCAACCAAGGATGCATCAGGACCACAGACCAAACATTCTATTTATCGATTATGTTACTGTCTATATGTAGACAACGCATCCATTGTTATGCCCGCGTTCAACGTCCATTTATTTCTCTTTAGCTTATCGGCGTCTAATAAAGTAATTCGAAAGACGACTATATACATAAAAGACCAGAAGTGTATAGAAGACTTTAGAAACTAAAGACGTAAAACCCGATAAAACTTTGTATGCATATCGTCAAAATCTCTGTAACTATAGCAACCAAATCAGCGAAGAAACCTATGCAAAGTTTGAAAATATTGTATTTTTAGTGTACTGCTACACGACTACAAAAAACGTATCTGTAATTCTAATATCTTTATTTATTTTTTTTTTGTAAAAAATATGAACTTTGTTTTGTTTGAAACATTTTCATGCTTTGAAATAACATGCAAGACCTTGTTTTCCAGTTTTCCTTGTTTTTTTTTACTGGTGGAACTTGAACATGGAGGTATGTTGTAAAGTTTTGTTTTTTTCAAACAAAGAGATTATATTCATGGAAAAATATATAAATACGCTTATCTATATATATAAATAAAAAGCAAAGGTGAGCCTTAACAGTGGTGTTTTCCATCCATATCCTTCAGGGTAACCTGAAAACTCTTTCTCTTCTAAACAAGTAAGATATTACAACAAAGAGCCACATGACAGTCTGCGAGGTCTAAACAGCTTTACGATGACATCAAATCTCTATGAAAATGCCGAGAAGATTAAAAGAAAAAACACTTTGGATTTGCGTGCCTTTGTGCAGGTGTAAATTGAACGATATTCTGTTTCGAAAATATTACTGAAATTAAATATAATCTTTTGAAAAACGCTTCCTCTGTTCAATACAGCTCAGGAAATTAAAGAGGTTTATGAAACGCTGAGTAGATCTACACATTATTTATAAAATACGAAAGCAAGCATGGAGATTAGTGATGATGACTAACCACAATTACGGATCATTTTATTAACGAAAGAGTCGTGGAAATAGGTATTCCTGTTTCGTTTATTATTCATAAAATTTACATATGATAAAAATTCCAATATATTCGCTATACAATAAATACATGACACCGTGTCGATAAACATAAAACACCTTTCACCAAAGACAGGTTAACGGTCTTGTTTTGTCGACAATTTTATTCTCCGAAAGTAGATCTTTGGTACTTCCTTGATAGACAATTTCGTTGCATGGTATGAATGGTTTTCTTTCTTCTATAGTCAACGTATAACGGCGGTTGCGACCCCTTAAAACAAAACTCAACTTGAGCAGATGCATTGTTCATCTTTAGAAGTTAAACTTTAAATCAAAAATACATCAATAACAAACACACACATATATATATATATATATATATATATCTACCCTTTCTTCTCTTCTTCTAAATTCATCATAAAGGCCTGCAAGCGGTTTGGGCTATTGAGGTTAGTTCTCGAATCATGTTTTGGTATATCGAGACTACCAAACCACGAGTGCGATAGAAATTCTCCTGCATTCAGTCTCCCGGTGTAATCTTCGCATAACTATGGCAACAGAGGAGTGTCAAGGACAACGGCACCCGGGGTTTATTATTCTCACCATTTTTTTAAGAAACTCTTTTCCCGCGTCTGTGACGTCACTCCATAAATGTTGCGGGAAGGTGTAGTTAGCTTCCAGAATGTTTTGTAGAAAGTGGTTGTAGTTTTTGTTCCAAAATGGCGGGTAACCTCCCTAAAACAAAGCACCGTAAGATACGTTTTCAATATAATTTTAAATGAAAACATACAAGAAGTAAGAACAGTAGAACTCCCACACTCCAGATATCCGAACCAAACGTAACGATAGCAACATCCCTCGCGCATTCTGGGGCCATGTATGAAGGGTTGCCAAGGGGATCGCTGCGCAGAAAGTCGATGTCGTCTGCAAAAGTATTACGACTTAATAATGGAAAAACCATGGCAACTTCCTTCCTTACCAGGAATTTTGCGAGCAAGGTTAAAGTCTATGAGTTTCAACAATGGCGTTTGGTTTGGATTGTTTGTGTTGGGGACAATTTGCCAGATGATGTTGTCGGGTGAAATATCCTTAAAAAGCAAGACATTCCTTGTAAGTCAAATCCTTCTTGCAAAATAAGCTTTCGTTGTAAAAACTTAGAACAAACGGATAAATTTGTCGAAATTAAATCCATTAACATAAAGCAATGGTTTTGCTGCCATTTCACAATCTGCCTGTTATTACGGTGTGATGACGTCAATATATCGACTTACCCGATGTACAATCCGCTTCGAGTGGCAAAATGTCAGCGCTTTCAAAAGTTGAACAGCAATCGTTTTCACGGAGACTTCGTTGAATTTCGGCCAATTGAAAATCCCATCTAAGAAATTGCTTCCTCCAATGTATTCCAATACAATGCTGATGTTACGTTCATCACGAATTACGTTCACTATCGAAACAATGTTAGGATGATGTTTCAATTCTTTTAAGATCTAAAGATGACTCTGCATGATAATATAATTGCGTTACAAGCAATTCATTTTTACCTCTATTTCATTTTCTGTTTCCAGCTCAAGTTTTATGTCTCCTTTTACGTTGACAACTTTCGCGGCGTATCGTTTCCGTGAGCACGGTACACGACACAAATATACGTTTGCAAACGCACCCCGACCTAAAGGAACTCCTTTCATAATGAAGAGTGAACCGGTTACACATTACTCATGAAATGTTTTGCAGCAGTTAAATTTACGAAAGCTGATTTCACAATGATGCGCTTAACCATAAAACAGTGCGCGTCTTTTTAGAATATACGCGCCAAACAATCGATTAACAAAAAAATAGCTGGCTTCTTAGCCTCAGTTAAACCGATTTTTAATCTACTTTTCTGAGTTTTTCTTGTGAAGCAGTGGATCCTTTAAAGAACTTTTGTAATAAAGCCACATAATGGAATTTAAAACATCTATTTACAATATGACTATTATATATATATGTTCTTCTAGAATTAAACCAACCCTTATCCAATTTTCATCATTGCCAATATTATACAACTGTAATCTCACCAATGTTTTTGTCGACAAGAAGCCGTTTTGTCGTCGCTATAGAATTTTCGTTTTTCGAATATCGCATCATAACCCGCGAAATATCCATTTTTTCTCTCATCCTTCGTCTTGTTTAGCATTACTTACTGAAGAAAACGTCGCAGAGTTAGCTGATACTTGGAATAAAGCATGCACAATAGCAAAATTAACAAAGCAAACCTACGGTTAGTTCACATCATACTAAATTCACGAAACTGTGCTCCTTTATAATAATAATCTTAATTATTGCCAATTCACAATTAAATTTGATTGTCAGTGGGAGGGTTGGGAACAAACGTCATCGCATACATCATTAATTCCACTCCCCCGGAAACAGACAAACAATAATTCGTCAGCATTTTCTCATTGTTCATGTCAGACAATCGTTTGCTGAAATATCTTTGGATAGTATCACATAATTATTTTAAATTATCATGAAATAGGGGGTTTGTTTACGAGTCCAATTTCCTATTGAAATTCCGATCTGTTTGGTTGTATTTAATTCGAAGAACACGATTTATGATGAGGGATTATTTTAAATATGCTAGCGGTTGGTTATCTACAAAAAGGGAACGTTGTTAAAGATAAGGCTTATCAAAGTAGTTAAGCCGGATAAAAGCACACTCTAAACTTAACTTTTAATACCATCCTTTAAAAACTGAAGAACTTAAAAACTTAAGCAGCTATGAAGCATTTAATTTCATGGGAAATGCTTTAAAACGTACATGCGCATGCGCTACTTTTTATTAAATTCCTTTTCAAATATTTAATGGTCATCCCATTTATTCAACGCATGACAAGGTTCTGATATGACTCTGTTAGTCATTAAAAATTTAAATCATTTCCTGTTTAATAGCGGCCCTTACAACAGCAAAACCAGCTGTACCTTTGTAACAAACTGCTTTCTCATGGGCGAAATATTTTACAGGCAAGCACTTTTCGCATTGTATCTACGTCTTCAGTGACTACTTAAGTATTTCATCATAAACAAACGCAAAGAAAAAGCGGCGAGCCATCTTTCATATTGGCCAGTCGATTATCACTATTATTTAGTCAGATTATTCAGTAAAGCTATCGCAACCAAAGAAATGCGCCCGCGCAATATTATAGTTGGTGATTGGACATTAGAGCATGCATGTACATAAAATTAATCGTAAACTTTTTGAATATTGGAAAATAAAATAGAAAATACAATAGGACATAAAAAATGACAGTGTACCACAATATCATTGGTAAGTTTAAAGGGACCCCTTATATTTGTCCGACTTACAACAGCTCAAATGTCAGGTAATAGAGGTTCTTTACAAATAGTATGTTAAAACTTCATAGTGCTAAAAGAACTCTGATCTTCTCCCCATGGCAATGAAACATGACAGATTTATTTCATTTATTCAACAGCTACTGCAACAACGGTTTTATCTGTTGAGGGTGACAACAAGCGAGAGCTATTTCAATCAGCAGGTCCTGTACTTAGTTTGTGATTTAATCAAGTGGTTTATTCTGTAGTTTATATTCTATGTGTCCCTATTAAGAATTTAGAGAGAATGAGAGAATAGACACAATGTTTAAGTATATATCATCCAGTGGCTTAAAGGTAGAGTGAAATCCAATAACGTATTATATTTTCTTTTAAATGTTTATGAAATCTCCATGGTAAATGTAAGCAATGAAGTAGTGCTAGACCGATACTTATGAGATTTCACTGGTCCTACACTTTATACAAACGATTTCAAACAATCACAACAAAAAATCTTCTTAATATAATTATAAATAGTAAGATTTCTTTCGCTATAAAATATATTTCGAAAAATGTCCAACTTACCAAATTATATACTCATATTTAACTCTCGGCACTTCACCTATACGCAAGGAAATCCTCAAACACACTTTATCTGTTTTAGATAACTAATTGGTTTATCAAGTGTTCTTCATAATCCAATGATATAACAAAGCTATGGAAGCAACTAAATGTCTTCATAACAGATACTTGCGAAATAAAACACGTTTTACATAGAAACATGTTTCATTATTATCGACTATCCGAAGTAATAGGTAAAGATTCGCGGGTTTGCTTGGTTAACTGGTTGTGATGTGGTCATAGAATATGCGAATCGGTGGATTGGATTTCATGATATTTTTCAGTTTATGCGCAAACGTTACTAGATTAAGTTTTCAGAATATGTAGTTTTTCATCAATTTTAATTTCGGTAAGTCTAACTTGCGTTAACTGTTTTTCCACTCCACTCTCATGTTTATTTCTCATAAGAACGACTGATAACTCGAACCATCTCCTGGGGGTTCAAGCTATCCATATCATAGCGTATATTGTTACTCAACCATTATTATGAGCGCAGATAAACATCCCGCTCTGCAGCTGGTATACGATTTTCGTATGTAAACCACACGTCTCACCGCCACCAAAAAATCATAATTGAGCGAAGTGACACATATACTACATAAGATGCATATGCTTCTTCGAAACTGAAGGAAAACGTGACGTATATAACGATATACATAAACAGATATACAAAAATAATTCTCCCACTATTTACAACTTCCAATACTTTACATATTAGTATTTACATTAAAGAAATAATAATAGATTCAAGTTACCAAATACAAGTCAAAGGTCTACTTTTTTCTTTTTCCGTCTTACTGTCCGATAATGGTCCGCAACGTTTGATCTCAATATTTGGGACAAACGGTCTTCTTTCCTTGAGTGTTAAAGTATACCTTCGGTTTCTGCCACTACATTAAAGGAAACAAATATAAATATGCTATCTATAGAAGGTACTGGTTGAAAAGTCATAATGGTAAATCACAAAGTATTCCGCTTCACCTTTTCTTTTCTTCTTCTAAGTTGTCATAAAATGCCTTCAGTCTGTTAGGGCTATCGAGCCATTTAACCTTTGGTATATCGAGACTACCAAACCACGAGTGCGATAGAAATTCTCCAGCATTCAGTCTCTCGGTATAATCTTCGCATAACTATGGCAACAGAAGATAGTCAGGGATAAAGTTACCCGGGGTTTATTATTCTCACCATTTTTTTCAGAAATTCCTTTCCCGCGTCTGTGACGTCACTCCATAAATGTTGCGGGAAGATGTAGTTAGCTTCCAGAATGTTCTGTAGAAAGTGGTTATAGTTTTTGTTCCAAAATGGCGGATAACCTCCCTAAAAACAAAAACACATGTCTATTTAGTGGGTAGTGTTTGAATTACCATGATCACGAATTTGTTCAGTTGTGTGTTTACTCGACATATAAACACAACTTATTTGTGTTAGCTAAACTCAGTTTGCAATTACTACTAGAATGATTTACAAATGTTTCACCGTTCCAAAATTGAAAGTAGAGTTAAAAAAAGTGTTTGGTAGTCATAGAAACGTGTTTTAAAACTTACAAGGAGTAAAAATAACAATACACCCGTGCTCCAAATATCCGAACCAAACGTAACAATAGCAACATCTCTCGCGCATTCAGGGGCCATGTACGAAGGGTTGCCAAGGGGATCGCTGCGCAGAAAGTCGATGTCATCTGAAGAAACGCAATTTGAAGTAACGAGCCTCGATATCGTTAACGTGAGTTACCTGGAATCTTTCTGGCCAGGTTGAAATCGATCAGTTTCAATAGAGGAATACGTCCGGGGTGTAATTTGCTTGGCACATCCTGCCAGAGAATATTCTCCGGTGAAATATCCTGGAAAGAAGTCGAATCCTATCTTCTGAATTGTTCATAAATACATAATGCAACATCCGATACATATCTCGCGGCCGACTTACCCGATGTACAATCCGCTTCGAGTGGCAAAATGTTAGTGCTTTCAAAAGTTGAACGGCAATCGTTTTCACTGAGGCTTCGTTAAATTTCGGCCAATTGAAAATCCCATCTAAGAAATTGCTTCCTCCAATGTATTCCAATACAATGCTGATGTTACGTTCATCACGAATTACGTTCACTATCGAAACAATGTTAGGATGATGTTTCAATTCTTTCAAGATCTAAAGATGACTCTGCATGATAATATAATTGCGTGACAAGCAATTCATCTTTACCTCTATTTCATTTTCTGTTTCCAGCTCAAGTTTTATGTCTCCTTTTACGTTGACAACTTTCGCGGCGTATCGTTTCCGTGAGCACGGTACACGACACAAATACACGTTTGCAAACGCACCCCGACCTGAAAAATAGTAAAATATTAAAACTAAACGTTATAGATGCGATTCAATGTTTAAGATAAGATATTTCAGAATTGAAGATTAATTGGTTTTTGTCTTGTTATTTTTTTGTTATGTTTCTCATAGAAAAGGCGAATGCACCAAATATATTCTCCACTCATTTCAAACCTATGTTTACTTCCAACGTCAGATCCTTTTGCTTCTTCGTAAAACCTTCTTCTTTGCTTTGCGTGAGGAAAATGCATTTCGAATATTCAGTAATCCCTCTCATGTCATCTCATTTCTTTCTCTAAACAAACGAATGAGCGCTAGTAAATTTTGCATAGAAAAAACCATACATTATTCAGGCACGCAGTCTAGTTACACAGTTGTGGTGGAGATTATCCCTTTCTCATGCCATGCTAAGATAGTTAATGCATTTAAAGATAAGTTTTACTTAAAAATAAAACACCTCTGTAAATTTTCCACCAAAATAATGGAATCTTTTATGAGCTGAACTAATGCCGGCGTTTTACCTCCTTTGCGGTATTTTGAAATTCACAAAATTTTGAAAAAACTAACCCGAACAGCTGTGTATATTCTTACTGGCTCTCGTGTAATGCGTGCATATATATTAGTTGTTCGATTTGTTTACATACCACAACTTATTTCAGATTTATCAAAGATTTATTTTGTTTGCACTACCAATTATCAATATTGTTAAAGATCTCGTTTGAATGTACTGTTCCAATAATAACGTTTTTAATGTTTCCCAGCATGCAATCAAAACTTGCAAACGATTCGAAATTAAAAATCTGAAGTAAAGGTAACGCCTTGTGTGCTAAAGGAACGAAATTATCAACGACTTCTTTCATTTTCAAAGTAAAGTTTTGGTGAAAAACACCGGTTCATACGGTTCATACAGTTAATATACGTTTTGTGATTTTGTGTTACTTCATAAAATATGATTAAATACGCGTCATAGTAGATGTTCGTTTTGAAGATCTCTTCCGTCGATTTCCCGACGTGGCGCGTCATAGTAGATGTTCGTTTTGAGGATCTTTTCCGTCGATTTCCCGACGTGGCGCGTCATAGTAGATGTTCGTTTTGAAGATCTCTTCCGTCGATTTCCCGCTTTTAAAACCGGCATATTAGGTATTATGACTCACGGATCTTTCAATTATGGATGAGTCACCTATTCAAACAACGTTGAATGCATATCGCTGGTTGATATTTGACAACCAAACTTCAAAACAACCAACTATGATGAAATATTTCAAATGTTTGGATTTCTACCAGATTGACCTTGCATTGGCCACATTGCAAAATCTCCATTGAAAGTTGCTCGTAAAGAAAAATTGAAAAACTAGTTAACTTCATATAAGCAACGTACTGAAACAGCTCAATGGTGGAGGGTAAAAATTTGAAACATGAAACCGTATTCCTCGCTAATCGACATTAACTACAAGTACATGGTGTCATGCTTGTCATTCGGACAGATGTTCGGATACTTGTTTATTCGGTGATCGGAGTGGCGTAAGGCTTCAATTCATATCAATGGATATCGTTGAAATAGATGATGAACGATGTGGATTTTGACTCCCATTTATCATAACTGGTAAAAGTTGCCACATAAAACATAATATAAGTAATTTTTAAAGTAAGTAAGAAAGTAGATATCCTTCTCCTAGCATTATTACAAACCTGATTCAGAAAGCTACGGCTTTTTCGCACAAACTATTCATGGGCAATAACAACGTTTTCCGTGACCTAAGTCACTGGGTTGGTTTCACTGCTTGGGATCAATAGGCTCCGAGAGAAAGTGGAATAAATGCACAGACAGTTAGTCTGTTTTATTGATTAAGATGCAGATGCCATCCAAACCTCAGAGTATGGTATTTTATATAATAACCAATGCAGACAGTATTATGGTATTTGCTTGGAATTGATGTCGGTAAACAATTGTACACCAAATCATCATAAACAAACAAATCTTCGAACAACAACAACGTCTTTGGAGAATTATCTTCTTGTTGTTTTCGATGACACTCAAGATAATTGCGATCGTTGGTATCTACAGAATAATCTGTCAGTCTGTGTTTTTGCTTACCTCTTTCAAATAACTATTGGACTAATTTGCAGTTAACTTTGTTCCCTCGATGTCTTCTAAAGAATTTTGACCTCTTTTCACTGTTAAAATATTTTCAGTTTGCAAAAATTGGGAATTGGAAAAGTTGAATGTCTGTAGGCATCCTTAATGAATGAAGATAATGAAAGTTTGTAACAAACGAACTGTTAGGGTTTAAAAATATTTGGTAACTGTTTAACAACATTAAAGACCATTTCGTCAGACACGAGAAATTTTGTATTACAACAACAAAAGTTTTTTGAGACAAACGTGAATTTATACTTACACAGTTCGATGTTGGAATATGAAGATGGCACTCATACGAAACGCTGAAATGTTATCGAATACTTGATAATATTAAGCTGCATGCAGCAATCACTCCCTGCAGAGATTGCAAAATGGCATTAAGATAGATTAGTTTTTACAGACAGGAGGCTCAGCCTGGATTTAATTGTTCCCGGGAGGTTCTCGTGATAAAGGTTTGTTTGCCCATTGCAAGGAACAGCGGTGTATTGCATGAGTATAACAAACATTTGATTTCAAATGGCAAGCAAAAGTGTCCACTCAGCATATTGCGTTTCTATGAGAGGTGGGGCCAATGTTTGAAATTATCTACTTAAATGCGGCTGTTCCAAGTAGGATATTGAAATTTTTTGTCTTTTCCAAATTCAGTTGTTCTTTAGTTAAACATACGTGGCTTTTTCTCATTTCATTAATCGTCGTTGACATCATTCGTTGTTTTCCCACAACGTTAACGAGGTTTTGCGCTCTTTGACGTCTCCGCATTGATTGCATGGTAAATATTACAAGGATCGAACGACATCGTAATGACCTCTGTTGCTCAATGTGATTGAAAACATACCACCAAGAGATTTTGAAAGTAAACAACATTTCATCACCGTATCAGCATTTATGTAAATATGACTCTTGATAAGACACGTTGCGTAGAATCTCAAAACAGCTAAATCAACTATATAAGTGAAGGACCCGCGTATGATTATCCGTTTAACCATATATATATTCGTAATCACGCTGGCTAAGCAACAGGTTGTAAATATATAAAAAGTGTTGGTTTGCAGAACAGCGATACGTCTGCTAAGGGGAATAAATAATCGAATACCAAACACTCTTTCCAGGTTTAATGTCAGTCCTCCCCAGGCATGAGGCTAGGACAGGCATGATAAAAATTGCTTCGTTGAAGTCAATCTTTTCTTTTGAGTGTAACATGTGCAACAGCTGGTTAATACAAGGTTTTAGGATTTATAACTAAACGAGGGAATAAAATACTCCAGTTTATTTCCGAAGCTTTGTTTACGTTTTGGAAAAGTATTTTAATTGTGTATCATACATATGTTTTATGCACCTGATGATGTACAGACGCTGATGATGTACAGACGCTGATGATGTACAGACGTACGAAAAGCTTTGTGCTATTTTAATTGAGAAAATAAATATATTGTTTTAAAGAAGAGTTAAAATCATTAAACTGCATCTTAGAAGTAGCGATTCGCTGGGTATACATAGCTAGGAGAAAACATGATGTATATCATGTCACCACAGTGAACTGTGGATGAAAAAAAAAAAATATGTACATGACTACCCATATATAAACTTTTTTGGGAGGAGATTGGCATAGATTGGTAACATACATACATACAGAATTCCTCAATTATCATAATATTGTTAACGTCCGTAGGACGGGTTCATTGCTAGTATCTCTAATGTTGACCTTTTCATGAAAGATAAATTGAATTCCTAACTTTCTGTAAACACACCATTGTATATTCTCAACATTGATGGATGTCCCATGTAAATCTGCACTCCTATGAACACACTTGTAACGAAAAGGGAAGATTCAAACTTTTTACATTGTAGCTTACAACGAAAATATAAACTTTCACAGAGCAAGAACTTTGATTGTGATCTGAACAAGAAGCAGCAATGCAAAAGCAGATGTGAGTTTCAAGCATCCGGAATCAATGTCTGCTTCCTTGATCGTGTTATCTGAGTTGTGAACATGACCATCCGTGGTGCTGGGTGCAACGGTCGTTGTTAATTCTAAAAGTTGAAACATCATTCACCAAACAGACTTCTTACCAATTATTAAGTGTCAATTCGTTTCATTCCAGCATTTAGCTATGTATGGCATTTATAAATAACAGTGTTGAACTCTACATTTTTAATCTTAACATTGACTCTGCATTTTTCGATACCTGAGTATTTCGAATATTGACTTAATTGCTCAAACATATGACGAAAATCAGATAAGAACTAAAACGGTAGAAAGCCAGTAAAAATATTGTACAAATCACGATATTATATAGTAAGTTAGCATACTCTGGTTAGACACTGTTGCTGTGCTGCTCACAGTTCCACGTGCATTCGAAGCAAAGCACGTGTATTCAAATGTTCCAATGACGTTGCGTAAGAACAAAAAGCCATCAGTGGGAGAAGTTCCGTTTCTAAAACATCAAACTCAATTTTTTTTTTTTTTAAAGAAGGTATTTTACCCGTTTGCGTTTTCCACTTTGTTTCCACGGTAGTACCACGTATATGAAGGTTTCGCTTTTCCTCTAGCCAAACACGCCAGGTAAACGTCGTTACCAGCCTCCACATATTGGTATTCGGGCTTCAACACCCAAGACGGGTCTAATAAGTTAAAGCGAAGCGAGATTCCAACAAAAGATTTAAATTTCGATTGGATAATGTAGTAGTACAATACTCCTTAAAACCTACCATCAAGCACAACTTTGACGGTTTTTAAGATGACCCGGACATCTTTGTTGCCATCTGCCTCGCAGGTATATATACCAGAACTGGATGGATTGGTGACTGTTAACACGAGAAAACCATTTTGTTTCTTCGTCTTTAAATCATCTCTTGTTGCAGCCAGTTTGGATCCGTTGTGGTACCACGCAACTGTAGGTGTCGGACTGCAAGAAGACAACATATTCACTCAATGAAGCTGAGCGTGAGAAAGAAAAAGAATTAATAATGTTGCATTTCTTTAAATTCTATTTAGATGACGACGAATCAAGTTCACGTTAAGAAATGTGTTTGCAATAAACCTCCTACTTTCCAATTGCAATGCACGGAAATTCAACAATGTCTCCGATTTGTACGCTCTTAATCTCCGATTTCACTCCGTAGATAATGGGCTCCACCTGCTCGCTCGTTCGTCGCTCTGTATTAGATGGTAATCACAGAGAAGAACAGAATCCACATTATAAGTTTACCTTTTATTGCTTTAATAACAAAAATATTTGACGTTCGAATGCTTCCACTCGCATATATAGCGCAGCAAATCCCGCCCTTTTCGTTTAAAGCTGTGACATCATCTTCACCTAAATGACTTATAACCAATGTCCCGTCTTGCGTCACTTTCACGTTTCCGCTTTCTTTAACTTGATCGTGATATCCCATAAACGAGACCTCCTGGTGGATCCAATGCATGCCTTTAGGATAAATATAAGACGTTTGAGGGCAGGCAAGTTGCAAAGGCTTTCCGAGTTCAGCCTCTATGACAACCTTGTCGTCTTTTTCGGTATGCGGATGTAAGAAATTCCCGAAAACTAAAACGGGAAATAACCCATAACTGCAACATTACTCACATTAAAATTAATCACCTTTGACTTTAAACTCGAAATAATCACTGACTGCCGTTCCGAATTTGTTTCTCGCGACACATTGGTACACTCCGTCGTCCAACTTATAATCGAGCTGCAGAATTGTTAACTCGCCATCGAGTAGCCTCGTTCTGGTATCATTTTCTACAGGTGTGTTATCACGAAACCAAGTGTAAGTTGCAGCGTTCGTTGCGTTACATTTGAATTTCACGTGAGATTTCTGAGGGAAATAACGCGGGTGTAAGAAGTCTTTTTGAGTAGATGTTGATTCAATAACTATCGATGGAGGTTGGTCACCTAACGTAATGGTTGATCATTAACGTATATATTCGTGTATGGTATGTTTATATATCAAATCTAAACGTAAGAAAAAAAACTTTGTTTGGTTTTACAATAAAGAAGCGCACGAGTATGTTTCAATTAGCAGAATAAAAAGGTATGACGTGTTCTAACTCACCCAAGGATTTGGAGATGATAAACGTGCAAATCAGAAAGCAAAGTAAAGCCATATCTGTGCTGATACGATTCTTTTCAAACAGATATACTTCATGGAACAGTATGTTATAAATGAACTCATCAACTATTTATAATGCTCACACGTTGTCTGTGGGATGCACAAACCGAAAGTTTTTCATCGTACTCACTGGGGCACGCTGACGTAAATATTTATGATTGGCTGTTCTCAGTTTTCTGCTAAAACCTATTAATTTTTAACAGTTTAAATTTTTTACAAAAAAAGTTTTGAAGTTCAATAAGAACAAAGTTAATGCTACAACCAAAACAATATTTAACAAAAACACGAAAACTCGAGCAAAGTTGGTGAAGTTTACTACACACTACATTGACCTTTCTAATCGTCACCTTTAAAGTCACAGAGTTTTAAATCAAGTAAAAAACTTCTTTCATTTTTAAGCGTCCATCAAACATATTCTCACTTTTGTTTGAAACCATACGCCAAGACATTTTATTTGAGCATTGCAGAACACGAGCGTGTTCTACTTAAGCGAATGTTTCTTATACCACCAGAAGTGTCTTTCGCAATTTTGTTAGTGCTCAATGCAATACTGTTGCATAACATTTTATTACACTCAAATTGCGTTTCGTTTTTTTTTTTGTACTTCAGATTTCGTCACAAACCCCTTAAGGCTTTCTTATGCACTTGATTCTGAACTCTGTGAGACATGCAAACAAACAACGGAATGTCAACAAGAGATTATAAACATGGCTCCAATGAGTGATGAAACCTTGCATTCACCGTAAGGTTCTTTCGTAAATATTTCTCGGCGTTACACATATTCAGATCCGCTATAATAATTTCAAGGTGCTTTCTTCTCTAAAATGACGTGTCGGAATGAGAACAAAAAAACTGGGTGTTTTAATTTACATAATAAAATCCTGTTGTAAGTACTTAAGCTGATGCAAACTCTTGTTTGATTATATCTACTCGAGTCTTCAGAAAAACCAAATAAGGACAATGTGCCGCTCAAACCTTCAATAAAATTTGGAAAACTTCTTTTTGGTGCTATGATGATGATGGGAAAATTCTGTGGTTCGCAAAAACATACTAGGGAAGATGTTTTATGACGTAGTCTGCAATACAACAACATTCGTGTAGATAACAGAACCGCAAATATCAAAATGATAACCCTGGGTAAATATTCGATAGATAATAAAATTAATCATAAGAAAATTTCCTTCTTTAAAGTATAGGTTATCATCCCACCATACAATTCCTTAATTGAGACTACATTAAAAACTACATCAATACCAAAAGATTTAAAAAATGATTGTATCTCCGAAGGATATAATACGCATCAGGAGGAGGGTGACGATTCTCTACGAAAATTCGAAAAATGAAAACTGTGTTTTAATAAGTGCTCCCCATTCGAAAAAGTAAATATTTCGTGTGCCGTAACACGACAACATGACACTACAATATTTATTGTCGCATATTCAACCTATCTACATACAGTAAAAACGAACAAAAGGGATGTTTGCCTGTTAAACTCTCCCCCGCTACATCAGGCCAATGCACGGCGGAAAATCGAACAGACAAAATCGTCGACATAAATATACAAGCAGCTTCCCCGTGTGTAAAAATAATGAAAGAATAATGTGCGTTGTATTAACAAAGTTTTTTTTAGCAAAAAATAAAAACAATTGACGGAAAACAATAATATACCTATTTTTTTATTATCCATAATAAACAATAACATAAAAATAATTAAGAAATCAAATCTTATGGGATGGAAAATTAATTTGCATTACTTTCCCCACTTTTAAGTGGTCGTTTCCTTTTAAAAAGTTATTTTTTGATTGGGGATTTCTTCTTTGGAATAGCACTACTTTTAGGTGTGGTGCTATCGTCTGTTTTCTTCTTTGTAGCTTGTTTTGTGGCGGTTCCAGTTGAAGTCAACCGCTCGAAGACCCCCGTCGTTTTGGGTTTGGTGGTGCTACCTTTCGGCACCACTGTGCTTTGAGAGCTTTTACCACTGCTACTTGATGAGGTGCGGGAACGAAGATCTGATGACGTAGATCCCGGGCGCGTGGTGGTTGCGCCACCCGAGGTGGAAGGGCGTTTAATGGGGGCAGTAGTAGTAGGGGTGCGTTTAGTTGGACTTGTAGATGTTGATGAACGTTTCGGTGGAGAGCTGGTAGATGTTTTAGTGGGTATTGTTTTTACTGTTTTGGTGGTGGGTTTCGTTGTACCGTAGAGACGAGAATACACATCACCGGAACGTTCGCGAGTGATTCGTGGCTGAGGAGGGGCTCGCGTTGTGGTAGTACCATCAGTGGAATCCTTCTTCTTCTTCGTAAAGTACGTCGTTCCATAGCCATGACCTTTCACGCCTGAGTAATTACTCGACTTGTGACTAGGTATGGTTTTAGCTTCTCTTTCCAAATCTGACTTCCGTTTGGACATACCAGGGACGGTTAAGCGTGTTTGTTTTGATCCCAGTAAATCCCCTGACTTCTCACGACGTACGGCACCCATGTTTGAAGAATAACCCTCTCGTGAAGCTGGTCTCTGTTTTGTTCTGAACGCTTGTACTGTTTGACTGGCGTTTTGAGGTAGAATGAACTTCTCTCTCAATTCAAAGTCCATGCGGCCCTCGGCTATAAAACAGAAAAAAAAGATGAGTTGGAAAGTTGTGAGGGAATGAACATTAAAACACATACCTCTGCACGGATCGTTTTTATCGAGAAATTCAGTAAGGGTTTCCCACCCTCCGCCAACTCGCACCATCACAGTGCTTCGGAGGAAGCGGATCAAGCGCAATTTTTGATTTTCACCAAAGAGATATTTCCCTTCCGCAATCTTCGCCATACAATACGGATGAGGACAACAACACTTGGATACCTCCTGACCAATGATATCATGAATTTCTTCAGCTTCGGTCACTGGCTTATCTTTCTTACGCGGGCGACCTTTCAGAGCATCCATGAAATCTTGATAGGAGATGAGGTTTCGTCGATGATGTTGAGTGAAAACCAGATCAATCTCCCAACGTTCAACAGGGAACGACTGGTCCCCTACACCGTGAATAAACTGCTCTCTCGTAAGTTTATTGTCGCGGTCAATGTCATTATGACGCCACATGTCTAACACTCGGGACTTGGAATCGTGCAACCAGTCGTTGTACCGATCTCTCCATTCAACCCAACTGAAGTCGGCAGCCGCTTTCTTGATGCGAATCGCGTCTTGAAGATCCTGGATGCGCGTCTGTCGGTTGAGCAGCAACAACCACATATGCTGCCATCTCTTCGAAAGTTGGCCGACCCTAGGATTGCAGAACTCTCTTTGCATTTGGCTGACATCTGGAGATCGACCTCGCGTAGGAGTCATTGCACGTCTCTGAAGCTCAGTGATGGGTTTACGTTTGGCGTTCTTTGTAATTCGACTATAGTCCGGTTGCTTTCCTTCCGCATCGTTCTTAATTAAGCTATGCTCATCGAGTAATTGTGCAAGGAGATCATAGTCTTCCGGCAATGGCATGCTTTCGCGTTCTTCAATAATCACCTCTTTCTCTGTGATCCACTCAATGAGTTCATTTGTTATAATTTCCTCTTCGATCAAAGTTTCTAAGCCTTTATCAAGACGGCATTTTCTTTCCTTAGCCCATCCTGACACATCATTCCATCTCTTCTTCACCACGGCAATCTGATGGCGGACACTTTGAAGAGCAGATGGGTGACAGAAACGCAATATCACTTCACCTTTCTTCAAACAAGCATTTACTTGAGTTTCTTCCATCTCCAAATACTCTTCAAATATAATGTATTCTTCAATTTGATGTTTTATGCCGGGAACGTCATCTTTAATTGGTCCTTGACTGATCAGTTTCTTTTCTAAGTCGGAGAGACTTTTCAAACGCGACGAGCAACCGATCTTGAATTCTTTTGAGATGGCGAAGGCACTCTTCAAGCGCTCTTCCTTAGTGAGAGACATCTGCGATACTGCATCCCATTTGTCTTTCAGCTCTTCAAGTTCTTCTTTAAGCTGTTCAGCGTTATCCACCTTACCTTCTTCTAACATCGTTTCTCCGGTATTCACAACAGAGTCGTAGCTTTTCTGCTTTTTCTCAAGAGCCTTTTGGAAGGCTGTGTGGTTATCCAGCAAAAGCTTCACAGTGTTGGGATCACCCATAACTGCAGTCTCAGATGTTAGCCCAGGTTCAACTTGATTCAACCAATCCATAAGAGCGTGAATGGCATCGTGAAACATTCCGTGGAAAAGCAGCGCTTCTTCCAAACGATGTTGACGGTCCACAGACAGCGAGCACACAGCATCCCACCTCGAGCGTAAATCATCAATCTTCACCTCTAATATGGGCGTCTCTTCTTCATTACTCTTGGATGTCAAATTAACACCAGCTTTTACAGTTGCGTTCAGCTTGGTTTGCTTCTTACCCAGCTCGTTTTGGTATTCCTTATGCTTCTTCATCTGTTGTTTAACGGAGGTCGCATCTTTTCCGATCGTTGGATCGCTGTTGATTTGAGCTTCAATATCATCAAGGAATTTCATGAGCTGTTCGTGACCTTCAAAGAAAGTCTTCGATTGCACGTGATTCTCGTCGATGGATTTCTTTCGATTCTTCAACTTCCCATTCGTATCTTTCCACGTTTTCGTGAGATCTTTTAGACTTTCATCGAGAGTATCAGCCTCTGCAGGCGAACATTTCTCTTTTACTTTTTCGGTAACTTTTTTCAGGTCCAATAAATTCTGTCTTTGTTCGTTCATTTCAGCGCAGACTTCGTTTAATTCTGTTTCTTGCACTGCTATTGGTTCAAGCAGAGTACTGACAGGCGCAAATAAAGGTTCATTTTGTTCAACTTTAATAACCCAGGCCTCGACCTCTCCAGTTAAATCGTCAATCTTTTTGGAATCAGCCATAGCCCCTTCAAGTTTCTGAGTGTTACATTGGCAAAGGTCTTTCAAGTCCGTCCATTCCACCTGCAATTCATCCAATATCTTCTTGAATTCACGACCACTGCTTTGATCACTCGTTTTGATGATTTCTTCGTAAGTTTCAACGACGCTGAAATATATTTCCTCGTGAATCTCCATTTCAGTGATGAACTCCTGGTGTTCTTCGATTTGCCTGGTACATGTGACCAGTGTACCACCGTACGGTGCTTTTGTCTTGAAAGAAGACTTGGAATGAGTGATCCACGAGTTCAGCTCTACAATCTTCTCTTCGAACTGATCGCTTTCCTCGATGGCTGTGTTTAACTGCTCTTCGCGGACGTTCAGTAACCTCTGAATTTCCTCCCAGCCATCATTCAACTGCGAGAGTTTATCTCTCAGTTCAGGAGTTGCCTTTCGTTCATCAATCAACTGTTGAGCAGAGTTCTTGCACGTTTCCACGTGTGGTTTGTGGCACTCAACATCGTTGCCGATCGTCTTCAATTTCGATAGTTCGACCTCTACTTGTTTCTTATCTCGGGGAACTTTCTCATTGGCGAGAATATTCGTTTTCGTTTGATTTACCCAAATGAGTAACTCGTCAATAGCCACACCGAAGTGGCCTTGATTCAGCAAAGTGTCTTCTAACTCGCATTGTTTTTCGTTACATTGTTCTAGGAGATCCTCCCATCGCTTTTTAATGTCATCAACGTCTTTGTGAACCTTGGCGGCATCATCCACATTAACCACGTTCGCTAACGTATCACCTTTCTGCGACAACAGTGTGATCTCATGCTGTCGTTTCGAGAGAGCTTTCTGAAGCGCTCGTTGTTCTTGCATTTGTTCTCGTATACCTGTGATGCTGGAAGGAACACTACCTCTTCCTTTCAGATTTTCTTCAGCTTCCGTTAACCATGCCTCAATGTGGTCTTTCTCTTTAACATAATTGTCTAGGACACTCTTTACTTGATTTAAATCATCTTTACGTTTACTCCACGCGTTTTCTAGTCCATCCCATTGCTCAGAGATCTCCGAAAGATGCTTATGCACATCAACCTTGTCCTCAGATGAAGCGTTTGTAACCAGCAGTGGAGTGACATCAGTTAGCACATTAATCACATCCTCATTGCTGTCCAGCTCTTTATGTAGTCCCTCATGTTGTTTCATCAACTCGTCGAGCACACAAGGATCGATGCAGGGTTCGGCTTCATCGTCCAATTTCAACTGAACATCACCAAGGGTATCCTTCAGTTTCGCGAGACCGGGCCAAAATTGTTTGGCAGCTTCAAGACTCTTGTCTAAGGAATCTCTACGTTCTTTAGCGGTGGTTTGGTTGTTCTTCGAGAGATTGTTCATCTTTCGCTGTTTGTCCTTTAACGAGTTGGCTGCCGGAGATTCACTATCCTCCTGAAGAATGGCATCGATCGATTTGTTCAGTTTTTCGATGGGTTTTTTCAGATCTTTGATACGTGCTTCTTGCTCGTCTAATTGAACAACCTCGCGAAGAATTGCTGGTTCCTGAACGGGTATCGGTGATTGCTTCTTAAATTCTTCTTTCAATGCTTGACTCTTCTCAATCACATCATCAAGATCACTCCAGATGGCTTCAACATGCTCGGCCGCAGCGCCGATACTGATACCTTTGTCTTCACTCGAGGACTTCAATGCATCCCATCTTTCATCGCAATCATCAAGCATTCTCTTGATGTCGTCCGAACTGTCACCCGGACCACTCAGTTTAATCAGATCATCACCGGTGACTCGAATGGTGTTCATCAAAGGTTGCAGCGTCTTAATGTTATCTTCAACAGTCTGCAATTTTTCCTTTTGCATTTCAACGCCTTTACCCTTCTCAGCATCGATAACCTTCAACAGTTTCTCCGTGTTTGTCAGGCGCGAAGTCACCTCTTTGTGAACATCTGCAAACTGTTGCGCTAAGATCAGAGCTTCTACCAGATGGTTATGTCTGTCTACAGTGATCCTGTCCAGCTTCTGTTTGTTGAACTTTAGGTTACCAATCTTCTCTTTAACAGGTGCAGCTTCTTCTTCGCTGCAAGCGGCGACTATAGTATCTCCTACACGGTACACCTCTTTAAACTGCGGTTCTTTGCCCGAAACTTCACCAGAGAATGTTTGCTGCTTGGTAAGTTGGTCTTTGATCTTCTCAGGTTCAACAGCTACTGGTTCCATGACGCGACATTCATTCAACTTTCCGTTCGTCCAGTCGCTTAAATCATTTAATTTATTGTTGAAATCGTCCACCTTCTCATTGGCTAAGAACATTTCACGCGCACATTCATCTACCTCACATTTTAGATCCTTGAACTTTTCCTCGATCACCTCAACGCGTTTCTTCACTTCAGGATACTCAACAGGCTTGATTACCTTTTTGATTTCTTTAGCAAGGTCTTTCAACGCATCGACTTGAGGTTTGCGAGCAGATATATCCTTCTGTAGGTTCTTGATTCTCTCCGTATCCTCCTCAGTAGGTTTCTTCTCGTGGAGATGATGTTTAAGATGATCGATCCAATCATCCAACTCCTTCTCCTGCTTGTTGAAATCATCCAGAAGATGATGCGCGCGATCCAGATTCTTCATCTTTTGCACGCAGTTTTTATTCACACTTGCGCTTTTATCTTTCAACTTCTGGCATTTATCTCTAATCAACTTGACGTCGTCTGGAGCGCATAGAGGTTCGAGATTCTGTTCATCAGACATCACTGCTTCTAACACCGGTTCGAGATCCTTCAACTGATGATACAAGTCCTTCATGTGCCTTTCTTGATCGTCAATTTTCTTCGGATCACACAATGGAGTATTGTCGTCTGAGTTGACCAGCTCATCAAGTTCATTTGTTTTCTTCATGGCATCATCCAAACCGCTATTGAATCTTTGGCTCATCTGAAGAGTTTCATCGAGATTTGCTCTTCGATCTGCTACTCTTCCTTGCAGCGCATCCCAGAGTTTGTTCACTCTCTCCAAATCTTTCTCGATTTCACCTTTCTTCTCGGGATCCTCTGTGTTGACTAACAGTTCATCGCCGGTCTTTTGTAGATGTTTGAGACTTGACTCACGGTCACCGAACATTCTCGACAGGAGTTTTTGCTCTTGTATTTGAGCTTTCAGCACGTTCTCATCGACTGCATTCACGGGTTTCTGGTTATCAATGAGCTCATTCGTTTCATCCAACCATCCAAGTAATGATTTGACAGCGTCATCGAACTTTCCGCACTGTACTAAAGCTCCCTCAAGCTTGCCTTGTCGATCCGACACTTTATGGTTGCATTCATTCATCCTATCGTTCAATCCCTTCAAAGGTTCATCCACCTTTTCTTTATTGGCTTCAGGGTATGTAGTGTGCAAATCTGAACGAATGTCGTTGAGTTTGGAAACCTTTCCTTGCAACCCTTCGAGTTCATTCACAAGGTCTTTCATATCAACAAGCTGTTGGTCTAACGTCTCTTTGTCACCACCTATAGGCGACTGTTCATCGATGTTCTTCTCTAGGTTGCACATGTCTTCATCTGCTTCCTTCGCTTGTTCCCCAAAGTCATTCAGCTTATCCTTTAGATTCTCCAACTCAGCGAGACGTTTCGGAATATCTCCTTGGATGTTACGAAGATGCGAGTCAACTTTAGAGATTTGATCACCAAATGCTTCAGCGCCAATACCCTTCTCGCGCAATTTCCTTCCTCGTTTTTGAATGTCTGCGAACAGCGGTTTATACTCATCCATTTCTGCTTCAACCTCCTGGATGTTTGCAACTTGGCACACAATTTCATCTACATCCAACGACTTCGGTTTATTGCTATCAAAGTCTTGCGCGGCCTTCTTCACAACTTCCACAGCTTTGCACAC
Source organism: Candelabrum cocksii (assembly GCA_963930725.1). Taxonomy (NCBI): domain Eukaryota; kingdom Metazoa; phylum Cnidaria; class Hydrozoa; order Anthoathecata; family Candelabridae; genus Candelabrum; species Candelabrum cocksii. The sequence goes on from OZ005664.1 coordinate 19,592,499, forward strand.
ACCATTCTCAAGATGCTCCCAATCAACAAGAACATCTTCAACTTCGCTCGTTTTATCAGCCAACTGTATCTTCAGTTTCTCAACTCTGTCTTTAATTTCCTGCGCTTCATCGCGTAAATGTTTTGAATCAGATGCAGGATGGCGTTTTTGAAGATCGTCACTGATACCGTTCAACTTCACAACTCTGTTCTCCAAATCTTCAATCTGCTTGTTCAGTTTACCGAAATGCTCTTTCGCTTCGATAGTTTGGGATTTATCTGCACCAAACAGATTTTTATCATTCACTGACCTTTCAACTTTGGACAGTTTATCTTTAGTTGGTCGGACGAGGTCGTTGAATGTGGACACTTTCTCTTGTATGTCAGAGATGGCGGTTTGGCGGTCATTGCCAAGCTTTTCAACTTCTTCAAAATGTTTCTTCAGATTGTTCAAACGTTCTTCTACTTCTGGAGTGTCTTCTTTGCACAGTGGCAACAATTCAGCAAACAACTCTTCGATCTCGTTGAGATCTGGCTGATGCGCCTTTGTGTGACTTTGAAGACTCTGAAAACCACCAAGAAACAATTAACCCACGAAAACTATTGCAATTGAAAAACATCACAGAATTAAAATCTAAACTCACATTAATTTCCATTTGTTGTTGATTCAACTTGTTTGGTGAACAGCTTACTGAATCCAAACCTCGCAACTTCACTTCTTGAATATCCAAGAATGTTTCCAACTTCTTCATTTTGTCATCCATGTCTTTCGCTTTCTCTAAGACCTTCTCTTCCCTCTGCGTCTCATGATGAATCTTTGTGTTCACATCACTCCAAGTCGCTTCCAAATCTCCGATCTTCTTCCGCAGAGCTTCTTTCTCTGTTGGCTCACTGCTCTCGATCAAAGTCTTGCAATTACGTAAGATCTCCTCGTAAACGGGTTTCTCGTCACACATATCTTTATCGATAACCTACATAACAAAACGTGGAATGTGTAAGACAATGAAAAGAATTAACATTTCCCTCTCTTACAACACAACCTACCTCAATAACCGCCATGTTGACGGCCAAAGGACCAGGCTTAATTGATAAGTGCTTTTCTTTTTGTATTTCGACACGTGCATCAATGTTTTTGATTCTTCGCACAAAATCATCAATTTGATCTTGTAAAACTCCACAGTGCTTCAACTGCTCCTTTAACTTCTTTTCGCGATTGTTTAACATATCCGTCACTTTTTCGATGGGTTTCTTCACGGCGTCAAGTTGATCCTGAATTCGACGTTTCACTGTCGGATCTTTTTCGTTGAACACGCATACCTCGTTTCCAAACATTTCAGCTTCTTTATAAACACTGCTAGCTTCTTGTACTTTACACTGATATTCCTCCACTTCAAACAATTGCTCTTTAACTTTGTCAGCTGTAGAGCCAATAGGTTGAAGCGAGTCGCATTTTTCAATCAATGGTTTTGTTTTGTCATTAGCATCGCAGACTTTCTCTTTGAAGTTCTTTGCGGCATCATTCGCTTTTTCCGTCTTTTCGATTTTATCTTTCAATTTGTCAATGAGATCTGTGTACTTATTGGCAAGCGGTTCTGTGATTTGGTGGACAGCAGTCACATTGGCTGGCTTGTCTTCAATAGCCAACAATGTGTCTCCTGATTTCTTCAAATCGTCAACATCAGAACGATGTTGAATCATTTCGTCTAGCAACTCCTTCAACTTGTCAACTTCCTTCTCTCCTTTATTTACGTCATCACCAAACAAACAACTCTCCTCCACAGATGCTGACGCTCTCTCGCAAAGCTCTTCAATTGGCTTCCTTTTCTTTTCAAATTCTTTAACTCCAACCTTCATTCTATTAACCTTACTGTGAGCATCCTCCAACTGTTTCTCTAGTGCCTCATATCTTTTCTTTGTTTCGTCTGAGCTCTTAACAACAGGCTCCGTATCAACACTGGCTTTCTCGGTCAACGGTGTAGTGCACTCACGTATATCTTCAACAACAGGTTTCTTTTCTTTGATTTCCTTCAAAAGTTCATAGAGCTCTTGCTCTTGTTTTTCGAGTGTTTCAGGTTCTGTTGATATGCATGAGAATGGAGCGCATCGCTTCTCTGCGTAATCCAACCACGGTTTAATGTGTGACATACCGTGATCGAATCTCTCAACCAGCTTTGCAACTTCATCAAGAGTTTTCTTGCGCTCATCTGTTTTTTTGTTAACGTCATCCCAATGCTTCTTCATATCATCAAGCTTCTCTCTTAGTGCATCTTTCTCCTTACCTGGCTCCAAGCAGTCAAGCATTTTCTCACCATCAGTAAAGAACTGTTTGAACTTTGGTTCTTGAAGTCTAACCTCTTCAGCAGTGTACTTGTGTGAACTCACTTGCCGTGTGTTTGTCTCTTTATCAGCAGACACTGGTTTGAAATCTTCCACAACTTTTTCCATTTTTGCCAACCAACGTTTCAGTTCATCAGTGTCGTCAGAGAATTGCTTTCCTGAACTTAGAGAGTCCTGAAGTTTCTTTTCCAGGTCATCTAATTTGCAAGGAAGTTCTTCCATTGGTTGATTGACCTTCTCACATCTCTCCTCCACTTGCTTCAAAACACCAGGTCGATCTTTACAGTTATCAGCCAACCACTTTTTAATCTCTTCAACCTCAGAAAGTTTTGGTTGCTGTTTGCGTAAACCGCCTCGAATGTCCTGAAACAAAGCATATATCATGAAAGCACAACAGAATTGACAATAAGGGAAAGACATCACATACCTCTAGTTGACTGAGTTGTTTTTTAACTGTTTCAGGATCGGTAGTGTTCGCATCAAAGTGGCAAATGACTTCATAGACCTCCTCTACCCACACTTCTAACTCTTCGATGATTATTGTGAAACATTTCACTTTGCTGTAGTTAACCTTATGCTCATTCAACTTATCCTTAGTTTTATCAAGGACTTCATAGTATCTGTCGCTTAAGTTGTCCAACTGTTTTTCAGTTTCTTCCGGATCTTCTAACTGTCTGATTAAACTTTGTCCAACACGATTCACACCTCTCAACTCTGGCTTACGTTTTTCAAGAGTACACAACAATTCCTAAACAAACAAAAGTAAAAAAGAATAAGTTTCATATGTCAGATTTTCACGAGAAGCAGGAACAGACAGCAATAGTCAAATCTTACATCAAGTAATTTGTTTTGTTCGTCCGCTTTTTCGACATCCAAACCAAAAGGTTCCAAGTTATCTACAGCACATTCCGTTGAATCGATAAACTCCTCAATCGGCTTCTTTTCTCTGTTTAAGTTATCCAGTGCTTTCTGAATTGCATTAAACTTCTTCTGTTTATCCTCCAGTTTGTTAACTAGGTCATGGAATGGCAAAGTGATATCATTTAATCGGTCAGCAATATCAGCGCAAGTGTCTGGTTCGTCCTTATTTGCTTGAAGTAATAATGCAGAAAACTTTTCTGCAGCTTCGAGTTGCGGCTTACGGTTGACTATCTGTTTCTCCAGATCCTAAAGAAACAATTTCAGTGTCATTCTTAGATGAATTGAAAAAATAGTTTACATTGCCTTTTTATAATGGTTAAAAATATAATAAAACAAAATGTCATATATGTTTTTCTACCTTCAACTCATCCATTTGTTTGGCAAACTCTTCTGGTTGCATCCTTACAGGATCTTTGAGGGCTGGAGTGTTGTGAGCTTCAGGCAACCACTTCTTCAATACATCACAAGCATCAGTGAAAAGCACCACCTTTTCAATCTCGTCATCAATCTGTCTGTCAACATCATCCAGATTCAAACCACACTCCACCACAGTTTGTGAGAGGGCTGTGATTCTCTCTTCCACAGGTTCAGCACGGACTCCAGCAGATCGAAGTTGTTCAGGTATATCTTTACGTAAACGCTCCAGCTCGGGTTTCTTGCCGTGTAAGTTGTCCTTTAATTTCTACAAACAAAATCCAGTTGTATTTAAACATCAATTTCTTATTCATTCAAACTTAATTTATAATGCGTTAAAAATCAGTACCGTATAGTATTACCAGTATACCTTAATTTTATCTTTGGCTTCTTTTGCTTTATTAACATCGGCGCCAAACAAACAAGGTTGTTTTGATAGCTCTTGCACTTCAGCAAGCAACTCATCAATAGGTCGTAACTTCTCTGAGCAATCAGCAATTCTACTAAGACTGTCCTGGCAATCTTTCTCTCGAAGATCCAGATCAGCATGCAGCTTCTTCCAGCGCTCATCCACTTCGTTAACAACTTCTTTCAGTTCTGGAACGCCACGATGTATATCAAGTTCCTTGCATGTATCGAAGATCGGTTTCAATGTAGAATGGAAGTTGTCATATAATGGCAGGTGTTTCTTAACGTCATCTCTGAACTCCTAAAAAAAACAACAACATTATAATGTTTATAGAAGTACATATCAATCTTTTTTTGATAAAAAACTATTATAGAATATTTACGGCTGTATTTTCATTGTTTACCTGTAGTTCTTCTAACTGTTTTCTAACGTTCCCTTCTTCAGAAGAGATCGGCTCCAAAGCATTCAAGCGCTTCTCTGCATCTACCATGTAAGCTTTTAACTCTTTCTCTCTTATATCATGTTTATGACATAAGGGTTCAAGACGATCAATATGTTGCTTTCGTTTCTCAGACTTCTCTTTGATGTCATGCCACAGTGAACTCACTGATTGAAGACGAGCCTGTAAAGCCTCCTTCTCTGCTCCCGGCTCAGCGGAATCAATAAGAGCATCATCGTTGTGAATCATGGCTTCATAGATTGGTTCCTTTCGTGCAATATCAAGGTGGACCAACTGAAAGTATACTTAAAATACTGAAAAAGATGAATACAACATTCTACTTCTTCCAAATAATAAAAACAACATTTATATTTGCAATAATTTATTGTATTGACATGTAAAAGAGCAGAAAATTCATTAACCATTGAAAAGATTCAATTTCTTACTTCATGTTTTTGTTGCAGATCTTTCAGTTGTTCATAATTCACGGTCAATGGTTCTTCATCATTGAGCTTACTAGACAATTGATCCATGCCATCAAAAGTATTCTGGAACTCTTGACTTTTCATCAAAGAATTCTGTAAGCGATTATAGCGAATCTCAACTTTTGTTGAGAAGCTATCGAAGCAATCTTGACCCCTCTCCATTGTCTCAAGAATGCTATCTTTTAACTGTATATCTTGTCTATTGTTCCGTATCAACCAATCACCATTGTCTTTGCATGCATTGAGAACTGGCTTCTTCTTGATAATTTCATCTTGGACAGCCTGTATTTCAAGCACATTTAAATTTTCAGCTCAAAAATTATTTGAAAGTAAACTTGAGTTACATGAAGAAAAAGATTAAAAATGCAAAAGAAATGGTAGCCGAAAAGAATAATATTCGCACACACCTCAACTTCTTGCAACTGTCTTTTAAGAACATCTGTTCCAACACCAATGGGCTCCACAACCCCGGGTGTTTTACAGACAACATCAAACCACATTGTGAACTCTTCATTGTACTCATTGTATTTGTACGCTCTGCCAGCATAATCATTAAGTTGGTCGTACTTCTCGTGCAACTGATCACGTAACCTACGATGGCGATCGTTTACACTGTCAACTTTCTTCTTTAAAGTCCTCTGCTCTGGAGAGTCATCATCAGCTTTATCTGAAAGCACGATGCTTGTATCATTGTAACACTTCACCGTGGGAAGGATTTCTGCAAACTGCTTCACAAGATCATTAAGATGCTCTTGCTCTTTAGAGATCTTCTCGTTATCAATACCATACAATGGCAGGAAGCATACAACACAATGTTCAACATTATCTAGCAACTCATCAATAGGTTTAAGATTTTTGCTGTATGATTGAGCCAGTGAGAGCAATTCTACTAGCTTCTCTTCCCTTTCATCAAGAACCACTTTAAGCTTGTTGTATCGGGAGAGAGACTTTTCATACTCCTTTTTGACAACAGGTTGATCAACTTCAGCATTACCAATGGTTGATTCACATACCTTCTCCACACATTCAAGCTTGGTAAGGTTTTCTACAATTTCCTTTCTTATGGCTTTACCTTCTTTCAGTTGACGATTGATTGTTGTTTCTTCACAAGGCAGTGGTTCCAGTTCAGAGATTTTCTTTTCCGTGTATTCTAACCATGTTTTGAACGCAGAGTTTTCATCTTCAAACTTCTGCGCATAGGTCACTTCATCATTGACCTTCTTTAGCCTTTCAACAGATTTTTGTTTGATGTGCTCATAACGATGCTTAGCACTAGTTATTCTTTCTTTCACCTTCTCTTGTTCATCACCAAGTTCAGTAGACTCAAGAATTTCTTCAGCTTTCTTTGATACTTGCTCTAAAACAGGTTCCTGTTGCAGAATATCATTATGCACCTGCGCGTGCAACTTCTTCTGCTCTTTAACAGTCTGTAGTTTAGCTGACACAGGTTTCTCTTTGTCCAGTCGTTCCTCCAGCACTGTCAAGCAATCCAAGAAATCATCAAAGTTCTCTTGAAACTTTTGAGAGTGGTTTAATGCATCTTGCAAACGATTTTGTCGCACCTCAATCTTCATGTGAACTTCATCCATTGGCTTGCATACATTGTCAAAGGATGTAGCCACTTCCTGGCATAATGGAAAGTCATCTTTGCATACTTTAACTATATCCTCCAGTACAACCTTGGCACGATCCAGTCTGGAATGTTTATGGATGAACTCATCTTGGACAACCTAAACACAGGAATCAAGTAAAGATAAATAATTGAAACTTTTTTGTGATAACAAAAACCCACATTAAGCGAATGATATTTACATATTTTTACCTCAATATCTGCCAACTGTTTTTTTATTAGTTCGGGCTCAGAACTGATTGTTTCTTTGAAGATTGGGTTTTTGTTTGTAGCCACAACATATACCGTGATTTCCTCAATGATAATATAGTACTCTTCGATGATGATGACATATTCAGTGAGTTTTTCTTTCTTCGTTGTAACTGTGAATTTCACTTTAGAGTGTCTTTCTTTCAGGCCTGTAACCTTTGCTTTTAAGACTTTAGGATCCACACCAGGCTTCTGACAGAAATCATCGGTTAACTGCCCAACCTTCTTGATATCATCTTCTTTATTTGTAAGATCAGTCAACATTTTCTAAAAAAAAAAACGTTCATTTCTATTTACCACATCAACTCGAGAGATTAACAGAAAGTTCTTATAAAATAAGTACAAACACATACTTCAAGGTCTGATAGTTGGTCTTTGGCTTTTTCGCTAGAGAGACCAACTGGTTCTTGATTTTCAACTGTCTGTTCGCATGCAGTAATGAACTCTTCAATTGGTTCAATCTTCTCTTGAACAACACCCAAACTACCTTTGATCTCTTTCACTTTCTCCACTCTCTCCTTTATCTTGACATGAAGCTTCTGCCATCTCTCTGTAACACACATCACCTCTTCTTTAACTTCATCTCTGTGATCTTCCGCAGTATCCACAAGATGTTTATGCACATCAACTACTGATTCGTGATCAGGGGTGCGACTTTCTATCTCCTTTTCCAAAACCTACAAAAATAATTATTTTGTTGAAGCAATTGATTCTAGCCAACTTCAAAAACACTGCTCATAAAAGTTAGAAATAAAGACGTTATTACAACAAACATTCACCTTCAGTTTGTCAATTTCGTCATCAACAGATCTCTCATCAGTGGGCATGTCTTTATCGGTCTCACAAAGTTTATGTTCAGCAAGTGTCATCCAATCACACAATTCTTTTGTGCTTTCCTCATATTCACGAGCCAATGGAACCACATACTCAATTGTTTCTTTCTTCAATTTCACAATCTTTTGTAATTCAACCCACTTCAAGCGTAGAGCTTTGATCTTTTCTTGAACATTTTTCTTCTCCGAAGGATCTGTCTCTTTTGAAACCTTCTCAGCTGTTTTTTCCATTTGATTGAAAACACGCTCTAATTGATTTACCTCTTCTAAGAATTGCAAAGTAGTTTCTTCTTGTCTCTTTACAATATTATATTTCGCAGACACGGGTTTCAGTTTGTCTACTCTCTTTGCGATTTGTGTCAGCTTATCAGTAAAGTCATCAAACGTATCCTGCAATTCTTGCGAACCAACCAATAGATGCTCAAGTTTTGCTTTTCGCTGGAGCAGCTTCACTTTGATGCGTGAAGCAGGCTCTTTGATTTTATTGACTTTCAAATCCGTTTCTGATTTTACTGAGAAATCACCTGGATTGTGTTTGCAAACCTCTTCGCTTAAATCTTGCAGATCTTTAACCTTCGGTTGGATGGAATCAACTTCATCAAGCATGGCTTCAACTTCAGCTAATTGTTCTTTGATACATTCAGGCTCAGAGCTGACTGGTTGGAGACATTCTTGCTTATCCGTAAACTCTTTCAGCCAGTCATCAGATTGTGTAAGTGAGTCCATCAATTTTTCAAGAGACTTCACTTCTTCTTCCACTTTAAGTTTACGCTCAATGAGTCGTTTCCTTACATCTTCAAATCTATGATCAAGTTCACATATTTCATCATTTACAGGCCAAGGATCAGCACCATAGGATTCTAAGTTATCAGCTAAATCTGTTCCAGTGCGATGAGCATTATCAACAGAGCGTTTCAACTTCTCAATATTCTTTAACATCTCTTCACAATTGTTCAACACTTTCTTTCCTTCTTCTCCATCCAAGCCAAATGGCTCTTCGGAATTCAAGAAAGTCTCATATTCAGTAAGCTCATCTAGAGCTGGTTTTCTTGTCTCATGGTACTTGCTAAAACTGTGCGTCAACTTGCTGACTTGATCTGATTTCTCTTTTATCACAACTTGTAATTCATCCCAGCACCTGTTCAAAACACATACTTCATCTTCAAGAACAGATTCATCTGTAACTTCAGAAAGTTTCTTGGCTGTCGATTTTTCAGTATCATAATTTACGTTGAAGCATTTATGGATAGGTTTTGCATACTCCAAGTCCTTCTTAACTTTTGTCAACTGGTCCATTTGTTGAGTACATTCTTGCAACGACTCAGGTAGTTGAATGATTTCTTGACACGCTTCCTCCAGATCCTTCAAAACTGGTTCAAACTCCTTCTGACTAGTATTTTCTTCCTTAGCCTCAGGCAACAGTAAATCAAATTGCTCTCTCCTCTCTTTTATCCTTTTCTCCAAAACATCTCGTCGTTTCGTCAATTCTTTCACTTTACTCTCGATATCAGATTTATCTTCTGAGATATCTTTCATCTTTTTAGAGGATTTAAGTAAGACTTCCACAACTGGATTCAGCTGGCAAACATCAACCTCAAAAGCTCTAAATGTTTCTTCCTGTTTCCAGAGTATCTCATACTTCACCGAAAGAGAACACTCTCTGTTCATTCTGATTTCAGCTCCAGCCAGTTTGTCTATGCAATTATCATATGTTTCCTGGAACTGTTGTGTTTGAAGAAGAGTGTTTTGGAAGTGATTCTGCTTGTCATTTAATTTATCTTCCAGTTCTTTAATAGGGTTAATAATGGCAGCAAGTTGTGTTTTAATGTTGCTAACAGCAACTCGATCATCGCCATTGTTTTCAATAAGCCAATTAGCAGTATCTTGTAAAGCCTGGACACGAGGTCGGTTATGGGACAAGTCTTCCTCCAATGCCTATAAAAAAATTACAGGAACATTACAGCATGACTAAAAACCTTTCTGACTTAATTTCTGTGTGTGACTATTACATAGATTACACAAAGACTTACATTAACAGCGTCCATCTGCTCTCTCACTTCTTCAGGTGTTGACTTAGCCGGGCCGATAGCTACAAGTTTATGTGTTTTGTCCATGTACCACTCATTAAGTCCATTGCACGAATCGAGGAATTGTTCAAGCACTTTATTTCGCTTGTCAACATCATCTTGCCTAGCAATTAACTTTTCATGAACATCTTTCAATCGATGAACAAGTTTCTCTGTTGACTCTTTCACAGGTGTGTTATCTCCATCAAACTCCTCTACAACAGCCTCAAGATCTTTGGAGTTACAACAAACAACTTCAATGTCTTCTTTGATCTTCTTGCAAGAATCTAATAACTCTTTCACACGATTCACCTCACGACAAGCTAACTCCTTATCTATGCCATATGCCGGTTGGTAATTAGTGGCACTTTCGATATCTTCAAGGTCTTTATCAGTCTTGTTATATAACTCGTAATACTTAACAATGACTTGACGTAGACGCTCCACCCTCTCCTTGTAAACATGCGTTTCAGATTCCAGTTTCTCCCAGCGTTTGTTGAGTTTATCTGTTTCATTGGCAACCTCAGGCAAACCGGTGGTTTCATTCTCATGCTTTTTCACAGCAGATGAAAGTTTATCAAGAGTTTCGTTCAAGCAAGTGTGCTTCGTAACATGATTCTCAACGTCTACAGTAAATTTGCTGACTACCTTTTTAAACTTGAACAACTCTTCCCTTGTAGTCGGGACTTGCTCCAAATCTTTCAGAACATTTTCAGGATGTGGTAACCATTCTTCAAAAGTTGTTTTCTCTTGGTGATGGCAATGAGCAGCTTCTTCAACCTGATCAATAACATCAGCACGATGATGCACACATAATGAGATCTCTTCCCAATCTTTCTGAACCTCTTTGAGTTTAGACTCAGTAGCATCTTTCTCTACACCTGGTTCTAATGAGTTTATCATTTTGTTGGCAGCATTTGTGACATGATCATATGATATCTTCAAGTGACTCAGCTCTTTAAGTAACACCTTTTGTTCTTGTTGCTGTACGACGACTTGATGATAATGGGCAGAAACAAGTTTTTGCCTTTGAGTTTGGAATTCTAAAGAACTAAACCTATCCGTCAAGTCATTAAGTGATTTATCAAATTCCTGGCCGCGTATTACAGCATTTTCCAACTTCACTTTGCGTTCATTCAACTTTCTCTGAATATCATCAAGAGGAGTGTAAACATATGACAAAGCTGTACGAATATCCGGTCGCATGTTCTTGTCTTCATGACAATTATCGATCAACCATTTTCCACTTTCTTCAGCAGAAACAACTGCGGTTCTCTGGCGCTCAAGATCTTCCAAAAGCCTCTGAAAAAATATGTAATTGAATAAAATAATAACAACTTATCATAAAGGTTTTTGAAAACTTAAACAAGAAAACCAATAATTTATGTAGCACTTACATCAATCACTTGGATTTGCTTCTTAGCTTCTTCAGGTTCTTTGCTGACAGGTGACAGTTTCTTCACCTTTTCGTTTGTATCGTTGCACCATTCTCCAACTTCCTCCAGCACATTATTAAAGTGAGTCAAAACACGCGCTTTCTTTTCCAGGTCGGTCTTCCTTTCGTTCAAGCATACTTTCAGATGTTTGAATTGATCTTCTACTGATTGTGTCTGTGATTTAATCGGTTTACCATCAGCTTTATCGTGTTCAATAAGATGCACCAATTCACTATCAGTTTGCTGTAGGTCATACAACTTCGGTTCCTGGCTATTCAATTCCTGTATCAGCTCCTTTATTTGATTTAGGTCATCTTCAGTCTTCTTTGAATCAATGCCATGTGATGGTTTCTTCTCTACAGCATGTTCAATTTCGTGCAATTTTTCCTTCAATGGCGCAACCTTCTCATTGTAACTGGTGATGAGCTGCCTATACTTGACTATATGATCATGTCTGTTAGAAGCTTTCACTTTGAGTTTCTTCCAGCGATCAGTCACACGATCTGTTTTCTTTTGTGTCTCGGGAACGTCGCGTTGAACTTGTTCTCTCGCAGCTTCGGCCAAAAGATCAGTAGAAGCTTCCTTTGTTTCGTCATATACAGGTTCTTCATGACAGATATCTTCATTCACTGCACAAATGGCTTCTTCCAATCGAGTGACCTCTTGTAAAGTCACAGGGACTGTATTCAACTCTTCTAAACGTTTCTCAACCACATCCAACCAATCTGAAATGTCATCTTCTTTATTGTAGAAGCACTCTGATTTCGGAAGGAGCTTATCTATAACAGCTCGTCGAGAAATTGATGACTTAATGAGTTCAGTGAATCGCGTTTTCAAATCTGAAATCCTTTCCTCCAATGCATCGCGGTCCCGAGATTTCTTTGAATCTGATACAATTTTATTTCCGGTTTCGAGCACTCGCTCATAGATTGGCTTCGTAGATTCAATTTCCTTCTCAATGCCTTGTTGCTCATCGTCTTGCAACTTCAAAGTCTTCCAATCAACACTTATTGGTTTTTGATTTTCCTGTTTACCAAACAATTTGTCAAGTTCACCAACAAAGTCATTAAAAGCAACTTGCAGATCTTGCGTTTCCACCAACACATTGTGTAACTGGCTCTTTCTATCAGCTAACAAGTCGCGCAGCTGGTCCAATGGCTGTCTAACTTTGTTTAACTTATTCTCGATATTAGAACAGAATGTTGGATTGTCCTTATTTTCATCACAAAGCCAATCACCTAACTCTTCAGCTGTTGAAAGTTTCACTTTTTGTTTGGCAATCTCCTCCATGATAACATCAATTTGATCCAGTTGTTTCTTTACACCTTCAGGTGTGGCGCTGGTTGTTCCAAGATTTGTAACAGCAGTTGTTGTCACGTCAACCCAATCTCTGAGATCTTTCACAGTCAACTCAAACTTATTAAGTTGGTTCAAATGATGCTTTGCTGTGTCACGTTTTTCTCTAATGCTATCTTTAGAAGATTTCCATAAAACGTTAAGATCATGACATTTCCTTTTGATAGGAGCAGCATCACCACCTTGTTTTTCAACCATATCCACAACATCATCACCCTTCTTCTTGAGATCTTTCAAACAAGATTCATTTTCATGCATGCTTTCCACATGTGCATCCATTTCATTGGCGAAAAACTCAAGTCCATCCAAATCGAAATCTGCAGGCAGTTCTTCGTCTAACGCCACATTAACCGCCTCCACACATTCCTCCACCGGCTCGCAAGCATCATCAAAGTTCTTCAGAGCCTTCTTTAAATGAGTTGATGAACGATTGACTTCATCAACCCCACAACGTAACTTGTCCCAACGTTCATTAGTGTGATGGATTTCATCCTTGATGTACGAAATATCTGCAGTAACATCGACTTCCGAACAACGCTTCAACAAATTGGTGGCACCTAAGTTGTAATCCTGATGGGTTGGTTGATGATCCACAACATCTCTTTGGAATTCTTTCACTAAACTGGAGAGATCTGTTTGTGAATTGAACTGAACCGCTTCATGTTTAATATGTTGTAAGCGTTTCTCTGCATCCTCTAACCACGGCTGCAATTTCATCAGCGTAAAATGATAATTACCCTCCATAGGTAAAACAGAGGTTAATTGTTTTTGATATTTAGTAACAGTTGTGTACACTTCATTCCAGTGATGTTGTATTTCAGGGAGTTTGTGCTCAACTAGTTCTTCGTTGCCCGGTTTTTGAGCAAGGGCATTCCCCTCAAATTCAATAGCTGAATATAACGGTTTCATTGAGAGAACATTTCCGAGAACAGGCTAAAATAAAAAGTAAAATCAGTAAGCATACAGAGTTAGTCACACAAAGAAAAGCAAAACAAAGTTAATATCAATTAAAATACTTTGAACTGTTCTTGCTGGGCTCTTGCCACGGTGAACTTTGCAGACACAGGTTTTAAGTAAGCTAACTGTTCATCAATGGCTTGGATTTTCTCTTCAAAATCTCTCAGTTTGTCTGTCAATGCTTGATGCTGATGAAGATCATTCACCAACTGAGCTTTGTAATCAGTCAACTTCTTAATCAGCTTCTCTTTCGGGCTCTTTACCTCTCCCAAATGCCCCTGCACTTCGCGCACAACTTGCGCATCACGAGTACTTTTCTCAATCAACCAATCCCCAATAATATACTCATCTTGAATATCCAACTCAGAACTATTGAGACTATCGAGCAAAGCATTCACACGCACAACAGCTTCCTTTATGTTTTCTTCTTTTACCGGCATCGGCTTACTGAACAATGGTTCACATTTCTTCCCGATAACATGTACTGTTTTATGTTTTTCCTTCAAACTCACATTGAACTCTTTCACCTTCTCATAAACTTCTTCAACATCTGTATCACGTTCATGTAATGTGTACTTCAGTTTTGTAAACCTATCGTTCACTACATGCTGCAATTGCTCAACATAACACTTATCTCCCTTGTACTTGTCGAGTAACTGTTGACAAGTGTCTGCACATGTGTTGAAGACTTTCAGATCTCTCTCATGCTTGTCCATCTTACTTACTAATGTCTAAACAGAAACACAAAATACATTAATGACTACAAATTAACTAGCGATGAAAAAAACACAATCAACTTAACCTGCTTCATTAAAATATGGAATGAAATCTTATTGTCTTCCTAAAAAAATGTGAGATATCAAAATACCTTGATTTTCTCACTCTCTTCTTTACACTTTTCAGGGTTCATATTAACAGGTTTTTGTGATTCCAATGTCTTCTCAACTTCACAAAATATATCTTCCAATACCTTCTCTTTCTCACTCATCTTATTAACTTCTTTCGAGACATTGTCCAACTGTGTGATGAAATCTTTACAGGAAGATTGTAAGCTTTTCCAACGTGCATTTGAATGGTCCAGTTGCCTTTGGACTTGTGTTTGATCAGATACAGGTTCATCCACTGGTTCATGCTTACACACTTCTAAATGTTTGAGAGCAGTTTCGTTGACCTTCTTGTGGTTAGGTTCATGGAGGCTGATTTCCTTAGACAAGTCCTGAGCAAATATAGAGCATTTCAATATTGTTGCAACGGATTATTAAATAAAAATACTGAGTTGTTTTTGCATTGTTTAGAAATCAACTTAATATTCTATTTACCTGTAGTTCTCTCTTTCTGGTTGCAATGTCCTCCGGTTCTCCACATAAACCTGGAAGTGATTTGAGTGTACGCTCCGCCTCTTCTAACCATGGTTCGAAATGCTCCATCTCGCTGTTGTGAACATTGGCTTGTGGCATTATCCTCTGGATCTGCTTGTGACGCTTCGTAACTTTTTCGTGAATTATATTCCACCGCTTTTCAATGTCAGCCACAACTTTTGCTAAGTTTTCTCTATCTGACCCTGGTTTCTTATTCTTTAAGATTTCCTTTGCAGTCTTGAGCACATGTTTTAGAGTAGCTTCATGCTGGACAACGTCTTGGTAAAGAGGCTGCAATAGAATATAGTAACAATTTTGTTTATTTCATATAGATAGTTTTTAACAATCAACCAACATGTTAAATTCATAATGTACTGGTACTGAACCTGTAATAGGAGTGAACAACATACCTGGTTATCTTCTTGTTGTTTCTTAAGAATAGACCAGACAGCGGAGACAGGTGTTTGTTTTACAATCTCCCCTTCAGTACCTGGCAACCAGCTGGTAATATCTTGTAGATGATCGCTCAACTCCTTGTTATTCTGCTGTAACTTCAAGATTTTACTTTCTTCAGCTTTCGCTGCTTTAAGGCATGAATCAGCTTTCTTTTTCGATGATGTTATCTCTGAAGCTTTGCTCTCGATAGCTTTCAATATCTTTGGGTAGCCCTTGCACCTTGCACGAATAATCACCATTATTTTCTCAACAACAACAGTGACTTCGTAATACTCTTCAATAATAATAACAATCTCTTTGATCTTCTCTAAAGCCTCATCGACAGTTTCTGGATCTTTTCCCAGTGATTTCACTTCTTGTAGCAACTGTTCCACTTTCTTAATCTTAACTTCGGATGAGCAGAAAGATTCGACAAAACGCTCGGACTCAATGATTTCCTGAGCCATCGTGAAATCGCTATCTTTTAATTTCTTGCGTAGCTCCTCGTATTTATCAGCATTTGTTTGCGTGAGTTTTTTGATGGCTGTGAGTTGCTTTGCAGGCAAACACTTTTCAAGCTCCTCCACAGTTTGTTTAATATGTGTTACTGAAGGCTCATTGTGATCAAGCACCTCTATAGCATGCTACGATAAAGAAATATAATATTAACAGCATCAACAATATTATTATAAAATCGCATACACATACCATCAACACATTATTGAATAATAAAGAAAATGGCTATACCTTAATCTCTCTTGCTTGATCATAAGCTTTTTGTGGTTCAATGCCAATTGGTTGCATTGATTTCAACACAGGTTCAGTCTGTGCGATAACCTCTTCAACTACTTTATTGTGATTACAATGTTCCCTGACAAGTGACAAGACCTTTTTCAACAGATCGTGACGTGTCTGAGATGTAACACAGACTTTGTTGAATCGCTCAGTTAGAGATTTTAACCTCTTTGGAAGGTTCTGGTCTTTACCAGAAGACGTATCAACAAGCAGTTGACCAGAGTGTGCTAGTAATGAAAACACAGGCTCGTGTTCCAAAATATCCTCATGGATTGGCTAAGAACAAAAGATGGCAAATTAATTAATATAATAAGTATTATATGTATGGAATTGGCATTAGTCAATAGACATTACAAAAGCATTTCGGATGAACAAAACTAAGACCTACCTCATGTTTGAGAGCTTGTACTTTCACCTCATCATGATCAACACTCACTGGTTTCTGACCCGCAAGACTTTTTTCTACTGATTTCAACCACTTATCAAAATCTGTGACAGATTCTTCAAATGTCTCTGCCTCAGATAGATATGAATTGATGTGTAGACGACAGTTATTGACATCTTCATTGAGCTGGTGCATCAAGTATGTTATTTCGGTCGCTTTCTGTTCAACTTCGCCGGCTGTAGACTTCCTTTTACCAGATTTATCAGTTGCGTGTAGATGTTGTAGCAGCCACTGGCCAGTTTCATCAATTGAAAACAACACTGGTCGCTTCTTATCGATTTCGTTTTTGATAGCCTACAAACACCAGAAATATCTTACAAAAAAGCAAACAACCTAACAGCATCGTTGACACTGAAGTTTAGCAAAAAAATAAAATAAATTTATTTCTCCAAAGGTTACCTCTAAGGTCTTCAAATCTCTCTTTAAATCATCGGGTGTCTTCGATTTTGGTTCAATGCATCTGATCTTTTCTTCCATAAGTGGTACCCATTCTCTAATTGATTCCGCATCATTAAAGAACTTTGTAGCATTTTCGAGTTGCCTCTCCAAATCATCATGATAATGATTGACTGCGTAAAGCAGCTCATCGTTTTTCTCAATCGCTTTTAATGCTTCCTCTTCAATCAGTTTTTTATCGATGCATTCAGTAGGGTGTTTGTGAACATCACTATGAGACTTCTTTAACTTTCGAATTGTTGGTTTACACTCATCTAATTTCTTTTTCAAATCCTGGAAAATAGTATGATGCAATGGTGATTAAAATTCTAGATAGCCACAAAGTTACTTACAACAAAGAAGAAAAAAGTTAAATATACCTTGACTCTTTCATATTCGGTTTTTATCTTTTCCAGGTCAACACCTGTTCTTGGTTTAACTTTCAATTCATCTTCAATTTCGTCATTCAAAGTTGACACCGGGACAATGCATTCCTCGTGTTCCTTTGAAAGTGGTTCCATCTTCGAGATCTCCTGCAGACAATCTTCACACCAAGAATAGATCTTTTTAAAGCGGATTGTTACGTCATTGAGTTCTTGAGAAAGCTGATCACGTTCGGGTCCTGCTTCAAGAGTGTCGAGCAAGACAGGTCGTATTTTTTCAATCTTGCTGATAATTGGTTTGTTTTTCGTTAAATCTTTGTGTGTACACTAAATTAACAGAGTAATTTCAAAAGGTTGTCAAATGTAAAAACAATTGTAAATTTACCTCGTGGAACTCTTTCATTTTCATCAATGGAGCATATTTTGCAGAAATTGGTTTCATAGAGTTGGCTTCATGTTCAATGAAAGAGATCCAAGTCGTGAACTCTTCGTAAGTCATCTCAATAGAAATCTCTGATATGATTGATTCCCAAACCTCTTTCAAGCTGCTTTCATGTCTGCCAAGTTTGATCATGAGTTCTTGAGTAGTTAAATACCCATGAGAAAGTTGTGCTGATTCTTTTTTTCTTTGATCATAAGGAACACTATAAACTGGTTCTTTCGGTTTCTTTGGGAACAAAGGTTTCTTTAGTCGCATTTCTACCAAATCATCTTCCTCAAGTGAACTTGGAGCTCTAAACAGTTGATTGCTCATTGCTTTCCTGTCTTGCTCGGTTAATACAGGCGCCAATTGCCAATCTGGTGTTGATTCAACATCTTGACATTCAATGGGTGCATCAACCATATCATCACAAACGATGGAAGGTCTTTCATTAAACGTAGGCAAACACTCAACATCATTTGCAGGAGTTGGTTCGCTTACTTTTTCTTGGACCGGTTTGCCAGTCTTTTTAGTAGGTTTTGATTTACCAACTTTGGTTGGGGAGGAAGGTCGTCCTTTTGGTGGGGAGGTAGGTCTTCCTTTTGGTGGGGAAGATGACCTACCTTTTGCAGGTGAAGTTGGTTGAGCTTTTGTTGTTTCACCTTTCACAGGAGAATCTTTTCGAGGTGTTGGTTTCGTCTTTGCAGGGGATTTTGGTTCACCTTTTTTGGCTTTTTCTGGTTGTTTTTCTTCCTCATAGAATGCTGGGAGATTTTCAGCCTCTTCTGGTGTGTACACATACTTTTTATAGACTAATCTCCTAGTAAGAACAGGCTTTGGTTTATATGTAACACGCTTGATAATGTTTCCCTTTGAATCTTTAACATCTTTAGTTGTAGTTGCAGGGACACCATCCTCTTGATCCAACTCAACAGGAATCTCATAAACATCTTCATCCGGTTCCTTCCTCGTTATTTTCTTTGTTGCTGGATACTGAACTGTTTTTCTTGACAAAACCTTCTTCGTAACGAGCATATTTGTTACTTTATACGTCGTCTCATTCGTTCCATTAGGCAACGAGTGCTCGTGTAACGTTTCAGAAATGAAATCTTTTTTTATAACAGACACTAATGGCGCCCTCTGAATAGAATCTTCAGCTATTTCTGGTTCATCAATAGGTTTGATGAAATGAGTGATACAGGTTTCAGTTTCTGGTTCCCTTTCACTCTGAGCATCATCGCATTTCTCATACTTTTTCTCAATCTCTTTCTCAGCTTCCTCACTGCATACAACTTTGCGAACAACTTTGTTCTTTTCACAAACCACAAATTGTTTTGTGGTGATCGTCTTTGAAAGTTTACCTTTGTTATCAAAAACCTCTTTTTTGGATGGCGCAGAATCAATTTCATCGAGAGGATTGATTAGCTCGAGTTGATCAATGAGAACCTCTTTATTATCACAGGTTCGCATGTAACGTTCAGTAACACGACGTTCCACTTCTTTTACATCATCATCTTTGATCAGATTGTTTTGTGGCTTCTTTTTCAACTCGGGGAAAAAATAAGCAGGGGTTTCACAGATGTGCAATGGTGGTTCCTCCTGGCTATCTTCTTTCTCTATCAGCTGCATCTCTGGGTTGAAAAGTAATGTCTGGTACACTGTTCTTTGAGTTACGACGTACATTGGTGCTTCAACCAGAAGACATGTAATTTCACCAGAATCATCACGTTCTTCCTCAAGCAAAACAAATGGTTTACGTTTAGGCCTTAAAACCACAGGCTCAACAAACACTTTCTTAATACCATCAACTTCAGTTGTTTTCTGGACTGGCGACAGCTTTTGCTCCACTGTCGTAAAAACAATATTAACTTGAACTGGTTTGTGATTTCTAGGATTAATTGTATAGCGAACCAACTTTTTATTTGTAGATACAGTGACTTTTTGTCTAAATACATTATCCTCTTCCGGTTCCTTTGGTTCATACTCCAACAAAGTTTGTTCAAGAGGTTTTACAATGACCGGCTCTTCAACCACACACTTGTTTTGACCAGGTTTGTTGGACACTTGCAGGACAAATGTGTCAAATGGATTGTATTCTTCATCACAATGTGTCAACGTTTCTTTTCTTTCTTCTAACACTTCTTCGGGGTAATTAGGGTGTTTTTGCACTATTCTACAGACCTTTTCTTTCTTAACATTCGATAAGATCGTACCTTCATGACAATCGTCCTCTTGAACGGGCACAATTAACGTTTCTTTCTGAAACACATGACTGGGGTCATCTGGATAGCAAACAACCTTTTCAAGAATTCTTCGTTCCACAGGGAAATATTTTGGTTTCTTAAATGAATTCTCAAACAGGTTAATAAAGCATTCCTTCACTTCAAACGGGTAGTAATCAGGAAGTGGCTCATAGGTATCTTCATCCCCAGAGATTCCCTTAAACACTGGACCGTCATCTAAGGAAGGCACACATTCAACATCATTAATCTCCATGGGTTCACATAAATCATCGTCATCATTGTATATTGGTTTCAAGGCAGTCGTGTCAATAACAGAATCCAATCCGGGCACATCCTCAACATGATTCTCCCGAGTAATTTCATCACCTTCCGGTGTAATAATGATCTTTGTGTAAATACGCCGACAAATGACTACAGGTACAGAAACTTCGTAAACCCTTTTAATAACGGTTGTGCCCTTCTTAACTTCATCACATAATTTACATGCTGGTTTAGAGGGCATTATAAATTCGGGTCTATACACTAATTCTGGCGTTCCATCACTATTCAACACATACTCCTCAACAATGTCATATTCAACTTCATCTGGTTGAAAAACAATGTTGAAATTGGGATAGCTTTTATTTCTAATATCCAAAACAGATCTTTTGTACACAGGTTTCTTTTCTATCATTGTTGATTTCTTGGAAACGTTAAGCACAATGTTGTTATTGATTTTCTTTTCTTTAGTTTCAGGTTTGGCATGTTGAGTGTAGGAGTTATACAATGGAATAACATACTGAGTTTCGCAGCGGTGATCTACAGGACTTCGCAAAACACGTTTGAATCTTTTTGGGTCACCTTCTTCATTATATGGTGTTTCATTCTCATCTTTCAACAAAATCTTTTCTTTTCCATTCGGTGAGATCTCAGATAATACTGATACTGTTTTCTTCTTCGAATATTGAACAGGTCTCCACACTATTTTCCTGATGGGGTTTCCACTGGCATCTTTAACTTCACACTCAACAAACTCATTAAACTCTTCAGGGAATACTTCTAAAGGATACATAGTTGAGCTTTCATCTAAAGGTTGCTCCAATCCATTGGGATATCTGATCACCTTCAAAACGTGAGTCTCTTCAACAGGTTTTGGGTATTTTCTATCTGCATTACACTCGTCTGGTAAAGCATAATACTTAGCCAGATCAAAGACAATGTCATCTGTAACTTCATCCTTGCAAGTTTCAAACATTTTGTCAGGAGTAATTTTTCGAGATGGCGATGTTGGAAGTGTTGGCCTACAAATAACCTTTGAAAGAAATTTAGGTTCATCGTGAGAGGATGAAGGTTCCAATTGCTGATCATCAACAACCATTGGAACACAAACATCACTTTCTGTAGGCCGATCTGGACCAGTTTCCTCTACTTTCTCTTCAACTCCTTTTTCTGTGCCATCAACTGCAAGAATGATTTTGCGGTAAACACGTCTGTGAGTTACAACAGGTACAGGTTCCCTATGAATCACCCTGATCACACGGCCATGTCTATCTTTCACTTCCTCCGTCGATGGTTCATCATGTTCAGGCAGTTCGTAACGTGGTTCTTCAACAGTTTCTGTCGTTCCATCACTTCTCACTATAGTTCTACGCAAAATCATATATTTGATTGGTTCAATTGGTTCTTCGATAGTGTCTTCTACAGGACTGTGATCAGGTTTACCATCAGTGCGTTCAGTCACACGACGAATAACTTTGTAATGTTCTGTGGTCACAGTCTTCTTGCACACAGTACGAACAGTTCTGCCCTTCACACGTTTCTCTTTTACTTCAGGTTTCTTTGGTTCCTTCAGTGAACTGCTCAGCGGACAGACAAGTTGCAATTCTTCAACAAAATCTTCTTGGCCATCTGGCTTCTTTCGCAAAAATCGAACAACTCGCCTCGTTCTTTTAGGCTCCTCTTCGCGTACTGGAGATTCTTCGACACTTTTCTCAATTTCCTTCTCTTTGCCATCAGGCAGGATCTCATACCAACAAGTGGAAATCTTTTGCTTGCTTTGATCCACAGGTTTCCTAACAACTATGCAAACTGTTACACCCCTAGGATCTTTCTCTTCTTTCTCTATGATTTCTGGTTCTTGTTCTTCAGGGAAAACTTCTAACGGATAAACAGTTTCAGATTCATCTATCAAATCTTCACTGCCATCGGGTTTCCTAACAACCCTCGTCACATATAACCTTTCCACTGGAGCGGGTTTCTTCTGTTTCTCCCTGGAAGGTTGCTCCCCTGAGGGATAATCTTCATGAGGGCGTTCGGTGTAACTCTGTGGTTCTTCATCAACTGGAACCTCCTCCTCTACTTCCTTTCTTGTGCCATCAGGAAGGACGATAATTTTTCTGATAATTTTCTTTCGCAACACAACAGTTCTTCTGACAACTTTTCCATCAACGTAAGTAACTTCATCAGGATGTTGATCATGAGGCAATTCAAAAGTGGTCTCCTGTCCAGGATAGCGATGCTCGTGTTCAGGTTCTGCACGATATCCAGGTTCTGCAGGATGTTCAGAGGGGAAGGTAGGTTCTGATTGTTGATCATCCACATATATAGGTGCAGTCACACCATCATCGACTGGTTTTACATTATAAGTGTGTGGCTTAGAATATTCATCAGGTTCACGACCTTGAGGTTCATCAAATTCTCCAGGGAAACGAGGTTCCGAAAACTGATCATCAACAACCATTGGAGCACAAACAGTATCATCCGTGGGTTTTTCTGGACGACGAGTTTCCTCTACTTTCTCTTCAACTCCTTTTTCTGTGCCATCAACTGCAAGAATGATTTTGCGGTAAACACGTCTGTGAGTTACAACAGGTACAGGTTCCCTATGAATCACCCTGATCACACGGCCATGTCTATCTTTCACTTCCTCCGTCGATGGTTCATCATGTTCAGGCAGTTCGTAACGTGGTTCTTCAACAGTTTCTGTCGTTCCATCACTTCTCACTATAGTTCTACGCAAAATCATATATTTGATTGGTTCAATTGGTTCTTCGATAGTGTCTTCTACAGGACTGTGATCAGGTTTACCATCAGTGCGTTCAGTCACACGACGAATAACTTTGTAATGTTCCGTGGTCACAGTCTTCTTGCACACAGTACGAACAGTTCTGCCCTTCACACGTTTCTCTTTTACTTCAGGTTTCTTTGGTTCCTTCAGTGAACTGCTCAGCGGACAGACAAGTTGCGGTTCTTCAACAAAATCTTCTTGGCCATCTGGCTTCTTTCGCAAACATCGAACAACTCGCCTCGTTCTATTAGGCTCCTCTTCACGAACTGGAGATTCTTCGACACTTTTCTCAATTTCCTTCTCTTTGCCATCAGGCAGGATCTCATACCAACAAGTGGAAATCTTTTGCTTGCTTTGATCCACAGGTTTCCTAACAACTCTGCAAACTGTTACACCCCTAGGATCTTTCTCTTCTTTCTCTATGATTTCTGGTTCTTGTTCTTCAGGGAAAACTTCTAACGGATAAACAGTTTCAGATTCATCTATCAAATCTTCACTGCCATCGGGTTTCCTAACAACCCTCGTCACATATAACCTTTCCACTGGAGCGGGTTTCTTCTGTTTCTCCCTGGAAGGTTGCTCCCCTGAGGGATAATCTTCATGAGGGCGTTCAGTGTAACTCTGTGGTTCTTCGTCAACTGGAACCTCCTCCTCTACTTCCTTTCTTGTGCCATCAGGAAGGACGATAATTTTTCTGATAATTTTCTTTCGCAACACAACAGTTCTTCTGACAACTTTTCCATCAACGTAAGTAACTTCATCAGGATGTTGATCATGAGGCAATTCAAAAGCGGTCTCCTGTCCAGGATAGCGATGCTCGTGTTCAGGTTCTGCACGATATCCAGGTTCTGCAGGATGTTCAGAGGGGAAGGTAGGTTCTGATTGTTGATCATCCACATATATAGGTGCAGTCACACCATCATCGACTGGTTTTACATTATAAGTGTGTGGCTTAGAATATTCATCAGGTTCACGACCTTGACGTTCATCAAATTCTCCAGGGAAACGAGGTTCCGAAAACTGATCATCAACAACCATTGGAGCACAAACAGTATCATCCGTGGGTTTTTCTGGACGACGAGTTTCCTCTACTTTCTCTTCAACTCCTTTTTCTGTGCCATCAACTGCAAGAATGATTTTGCGGTAAACACGTCTGTGAGTTACAACAGGTACAGGTTTCCTATGAATCACCCTGATCACACGGCCATGTCTATCTTTCACTTCCTCCGTCGATGGTTCATCATGTTCAGGCAGTTCGTAACGTGGTTCTTCAACAGTTTCTGTCGTTCCATCACTTCTCACTATAGTTCTACGCAAAATCATATATTTGATTGGTTCAATTGGTTCTTCGATAGTGTCTTCTACAGGACTGTGATCAGGTTTACCATCAGTGCGTTCAGTCACACGACGAATAACTTTGTAATGTTCTGTGGTCACAGTCTTCTTGCACACAGTACGAACAGTTCTGCCCTTCACACGTTTCTCTTTTACTTCAGGTTTCTTTGGTTCCTTCAGTGAACTGCTCAGCGGACAGACAAGTTGCGGTTCTTCAACAAACTCTTCTTGGCCATCTGGCTTCTTTTGCAAACATCGAACAACTCGCCTCGTTCTTTTAGGCTCCTCTTCGCGTACTGGAGATTCTTCGACACTTTTCTCAATTTCCTTCTCTTTGCCATCAGGCAGGATCTCATACCAACAAGTGGAAATCTTTTGCTTGCTTTGATCCACAGGTTTCCTAACAACTCTGCAAACTGTTACACCCATAGGATCTTTCTCTTCTTTCTCTATGACTTCTGGTTCTTGTTCTTCAGGGAAAACTTCTAACGGATAAACAGTTTCAGATTCATCTATCAAATCTTCACTGCCATCAGGTTTCCTAACAACCCTCGTCACATATAACCTTTCCACTGGAGCGGGTTTCTTCTGTTTCTCCCTGGAAGGTTGCTCCCCTGAGGGATAATCTTCATGAGGGCGTTCGATGTAACTCTGTGGTTCTTCGTCAACTGGAACCTCCTCTTCTACTTCCTTTCTTGTGCCATCAGGAAGGACGATAATTTTTCTGATAATTTTCTTTTGTAACACAACAGTTCTTCTGACAACTTTTCCATCAACGTAA
Organism: Candelabrum cocksii; assembly: GCA_963930725.1. NCBI lineage: Eukaryota > Metazoa > Cnidaria > Hydrozoa > Anthoathecata > Candelabridae > Candelabrum > Candelabrum cocksii. The sequence goes on from OZ005664.1 coordinate 19,617,686, forward strand.
GTAACTTCATCAGGATGTTGATCATGAGGCAATTCAAAAGCAGTCTCCTGTCCAGGATAGCGATGCTCGTGTTCAGGTTCTGCACGATATCCAGGTTCTGCAGGATGTTCAGAGGGGAAGGTAGGTTCTGATTGTTGATCATCCACATATATAGGTGCAGTCACACCATTATCGACTGGTTTTACATTATAAGTGTGTGGCTTAGAATATTCATCAGGTTCACGACCTTGAGGTTCATCAAATTCTCCAGGGAAACGAGGTTCCGAAAACTGATCATCAACAACCATTGGAGCACAAACAGTATCATCCGTGGGTTTTTCTGGACGACGAGTTTCCTCTACTTTCTCTTCAACTCCTTTTTCTGTGCCATCAACTGCAAGAATGATTTTGCGGTAAACACGTCTGTGAGTTACAACAGGTACAGGTTCCCTATGAATCACCCTGATCACACGGCCATGTCTATCTTTCACTTCCTCCGTCGATGGTTCATCATGTTCAGGCAGTTCGTAACGTGGTTCTTCAACAGTTTCTGTCGTTCCATCACTTCTCACTATAGTTCTACGCAAAATCATATATTTGATTGGTTCAATTGGTTCTTCGATAGTGTCTTCTACAGGACTGTGATCAGGTTTACCATCAGTGCGTTCAGTCACACGACGAATAACTTTGTAATGTTCCGTGGTCACAGTCTTCGTGCACACAGTACGAACAGTTCTGCCCTTCACACGTTTCTCTTTTACTTCAGGTTTCTTTGGTTCCTTCAGTGAACTGCTCAGCGGACAGACAAGTTGCGGTTCTTCAACAAAATCTTCTTGGCCATCTGGCTTCTTTCGCAAACATCGAACAACTCGCCTCGTTCTTTTAGGCTCCTCTTCGCGTACTGGAGATTCTTCGACACTTTTCTCAATTTCCTTCTCTTTGCCATCAGGCAGGATCTCATACCAACAAGTGGAAATCTTTTGCTTGCTTTGATCCACAGGTTTCCTAACAACTCTGCAAACTGTTACACCCCTAGGATCTTTCTCTTCTTTCTCTATGACTTCTGGTTCTTGTTCTTCAGGGAAAACTTCTAACGGATAAACAGTTTCAGATTCATCTATCAAATCTTCACTGCCATCAGGTTTCCTAACAACCCTCGTCACATATAACCTTTCCACTGGAGCGGGTTTCTTCTGTTTCTCCCTGGAAGGTTGCTCCCCTGAGGGATAATCTTCATGAGGGCGTTCGATGTAACTCTGTGGTTCTTCGTCAACTGGAACCTCCTCTTCTACTTCCTTTCTTGTGCCATCAGGAAGGACGATAATTTTTCTGATAATTTTCTTTCGTAACACAACAGTTCTTCTGACAACTTTTCCATCAACGTAAGTAACTTCATCAGGATGTTGATCATGAGGCAATTCAAAAGCGGTCTCCTGTCCAGGATAGCGATGCTCGTGTTCAGGTTCTGCACGATATCCAGGTTCTGCAGGATGTTCAGAGGGGAAGGTAGGTTCTGATTGTTGATCATCCACATATATAGGTGCAGTCACACCATCATCGACTGGTTTTACATTATAAGTGTGTGGCTTAGAATATTCATCAGGTTCACGACCTTGAGGTTCATCAAATTCTCCAGGGAAACGAGGTTCCGAAAACTGATCATCAACAACCATTGGAGCACAAACAGTATCATCCGTGGGTTTTTCTGGACGACGAGTTTCCTCTACTTTCTCTTCAACTCCTTTTTCTGTGCCATCAACTGCAAGAATGATTTTGCGGTAAACACGTCTGTGAGTTACAACAGGTACAGGTTCCCTATGAATCACCCTGATCACACGGCCATGTCTATCTTTCACTTCCTCCGTCGATGGTTCATCATGTTCAGGCAGTTCGTAACGTGGTTCTTCAACAGTTTCTGTCGTTCCATCACTTCTCACTATAGTTCTACGCAAAATCATATATTTGATTGGTTCAATTGGTTCTTCGATAGTGTCTTCTACAGGACTGTGATCAGGTTTACCATCAGTGCGTTCAGTCACACGACGAATAACTTTGTAATGTTCCGTGGTCACAGTCTTCTTGCACACAGTACGAACAGTTCTGCCCTTCACACGTTTCTCTTTTACTTCAGGTTTCTTTGGTTCCTTCAGTGAACTGCTCAGCGGACAGACAAGTTGCGGTTCTTCAACAAAATCTTCTTGGCCATCTGGCTTCTTTCGCAAACATCGAACAACTCGCCTCGTTCTTTTAGGCTCCTCTTCACGAACTGGAGATTCTTCGACACTTTTCTCAATTTCCTTCTCTTTGCCATCAGGCAGGATCTCATACCAACAAGTGGAAATCTTTTGCTTGCTTTGATCCACAGGTTTCCTAACAACTCTGCAAACTGTTACACCCCTAGGATCTTTCTCTTCTTTCTCTATGATTTCTGGTTCTTGTTCTTCAGGGAAAACTTCTAACGGATAAACAGTTTCAGATTCATCTATCAAATCTTCACTGCCATCAGGTTTCCTAACAACCCTCGTCACATATAACCTTTCCACTGGAGCGGGTTTCTTCTGTTTCTTCCTGGAAGGTTGCTCCCCTGAGGGATAATCTTCATGAGGGCGTTCGGTGTAACTCTGTGGTTCTTCGTCAACTGGAACCTCCTCCTCTACTTCCTTTCTTGTGCCATCAGGAAGGACGATAATTTTTCTGATAATTTTCTTTCGTAACACAACAGTTCTTCTGACAACTTTTCCATCAACGTAAGTAACTTCATCAGGATGTTGATCATGAGGCAATTCAAAAGTGGTCTCCTGTCCAGGATAGCGATGCTCGTGTTCAGGTTCTGCACGATATCCAGGTTCTGCAGGATGTTCAGAGGGGAAGGTAGGTTCTGATTGTTGATCATCCACATATAAAGGTGCAGTCACACCATCATCGACTGGTTGTATGGAATGAGTGCGTGGCGTAGAATATTCATCAGGTTCACGACCTTGAAGTTCATCAAATTCTCCAGGAAAACGAGGTTCCGAAAACTGATCATCAACAACCATTGGAGCACAAACAGTATCATCCGTGGGTTTTTCTGGACGACAAGTTTCCTCTACTTTCTCTTCAACTCCTTTTTCTGTGCCATCAACTGCAAGAATGATTTTGCGGTAAACACGTCTGTGAGTTACAACAGGTACAGGTTCCCTATGAATCACCCTGATCACACGGCCATGTCTATCTTTCACTTCCTCCGTCGATGGTTCATCATGTTCAGGCAGTTCGTAACGTGGTTCTTCAACAGTTTCTGTCGTTCCATCACTTCTCACTATAGTTCTACGCAAAATCATATATTTGATTGGTTCAATTGGTTCTTCGATAGTGTCTTCTACAGGACTGTGATCAGGTTTACCATCAGTGCGTTCAGTGACACGACGAATAACTTTGTAATGTTCTGTGGTCACAGTCTTCTTGCACACAGTACGAACAGTTCTGCCCTTCACACGTTTCTCTTTTACTTCAGGTTTCTTTGGTTCCTTCAGTGAACTGCTCAGCGGACAGACAAGTTGCGGTTCTTCAACAAAATCTTCTTGGCCATCTGGCTTCTTTCGCAAACATCGAACAACTCGCCTCGTTCTTTTAGGCTCCTCTTCGCGTACTGGAGATTCTTCGACACTTTTCTCAATTTCCTTCTCTTTGCCATCAGGCAGGATCTCATACCAACAAGTGGAAATCTTTTGCTTGCTTTGATCCACAGGTTTCCTAACAACTCTGCAAACTGTTACACCCCTAGGATCTTTCTCTTCTTTCTCTATGATTTCTGGTTCTTGTTCTTCAGGGAAAACTTCTAACGGATAAACAGTTTCAGATTCATCTATCAAATCTTCACTGCCATCGGGTTTCCTAACAACCCTCGTCACATATAACCTTTCCACTGGAGCGGGTTTCTTCTGTTTCTCCCTGGAAGGTTGCTCCCCTGAGGGATAATCTTCATGAGGGCGTTCAGTGTAACTCTGTGGTTCTTCGTCAACTGGAACCTCCTCCTCTACTTCCTTTCTTGTGCCATCAGGAAGGACGATAATTTTTCTGATAATTTTCTTTCGTAACACAACAGTTCTTCTGACAACTTTTCCATCAACGTAAGTAACTTCATCAGGATGTTGATCATGAGGCAATTCAAAAGCGGTCTCCTGTCCAGGATAGCGATGCTCATGTTCAGGTTCTGCACGATATCCAGGTTCTGCAAGATGTTCAGAGGGGAAGGTAGGTTCTGATTGTTGATCATCCACATATATAGGTGCAGTCACACCATCATCGACTGGTTGTATGGAATGAGTGCGTGGCGTAGAATATTCATCAGGTTCACGACCTTGAGGTTCATCAAATTCTCCAGGGAAACGAGGTTCCGAAAACTGATCATCAACAACCATTGGAGCACAAACAGTATCATCCGTGGGTTTTTCTGGACGACGAGTTTCCTCTACTTTCTCTTCAACTCCTTTTTCTGTGCCATCAACTGCAAGAATGATTTTGCGGTAAACACGTCTGTGAGTTACAACAGGTACAGGTTCCCTATGAATCACCCTGATCACACGGCCATGTCTATCTTTCACTTCTTCCGTCGATGGTTCATCATGTTCAGGCAGTTCGTAACGTGGTTCTTCAACAGTTTCTGTCGTTCCATCACTTCTCACTATAGTTCTACGCAAAATCATATATTTGATTGGTTCAATTGGTTCTTCGATAGTGTCTTCTACAGGACTGTGATCAGGTTTACCATCAGTGCGTTCAGTCACACGACGAATAACTTTGTAATGTTCTGTGGTCACAGTCTTCTTGCACACAGTACGAACAGTTCTGCCCTTCACACGTTTCTCTTTTACTTCAGGTTTCTTTGGTTCCTTCAGTGAACTGCTCAGCGGACAGACAAGTTGCGGTTCTTCAACAAACTCTTCTTGGCCATCTGGCTTCTTTTGCAAACATCGAACAACTCGCCTCGTTCTTTTAGGCTCCTCTTCGCGTACTGGAGATTCTTCGACACTTTTCTCAATTTCCTTCTCTTTGCCATCAGGCAGGATCTCATACCAACAAGTGGAAATCTTTTGCTTGCTTTGATCCACAGGTTTCCTAACAACTCTGCAAACTGTTACACCCCTAGGATCTTTCTCTTCTTTCTCTATGACTTCTGGTTCTTGTTCTTCAGGGAAAACTTCTAACGGATAAACAGTTTCAGATTCATCTATCAAATCTTCACTGCCATCGGGTTTCCTAACAACCCTCGTCACATATAACCTTTCCACTGGAGCGGGTTTCTTCTGTTTCTCCCTGGAAGGTTGCTCCCCTGAGGGATAATCTTCATGAGGGCGTTCGGTGTAACTCTGTGGTTCTTCGTCAACTGGAACCTCCTCCTCTACTTCCTTTCTTGTGCCATCAGGAAGGACGATAATTTTTCTGATAATTTTCTTTCGTAACACAACAGTTCTTCTGACAACTTTTCCATCAATGTAAGTAACTTCATCAGGATGTTGATCATGAGGCAATTCAAAAGTGGTCTCCTGTCCAGGATAGCGATGCTCGTGTTCAGGTTCTGCACGATATCCAGGTTCTGCAGGATGTTCAGAGGGGAAGGTAGGTTCTGATTGTTGATCATCCACATATATAGGTGCAGTCACACCATCATCGACTGGTTTTACATTATAAGTGTGTGGCTTAGAATATTCATCAGGTTCACGACCTTGAGGTTCATCAAATTCTCCAGGGAAACGAGGTTCCGAAAACTGATCATCAACAACCATTGGAGCACAAACAGTATCATCCGTGGGTTTTTCTGGACGACGAGTTTCCTCTACTTTCTCTTCAACTCCTTTTTCTGTGCCATCAACTGCAAGAATGATTTTGCGGTAAACACGTCTGTGAGTTACAACAGGTACAGGTTCCCTATGAATCACCCTGATCACACGGCCATGTCTATCTTTCACTTCTTCCGTCGATGGTTCATCATGTTCAGGCAGTTCGTAACGTGGTTCTTCAACAGTTTCTGTCGTTCCATCACTTCTCACTATAGTTCTACGCAAAATCATATATTTGATTGGTTCAATTGGTTCTTCGATAGTGTCTTCTACAGGACTGTGATCAGGTTTACCATCAGTGCGTTCAGTCACACGACGAATAACTTTGTAATGTTCTGTGGTCACAGTCTTCTTGCACACAGTACGAACAGTTCTGCCCTTCACACGTTTCTCTTTTACTTCAGGTTTCTTTGGTTCCTTCAGTGAACTGCTCAGCGGACAGACAAGTTGCGGTTCTTCAACAAACTCTTCTTGGCCATCTGGCTTCTTTTGCAAACATCGAACAACTCGCCTCGTTCTTTTAGGCTCCTCTTCGCGTACTGGAGATTCTTCGACACTTTTCTCAATTTCCTTCTCTTTGCCATCAGGCAGGATCTCATACCAACAAGTGGAAATCTTTTGCTTGCTTTGATCCACAGGTTTCCTAACAACTCTGCAAACTGTTACACCCCTAGGATCTTTCTCTTCTTTCTCTATGACTTCTGGTTCTTGTTCTTCAGGGAAAACTTCTAACGGATAAACAGTTTCAGATTCATCTATCAAATCTTCACTGCCATCGGGTTTCCTAACAACCCTCGTCACATATAACCTTTCCACTGGAGCGGGTTTCTTCTGTTTCTCCCTGGAAGGTTGCTCCCCTGAGGGATAATCTTCATGAGGGCGTTCGGTGTAACTCTGTGGTTCTTCGTCAACTGGAACCTCCTCTTCTACTTCCTTTCTTGTGCCATCAGGAAGGATGATAATTTTTCTGATAATTTTCTTTCGTAACACAACAGTTCTTCTGACAACTTTTCCATCAACGTAAGTAACTTCATCAGGATGTTGATCATGAGGCAATTCAAAAGCGGTCTCCTGTCCAGGATAGCGATGCTCGTGTTCAGGTTCTGCACGATATCCAGGTTCTGCAGGATGTTCAGAGGGGAAGGTAGGTTCTGATTGTTGATCATCCACATATATAGGTGCAGTCACACCATCATCGACTGGTTGTATGGAATGAGTGCGTGGCGTAGAATATTCATCAGGTTCACGACCTTGAGGTTCATCAAATTCTCCAGGGAAACTAGGTCCCGAAAATTGATCATCAACAACCATTGGAGCACAAACATTATCATCTGTGGGTTTATCTGGACAAACTCTTTCCTCTACTTTTTCCTCTACACTCTTTTCTCTGCCATCTGGTAGCAAAACAATTTTCCTTATAACTTTTCTTTGTGTTACTACAGGAACACTTTTGGTATAAATTTTTTTCACTATAGTTCCTTTACTATCTGTTACATTCTGAACACTGTCTGGCAACCTATCTGGCATTTCATAACGTGGTTCTTCCACCGTCTCCCTACTTCCATCACTCTTGATAACAGTTCTTCTCACAATATAATGCTTAATTGGTTCCACTGGCTCTTCAATAGTATCTTCAACTGGACATTTAACTGGAGTACCATCCTCTTTCTCAATAATTCGCCGTACAACCTTTTGATGCTGGTGTGTTATTACTCTTTTAAATGTTGTTCCCTTTCCTTTTGTCTCAGGTTCACTTTCTTCCTTTTTGAAGGATTTTAACGGACAAATATACTCTGGCTGTGTCACTACATTCTTATTTCCATTTTTGTCTTTGACAACACATGTGACATTTCTTCTGGCTTTTTCAGGTTCATTTTCTGAAGTTCTCTTCTCTAGGGAAATCTTCTCAACTTCTTCTTCTTCACCGTTTGGAAGCAATCGGTGTGTTGCCCTATACACTTCCTTTGTTGTATATACTAAAGGAGTTTTAACAACTTTCGTTTTATTGCCATCTTTATCCAGAAAGGTTTTTTCAATGACTTCAAATTCTAAATCTTCTGGTTCAACTTGCAGAGGATAAATTGTTTCAGATTCATCTAACAGTCTCTCAGTTCCATCTGACTTTCTAACATATCGAGTAACAATTAACCTTTCGATTGGAATTAGCGGATCAAACTTTTGGGAAGGTTTTAATTCAGAACTAGGCATAGTTTCACCAGCATTTGAATCTACAGGAACCTCTTCCTCAACTTCTTTTCTTGTACCATCAGGTAGCACAATGATCCTTTTAATAATTTTTTTCCGAGTTAAAATAGTCCTGCTAACAACTCCTGGACTGTCATCTTGCTGTGGTGCAGGTTCATCAAAATCAGAAAAGTCTGGTTCATAATGCTGTTCTGGAACTGATTGATAAACAACTTCATCTTCTTGAGTTGGCAAGGAGTCATCAATCTCTTCTTCGATCTCTTTCCTTGTACCATCAGGTAGCACAACTATTTTTCGCAGCACCTTTTTATGAACTTTTATGGTGCTTTTAAAAGGAGATTCCTGTGCTTTCTCTGGGGCTTTCTCTTCGAATGTAATTGGTTGAGAAAACTGAGTATCAACAGTCATAGGAGAACATATTTCATCATCAACTGGTGAACTATCATCCGGAACTTCTTCGATAACTTCCTTTTTAGAACCATCTGGTAAAACAACAATTCTCTTAATCACCCTCTTACGGACACTAACTTTAGTTTTTGAGTAGTTATCACCAGTAAACATCTTTGGTTGCTCTACTCTTTCCTCAGATGACAATTCATGCCCATCCCTTGTGAGGATGATCTTTCGTACAAGAATTTGACGAATATGAACTGGAATCAGGAAACGTTTGACAATTTTGACAATATTTCCATGGCGGTCTTTAAATGTTTTTTCAGTGATCGGATGAAAAGTTTCTTGTTCTTTTGTCGCATTAACAGGTTCAATCACAACATCTTCATTAACCTTTTTCTGATCAATAGTTGCAGTAGTTTTAAATAACGGATAACCCGTTGTGATTTCTTTAGACTTCATAACTGTTTTAATGGGTTTATCAAACCTATCAGTTTCTTCCGAAATAAATGATTCTGGAATTTCATTGGTTGTTGAAATTGTGAGTGGAAATATATTTCCAGGCATCGATTCTAGGGGAACTTCCTCATCCGGACAAATTTCAGTTTTTTCATCAATAATATCCTCAGTTCCATCAGGATTTTGTCTAGTAACTTGTCTAACTACAGTTTTAGAGTGTAGCATAACTGTGTTGTTTAATTCATGTCTAGTTCCAGTTGATTTATCATCTTCATGGACAATGTCAAAAAAATCAACAGGCAAAAGGGGAACTACAGATTCCTTATGATCTAGGACCTTCTCATCACCATTAGGATGCCTTACAACACGAGTAACAACAACACGATCAGCTTGCAAATGAGATTTATTATCCCCACTGGTTTTCGTTAGACTGTCCACTGGTACTTCTTCTTCTACAATCTTTTTATTTCCGTCTCCATCAATGATTGTTCTTCTGATAATTCTCGTTCTTCTAGTGACTTGCGTAACCTTTTTTACAATTCGTTTGATGATGTTTCCATGTTCATCTCTAATCAACTCCTCTTCAGTAGCAGTATCAGTTTCATCAGGTGAATGTATGATCACAGCACCTTCCTCAAGTGGTTTACACTCTGATTTGATGTAGTCTGGTTCTTCGCCTTCCGGTACCTCAATCTCCTCCACATGTTCTTCTCCATTCTCATCAATGTATTTCCGTCGTATAATACGTCTCTGCGTTCTTGTCACCTTTTTCGTTATTATCTTGCGCACTTTTCTACCGTTTTCATCAGTGGTGATAATTTCTTCTCGGGGCAGATCATCACCTGGCATTGAGTCAACACCAGTGCTTGTTTCAGGAACGATTATGTCCTCACCTAGATGAGTTCTTCTCACTACTGTTGGTTGAAATGATGTATGTTGATCTAAACCAGGCAAGTTAAACTTATCAGGTTGATTTGTTCTCTGTAAGAGGAACACTTGCTCAGGGGCATCATCATCTTTGGTCGCATGATGTAAAGTTGGCATCTTGCTGGCAACTGCAGGAACATCCTCTGATGCCAATCTTCGCTTGCGGTTTTCTTGTAACACGCTGGTAACCTACGAAGTAAAAACTTCATTTTCATGCAACTCATTTTAAAAATACATATTATGAGAAATGAGCGATTAAAGGCTATTTACCTCATCATCTTTTCGCATGACAGCTTCAAGTTCTTGTGGAGTTCTTAGATTAACTTTACCAGTGAAACGGGGAGAGTTTACATACGAGTTGTTCAAGGTTTGCCATTGATCATCCAGCTCAACTAAAAGTTGATAGACAGGAATTTGCTCTGCTTGTCCCGCTTCTGTGAGCTGATTGGCTGATCGATGAACAATGAAAAACATGTACTCATAACGTTGGATTTCAATGAGCAGTTCCTGAATGATAAAATATAAAATCCAGAAAATATCAAAGTAACAGCGAGACAGGATGTCGCAAAAACCTCCACAAAGGTGTTTGAATGTCTTTTTTCATTGTTTTCACTTTCTCTTATTATTAGGATCTATCACTAAACATATCTATACCTCAACATATCTAGGGAATTCTGCTGGAGTGTCGTTTTTCTTATTCACTCTCTCAATCTCCTGTTGTTTCTTTTTAATCCAAACTGTTATTTGGTAGACTTGCTCCTTGAAACGTGGACCAAGACTATTTTCCAGTACAATCTTTCTTTTCTCAGATGCTTTTGTAACATTGTCCCATCGATTCATAACAATATCAATTTGAGATTTTATGACAGGCGCTCCACGAACGTTTTCCCGGTTTTTAATCAATTCTCTTCCATACTCCAATGTCTGTTGGATCTCTGGCATTCCATTAAGCAAATCACGATGGAAGATCTATCAAAAAGACAAGAAATGTATTCCAACAACCTCTCTGATAGTAAATACACCAACATCTTATGGTTACTGTTGTTTGTTTCCAATTAATTAATGATAAATTTCAAACATTATGATTGCATATACTGCTTTTAAGTTATTATTATTTATAAAAGACCAACATATAGGAATGATCAAGTTACCTGATGCTCCACGTATTGCATTCTTACGATCTCTAAGTTTGCTCCAAGGGGTTTCCATTTTATCTGGATATCCTCTGCACAGTCCAACCATGCCATGATGTCGTTATGTGCAACTTGATATTGCTCTGCTTGAGTAAGAGTTGACTCAAGATTTAGGCCTCTGGCTTCGAGGACTGTTATAATATCATCATAGCGATCTCTGCAAGATTTTACTTCTTGTTCAATTGGTGTCAATTCACGATCTTCTAAAAATGCAAATGTGGCAACAACTTATAGAAAAGAAAAAGAACAAAAAGATTGATCAAACATATATTAATATAAACTATGGCTCAAAACCTACACATAGGATGAATAGAACAGATGCACCAGAGGTTTTGAGAGATTCATAAACATTAAATAAAATAATAAACAAAAGCTTGCGTACCTGCAACAACCTGATCTTGTATGTAAACTACGAAAACAAGTGATTCACCAACATTTGTCAAAATTTCAACTGTTCCTTTGTGGTTATAAGCATCATTGAGTAGAGCCTGCAAGAATAATGTAAGCATAAACAAATGAACATCTATATTAAACGTTGGAATACCTTTTGTTCAGAAAGCTGTTCAAGAATAACTTGAGGTTGAACAGCAACCGGGGTGATTGTAGTAACTCGACCTTCCATCTTCTCAAACCAACTCAATAATGGCTGCAACGTACCGTGATACTTCTCTGAACATTTCACCACCTCATCAAACTTGCGGGTGTGGTTAATCAACTGAATCGCAATCGCCTGCCACATTTTGTTCACCCGATCCAAAACAGGAAGCAGGTTGGAAGTTTGCCGACTTTTGTCGATTGAAATCAACTCGTGCCCACACTGATTAATGTATTGGAATGCCTGACGGTGCATTTCAACATCTTCTGAGATTTTCTAGAAAGCAATACAAAAAAATTAGCATTGATAGAAGTAAAAGAGACATTGGAATGAATGAATCTTTTTACTCTAATACGACACACGTAATTAAAACAACAACTTTATATAATTGTCAGTCAGGTCAGGCAAGATGCTTTCCTGCTACCATATGGCAGTAAACAGTACTATCTGGGTTTCTGTTTATGGGCTGTCCGTTGGCAAGACACTGTGTACCCAGAAGCCACCCGTGCAGGGTTACGCCATCGGCAGCAAGATATTAGTTATAGACTGTGTCAATACCTAGCAGATCAGGATATTGGCATAGGCTAAAGGGCGTCATGCAGAGGATCTGACAAACAAGACAATGGATGAGACCTAAATACTCCAAGTAAGTAGGTTGTGGAGAAGCGCCCTATGCTTCTAGACAATGCGCCATTGAAACCTCATTAAAGGTGTCCTGGCGGCCGGCCAAGATGAAATTATAAAGATGTGTGTAAACCTTAACTTTAACTGCATTCATGTTACAAGTTAACGTATTTTTGTATCAAGTTAGTTATTTTAACTTAATCGAAGAAGAAGGTTTGAATGGATGAAGCAAATACCATCAAATTTTCTTCAAACACCAAAATATCAGTCGTCAACAACTCTCCAGATGTCAAACGCTTCAAAACCATTCCCAACCAACTCTCAAAGCCGTTAACAAACTTCAGATAGGATGAAACACATTCCTCTTTCCTTCGGGAGATGTTTCTCTGCAACTCATTGAACATAACTTGAATCCTTTGTAAACGTTCAACTTGCTTTTGAACACTTGCATCATGTTTACGTTGCTCAAAGCTTTTTGTCAGTGCCATCAAACTTGGATGCCGGCCATCCAACTCCAAAATGACTATCTGAAATTTAATAGAACACAGTCACAATAAGTGATATGACTCGGAAAAGTTTTTAATTTTCTCTGAAAAATATTCAAGAGCAGGTTTGTAAAAGGTTAATAAATCTCTCAGCAATAATATAATAGGTCCAAAGAAGGATTTATTAGAAATAATTCTACGCATCAAAAAAGCAAAATTTCTTAAATAAAGCATTGATATCATCAATACATTGAGATATGTAACACACCTTTGTTTCCCTGACTTGTTGGATGAGAATCTGAATTTCTTGTGAGACAGGACTCATCTCTAGCATGGATGAAAGTGTTGATTCACCCCACTTGAACATAAGATCAACACCTTGTGTGAAATTCTGCACAGTTATGTAGAGAGATTGCAATCGACTCTCAAAGTTTACAGTGTTTGTACTGAGCTCTTCATAACGTTTGATGATAGAAGCAGTCGTGCGGACCCACATTCCTGAAACAAATAATAATATGTACTTCATTCAAAAAATAGGTTTTTCAATTCATTTTAGGTCCATGCAACAACAATTTTGTTAAAAAGTATGATGCAAGAAATTTTATATAATTTCAGCTTCCGAACTGAACAAATAGCCAGCAAATATGTGACCATTTTACCTGGAGAATAAGAGACAACTTATAAGAGACAATTATGTGATCATTTTACCTGGAGAATAAGACACAACTTGTTCCCCTTTTGCATGTTCATCGTCGCGTCGTTCAAGACCAGACAAAACATCAGAGGACATGTGAATACTAACAAGATCATGATGATGGGCCTGTACATCTCCATGAAAATGCTGAAATAAATCAATTTAAAAAAACCTATAAACAGCGGATTTATCAACATTTTTCCAATTGATGAATTATGAAATATTTTTATAACATAGGTTAATCAATGTTTAAAAATTTTTCACATTTGAACACTGCAGACTCATCCCTGGACGAATGAGAGGTTACATTGCTGATGAAACTAAATTTTAACTAAGCGTTTTTCCTGACCTTAATAATCTCAATCCTCTTAAATAGTTTCCTGGCATCAGACGGCATTGGTTCTTGCATCTCTCTGGCGAGTTGACGTTCAGCTTCAGCCAACCATGGAAGGAACGACTGCAACTTTTGCACATACTCTTGATGCTTCGTGATTGATTCACTGATTAAATTGCCCTTAAATGACAACACTCGTAGCAACTTCTTATACTGATCATTGATTTGATGCAGTTTTTGCTCAAGAACCCAAGTTTGACTCGTGGCACTGACTGTTGTCGACAATGATTCAGGAATACTTGCTAAGTAGTTCTCCAATTCAGACTGGAATGCCTATAAAAAGTATTATGATTGTTTATTATCTATTTGAATTGAAAAAAATAAATCTATAATATATATATAATAATATAAATATTAAAAGTTTAATGGTTTAATCTCAAAAGAATCTCTATCACAAATTTAAGAAATGCGGTGGAAAACTAGCTCCGGGCTGTAGGGGGCTGAGGTAATACTACCACAATATAAGAATAAATTGTACATCGTAAAAATATTGAAAGTGAAATCTCGATCATTGCACACCTTCGCTTCTGCAAGAAATGCTTCACCATGATGATTGACACGTTGTAGGTCAGACTCATGTCGACGCACTTCATTCACAAATTGCTGCAAAAAAAAAACAAGAACAAAATTAAAGAAATTCATAAAAAAAAATAAGCGTCAATGTTGTACCTGGTGCCTTCTGAAGAGATCCTGCACACTTTCTAAATCAGGTGCATTGATGTGGAAAGCTTGGGCTTGTTGCTCTGCTTTCTTCAACCAAACCTAAAGACGGACATTACATTCTTCAACACAATTACCAAACTCATAATCATTGAAAACAATTCAGTGAACTTATAATTAAACTACTGTATTATTGTGGGATTTTTTTCACGTGACATTTCAATGTCAAAATATATGTTGGTATTATTGAATTATAATTTATTTCGTTTTTTAGACCAATTGTAACCATGGAAACTATTATAGGTTGGGTTGACAACCTTTTTTTCATGATAACAAAACACATTCAAATAGTCTGGACAAACGCAATACTTTTCCATTGGGTAGTACATAATATCTTTATTTCTGTGTCTTGGGTTTGTTCCTTTTTGTTTTGCTAATTTCCTTAGTGTAAATGTAAAAATCACGAGAAGTTTATTTAAAAGTAACGACAAAAAAATTCCGCTTTCCAACTTTCAAAAAAATTTAATTTTCTTTTTTTTGGAATTTTTCTTCATGGCCAGAATAAACTAAGATAATTTATGAAGTAGTCTAAGTCATTAAGCATATAATCCAGTTAATTTATTCTCAAGAGATTTCTTTCCCTTCACAATGAACTGAGTGACAGATTGTGCGAGATTTGAATTAGTATTGCAAAAAAACACTCCACATGTCAGCATTCTAACGGATTAACAGCTTTGTGTGGGAAAGATAAGAAAACATCGTTTCTAGCATCGCAAAGCGAGCACAGTATGAGAGAATCGCATGTCTCCATGGCCTAACCACCTTCATAAAATGCACAGCCAAACAAATGCAACTTACACTCTTTAGTATTGTTTTAATTGCGAAAACGGCAGCCGTGGAGGCCAGGGACCCCCCACTTTATTGGAGAACAAAATTCTGGTGTGAAGAAAATAAGGCTGATAACGCACCCTCAACCCCAGTTCCTTGCTTGCCCTCCGCGGCTACTACTTATTTATTTTTTTACTATTTAAGGCAGTTAACCGTAGATTTATCAAAATTCGGTTTTTCCCCCTTAAAGATATCTCAAGACACCATGAAATGCACCTGATATTTTACGATGTGTTTTCACACGAAATCCAAGTTTATTTGTTGCGCTGTTTCACAAGCGAAATGTATCGGGCGTCCGTGAAATGCAATCGAATTTAAACTTTCGTGGATTATCACAACAAAGCAAATATTGTCTCGATGCGTTCTCAAATAACACGTACTTATGAGGGCAAACAATTGGGGATGCATTCCGAAAACACAAAAATAAGACCCGAAGACGATCAGAAAGATAAGTTTCTAATATGTTCTATTTGGGAATACGATTGTTGCAATATCTATGCGTATTTCCGGTCTATTTTAACATGATGGAGATAAGCAACAGATTTCGCGCGCAGCTCTCTTCAACAAACGTCCACGAACCAGCAACATTGCCAATATTTTCCCATCAAAGAAAAACAAGATTGCACATTCAATACATTTCCAAACATATATCTTTGAAGAAAACCTTTTTTAAAAATATTTGTAAAATTGCAAAGTTAATTTGGAGGAAACACAAAAATATCTTGGTAAACACCTTTTACGGAAATTTTTTTTTCGAGTGGTCAGTCGCTACCGTTAAGCTATATTCGCCAGCGTTTGCAAAGTGGAAAGCGATCCTTACCTGAAAAGTGATAACGGGTCTCAATGGCGGTACATGAATTGTATACGTTTCCATTTTAAACACACCTCTTTCTGCGCGTAAATAGCAACGACACTGTCTAGTGAACAGTGATCCGAATATATTTTTAATTTCACGCTTGGTTGAAGCCAAAACAGATTATGCTAATCTGCTTGACAATCGAACATAAAACTCGCTTCTCTGAATGGTGTGTCATTTTGGCAAGAACAAGGGAATCACCGGTCGAACAATGTGCAAGGGAATGGCAGTTTACCCAGTAACAAAAAAACAGGGTTTGTTTACAAAAGGACGTTATTTAAATATTAACTGTTTATCGTAGACGAGTAAACAAGGATCATAGCAACGAAAATATACCGGAAAACAAACGACCTTGTGCTTATTACAAGTCGTCTTTTAACTGCAGAAATCTCTTCGATAAAAACTGTTTAAGGAAGTAATTCGTTAAAATTCACAACAATTATTTTGACCTTTGTATAGTCCGCCACTGAAAGTTTCTGTGACAAGCAATGTCATGGGAGGGGTTAAGAGGGCACGATAACAATTTTGTACAAGGTAACTACCTTAAGAATGCAGTATTATAAGAACAAAGGCGGCTTAAAACAGAGATTGTAATTTGCCCAGAAATTCTTTTATTACATGAGAACTGCCTTAAACGACGCATTGTTGAAATATAGACGCCAGGATGATTTCCAGAATGATCTAAAGGGCGTATATTCAAACAACCTGGGTACTAGTTAAACAATGAGGTTTAAAAGGGCATTAATGAGCAGGCATTTAGTGTTAGCAGCAGTAATTTATCGTCTAGTTAAAACTAGTAAACAAGCAAATATCGTTTTAAATAAGAAGCACTTTCATTTCGACCAAAGAAAAAGCCTTAGTAACGAAATATTTGTTTATCATTTCTAAAAATAACCGTTTAGTTCCCTCCTTACGCATACTGTCACACCTTTATTTAATAACGCACATGTCCATAATGGCGGTCACAGATCGGTTCAAGCAGAATCACGTAGAGATTACTGTACGTGAAGCAACGGCGACTGTTTTTTTTTTTATTAGAACTAAAGAAAATGTTAGGGAATGTATGGTATACGTACCATAAAAGGTTGCACGGACTTCTCGTAGCTGCGAAGCATATCATGTATCATCACAAGTCTTGTGTTTCTCCCCTCGCACTCCCACTGTAGTTTGGCCCACTGTAATTCTAAGGATGCCATCTTGTGCTCCATGTTTTGACGCGTGGTTGAACTCATTTGGCTGCGATTCTCCTGCATGAAAGCGCGACTACTGTCGAGTGTTTGGCGCGTGGGAATCTCGTGAGATTGCACATCGGTGAGAATGTTCTGGAAAAACAAAAATGCCTAAAACGTTAAATGTGTGCGAAGAAATGATGCACTTGCGAGATTTGTTCAACATTCACCCGTTATAAGTATTGCATTTCGGAACCGCAATTAACTGCGTTGAGCACTCAAGATTGATAGAGAAAAAGCTAGTGCACGAAGTTATGGCCAGACCAATATTATGCAGTAGCAAAACATACAATGGCTTCCCTCTAAAGGGACATGTTAAAAGGAAACATGTGGTGGTTTGTGATGCACTCATTACTACTTTCGTTTTATAATAATTTTACTTTTTTTTGTAATTTACAAAGCACTAGTCAACTTTTAGAAATATTGCAAACAATCTCCAAAATCCCCGCGAGGTAATTATTTCAAATTAAACGCGCGTAATGCGATTTCCGCGTCATTTGCTTTCCTTTGTTTTCACGTCTGTAGGTTTTTCTTGTCCCACAAAACAGTTACACAAATGAGAGGAAAAAAGTGAGCTTGCGAATGAATGTACACGGGAAAGGTAGCGTACAAGTGAAAGTACACTCAATTATTTCTTAAAGAAAATATAAGGATGGTTGCGATTAAACCGATAAAGTGCAGGTTTCCACCCTCCGGGAAAAAAATGAGCACACAAAAAGAAACTAGAAATTTAATGGTTTGTTCTTTGGAAATCTACACATGCAAACAATAACGTGTAAGAGATAAAAGAACGTAAATAAATATGCAGTTTATCAGGGCTTTTTGTTTACGCGATTTGCATGAAAACACTATGTTGTTGCTACCGTAAAAAAAGTTTATTAAAGCCGTCATAAGCCACGGAAACAACAGACGCAAAAGTTAGATAACAAAACTTTTGTTGAATAAGTACGATGATGGGTGTGTAAATTTCAAAAACATGTCCAGATTAAAAGACAAATTAAATTAAAAGTGATGAAATGAAAGCCACAAACGACAAGTTTCACAAAATGTTATTTTATCTCATTAAAATGTCTTTTAAAATTCAAACAATGCTTTGTGAACAATTTTGCTCTTGTGTTAAACGTGGCGCAAATCGAAATTAGATATAATGCAAACACAACAGCGTTTATTTGAACACTATAATATTAGGGAGTTGGACGGGAACAACAAATGAATTTTTGAAATTCTCCTACCTTAAATGCAGCTATATAACTCGAGTTATGTCTTCTCAATGAAGTTTTTTTTTGGTTACAAGTTTCAAGAGATCCATGATATGGACGCGTGAACTTACGGCCATCTAATGTTATGCCAAGGTCGGGGGTTGAATCGTATTTAAAATGTCTACGTCTGTCTATAGAACCTGTACTTGGCGTTTTCAAAGCATCAAAGTAGCCAGTGTTTACTGGACTTTTCGAGCCTTTGACAAACTTACGATCTAAACTTCCATAGTCACTCTTACGGATTGGTGACGATGACCCAGGGGAAAGCTGTCGGATGGGAGAGTGCTGTATCAACGGTGCAGCATACTGAGCTGCACGTGATGTCTCCTCAGAACTATAATTATTGTACCCTTCCACTACCCTTCGATTGGACGACTCCTGTTGAATCGATAAGTCGTACGTTTGACGGACAAAATCTGAGTGTTGTCTGTAATGGCGTCGATTACTCATTATGGTTTAGATCACAACGGCGTATAAATTCACTCACTTCTCGACAATAACAAAATTATTCGGGTAAGTAAATTAACGATTATACAGGCAAACTAATACGATGATAAGCGGTCGAACAAAAAACCTTTGGTCGCAACAAGCAAATAAAAACAAACAAAAAACACTTCGCAAATGGCTCTTATCACCTCAATAAATCAAGCAACCAGCAATATATTTGAGACATTTACTAGCAAGTTTCCTAACATCAACAAGAAAATACTGCCAGTAATACAAAAGCTGGATTAGGCTTCACAGTTCGTTAAGTACTACAACAGATTAGTTTCTTGCATAAAAGGAAGAAACAACTGAAAGGCGGAAGGATTCATATAGCGCGTTAAACAATTAGTAAATGCAAATGCCCCAAACGTTTTAGATGAGCGGACGAGTGATATACCAAAGGAGGTTTTGTTATTGAAGCACAGCTATAAATGGGAGAAAGAATTTACTTAAAGAATCTGTTTTTTGTTATGATGCATGCGAAAAAACGAGGGAATCACCTAAACACACCTTAATATCGAATTACAACGTATTTTTAAATCCGTACGTTCATTGCTGCAATTTTTATGAAAATTAGCCAATGATAAACAACGCGCTAAAAACCAAGCTGGTCGATACAACTCAAAAAAAGATTTTCTCTAAATAAAAATGCGTTGGAGATGTAAACAAAAATATGTTATTAGTACAGCCGAAAGATATTCATTAATCGCGTATATTAAACGAGTAGACTTGATATAGGGCCAATTTCAATGCAACTAATTGGAGCCAATTATCGAATAAAACCTTTGACGCTAAACATATTGGACGTCGAAACATTGTTTTAGACCTAGTCTAGGCGTTGCAATTAGCAACGGTAGCCAAGGTACTTTAAAATTAAAACTAATAGCCATTCCAAAATAAACACCTATTGCAATGAAATTCGCACGAAACATTACGTCATATATCTGGCTGAATATCTTCACACATATCAATATTGTAAGTCGTGCATTATTGCACGGAATTTACTTTAATGGCGTTCGAAACAATTGACGTCATATGAACTTCATTAAATATTAAAGCAAAATTGAAAATTAGCCCATTGCAATTCCAATGCTCCAAAACTGTGACAGCGAAAGTAACGAATAATTTATCTTACATTGTTTTTTACGGTGGGCAATTAACTGCCTGAACAACAAAGCAAAGTAAAAATGTAATAGTTTGATTCTAAAAAAATATACAACGCAAAATTTACCTGTAATAATTGGGATGAGGAGAGAATGCGGTGTAAAACATAATTTGAATTAAAAAGCAAAAGAGCAAATCTACCTGAATAAGTGTCGAGTAAGAATCCAGTTCTTCGATCGAATCCAATGGCAGTTTCTTTTGAGCAAGTTGCATTTCCTTTGTTTTGATCCATTCCATTAGAGAAGACAGTTGAAGGTGGACAGAGTGCTCCTCAAGACCTTTCAAAAAGTCAAATCAGTAAGGTTGCCATTGGTCTTAGTTGGAGATTGACTTACCAAATTCGTTGCCATCCTGATCAAGTAAATCTATTAGAGAGTTGATTCTTTGTGGACAACCAACTAAAACTAGTTCATAGAGTTGAGTGAGTCGAAGGATACGATAGCCAAGGAATTTCCGCGCCTCTTCACTTGAAACAAACGTATCCTCGTTCGGACGGCTACCTTCCTCTACAAACTCTTTGTAATCAACAAGAATGTTTTCGTATGCCTAAAACAGATCAAGTCACCCATCATTTTCAATTTTTGAAAGTTCAGTATTGATTTTAGAATAGAGAATCAGGAAATGTGGTTACTGTTTACAAAATTTCATACATTTTTTATTGGTTCTGATTGATAGCTGGCCATAAAGAATGAAACCATAATTAAGCTTCACATGCTAGTTTGCATGCGTTTAACATCTAAAATTACTGGACAGATCGATTAAAAGATGGTCAATGTTATTTTGTTTGCAATGAACAAAGTGAATTATCAAAACTTGTATATGAAAAGGTTGATTTTCACAACTTACAATTGAAGCTAATATGAACCCTTCACTCTTGTAAAACAAATCTTGTATAGCTTGTCGATGTGTATGCAACACTTTGTATAACTCCTAAAACAAGTAAAATGAAGGGCAATAATCTTCATATTATCATTGCCTCTTAATAAATCATACAGTATACTCTTGAAGTAAATGATGAATCTCCTCTTCGATATCAGGTGCATGCTGTCTAGTTTTGAGTTGATCAGAGAGATCTTGCAGCCATTCCAACTCTTCTTTTAATTTCTGATTGATGGAAGAAGCTTTTGGAAGGATTTCATTTAACTTTTCTCTTCGAGTGTGCAATTGTTTGATAACTTCTTCCAGACGATTCTCGATATTGTCACCAAATGTCCTGTCATACATGCTATCACATAGCCACATCTGAAGTTCTTTCTTAAAGCAATCAATTGATTCATTTTTATCCATGCATATCGCAATGAAAGTGTTAACTTCTTCCTGTTGTTTTTTCAAATCATTTACATTGTTAGTGATGCCAGGTTGATTGGTTAATGCCTGTTCTATCGGCTGCAACCAATCTTCGAACGTCTTCATGATTGTAAACAAGTTACGAAGGTGATCCAATCTAAAATAAAAAAACCCAGCTTAAAAACCCAAGACATATTCTTACCATGACTTACTCATTTTGTCGTTTTTCAAGTTGCATTGTGATTGACTGCCATTTTTCTTGCAATAGATCCAAGTAAGAAGTGCTTAATGACATTCTAACTAACAAATCATATTCAGATTGAAGCTTCAAATTCAGTTCTTCAATCATGCTCTAAAAAGAAGAAATCAATACAATATATATGCTTCCCATTTCATTTAAAACCCACCTGAACGTCATTAATTTTATTGTTAATATTTCTAGGATTCACCACCAAGCTGTTTGTCTTTAATAATTTTCTCTCGAGAAAATCAATAGACTTTATCAAATCTTCAACATTTTTGTTATTTTCAGCCTGAAAGGAATAAAAGATTTCAATATAGAATTATACTTTTCTATCATTCAAGAAAACATTGAAGAAGAAGGAGATGCTCCTAATGAACAACTAATAAAACTTTCTCTACCATAAGCGGCTCTACAGTTTGTAAATCTTGTTCGATAGGTTGGTCCATCACAAACGTTTCAGGAGCATCAAAACTTACTTCTAAAATAGTAACAGAAACATTTATGAAATCTTCAAATAAAAAAAATAATTTTAAATTAAAAGAGCTAAATTAAATATTTTCAAAATCATCGGTTGCGTATTGTCTCACTTGTTGCAACATCCATCTCAACAGAGATATCTTCACCGCTTAGAGCTTCTTTATTTTGAACATTTTCTTTCGGAATGTTATCCCCGTAAAAGCTAAGATCATTGTCATCAGGGAAGTGTTCAACTACTTGTTCAGTCATGGGTATTATTTCATCCACAAACGTTTCCTGTGATGTGTCTTTCTTTGTTGCATCCCGTGGAATAGTTTCTTCAAAGACAGCCTGTGGAACAACTTGTTCTTGTTCTGAAAGCTGTATAATTAGAAAAGCGATTGTTACTACAGATTGTTATAAATCCCTTGCAGGAAAAGCAATGTTAAAGGCAAACCTGTTTTGTAGTTTCAGGTTTTTGAAACATTTCATCGACAGTCTTTTCATTTTCATATATCTTACTCTCTTGCTCTTTAATTCCAATCTAATAAAATGACAAAAAAACAATAACATGAATCCAAACCTGAAAGAAATAAAAAAGATAAAATTTCAATTTTACTTGTACATGTTCATGTTGAACTCTAGACGAGTCATCACTGTCAACTTTCTCACTATTGTCACTACTTTTTTTGTAGCCATCAAATGACAAGAAATCTGGTGCCTGCTCATCAAATACAGTTTGTACCGGCAAAACAAATTCCTCGTTAGGCAGGGATGAAATCTGAAATATTATTAAGAGGGCGGATAACACATAACCAATAAAAAAACTTCAAAATGTATTGTGAAATCAAGAAAACATATTGAATTTCAAAACAACAAAAAAATCATTATAGAATGAACCTCTTCTCCTGAAGGAGTTTCTCCCATTCCACCAATGTCAAGAGATGGATCAAGTTGTTCGTTAAACTCTTTCAACATATCTTCAACATCGTCAACCTTAGGAATTACAAAGTATAATTATTGAGAGAACTTTTCAAAATGAAAAACGATACAATCGTTCTTAAAACAATGGAATATCAAACCTCTTCAGAAATAGGTGATTTTAATATCTTCACGCTTGTAAAAACCTCTGGCGAATTAAGAGCTTGTTTCACTCTCCACTGTCGGTTCTTCCACAATGTTAACAGGTGTTTGTATTGGATTTCAATCCTAATCATTTAAAAAAGAAAGAAAATGCCTAAGGAATGGTTAACTAATTGGGCCAAGTAAATTTCAGAAAAGAAAAGAAATTTTCCTGAATAATTCATTAATCAAATAAAACGCAAAACGGTGAAGAAGTGACAGGGCAGACAAAAACATATATATTTATATCCAACAGAGGTAAGCTGACATGATTATTATCCATTTAAATAGCAATAAGTGTAATTTGCACAGCAAGTAAGGTATAATTCAACAACCCACGTAAACTGGTTACATCGTTTTTATTTTTACAGTATATTATAATTTTATACTTTAATAATTAATTCACAATTTTTTGTATTTCTTTTACTGAAAAAAGCTTCACCTTGTAGCGAGATCGGTTGCTTCTGCATCCGGAGCTGGTATGATAAAACAAACAGATGGGACCTCAAGTTCCAAACCAGATGGTGGAGAAACCTAAGCATCAACATTTAGAAAGTTTTTGAAATGATTCAGGTTTCAAATTACCTTCCATTGGTAAGGATCTTCATTGTCAATCAGCTCTAAATGCTCACCTCGACATATCACATCCTTCAAAGAAATAGTAAGAACAATGGCTAATAAAGTATTTGTGAAGAGACATAGTGTTCAATAGTAGTATTATCAACAAAAATATTATCCAAGAAAACAATAGATTGTGCGAATAACATTTCCAAAAGTTTATATATATACCTGTTCCTCAGAGTAGTCACAAACAGTTAAAACTGTTTTTGGATCTTTGATTTTTTGCTGACGTTGTTTCACTGGTGCAACAGTTTTGCTTTCTTGTAATAATGACGTCACTTCACCCTGCTTATCCAAAAGTTCTTGACGAATTTCCTAAAATGACACATGAGATATTTAAATGTAAGTTGTCAGTTGAGTCACTTCTCAATAATTATTTCGCCACTATCAACATTTTGTAATCAATTGAAGTTGATAAAAAAAATAAGAAATTATATAATTAATTTAACGGTTAGGGTTTGTTTAGTTTGAATTACACATTGGTTTTCTGATAGCTTTGTAATAACATTTTTCTTGTTTCATAAGTTTAATACAGATAACTGCAAGTGAAGACATAGAGATTATGGTGATGGAGCTCTGCCAGGGCATGCTAGATGGAAGAGGAATGCCAGAGTGGGAGCAGAGCGTGGTGATGTCAATATTTAAGAGAACTGAACAGTCAACCGCATGATTATTACTCGAAATAACAAGCACATGATCAGGCTACCTCCATAAAAAACAACATGGTAAACAATTATGTAAATTCTTGCTAGAGAAGATTTTTAACAATCTATCATTAAGCATTCGCTTTTGGTCTGAAATCGCCAAATTAAGTCCACGCCAAATTTAAAATATTTCTTCCATCATCAAATTAAATCCGCTCCAAATTTAAAATATTTCTTTTCTTCTCAGCTATTCAGCCAGCCGCTCGATTTAACTGTGAACAAACATTGCAAATCTTTTCTCAAAAGGTTGTTCTCCACATGGTTCTCACAACAAATTGAAAAAAGCTTTTGATCTTCTAATTGACGATGAAGAAGAATGAGCTTTACGCCTAAATTAGCTTTGTAATTGTTTTTCATCGTTTAAATATTTTAAGCATTGATTGTTTACATTGCTATGTCACCAGTCTTTCTTTTTCCTATCCCCGAATAAAATTGGTCTAACTACAACCAACATTTGTAGTGTTACTGCTCCTCCAAAGTAAATCTACACCAAGTTAAAAACTTTTGTCCATCGCCAAATTAAATCCACGCCAAAATTTGTACAAATAAGGTAGATCCATGTGGCTTGTGTTTGAGGGAAAGCCAGATGAATATTTTGCCAAGGAACAAGAGAGTGGTGGAAGCATTGTGTGAGTAAACTTATAAGAAAGAATAAAGACCTGGTGTAGGGACCATGGTTTTAAGAAATCTAAAATTGTTTAATCTAATACATTTTTAAACCCTCCACTGCTTAAAGACAGCTTAATATTTCATTACTTTCATTACTTCGTTTCATTATTTTATTTCTTTCGGTGCGGATTGAAAAGCTGACGTAAACCTCCACGACTGACGTTGTAAACATGGAGTAGGATTTGAGGAAGATGATGCAGTGGGTGTTGTTCCTGAAGACGAAGTAGATGATAACACCACTTCAGATTCAGAGGATGCGGAGGAGAGAAACCAGTCCAGTATGATTAAATGACCCATCAGTTAAAAGTTGTCTATTCATTTTCCCCAATATGGTGGGGTCATATTTCTCTATCGAAGATTTAACTCTGTTAGACTGCTTTTGAGCTTTTATTCAACAAAATGCTTCAAATCGTCAGCTGTCTGTTTAGCGACATGCTAAATACAATAGAATGTATTCAAAAGACAGAGCACAAATAATGTTACTCTTCAAATAATGTTTGGATAAAGTGAAAAAAGGATATAAAAACTACCAGTATCCACCCCCTCTCCTCCCAAAGAATTACATTAAAAAATCTTTACAACCCACTCTCCCCACTCTTTGGCATCCCTGTGACATCATAAATGCATGGTAAACGCGGCCAAAGTGAACCAAAGACAACCAAAGACAAATACAGTGCATTGGTATGTACATCTGTTGCGGATTGATGTTTTAAGTCTGAGTAGATGAACGATGTGATGACAACTAATTACTGCGTTCAACATCAACTGGGAATCGAATTGAATAACAGAGGAAGAAGGCAAAAGATTGATGTGGATGTAATCCCACTTAATTTCTTTTACATAGTTTACTACCTAGTTCGCTTTATGAAATTTTCAAAACAAAAAAGAATATTGAATATAAAAATTGTGTAGACATTTAAAAAAAATGTATATAAAGAAACTAAAAAGAATTAATTAAGTTCGTTTCAAATATTTTTCCTTAATAATAATTTTTCCATGTGGAATTTTCAATCAAAGACGATTCCCGTGTTTTGCAAACAAAACATTGTGGAGATTCCCCTCCATTGTTGTTAAAAGAGCGCTTAAATGTAATTCCCTCGATTTGTTTACGAAAACCAGCGTGGTCACATCATATTGTGAATGGGTTGTACTTCAAACAGCAGATGGATGCGGCAGACACAAGTTGACAAGTTTGAAAAAGACTCCGATTTATCTGACTCCACATGATTATTTCGAAGTTCATTTGCAAGAATTCCGTTCGTTACCAATTAATTAGTTTAATTGACTCACCTGTCGGAATTTTAACAAATCGTGCAGAACCTCTGAGAACCTCCCGTTCGTTTCTTCCACACTCCACGACTTCAATCCTTGGAATATGAACCCGAACTTTTCACTGCAACCGGTCTCTATGTTCTCACTAAAAGCTAGTTCCCATAAAGCCTTTTTTGAGAACACAACGTGAATTTTACGGGTTTTTGTTATCCTGAGAACAGGTTTTAGACAGTCAGTAGTAATATTGCATGGCTTTGTGTGTCTGTTATTCCAATAGATTCGTTGTAGATATCGAAAGAAAATATTCTCCGGCGTGTTTGAATATTCTTCGTCCTTTTCGTGTTTTTGTGTAATTGATTTGAACAAGTGAAATATAACGAACATCGTGTATATCACTAGACTTTCCAACGTTATACATATACTAGTAGAGATATAAGTTGCATTGAAGAATTCTTCATAACTCATTTTTCATACTTTGTAGCTTTTAGCTAGCTAGACGTGTGTTATTGGTGGAATTATTTATGTGATATCGACGTTGTTGAATTGATTGGCTATATGAATACCATATACAAACACTATAATGCATCGAAATCTATGACAACAACCATATTCGTGACATACGTTTTAAACGAAAGTATTTCAAATCCGGATATATATGAGAACAAACAAACACACCACTTCGAGCCTACAAATGCTTGTTCAGCGTAAGAGGGAATCTCCTTTTTAAGTGAACAATAGAAAATAGTTCGCTAACATTGTTAAAATGAATCGTGTCAAGGGAAAACGAAACAAAGGTTTAAGTGAATTTTTCTTTTCGAGTGACTTCCACTGAATTAACTTCATTAAAATATCTCAATTTAGGTTAGAACAGGCCGGAGCAAACCAGTTCAATATCTGTTGTTTTTGTCATATGAATTATAAATTTACCGAGAGAAATTAAAGGCCGGAGCAAACCAGTCCAACATTTTTTTTATGTTGGATGAAATTTTCTACAGATAGGCTACACAACATTTTGTGTACCATAAATACATCGCTTCATTGGTTTGTATATTTTATCTCTGCCTAACACATCAATACGTTCTCTAGTACTGGGTAAAAAGGTCAGCCGCGGTGCTGGGTATACGGTCTCAAAATTCCTGCTTGCTTTGTTTTCCAAGGCCATGTGGAAGGAATTGAATGGATAAAGAAGATTGACGAAGCAGAGAAGAAAGTTCAGGAAGAGCATGAAAAAATGCTGTCTAGAACTGTTTTTTTGTTGTTACTGTATTACTATAAAGTATTTCTTATACTGAACTTTATGTTTTTACTTGCATTTTGGTCTACTCAAAACATTAATAAAAACTGAAAACGTCCGCTTTATACAGGTGATAAAAAACTGTCCATTTTAACCAGGCAACCGCTTTATAGAAGTATTTCTATGAGAGTTTATTAGGAAAACGGCCGGGACCAACGTTGTGGTCCGTCTTAACAAGGTGTCTGCCTTAGAACATGCCAGTTTAAACCAGGTTTCACTGTATTTCTAAACATGAAATATTCTTGGGTATTTAAAGCCTTGAGTCGATAAAATCTGTTGAACATTAAGTCTCACGAAAAAAATGGATTTGTTATGGTGCCACTGAGAAGGACAACATTATTTCCACATTTGAATTTACTTACGAGTAGTATCTTTATTAGACGAAGTAATGTGCGTGGGTTGTTAAGATCTGCTCCATCGAATAGACTTTGAAGGTAGTTCACTCGCTCAATGAGGTACCTCTCGTAGGCGCCGGCGTTCAAAAAATACTGAAAGAAATTGCGAGGAGTGAGAGGTACATAAACTATAAAACTAAAACAGCGACAACGATTACCGATTGATATGATTTCGCGTTTTGGTAGTGAATTTTAAAGGCATTTCCAAGTTGATGTATCCATTTCAGTTGGGTTTGAAGAACGGAGATGTACGCCTTAACAATAAAATGGAATCATATGATGAAGGATCCAGTTACACTTTGAAAAAACGATAACATCGATAACGAATTAATAAGATTTGAATGTGCTGAAATTGAAAATGACAACATTTTATGCACCTCTATTGCGTACGGAGCTTCGTGTCCATTCTTTATCAATTCTCTCCCCCTACTCACAACCTCGTTTATTTCTTTTTCACGACTTTTCAGCTCAACCAGAAACTCCTAAAATCACAAAAAATGAACAATGTAATGAGAAACAAGGAGGAGTCATGAAATTGAATAGAACTTAAAATATGGAGAAACAACAGTTAGCCGTTGATGAGATAATGGTCTGCAAAGATTGAAGTAATAGTAATAAAATGTAGCTAATACAGTAAACTGTCTGCAATTGGGAAAGTGATACTAACGTGTTCAAATTATAGAAAATTCGGCTGGATATTTTAAATAGTTTCCTTAGGTCAAGGGATCTTTGGGAAACTTTGAGGAAAATTAGCAATATCAATGTTGAAATGAGCCATAATTTATCTTGGTCTTTGTTGAAAAACAATTAACTATTACATATAGACCACCGTTTGTTATGTCGTCAAATGACAAAAACTGTCTGTAATGAGAATACACATATACCTTGTTATAAAGTTCCACTTCGCGCATGTCAACTGTACTCCAATCACGTGACACTTCTACCTCCTCGCATTGGCTCATCCATATGAGTTGCTGTGTGCAGGATTGCATGAATTCCACTAATAACTTCAAGTTTTTGAAACGTTCGTTTACGTATATCTGAAGGAAGAGAGATGATTGTCACGTTATTAGTTCATCATTATGCTATGCAAATGTCACGAGAATATGAGTTATTTGTCTGTTTTAAAGTCAAATAGTCTATCAACAACTATGAAAGTAAAGTCAAATAGAGAAAAAACGTTTATGACAGTAGTTAGTGCAAGCAATAACACTAAGGAAGAATGTGTGTTTTGAAGGAATCTTGAAGATTTTACTATATTATGAAATGACTGTTGTAGTAATGTAATGAAACTAACCACTGAGGATGAGTATGTCTCTCTTAACTCTAATATCTTCTCCTTCATCGCTTCTGGAACTTCATTCATCTAAACACCAGTGAAGTATATTCCATATGAAATGCAATATCAAAAAGATGCATAGGGAACATACTAGTACAAACAGTTTAACAAGAAATTTAAGAACGTACATTTATTTCGCACACTTTCTCCACTTCGTTTTTGAAGTCTTTTATTTCGTCGAAATGTTGTTGATTTTCTTCTAAGTGCTCTTCATTGGTGGGCAAATCCATTCCATAGTCACAGCTTTTAATGAAGTCCTTAAAGAACATTGCTTACAGTAAAATGCGTTACAAAGTGTAAAGCAATATCCGTTCTTATTATTTCATACAGCAGGAGCTTTTAAATGAAGAATTTGAAATCTACAGCAATGTTAAATATAAAACAGATATACATCAAGTTTAAGATGCCAACAAAAGAAGAAATAAAACGAAGTTTACCAATTTAAATTGAATCCAATTTTGAGCAACTCTAATCTCTTGTAGTTTAGCATCTAAAGTCAAGTCTGACCATTCACTTTCCTTCGTGTCATCATCACTTGATGTGCTCTTTTTTGAACACTTCCAAGGAGCTGACAATGTGATTTTTGTTCGCTTAATTTTCTTTTTAGGTGCATCCAATAAGCCTTCACCTTCTCTTTTTGGAGCAAATTTTACATGCACTTGTGTTTCACTGAGCATTCCTTCCGTTTCATTATTACCAGTGTAATCAAATGCGTCACTTAAAAGATCTCCTGGTTGTGAAAATGCAATGCTTTCATTTTCAGTCACAATAATTTCTTCCTCGCTATCATCACGAATTCCAGCAGAAATGCGTATATTTGACCTGGCTGGGGATTTCATTGGTTGAGAAACAACATTAACTGTCGTGAAAGAAGCCACACTAGGAGTTTGGGGTAACTTTTCTTTAAACTTTATAATAAGTTTGTTAATGTATTCTTCAAGTTTTTCCCAACGTAAGGTGATGACATGGACACTAACAGAGTGATGGAAACATGCAACAAAATAACCAGAATCTTCAAAAAATATAACTCACCGATACCCCAGTACATCTTTTTGTTCGTGATTTCCTTCAACCAAAACCTCAACTGAGTTTGTCATTGTTTTAATGCTCAAATGAAACATCTGTATGGAAGGAAACGTCACACAATAATATACTACTGATCCAAGCAATTACCTTTAAAGCTTTCTCAGTCTGTTCAAGCTTACGTATGATCTCATCAACATCTGCATCCTGCAACTTTTCGATCTATTCAAAAGTTTAACAACATTTAACAACCTCAGTGACTGAGATGACTCTTTGGCAATTGTTTCAATTTTGACTTATTATATTCTGGGATAAAATTCAACAGATTATTAACTAATCTTTTTTACAATTATTCTAAACATAAATAAGGCGCAATTAGCATAAATTAACATAAATTAAATGTGAGTTTTACCGTATTCACTTCTTCTTCCACATCTAATAAGGATGCTTCAACATAAGACACCTAAAGCGAAATCTGAATCTCATTCACAGGTATGTCTAACTACATGAGAAGCGTCTAAGGAAGTCAGAGAAACAAAAATAAAACTTGGATATTTACATCGTCTTTCAGTTTTTTGACTACATGATCGAGATGCTCCAACCTAAAGTAATGGAAAAATAAAATATATACACAAAATAATCAAAACTTCCACCTTAATACGATATTCATAGCAAGAGGCCATGTTTGTAGGTGCATTTCAATATTTAGCGATTAAAATGCATTTTAAGCAAATAATTGTTTTCATACACACGTCAAACAAGTGCAAGCGTAAACAAATTTTCTTTTTATTATTAGTTGTTGCAGCTGTGCATGGAACAAAAGGAAGAAAAATGCACTATAGAGGAATAAAAATATAACGTAGATTTAAATCAGTGGAAAAATAAAACCTGGCATTAAAATAAAATACAATTCAAAATCCTTTTGAAATTTACACATTAGAACCAACCAATAAAAATAAACTAACTCTAAAAAAGCAATATAGAGTGCGTTTTACTAAGGTCATGGTGCAATATAAAGAAGCATTTCTTACTTTCTCATATGCAACGCAATAGCATCACGTCGGTTCGTATGAGCTTCTTCAAGATCTTTCCACACCTGAAATTATTGTTCACAAAATTCAAGAACCTATTTATTAATTATCTGACTAAGTCAAACTTTGGAAACAAATTAATATCAGTAATTGAGTATTTTAAGACATACTATGTTCATAGTGGTCACTGTATTTTCCTCCGGAACATCAATCTTTCTATTGCTTGGGTTGTTCATCATCTAGTGCAAACATATCTCGGTAATTAAAATATCATCTCCTAATGCCTTCACCACAAACCTGAAGATCATTAAACATTGTAATTAAACTGCGACGTTCTGTTTCCTTCTCTGGAAGAACTTGTGTTAAGAAAAACTTATAATGACTGGAAACATCCTAAAATAAATACAGGAACTTTCTTGTAAACAGGGCCTCATATATGATACATGAGGGATTAATTAAAAAACATAGTATAAACATTTACCCTCATCGCTGGCAATTCCTCAGGGAAGTCTCTATCATTCAACATTTGTGTAGATCTCTTCAGCCAAGTTATAAACACCGTAACCTTTTTGCAATATTCATCAAAAGCTATACGAAAGTCCTATGAAACGAAACATAACCTGATAAAAGATGAAAAGGAGAGAGGCTAAGATGAAACAATAATTTCAACAAACAGTAACAATAATACAGTGAAATTGTACAAATCTAGATGACACACATAGAACATAGAAAGATTGAGATTTATAGAAAAACAGGAAAGTAATCAAACTTAATAATAGTTTGATTCTGAGAGCAATCAATCACAATGTACTTGAACATAAAACAATACTTTGTCTTGCTGAAGCAGGAGTTGAGGAGGCACAGAAGGAAAGACCTTTTGAATGGACGAGATATACGTCACAATGGATTTGTCATCTGGGCAGTTCATTACATCTAATCCACAACGCAAATAAATTATTAATAAAGTTATTAGGATGCTAGATGTATATTCCTATGGAAGAATCAACATCCAAAATAGAGAGAAACCTTATTGGTATATACGGTAATGCCTCGATTAAGCTCCCCACTCGTATAAGCGCCCACCCTCTTGGTTAAATTATTAAATAAGCACCCCCCTCGAATAAGCACCCACCCCTCAATCTTCAGAAACGGGCGAAACAGTAGCGCGGAAAGAAGAAAGGCAACGGAACGCAGTTGTTTTCTAGTTTTCATTCTTACTTTTCTTCTCCATTTCTTTATAACAAGGAAACGTTTTTAAAAAGCTTTCAGATATCACAATGTCAATGAATTTCTTCATTTCTTCCAGCCATTCTAGCAAAACTTCTGCAAACTTTATATTGTTCATCATTGTTGTGTGTTAGGCTGGAACCACATGACCAATTTCTCGTTTTCTTTTATCAACAACTTCTGCCTTCAAGTCTTTTCTTTTCTTGCTATCAGTTGTGATAAAATAAGATAAAAGTCGGGACAACTCAACACGTGACCTACTAAAACAAGTTCACCATCTACAAGTTTATAAGTGACTATATCACATGCTTGAAAGAGGGTAAACCTTGTCACAAAGGCCGTACAATGCTGAAAGAGCAGTTTGAATATATGAATACGAAGGAAGCAAACCCGTTTCAAACTGATGAGAGTGACATCGCTGACGCGAGTCCAAGCATGTAACTCGTCGACGAAGACAAGGAGAGTGACGAAGATGTGGGAATAGATATTTTGTGAAAAAAAAAGTGTTTCTATTAAAAACCGCCTTTTATTTATGTTCAATTTTTCTGAATTGCAAATAAGTGCCCCCCTCGAATAAGCACCCACCCTAGAGCCTCAAAAATTAAATAAGCGCCCGGGCGCTTAATCGAGGCATTACGGTACGAAGTCGATATGTATACTGTCTTAAAGTATACGCAATACAATGATATACAATAGAATAAATAACAAAACGTTTTCACGTTGTCAACTGACTTTTTTATCATAGTTTTTATTTTGAAATTATAATTATGTGTGTTATTTCCAAAAGAAGAACTTGCAGTACAGGAACCTGCTATTATTATATAAGATAAAACTGTATGATATAACTGTGTGATATATTTCTACTGACATGCAATTAAGTAATGTTTCATGCTCTCACATACCATTAACATCAAGCAATTGGTAGATTCCTAATTCAGTTTCTGCCACCTCAAATGCATGCGCCATTCGTGTGGCTGGAGCATCTTTCCTCGCACTTTCGTAATTTATCAAATCTGGCCTTTAAATAATGCAGAGAATGAAAAGCAAGCAAGAAATTATTTTGTCACTAAAATTTACCAACAAGACAGGCTTCTAATGCTTTTGTCAATCAATAACAGATATGGTTTCATCACTCACCTGTGTCTGTGAATAAGAGCATTGAATGCTAAGCCATCAGACCAGCTTGACGTGAAGTTTTTCATTTTGACATCAGGATAACTGAAAAAAAAATGTTTTGATGAGTAATTAACTACGACTATTGTGTAATGGCAAAAATAATATTTCAAAAAATAATTTCTCAATGTGCTTTATGTAGTGAGAAAACACACCCATCACAGTAAGCTTGGCACCACATCAAAAGGTGTTGCTTCGGTGATATCTTTTCTTCATTAAGAACAGCTTTTGTGTCTGATATCTAAGCAACAAGTCAAAGTTACAAGCCTGAAATAAGCTTTCTAATGCCAATCACAATTATATAAAACATTATACCACTGATGAACTTGAATGTTTTGATGAATCAAAATCATAGAGATTTGTAATTTAAGATATATAATATCTGGCAAGTTTGTTAAGATGAATAAAACTTTTTTTAGAAGTATACCAAACATAAATATTACCCTCTATATCCTTTCACCTGATTCTTCCTTTTTTTTAATATCAACCAGCTTTTTAATATCTCATTGCTACAAATGTTAGAAATTAAAATTTATTAACCTGAAAATTTAGAATGAGAATCCAAATCAGTCCCAGGGTAAGTTTGGAATTTCCATCGACTATATCCTCACTGCGAATGTTGACAAGTCGAATCTTTAAAAATGCAAAATAGTCCTCAACATTCTCTTGTCATATTATTAATTCATATTATACCTGTTTGTGTTCCAAAAAACCCAAAGCTGTGCTCACATTCTGCAAGCAATGAAATCGCAAATTGCCTCGTTGTTTTCGCTAGAAAATAGGAATATAATTTTATTAAAAGTTCATAGTTTGACTGTCAACTTCTCATCAATTTTAAACAATTTAAAATATTCCCAAAATTACCAATGTTTCGTTAGAAAGAATCTCTATCAATAAAATTAATTTGGTGCCATCACGAAAATCCTCAAACAGATCAACAATCTCAGTTTTGACCTGAAAGTAACAGATAGGTAATTATCGCTATATAATATAATAAAATTTCAATATTCAAATCATTATATAATCATTTAAAAAAGAAATACACAACAAAGATGTTTTGGAGACTAACAGCAGCGCAGCGTAAATTACAATTTTCAACCCGCTTGCCAGCACGTACGCCAACCTTGGTCTAGGAACGTTCATGTACGTGTTTTTTTTGTGTACGCCAGATGTTTTTAACTTGTATGTAAGGGGAATAAGATTTTTTTAGTTTCATATACCTGAACTTTTTTGTGTTTTCTTCATAACGTTTTTTTAAACCCACATCGAAGTACATTTTATTTATACATTTGAATGCTGCAACTATTAAGAATTGTTTGTATTAGATTGTTTTTGCACCATATCAATATACCTTAATTCATAATTTCCCGTAAGCCAACCATAATGTATTTTTATGATGTAAGCATTTAAAAATGTTGTTTCAGTTATAAAAATCTGAGCATGCTCTGTCTACATCCTAACCCTCTAATAACCTGGTGTGTCAAAGAAACTGTCATATCGCAGTAACCATTTGGAACTATGCCACAAGTTACTCATCCCTCAAGGCACCAGTCACTACACTAGAGTGTAGATCCTAGACAATACATAACTACTTTTTCACTGTGGCAGAGGGTGGACCAATGCTGAAATGGCATAAAGCAATCAGCACATTGGAGAGAAGCTCATAGTATTTATGTTGTTAAAGTTAATAAAAATCATTGCAAAATAAAGGTCAGAAGCTAAATACGGTTAAATAGCAACAGGACTCTACTGGCTATTCATCTCGTGAGAGTTTGATCAAAGTTTTTGAAGAATAGAAAATATAATTTTTCTCAATTTGTTTCTATATTTCACTACTCGAGCTTGGCTGAAAGTAGAGTGTTTGAACCCTCCATCAAAAGATCAAAAATCGTATTTGCGTAGGCAACAATTTTAATAATGAGAAAACTGCATATATGTAAAGAACTGGAGCATATCTTTCAAAACATTTATAAACTGTATACCTTGCTAAGATGAACGTTACACCATTTCGTAAAAACCTTTTTCTGAATCGCATCTCTCTCATCTAAAGTATATACAAATTTATAATTTCGCAATTATTAGGACTCTCTTAACCATTTGGCCAGAAGTTATTTTTAAAAGCTTATTAAAGTCATTTAAATATATAGCAAATAAATAATTCATCTTCCTAACAAAGTAAAAACTCTAATCCTCTTTTCTTATTATTCAATGCAACAAACAAATTAAGTTATAGAATTGAATTGTGAAAATCACATGGTGTTTTTATTATAGTATTTGTAGTAACTACATATGTAACTACAATAGTTTTAACTATCTCTAGCTAGTTAACTAACTTAACTGAAATACAATTTAAAAGAAAGATTTTATAAGAAAACAATTTTCCAGAAATAAAGTGATAGCTAGCTAAACCTTTTAGATTTATTTGTCGCAACTCAAATTCATCTTTAATTTCCAATTCACTCATTTTAAGCAAAATAGTACAATCCTTTGAAAACAGTGAGAAAGAAGTTCTTCCTTTGTTGTGTGCACAAGTTATTTCTATTAACGCTAAAATCGATTTAAACCACGTTAACTCATTAATCGCCCAAAAGAAAAACGTCTGAGACACTCATACGTCTGCAGTCAAGTATATTGATCAACAAGAAGGTTCAAACAAAAGTCTTTTAAAACACAATAAATAAAATATAGTGTCAGTTTGTTTTGTTTCACACTATCTTGATACAAATCGCAAGCTCGTGATATCTTGTTTACGTACGGTAAACCCCTTTCGTGTAAAACCCTTAACTGTCACGTGCATTATGGGTTATTCTTACTTTTTTGGAATTTTGAACTGTTACGACAACAAGGTATTGGAAAGAAAATATTATTATGATGTTATTGGTCACAACCACTTGTTATATTTATTCATTTTTTCAGTCATGTCAATAAATCTGACGCTTATGCGTAAAGAACATGTGATGTTAACAACTCATATATTATTTATTTCAATGCTTTTGCTGATTGCTTTAATATTTTCGCAAAGAAACAGAGTGTTTTCTTTGTTGCTAATACTCCAACTGGTAACAAAACATGAGATTTAAACAAAACAAAACAAAAGAAAGATATTCTTACGATATTACCTGCAATAAATGAAACGTTTCTGTCTGCAAGTGTGACTTGTTGGTTAGGACTTCTCAATGCTACATGCCGAGGTGGAAGTCTATCTACGGGCATGTTTGCTTCGAATATAAAACTTCAACTATAAAATGGGTTTTGCTCCTTTGTTCATACAAAAGATTTGTTTACAAAACTGTTTATTCAAGATCGCTCATATAACGACGATTAAGCAACACAAATTTAGTTGCAGAACTAAAACATTAGTATATCTATGTATTGCCATTGACGTGATCAATAATTAAATAAACCATGATGCGTAGCACCAGATATGGGGGATTCCCTCTGTCTTCGTTGTTTGGGTGGTTTTCCCGATAATTCGACTTGCCAAATCGTTTAATCCAAAACAACTCGAATTGGTGTGTTGGTTTAAACAAAGGTTATATTTTAATTACAAGGCTGAACTCCAAACCAGAGAATGATATAAATAAATGATTCGGATTTCGCCTTAATAAAAACTTTTAACTACTGCTGTGGGAGTTTATTTCGCTAGATATTTATACATTCTTAACGTCCATCTTTACTTTATCTTTATTTTTTTTCTCATCAAATTTTCCGCTAAGCAGAATTTTGAATCGCATGTTTACTTTGATTTGATATTGAAAAAACACGCGCTCAGCTGTTTCATCAGTTATATTATATGAGAAAAACGGTGAAAGAATCCTCCAAAGTTTGTTTTTCTATTAGACAGACATGTTTGTTGTATGTTGGCATGAGCAATTGACAATGTTTCCCATAAATACATAGTGTAGTTTTCAGATATAAGTTGAATTGTTTGTATCATGAGTAAGGGTTAATTATTCCTCAGCTTTTCTGACAATCTCCGGTCAATCAAACTTTTTCTTCAGTTTTAATTAACGCGATAATGTATATATTAGGGTTGACTTAGCTATTAAGTTTTGGCGGTTATTTTAATTTCCCACAGCAGAGGTTGATCTTTTCTTCTTCATCTTCTGCCATGTTTTTTCTTGTGGTACGTATGAATGCAATTTTTCTGTGTTACGCGTTCATTGAAGGTTTAAAATCTGGAATGGTGGAATAGCGGAAGTAGCCAAAACAGCTATAATAAGCGCTTTTCTAAAGTTGAAAAGCGGGACTGACCTAACAGATATAAAGATTATCAGATTTGAAGCCTTTATGCTGTATGGATAATTGAACTTGTGTAAAAGATCTCCATCGTAAAAACTCCACCGTAAGAAACTCTCCTGAAAATTTCTACCGTAAGAACTCTACTGCAGATCTCTACCGCAAGAAATCTCCTGAAGATTTCTACTGTAAGAACTCTACTGAAGATCTCTACCGTAAAAACTCTACTGAAGATCTCTACCGTAAGAACTCTACTGCAGTCTCTACCGTAAGAACTCACCTAAAGATTTCTACTGTAAGAACTCTACTGAAGATCTCTACCGTAAGAACTCTTCTGAAGATCTCTATTGTAAAAGCTTTCTGGCTCATTTTGAAACGTCTGCAAAATTTCGGATAGAATTTTCAAGTTTTATCATGATAAGGTACCTTACTGAAGTATTTTTTTGCGAGTGGAGGCTCAGCCAAAGTAAGAAGAAGTATGGTACCTTCCCTTATCGGCCCAAACAATGTCGGTCCCAAATATTTGTCACCGCAAAATTGTCGTCAATTACGGCCGACGAAAAATTTAAGGTATTCAAATTCGATCTTTGTTATCAAATAAGTTAAAAGTTAAATTTCTATTATTGCTCGGGTCCTCCCATTCGCTTTCATCTCCGGATCTCCGGATTACACTATAAATCGCTCTTTATTGATTGATGATGCAACTATCGTAATTGATATTTTCTTCATGCGATAACTTCATTTAAAGTACCCAAAAATAGCAGGCTGGAACTTCCCACTTTAATTCCATCGGTATTTTTTGCTTTATCCCATGCTTGTAAAATCACGTTTTTCTTGATTCATGAACCGTGTGACGATCTGCATCATGTGTAACAGTTTTAATACAGTTAACTGTAAGATCTAGTGGCTGATATAGTTTAGTAATGGTTGCAGGTACTTTCATGCCTCGTTTCAGCCCCTCTATTTAAACCTACAGCAATTTCTATTTACGGGTTTTGGGTCCCCTCTCCAAGAAACGTTTCCTATAACGAATTCCGATAACATTTTCCATTAATAATCAAGAAAAACACTCCAAACAAAAAAACTAATTTTATTTATGTAAATATGATTATAACGCTTCTATCCGCAGGAGTTGAGTTCAAATATTCGTTCACATGTAATCCATTTCCTAGGTTACATCTTTTCTACACGTAGGTGAATCTCAGCGCAATAAGTAAAATATTATTTCTTCCCTTTTTCCCTTTCTTCGTCGGATTCATCCTGTCTTTTGATGTACACAGCATATTTTCCCACTGGATTTTTTGGGTATGCACGTACTGCAAACAATTGGTGTCCAGATATCATGTAACCATGGTGACGACCATTTACATATACAGTGGAATTTCCCTAAAACGGACACGGTATAAAGCGGACACCTCCTTAAGGCGGACAGTGGCGCTTGGAACGGATGGATCTTAGGTTAAACTCTTATAACGGACATCTCTATAAAGCGGATAATCATAAAGCGGACACTCCATAAAGCGGAGAATTTTTTCTGCACCAAATAAAATTTTTCACTACCGTATATGATTTATTAAACGCCCTCTTCCAATTAAACGCCCCCGTGTGAAAATTGATTTGGTAATAAACGCCCCTTTCGAATAAACGCCCGTTTCGAATAAACGCCCCTTTTTCTAAAAATTTTAAGAAGAATTGAGTGAATTAAAGAGTGAATTTTAATGGCGAGGTTTCGAATAAACGCTCCTCCCGTAATAGCCATGCAAAGAAGGAGAAAGAAGTAATGTTTATTGTTAGGAAAATGCTATATTTATTTCCACTGGAAACATACAATTTTGAGCTTCGTTTTTTTTAAAACTCCATTCAAAATTTCTCTTTGATTTCTTGCAGCTTGTCGCATAACACTCTCGCTATTTTTCCATACTCGCACCGAGCGACTTATTTTCCAGGTACCACCAAGCCAATTTCCCGTTTTCTTTTTCCACTTACTTCAACGTTGACAACGTTTGTTTGGCAGCTTCAAGGAATTGAAAAATTAGCCGCGATAATTCTATTGGAGCATGTCCCACTAAAAATTCATTTTTGTAAACACCAACAGCGTGTTTATCGAAATGTCTTTGTTATCAGGCGAAGCAGACTCTGTAATCCTTTTATCACGAGTTCCGACGAGGAAGATGTTACGCAAGACTTCAACAAAATAGATAATGATGATACTGTCATTGAAATTTTAGTTTTAACAGTTGTAACATCATTTAACCATGTGACTGCATGCATGTGACTCGTAATATCATTTCAGAAAAAAAGTGGTGTTATCCAAATTTTTGCATTTTAAAATAAACGCCCAGGGCGTTTAATCGATCATTTACGGTATAAACGCTCTCTGTAAAGCGGACATTGCAAAAATAACATGACGACAAAAGTTATTTAACAATTTTTTTTCTTTTACAGTTTTTTATTTTACACATTTGTTAACTTTCTTATTTATGTTTTCAAAACCTTTTTATGTTCTTTTCTGCCCATTCAACTGCTTTTTCGGCACCAATAAATCTATACAGTACTGGGCAGGAATCTCAAGACCATAACCTGCTCCACGATTTACACGTTTCCTACTTTGCATCCGATGGTAGCTACAGTTAGGAATTGTCATAAATTGATGGAATATTTTACTCAAGTTTTTAGGAACATGCCCAACTATTCGTTCTTCCAACACAATAGCAACTGCAAACTTGTATTGCATTTTCATTTCCTGACTTCAAACAAAAAGTTTCATCGCCAACTTTGGGTATCCATGTAAGCGTGATATCCTCGGACAAAAGAATCTAAATCGTATTGTTTCTGTTTTATAAGAATCAATTCAATCTCTTGATCAATGTTTTTGAGCAACATCGTTTTTAAATGGCAGACATGTTTGTGTATGAAGCTACGAAAGTTCAATTCTATTCAGAGTCAATTCTTTGTCAAAGAATACTTTATTACCCAGTCTCTCATTTGCAATCCTCGTAAAGAAAAGTATGAAAAGTGTTTTTGGTCAAAATTACGTCCAAGTGTGAATTTTGGTCAAATCTCTATAAAACGGACATTTCTATAAAGCGGACAATTTACTTTGCACCGATGGTGTCCGCTTTAGGGAGATTCCACTGTACTTCGAGAACCACACAGATATTTACAACAATTGCAATTTCTACTTTCCTCATTCTATAAAAAACCCTTATAGTTTGAACTATGGGGAAATATTTGTTATTATAAAGATGCACTCTTACTTTACAGACACGTTTATCATCTGGAGGCATGCATTAATCTGTCATTAACTTATCGCGAGTATCTTGAGCTTACTTTTCCTACAGCCGCCGTGTATGGCGTCGGTTTTTATTAAGGCATTATACTAATATCTACTGTCTAGGTGCGAGTAAACGTTAAAACTCATAGAAAGGTCGGATATAACGAATTGGTTCTGTGTGTGTTCGTTATATCGAAAGTCAACTGTAAGCACAAACAAGACCTTTACATCGACAATATATTTTTAAATACGCCTATAAAGTTCATTTTTGATATATTTTGGAAGTTTATTCAACACCTTCGAAAGTTTTCTAAATTTCCGGCTAATGTGATTTTTACCGATCTTGAGAGTTTTACCGAAACGAGAGATCTCTTATAGATTGAGAGATTTGTAAATTGGCGGAGAATAGTATACTCATATCCCTCTCCTGTTCTTTAAGTCGACACGATTTCAATATTTATTCCAAATTGTACATACGATCTCACTTCAAGTAGTAGTAGTAGCCAGAATTTTGATAGGTCCATCAAGTTCGTTTTAGACTATACCAAACCTCAATTTATATCAGTGTTTAAACGATTTAAAATATTCTCAGCGTTGTCGTTGTCGAAATTACGACAACGACGATAATGAAGAACATTGGTTCATTTAAAAAGCATTAATCAGCTGTGGCCTAGTTCATTATATTATAAAACTAATCTTGTAATATTATCTTTTAGAACTTCTATTTAACGAAATGTTAATTATGAAATACACCTCTTTTTTATATAAGCATATAGTGTACTTATAGTGCACAATAGTGTATTTTGAGCCCAGCCTCAATACGCTTATTTTTTCCTGGTTTGAGCTTCATGTTATGCTTATTTTTTCAGATCCAAAATTAAGCCCACCACCACCAATCTTTGCCTAACAGACCAGATAACTACATAGATGCTGAATTAGTTGAGGAGAGTGATTTTTGAAATGTTTGACCAATATTTTGTTTAGTGAAAGATTGATATTTTCAAAAATTTGTTTCTTACTTTTATCCAGCCTCGGAATATGCTGATGGTATGCTAATTGTTTAAGGAATCTCAGCCTAAGTATGCTTATAAACGTTATGCTTATAAAAAAAAGGTGTAGCAAAAAAACTTAAAATACGACCTTTTCAAAAATATTATTGACCGCGGAGCCGTTGGATGATGATTGTGAAAAGTCACCCTACTTGCAACGATCTTCCGGGTTATTTGTCATGATTTTTGGGGGCAACCGGGGAAATTTCCTGGTATAAATATCGTAAAATCTTCAGATTTTAAAAGATTTCACTACTTTGGACGGTGACGGAGCTACTAAAAATCTTGGTGTCCATGTAGAAGACTTATAATAGCCCTATCATGAACCTGGCTTTGCATTAACGATGATATCTTATTTCTCAGCGAAAGGGAATTGAAAAAAAAGTGTAATCAACAATCTTCATAATTCTTTTCTCTTTAACCATCAATAAGAGCATCCTTTAGTTTTCAGTTGTGTAATTTCATAGAAAAGTTTATATAAAACAGGAAATCTTTATATCTTTAAGTCTAATAATGGAACTATTTGTGTGCAATCAAGCTTTCAAACCATATATTAAGGAAAAGTGCACAAAATAGAAATATTTTTCACTTCATGAGTCTTTAAAAAGCCTTTCAATGTCTCCACTTCTTTACCGTTTGCGAATCTTCCACGTCTTGTTTCTACCGTTTAAACGAACTGCGTATTATACACTGTTATCTTTCGATTTCCTCCTACAGCAAGGACTGGCAAAATGTTGTGCCATGTAACGCCATCACCAATTTTCGCAGACATCGTAATAGGCACCTATAAGCAAAACATTATTTAAACGTAAAATGTTCCATGATTGCATGATCATTATTTAAACGCATTTTGTTAATTAAATATTGAGGTACGAAAGTATTATTTGAAAGGTATTTAAAGATATCACTATTTTTTCGCACCTGGTCTTTTTGCTGCAAGCAATGAACTTTCACGTCGTTCGAAGGAAGTCCGCGAGTAGCAAATACTCCCGTATTGAAGTAGCTAAACCTGAGCAGGAAGACAGCTCTATTTTAAAACGTACACACACGCAACCGTCACCCAATCATTCAATTGTCGAAATTTGTAAATATTTGACAGTTAAAAATACCTTTTTTATAAACGTATACATATTCAATAATAAAGCATTACTTTGTTAAACATTTATCCTTTTCCACACAGAAATACAATAATTATGCAACAGAAGTTGCACTTGTTAACCTCACACCTGAA
This sequence comes from Candelabrum cocksii, assembly GCA_963930725.1. NCBI lineage: Eukaryota > Metazoa > Cnidaria > Hydrozoa > Anthoathecata > Candelabridae > Candelabrum > Candelabrum cocksii. Next base: position 19,661,645 of record OZ005664.1, read on the forward strand.
CTTGTGCGCATGACTGGAGTGAGCGATGCCAGAGGACTCTGGGATACTGAATCAGAATGAGTTCATAAATGTATCATAGTACTTATTATAAACATGTAGAACAAAAAATGTTTAGTTAAAATGAAAATATATAACATAAGTTGGTTTATTGGAACACAAAATATAAAAAGAAACACAAAAAGCTGATCCATTCTTTTAAGACACGTTTTGAAAGTTTTTAAGGCTACAATACCTCCCCTTAGAAACATCCCAAATATACCACTTTGTGCCAGCCACACAACCTATTTTCATTGGATTAATAACTGACCAATCACAAGCCGTTAAACCCGATGAAGGCTGCAAACATGAAAACGAAAATATGGGTTGATATCGAAACACGTCGTACATCCGCAAGGTTCCATTTTGTTCGCCAACAAGCAGCTAAAAGATTTCCCACACTCTACGAGATCATGTATGTATTCACAAGCAGTGTGTGCATGTACGCTTCATGACAAAAAACCGAAATGATATAGATTGATTTGATTAAAAAATTAATTAACTTCACATCTGCATGAGGCAGTTCCCTTACTTTCCCCAAATCACTTGGATTCCATCGCACGCTCCTCCCAGCACTTGACAATGGGATACACATTACCTGCTCGCAACTCTCTGTGTTCCAAATACGACATTTCTTGTCATCTGTAGAGAAATTTAAAAAACATGCGATAACTTGAATACCTGCCAATGAGTTTAACATTTAGAAGGACTGTAAACAGAAAAGTTACTTAATTAAAAACGAGGCCACCACCTCCCATCTAGAAATTCTTATATTTACCTCCCACACTTGCAACTTCAGCACCATGTCCAGCCTCAAATGCGCAGTCATTTATGAAACTTTTGTGAGAGCCTAGTGACTGACAGAAAAATAAGAGCAAAACAAGTTATATATATATTTATTAATTTTTTTTTTATTTATTCTTTCTGTTCTGCATAATTAAACACACTGACCAACCAACCGAAGTGATAATTTACATAACAGTTAAATTAATAATGAACAGTTTGACACCTTTTTAATGACTTCCATTTTGTTGTTGACATGAAACAAATGCAGATTGGAATCCTGACCAATTGTACAAAATCTACAAATTAAATGTGTACATACAGGGATGAAAAAAATTAATAATTATTATTATAGTCAACATAATTTATAACAGAGTGAATAGTAAAAGAAATCATTATTAAACACTTACATGATGCCAACAGGGTGAACTAACATTGAGGTTTTTGGGCTCCAGGCAACTTTAACCACTGAAGGTCCATGATCAATGTCAGTCAGGTTTTCGTAAGTAAACTCCTCAACATCTGGTTCAAGTTGTGGGAAATGCAACACACAGAGTGTTACGTAACTCTCCCAAGTGTACGCCAATAATGTGGGACCTACATCTTGCTGATGGAAGAACTCAACACATTTTGGTGATTTGCTAGTAATTATTTCAGCTATGCATGGTGAATTCATCACTAATTTAACAAAAACACCATTAAAAATTGTGTAACCAGTGAAGCAAATCATTTAAAACCTCTAGAAGATGAATCGTGTGACTCCTTGAAAATCTAATTCATTAAAACATTACAAGTGCGGAGAAATATTTCCATTTCATTTTTAAACTATTTATAAAAATCTCACTAACAATTTTAAAGAGGGAAAAAATGTTTCCCTGTTTTAGATTCAAATTTCCTTAATATTTCCAGTTCTTTTTCGTGCATATTTAGATACTGCTGTTCAGTTTGATGGTCATAACCACATAAATGCACCAAACCATGGGTTAAAAGTGGAACCAATACACCACGTAGTTCATAATCTTCTACCAGGTATTTTCTACGAATAATTTGTGGGCAAAGGAAAATGTCCCCAAGGTTCTTCTCCTCTAGACTAAGTTTCTGAAGTTCAACGTCAGAAAATCTATTGTGATAAGCAAACGAAAGAATATCGGTTGGTTCATCAATGTTTCTATGTTCAAGGTTGATATCTCGAATTCTTTTCTTGGATATAAATATCAGACCAACATCAAATGATTGTAGACCCATAATGCTCCTTAGTAAAAATAAATCTCTGCGTACTTGCCAGAAGTTTATTACGGATGCCTTTTGTAGATTCTTTATAACAACACTCATGTTATTTGTCTCTATGAATAGATAAGAATGGATACATCACATATATATTAACAGTAAAGTATTTCTTTATTATTTAATTATGTATAATAATTTCCATTTAATTTCTTTATCAATACAATTAGGGTTCATCGCCAATACACCTTTGTTTTTGAGTTCACGCTTAATTCACACTATTGACACAATTATCTGATAGGGGATTCCACTAGTCAACTATACAGTTGTAAAAAGTATAATGCCTGGTATTGGATAGTGTACAATGTTTTTTCAGTTTTTTAATTTTAATTTATTGTACTTGTTACTAGTATTTAGTTAATAAATGATAAAAACAAATATATACAAAGACTATATAGAAAGACATAAAATGGATAATAACATGTTGTATGAAAGAAAGAAAGTAACTAAGAAGAAAGAACTCAAAACTTTTTTTGTTGTCACTCATCAGCTGTACTAAATTGTAAAACATAATTTTACAAAAGCATATATAAATTTTAACAAAATATAATTATCATAAGTAACAAGTGTGGCTGATCATTTGTTTTATAATTAGCAAGAAGAAATTTGTTCAAGATGACACTTCTGTATCAATCTGCTTTGTTTGTTTCAAAGCTCGTTTTCTAAACTATATTATTTCTAATTTCAAACCTCTCTTGAAGACAAAGCAAACAACTGCATGTGTTAATCAAATAACTTTTCGCATGTCTGACCATTTCAGCATCAGAACAACATTGTGTTTATCCAAGGTTCAAAACGTAGGAAGAAAACAATACTGTTTGTATACTTTGTCAGTTGGAGATATGCCTGATCTTAAAATCTTTCTCTGTTAAACCAATGTAAACATTTTCTGGAAATTGGTTATTGTAAATCGTGAAAATCATATTCCTGCTGATGACAGTGTTGAAGAAGAGATCATTTGGTCAGATGGAATTCTTCAGAATTCAAAAATCAATATATATATGTGTTTATTGATTAAAAAGTTGTCTTCTGTTTACAAGAAAAAAATTTCATGGAAGTTCCTCCAACCTCTCATAGCAAGGGCTTCGTGGATGGTGTAGGAGGACGAGTCAAATCACTTGTTCATGCAAAAGTAATGTCCCTTGGCAAAGATCGTGTCATTGTTAAAGATGCTGAAAGCTTTTGTATATACAATAGCCTCAAAGCTCTGTGAAAAGACCAACAGTCATCTATGTCACTCCCAATGAAATTGAAAGCTACTCTAAAGTCAAGAGATCCATTTGAAGCTTCTGTACCAGTAAATGGTATTGCTAGGATGTAATTGCATGTAATTTGATAGACAGTCAACTCATATTTGGCTTAAACTCATTGCATCAACATTCAGATGAGCCAGACATTTCGTTGGGAAATCAAACTCAAGGTTTTGAATCAGTGGAAAGTCCAAAAAGCCCAACAGCTGCATTCAGTTACAATGATATCGTGAAGATTGTAAAAGGCAATATTATTGGTTTTTACGCCCTTGTTACAGAAACTGCTGATACTAATGCCATGAGTAAACATGATGAACTTGAGATAAACTACTTGAAGAAGTCATTTGGAAAATGGGTGATAATGAAAATGATTAGACTCAAAGGAAATTGGAGATCTTATTCGTGTGAATGCCCATGTTGATGGATGATCTCAGTATACCATACCAGAGTAAAAGCTGCCAGTCTTCATAATACTTGTTGTTCTTCAGTCTAATGTTATTTTTATTGAGTTTATAGGAAGATTTTCAAGTTTGTTCTCCTTAAGATGTTAAGATTTCAGATAATAATATATTTCATTATTTCATTGAATTGCAAATGCCCTGTATTCCGTTTTTTGTCAACCAGGTACGTAACATCACAAATTGAAATCAAACATGTGACTATGCCAGGGGCAGTAAAGAACCTAACCTCGCTAAACATGCCGCAAAGTCCAAAAACTATTTTACCAAAATGAGGCTCGTCGCAAACGTCGGGAAACATCTTGGTCAACATGAAAATAATCATCTAAAAATGTTGGCCAACATATTAGGTAACTTTTTACTAAATAATAAATGTAAGTCAACATCATGTTGGCGAAGTCCGCATATTTTTTTTTTTTTTTTTATTGGAGATTGCTCAAAACAAGGCCTAAAAGGCCACTTGCGAGTAAAGAGCTACAGGAGAAGTTAAGCAGATTTAAGGTAGCGATGAACATTAGATTTGAACAGTTGAAGGTTAAATTCAGGAGGAAAGCATGTAGATGGAAGTGAGTTCCAAAGTCTGGACGTACGCGGAAAAAAACTGTTTTTATAAAAATTCCTACGACAATTTGGAACACAAACAGTCCATTGGTGAGACGAAGAAGACAACCTAGTAGAACGGAGAAAAATTTTGAGAGAAGGTGTAAGAGATGATAGTTCGCTTGAACAACGACCATAAAAAAACTTGTAGAAGAGACAAAGAGACGCTACGTTCCGCCGGTGTGAAAGGGAGTCCAATTTCAAAGAAAGGTTTTCGCCAATTGCATTGCAAACACGCCGTTGAACACGGTCTAACAAATTCAGGCAATTTTTTGGTGCACCTGCCCAAATGTGGCAGCTGTATTCCATACATGGACGAATTGATGATTTGTATAAGTAAAGGACGCATTCAGGAGTGAGGTAATTCATTTCTCGTAAAAGAGAACCAACCTTCATGGCAGTTGATTTTGCTATATTTTCAATATAAGATCGCCATGAGAGGTCGCTGGTAAATATAAGACCAAGAAGACGAAATGAATTGCTTTCAGGCAAATGAGAACCATTCATCAAAATTCGATTGCACTTTTGCACGATTGGCGCGATTTACCTTTAAAGTACAAATTTTGGCAGGTATTTATTTTCGCGTGTTGATCAGATCATAGTCAGTAAAAAAAACCTAGTCTGGAAGTCTATTTTTTGAACTTATTGTTATGTTTTTTCCGCGTCACGTGATCAAAAAGTGAGCAAAACAAACTAACGCTCTTCAGTTGTGATGGTAGCTAGTAGTGCATGAAGAAGTAAAGTTATTTAAGCGAACAATTTTAGAATATATTTAGTTCAAATAAAATTGAAACAGTTCTTTTAAGAACTTTAAGGAAATAGAGATTCGTTGAATGCCCGAGAATGCCCGGGAGTCGGAAAAGAATGCCCGAAGTGAAATCATGTCCATTCAGAAACCAAAAATATCATTATATAAGATAAAGTTTGATAGGAATCACTGTTTCATAAGAAAATGCTATAGTATATATGTATTTTGTTTGTAAAAACACGTTGTCTGTAGCGTGAATGCCCGGGAATCGGAAAAGAATGCACGGAGTGAAATCATGTCCATTTATAAGCCAAAAATATCATTTTTCGCCAGTGAAGCAGTTTCAGATTGAACTTAGCTTTTCATATCTCTGAGGATCTTTTGACAGAATTGAAAGCGAAAAGAAATGTATTTTACTTAAAACGCGGTCACTGATAGGTTATATATTGTTTGATTGGAATTAAAATTGATTACAAATTGATTACTACTAATACTGTCTTGCAAACGATAAAACGATATTAAATAGACACTATATACAGTATGTACACAACGTTGTCTTGTGCATATATATCAGTCACGTAAAATCAGAAGCCTTGAAGTTAAGGTATTGTGTGTAAATTTATATTCCCGTCATTCTTTTACCGCTCGCATTGTGTAATTGTCGATGACAACCTTTATTGAAATAGCTACTATATATATATAAACGTGGCAAACACCTGTGGCAAACCGAAATTCCAGTCAATCTCACTTCTTGTTTGGACATTTATGTTGTTAATCTTTCATATTTCATTCGTTGCGATGATCTTTCTAATGCGAGTGTAGCATTTTTGCAACAACAGAGAATGTTTTATGTGACAGAAATACCGCAACCCTGTTGATTACGCCACTGCCATGCTTTTAAACAGTTACTTCTGGTGAATGGTGTGGCGACAGCGAAATAACGACTTGTTTGACCAAGTCATTGCAGATATTGCAACAAATTTTCCATCTATGTAAATATTTATTGATATGATTTTCACCTGCTTTTTGAGTAGAGTTGTGTGGAAATCGAAAACTGGTGTCTGATTTATGTCACGAGCCCTCTGCCTATTATCTTACTTCCACATGGTTTATAAAAGTTTGGAAGAATCGTTTTAGAAGTTTTGACGATAAGTTTGCCATCGCGTGAGAAGAATCAATAATTTAATAATATGTGACGACCAGTCTGTCTTGGCAATACCTTAAGTGGCTAAATTTTCGCGAGGTCAAAAAAATCGCATTTTACAAATCAGCCTTTTCCAAATATTTTGCGTGTAATAATTTTTACGAATCGGCCATCCTCAAACTTTTCGCGAATCATAAATTTTTAGAATTCAAAAAATTTTCTTTTTCAAATGTGGGGTTATCATAATAAACAAGAAGCCGGTGGCTGGAAGATTTCCGTACTTGTTAGGATTATAAGGTGCAATTTTAATTTTTAATGTCGATTTTGATGATGTACAACCGAGCGAAAGCAAAAAAAAGACGCTGAAAAAACTGTTCATAAACCCAAAGGATGCAAAGACATTCGATCTTTCTTCCAAAAAAGATAGAATGAAAAAAAAGTTTTTCTCAAAAATTTCGCGAATCACCCCTGTTCAATTATTTCGCGAGTATTAATTTTCGCTTATTGGCCTTCTTTGAAATATGTATTCTCGAAAAAACATCTACTCGCCGGTCCTTCCCTATCATGTTTACAATGAGTGTCATATATAGCAAATTAAATCTAATAATAATGTACAATATTTTTGGGGTGGCCCAGCTAGTGGTACTTATATAGATTATTTGAAAAGCAGGTAAAACGAAAAGAACGATTTGAAACTATATTGTATTCGGAAATGTCAGTTATCTACTCGCTACTCCCATAAGAAAATAATAAATCATGTTTACAACAAGCCGTGCAGTTCGGTCTTCCTCGATCTTTGGATTAAACTCACTGAGATCAAGAAGGCGTGTGAAGGAGTGTTTACCAGCTGCAAAGCAAATATCAAAAGCTTCTTCGGCAGTTAAGCCACGTACTCCGGGGCAACTGACCCCTGGACAATCTGCTCCTTGTATCGAATCAATATCAAATGAGACAAATACACTACGATCAGCAAAACCTTTCAAAACCCTTTCAAATGCACTCAATGCTCCGTATTTTTTCACGTGTGACAGCCACGTTATTTGTCCGCCCATATTTTCAATGTAGGAGGCGTGGTCAGAAGAGCATTGGTTCCCCTGGCAGGCAAACTCGACCAACTTCCCGTCATCATTTTTGAATTGATTATCTTCCAACAATAAGCGAAACGGTGAACCTGAATGAGCGAGATTACCTGGAAGCAATGGCCGCACATCGAAGTGAGCATCAATGTTCACCACACCAATTCTCCCTGATCTCAACGAGCTCATAAGACCTTTGCAGTTTGGATAACTCTGATCATTTCCTCCTCCAATAATTACACCCACAAAACCTTCATCGCACAATTGCTGAACCTCTTGAACAAGGTAAGCATGATTCGCTTCTAGATCATCAGTAACGACTGTGTTGCCTCTGTCTCTGAGGTCAATAGTTGATAAATCAATATTCCTTTCTGGATTGACAACAGGGCCAAGTCGATACAGTTTATCACGAATAACATCCGGGCCGTATTTCGCTCCTACGCGACCCGAGTTCCTCTCCACTCCTACGTCACAAGGGTAACCGAGCAGAGCTACTTTACATCGTTGTTTAGTGTTGCTTCTTAAACAGCTTATCAACAGATCTCCCAATCGTGGATCACCGGCTTTCGACATGCTTCATAAACACTTTCTTTTCAATGAATTAGTTGACTGTTAAAAACAGATTTTCAGACGTTGCGTTCAAGGATTTGAGAAAGATTAATACTCAAACAAATTAAAATAACTCTATAAAACAACACGCATGTGTATATATATATATATATATGGTACAAAAGTTAAAATAAAAATCTATATTTCTTTATTTATATGTATATATTTATATAAAATATCAATTTAAAAAGCAGCAAATTTTTTTTAAACTAAAAAACAACATTACGTCATATAGGTCAAATTAGAATAAGATTTATAATTCAAGATGTACTCAAACCACACGCATTCATTAGAAGCCTTCAAAAATGTGTTTGCTTGCTAGTTAATATACAGTTTGAATTGCAACCTTAACTCCCTATATATTCAAGACACGTGCGGCAACACAAATCGCGGAACGGCAGACTATTCAAGCAATAAGTTCTCCGGTTTTTATGCTTGCAATGTGGAGACCTTTCAACACATCTTTTCGAAACTAAATCAGGAAATAGTTGTGTGAGCAAGACAAAAAGTGTCATTTCAAGGCGATGAACGAATAATCAGAAATATAGATAACTAACCAATTGTTTGGGGAGATGAAATTCGTGAACAACTTTCGGTATAAAACACAATGTCATCAATTGCTATATCCCCATAAACACCGTGGGCGACGTTTGCCTTGAAGGTAATCTAGAAATTACAGGAGATGATGAACTTAGTAGGCAGTACAAGTCATCAGAGAAAGTCGAGATTTCAAAGATAACAACTGCTCACCCGGAACGAGCTTTCAGAGGAAACTCCAATAGTAGCTTGTATCCATCGATCTCGTTGCTCCTCTGACTTCCTAAAGATCACTCTCTCTTCATCTGCCGTACGAAGATACACAACCAACGTTCCGATATTCGCTCCCTTCATGTGGTACCAGAAAACAAAGCAACCGTTAGAAGGCGGAAGCAATGGAGACAAGAGAACAGCTTCATCTTCTTTTCTACGTGGACTAGACGTTTCAATGAAAGCAAAATGCCCTGCAACATAAAAAAGATTGAAAACCAAATTGTGATTCAGGGATAGAATAAAAATACCGGAGCCAGTAGTGTGGTCAGCGGAAGGTCCCGTTGAATACGAAGGCGTCGAACTGCCGATCGACCAATCAAAATTATCCACATCATCATCGTTTATCCAATTGCAGAAACTCCGCCCCTCGAAGTTACACTCGAAATCAGCTGTAAAGAAACAATACAACATTTTTTCACGCGAAATCGAGGTAATCACCTGATGATGAACAACGAGGATGTCTACAACCGCTGACCAGTTCTGTTTGATTCACTGAGCACAAGTAAGAATCAACTACGACCCCATTCTCTCTGCACGTGTAGTTCCTTCTGCGTACACCCGGTCCGCACAAAACATTGCATGGTTTCCAAGGACCGAATGAAACATGATAGCTTTGGAAATAGGATAGAGAAAACAATTATAAACGTTACTATTTCAACTGTTGCTTTTCTTATTTTGTGTCCACAAACAGTGCATTTACCTGGTACATGGTCTTACTCTGCATGTTTCAACTTCGCTAGGTTTTTGCGTAATACAGTTACTGTCATCTACCTCGCCGTTAGTTTCCTTATTCAAGCATGACACCACGCGGTTGATATATCCACCATCACACGTGGCTGAGCATGGTCCAGATTCTCCGATTTGCCAGACAAACTCTGGACACGCGAACTCGTTACATTTTGCGATTCTGGGAGGCGACGGTCCGTCACAGTACTTGTTGCTCACAGTGCCACCGCTGCGCTCATTAATGCAGTAGATAATGCGCACTTTTAACCCGCCTCCGCACGATTTTGAGCACTTCCCTTCGAGCTGAACGTCCCAGATAAACGCATCGCATTCACGCACGTTGCAGGGTTCCACACGGTCCGGTTGCTCTAATCCAGAGCAACGGGTGTCATCGACTGGATAGTGGTTAGCCACCTCCACGCATGAAATAGTGCGTGATCGAGTGCCGCCACCGCAGCTCACTGCGCACGCTGTCCATTCGTTAACTCGCCATTTGTACATCTGCTCACACACGCGCACATTGCACGCTCTCTTATTCAAAGGAGCAGGTTGACTACACAATGTGTTCGAAACAACAGCATCAGTTTCAACGTTTCGGCATATCACTAGGCGAATCTTCTGGCCGTCCCCACAAGTTTTAGAGCAATGAGACCAATCACGAATAAGCCAGTCATATCTGAAAGAAGATCATAGAACAGCAAGCGCTTACTTCTTTTAATTAAAGTTTTTTTTGTTAAACAAGGAAGAATTAAATGAAGTAACAATAATTGAATCCGGTATTGAGCATACTTTCTAGGGCACTCCCTCACAGAGCATCTTCTTACATGATTCGGTTTACGCATATACGTACAATGCGACTCATCAGCATCCTCTCCATTTGAATCACTTTGACAAACGAACATGCTACGTTGCTCCCCTAAACGCATACAGCTGTTATACGTCCCTCCATCGACACTCAAAATTGATCTTTTATATTCCCATCCTCTCATTTACATATTTGAAAAAAATCTGAAAACTGTTGATCGCATTATCAATCAGATTTGAATTGTTCACATAACTTCTATCGGTAAAAACCTCATACCTACTCGTGTTTCAAGTAACTAAAGAGTTAAAATGAAACCTAAGTTATATTTGGATCATGGCAAAGAAACATTTCTCTTTAAAAGATAGAAATGTACTTACCCTGACCACAAGATTGCGAGCATTCCGTCCATCCAACATTCACGTAACTGTAGGTAGAAACACTGTTCATCTGGAAGAACTCATAATCTAACCCTACGACTTCAGTACGTTGATTAGGGAGAGTGTAGACCTACGAAGAAAATAACATATGTACACAAGTTCTTTAGAAGCGATGCCAATGATGTTTATTTATTTATTTAAAACATATTTATACAGGGCGACCCCTTCAACTTATAAAATAAATTGCTATCAATGGGGGCCCTGTAATCTTTGAAATGAACAATCAACAAATTATTATTTTCTAATTTTAAACTAATTTTCTTTTTCTAATTTTCGGTAATATTTCAGAAGGGTGTGTATAGTTTTCAAAAGTTACATATATATTTACATTTTCAAAGGAATAATTCCACTCACAACAACATTAAATACAGCACGGGTTGGTCCATCAGAAACTAAATGCTGTCTTCCCTGACTGTCCTTGGTAAATTCGAAAACTGTTCCTTCCATTGTAAAAAACTCCTCTGATCTCCTGTTCAAATGCGTTTGTTGTGAATACCTATCTCTCAAACCAAATGCATGATTGTTAGGAGTATCATCGGTTAGATTAATGTAGGTTGCACCTTTCGGTAGGGTCATCAAAACCTCATAATCTGCAAAACACAAACAGACAATTTGCTAAAAAAGAAATCATATTTCGCTGTAACACCAAGAACGTTTTTCCTTATAAAAAAATATATAACCTTTATCATAATATTGATTCAATATTTACGTATTCAATATTAAAAATTCTTTTCATTTTAAAGTTACCTGTTTTAGGAAGTATTTCTTTTCTTCCTTTTACCTTTTGACATGAACTTGCATCACCTCCACACACGCCACAGTTGTCTATTTGCAACGTTGAGTTAAAGACCTTATCACAACCGAATGTCTAAAAATATATAACGTTGAGAAGACAATTTTTCAGTAACAAACAAAAATATTACTTAGAGCAAACAGTTGACTAAATAAGATGAAAGCTTGTCTAAACTACTTACAACACATTGCCCATCCAAACAGATGTTATTGCTCCTGCTGTTTTCGCATTTGAATCCATTTGTTACATCTAATCCCAACTTGAAGTCTAATGTACGCGATCTACATGATATCTTGCAGGGATTTCTAGCTGTAACAAAAAACATTCACTCAATATTGTGTCTACAGACTGTATTAATGAAATTACTAAAGTAAAACAAATGAAATAATACTTAACCAAAATGCTTTTTGTTAACATTAGATATGTTTAATCGCTACAGAATAATTGAAAAGCAAATTTAAAATGCCAAGATTGTTCTTATTTATAGTAAACACAAATTGTGAAATTTTAAGGTCCAAACAGCAGACCTTTAGTCTGTTCCGGACAAAGTCCAGTCACAGCTGCTAAGTCATCAATAGCGGTATCACCTGCCCAATGTTTACCTCTTTCGGCTTCTACAACAACCTGACAACCAAGATAGTTAATATAAAGCTATCTATGCCTATTTAAATATCGTTATACCTTATAACGCTGTTCTGATTCAATAGAAACGTCTACTTTCTGCCAGGCCTCCCCAGCAGAGTCTTCCTTACTCCACAAAATCAACTCAGTGTCATTCTGTAGCAAGATCTTCACACGTAACAGGCCCATATCTTTTCCCAGCATGTGGTAATGCATGGTGAAACACATGCGAGGTATGAAGATCTCTGGACTTAACAAACGAGCAATGTCGCCTTTAAACCTCTTATCAGTGGCTGAACTTGACGCTTCAATGTACAAGTATGAGCCTAAAATGACAATATAATAAAATTTGCCCTAGAAAAGCACACAGACACATTTTCCAGCAAATACTAATTAAAATTGTCATTTTATAGTAACTTAAACTCTTTACTCATGAACAACACGTTACAAATTAATAGTTACAGCAAATGGAAAGTAGTTGTTATGACAATGATAAGTAAAAAATCAAGAAATAAAGTTGCAGTTGAGTCCGTTAGCATCCCAAATTCATTAGCATACATTATTATTATTAGCATACATCATTATATCTAATCTAATATTATGTGGTCATGAATAAAATACTTGCGCACCTTCTTCGTTTTGCTTTGTATGATCATATTCGGGGCCTGTACTGTAACTCTGCGTCGATCCGCTGTGTTTTTCCCAATCCATTTCATCGCTATCATCATTTTGCCAGTTACAAAAATTTGACTCAAACGTACAGTTTAATGTCCTACGACGTTGATTCACTAACAAAAGTATTTATTGTTAAAGAAAAATATAGTAAATAAAAAGTAGCTTACAAAACAAATCAAACGTTCTGTCTTGATACAGTTTCCATCCTCTATCAACCCTGATTTCACATTCTTCGTACAGCATCATGTTGTACGGTTTCACTAATGAACAAACCTGAAATGCACAAATCATATTAGTTCACTTTTAAAAGTTGCACACAAATACTTCTTACACTTGTACTGCAAATTTCATTTTCAAATGATTCTCCTGGGCAAAACTTTCCTCGAGGTCCAGGTCTACGGAAAAACATTGCTTGAATTCTGCTTGTCAACTGACAATAATAGAGGTTTCACTTTCACCTTTGGTATTCAAATTTTTCTTTATTTCAAAAACACAAAATTGTATGGCTATTTAATCAAATCACCACCTCTCTCACAAAAAGCGAAAATTTATTTATTCACAGCAGAGCATTACTGAACAGGCTAATCATAAATTCATTAAATATAAATGAAAATGAATTCCTGCAGGAAAATGATAATGGATTGAAATCCTTTACAATGTATTATACAGCAAAGGAAACATGATGAGTTCAAGAAACCTGGGATTAGTGCACGTCCTTTTTCGAGTTCTAACGCCAATATCACAAGTTCTGGAGCAAGGTGTCCATGACTCCCAAGAAGCCCAGTTGCCATTGACAACAGGTTTTTCAGTAGGGGGTTTGTAAGGAATAGCCTCATTTATGATGCAACTACCGCTGATGCAATGCTGAATGGAATTAAACCGGATTGAAAATTTCCTTGGGTTTTGAGCATGCATACCTTATTTCTGGCACAAGTTGAACCTTCCAAACCAGGACCACGCATTGTTCGACAGTAGGTTGGCCGCGTTGGCTCAGAACACCATAACACTTGACATGGGTTGAATTGAAACTGATTACGAAAAAAACACTTGAATCAATCAAGAAAACTGCTTTAATTGATAGAAAACCAAATGATTTCCAATAAACTAATAAAAAAATTACAACATGAAATCAAGTAAGTGTGCACACAGTAAAACCTCACCGACTTGCATAATGAATATTGTCGATTAAAATTGAATTGACATTGTTCATCTAAAGTGTACATTGTTCCTGGCAAGCGATCCATCTTTGTGTTTTTGTAATGGGTTGGTTTGTTTGCCAGACAAGTAAAATATCTACAAAAAACAATGTCTAACAATTAACTAAAAACCAAAAGCAAAATTATTTGAGGGAAGGAACATTAAAAAATTCTACACATCTAGCAACAGCAATATTTTGTGTGCATAACAACAGCATTATTTTGTGCAATAAACATTTTAGCACCTACTCAATATTCTCTACTAAGACTTCTCTGCTGCATTTCGACCAATGAAATCTATCATATCGCGCCACTATGATTGGTGCCATTATGGAACCGCCTGCAGTCTCAACTCCACACCGACTGGCCTCCCCTTCACCATCATGATCTAACCCCAAACTGTAAAATATTGTGTTATTTTCAGAAAAGAAATATTTAACCAGGTATTATATTCTATATTTATATTCAATAATTCACTACAATTAATAATTAAGAGAGATTTACTTCAAGTTTTGAAAGTAACAATTGAATGATGTTAATTGCTACGATACCTTGAGTATCATTTCAAATGCAATAAACCTTACAGATGACCGGTTTCATGCGCAATAATAAATGCTGATGTCAGCCCTTCATCTTTCACAAGAACACAACTTCGTCGCTTTGAGCACATGCTATAAAGCTGAGCATAACCTAAATTATAGAACATTTATAGAAAAGCTTCCACGATCAAATGAAAAAGAGACACATACAACATCATATCAAAATCATATTTAAAAAAAAATCATATTTACCCGAGGGTCCAAAGTCCTTCCTGAAAAAAATACAAACAGTTTTCAACAAACCATGAAAACACACAGAGCTATGGATGGATCAATCTTACCTGGTTACGACGACAGCAAAGTCAAAATGATCAGGGTGATCGACGTCAATGTTTTGTAGCGACTTAACAAACTTACAAGCGGAGACAAGAGACCGAGTTGGATTTTTATGATGTACAGTGAATGATCTCTAAAAAAATGTTCTATTCATGAAAAAGTTGCAAAATGAACTAACCTGTTGTCAGATAATTACTATGAAAAATTCCTCTTTCATGGGCAGCCAGTTGACAAACATGTAAAGATACAAGCTGTTTTCCTCTGCCAGTTGTTATACCAAAATTTCAAGTTTCCTGAACTAACCCTTATTGTTCTTCAACGCCATAAAAATTGTGAACAAATCTTTTTTTTGTTGCTTCTTTTATATTTTAAAACAACTATTGGACTTGATTTTATTGACTTCGAACTTTTCAATTTGAAACGAAAAAATTCAATGAAAGATGAATCAAGTTTTTTAGTAGATGTTGGGTTTTGTACCATGAAGTAGATATAATTTCAAATGGTTCAATAGTAATAGATAGAGCATACTGCTTAAAAACCGTTTTTCCCTTCCAGACACAGAGAGACCTATATAAAGTTAGTGCATTCTGCAATATCAAATGAAATTTCTCTAATCATATAATATGGGACCCAATTAAAGATGTAATATTTAACGTCTAAGGCATCAATAAACACAAAATATAGGCATTAAAATTGTGGACATAGTAAGCACTACCTCATTTCCCTCAAGTAAAACAATCCGTTTCAAATTCAGAGTTAACTTCAAACCAAGAGAGTTGTCTTTGAAAACAATGTTTGCCTGTAATGTAGCATACAAAAATAAATTTAAATGTCAGGACAATTTCAAATTTATTAATGATTTTTTGAACTGCACTTACAATGTTGACCATTGTAAGAAAATATTTGTCTAAAGCTTCTCTGCCATGGAAACTTGTAACTGACTGATCAGCGACAATGAGGAGTTCAGCGTAATTATTGGAACCATCAACTTTGTTTGATTCATCGTTATCATCAAAAACCATTCCAGCTAAAATAGATATGTATCACCTCATTTTTTTACTCAAATAACCAAAATGTAGAAATGTTAAACTTTTACTCAATTGATTTTTTTTACCAAATTGATTTTTATTTTGCTGCAAACATGGTTATCTTTAACAAACGAAGTTGTGTTTGGTCATTCCAGATGACTTTTCATGTTATAATCACACAAACTCTTCCAATCCCAATCTGCTGAAATCCAAAAAAAATGAATCACCTGGTTTTGAGATGATTAGGTTTGTCCTCCGATCTTCGTAGTTCCTATGCAATACAGTATAGTATTCCTGATTGTCAATCCAAAGTATTTTGCTTGTCTTTTCATCTTTCACAAGCCATTTTGTGCCATAGTATGTATTTACATGTCTTCTTTCATTAACCAGCAATGAAATAAATGGCACTTCTCTGTCATATGAATCAAGATAATACAGCTAAAAAAAGATTTGTTATATAGAAAGACACGTTTGTTTTATTTAGTTTGTGATTTTCATTACAAACCATCAGTGCAAATAACCAAGATAAGGTTAAGATATGATTGTGAAAAGATAACTTGAACAATCTCATCATTTACTGAACAAATTATTAATACATATCACAATATGTGAAAATCTCAAAAAATTACCTGGACTCTTCTACCAGCTTTATTTTGAAAATTTAAAAAAGACTCAAAGTTACTTCTGCGTCTACGACTTTTTTCTTCACCATACCTGCGCACATATGGAGCTGTAGTAAAAAAAAAACATTCCACCTTTTTGCAAGAAAAATAAAAACAACATGGCAGATACTACTGCTAATACTGGCAGATTGAAGCGAATTGTCAAAAACATTTCGAACCATGCGGTTCTAAAATACTTTATACCTTCATGGATAAAATTTATGATAGGAATTTGTCATGCTTTCCACTTGATGTTGTTTCAGGAGTGAAAAGTGCAAGAGGATATAAGACTCTTTTTAGCTGTAACTTATGATATAATTAATTGAGTAAACATAAAAATTTTGCTTTCTTACAGCTTATAAAATCTGTGTTATTTACTGTGACTTACAAATACATTTAGCCACGACTCAGCCTCTCTATACTTAAGAAATTATATTTGCACGTGCATTGTTGACAACAAAAATTCCTGCATAAAAAATGGAAAGAACGGTTTACAAAATCTTTTAAGAAGGCGAATTCTATTGAAGCAAAAACATCTGAAACCATCTAATTAAAGGTTTATATATATAGATTGTTGCGGGTAGACACACATATACAAACACAGAAAGGCAAGTTTTCAGAGTTATTTTCTATTTTTGTGTCAATTTTTGTGTCTGTGCAATTTGCACGAGGTTTATATTGTAATTATAATTTTTCTGTTAAAACTTCAAAACCAATGAAATATTCATCCCACGGTAGCAGTGTTTTGCAGCCCTTATCTTTGAAATGTTTTTAATTTAAAAAAATAAAATATCCCATGACATCATAAATCAATTAAAGCACAACGAACAAAAACAATACCATTTGCAGCTTCTCTCCATAACGAACCCTCGTCAGTTGAGTTAGAGTAAACATCTTTATCACTATAGACAATATGTCGACGTAACTTCTCAGGATCCTGCTGCAAAACATCTGTTTTAATTGGTTGAATAAAGAAGACGCCATTTTGAGTTTTGATGACACCTGCCTAAAAGGAATAAATAAAATAACTGTATTTATTATTTGTTTAGTAAAATTAACTAATATTATTATTACTTCAAATTCCAAATAAAACACATGATTAAGCGATTTTATTGGTAGGGCTGATATAGTTACTCTTTGCTCTAAATCTTTATTTGTAGAGATAGAGATTTTTTGAGGTTCGCTTACCAGAAAACAGGTTGAATTCATAGTCTCCTCATTATTAAAATTGAGCCCTACACAAAAAAATTGTGTACGTAAATACCATTTTTCCTATTTCGTGTAGACAGATTTTTTAGGTTTTGCCCTACATAATTTGTTATTTTGAGTGCATTAAGACAGGTTAACACCGTTATTCTTTCTCATAGAACTTATGAATGGAATTTCAACGGATTATATAGCTAGTCTAGTAGACTATGATGCAGTGCTCCAATTAGTTGTTCAAAGGTGATTCGCAAATTTTTTTGCCTATCCAACCATACAAAGTTCGTCTAAGGCCAAGGTTGGTGTATGTGCCGGCGAGCAAGTATATGAAAATGAGGAGACTGAATTCATAGATATATATATAACGAAAAGTTTCTTGGTGTTTTGATCTTTTTCTTGCATCGAATGCGGCATAGTTTTTCTGCATTTTAAAGTGTCTTTTGATTGATTTTTTATCTTTTTTCTTCCATCAAATGCTGCATAGTTCTTCTGAATTTTAAAGTGACTTTTCATTCTTTTTTGTAAACATAACTAATTGTTTCTTTGTGTTTTGATCTTTTTTCTTCCATGGATTGCAGCTTAGTTCTTCTGCATTTATCTGTCTCTAAGTTGAATGGAACTTTTAAACAATCTGTAGCATCACGTGTAAACATGTCTGTCGATTCTCTTTGAAAATCTTCCTCCTTACTATGTTTTACATTGCGTAACAAACTTTTTGAAACGTTAAGTGATTGGCAACGTTAAATTTAAAATTGCAAAGTAATTTCTAATTACATACCGGCTATTATCCACCCAAAATATGTCATTTAAAATGATTTTAAACTTTAGTTTACACCGCCGATTAAAATCAGGTCTGCTAAGTGAGTTTATCATCACTCGTTTTACGTGACGTTTCGCCTTAAAGGGGGTTAATAATTGTGCATTAATAATTGGTGACTAGTTGCTTGTGTAATCCTGTTTTTGTGTATTTAAAATAAATATATTTTTAAGATTATAAAAATTATAACTTTTACATGACATTATTGTAAATATATATATTTTTTAATATGATTTATCAAGGATGATAGAGTGGATCCAGAATTCTTTCATCCTTGTTTATTTAATATTATATATGTAAAACAACTATCATACTAATCCATCGCAGTGGTTAAGTGCAACAACCAAACTGGAATTATCATTATGAAATGTTTTTACATTTCCAGCAAAGTAGCAATTATCATCTTGTAAAACTTTTTTCTGGTAAGTGTCATTTGAACTAAAGTGCTCTACGACAACACCGTCAAAGTTGCTTTGTGGTTCCAGCAACAAGTCATACACTTCTTCATACAAAGAAACCTGAAACAAAAACAGATGAAATAAATAGTTATATTGAACTTGTCATTCTTGCGCTATTTATACTATATAATTTATTTTCTAAATATATTTTCATTTCTGTGAATAAACAAAAAAATAGCAAAATTTGATGTTCATTAAACGTGCCATGTCATCAATACACTCATATCATAAACAATGAAAAATAACAACCAACCAAAACAAATCAATCCTGTTTATCATAAAAATTATATCTCTTTAACTTGTTTTAAATTGAATGAGAGAACCACAAATAAAAATAAAAAATTCTACCTGAAAGATTTTTGTACCAATTGAATATTTTTTTAAATTTGAAGCACTAAATTGAAATGGAATCGTTATTTCGTACTTCTTTATTATTTTACCATCGGTACCTAAAAAGGAAGACCAAAATAACAATATATGCTAAAAATGTTTATTTTCAGACGATTGATGAAAAATTCCTAATCACATAGGAATACATATGCCAGGGTCTCAAAATCATATATATATATCTTCCGTACTCCATCTTTTATGCTACTTGAAATCTGCCCCTAAACGTTCTCTAAGAGAAAAAATATTATTGCAAAATGTATTATAAGTTCTTATAAATTACGTGTATAACTTATTATAAATTCTTGAGGTTAATGTGACATCCCAATTTTTCTCAAATCATATCTTTGTCTTTAAGTAGATATATTGCAGGAAACACACAAGGCGCTACTTCCTTTTCTGCCCCCCCCCCCCCCCCCCTAGCTCACTTTTTTTAAGCATACTTCTTCAAGATTTTTCTTCACAAAATTATAGTAACTATATGTCTTCTATATATTTTATACTAAAAAAACATATGCATTCATACCTTCTTTTGTTTTTAGGCTTTAAAATGTAATGTTTTTATGCGCGAAAGAACTTCGCTTAAAGTGTTTGTTTACTTTGAAATGTGGACGGTTTCTGTTAACGATATTCTGAAGATTATTCGCAAATCTTTTATTTTAGCTTTTCGTTATTTGTTACGGTTTGTATATATATATATATATATATATATATATATATGTATATAAACGTATATATGTATCAATATAATTATTGATATTACAATCGAGGTTATATGTTATTATATATATACATGAAAATTATCACTGGTTTAAGTTTTTAGTATATATTCTTGTTTGCAGTAAATATAAAATACTCCCGGGTTTGTATTTGGAGTTTTTTGATATTTGCGATATATCATATTTCATGACAGAAACAAATTCTTTTCTTTTAGTCTCACAACTAAAGTAATTCATTTTGATGTAAATTATTTACTCATTATTTCTTGGTTAGAAATAGTTTTCTCCGTAGAATAAAAAACAAAAGCAGCGGAGAGCGAAAAACTCATTCTAAATGAAAACCAGGTTGTTAAAAAAAACTGAAAGTGAAGCCATTTTGAAAAACAAGTTTAAAAACAAAAAGTTTAGAAACAAAAAGTACAGCAATTACTACCGAAGTTTTATGGTATTTAATTGGAATGTAATTGTTTGCAAGTACAATATTATTAAAGAGTACGCTTTTTATTATGATTTTGTGATGAAAAATCCCGAAGAAGTATGCTAAAAAAAAAAGTGAGCTAGGAGGGGGCAGAAAAGGAAGTAGCGCCAACACACAATTCTCTGTCAACCACAAAAATAGGTTTTGTTTTTGTTCAAGAGAACACCTCATAATAAAAACGAAAACATTTTAGAAAGAGCAATGAATATGAACTAAAAAAAAGTGTACTTTTTTAGGGTTTATTACCTAAAATTTTATATAAGTGGAATGGAATGAAAAACAACCTGGAATGGAATTTCAAGAGGACGGTTCACGAGAATATCAACAAAAAGCCATTTTAGGCACAACTTACTGTAATCGGCATGGATATTTGATTTTTGGCCCAATGTCTAAATAGATATAACTTTTTGATATATAATATCAGATATTTTTATCTAAAAACATCCAGCTATTTCTTTTCCTATCATTTTTAAAAATTTGCAGAAACGCAATATGCGTTTTGATATGAATGATGTATGAGACCACTAACATTTTTAGATCGCAATTAGAATCGAGATTTTACTTACCTCGCCAGTATTTTTCTTTATTAAAAATATTAATGCGAGAAAAGTGTACTGCAGAAGCATCATTTCTAACTCTTCTAGTAATATTCCATCCAGTACAAACAATAGCTAATCTCGGTTGGTTATGAATCTAAACATGAACATCAAATAACATCGTTTCAACATCTCGAATACACACAATCAATGGAAATGCTTGTTGTACTGTAATCGTATCCGGTGCGATGTAAACAAAATAAAATATAGCGTTTGAAAAAAAAACTCTCAACGAGTGTCGTGTGACGGCCGACAAGGTGTCAATATGATTAGCGGTTAGGTTTAATTCCTTCGCAAGTAGAAAACAATCGCAGAATGTAATATCGTATTTACTTCAGAAGGCACACACCAGAGATGTCGTTAGATAATTTCAATTAATTACTAGATGTCGTGAATTTTCAACCAATCACGGCTTGTAAAAAGAGAGTTCACACATTATGAGGCCTAATGTATTTGGATTATCAAATATGGCAAAACATCATTACTGTTAGTGATCTCGTTGACTCAGCTTTGAATGTGTGAGCTAGTAATCCAAGCATCTCCACAAGTATTATTAAGAACATTATATCGAAAATAAATTTCTACGTATATCCAACGGCCATGTTGTTTCTGAACCCTCTTTGCAGAAGTTCGCTCCTATGGAAACGATAGTTTTTTACGTAGACCGTCAAGTAGCCGGCGAAAGGAAAACAACGTTTATGACATGGTCAATATACTTCGTTTCATGTTGTTGATTTAATAAATGACCATTTTAAACAAACACGAACAAGTTTACTTATATTGTTAATATCAAGGACGCCAGGAATATTTTGATGCGGTGATAGGCGCGCCGCTTCCTTTTGATCGTGGGTTTTAATGTTGTTAAACGAACTGTTCGGTTAAACAAGCTTAACATATTAATAACAATTCAAAATTTGCTTCTTCCCCCAAACAATTGATTATGTAACGGTGAAAAAACGGTTTCACTAACACTACAGCGGCATTGTATAAGCTTATCAACAAACTCCAGAATTATATAAACCCTTGAAAATACTACGACTTATTCAATTGTAGCATTTTAGCACTGCCTAGTTAAAAACACATCTATCTTGTAATGATTGCAGTTTTGTATTATCATTTTTTCTTTTCAAAATTTGTTTTACTTGAGCAGTATAATCTGAACTGGTATCAAAACACCAGATCTCTTCATCTGTGACCCTATGACGTTGGTTTGTAATGACATAATTGTGACTCTCGGTAATCTGCATTTACTATCATCATATCCTCATATTATCCACTTGTGAAGTTAAGAACATAAACAATCTAAGTGAGTTTTTCTCGGCAAAACTTGACAGAGAAATTACGAAGTTGAAAAAATATTACAATCAATAAAGCAATCCTGCTGAAATTGTTTACATACAGATTTGTATTTTAAAATTTAAGTGAATATAAAATTATCGCTAAAAAACATGAAAAGTATTGCGTGCTTGTAACGACATGATTTGTGTTTAAATCCTTAAAGATTGTGTAATCATATTATAACATTCGAGTATGAGCTACAACCAAGTTACGCGGTGATCGTTTGAAACGACTTTATTTAAGGGGTTTCTTAGCTTTGTGTTAACCAGCAAAAGGAATAATATTTAGCTAAGTAACATGAAAAAAATGCACTCGTTTAAAAACATATAAAGATATTTCTCGAGTTTTTATTGGTTTTAGACAGGATGAAGTAAGGCTAAGAGAGTTTAATAACCAGTTGGAACGAAAGCCATTTTGCCATCTGTTTCACCTAAATTTTGATAGCGTATACAATAGACTAGGAACGTGCCCCCCCCCACACTTTTTTGCCAAGTAATGATTTGCAAAGCCTAATCATGGTGGGTCCTCCTATGTCACTATCTTTATGGCCCCCCATATCGAAACCCGTGTCGACGTACCCTTTCGTTAACATCGGAAGTTCGTAAATTCGGAAGTTTCTTACAAAGAGGTTTGACCTAATTAGACCATCAAAGGAGGTTTAAATTTTACTCTGTAGACAGAAGTTTGTTAAATCACACATTAGAATGGAAGTCTGCTGTGTAATGTTTAGAAAAATATTGTTTTAGAAAATAAGTGGGAGAACCTTTCGAATGGTCTGTAACAATTCTCATGTCAACGTTGTGTTGCGCTTTTTTATATTTATTTACTCTCTTTAGGTGTAACAGTATAAAACGAAATTGTAAAATTAAATACAAGAATGTATATATAGTTGTCTCCTATTATTTTTGTTTTATTAATTTTGTAAAAAGGTCAATGTTATTGAGCCAATTGAGGATTTCTTTATATATTTACAAGTCAAGTCAATCTTTGCTCGGGAAGTCAATAGATCCCAACCTTCTCATCATCATATGGCTGGCAAATAAAACATCTTTTGGGAGAGTGAATGACGATAAAAAAACAGCTCTTCTCAAGAAGCACTTTTACTCTTATAAAGAAACGTAAACGAAACTATAAGAAAGAAACTCTATATCTCTCTCGTAAAACACAACAAAGACAATATGCGTAACATGATGTAAATGAATGAACGGCACGTATTTCACCAAATTACCGGTTCTTTATCAGAACTGTATTTGCATATGCAATTGGCGTTAATTGAGGAGCAGCTTTAAATTGTTTACATTCAGTTTATTATAGCGAAATTAATTACATTAACATCGCAAAATTTCGGATTTTTTTCTGTCCGAATATTAATCCATCCGAAATTCTGAGTTGTCCGAAATTAATTAATCATGCCCATGAGGTCAAAGATGTTACATGCATACCCAATACCATAATTCTTTTGATATATGATATTTGTGACCTTAATATCGTTCCATTCCTTATTCGGTCCACCGAGTTTTTCAAAATATATGGTCCATTTGCACGGAAGCTGTTCATTTCACATAACTTTCTGATGATGGGAAGCATCGCATTCAGTTAAGAAATTTTAGCTCCACCACTCAAGCTTGCCACCCTGAAAATGTTCGTCAATTTGTAGACTACCTTAGTGGTACTAAATTTCGCGGGTACTTATTTTCGCGGTTTTCACGGTTTTCCCTCTAATTAATACCCGCGAATATTTTTTTATAAAAAGTCGAATTTCAAGTAAGTGTCATCTTCTTTTCGTGAATCACGACGGACGTTTTCAAGCATATCGCGAATGTCTTTTGATTTCACCTCTTTTTTCTGAATGTTCTTAGTTTTTTTCGTCGGTCGGGCCCTTTGCAATACTTCGATATCCAACTCTTTGTCGTCTTTATCATCTTCATTCGTTTGTTCGTATCTTATTGAAAGAAATGTTGCGATTATTACCTCATCTTTTGGTTCGGTGTATAATTCTTTCAAGAGAGAATCAGTGAGGATGAGACATCAGAATGGGAGTGTAACAATGAACCGATGGAGAAGTTGGAGGCAATGCGTTTGATTGATTTACTTAAGTTTGTAACAATTTGTTTAAACGAGTAACAACAGCTAGTATCTCTTATCGATCTTATTTCCTTTATTTTGAAAGATTGATTTTAAAATTTACTTAATTTTGACATTTCGCGAAAATTAATACCCGCGAAAATATCCTTAAATGAGCAAACCGCGAAAATAAATACCCACGAAATGCAATTTTTTGAAAAAACATCGACACCGCGAAAATAAGTACCCGCAAAATTTAGTACCACTAAGGTATAAGCTTTCTTTTCGCATTCACTTATTACACATAAGAAATAGACACATAATAAAATTTCAGACAAATAACACGTGTAAGTCAATAATAACTGAACCTATCATATTAAATAAAGGTGGAAATAATGGAGAAAAAAATAAAATGAGACAAGAAAACAGTTTCAAGAATACAAATATAGGAGGGCTCGACTTTGCGCCCGGGGCAATTATTTAGTCTTTTTGAGGGGGAAAGGGTGTGGGGCGCTTACTAGAGACGGGCGATAATTCAAGAGGGTCACTTATAAAAACATTTTTTTTGTTTTTCGTAAAAACATAATTGTAAGAAATAAGTACCGTAAATAGACTACCGTAGATAGACTGTCCGTAAATCATAAGAAATAGTCATGAGTTAGACAGCGCTACTTCATAGTATATATTATATGTTAGATTTTGAAGCTGCTATTCGTGGTCTTCACACCTTTTCAGCTCAATCTAAAATGTGCGATTCATACATAAGATGAATCCGAGGGACACTATGGAAAAGAAGGAAGAGAAGATGAGCTAGTTGGACATTCAAATAGTTTGTTTTTTTATTATTATTGTGTATTTATTTATTATGTGTTTTTTCTGTGAATTTGTGTATTTATAATTTTATAATATTTTACATCTAAACTCTTGTTTTTATTAAATAAATAAGAGTATACAGGTGTCCAATGAAAAGACCGCTTGGTCTTCTATGGATTCCTAGCCATTTTTTTCTTGTTCTGTGGTTTATATATCACACACTGATTTGTATGTAAATCCCTATTATGATTGTTAATAAACTTTATTGTAAATGTCTTTTATTTGGCGAAGTAAATGTAACATAACATAACATAACATAACATCATCCAAAATCAAAACATAATTATCAAGCTTTGTGGTAATTTTGCTGAATCCTGCTTCTTGTTAGGATGTGGTTTTTAGAGAAAAAACATCGAGAGCACTTTTAGGTAAAGATGGCGGCAGAAATTGTTAAAATATAGAAAGAAGAAACCTGATACTTAGGTAGTTTTAAAGGTAAATTTGACTTTATTTTTCCTGAAAATATTTCAAAATGACAATCATTTATAAAGAAAAGAACTGTTTCAGTAGATATTCAACAAAAAATAGCTAATATGCTAGAATATTTGAAAGAGAACACACACTCTTTCTTGTTTAGCCGAGTTTTAAAATGTTATGTAGGGAGTTAGCTAGAAACAAGCTCCTTTTACTGAATATTTGGGTCTCTAGAATTTCGAATCTTTGTATCAAAATTTAGGATCATCAAGAATTGTTAGACTAGTGTAGATAAAAATCAGAAAGAACAGTTTTTGTTCAGCATTGTCATTGAAATCAACACTCTAAATTTAATTGTTTCATTTTAATAGAATTTTGTAATTGAGAACATATTCTAAAACTTTGAAAGTGTATATATTTTGCATATATATATATACGTGCAAAATTTTATGTTCCAAGCTAAAATGTAACTCTGTTCACTACTTTTTTGTCTCCCATAGTGTACAGGGCCGCAGTTATATCACTCAGAAGTTCGGAAATATTTGCTTTTGATTGATTTTTCAGCAAAAGTTATATACGTTCTTTAAAACGAACTATTGCCTTTAGCCGGTGTATGGCCAACTCGGCCTAACTATGAATATGATGTTTCCTTTACTATATTCTTCATTTATTTTTGCCTCAATATGTTTATATATTATTGTTCAATCTATCATGTGAACATCAATACATTTGGTCCGCTAATGATATCTTTAGAAGACTTTCCGTTGGTATATTAGCGAGATTTCCGAACGCTGGTAGCCATATTGATTTGGCTGTGTCGGTTACGTACAAAATGAGGACTCGTCTGTTTGCTTGACGGAAGAATTGTGTAATTCTGTTTGTAAATAAGTTGTAAACCAAGCTGTTCAAGGAGAAAAATGTTATTTTTTCATATGTGGGTGTGTACGATTGTACATAATTTTTTCTATTATCTTTGAAAAAAGGTAATATTGAGATAGGTAGGTCGGTAGTTGCCTAGAAAAAAGCTGTCCCCAGATTTATACATATGGAAAACTCTATGATATGGCGCTTCTCCGACAATGCTTATCCTTATCTCCATAAGACTGCGATTAGAAGAGAAGAGATCTTCCTCCGCGGAATGTAAATGGCCTCTCTTCCTCCAGGTAAATATATTGTGTTTCCTATACAAGGGAGTGCGGTCACAGCACATGGACTTATGTTTTATCAGTTCATAAAGTCCATGTTGTTATATTTTCAGGTTTTGCTAGTTTCCAACCAGGAATCCACACAGTCGACAATCAGGCACGCACCACACTTCAAAGGTTTGGATGAAGAGGCGACAGAACTCCAGTCAGTGTGTCAGTGGATGGAGGCTGCCTTTTCCATGCTTGAAAGTTCAATTAAACCAAGACCATGACGTTACTATCACAATTTGGCCTGAGTCAAGCCCAGTCGCCGAGCCCGCAGCACCAAGATCACAGAAGAGAAAATGCCAGCCAGCCAAACCTCATCATCGAGCGCCGGTCACGTCATCCCTGCCTTCTTCACCTTCGCTGCAATCCTGACTCGATACTCCGAGTTCGCCATCGCCATTGCCCGATGCCAATAGCGAGCCTCTCCAACACCAGCCATCTACCATAATATCCGAACGAATAACGGCGTGGGAGATTGGCATCATCGCTTAAATTCGAAGGCCAGGAAAGGCAACCTGAACTTTTATTTATTGATAAAACTCCTGCACACCGATGCCTCATTCGTCAATGTCCAATCGTCACTGTTGTCGTGTGGGAAGATTTTTCATGCGCAATGAAAGAAGTACACCAAACATAACGCACACTTGCTTGAGCTGTGGGACCAATTTAATGCGGGAACACGCACTTCCGAGAGAATTCTGAACGCGGTTGCCAATCATGTTTGCGGTGTGCCAGCTAGGGGAATGGCAGAATGAATGAACAAAATGAACTGGGTTTCTTTATTTCATATTTTGTCTAATCAATGTAAACTAGGACAAATTTTTTTCCTTAAATAAAATTCTGATATATCTGACCAATTGGGACTTTTTCTTATTCTTTATTAATTGCGGCGATCTTGGTCTAGAAAGCTCAAAAAACTTATTAAAACCAATTCTTGTACCAAACAGTTGAGTCTAATCTAGGCCGAGTTGGCCTGTAAACCTTTTAGCCCCCTTAATGGTCTAAAGCCTGGAAAACAGCAAAAGCCATATTCTATGAGGATTGGAATCATCACCATCATCATTATCATCATCATCCATTTTTACGTGACTTTTTCCACTTAGAGTTGGTTGCATGGTTTCAAAAGATGATATTCCCCACAATTATGTAGGTTTAATCATCTGATGGTTTATTGTGGCATATGTTGTTACAGCTGGATGCCCTTCCTAACGCCAACCCCATTAAGGGGGAAACAATGGCGAGTTAACCCACGCAAGGTACCAACTTTGTATTTAGAAACTCTGTGGCAGCTATGCATCAGGGGCATGGATGCTTATGCCCATGAGGTCAAAGATGTTATACGACCCGCATTCCCAGGGAGGGGAAAAAAGTAACCATCTTATGGTATATCGGTAGAATGGGACATGTCCTGTTTTAGTAATGTATCAAGCACTTTGCAAAGATAGATTCTGGTGCTGGCTCTTGGGAGGGCTTTGGTTGTTGCTGGTATCAATGCACAGAGTAAGCGTTCCACAGTCACCAGGGAATGATTAACAATATGAAATGAGATAAAAGTTTTCTAACAAGGCCTTGTTAAAAAATCAGATGTTGTGAGGAAGGTAGGTCACATGGAAGTTCGAAAGCCTGACATAAATTCTTATGATCATTTTTTCACTGTACACTGGAGTGGCTCCACCCGTTATGTTCCTACTAAAGGTTTTTACAGTAATATAATTATCTGATGCCGACACAGAACAGGTTAGAGGTAGCTTATGCTTCCTAAAGGTGCCAGTGTTAGAGTGAGAGAACCATTCCAACTTAAAGGTTCTTTATGACAAATAAAGCTGTCCTTTTTTATTGTTTTTTTTTATTTCTAAAGATTTTTTCCTTCTCTAAATTATTATATAAAATATAATTTTAATTTCAATAAATCTCTAGTTTATTGTTTTACAAACTACATATACAATCTATTATTTGTTTTATCGATTCAACCTCCGTCTGTAGCATTTAAAGTTATGGCAATATAGAAATAGTCAAGCAAACATCAAAAAGAAGAAAGAAGTTTCTATTTTTTCATGATTTTTTTACCAATAAAAATGTCTTGTTCAGGCTTTCTCATATGAGGCGTGCTATCGCACGCGCCTGTCTCCACACACGCCTTAATCTCCTGAGTTTAAAAGCAAACCCTAAATTATTTTCTTCCTGTAAGGTGTGCAACTATTCACATGCCTCAATTATATTACGTTTGTTTTTGTTTACCTTAACGGAAGAAATTACTTTAAGTGGATTAATTTTTGCGAGGATTAATTTTCG
The DNA here is from genome assembly GCA_963930725.1 of Candelabrum cocksii. Taxonomy (NCBI): domain Eukaryota; kingdom Metazoa; phylum Cnidaria; class Hydrozoa; order Anthoathecata; family Candelabridae; genus Candelabrum; species Candelabrum cocksii. The sequence goes on from OZ005664.1 coordinate 19,691,093, forward strand.
CGAATTATGGCCAAATTCGCGAAAATATGTCCTCACGAAAATTTCAAAGAAGGCCAATTCGCGAATTAATTAAATTAATACTCGCGAAAAAATTGAACAGGGCTGATTCGCGAAAATAAATACTCGCAAATTTTTTGAGAAAAACGTTTTTTCCAATTATTATCTTTTTTGGAAGAAAGATCGAATGTCAAAATCCTTTGGGTTTATGAACAGTAGTTTTTTCAGTGTCTTTTTTCTTTTTTGCTTTCGGTTGTACATCAAAATCGACGTTAAAAATTAAAATTGTACCTTATAACAACAAGTGCGGAACTCTTCAACCCACCGGCTTTTTGTTTATTATGATAACCCCACATTTGAAAAAGAAAATTTTTTGAATTCTAAAAATCTATGATTTGCGAAAATTAGTCATCGCAAAAACTTTGAGGATGGCCGATTCGCAAAAATTAGTACACGCGAAATATTTGGAAAAGGCTGATTTGCGAAAATTAGTACTCGCGAAATGTGATTTTTTTTTACCTCACGAAAATTAGTCCCCGCGAAAATTAATCCACTTAAGGTAATAAATTTATTCAACTTATTAAATTTTCAACTTATTTCGTAATGAACACTAAACGTTCTGAATATCTCAAATTAAGGCAAATCAAATTGTTTTTGGTGCCTGACCGATTCTAATTTTTGCAAAATGGAATATTAATGTTATTGGCACTTCCAAAAAAATATTTTCATTTTTGTTGCCTACCTACTACAGATTAATAAAAATCAAAAAAGCTTTTAAATGTTAAGAAACTGGTCCAACTATATATATATAACATACAATGAAAAAAAAAATGTTGTTTTGCTTCTGAATGTTGCACTTGTTTATGATGAAATTGCAAAATATCCCCAAGAAGATATTTGAATGGACATTTGCCTGTACAATTCAGAAAATGTGGCTGGCTTCTTTGTTACGTTTTGTTTTTGAAATTTCTTAAAACTTTTTCTTCAATTAAGATTAACCTTAACCTTAAGATTTCTTACCTCGTTGTTATTTAGATCAACTTTTTCTACATATTTCTTTATTAAATGTTTACTTTTATGCTGTGACAATAATCTGTCTCCGTGACTGAGTGTCATGGTAACCTACCGGACAGTTACAACGTTATGCATATGCATCATCAACCTCATTTGATACAAAAACGAAATGAAAACCGGGGGGGGGGGGGGGGGGGTGCTCAGTCAAACTCATTTTTATTGTATATGCAAAACAAAATCAACGCAAAAATTGCATTACTTTGAAATATAAAACTTTCTTGGGATATTTTGCACAGTAATTAGAATCACGTAATACAACTGCTTTTAAGAAAATCGTGATTATTTTTCACAAAAACAATTTTTTTTCCTTCCTAGTGGGTGCTGCAAGTGTTGGTGTTGTTGAGATTGAGAAGTATCCACAAGAAGATATTTGAATGGAGAAATGTGACTTTTTTCTTTAGCCAGTTTTTGCAGTTTAATATTATTTCTTCCATCAAATGCAGCATAATTCTTAGTCTTAAGTTGAATGGAACTTTTAAAAAACCTGTAACATCGCGTGCAAACATGTCTGTCAGTTCTGTTTGAAAATCTTAATTGTAAATATTACATAAGGTAAAACGTGGCGATCGTATGCTCGCCTAGAGCTATGGCGATGCGAGCCTAATTTTGGGCTTGCCATAACTCTGGAGGCGATACTTTTGGTGATCGTTTGCCTCATTTCATGACAACACTGCTTTATTAATATTGAGAAATGCTGCCGTAATTTTTGAGATTGTTGCCGACAGAAGACTTTTATGTCTAATGTTAGGTCTTTTCTCAGCTACTCATCACAGCATTCAACTGCATCCTCTCCTTATAACCTTTGTTTTATAATTACTCCAGTGGGTCATACAAGGAGATATGTAATGGCTATGTATAACTCAGTGGCATTTATGTTGTAGTTTATGTGAATGTTTAGATTTATTTGGATTGTTTTATGCTGCCTTAGTAAATTTTCTTTCTACCTGGACCGTTTGAAATAGTTTTTTTTATCCATTAGATATGCATATGTCATTGTCCAGCTTCTGTCTAGATGTCGGCATTAATTCAAGATGAATTGAATGATGTTAGAACGAGATTGAGGACTTTCGTTTCGAATGCTGAGATAATAGGCTGTCATGCACTCAATGTCCAGATCAAGATCACGTATGTTATTCTTTTTGTCAATATGTGTTTTTTTTCAAAGAAAGTAAGGAGATTTTTCTGCCCACCATCTTCCCTATTTAAATGCTGACAACTTGTTAAGGAAATATTGTCAGACACTTTCACTTTGTATTTTAATAATGGTTGTTACAAACTGAAGGATTGCAATAATCAGTTTAACAAGACAAAACCAAAGACAAAGCTTAATTTCAATCTCTAATAACTTTTTCTTTTTTTTGTAAAAATATTTAGACAAACGAAGCACAAACAATGCGTGTGTCAGTTTCAATTCCCAGCTGATTACCCTGATGTGCCAATCATATTGGAGCTAAAGAGTAAAGTATTTCCAGTGAAGGTCCTTGACGCCATGACTACATTAACAGAGGCTGAAGCAAAGAAAATTGTTGGCAGAAAACAGGTTTGTTTGTTATACCTGTTTTGTTATTTATGTCTGTATATATTTGCGTTGTCTGTTGTTATCCAGTAAATTAGTAACTGTTTCATGTTTAGATCATATCTCTAGTGAAGTTTATCAATACATTCATTCAAGAGAACCCGTTGCTTGTGTGTTCTGAGGAGATTTCAATAATAAAAAGAAAACTCCTTGAAGAAAACGATGAGTTTAAAATGAAACAGAAAGCCGGTGTTCTTGACTACAAAATCGTTTCGAAAAAGTACAGTTGCGTTACTACTTTAGCAGGATAATAATCATCCTTTGTCTGTGGTGTGTTATAGTAGAACTCGGTTTTTATTATGTATGGGTCAATAAGCTTTCTCAGTTTAAATAAAGTTTTGTTTTCTAGATATTTTTTGCACGTAAAGTTGACTGTTCCAAATTTGTACCCAGAAGATTGTGTAAGGTGGGTGCGTTTGATGTTGTGTAAGGTGGGTGCGTTTGATGTTGTGTAAGGTGGGTGCGTTTGATGTTGTAGAAGGATTGTAGTTATTTTATTCTTGTGTTCCTTTTCTTATTTTATGTTTGGGTTTCAGTATAGAGTTCAAAGGTTCAAACTTTCCATCAATACTGGAAACGCATTTTGTTGCTCAAGCGAAAGAAATCGCGCGCCAGTGTGTCCAACCGCCAGCTAGGAAAGAGCCAAAGTAGGTTTGCCCTCAATCCTTGTGTAATGTGCAAATAAGACATGATTGAGCTGAGGGAGAACTCTTACTAATGTAGTTGATACAAACTGAATGCAAGGATGAAATTTTTCCGGATTTATCCGGAATTCCAGATTTTTACGAATCTCTATTTGGATTTCCGGATTAACGATGTTTTTTATCACGCTGTTATTTATTAAAAAGCAACGAATAAATGGGACTATTTGGCATGTAAAACTTATATTTCAGAGCTCTAATTGTGCTAAAAAGCGATGGCTTTAAGGTGCTACGCCCCTAACCCGATTTGGGACGCTTACAGCGCACCCCGAACACCTCAACTGCTTTGTCTATAAAACCTTTCAGGTTTTCCGAATTTTTTTTAGAAAACCAGAGTTTCATCCTTATGAATGACATTCGTGGAAGTATTTAGTTGTTATAACACGTCATTGTTCTAGAATACCTGTGTTTGAAACGAAGCCTTCTTTACTTCCTGTACTTGAATATTTATCTGGAAAGTGCGTTCATAACTTTCCCGTTGAAACATGTCCTTGCTGCAAGAAGCCTGCACTGGCCAGCAATCCAGAGGTTAGTTGTAGTGGTGTAGATTACATGTTGCTATGTACTATACCGCCACGTGTTAATTATGACTGTTTAATGCTTACAAGGTCTTTATTATTAACAGTAGATGGCTACCTTAAGGGAAGAAATTTTCGCGAAATTCAATTTTTTTCTTGTTTTTTTTAGTGTCACTTAACATGCAATTAAAAATATAAGAAAATACAGTGCACTCCCGATAACATTATTAACATGGGATGGATTTAGGCTAGCTTTGAGAGTTATAGGTATTTACCATGGAATGAGAGTTTCCTTTGTAACAATTTCAGTCGTCATATTGGAAAATAACTTGTCGTGTTTAGACAAAGAAAGGTCAGCCCGTGGATTTTTTGCCTTAGCTTTCTTATCTTTAAAAGCATATAAAAACATATTACGGCTTTTATTGGAGAATCGAAGGGAATACTAGAGAGACATTTGTTTCGTGTGTTAGGAATGTCAAAGCGATCCAAACGCTGATGACTTCGTGGAGTGGATGTACTGTAAACACATCTTCCATCATTCGTGTCTCGATGCATACATGAAAACACCACCATTCGCAGGTAACTCTTAGAATTGTAAAATCATATCAAACATGCTGTGTTCGCTGCTGTTTTTATAAGATGAAGCTCAAAGGTTTGAAACAAACAAACAAAACACAACATTTACTACACTAATTGTTTTTTATAAGCAAGACAGCTATAAGCATAATTACGGTAAAAAGTTACTACTACCGTAGTTTATTCAGTGGGATATGAGTAAATTTAAAAAAAGCTAAAAACTATACAAGAAATACCGTATATAATTACATTTTAAGAGAAATTACCGGCATAAGCATATAAACATAATTTCTACCCATGGTTTCCATATACATAAGCAGAGCTATAAGCATATTTTTACGGTAGAAATTGTAAAATTGTTTCAATGTTTTACTCCCCCCTTGTTCGTTTTGATTACACCCCAAATCATGAACGTCCATGCTGTTGTCAATGTCGCCGGCGGAACCTTCTGGTGATACTTCTTCCGCTGGATCGTCTTCACTGGGCGAGGGGGTTTCGATGACACGTTGGTTTCGAGGCCTTCGGACTCGACAGCGCGCCATGTCAATCGAATTCGACCGAAAGAGCGCTGCAATATTATCCCTTTCGATCTATATTGTCAGTCGATGACAGGAAAGTTGAAGCCCGGTATATGTCCGTTCGTACTGGCCTAGTGAAGCTGCGATGACGCGCCATCGGTCGAATTCGATTGCCGTACTGTACTTGAAAAGAATGCTTTTACACTCGGTTGTTGATTCTATAAGAATTTAGTAAAAGGAACGTTTGTTTTTGGTGCGCACCCCCCCCCCCCGGACCCGCTAAATATTGTTCGTTTTTGTTCGCTTTGTCACTGACTTCCCCTCACCGGACGAACGTACTATTTTAATGACCCCTAAGGTCATTTTACAGTCTTGCTTATAAAAAAAATTAGTGTATTTTCAATTTGTTTTCGATATTTTTTTCGTTTTTTTCAGGCGGAAAGAAGTGTCCGAAATGTGGTGCTCGTATTTATCACGAAAAATGGAACATCTCCGCTGAACTCGCAGAACAAAGATGGGCTCATAAAGAAGCGAGAAAAAGGGAAATCGAAGAAGTCACTGATTTTCTTGACCTTATGTAAATTCGCGCCAAACATAAATAGTAATCTTTGAATTCAATTGCACTCTTCGAATAAGCGCACATACTTTAGGTGTGTGCAGACCTTCAAATTCGTACCAGCCTATTAATTAAATTATGTTTTGCGATTGAACAATTTTGAAATTTTTTTGCAAATAAAGGTCAAAATCGCAAAAGTAAATTCTGCAAAAAAATTCGCTTCAAGGTATTGTAGTAAAACATTTGTAAAAAAAATTAAGAATTTCGACTTTTAAAGGAATGTTAGAGAACAAGCCCTGGTCAAGTTTCCCCGAGAATACCTAACCTTTCTAGTATTACCACAGGGCAAAAATACGGTGAATGGTTTTATACTGGAAATAAAGCTCCTTCTTTTATTAGGGAAACAACATAAGAAAGACAACGAGTTCAAAAAATCTGTTTTACAAAACTTCAACGACATTTTCAACATCAAAAATTATATTACAAATATTTCATTAATTTGATTAGATTTTGACCCGCAAAACACAATGATATAGAATTTACTCTGCAATTATCAACACAAATTGACTTTTTAACAGGAATTATGCTTTGCTTTCTTCCTTTAACGCATCTTTTATGAGATGATAGTAAACCTCTTTAGGTGCATCCATACCCCAAATGAAGTCAAGATGCATCCACGATGGTATGGCTTTGTGGAACTTTACCACGTTAGGGGGTAACAGTTTCAATAACTCGCTCACATCTTTGGGGTCAGCTAACCAGTCGTTACCCCCGGAAAATAATACAGCAGGAATGGTAAAACTCGACAAGTTGAATTGAGGAGGTGTAGGCTAAAGAACAAGTGAAATGAATTGTCAGAAGATATAAGTACGCACTGGTGTTTTACCTTCAAATCAATGGCATGTAATGTATTGCCCGAAAAGTTAAAAAGAAAAGAGCGATTTTCGATTATTCTATGCACAAAATTCCTCCACATCGGTATCAATGAGTTATATTTAGGAAAGAATATCGATGGAAAGAAACTTTACAAACGCACTTGCTTGTATATCTTCTCGTTGACATCCTCGCCATAATCGTACATTTCGAATAATTTTGATTTGTACATCTAAAAGCAAAGAGAGAGAGGACGTCATAAGAAATGTACAAAGGAGTGGTCAGCATACCTGTTCAAAATGAACAACGTTTCGTACAGAGGTTCCAGCAGGAGAGTGTGTCATGTAAACATCGAGTCGAGACTAAAACATTAGAAACATGGTTCAACCCAAGATGGAAGTTAATACAAAGGTTACCGTGTTCATCTGTGGTCGGTCGAATCCGCAAATAACAAAAACGATGTTTGAACAGATATTTTTTAGTAACGGTTCTGTGCAAAAGTGCGAGGCCAGCCACGTGATAATTCGACTTTGTGGAAGGAAGTCATGTACGCCGAACAACTTGAACAACCACTGACACAGAAAAGCAATGTAGCAAAGTCGTTGGAAATTATTTTTTATCTACAATTTTTGCGGTGATTTTAGAAGTAGCATATTTGTAAGACAAATATTTCAGACAATTATTTTAACTCTTTCGTAATTATTATCATTAACTCACAATCAATATTTTCAAGTGTAGCTACTTATTCATTAATTTACATTTGAATTAGAAACAAGTTTTATAGTAAACCGTCCCACCTTAATCTCAGGCACAAAACTTGCGAGGTACTTCAATGGACTCTTCATCGTCCCTAAGTAAGCCACTGGCGCAAGTCCATAAAATCTTTTAATGTGACCGGCAAGTTCTTTATTTCGAGACAGCTCAGCGAAGGCCATCAAAGTGCCTTGCGAGTGCCCCACGTAATATATTTGCTGTTGCTTAGTAACGTCTAAAATATGTGCCATAAAGGCAGGCAGGTCTTTACTGGCCATTTCGTCCCAACTAAATGACAAACAAACGCGGTTTATACACTCATACGCAATGAGGAACTAATATGGTACCTGAACTTCCAATATGCATCTGAATTCGGATTCAGCGTTTTGTGGGTTTTGGAGTATGTGTTTCCTCGACTGTTTCCCATCCATACGTCAAAACCAGCGTCAGCCAACAGAAACCCTAAGCTGCCATTGGGTTGGTTCATTACCCAGTCTGCACTGGAGCACAGTAAACCATGTTGTAAGAAGATGACGGGTTGGTTGGAGGACGGCTGTCTATCTCGACCGTGCGGTATGCGATGAAGAGCTAGGATGTAACCGTCATCGGTAGTAACCATATGTTGTTCAGCTGGGTAGCCATAATGCGATATGATTTGAGGCTAAACGCAAAACAGTAGAGACTCCCTGACACGTTGCGGTGAAGCTTTTGATACTAAACAATTTTGAATAATGCATTCTTTCCCCAGTAATTAATAACAGTTGCCATTACTGATGAATTACTAGGACAATGAAATCCAATGATACTTACAACCGTCATGGAGACTTCAGGGTTCCCAGCGTCCAAATACTTGAATATGAAAGCAAAGAAAGCAAACGGAAGAACATACTTCATGCTTTCAACTTCCTTCTAACGACAAACTAAGGTAATATTCGTCTAAAATGAAAATCTAATGCTGAACAACGCTGATAATCTTTTACAAAACATTAAAACTTCAACATTGTAAATTTTTATCATTAAACAACCAAACGACAACAACGACAATAAAACAACGTGTATATTTCTATTCGATTCGAACTACAGTGTTAGTGTTGCTATAAAAACTCATCATCTGGGAGTTCACCGAGATATTCCGATATCTCGTCATACGAAGCACGAGCGAGCTGTTTATTAGAAGTGAGTTGGATGGATGCTCGAGACCGTTTGCTGTCGCGCTCAAATATTTTAGCGAGCTAGTAAGAAATGATGGAGTCAAGTAATCTTTAATATGTTCATATCTTAACAAAAAATCAATATTATATTTCAAATGATATTATAACAAAGATTGATTTTAACCGATATCCACCTGGCCCTTATACTCCCCGAGCACCATGGTCACATACGCTTCTTTAGTCTTAGGAACAACGGTTTCCAGGTAGTGCTGTTTGACATCTACATTAAAGACACAACCTCAATATTTAGTAGATTGAGCAAAATACTATTTAATTGGAACTTCTGAGCGCATGTCCTTTACTAGATTGCTAATCATGTATATATAACATTTATACATCAAAGTCCACCTTCAAGTAGTTTCCCATCTTCCGTTTGGCAAGTGCACATGCGTTCACCAATTACATCCAAGATCTTCACCTGTAAACATAAAACAACTTCAAACACCCAACTTTCAACAAAGCCATTTGCACACCTTTTTGTTGTAGTGCTTTCCTTTTCTATAGTGATCACTTATTATTCGAGCGCGAATGTTTGGAACAAGCCACACAGGGTCCACATCATCTCTACAAATGAGGAAAGTTCAGATATGAAATGAAGAAAATAAAGAAAACAGCAATGCAAAAATATGTTTTTACCTATCGTTTTTATCAGCGTATGTTTTCTGTTGGATTGAAGGCTCTAAAAATAACAATACATAGGTGATTGAAAAAGGAAATAAACTTTACTTGCAAAACTTACTTTTCTTGTAGTTGCCTCTGTATATTTCTTCATCAATCAAATCAACATGATGCCTACTTAAGTGAATTATCTAAAACAAACAAACAAATTACAAAATACATTAAATAACTCAGTCTCTCTATTCATCCATTAAGAACATTATTTAACTGCACTTCACCTTTGAAGAAAAAAATATTTCGAAAGGTTAGTAAGAGTATTTAAAAGTGCTTTGCTCACTACAATTGAATGATTTATGTAAGGTGGTGTATGAGCACCATAACAAGAATATGATCAAAGATCCTGTCATATAATAAACTTTTACTTCTTTACTGAGGCGAAGTTGAATAGCAACACGGGAACTGTCTTCATCTACAGATGTGATCTAAAAATACGCTCATGATTAGTATGCTTCCAGACATAGCTATCAGTCTTACTTTTCCGAAATGATTCCTGTGGGCGCCTTTTTGAATGCAAACAAAACAGCCGGGAAAGAAACCTGCAACATAGATCCGAAACATCAATGATCAATGGTATTATTAAAACATAAATTACCAATTGAATAGTTTTTCACTTCTTCTCCTACTCCTTTTATATGACGTACTCTTCCATCTTTCTCAATAATCGGATCATAATTCTACGAGGGAAACATACAAGAAGGAAACTATTTGAAGGAAACTCTCTACATATGAGACATCAAAACAAACAAATACTTTTTGTTTTATATTTTCATCTCCAAGTTTTCTTTTTCTTGACATTTTAGCAGGATCATTACGCTTTTCAGCACCTAACCCAAGACCTTTATGCCTAGGTATATATTCGATTGGTTCAGCTAAACCTTTGTTATTCAAGCCAATAGGCTTTCCTTCACTCCATCCCATACCTCTAAGCATTGCTGAGCCAAAAGCTGATATAGGAACATTATGGTAATCTTCCAACGTGCTCTGTTAGAAACAATTACATGTAAATAAACACCATTTGAATGAAATATTATTTGCGATCTTACTTGCTCAGGCCGAATTGAAATGTCATAACTTTCATCTTTATCTTCACCGTTTTCACGAATAGGAAGGCGATTTTGCATAAGTATCGGTCCAATATCAACTTCGTTTTCAGCTCCCTCTTGTAAGTCTGCAAACAAATTCTGAATAGTCACATATTTCTTCATGGAAGAATCTTGGATCTAAAAGGCTTTTTGTTTGATTAATTAAGAATTTGCATATACTTAATTCTAAAAGTTCCAAAAAGAGTGTACTCTCTGTATTAAAAATTGGTACTTGACTTTATATGACAGCATAATGTGCAGTATATTTCAAAGAAGCGTAACACAGTAGTCAGTGAGGTACTTAAGGATGAGTTGAAATGATGAGATAAAATCACCAAATCTATCTTAAACTGCGTCTGATTCTGTCATTCCTAGACGTAGCAAAAAATACGATGTGAAACCCTGGATTGATGACACCTTTCTCCAACTCATTGAACGCCGTAATTCAAGTAAAAATAACCAAGAAAGACTCGGTTTGAATAAGCAAGTGAAGAAATATAGAGATAAGATTAAGAACAAATATTTTCGAAAAAAAGCTGCAGCAATTAATACTGCAAGTGAATCTCGGGATGTTGAAGAAGAATTTAGACTAGCTCGTAATCATTCTTCCTTAAATAAATCTAAACGACTCCTGATTGATTCTTTAAAGTTAAAAGATCATTTTGCTAAGCATTTCAATATTCAGAAGGTTGAGTGTCAGCCTGAAATTGAAAATGCAAATCTTTTCTCACACATTTTACCACCTGAAAATGTCAGCATAAACAAGGATCTCCCTACTGAAGCCGAAGTAAAGTCGTCAATTAAATCTCAAAAAGATAATAAGTGGAAAGGAATAGATAATACTTATGCTGAACACTTTAAATATGCTTCTTCCCCCAAGCTCACGTCTGCTGTTTTATTGCTTATGACTATAATATGGACTTTGGTTGTTGTTCCAAAAGCTTGGCTTTCTGCTGCAATAACATTCTTACATAAAAAGGGACTGAAAAGTGTTGCTAAAAACTATCATTCAATCTTTATTACGGATACTCTATCACGGCTTCTCCCAAGAATAATAATAGAACGTCTTTGTGACACTTGAAGATTCTAATGAAAAATCAATTTGGCTTTCGAAAGAATAGATCGACTATAGACACAATTTTCATTGTTAGAGAATCAATTAAATCAACCAATAATCCATTACACCTCTGTTTGATTGATTTAAGGGCTGCATACGACCATATTGATAGAGATATGCTTTTCTCTGTCATCAATATCCGGACAAAGGCTCCCAAGCTAACATCTATTTTGAAAGCTCTGTATACAGGTACTATTGCTGCCATCAAACATACCACCGACTACTTCCAAGTACAAACGGGTTGTAGACAAGGCGGAATAGAATCTCCTGTCCTTTTTAACATTCATATGGATTTTGTTCTTCGATGTGCCGAACATGGTGTTTTACTTGAGTTTCCTAACACCGGTCTTAAATATTCGTATCGTATAAAATCCGAGTCACCTCTGCTCTCGGAAATGCAGAAACTGGAGTCGATATGGCAGGGCTTTTTGCGACGCATGGTCAGAGGTGGTTTTAAAAGAAAAAATGCACCAAAAAATAAGAATGATACTTCAATTCCAGAAGTTGAAATCGATTGGTCATTTTTATTAAATAATGAAAAAATCTGTGACATTACTAATACCACCGAAATAAATCACTTTTGTCAAGTACAACACCTCAAATACATCGCACATGTCACCCGTCTTGATAAAAACAGTTTACAAAAACAGTTACTATTCTGTGACTCTGACAATCCATCCAATCGTTGGGGCAAGTTATCCAAAATAACAAACGTTGATGAAACGTCTAAGACGCACTATGCGAGATAGGAAAGAATTTATGCAACTGCTTTCTCATGTCATCTAGGAAAGTGGAAGCGCATGATGAGAACTTAGTTCTCCTATAGGAAAAATTGATGATGATGATGATGAACGATACATCTTACTAAACAATCGTTAATTTAAACGTGTTTTCTATGTGACGATGACTGTTTAGGGTTTAGAATAGCACTGGGGTATCATTGGCCATCGTAAAAGGACGAGGCCCCTAGTACAAAACTGAAATCACATTTTTGGAACGGAAAGACCATAAGGGAACTGGACTGCAAACTGGAACAAATATGTACACTTGAATCCTTAGTTTAAGCAAACAATTATCTTAAAAACTAAACTAACCTTTCAGGATTTCACTCACTGCTTCGGCATCTAAACTGTCAGCACCTGGTAATCTCCATTTATTCTTCAGGATGAGTGGGATGACCAATTTCGATCTTCCTTGCTTTGGTTCAGAACTGCAATGTAAATTAGTAAAGGGTAAACAACAAAAATGAGACTTATAATTCCAGGAGGAATTTGTGATGCATAGCATATATAGCAAATTCAAGACAGAAAGAACCTTTCTCAACGGGAGGTGAGTCAATAATAAGCAAAATGTAGAAGATTGGGTGTATATAAGATGTTGGCTTATAACAGGCATAACTACAAGTTGTTGTGTAGAACTTATGTGTGTTTAACTTAACTTATGTGTGTTTTCCAAACATTTTACATTTTGTTGTAACAACAGCTATTTTGTGCTCCATAATTGTCTCCATTGAAAGACAGCAACAAAGGAAAACTAATTTGTGGACAAAGTAAAGATTACTCAAGCTTATTATTTGTATGCCCCAATATAACATCACGACCCACACATAATAGACCAAAAATTAGTAACTAGGCCTGTTGTATTTTTAAAATAATTACAATTTACCATATATCAAACAGATGAACAAATGACTTGATATCAACTATTTTAAAAGTATTGTCAAAAGATTATTAAAACTATTTAAATACTGAATAAAAAAAATCTAGATAGTCTTAAATGAGTGGGTATGTTTAAAGGTCTGAATAGCCCACTCATCTCCTACTAAGGTTGCCATTAACATCTAATGGCTTCTAACAAGTTTATTGATTGATTCCCAGATTTAGTAGAAAGGCAGGTTTGACGATCAAGGTATTGTGATGGACAACCATCTAAGCAAGTTTATCATCAGTAGATCGAAATGTGTTGTGTCATCCCAATCAAAATGCAAAAATCTAAAATAAGCCTCTGATGGTGCAAATATAAGATTTATGACAACACAAAATTGTGTTTAGTTTGCCTCTTAGGTTCAATGTTTGAAAAAAACATTTAAGGATTTTTTCACACATACAAATTTATTTTTCCTGATCAAGGTTATGAGGTGCTTCTTTGCAATATGCATTAATATTTGATGAGAAAGAGATGGTGGCACATGCTTCTTTGCTTTTTGTTCAAACACTGTAAAACAATCAGATTGAGTTGAATAAAATCCTACTTTTTCAATATGGAATATCATCAAATATCAACGTAAAAAAATGAAAGCGAAAAAGTAAATATTTTTTACACTTAATAACACAAAAGTTCAGAAATAATAAAAATCCACTGTGCTTCAATGCTTTTATCATTTCATATTTTTCTTTTCTGGAATTAATTAATTTGTTAATATTTCAACTTCAGTATTAAAACTGTGAAAACAGTTCTCTTCGGACAGTGCTACTTCCTTTGCTGCCCCCCCCCCTAGCTCACTTTTTTTTAGCATACTTCTTCGAGAGTTTTCTTCACAAAATTATAGTAACTATATGTCTTCTATATATTTTATACTAAAAAACCATATGCGTTCATACCTTCTTTCGTTTTTAGGTTTTAAAATGTAATGTTTTTATGCGCGAAAGAATTTCGCTTAAAGTGTTTGTTTACTTTAAGATGTGGACAGTTTCTGTTAACGATATTCTGAAGGTTATTCGCAAATCTTTTATTTTAGCTTTTCGTTATTTGTTACGTTTTGTATATATATATATATATAAACGTATATATGGATCAATATAATTATTGATATTACAATCGAGGTTATATGTTATTATATATATACATGAAAATTATCACTGGTTTAAGTTTTTAGTATTCTTGTTTGCAGTAAATATAAAATACTCCCGGGTTTGTATTTGGAGTTTTTTGATATTTGTGATATATCATAATTCATGACAGAAACAAAATTTTTTCTTTTAGTCTCACAACTAAAGTCATTCATTTCGATGTAAATTATTTACTCATTATTTCTTAGGTAGAAAATAGTTTTCTCCGTAGAATAAAAAACAAAAGCGGCAGAGAGCGAAAAACTCATTTTAAATGAAAACCAGGTTGTTAAAAAAACTGAAAGTAAAGCCATTTTGAAAAACAAGTTTAAAAACAAAAAGTTTAGAAACAAAAAGTACAGCAATTGCTATCGAAGTTTCATGGTGTTTAATTCGAATGTAATTGTTTGCAAGTACAATATTATTAAAAAGTACGCTTTTTATTATGATTTTGTGAAGAAAAATCCCGAAGAAGTATGCTAAAAAAAAAGTGAGCTAGGGGGAGCAGAAAAGGAAGTAGCGCCCTTCGGACTACTTATATAATATATCTGTTTCAATTTTATTTATCTACTTAACCATGAATCAAATTTATTCTACCATCATCTTTGTTTTACAGTATTTTCTTATAAACGAATGTCTAATACTACTTACTATACCATCTAATAGATAAAGTCGCCACCTTTTTAGTTCGTTTTCTTCGGCAGCGACTACATACTCTCGATCAGAAACATCATCTTCTTCAGATTCTGATTTTTCGAAAGTCTTGCGATTCTTTCGAATCAATTTGTTTGCATGTTTTGAAGCAAGTTTAAAAGAAAAATTAGAAGCTTTAGAAACTTTTTCTTTCACCGGTTCGACCGCCATTTTGATGGACAAAAAATATATCGTTGGTCGAGCATACAGAATATTTTCTTGTATCAAGGTTCGAGCAGCGGAATTTGATATTTTTCTAATATAGTTATTTTTCCTATGACTATGATTACATAACCGTATTCCTCTAGTAGACGCCGCCACGGCATTTATCACAGATTGTAAATTTTAGATATTTATACAGGAATTATATTGTAGATCCATTTGCCACAAAGATACTCACCAAACTCTACTAAATTCAGTAGACAGAGTAGTTGACATTGGGTCAAGTGAGATCATCTCAAAATTAAAAACTTTATTTATTTAGTAGCTAACTATTAGATTATATATACATTGTTCTGTAAGCATGCCGGGAATGCCTCCGGAGAGACTCTCGCGTGTGAGAGTATTCACATACTATACCGCTAACGGATCCACCTCCATGTAAAAAGTAGTATACATATCGGGACATCTCCCTTGGCTACATCTGCTACTTGGGCAATTATGTCCGTCCCGTTATGATGACTTTACAGCAATATTGGTTGATTTCAATTATTTTTCTCTGATTAATATAGTAGTCACCCAAAGCAAGGCGTTGAAAGCCATTTAATTGCAGAGGGTTATATATTTAATTCAATTGGATCTATTTTTTTTTCACCGGACACACACGGAATTTTGATGTTATATAAGGTCCCACCCTCTCTCAATTCTTAACCAGGAAACATGAAACAAATCCTAAAAACTCCAGAATAGGCCACTTCACTGAGAAACGAACTGACCGCAGTACTTCCAGGGATGTGGCAAGATTGACTCGAACCAGGGACCTCTTGATTCTGAGCGCAACGCTTAGACCACTATGTCACTGCTGTGCAATTGAAGTTTGGTTGGTTTGATGCAACGAAATGCTTTTCCAAGATGTGTTCAGGCCCTACGACACATAAATGTAAGTGGGGAGGCTAAGTTACTGAGCACATATATTTAGTATCACCCGCCGCCCCACCATGGTTGGGGTCAATGGGCCAGAAGATTTTTAAGTTTTTGACTTTTTTACATTGGCTTAAAATGGTTTGAAATTTGTTTTTTAAGCTTCCATAAAGGTTAACTGTCTTAAAAAAATTGTCCTGCAAAAAAGTGTGGGGGGACTATAGCCCCCTCAGCCCCCGGTGTCGTAGGGCCTGGTGTTTCTGTATACATGATACCCTCTGCTGCTACCCATTTCCGAATAAAACGCTGCAGACTTAGGAGACGTCGAATTGAGTAACTTCTGTTGAAATAGAATTTTTGTTACATTCGATTTTTGTGGACACTGGCTTCTATTCAACTGTATATTTTACAGAAAAATACCTGGTAAGCGTTTTAAATATTTCATGTCGTTGGTTTCATTACTGTAGAAGGTTTGCTTGTACTATGGATTTTACCAAGTACTTGAAGCATGTTGAATGTGCGGAGTGTTCAACACGTCTATCGCATTGCCACCATCTCATATCACCAACAATCACCTCCGTAAAGAGAAGCGGTAGGATCTTCACGAAGGAATAAAGAAAGACGTGGCATATTGTGCATGGAATTATGGCATTCCAGAAGCTATGAAAATGGTCCACAAAGAAGTATCCTGCCCATGTAAATAAAAGAGATACTGTCAGCTACTGGTAAGAGAAATACTTTCAGAGAGAAACATCAAAGTTCTACGGGTATGAGCTCTGCCGAAACATTTTCCCATTTAGGAAGGCCATTGTTGATGACTTAACTATTGAAATAATTCTGTACTCTTCTCAGAAGTGGCAGTGCTATCACTACAAAAGTTGTTATTGCAGTTGGAAATGGGGCATTAAGTGCTAGATGCCAGGAACTGTTTCGCCGTCAAATGGACACGAAATATCTCCAAACTCTCTGCTGGGTTCAAAAGCGTTTTACCACTGCAAAGTAATCAATGAATTTATCGTTATATGGCGAGCTTACCTTCTCCTGGTAAAGAAGAATTACTTAACTTGTATTTAATTACAAAATTCATAATGAGATGAGACTGAACTTTGATCAGACTCCACATGAACTTACGTGTCCAAATAAAGTAACTTTGAAGCAAGAGAAGTAGAATCTGTGCCGATATTAAACTTGGACAACAAAAGACAAATTACAGGAACATTAGTTGCTTATTTATGGATACACTAATTTTTTTTATAAGCATACCTCTGAAAAAACCTTACGGTAGATATGCTTAGTGTTTTTCCGTTTTTTACCGTAAAAATATGCTTACTCTTAGGTTCCTAATAAACGTCCCGGGACGCTCATTAATTTTTTGAATTTTTTCCGACCCCCCCCGGACCTTATTTTGACCCCCCCCCCCCCCCGTTTATTAATTTTCAAAGATTTGACAGATGAGGTTGTTCTTTTTTTTTTCAACTTTTACAAATTGTTTGTGTTTGTGTGCTCCGCTAATATATCGGAGATAATTCGCTTCTTTTTTCTTCTTTTCAGACGGTTGTATATCTTTCTTTTTACTAGACAGAAATACTGTTTCTTTTTTGCTTTTGAGACAGCTGTCTCTCTTTTTTGACTAGACAGACAACAATAAAGAATATTTGCGCTATAAAGGTTCCACACTCAACGCTAACGAGCGGTAACTTTCTATTGTTTTCATTCATCGCTTGTTATTGTTACCGCTGTACTTCAAAGGTTGCCGAAAGTTAAGTAGCGATCGTTAGCGCCAAGTGAAAACCAGCCTTAAGAAACTTACATGACTGTGGAATTGTGTTTTTTAGAGATTTTGCCAATTTTTCGAAATTCTGACCCCCCCCCCCCCCCCCCCGCTTAATAAGACCCCTCCGTTTATTAAATTTTTGAAAATTTTCCGACCCTCCCTACTATTATGACTCCCCCCCCCCCCCCCCCCCCGTTTATTAGGAACCTAAGAGTAAGTTTATAGAACCCAAGGGTAGATAATATGCTTATATCAATAACTTGAACTATCTATTTGAACTAATAACTCGTATTATTTGAAGTTTATACAAATCTTCTGATCTAAATTTTCTCTTTTTGATTAAGACACACAGTAGAAGCCTTTTGATTTGGATTTCAAAGTGTTTGGCATTTTTTTAAAAAATTTTTGTTATTCACAAATCTACCGTAGCATTATGCTTATTTTTTCGCACTTTTTACCGTAAGTATGCTTATAGCTGTTATGCTTATAAAAATTGGTGTAGGAGGTTTAACGGACAAATGTCATCCAAAAGTAAAGTTCCCAGAATCATTTCATTTCTTATCATGTACAATGTTTGTCTTGGTGAGATTCTTTGTTAATATTTTTAAAGCCATTCTTTTAGTTCCAAAAGTAAATCTACGGCCCTAATTACACCAAGACCAAAAAATAACGTCTGTTAAGGCTGGCGTAGAAAGGCCGCATTTAGAGAATTCGAAATTGTTCACCTAACCTAAAGTGTTATCGCAGACATGGATACTAGGCATTAAAACGGTTTTTTTATATATGTATATAGAAAGACGAAATGTACAATTCCATTTATATATATCCACTACTGTTTCAGAACGATCGAATGATCAACACTAAAAAATGTACTGTGAAAACAAAATAGTATTTCGTCATAATTTAACGAACATTAAAAAAAAATTCAATCACCAAGATGAATGAATAAAAATTGCCCTAAAATGATGTTATGTTACGAGTAGCACGAATTATTCGGGAGTCATTGAGTTCCCAAAACAAATTCGATTTACAACAACTGTTCGATTATCAAGTTAAAAACTACTACAAAACAACCACAGCTCACAACAAATTTATTGCTTAAAAAAAAATATGCATAAACGAAAAGGCTTATCCGGAAGAACAACAACCGGATTTCCTTTGAGGATCTTCGTCCACTATAACAATGTCTTTCTTCCGTTGAGATTGCTCTCTGGCTTTTGAAGAGTTTGGATTGACAGCGATTTCAGATGCTAACTGAGTTTGTTTTACCATCATTCCTGCAGTAAAAAAAAAAGTTAAACCATTGAATGATTTCAGCATTTATTGAGTAATTCTGAAGTATGAATAGACGAGGAATTTCAAATAATCGAGCCGGTAGCTGAGGAAAACTGTTCAGTTTGTGCTTACATTTCACGTAATAACAGGGATAAAAAGTAACTACACTTTGAATGTAACATCTTTGTTGTACAAATTGTAATATAATTTGTAAAGAAAGCAGACACTTTTTTATTTTTGTTGACATGTTTTGGCCAAGTCCTAGCCATCATCAGAGCTAATGAATTATACATGATGTACAAATATATATAGACAGAACTTACGTTTAGCGAGATCGAGAAACATTTCGTCAATTCCACGGTTTTGTTTCGCAGAAGTGTGATAGTGTTTGGCACCAACAGACTTCGTGTATCTTGTAAAAAACACAAATTAAACTGAAAAATTTAGTATTGTTTTATGAGAGAACAAATGTTTATCAGAGTTAGTAAAAGTTTACAGGATGCTAAACACCTAAAAGACTAAAAATGTTTTGATGTCTTACTCCTCTGCTTCTGACAGCTCAACGTGACGATCTTTTTCTAAATCTATTTTATTTCCTGCAACAAAGAAAAATCACAAGTGAGATACAACAAAAATTGCAGCGGCTCTCTACCTGCTACACACAAACATATATCGTCACCAAGCATCTTTCGCAACTCTTTAACCCAATTTTTGACCTAAACATTTCATCACAATTTGCATAAAAAAGTGTGACTTTGTCAATGATGATAAAATATTTTCTAACCTTTTGGAAGGAATCTTCATCGGTAATGTCATAAACCAGTATTGCACCATGACTGAAAAAAACAACAACTTGTACGTGTATAATAACAGTAAAGAAAGCGAATAGTAATTTCACAATACCTCTAATGGTTTATAGCAAAAGTACCTATATACTGCCTTAATATAGAACATTAACAATATATGTTGCATGGATCACTAGATAAGATTAATAGATATTATTAATCATATATTAGATATATGATGAGAAAAGCAGTCACATTGATCTTCAAGAAGAAAATTGCTTTCCTGTAACTTAATTCAATGAAAATGATAGGAATAAAGTCAACCACAAGAAACATAGGGGTATGAAGAGCAAACCTGTCTCTGTAATAAATTGGACCTAATGCATGAAAACGTTCTTGTCCGGCAGTGTCCTGAAATATAATAAAAATGAACTTTGTGCTCCTTAAAATAATGGATAATATTAAGCACACCCAATAACAAGTGGAAGTAGCTAAATCATCAGATAAAACTGTCAATGAAATCTAGTATTAAAAATAGAAATTGGTGATTATTTAATAACTAGCTTATGGACAGGACCGAGGACCTGATGTTGAAGCTTGAACTGGAAGATGTGGTGGCTGGACAAGTCTTGCAAGAATATTGTGGCGTGCCTTGGTAAATTTTGATTTTATTGTTTAAATAATTGTCTTTAATTTTTAAATGTGGTATGACATATCACTGCTGCTCAGAGACTAGTGTTTATGCACGCTGTTAGGCTATTGATTGCCAAATGTTTTTCACCAACTTTCAATGAAATTTCACAAACTCTCTAGAAAACTATAAATAATATAGTTTCATACAGATACAATATACATGTTATTAAAATACAGATTACAAAAGTACGTCATTGAAAGCCTATTTACCCAAATGACTAAATTCACAGTTTTTCCGTCAATGTTCAATCTTCGATTTAAAAATGATGCCTAAATAAACAAACAATTAGCATTACTAATTATTAAATATTTTTATATAATTATTATATTTATTTTCGAAAATTTATTGAAGGAAATTGTATGTACGCATATATACATATCCAAAGTTTACCAAAATACTAAAATTTAATTTCCAGACTATTTACCTGAAGTGTTGTTAAATGTTTGTCATTAAACTTCTCCTGACAATACCGCAATACAAGACTAGTTTTACCGACACATCCTTCCCCCAAAAGAACAACTTTAAAATGATTTTTTCGATTCCCACTTGCCATTTTTCACTTATAAATCGCCATGGTTTAATTAGTTATGTATGTGCTACATAACATATTTTAAGAAGAAAATAATGTCAATTATACAACAGAAAGGGGGAAACACAATCAAGTAACTTTGAAGAATAGAGCTTTTTCATTTATTGAAAGTGAATCTAGGTTATTGGTGGGGTTACCTCTAAAGAGAAAACAATGTTGAACTGTCTGCAATAAGAAATTATCAACAGAAAAATGCACATTTAAACCCTGTAAAACCGCTGAAGCATGAACGCTAATGGAAAGAAAGTCACTGAAACCAACCATCGTAAACTATTCTTCTCAACATGGAAAGCCTTGTTTCAAAAAACATCCTCAACACAAAAGCTTATGGTCTTAAAGAACTCTATCATTTCAAATCAGTTACCAATTACAAAAGTCAATGGAAAAAGTGAAAAAATCCAGATAAAATACCTGCTTCAATGATAAATGATGCTTACAAAGAACTTGGAAACCCGCTATGTCATCATGTTAGCATTAACTTAGGGTAGGGTGGTCAAACACTGCAATGTTAGAATTCGGAAAAGAAAAGACGTTAGTAAAACAGTTGTTTTTAATTTTCAATCTTTTCTATTTTTATCAAAAATAATGCTAAAATCACCAATCTTTTTTTATTAATATAGAGAAATTATTACTCTTTCCAACAATGTTATTTATTCTGAATTCCATCAACAAACAGTAAAGAAATCGTTCGATCTGTTTCATGCGCATGCGCAATTAGTGCCTGCTTCCAATGATATATTTTTATTATTATTAAATTGTTGCCAGTGTCAGTTTTTTCCCATTTTAATATCAAATTTGCGAAATTTTTTGGTTTCTAGACTTCAAACAAAGAAGAAAAACATATCACTAGAAGGATGATTGTTTGTAGTTTCTAGCTATATAGTTTTTTTTTATTCAAAAGTTTAATGCTCTTTAGCGCTAGCTTACAATAAAATTCGTCAGATTATTAAAAATCAAAATTTATTATTATTAACCTTTTTAAACAGTTATAAAATATTTTAAATGCTTTAAAAATATATATGTGGTCAAAATAAGGTATTAAAGTCTTGAAAAGTCAAAGGAAATCAAAAGTTACAGTCAAATATGTTTTAAAATTAGTGAGAAAACCTTGTTTCGGTGCCTCTTTTAATAGCTGTCTTATAAAAATATTCCTAAATTTCCTAAATTTTTAGGGTACAAAAACGGGCATAACTTTTCAACGGCTTGGAGTTAAAAGAAAAATGACCCCTCATTGAATTCTATTTTTGAAGCTGATTCTAATTATAACAATTTTAAGAATAGATTTTGAACTTTGAAAAATGGTTTGACCACCCTACTTAGGGATCTTTCTAACTGCTAAAAAAGTAGTTTCTTTCTTGGTGTCGCTTTTCTATAATTACCTCTTTATATGACATTTAAGTCCTCCCCAATTCAAATTGAATTGAATAATTGACACAACCAACAGACTTTTTTATCTCATCTATCTTAGCTTTTCTTGTCTTATTATCATTATTGTCTTTCCTATCAAAGTCACCATTTCCCTGCGAATGCAACAAGGTGATTTCCCTCAAATATACTGATATTATCAATTGTTCACGAAAAATCCCACCAACTTTAAAGAATGAAGTATATAATTGCATCATAAACCAAAACCAAAACATCATAAGCAAAACTCAAAACGTCTTAAAGAAAAACCCACATATTATCTTAGAGAAAAAATATACATAAATTGTACTTTATGTTAAATAATGGTATAATTTTATAAACAGTTCATTAAAAACGTTAGGTAAACAGTTAAAAAAATAATGAATATATATCTAATCTAAAATGTTTCTGCTATCGTTAGGCTAACCTACGATAAACTACATTCACTGAAAGTATGCGAGAGTTTCCGAAATGGTCCGTGAATTCCAAAGTCTTATTTTGAGAGAAAATATAATTGTCATCCAAGAGCATGATATTTGTTGACAATAGTGAAGTTACGTCATTTTTTATGCATTGCGCAAACTGTCACATGCTTTTACTTTTCAAAAAATAGTATTGTATTACCGTAATGCCTCCATAAAGCGTCCCCCTCGTATAAGCGCCCCCCTCGAATAAACGCCCACCCCTCAATCTTCAGAAACGGCCGCCTATTCGAGTTTTCGGCAAAAACAGTAGCACGAAAAGAAGAAAGGCAACGGAACACAGATTTTTTTCTAGTTTTCATTCTTATTTTTATTTTTCATTTCTTTATAACAGGGAAACTTTTTTTAAAAGCTACCGTAGGATTAAACGAGGTGACGGATTGTGGCAACTTGAAGGTGCCCTTGAGAAGAGAAGTGGTACAGTGGATTCTGACATCATGGGATATGTTGACGAAGAAAATGATTTGAGATTTATTTGGTTCTTGTACTGTGACTTGCGCTACGTAAAGAAGCCAAGATGACTACATCACATGCTTCAAAAAGGGTAAACCTTGTCATGAAGGCTGTACAATGCTGAAAGAGCAGTTTGAATATATGAATACGGAGGAAGCAAACCCGTTTCAAGGCGATGAGAGTGATATCGCTGACGTGAGTCCAGGCATGTTACTCGTCGACGAAGACAAGGAGGGTGATGAAGATGTGAGAATAGATAGTTTGCGAAAGAAAAAAAAGTGTTTCTATTAAAAACCGCCTTTTATTTATGTTCAATTTTTCATTTCATTTTATTGCAAATAAGCGCCCCCCCCCCCTCGTATAAGCGCCCCCTCGAATAAGCGCCCATCCTAGAGCCTAGAAAATTAAATAAGCTCCCGGACGCTTAATCGAGGCATTACGGTATATGCATACATTAAGTTTTTAGCAAAAGTAAAACTAGCGTTTGAAATGCGTATATAGCGGTTTTGTATTTCATTTAACACCCAATGCTAGAGAATGAGATAATTATGTTTTTATAAATATTTTTTATTCATTATTATTACAAAAGATTGTCTGTCAACCTGCAAACATAATAAACAATATTTCTCTGCCAAAAATCAACAACGAATCTCAAACACAAAAAAGTATTTTAAAATTAAACCGTCAGCAAATTAAATTTTAACAGCGAAAACAGAACCTTAATAACAGAATTGTTTACTTTTAAATTATTTACTTATTTATTTAAAACATATTGATACAGGGCCCCTTCAGCTTCCCTTGTCAGGATAAAATTCCTAAATATAACATTTTGCTGCTTTGGATACACGTGGATGTACTCATCGGGACTAGGTGATTTGTTTGGATTGAAGATACTTGTTGATATTTATTGCGAGGAGCTTGGTCAGTATAGTTTCTTGTATTGAAAGGGGTATTACAGCCCGATCAGTGTTTATGACTCCGCCTTCAGATTCGTACAAGTTGTGTGGATAATACCAGTAAATAGCGATGGCCACGTTCAACCGGCAACTGTCAGGAAAACCACAGCGAATCGCATCTAAGAGAACTACTATCTCAACATCCCGAGACGTCTCAGAGGCCAAATATTCTCAGATGATGAGACAACACGGATTCAGAATCGCGACGTATGACAACGGCAATGACAGGTTCTACTCCTTGGCATCAGAGATGGCGGACAGATGATGTGATGCAGCATCAGCGACAAGACTGGTCTGACATGCAAGGTGAACGATCTTTAAACTTCAAAGTAGAGTTTCTTTCAATCTGAATAGCCGGGTGTTAGCGTTTTCGTACAGGGTTCTGTCACCAAATAACTTAGTCAGGGGTTTATAGTCAGTAGCGACGATAAAGTGATGACATCTGATTGTGAAGAATCTTGTCTGCTTCAAGCTCTAGGCAATCGCCAGAGCCTCCCTCGTTTCATCGGAGAGTAATCTCGTTCTGTAGATGATAAAAAACTAGAACCGGCTAGAGTAATACGCCACCCACTATCGAAACAGTCCGGTTTGATGTCATGTGACACTGCAATGTTTATGTAAGAGGAGGTAACCCACTCTTCACTTGGACCAACCACTAGTGATCCTCCAGGTCGTCGTCGAAATGGATGTGTCATCTACGATGACGTCCTTTCTTTCCAATTTGGCGAGAATGGCGTCGAAACGGAAATTAGCTTTACAAGAGGTACGTCGTACTGGTAGTGGTAATATTGAATTTAACACAGAGGACCTAGAAGGGTGGAAATTCATCTGGTATGGTCACAAATCGAAGTCTGAGGGTGGCGTAGCATTTATCTTAGCCCCTCATGTAAAAGTAGTTGATTCGCATTTACATATGCCAGGGCGTTTAATATCACTTCGTATAGTGATTCATAATATGCGCCTTTCTATAACTAATGCATACTCACCAACTTATGTCGCTAGCGGGAATGCAAAGGTCTGTTTTTACAGAGAACTGCAAAAAGCAACAGCGGAAATGTCAACACATTCCAAATTTAAAAGTATTGTTTTCGGAGATTTTGATGCCACTGTTGGTATGAAGTTAAAATTGCATGATTCTTAGGATAATATTCTAGGATTTAACAACTATGTTGATACAAATGAGAACTGAGAGCTTTTTCTAAAATTTTTCTTCAAAGTCCAACTAAAATTTATTAATAGTATTTTTTGTACAAAGAGGTCTATCGAGAAACTCGGCTACATCAAAGAGGATCCATCGAGAAACTCGGCTACATCAAAGAGGTCCATCGAGAAACTCGGCTACATCAAAGAGGTCCATCGAGAAACTCGGCTACATCAAAGAGGTCCATCGAGAAACTCGGCTACATCAAAGAGGTCCATCGAGAAACTCGGCTACATGCTGCAACTGGTAAACGGAAACGGAAACAAAATTTACAAAATCTCAATTTGACCTGAATTTCAATTACAGAGTTTCGATGCCGTAACAATTACACAGAATACGCGAGAAAAAATCATTGATATATATAAAAGCACTAGACTGGCTTACAATGTAAGTTTTGTGTTTTTTATGTTCTACATAAGTCGTATATTAACTGGTATAAAAATTAAGCCTGAGGCTTATGGGGTGAAATAATGTCCAATGGCTGTACTTTGAGAGGGGTCTGACTTGGTCAATCCTCCGGAAATTTTCGTAGATCAATTGGGCCAAATTATATTCATGAGGAATATAGGATGAAATAAAGTGATTTTGGACCATTTTCCAATGGGTCCTGGGCCCCAACCCACCCATTTTAGAGCAGCTGACAAACAGAAATTTAATGTAAGAAAACTATATAACAGCGTAAATGGGCCAAACCTTCTGAGGAAAATGGGGTAAAAAAACCAAGCGAAGGCTGAACCACGGTTCGAAAAAACTTTATTTAATCAAAAAAATTTAATCAAAAATATTTATAAAAATGTTTAAATAAATATATGTGAATACTTTTTCTTAAAAAACGTATGCGTCACTCGCACCCCCTGAACCGCCCCTGTATGTATCTATCAGTTTATTATCCTGCAAGGATTTATTATTGAATCAAAGTTTCGCAACATTGTTCTTCTACTCGTTATAAACTAACACACTAGATAGAGTAAATGGTTAGCAATATATAACATAGACCAGATGTACAAGAAAAATAATTTATTAAAGATTACGTAATCTATTTAAGAGTTTTTTTATACGTAGCCCGCAATACTTTCAGAACTTCTAAAACGTGTTTACACGACGATAAAATATTTTATTTTCGCCATGTTTGGGAAATTTTGGGATATTTAGACTTTTAATATAAATATATTTTTACCTTTAGGTTTTTAAGCTTTAAAATTGTGTTTTACAGGAAAATATTTCAAATAATTCGAATTCTGTTGGGTAAAATTTCTTTCGCGAAATAAAGAAAAGGTAGTTTAGAAAAACTATTACTATTGTATGTACAAGACAGGTCACATCTATTTCTATATTGATTTGATACTGTCCACATAAAAATGAATATCAACGATCTATGCAAATTAGCATATTTATTTTTCAATAATGTTTGTACTTTTGGTCTATGTTATAAATTGCTAACCGGAGTAAATAATGGCGACTAGTTTGTTTCGACTTTTACGAAGAAGCTATAGATTTCCACATGTTTTATCGGCTGCTCGAGGATATGCAACGAGTAAAGATCCTCCTCCAATTCCGCCTCCGCCCCCGATAAAACCTCCTGGTAACACTGTTTTTTATATTGAATTTTAACTTTTCAAAAATATGTCTATGACTAGCTATATACTAATAGAGGGTAGTGAACCTGGTAAAATACAGACCAAGCCGGACCTTTAATATGCCTTCCTGCGATTGTATTTGTCTGTAGAGTATATATATATATATATATATATATATATATATATATATATATATATATATCGGAGATGTTTTCAAACATAATGAGAAGCTGTATACATCCTGTTAGCCATGCACAACTAGTGAGGTTTAATTGAAAATTGTATTTATTTATATTTATTTGAAATATTTATTATAAAGTTCATCAAATCAATTAGTTAACAGAAGGTGTGTTTTGAAGAGCTCTTCAAAACTTTGCAGTTCGTTGTTATTTTTGGATTGAATTTTTGTTCTTATTGGAGTTTACTCATTATATTATTGTGGAGTCAATTTGGTGTAGTTGTGGTGGTGTTTTCTGGTAAAGTTCTTTGAAATTTGGATAAAAACAGCTGATATTTGCTGACTTTGCTGATCAAGATTGACATTCTCCCAACTGTTCTCAAGTCATAAGTACTTTTAGTTCCTGTATCTAATACAGAAAACCAATAATCTTAATTGCTCCATTTGCAGCATAATTACATTTCTTACTTACCCTAACAATCCTTAATACAAAACAATTAACTGATCATTTAACTGATTGTTACAATTTGCTGTATAACTTATCACTACACGCCTATTCAGCCAAATAAATTGCTTACTTTCTTGTTTTTAATTGAACTTTTTAAAAAAAAAACTGTATACAAAATTTTATCTTTGTTTTAAACTAAGCACCATCCCTTTTTCTTTATTTCTAATCATTTTATCTTTTAACTTCTTAATTGTATATATATAAAAATAAACTGTTTAATATTTTAACTTTGTCCCTTAACTGAAGTGTGCAACCTGTTGGCAATTAGTAAATCCTAGATTCTCACGAGGGTCGTTGGACGGTCGAGGTGGTTCTTTCTAGGTGAAGAATATTGTTCTCAGGTCACCTTCTTTTGCTCATTTCCACTTTTACTGCTACATCTTCCGGATTGTTGGGGACTTTAGGGAGCTTGGGTTGTAATCTCAGGGGGACTGCCTCATATTCCGAAGAAACAGTTTTTTAGTTTGAGTGTCGTAATCCTTTCTGCATTTGTCATTCTATATTATATTTCATTGATCATGTCATCTAACAAGTCATCTTTCGGTCGAATTTTGAAAAAACCTGACAGATTCAATAAAAATCGGTCCAATCTGAGTGCCCATTGTTTCAACGAAAATTGCACCAGTGAGGACAGCATTATATATTTTAGGCACTGCACACGTTGTTCCAAATACTATTGCACAGTGAGTGTTGTGAGTTTAGTAAGGACATCATTGAGCTTCTCAATGAGAAAGTTGATAACTTTTGGTTCTGTCCGGACTGCACTAAACCTGCTCTAAATGCAATTTTCTTGGAAAAAGATATTGAATCTAGATGCAGCGTCTACTTTGAAAAAATTGAATCTCGCCTTGTTTCTCTTGAAGCGTCTCATTCTTTGAACCATTCTTCAATGATCAACATCCAAAACAGTCTTGAGGCAAACTCCTCTTTAATTCAGAAATTAGTGGACGATAATTTAAAATTGAATAAGCAAATTTCCAATTTAAAAAATAATTTTAATAATGAATGTATAGACTCTGAACGTACTCTGAGTAAAAAAATTGTTAAAAATATTGAGGAGCACAACAGGCGCAAAAATAATTTAATTATTTACAGTCTGAAAGAGACTGATTCTGTAAACAACTCTGTGCAAGTATTGGATCTCTTAAAAAGCCAGCTAAGACTAAATATTTGCATAGACGATATTAAAAGTTGTGAAAGACTTGGGACTTTTCAATCCGGTAAAACTCGACCTTTAAGAGTTACTCTTTGTGATTATGGCACAAAAATCTCCATTTTAAAACAAAAGGATTTTAAAAGAAGTAGATGAAAATATCTATATTAATCAGGACAGGAGCAAAGAAGAAAGAGATCTGTTTAATAAACTTCGAGTTGAAGCTAAACAGAGGGAGGCAGAAGATAGTTCGGGGGAATGGGTCTACAGAGTAAGAGGACCGCCGTGGGATCTGTTTGTGAAACAAATAAGAAAAAAGCCCTCTTCAAAATAAAATCTTGGAATAACAAAGCCAGAAGACTAAGGAATTCTCATCCTCCTTTCTCTTTAGCATTTTGTAACATTCGAGGTTTACGAACAAATTTTACGGATGTTGAAGCTTTTTTGTTCGAAAATAAACCGGATGTATTAGCGCTTTGTGAATCTAATCTAAATGCTGGTATATCTTCTAATGATTTCCTTGTTCCTGAATATCTTCCTTTGTTTAGAATGGATTCCTCCATTCATATGCATGGTCTAGCAGTTTATGTTAAGGAAACGTTACCAATATCTAGAGAAATTGACCTGGAAGACCCCGACCAACCTTTCATGTGTTTTCGTTTGTCTCTTCTTCATTCAACTAGTTTTCTATTTTTCCTCTATCGCTCTCCATCTTCCCAAGACTGTTCTGTTATCAAATCAGTCTCAAAGTCCGCTGATTCAGCTATTCTTAAACATTGCTCAAACAACATCTTTGTATTTGGTGACTTTAACATTCACCATAAACAATGGCTAAAATTCTCTAACGGAACAAGTAGCTCTGGTGTTGAAACCTATAACTTTGCAGTATTTCAGTCTCTCTCGCAATTGGTTTATTTTCCAACCCGCATTCCTGATCACTCAAGTCAATCACCCTCCTTGTTGGATTTATTTTTGACCTCTAACTCTGAAATTTGTAAGATATCTCATAGCGCTGTACTGGGTCGTTCTGACCATGTTGTTTTGGAGGTCAAAATTAATTTCAATAGGCAAGTTTCCCATGAACATCCCATGCATAGATCCTTTTTTAGATATGATCTTGCGGATTGGCTAAAATTTCAAGAACACATTTAGTCTGTCCCTTGGGAAAAAATTCTTTCCAACTCAGTTGATGATTGTGTTAATGTAATCACTTCAATAATATCTGAAGCAATACGATTATTTGTTCCGTCAGGGAAATATCAGTTAAAACCTCATTCTTCGTCATGGTTTTCTCCAGCTTGTGCTGCAGCCATAGCCCATCGTAATCATTTCTTTCATTGCTACCGACGTCATCCGACTGATCTTAACAGAAAATTGTTTATTGTCTCTCGCAATAACTGTAAATATGTTGTTCGTAAAGCAAAAACTGTTTTTGCTGAAAGAACTAAAGATCATATCAATTCAATAAAAATAGGTTCATGTAAATTTTGGTGTATCATTAAAAATGTCCGGGGCAATTCCAATTCTAAATCATCTGTGCCTCCACTATTCAATGGTCCTGAAGTCATTAATTTATCTAAGGATAAAGTTGAACTATTTGCTAAACTCTTCAGTTCTCATTCTACCCTCGATGATTCTGGACACGATCTTCCATATTTCACCTCCAAAACTGACCAGACTTTACAGGATTGCTTTATATCTCCGGATAACGTTTCCAAGATAATTTCCAAAATGGATTCCACTAAAGCTACAGGACCTGATGGAATTCCTGTAATTGTTCTTCAGAAATGTTCTGCCGAGTTATCTCCTGTTTTGTGTGCTGTTTACAAAAAGTGTTTGGATGAATCTTGTTTTCCTTCATCCTGGAAATTTGCCTCCGTTATTCCAATTTTTAAAAATTGTGGTGACCGTTCTAATCCTAGAAATTATAGACCGATTAGTCTCATTTCCATTTTAAGCAAAGTTTTTGAGACTTTACTTAACCAGACCTTAGTGGAATTTATTGAAAAAAATAATTTGTTTTATGATTCCCAGTACGGGTTTCGTTCTGGTCGTTCCACTGCTGATGTTTTGACAGTTATAACTGAACGTTTTTATCGTGCCCTTGATGTTTCCGGTGAAGCGTGAGCAGTTGCTCTTGACATCTCCAAGGCATTTGATAAAGTCTGGCATCTGGGTCTATTGCATAAACTCAAAGCATATGGTTTAAAAGGTTCCTTTTTCAAAATTATCTCTTCCTTCCTTTCCAACCGTAGACTCAAGGTTGTCCTTAGTGGTCATTCATCTTCAACTTTTTCCATCAATGCTGGTGTTCCACAAGGATCAGTTCTCGGACCAACCCTGTTCCTACTCTACATAAACGATCTCCCAGACAATTTACCATCCAAAACCATTATTTACGCTGACGATTCCACATTGTATTCCTGTCTTGATAAATCAGATGATTGTGATAAGGTTAATTTGGCCTCTGTTTTCAATAAAGATCTCAATTCGGTTGTTGAATGGGGTAAGAATTGGCTGGTTAATTTCAATCCATCTAAAACTAGTCTTCTTTCCATTAATCATTTCAAGCAAGCATATTTACCTCCAATTTTGATGAATGGTTCTCTTTTGCCTGAAAACAATTCATTTCGCCTTCTTGGTCTCATATTTACAAGCGATCTCTCATGGCGTTCATACATTGAAACCATTGCAAAATCAGCTGCCATGAAGGTTGGTTCTCTTTTACGAGAAATGAGTTACCTCACCCCTGAGTGTATCCTTTACCTGTACAAATCGTCAATACGTCCTTGCATGGAATACAGCTGCCACATTTGGGCAGGTGCTCCTGCGAATTGCTTGAACTTGTTAGACCGTGTTCAACGGCGTGTTTGCAACGCAATCGGCCCAAACTTATCTTCGAAACTGGACTCCCTATCACACCAGCGAAACGTAGCTTCTCTTTGTCTTTTCTACAAGTTTTTTTGTGGACGTTGTTCAAGCGAACTATCATCTCTTACACCTTCTCTCAGAATTTTTCACCGTACAACTAGGTTTTCGTCATCTTCTCATCAATGGACTGTTTGCATTCCAAACTTTCACAGGGATTTCTATAAGAACAGTTTTTTCCCGCGAACATCCAGACTTTGGAACTCCCTTCCTTCTACATGCTTTCCATCGGTCTATAACCTTCAACTGGTTCAAATCAAACGTTCATCGATATCTGAAAACTGCGTAACTTTCCCTGTAACTTTTCTAGCTCTTTACACTCAAGTGGCCTTTAGGGCCTTGTTCTGAGCAACTACAATAATAAAAAAAAAATACAGGAGTGTATAATAAATTTACTGCTTTCCAAGTTAGCCTTGTTTCAATATATACACATAAAAATTAGATACAAATTAGTTAAAAATATATCTTAATAAGTTAACGAATACTAAAATATCTCTTAAGATTGTCACGTAGGTTATATACATAAAATTGTAAAGTAAGTTATGTCATCAAAATAAGTTCATTAAAAAATCAGCTTTATATTCCTTTACAACCTTTAAATAATTCTAGCATCTATTCACGGTTGGTAATTGAATTTTTTGTTTAATAGCCTACTTGGGTTAGTCAATAGAGTAGTTTGCAAAAGGAAATTGAAAGACAATAATAAGATATTTATTTTATTTATTTTCTTCTTGAATAGAAAACACTGTGAATTGTCCTGTGAAAGCATCCACCAACTTGCTTTCTTATTGTGTTTTTATGGTAAATAAATGATAGTAAAAATTCAATCTTTAATTGAGTTTTAAAACTGAATCTTTTGAAAAATTTGTTTTACTATTTTTATTTTTAAGATTGCCAAAGAGCATTAAACTTTAAATGTGAAACTGACTTTAAAAGTTTCTCTTCATGAAAATATTGTTTGTTTGATGTATTGATTTATTATTCTTGTGTTGCTGCCCTTTGAAAATATTTACCGTTTTGAAAATTTGGTGGTCATGGGATATCTTCTTGTGTTACATGTACATTTGGGTTTTCTTCAGTAAAGTGTGCTACAAAAGTGTAAACCACTCTTATCGAAAATAAGCACCCTAAATCTACTATATAATATACAAAGTCTACAAAACCATATAATACAATATTTAGTTCAAGCCTAGGATGATTGGAAGGCTATTATTCAGAGTTAAATACAATAAAAAGTGCATTAATATAGCACAGATAAGTATACTTTCACAGGAAAGTATTGCTAAAAAGTTTATGGTGCCCCATTGTGCACACTCAACTTAAATTCTGTGGTGTGCCAACATCAAAGTTACAGATAATTAGACTGAAAGGGACCACAAAAATTTTAATTTTCTAACCCTTGTCCGTGGCCTTCCCTTAGGTTTATATGTAATATATATTTGATACCTTGATTTTGGTTGTATTGAACGGTGTCAGTGTAAGAGTATAAGACATTTATTGTACCTATTTCGTGGTTGAATGATGAGTCTTTATTTAAATTTTACTCATGAAACGCAATATTTATCCCACATTTCATTTGCATATAGTTACTGCTCAAGTTGTTAGATTTGTTTTGTCTTTCAAAGAAATTTTCTTGTCTGTGCTCAGGTCCTGAGTGGATTGACCTTGGATGGAAAGACGATGGTACAGGTTTAGGCGATTCCTACCCAAACTATAAAGAGTTTTCTTATCAAACTAGAGATCCCCACGAAAAATATTTTGATCAACAAGAACGTCGCCATTATGGTGAACCCATTCATGAGAATGATGATGCACTGAACGTATGGATGCCGGATGATTGTTCGCATGTGAATGAAACACCAGCGGAAATGTTGTTTCACCTATGCTTAGCTTTTGGAGCGTTAGGTTTGTTGGTTTTTTATTCCGAGTACATTTATGATGCTCCGTCCAGAGATCCTGCAGTTCCGAAGCCTTATCCCTACAACAATCTCTACTTGGAATTGGGAGGCGATCCTGACAAGGAACCAACGGAAGAAGAGCTTACACAAAGAATACCACGGGGTCTTTATGGGTGGTAATTCGAAAGCTGTATGTAATTAGTGGAATATATGGGTTTAGACAGATCTCTTAGTTTTGTTCTTCTTCCTAACAGCGCGCTTAATAGCATTCCAAATCGACATTCTTTTTTACAAGAACAAAATTCTGGTGGATTTACACTGAGATGAGAATGATTTTAAAGTTAGTATACAAAATAAAACATACCCGAAGGGAATTAATTTTTGCAGATTTGCCCCTAAATTCCTTTATTCAGAAAAAATCTACATGCTGGCATTATTCTCTTTGTTTATTCTTTCTAAGTTTCAGACCTCAGGCCACAAATGAATGAAGAAAATATGCGATAGATGTGTGTTCTGAAACATCAGTTTAAATAACGTCTACACTATTAGGGTTAATAGGGTTGCTTTTTACGTTACTATGTTTCGGGAGAAAAATGTATATATCTTTAATGTTGTTTTGACAGTCCTTTTCAACTTCATTTTCAACGCCGCCTCTTCTTCTTTTTCATACATTTCCCAGCATGCGTTGCTATCTCATCGCTATGTTTTTCATGTTAGTAATCAAACCATTGGCTTCCATCCATACAACAACTCGTTAGAAATCGTTTGACAGCTTCCGTTGTAATTCGTTCTTGTCTTTGCTGACATGTAGATCACTGTCATACAAAATAATGTCAAAGCCTTGCAGAACGCTGCCTATATCGTTAAAACTCGGGAGCACTATATGTACCTTAAGTGGATTAATTTTCGCAAATTCGCGAAAATATGTCTTTGCGAAAATTTCAAAGAAGGCCAATTCGCAAAAATTAATACTCGCGAAAAAATTGAACAGGGCTGATTTGCGAAAATTAATACTCGCGAAATTTTTGAGAAAAAACGTTTTTTTTTATTATTATATTTTTTGGAAGAAAGATCGAATGTCTTTGCACCCTTTTGGTTTATAAACAGTTTTTTCAGTGACTTTTTTCTCTTTTTTGCTTTCGGTTGTACATCAAAGTCGACGTTAAAAATTAAAATTGACCTTATAACCCTAACAAAGGCAGAAATCTTAAAGCCATCGGCTTCTTGTTTATTATGATAACCCCACATTTGAAAAAGAAAATTTTTTGAATTCTAAAAATTTATGATTTGCGAAAATAAGTCCTCGCAAAAAATTTGAGGATGGCCGATTAGCAAAAATTAGTACACGCGAAATATTTGGAAAAGGCTGATTCGCGAAAATTAGTACTCGCAAAATGTGATTTTTTGACCTCGCGAAAATTAATTCACTTAAGGTAACAGCTTCGGTATTTGACAGCGTACTCTGAAAACTTACTAACTTATCGGCCCTAATTCCGCCAGTCCCAAAAATTTGTCTAACGCCATTTGGTGCCGCCATCATCATCTTAAATAAAAGAAAGAAAAGAAACTTAAAAGCATCAAAAGAGTAGAATACTTTACGTCCACAAGGACGGATAGTAATAAAATAGCAACATTAAAGTTATTCTTCACAATCTTCACGTGAGTAGTGGAACAATCACTCGATAAACTGTAATCGCAATTGGTAATGGGGTATTAAAATGGCCGAAAAAAGGGGGGAAGTGTAATACTTATTACAAAGTAAACTCGAGGAATTTTAAAGTCGCTAGATTGGGTGGTAAAATAACAAAAAGAGGAATGAACCCTGCACTTTACGAAGAACTGACTTTCTCTTGGAAAAGAAAGATTCCTAATGTCATATTAGAGCACTTCATTCACATGATTTTAAATTTGTCCAGACACAACCAAGTTACTGTAAGAGGTACTCAATCAGTACCTATAATCTCAAGAAGATAATTTTTCCTTATCTAAAGAAAAAACGTACTTTCCTGGATTGTATTCTTTTTTATTGAAATTTTGTAACTGTAAATTATTTACTTACATTCTTTTGCAAACTACTAGCAAAATTAAGTGTTAGAAAATCAACGCAGCTTTTTGTGACAGGTTCCATATTTGTGACCCTTTTAACGCCGGCCGCATAACGAATCTTACCGCCATTTAGGGTCGGTGTAAAAAGGCCCGATAAGGTAGTTGTTTTCTATTGAACAAGTAGTTCTGATCGAGTCAACGAAAAGAATAGCAGCTGGTTGAGTGTTTCTTTTCGGACGAAAACCAAATTGATGTTTGGACAACAGTTTGTGTGTCGCGAGATGTCTCTTCTCTACTTTCAACAATGAAATTAAACTTGTTTCAAAACGATAACGACAGGTTCAAGGCGTGGCATCAATGAACACAAACTTGGACAAATTCAAATGATTTTTTTATTAATCGATTCTATTGTTCTGGAACAACTTCGCCGTATAGTGCCTTGTTCACTATGTGACAGGGTACCCACAAACTAACCATACCAACACGTTGAATAGGTTTCTCAACGCCGTAGCATCATATACTCAATGTTTTCAACCCTGAAATATTCACTATTGTACCAAGATGAAATGCACGATGGAAGTCCCGAAAAGAATCTTGTACAAAATCAATGAACAATAAAATGTAACGATCGCACAATAAAATAAGTACATCGTATTAACTCTCATTGACTGGTTGTGGATTCATAGGCTATTTACCGATTGTGCTCGGCAACTTTTTAGCAACTTTTGGCTTTGGGAGCAACTTTTTTCATTTGTTTCAACCTCGAGCAATATTTGTCTTTCAGGGTAATTAGATAAGTCATAATTAGAATTTTTGATAATAAAACAATGTTTTGATGTTTGTAGTTCTTGATTAATTTTTGCACGAACCCATCATGTTGTCTCAGTGACCAGTGTCATGTATTACATTTTTGAAGGAAATACACAGGAGAGGCAAGGCCTATGACTCGACAGAGTCTTGTGTATTGGAAGTTTCACCTTTCTCTCCTTTGCCATTAGGCAAATTATGCACTACAGCTCTATACTTATATGTTCAGTGCAACACTGGCAGTGTTTAACATCGATTGTCGTGTTGCTTTCTAGGGTGCATGCTTGTGAATGTGTTAACAATAAAAAGAAAATGGTGTCCGGTAATTTGCTGCTAATTTGATGCCATGGACGAATCACTTGACCTGTCCGAGCGAGACGACTAATCAGAAACAGAAAACGAAGATGTGGAGATTTCAGAGAACGAAGATAAAACGTGCCAATAAAAGAAGTCTAAGATCCAATTTTGATAGCAAGAAATACTGGTGAAAGTCTAAGTGCCCCAGCAATAGCTGATGTTGTACGTAAGCGAAAACTTCCTGTCAATAAAGGAAAATACAAGCAAAGGGAAAGTAAGGCTACTGCCAGTACGTCTGCTTGGGATCCGTTGAAGGAATTTCCTAACCACTATGGCATTTGTTTAGTTTCTTATAAAAAAATTACGAGTATACAATCTGTAGAATTGGTGGCACTTTCCTGTTAGTCCCCCGCCAAAAAAAGATCAGACAAATTTTATACTCAAATCTATTTTTATACAAGTAACTTCCAGACAGACAAAAAGAGTTGTAAGCAAACTTGCACATGCGGTGGTAGAGTAAGGGAAGTTATTTTGAAAATGAATTTTTTAAACTTTCTTTATAATCAGATACCTGACAAGCAATCAAGTGTTTTGTTTTTGCAACAGCGTTGAATTTTACACAATCCAAGAGTTTGTGCAAATTGTCATGACATGGTGCTTCAGTTGAGAGACCACGGCGATCGCTGGAGATTGTTACGAAATGACTCATAGAGCTATGCTTGACTCCTACCTATGTGATTGGATGTGGCGACAGAATTTTGAATTTGTACAACAAGATCTTCCAAGATATCGCTGCACATACCTGAATAATTGGTTGTTGATAGTTTGTTTATATTTCAGTCTTGTTAACCTTAAAAAAATAAAAGATTTTTTTTTGGCGGGGTACTAACAGGAAAGTGCCGAATTAGTTCTGTTGTATTGTACTAATCTGGAAATAGTATGCCAGCAAGATAAAGTCAAATGAACAACCAGAACTCCAGAAGTTTTGTTTCAAACTTTTCATTTTATTGGTTTCTAATAAACGTTTTGTAAATATACGCTAATGCGAAAGATTTATTAAAATATTTTTATACATTTCAAGAAATTTATCTTCATATCATTTTGCAATATTATTTTAAAATATAGAAACTTTTAATTAAGTACCGTAAATGACCGATTAAACGCCCTGGGCGTTTATTTTAACAAACGAATTTTACCCTGGGCGTTTATTCGGGAGGGGCGTTAGCAAGGGAGGGGCGTTAATAAACAAAGTCCATCAACAAAAGTAATATAATCGAGAAGATGTACGTCGACTACATGATATCAAGTTTCTCGTCATTCTCTTCATCGTCATCGAGGAGGTGGAATGGCTGGGTCGCAGCCTCCATATTTTCTTCATTAATGAAAGAAAAGGGATTGGTATCACCTATCTCCTCGTTTGTCATTACAGCTAGTTGTGCTTTTAACTTTTCTGCTCCTGCCTCACAAGTCGAATAGAAAGAGTAACTTGTATGAACATTTTACGCTTAAAATTAGCGAAACTGTTTCAAAATATCTACACTTTAAAGATTAAAGAAAGTAGTATTAATTTTGCTGTGAATCAAATGAAAGCCCATGGGCGTTTATTTTAATTTTTCTCTATGGACCTGGGCGTTTATTTGGGAATGGGCGTTAGTTAAAAAATTTAACTTTAACCCTGGGCGTTTATTCGAGAGGGGCGTCAGTTTGGGAGTGGGCGTTAGATAGGTCATTTACGGTATGTGTGAAAATATCGTGAAATTTGGGCGAGAATTAGGTGCAACACTTGAAGTTTACGTAGCAACTTTTTGTATTTTTTGCAAGTTTTTAGCAACTTTTCGCATTTTACACAGCAACTTTTCAGAAATTTACGAGCACAATCGGTCAATGCCTAGCTCCACAACATGAATGCATCATGCTCAATCTTCATTACATTCGCGTTTCTTAGAGCTTTTGTTCCCCTGCCATCTTTAAAATATTTATGGTTTACATGCCGGAAAATGTTCCACTACAGCAGGGATTAATTATGCTCATACGTTTCAAGGTTCTGCGCTGGAAAACTGGAATTGAAGAAAATGATTCTACTTTTTTCTGACTTTCAGTTATTTTGACCAATTAAAAACAGCTGTTGCTTCACGTGATAAAAACAAAAGTTTTTCGCTTGCATATGTATCAATGTACCTTATTACCCCGCATAAAAACCCACGGGCTTATACCTATGGTATGTAAACGAGGCAAATTGTTCATTTTGGGAAAAAGAAACATATCGTTAGATAATCTTCAACAATATATTTTCTGCTTTTTCAAGTTATTTAGCTGGCCTTTCAGCAAGTATCGACATGGAACCATCTCACGCTTATTTTCTCTTCGACCGCTTTCATTAAAAGGAAACCTTTTAAGTATACATTTTAAAAGAAACTATGTACTGAAAGTGAGTCTTGTAAAAACACCAGTGGTACATTAGACCGATTAAAGAAGAAACTTTATCGACTTCTTTCATATTTTCTTTTATTCACAGCTGTTGATTTTTGATAAAAAAAATATATGCTCCATGCGCTTATATACGAGCGTCTTTCAGGGAGAAAAATTCAAAGATTAAAATGTGCTTGTAAGCCTATATAGCATGAAAAACGAAAAAGAAATGGGTTCTGATATCTTCCTTTTTACTTGAAAACAAGCCTTTACGCTTAAACGTAGAATATCGTTTCTTTCCAAGATATTTATGTGTTTTGGAACAAAATTTACTATGTTTTATTAGTGACCGTTAGGGTTGATACAAGACAGCTATGTCCCCGAACAAACTATCACAACAAATATGTACGTCTGGCGCATGATTCTGATTAGATTTCTTGAAATTCAGCGCATGTGAGTTTACCTGCCAATCGTAGTGAGTATCGCTGCGAGAGATCACCATTCAGACATTCCTCACTATACTCTCACAGTCATATGCAACAACAAAACCGAAATGTGAAATGGAGCCCGCTGTTTCTCATGCATCCAACCACTCAAACTCACCCAGCACGCACAGCTAGAAATTGCTTCAATACCTAACAAGAGCCAACACTTTAAACCCAACGTGAGGTTGAACTCATTACAGTGTACGCGATAACTTGACCCAGCTAAAAAGACATACAAATGTAATAATTTATATTTTCAAAAACCTATCAAAACCAATCGATTTAATACAAACATCATTTTAGACAATAATTTATAAATCTCTGGAAAATCTATGTCTGTAGAAAAATATTTAATTGTCAAAAACCACCCCCAAAAAAGGTTTAAAAAAACGAAAATGAATCGTTTAAAAATTTGCAAAAGAAAGAAATTCATATTAACATGTATAAAAATAAGTTTTAATTTAAAAACAAATTCTAATAAAAAAGCCGATCGAGGAATACAGGCGAACAGCAGTACAGCGAGCTAAAAAACAGTTGGTCGCTGGCAAATGGATCTGTTGAACAAGAAGATGGGGCGTTCTAATGTACTGTTTTCGCAGCTGTTTAATTACATTACATATTTCTCGGCGTTCTCATAGAGTAACGCTCTAACGCAGGTGCACGTGAGAATTTCAAGAGTTCCGGTCATCGAAAGTCGACATTCCAGAGAAACGTCGGGATCTTTTGATAGGCACGAGCGCACTATTGAGCATGCTCGGTTTTAAAACGCTTGTCAAACTGCCACTTTCTTCAGTTTCGTTTTAATGACCGGGAAGTTTCGTGGTCCTTTCGTAAGAAACGGGAAACAAAAAGTCGCGAAGAAAGAAAGTGGAATGGAGCTAGAAGCGTTTCGTCATGTCAACGTACAGTGTAAGCTTCAATTTCGTAGAAAGCAAATCGACTGTTGAAAACTATTCTTGTTAGGTTAATAATACATCTATGGAACTTTAATTCTCTTTGTATTTTAAATTAATCGATCCATTCCAAAGTCACGGGCTGAAAAAGAAGAAAACATTAACCATGTTAATGATAAAAATATAGTAAGACGTAAAGCAAACGTTGAAATACCTTTCTTCGAAAAAGCTTCTTTAAGTGTTTTATCTTCTTCCATTTCCCTAAAGATAATTTTAATAAACCGCTTTGTTACATATAAAACTGAGATATGGCAAATCGCATGTAGGTTTTCACTTGCCTCAATCTGTCTTCTTCCAACATCTCAACAAGAGCATTCCTTTGTTCAACAGTATCCACTAGCTCCTTTGTGAGTCGATCAATCTGCTCGTGAGAATCAAGCCGCGGACCTAAATATT
Organism: Candelabrum cocksii; assembly: GCA_963930725.1. Taxonomy (NCBI): domain Eukaryota; kingdom Metazoa; phylum Cnidaria; class Hydrozoa; order Anthoathecata; family Candelabridae; genus Candelabrum; species Candelabrum cocksii. The sequence continues at coordinate 19,732,172 of OZ005664.1, forward strand.
ATTGAAAGCGTCTCCCTAAAAATTCCGTTTGTATGATTCACAAATTAATGTTGGTTTAGTTTACGAGGAGACGATTCAACTGTTCGATGAAAGCGAGCGGGAACATATCGAGATATACATGCACACCGTGCAAAACAGATGTAAGTATACAGCCAGTCAGAAAGCTGGTTGAAACGTGAGAGTATAGAGAATGTTAGTTATCAATGAATTCCTTTCGTAGATAATCATTCGCTTATTGATAAAAACACACGGAGAGAATCACGCGTGTTCAGAGAATTCAACAAGATCATGTCATCGAGTGACGCGTTGTCGTGTACGGACTTGCGAGAGCTAAAAAGCCGTTCAAAGCAAGGAGTTGGCGCGCACAAAATTAAACAACGTCTAGAATCCTCCCCTCAAGAAACAAAAAGGAAAGAGAATGGAAAGAAAATTATCGAGACGATCCGCGTAAGCAATCAAACTAAAAAATTGGACGGTGATATCATGAATCATAGTAAAAACTTGGTTCAATCGAAACAACCCGATAAAAATACTTCATTCTACAAAAAAGTAAAACAAGCCGCCGTGCAAGTACCACAATACGGGCATAGGAAAGGATATGGCAAATCACTGAAAGAACTCATCAAACAATTAGTTATTAACTTTCATGAAATGTATTTTATATTTGCTTGTTTCATGGGCAAAAAAGTTTAATTTCCTTATTGTCGAACGGTTTATTTTTATATAAATTTAATTTAATTTAATGTATTTTTTACCAAAAAAATAACTCCATTTGAAATGCTTTTAATTTCTGAATCACCCAAGCACCAACGTCGTGGAAGAAAAAACTGCACTCATCGGGGAAATTCACGTGGTGATATCACCCAAGCACCAACGTCGTGGAAGAGAAAACTGCACTCATCGGTGAAATTCACATGGAGATAATGGGCGTACTTAAATATTCTAATAATATGTTCACGTTATGACGGAGAGGCCTTCACACTATAAAACGTTGTGTCTGTGGCGTTATGTACACCACAGAGATCGATTAATAAAAACGTCTTACTTTCGCTAGTGAGTAGATCGCGTATCTGTTGTTCTAAGCGCGCCTGTCTGTCTTCCAGTTGGATGGAATTCGATTGGATGACGAGCTCTGATTCGAACCTCAACAAGGTGTTCTTCTCGTTTACCAGTTCGCACCATTTGATGGTCAAGTTGTTTAAACGTTCCTTCGACACTGTAAACACAAATATGCACATTTGACATCTGTTTATTATCCCACTCACTAAATGATATTTTGTTTATAGACGAAGATAGAGGATTTCTTAGAGGGAAAGGTGTCTATTTACTCATGTTTTAAGTGTGAATAATTTCAAAGCAATAAATGAACACTGTACTTCTGGAACATTTCTTACGGTTCTCATCTCTTAGCTTCCTCTCCACTTTTCTCGCTCTCTCCTCGAGGTCAAACTGTTGGACATCCACCTCTGTGATCTTCCTCTGGATGGACTGCGCTTCCCATAGCCTCTTCATCTCCCTCTCTTTCATCTCCTTACGAATCTTTCTCTGTTGGCGATGTTTCGCTTTCTGTTCGCAACGCAGTTTCTCGGTTTCGTTTAAAACTTTCTGCTGTAACAGAAAACATTATGTTAACGCGGCACGAAAGACAATCACATTAAACATTCGTCTTCGAAACCACTCTTCTCTTGACACTTAGTAATCTCTTCATTGCATGAGAAATAGAACATTGAATGATATTGAAGAAAATACCTTCGAAACAACGCCAAATATTAACTGAAAGGTCGTTTATTAAGGTATGATACTTACTTTTGGTTTCTTGGTGAAAGCTTTAAAGAAGCCTCTCTTCTCCACAGTAGCTGAAAACTCTTCTTCACCGCTCGAACTTGTGGAGTCGGAGAAATCCAAGGAAACGCTCTCCGGAGAAACCACTAAACGAAAGAAAATCATTTCGGCGATTTCAACGATGTATTTTCTCAGGGCAGTTAGCTTATTATGACGAAACCTTCTTTAGAATTACCGAAAGAAGTTGGTTTGTCCTCCTTAACCACGGGCAGCCGCTTCACTACAGGTAAACTTCGCTTGTTTCGCATTTCGTCAGGTGACGGCTGTAGACTAACTTCCTTTACTTTCTTTTCGACCTTCTTTTTCTTCTTCAATACCAACTTTTTCTTTTTTTGTGGCGCTTCTGAATTTCAAGGGAAAAGTGAAAACCCATCCAAATGATTATATATTATATATGTACCAATAACAATACTATATTATTTGGCGTATTAATCAGGACTTCTATAAGCAGTTATGAGAATTGTTGAGATTGAAAGTGTTTTTACAGCTCGTACCTGGCTGAGGTTCATTTTTATCTGATTCTTCATCCAGATTGATGTCAACCGCGACTGTTCGGAAAGCTGAGCTCCTTGCGCCTTCACTGAAGGCCATAGACACAGGATATTGCGCTCTCCTCTCGTCTAAAGGCCTCCTATGAACAGCACTACCATCAGATGGCATCTTGAAACTCTGATAACGATCAACTTCGCGATGATCATCCCCGTACACAGTCGACAGCAAGTTCTCTGGAACCGCGAGTTTCTTCTTCTGCGCGGGAACCTCTTTATTTTGCAATAGTTCTGATGCAAGTAGCAACTTCTTTTTGTTCGCACCAGCTTGACGGTGTCGTTGCCTTTCTTTTTCAAACATGGAGTCTTCTTGTATCAACTTTGTGAGATTTGGAGTCGATACACTGAACTTTGATGAGGTAAAAAAGCTTTTCGTTGTAACTTTCTTCGGCGGCGAAGTTAAGACTTGCGATGTGGCTAAAGAACGGGCAGCGTACTTGTCATAAGGACTTCTTTCTTCACCGTCCGCAGCATCACCATCCAATTGAACCTGTGGAATTCGATTCTTTAGTCCACCCTTTGCGTTTCGAAATTTCTGCGGAGCAATGTCAGAACTTTGCGTTTGACGAGCTTTGCGAACATCACCAAGTTCAATGAGTTGAGTTACCGGGCGATTCTTGCGAGCTGTAGTTCAAAGTTAAAGAATTTCACTCGGAAATGATAACAACAAAACAAATCACCTGGCCTCTCATCCTCACTCTTCTTCGGTGTTTGGTAGATGATATCGTTAAAGTGCAACTTGCAATAAAATCTTCCCTTGTCGTCGCTGTCATCCCAATCGAACGCATAGTTGCCGAGCAACAGTTGACACTTACAGACGCAACATCGGAAACACTTTCTATGGAAGAACAACCCCTCGCATGACTGCCGCTCCATGACGTAAACCTTCCGTTTGCAGAAATGACATCTTTCACTTTCACTCAACTAAATGGCAAAAAACTCCCAGATGATGTTGTAATTTAATTATCGACTTTAAATAGTTTATTTACAAACAGGTATGCGAGCAGATTCACTTTATTTACATCAATTCTCTGTTTTACACGTTTCATTGATTAAGTTAACCCAGTAAAGAATTTGTGTACATACGTCATCAACTAGTTTTTCTTTAGCGGGTGGAGCACTACTCGTTTGAACAATAGTATCTCCGAAAACAGTTTGCGCCAACTGCGATATCCTCCTGTACTTATCGTCCTTTGCTACTTCTCTCGACTCAACTTCGTTCTTCGCATCTCCTTTTTCAGAGGTTTTCCTTTCAGGTTGAGGAGATGGAGCCAACATGTAATTAATGTTAATTTCAGTTCTATTCTCGACCTCTTCAACGATTGGTAGCACTTTCTGATCACTATTTGCTTTCTTCTTATCAGATTTCCCTGTGTCCACTTTCCTTTCTCTGGAGGGGTTTGATTTTTTGTAGGCCGTTAAGGCGACTCCCTGGGGATTCTAAGTGTAACAAAAATATGCTGTTAGGCATGTAGTTTGAGTAATTATTGTTTGTTATTTCAATTTTTTTCATGTCAAGGTACCGCCGGATTTTGAAGTGAAACTTAATGCTTAAAGCAAACCTAAGCAAAATGGTTGAGCGTTTTTGTTGGCACAAATGAGCATTAATGGAACTATGGAAATATTGTTATTCGTATTAAAACTGAAACAACAGTTAGCATTTAGTAAATAAGTTTAACCAGGATACCTACATCAAAAATTCTGTTTCATAGAATTAGTTTCTTCAATAAAAAGGTTTTTAAACAAAAGAAAGTTTCAAATGATTGTAAAATCAATCCAGCCTCCTCCATCCGTCAGTATATACTTCAATATGAATGTTCTTTAAGCCATACAAAAACTCATTTTCATAAGTTTACCGTGTTCATTTCCTTGTCTTTCTTACTCTTCTTCTTTAGTTTTGCTTTGTTTTTCTAACGAAATTGAAATCATAGTCTCACAATAATCCGGCACAGAAAAACTACATTACCTGAGTACTTCTAGATAGTCGAGAGATGATTGACATCTTTGTGCGCATGTTTTTTACGGCTTTCTCAGTTTTCAAAGAAGTTTCCGATTTAGTTTGGATTTTGTTTTCAGCTTGTCTTGACACTGAGAATGGCAAAAAAACTGCTTACAATGAATGAAAGCTTGAACAACATTATACATATAGTCTAAATAATACATTTGCTACATACACTATTTTTAACATTATCAAAAGAAAATAATTAGAAACATATTAATAAAAGATTAATAAGGGAATGAAAAATCATTAATTGTTAGTTACCTAAAGCAACATGGAGTCCTTGGCATGGTTTTTCAAAGAATTCTTTTGCTTGATTTATAGACTCGTTATAGATTAATGCTAAAATTAGTGAGATTGGAAAACTATACAAGAATATTTGTTAATTGTGTTACTGTTAATGTTAAAACCTTGTTTTGCATGTTGTTAAGGAAGAAGTTAATGGTTCCGTTGCAGTTTTAGTTATGTGTTTTAGCTGTGTTTAAGTTATGTGATGTTATTTTATTACATATTATTACCACTGACCTGGAGTTTCAGCTTTTAAAGCCTGGTAATAAAGTGAAACGTAGGCCATAATCGCAAGCACGTCAGGGTTCCTTTGTCGCGCTATATCGTGACTGGAGATTTTCGGAGGTATACCAAAATGTTCTTCTGCCAGAGAAAAAGCCTGAAGTAAATGTTGTAAAACATGTTTTGTTCTTTCAATCTAAAATTACATCTATTGCTTTTTGATAAAGTTTGATAAAAAAATCTTTTATAAACATGAAATCATGTAACACGAATCCTGTAATAGTTATTTTTGATAACAGTGCAAATAATTTAGTGGTACCATGGCACAATTCTCCTCAACATTTTCAGGATCAAGAGAGAAGTAGTCTCTAAAATAAAATATAAAAGGGATAACAAAATGTAAGACAATGCAAACACACTCACAGAAGATCTGGACGATATCTATTGATAATAGCGCAAAATGCTAAGCCACTTTTCCATGAACTACTCATATCTGTAATGTTAACATTTGGATAGGATTCTGTCTGCTCTTTACACCAAGCCAGTAAGCCATCAGGATCAGCCTCTGACTTCATTGCTAAATTTGAAAGGTATATGTCATATTGGATAACCATCGTTCAGAAATGAGTGACATTAATTACCCGAAACCTATTTAAAGTTTTAATAAAATCTCACTCAAATAAAACTTCATTCAAACCTGTTTGATGAATTGAAGTCAATTTTATCTCATGTTCACTTGAACTTAGGTTACTGCATTATGGAATTTTTACAGATTGTTTGGATTTAAACTTAAATTTAAATTCAATTTTAATTTAAATTAGTCCAATATTACCCAGAAAGTAAAGGTTGAATAGAATCATGTTCAGAGACCTTTGATTGGCTTGGAAACTTTAAGTGTTTGTCCATTCTTTTGCGTAACTTCACTGTCCAATGAAAATGGGGATGATGAGTTGTCAAGGAGATAACTCACCTGGTCTTTTCTCAATAGACGACTGTTTAAGTTGGAATATCTAGATCAATAATATTACACCTGAAACAATGCGTTCTACCATTGACACAACCTGTACACTACATAAGTAATAATAACATAATAATGTTGAACATTCTGGAAGGTTTTTTATATATTTCTAGAAACGTATATTGTATATAAGTCGAGATATATAGAAAAGTCTCCTTATGTGAGACAGTTGGAATATTGAGTGATGCAGAGGGTTTACAATATAACTGAAGATCATTGAGAACCCTAGCCAACTAAATACTACAATTACTACAACATGCATGCTATTTACAGAAAAAAATGAGATTCACTTTTAGATTTCAAAAAGTTAAGCAAAATAAACAATTACCTGGTATTTGGATCTATGGAGTATTTATCATGAAATCGAATCAACGAGTCAGGTTTTGATTGCGGAAGGATGTTAAAGATACTTTCTCGTTCTTGAATGAGATCTAACGACTCTCTACCCAACCCAAACCCCCGAATCATCCATGCAGTGTCCATGGCTCCCAAAAAACCCCTTGCACATCCAGAACCCGTTGGCCAAAATGGCTGAAAACATCGCTTTCAATTATACAATGAAACACTTTTGGAATTGAAATTAATTTTTCTGGTTAGTCAAGCAAGCTGGTCACACTTTCGATTTGATTTTAAATGAAAAAGTGACTAAATTAGTGTTACAGCATGTAATTAATGAAAATATTTTTGTTTAGGAACATAAATGAAATTGAAATTATATGTTCATCATTGAATCAAACAAGCAATTCATTGTTCATCACCTCAAGTAACACGTCACCCGCAATACAAAGAAGCAAGCGTTTTCCCTTTCTCTCAATGATTTTTGAAGCACAATCAGCCTGGTGGATAGATGTGAAATCAAACATTGCCACATCTTCCTTGCCATAGTGATTTTTTGCAAAGTCGTGATGTGGAAGTTTGTATTTGGTAGAAAAATCTGCTGCTTGTTCTGCGTACTTTAAAAGTGCTTCATGACATACATTGTCAGCCGATAACAACTTGAAAACATCTTTGCAATTCTAATTTAATGTATCAAATATAAGTTTTAGTAATCTGATAAAACAATAACTGGAACAAGAAATCCGATGAAACACTGACTGGAACAAACAATGGTGATTGTTGTAACAAATGCAAAGAAATCATTATAGAAATGAAATAACAAAAGTTTTAAGTGTACCTGTTTTATGACACCATTGTTAAGAAGGCTCTGTTTTTTTGCTGTCATTACAAAATAATGTGTCTCATCTTTATAATAAACAATATTTTCCAACTGGATACCAGTTTTTTCTGTAAGTTGCTGGAAAAATTCTTGATTGTAAATAAAAGCAACGCCACTTATTTCCTCAACACTAGCCTCTGCCTTTGTATAGTTGTTAACAAAGTTGCAAGTGATAGCTATAGCAAGTTTGCCTCGAAATTCTTTCCTTTTGAATTTTAAACCATTGTATTTTCCATCACAACCTACCACCACGTCAAAATCAGTTTCATTAAGTATCGAAGATGCTGGACGAAACTTTACACACCAACCTTTCCCTTAAAAAAATTATATCAATATTTGCATGTCTTCTTGTATAAATCTCTTGTTCTTTTCAATTGATGTCGGTGTTGAAAGCTCGGCAGTTCATGACAAGTCCCACACTTCATACAAAACTTATTACAATCCTCACTTACTGTGAATCAAACAAACTCTGTTTAACTCTGTCTTACCTTCCGTAGGTTGCAAAACATCCAAGAACATTGTTTGGGTATAAACTTGAACACCAAGAAGTAAGCAAATCTTCAACAAAATGCATTGCAGACGTCGAATACCTAAAACACAGAAATTAACTTGGTATAACATGTAGTCATTGCTTCCAATTCATGGCAAGACACTCAATTATAAAAGAGGTGGAAAAACGCATACACGTTTTAATATATTATCCAGATATACACAAGCATTACAAATTATCATAAACATTAAATTAGCAAAAATTTGAAACTTACTAATATGGTCAAGACAACCCGCACAAAATTTTCCAAAAAACGATTTCACTCCAAGTGCTTTTAAATCAACAATTAAAAATGGCCACAAGTGGAGAACATTGTTTCTTGAGAAACTGACCCTTTTTTCAACAACAACAACCTGCGCACCTAGTAAAGCAGCTTCAATTGCGGTTCTAAGTCCCACTGGTCCTGCACCAATAATTAAAACTTTTATTTTGGCACACGGCTTGTTTTTATAATCCACATGTTTCGATTTTTTCTCTAACTTATTAAACAATGTTTGACATTTCCAGGAAGTTAACTTTGTTTTAAACAAAGAGAATACCGTTTTGTAGTTTTTTTGATTGATATCAAGTACACCACACAACTCATTAAACACATTCAACGTTGGAAGTAGATCTGTAGTTGCTAGGAACTTGTTGTATATAGTGTCTATTTCACTACCAACACCATTTTCGCTCATTTTTGTGCAAACTAAAAACAAGAATTTTAAGAACATGTATATGCGTAAGAGGTGAAAGGAAGCTACAAAACTACGTGAAAAAACCCATGTTATTCTCTATTGTTGACCATATGACTGAAAAAGAAAAGGCGATGATGATGATGTTGATGAATACTTTGCAAAAAAGTCACCTTGTCATATTAAAGCTCACTGCTGAATGGAACTTGAAGAAATATGTATAATTACTTTCTGTTTTAAAAAAGTTTCGATTTGTGACTAAATGAAATGTGTTTTTGCAATTTGTTTAAATTTGTACATTTTTATAAAAGAAAGACATCAATAACTAAACAAACTAATTATCTGTCATACAAAACAAATAATGCTGCATACTTTAGTCATCGATAAAGGAAGAGTGTTGCTTTTAAACATCGACAATGGCTGACACCTAAATAGATCACTCTCTAGATGGTCACCCACAGAAATAATGAAATGAAAAATCTTTTACTTTCTAGAAGAAATGATTACATAAAAATTTAATGAATCAAAACAAAATTTAAAATTTATCACATATCTTACAAACTTTACTAGCTCACAGAAAAGATTGATTCATACTTTTATGGTGACAGTGCAATAAGAATTTGGGTCTGTAGAAGAAGAAGGTTTGGTTTTGAGAGAATGCAGGACTAGTAGCTGTAATATCTTTAATATTTCCATAAAAAAAAATTGAAAAATTGTTTACGGTTAAAAGGAAGATTGAACAGTAAATCTGCAGATACATCTAGTACTATTGTATTAGCGGACATAAAGAGCATCAGGAACAAATTTGTGCGGCTGAAAAGAAGTGTGATTCAGGTTTTTTGTATATTGGGATACGAGGGCAGCTTTGATGATGCTACCAAATGTTGGATACAAGGGCAGCTTTAATCATGCTACCGAATATGTTAACAAGATATAAAACAAGTATATATTATACAAAATGCAAACTAAAATTAGGAACGCAAAAAACAGTGGGAAGACTGAAGCATCCAAGACTGTCAAGAAACTGGGAGGAGAACGTATATGAAACCAAATATATAACTGTGTGGATATATATGTATAAAGATAAATATAAAACAATAGCGTACTTGTCTTCCATCTATTCCACAAACCCCCTTTATTATTGATTTTTCAATGCCAGAGATAACATACTTTCAGACAATATATATATATATATACATCATAAAAACTTTCATAATGGCCACTTTTTTTTCCTCTCCTGACACGCTCTTGACGAACAAATCTGTTCCTGACAAGCACCTGGCATATAAATCTGTCCTGGCGCTCCTTAGTATGAACCAAAAAATGGAACCATTTAGTTATATGACATACTTACCTACAATATGTATTACCATCTAGCAGCTACCTACAGAAATGACATCTTACAGAGATGAGTAAAGGATTAAAAATTTATGAATTTTTGTTAAAACATGAAATCATTGACTTTTGATTTTTTCTAGGCCAGTTGACAACATATTAAAAGTTAAGAATTACCAAAAATTCAAACAATGCCGACTGTCATTACTATTTGTTCGATGAATCAATGCAGAACTAAACGAGAAAAATGACATTTCTATCTTGTTTGTTTTGAGTAGGTGGCAATGTTTACACAAAATAGAAAGTAGTCTTGAAGGATTGCTTTTGTCTTCCAGAGTTGAGAAAAGAATCGCTTGAATTTTTAAAAAAAGCAATGAATATACTTTTAAGGAAGAAAAAGTTGCGAGAAGAGAATGTCGAAAGATATTTTTCTTATTAATACGTTTTGTTATATGTTATTTTTGCTAGTTTAAATAATAAATTAGACTATTTTTCTAATGGATTTTTTACTTGAATTGCTTTTGAAAATATGCTTACTCGCCTAACTCTCTATTTTAAAAAGGTGTCATTCCTTTGCCTAGTTAACCTATTGAATGACACTATCCAATTTGACAAATATATATATTTCCTTTCATTGAAAATCAATCTTTTGTGTTGAAAAACTTTATATTATATTTAAGAGAGAAAATGTGTATATTTATTGTTGTTGGAAAGTAAAAGTTTTGTTATTGTTGTTGTTGTTGTTGTTGTCGCAGGAATAAAATATCACAGGAATTAATTGTCGCGAGAAAAACAACGAATCTTGTATTCAAATTGAGAAATTGAGAAAGAGTAAGCCATATCGCATTCATACAGACGTTTTTATGATGTGACATCATCATAATATTCGGAATATTACAGGGATCTCTCTTTCTCTCCAACTAATACATTTAAAATCTTTACTTTCATTGCAATAGAAGCGATAGAGATCGTGTTAATAACATTGTTTTTAAGGATAAATGCTTTATCTTGATGTGATGAAGATAGGATTCATAGAGACTTTTAAGGTGACTTTAAATAAAATCAAAAGAAGATTAAACTCATGCAACAAGGAAGAGAGGAAAAATGTGTGGAGAAATTCGTGGCTTCTGGTGGGTCATTTCAGACAATCTAAACTAAAGTAATAAGTTTTAAAAGTAAAAAGTGTCTATCGCCATTGAATAAGGAAAGAACTAAAAATCGAATCCAAAGAAACGTCAATGATTAGTTAGAATAATAGGCTAAAACAGTTAAATTTTTATAGACACGTTAACCTACACATTTGATTACCTTAAAATAGACACAAACCAGAACAATATCTGCATAAATGTGTGAAACAACATTACGCGTTAAATAAACAGTTTGTAAAAATGATCTTCACGAGGTATATTTCAAGTATGTTTAATATATCGCTAAATGTGTCAAGTACTAAACGAAACTGTGAAGAAATATTCGTTTTTATGAGAAACCGTTCTATCGTAGATTTGTTGACACCATCAATTGAGTTAATTAAATATCGCGTTAGATGCACAGTGAGTGGCGGATCCAGGGGTGCAAAGGAACCACCCTTTCAAGCCAAGTCAAGAACTTGAAATTGTGTTTTTTCAATGTTATAAGTGTATGTTTCACTCACGCTCTTATTCTACACGCGTAACTGACAATGAACTATCTGCTTGCAGATCACGATAAAAAGCAGTAGAACCAAGAAAAAATAGCTAGCTAGGAACAGTATTGCATGTTCTTATACGTACGTAGCTAGCTATTACAGTATTAGCTACTTCTTGATCGCGTTGCAATTATAATTTGAGGGATATTCCCTTGTATGGAGAGGGATTCACCCAGGAAGTGGTCAAAGACACTCCCAAAAGGGGCGTGGGCAAATTTTTGCGCGCGCCTAATGTTAGGAACCCCCCTTTATTATTTTCTGCATCCGCCACTGATGCACGTTGTTTTTAATTATAAACTATAAATTTTTTTAACCCTAATTGGTAGCCAATAAGCGGCAATATTAAGTCAAAATATGTTCAAATAAGTCAACATTATTATAATGTCTTTGCCTCCACATCCATTCACACAAATACGAGTCCAACATGTGACGATGGGTACCGTTATGTCGTTTACTTCGCTCTTTTGCGGATCTCCACGACCGCTCAACACTTTGCGTGTGCGCCCCAGTATTAGGATCGACAAAATTAAGGCTGTAGTTAACTGTCAAGTGGTTACCCTGCATTGCTGCTATTCCACCATACGCTTTCCAGAGATCTGACATTATAGTAGTTCCTGGTTGTATTGCTATATGGATGATCGAAAGCAAAGTAGCTGCACTGAGGTCAGGAACCGTCTACATAAAACTTTCCTTTATTTCCCGACACCATCCACCAAACACTGTTGTGGCAATACACGCCTTGGTATTTTTATATTTTTTCGCTTTGAGAAGAGTGATTCGTCAACTTTAGCAGTCATATTTTGGTCCACCAATTGAAATAGGGTTTGCAAGAAGATCCACTGCACATACCTCCCGCAGAAAATTATTAAAATCAATTGTAGCATTTCTTCCTATGCCAAGTTCTGTCTGTACAGATTGTATTTTAGTATGCTCTTTCAACCAACAATATATAAATAAAATTATGTCTCTATATGCCAACCAAGTACCTCATTTCATTTTAAACCCTCCAACCAGGTATCTTTCGTGCAGAAAATTCCGATCGACATCTCCATCTATCACCCTTCTCTCGTAGTTGCAGTGCCATTGCATGTCCATTAGCACAAATTCTTGGATCATTGAAATTCCTCTTTGTTGCAAAAACTGGATACTTAACGCTTTGTCATGAACAACTTTAGAAAGAGTTAGCAGATTCATTTTCACAGAACTTCACAACTTCGCCAAAATTAAGAGTCAACTCGTTGAATATTTTATAGACAGTTGATAGTCTCTAGACTAGACATGCTTTCGCGCATTTGTAAATTTAAAAATATACATGTATTAAATTATATATTAATTATTTCTTTTAATGCACTAAATATTTCTTTGTTTATTATTAAAATCTCTAAGATGAAGAGAGTTATATACAAGCATTAACATATTGCTTCCTTCTTGATGTCTAACATACGATTAACAAACTCTCAGGATAACTAAACATTTCTGAATATATCAAATTGTCGAATAAGGAAATTCCACTCCTGAACTAATTCAGTTTATACGAAAAGTATTAAAAAGGTAAATAGCAAAACGCTAAGTTTTAAAAACTATATCATCATCATTTGTCCATTTTCCATGCTAGCATGGGTTAGACGGGGTTTCAACAGATGATATTCCCCACAATTTTGTAGGTTTAATCATTTGATGATTCATTAGAGCAGATGTCTTTTACCTCTGCAAAAATTAATTGTGAAATGTTTCACTTCCATAAAACTTAATAATAATAGAAAAGATTTTTTTGGGGGGAGGGGCATGGATTTCCTGGACCCCCCGGGTTGTTACGGCCATGCATACTAGAGCTGCGTTGCGTTGTACGCCCGCATTGGGAATCTGTCCCGCATTTTGAGAAATCCGGGTAAATCAACCGGAAATGATAATTTGTGATACAGGATATAGTCCTCAAAACCAAAAAACTTAGTCTGAGAGCCACCATGCTGAACCTTGAATTTCCAGATACAGTTTCTTCTCTTTATTTATCAAAGGAATGGCTAAGATTCGAAAATTCGATGCGTGCTGTAAAAGTAGCTTAATAAAACCTATCGAAAGTTACGCGTCGTAACATTCTTTTACGCACCAACATGTTGTTTTTATCGTAAAACATTCTTTTAAAATGGCTGGCCCCAATAACAAAAACATCAAAGACCACGAGGTACCCAATGACGGTATGTATCTTTCACCGTTTATATGTTTTTTGATAAAAGGAAATATCTCAAAGGTCTACCACAAGCCAATTATAGATCGATAATTAGCTAACTATCTCCAGTTAACAACAGCGTTTCACATCCATGGTTTGACTACGCATTGCATTTGTGCTAAAAGGCAAAGGACAAGTTTTATGTTAGATTGCAAAACAAAATAACTTTAAAATATATTTTCTTAATATTAGTTGTTAGTTATATATTATGTTCTTGGGAGCAAGTTTAATCAGTTAATATTTTCCCATAAAAACTGCTGAGTAGATGATAAAAGTAAAAGGCTGAAGATCATTTGTATTTGACAAAACATTTCTATGTCATGTAGTACCACATTTCTGACAAAAAATCTTCCAGACGATTTAGTGACTTGGAGCCAAAAATGGAACATGTTGTTCAACTCAGACAAGTGTTTTGTTCTTCATCTGGGACATAACAATAGTTCATATAATTACTCCATGTATGATGACATTCAACAAAAGCGAGTTTACTTAAAGGAAACAATATGCGAACGTGACCTAGGTGTACATGTGGACAAAGATTTAAAATTTTCACATCATATTAAAACAAAAGTCAATAAAGCCAACCAACTGCTGGGCATGATAAGACGCTTGTATACCTTCCTCGATACTCAGTCATTTAAGAAACTGTTTATATCACTTGTTCGTCCTCACCTTGAGTACTGTGGTGTGATATGCAACCCAAGACTAGCTAAAGATAAAAGAATGGTTGAAAATGTACTACGTAGAGCCTCGAAAATGATCCCTGGTATTAACCAATTATCGTACAACGAACGTCTAGCCCGTTTAAACATACCGAGTATGCTATACCGTTTTCAGAGGGGTGACCTTATTGAAGTATATAAATGGCTTCACTCGTACTACAAGTGCAAAGCAATATTTTCTGTCAATAATAGAACATTCACCCGCGGACACCAGTACAAACTTAAAAAACAGTTTGCGAGACTAGAAATTCGCAAGCACTTTTTTACAAATAGAGTTGTAAATAAATGGAACAGTCTTCCAAACGAAATTGTATGTGCAACAAGTCTGAATCAATTTAAGAACAAGCTTGATGACTTTCTAAAAAACGAAATTTATTTATACATATAGATATTGTAAACCTAAATCTTGTTCTCCACTTGCCGAATCTGTTTGCGAATAATCAGGACCCAATGCGATTGACTACATATATCAATCAATTAGTTTTCATTTTATCATTCTGTTTACAAATTTATTCAAATGGGATAGACTCGGCTAGTGGAGAATCTATATATAACTTATATTTCCATTGCTTGTTACAAACGATAACATACAAACTAAGCTCAAGTAATTTCATTATCAACAATGTACAATCGATAATAGTTGTATAATAGTTACCGACTCAACAATTCTGTTTGTATTGCAACTAACGTGCACATTTCTTATAACCGTTTTTGATTTTTGATAATATAGTTTATACCTAGTTTATAGTTTATTTTATAGTTATTAGGTTGACAGGCAAATATATGCCTATTACAATATTTATGGTTGTAAACCTTACACATATAATAATAATAATAATAATAATAATAATAATAATAATAATAATAATAATAATAATAATAATAATAATAATAATAATAATAATAATAATAATAATAATAATAATAATAATAATAATAATAATAATAATAATAATAATAATAATAATAATAATAATAATAATAATAATAATAATAATAATAATAATAATAATAATAATAATAATAATAATAATAATAATAATAATAATAATAATAATAATAATAATAATAATAATAATAATAATAATAATAATATACTTTTCTCAGATTTCTTAGCTAACTTTCAACATTCTCGTTTGATGTTACCAATCTTTCTACAGTGATGACATTTGGGTCCTTTTCTTGCATTTCGATGTTTCAATGTCATGGCTTTCACATTTGCGTTCAAAGTGTCCTTATCTTTATGCTTGCTTTCTTCATGTAACAATTGTTCAGTTTTGTTACTTGTTACTCTTGGTTGAGATGGCTAGAAGTCTCCCCATCCCTTCATCATCTGCAAAACCTTTGTCATCACTACTAAAATGATAGACATACCAATGATCCTCTTCTTGACCCAACTAAATGCTGAGAAGTCTGCTAGGAATCAAATGGATGCATATATGTCAGCTACCATTCTGATAGGCCAATGTACAAAACATGATCTTTAAGTCTTCACTAATTGTTCCTTTGACAGTCAAGAAATGGTTATACATCTATAAAAAAACATGGAATCATGCTTTAGACAAAGACATTACACCAAAATCTTTATCTTTTTCTTTATATCTAAAGTTATTAGTTAACTGTTTAAATCTAATCTGTTTTGTGTTCTTATGTTAGAAATACGTTTTTATTCGTTTTGTTTTTCTTTTTGTTCTTCTTTGTTTTTTTTCTTTTCTATCAAATTTTCTACCATTTGGTTTACTATTATATTTTGCATATATGTTTTACTATTAATGTTGTTTTGTTTCTAGTGTACAACATGTACAACAACACATGTTCTTTTCATGATGTTGATTGGATATCTAGTGCTTGCTTCATTTTCTATTAAAGCTATTTCTCAGCTGTGTA
The DNA here is from genome assembly GCA_963930725.1 of Candelabrum cocksii. Taxonomy (NCBI): domain Eukaryota; kingdom Metazoa; phylum Cnidaria; class Hydrozoa; order Anthoathecata; family Candelabridae; genus Candelabrum; species Candelabrum cocksii. Next base: position 19,748,384 of record OZ005664.1, read on the forward strand.
TTGCTGAATGTACTGCATTGTTACCCGATCCAGCTTATTCCGTCAACTGTTGCTAAAAATCGGCTCACTTTCAATCATTTCTTTTTACATCCCTTCTGATCCTTTGTGGTATATATGATATATTCCATAGCTATCAACAGCACACTAATTTTCACAACCGCAGAACAATTATTGAGGTGTTCTTCATCATTTAAAATGGTGTTCAGGTGTTCAGTGTAGTAGGGAATGTGTAGAGGTATTGATCATTGTCAACATGTTTGCGCTTCTCTTTTGTTATAATTTGGAGAATATTTACAATTATTTGATTATTTAACTATTTTTAGAAGAAGAAATGGAGAGTTCTAATGATGATGATGAAACTATGGATGACGGTAACATTATATTTCTTGTATGTTTAGTACGAAAAATCATTTGATGGTTTACACACTACTATTTAAACCTTTCCTGTTTCTCTACGAATTGCATTTTGTTTCCAATGAAGAAAATTAAATTACACAACAAAAACTTTATTTTAAAACTTACTACTTAAATTACTTTAAAAAATTTTATGGAAAACAATTATTGTTTGGTTGTGTATTTGTTTTATTTCTCTGCATGAAAATTATAAATTAACTGTCCATGAAAATTTCCGTTCCATTTTCTTCAGTTTTAAGGATCAATATGGTTCAATTTGAATTTATGCAGTATTTCAAAATTACTTTAGAAACTGACAAGACATCAGTGGAAGAGGTATTTTGGTTCTCTAATTTAATTGAACGAGCAATATGAATGTCGCAAATGTTAACCAGAAATATTTTTAGAGTGTTTACTTAGGAGGACCTTTGGCTGATGATGAGGAATTGACTTTTGACAAGACTGCCTATCACATGTATCACGCGGTATGTTGGCAAGTATTGCACTTGTTGTTGCATTGTATCATTGAATATTGTTTAGGCACAGACTGGCACTCCATGTTTGAGTTTTGATGTGGTTCCTGATAATTTAGGGGAAAACAGAACTGGGGTACAATACAATATTCTTGTGTCCACTTTCACATCTGAATAATGCAATCTTATGTCCTACAAAAAAATCAACACTTCAATCTTTAGAGTTTTTAAAATAAAATACTCTTTTCTGTCAATCATTTGTACCAACAAATTCTGTTGTGTCTGTTAAAAGCAACCACATTAATCAAAATCAATTAAGATTCTCAATTTCGTTCCTAAAAGGTACATTTACATGTTATTTCTTTCATGTCATAATTACTCCAACTCCAGTACAAAATACATAATATACATGTGTTTATTTAGTTTCCAATGTCATGTTATATGGTAGCTGGTACCCAAGCATCAATAGGAAAACCAAATATGGTGATTGCTATGAAAATGTCAAATCTAGTGAAAGTAACAGAAGACAGTAAGTGTGTTGTGTAATGAAGACTTTTCCTTTCCTTTTGTATCCTTTTGTAGGCTTTCGACACTTGATGATGTCATTTTCGTTTGCCGCCTTTTGAGCGAAAATTTATAAGGAGCAGCTAGCAGTTCAATTTAGACATATTGACGAGACTGTTTGAGTCAGCTCGTCTAAAAGCAGTATAGCCTATTAACTGCGGTTCGTCAGGTACTGTAAGTAGGTATCTGTCAAGTTGGGCTTTAAAACAGGCAACAGAACAGTTTGTGATTTCCCTAATGTCTTTTGGTAACACGTTAAAGATTGAGGGACCCTTGAATCAAATGCTGTTATAACGCAATGATTTTAGTTTACATGATGACGATGTGCTTAACTTGATAATGCATTTTCGACCATGTCTCTTTGATGTAGTACATTCGATTTTTGTGGATTGGCTTTCACTTGTGTTGGGTACAATATTCTCAAGTACCTTCCACACATATATAATAATGTACCTTTCACGTCTATGTTCGAGGGAATATAGTTTGAGGTTTTGTAAGGATTCCCAATAGTTTTTCCCTTGCAGAGTGTTTATCTTCCGAATGAAGCTCCATTGGATCGATTCCAATTGTTGGATTTGACCCTTTTTGAAGGGGGACCAAAGCTGGCAGCAGTATTTGAGATGTGGGATTATTAGAGACTTCCATAAGGTTAGCATTACAAATTGATCTCTGCTGTAAAAGGAACGTAATACCCAAGCAGTTTTCATAGAGGCTTTTTGAATTATCTTATTAATATTTAAGGTAAATTCTGCTGTGGTTGAGACTATCACTCCAAGGTCTAGAACTTGATCTTCTTCTTTGATAATGTCATTTGAGCTGGAGAAGTAGTGCATTTCTTTCATGAGATCTTTGTTGTGACCATAACGTAACAGAACAAACTTTTTGTCATTAAAGAACATGTTGTTCTGTTTAGCCCAATCGTATACTTTGTACAGATCGTTTTGTAGCTTGTTAACATCTTTACTGTTATTTATTGATTTGAAGAGTCGGCTATCATCTGCAAAGAGTTTGACTGTTGAGAATTCAATGTCATCATCAATGTCAATAACTAGGATGAGGAAACAGATTGGACCTAACACACTTCCCTGTGGTACGCCTGAGGTTACTTTGGTTGGCTTGGACATTGAACCATTGACTATTGTAGTTTGAGTGCGATGATTTAAGAATGACCTTATCCATTTTATTATTTTGCCAGATATTCCCAGAGATTCCATTTTACAAAGAATAATGTTGAAATCGACCTTGTCGAAAGCCTTGGAGAAGTCCAAATACACAACATCAACATTAGAATTGTTTTTTAGTTCAGCAAGTATTGTGTCGTATTGGAGTAGGAGCTGGCTAATACATGACCTGCCCTTGCAGAAACCGTGCTGGTTGTCGTTGAAGAGCCGATTGGCTTCAAGATGACTGACTATGATTTTACGCACAATCTTTTCAAAAACCTTCATGATGTGTGACGTAAGTGCAATTGGGCGGTAGTTTTCCACTGAACCTTGGCATCCACCTTTATGAATGGGTGTTATTATGGCGTGCTTTAACTTTGGTGGAATATACTGATCATTTAATGATTTTCTCCAGAACATGTAAAGTGGAGAGCGGTTAGCAGCAGTTCTTGAGAAGCAATGCTGGAAATTCATCTGGACCAGAGGAAGAATAGGGCGATAGTTCGTTGATCAAAGATATCAGCTCTTCTTGCGTAAATTTTATATCTTCAATAAGGTTATTGGTTTTTTGTATGTATGTTGGTGGGTTTTGAAATGGTTTACTAAAGACCTTTTAAATTGATCAGAGAGAAGTTCTGCCATTGTATTTGGGTTGTCTGTGTGCTCCCCGTCAGCTATAAGCAATGGTCCAATACTAGGCTTTAGTTTTGATTTGTTTTTGACGAAGGAGTAGAAGTATTTCGGATTCATCTTGATACATTCTACAGCTTTTTGTTCGTTTGAGATCTCAACTTCTTTGTACAATTTTTGTAGGGAAACTTCGATTTGAATTAGTTTGTCTTGGAGTTTTTTCGTTATGGAAGGGGAAAGTTTATTCTGAAGACGTTTGTTTATACGTCTTCTTCGTCGAAGTAGATTGTACCGTGATGCTTGCCACTTAGATTTTTTGTTGGGATTTAAATTTGCTTTGGCAGGTATAATTATTTTGCAAACGTTGAAGCAGGTTTCAAGAAATATTTCTAGCATTTCTTCAAGTGATTTATTAAGAAATTTTTTAAAATATATTATTATTTATTTAGTAATTTAGCAACATTTTTTTATAACTTCTTTCTTTTTCATTAGTCATAACTTCTTTGTTCAGAGATGGTGTAGCTGCCATTATTTTAACCAGAAATTTCATTTTAGTTGTTTTTGAACGAATTGATTCTTATAGTTTATATAATAATAATAATAATAATAATGGAGTTTTTACGGGACTCTCCACATGTAACAGTGGCTCTTCTTATCCCAAGGTTTAGGTCCTGGCGTACTTAGGGCACCTATTTGCACCTACGAAGTCGCTTCACCAGACAACCCACCATTTGAGCTAGGCTTGCATTACGCAATGAGTTCCGCTCAATAACTCAACTGTAACTCAGAAATCAAAATATGTCCGAGCTGGGTTTCGAACCAGCACCGTTTGATTTTGTGGGTTGAATGCACTAACCACTAAGCTACAGTGACAACAGTTTTATGGTAGACATAATTAGTCTGTTAGCAAGTTGTGGATAAAATTACTACGTGCATTTTTTAGAAAGAGAAATGTTGCACAACAGCAGGGTGTGAGTTGGAAATCAACTGTTTTAATACTTTGGAATTTAGGTTGTGTCCACTGTGAACTTTTGTTCATCCCTCTAGTTGTCTTGATGATTCTACATTTTGTGGCATGATGATGGTTCGTGAATTGTTAATGTTTTGGTTGGATTTTGATGTTGGATTTGGAAGAAGGTTTAGTGCTAGTGCATGCAAAGTTTATTTTGTTTTGTGAAGTGATTCAATTGAGTGCTTCTTTATGGATTTCCGGATGTCTTCATTTTAGATTTTTATTGTGAATTATGGTTGGGTGGTATTTCCGTGGGTTTGTGATGTGGTAGTTGTGGTATTTGAGTTTGTGCAAGTTAAGGAATGGTTAATGCAGATTAGTTAGGGTGGAATGACCTAAGGAAGGGAAGTTCAACTGATTTGACAAAATCAATGGTATTATTGACATTGCGTGACTAATCTTCTACATGATAATTTTTTTTACACTTTTTATTGAAATCGAAATACCGTTCGTTTAGATTGTTTCGACTAATTTTTGTAAACACAATGAAAAGTTTCTATATGTTTTGATCTTTTTTCTTTCATTTATTTATTTCAAAATGTTTATACAGGTTCAAAATGCTTCAGTATTTACAAATATATACACAAATATATACATCATAAAACTGCTATCAATGCATGTCCTGCATCGAATGCAGCATAGTTCTTCTGCATTGATCTGACTCTAAATGGAACTTTTAAACAACCTGTAGGTAGTCAAGGTGGGGTGGGACGTACTTTAAAAGAGTATTATGTCCTAGCATACATAGCTTCTCCCCCGCAAGTCATCCTCCACCTCCCTGTGGTGTCTGCTGGTAACTCGCTGAGGCAAAGTTGGAGCTCTGATGAAAGGCGAGTGTTCAGCGCCTTCAAATGGTCATCCGATCGTAAAAATTTGCTTCAATTTCTTGTATATGTTAGTTTTCAATGAACTTCTCATAAACGGAAACTGGAAACTCTGTTGAAGATGTCGTTCCCAGTAGGGCTGGCAGTCAGATCGTTATCAAGTGAAATCCCACATATGTCGCCGAAGTTGGCCTCATAGAACGTAGGTACCATGCGTGGTTGGTCTAGTAAGTTAGTTGAGACTCTGTTGAGAAGAAACATTGATGTATTATGTGGTGTTCAAGAGGTTAGATGGAGAGGTACATCTATAAGACTTCTAGATGGAAAAAAACTCCAGATATAAATTCTTTTGGGTAGACAACGACCAAGGCTCTAATGGAGTCGGTTTGAGGCTTGCTGAAAAATGAATGGAGCTGGTGGTGGTTGCGAGTCAAGTATAACAGCACGAATAAGGTGTGCCTGGTGAAGTTCCGCGAACTTCTTCCCTCGATCACCTCTCGTGGTCTATTCTGGAACGGCGACTCTTCTTCATTGCTAGAAAAGCTTAGTGTCACTGCAATACAATCGGCTTTACACTCCAACACGTTGAGGTTGGTACGGACATGTTCGTTAACATGTTTCCACCATTATATTGGGTTGGTTGACGAGTAGAGACTGAAGTTTAAAATTTTTGTAAAAATAGCAATTCTGTTTTTATGGCGTGCGTTAATGTGCGATTAAAAGCTTGCGGAAATCGATTTCTGGCGTGTGTGAGCACTTAAGAAACAGATTCATAATTGCACTTGGATGTGATTGAGTTTTGAATATTCTACAGAATAGTAGTTATACAGCGAGTCTGTCTCAAAACGATATACACTTATTGTTTGTTGGTGTTAGCAACAATCACCAACAATCATTCTGTTGATATCATTAATGTAATGTTTTATAAATATTTATTTTGTTGCATTGCACAGGTGACAGCGATGACAGCTATATCGAAGAAGAAGGTAACGAACCAAAGTTACGAACTGTTTCTCTTAAGCATGTGGGGGGAGTGAACCGGATTCGCGTAAGAACATTCTATTTCTTACTGTATGGATAACATTTTAGGAATATGTTTTCTCAGCAAACTAATGCAAATGAGAGGAAGTTAGCAGCTTCATGGTCAGATACTGGCAGTGTCCATGTTTGGGACATTACTGATGAAGTTCGAGGTCTTGATATGGCTGGCACTCCACAACACCAAACAGTCACTAAGAAGCCCTTGTTTTCATTTAAAGGACATCAGGTATGGAATTTCATTCATCGGTAGACGATTGTGTACTGATTCACATCTTTTAGAGTGAAGGTTTTGCTATGGATTGGAGTCCAACTGTTCTTGGCAGGTATAGTCATATAAATTGCGAGCTTTTAATTAATATTGAAGGGCAATTATTTCTTTGTTTATGGTGTACCTCATATTCAATGTTACGTTTTTTGAGAAAGAGTGGACGTTATGTTTCGACTAAATGTTTCTTTAGACTAGCCACCGGTGCATGCAACAGTCGTATTCATTTGTGGAGTCCCCGAGATGGAGATGGATGGCACGTTGATCAGAGAGCACTGACTTCTCACACGGCATCTGTTGAAGACATACAGTGGAGCCCTAATGAAAGCAATGCAAGTTTAAACTACCACCTAAACCTCGCACATATTTGTGGACCTTATGTCTACAAAGACAATTTAAAAATATATAACATAGCGTACATGTAAGATACACCAAAGAATCTTGTGAAATTGTTTATGTACGAACTTCAATATATATGAAATCTAAAAATTGTAATTTAAATAAATAACTATACGTTTCATCATGTTGATTTGTAAAGTCGAAAAATTTCGAGGGATTTCTTAACGCTCTTTTATAATGGTAAAAATAAAGATTTGCAAAAAAATAGCCAATGTCGGATGTACAAAGATATAAAAGATAATACAAAGATGGTATATTTTCATGAATTATTAGCATTGCTGAATTTTATTGTTTATATCTTTTCATTCATATAGGACAAGTTGTTTGAAATTATTATTATAAGATAAATTAAATTTATTTCAAATTTGAATTATTTAGGTTTTTGCTTCATGCTCCGTAGACCAGTCGATAAAGATATGGGACGCACGAATTCAGGGTGATAAAGCGTGCATGTTGTCGGTACATGCGCATGACGCTGATGTTAATGTTATGAATTGGAACCGGTATTTATAATACATTTAGAGCTTTCCTTGTTGTCTAGCAATATATAAAATACTATGATTGAGTTGGTTTAACGTGCTTTTTCATTCGGGAACTTTCGTATTCTCATAGTAACGATCCGTTCATTGTCTCTGGTGGAGATGACGGGATGCTCAAAGTTTGGGATTTGCGTCAATTCCAGGACAGCGCACCAGTTGCGACGTTTAAACACCACACAGGCGCGATAACGTCAGTGGCGTGGCATCCAACTGATAGCACTGTATTTGCCGCTTCCGGCGATGACCACCAACTAACGCTGTGGGATTTGTCCGTGGAAAAAGATGACGAAAAAGAGAAAGACATGAAACTTCCTCCTCAGTTACTCTTCATTCACATGGTGAGATCGACTTTATGAACAAAGATCTTTTTTGCTTGTTTGTTATACCTTAAGCGTATTAATTAATGTTGGATTAATTTTTGCGATATTTATTTTTGCGATTCGATGGTAAAAAAATTGTGTTTTGCGGTATTTATTTTTGCGAATTGTGTCTACAAGTCAACTTCCATAAAACACCGTAATCGAAGAAAAGAATTGTAGAAACTAAATCAAATTTTCCGAATGACTATTTTAAAAAAATTTTGTGGTATTTATTTTTGCGAATCACTATTTTTGAAAAATTTTGCGGGATTTATTTTTGCGATTTTAGGCCAAAATCTCAAAAATAAGTATCGCAAAAATTAATCCAACACGATTTAATCCAGCATGGATTAATACGCTAAAGGTAATGGGACATCTTCACGTCCAGGAAAAGTTTTAGAATTTAATGTTTTTTAAGAAAAGTTGTTGTCTGTTTAGGGACAGAAAGATATAAAGGAGGTCCATTGGCATGGTCAGCTTCCGGGAGTTGTGTTAAGCACCGCATCCTCTGGTTTTAATATTTTTAAAACGATCAGTATTTAACCAAGTATTATATAAATAATGGAACTTCATGGTAATGTTTTAGTCTTGGAAAAGCATCTTTTGCGGTGCTAGTGAAAGTTATGAAAGTAATTTCTGATAATAATATTGTAATACGATTTCACCCTTTAAGTAACCGGACATCTCAAGAAAACGAGACCTCTATTTTCTCACCATTTAAAAATTTGCAACATAATTTGTTACTTTCAAACTTCGGCTTTCTTATAAAGAGGTAGACAATTAAGTGCACGCGACTAAAGATTTGTTATAAAGAACGTGTCACTGATATAACATATTAAAAAACGCTATTGAAAAAAATTTTACCAATGCATGAGAGAAATATTATACGTGTTAATGAATTTCCGAAAGAAATTGTTCTCGACGGAAGACTGTTAAGTAATCGAAATGATTCGGTTTTTAAAAATGTGTGTTAATTTTATATACATTAATTTTATAAAGGATACTTTAATGTCGGAAATTTTTGCGAATCCGTCCAAACTTTTTACTTCTTGCGGGAATTAATTTTCGCGAATCAGTCAAAATGGAATATTTCGCGGGCATTTAATTTCGCGAATTCTTCTAAGTTTTATCAATTCCTTAAGTGAAATTTTTCAGAGTCTTTATTAAATGGGTTAAATTCTGCTATTTCTTTTAAAGTGACAATGTTAAACAAAAAGGTTACTAAATTGATACGAGGAAATGGTCACCCAGTTGTACAAAGAGCCAGAAAAGAGTGCGATTATGGGTTCTTTCGTTTTTGATGACATCGTCGAGCCAAGTATCAATGAACCAAAACCGAAAAAGAGTGTACTCAAGAAACAGCCTCACGTGATATTAGAACAATATTTTGGCAAGTAACAAAAAAGTACCAAACCGGCGAAGACTGTCATAGTACTGGATTAGTTTGTAAATATTTATTCAATGTTGATAAAGGAAAAAGAAAATAACTGTTCAATTTTGTTTGTGGGAATTTATTTCACTTTAATATAGAAATTTTGAAAAATTTCGCGAATCTGCAAAAAACTTGAATTTCTTTCGCGGGAATTTATTTTCGCGAATGATCAAATATGAAATATTTTGCGGACATTTAATTTCGCGAATTGTAGGCCCATTCGCGAAATTTTTTGACATTAAAGTACCATAAGGCGTTAATTTTATCTGCAAAATACTGCAATATTTATAAGTATAGCAATATAGTAATAATGGAAAACCTTTTTAACAAAACCAAAAAATGTACTTAATAATAGTTTTTCACTTTAGTCTAGTCGTGAGATAGGGTCCACGTGCACCCCCTTTTTTATTGTAGTTGCTCAGAACAAGGCCCTAAAGGCCACTTGAGTGTAAAGAGCTAGAAAAGTTACAGGGAAAGTTACGCAGTTTTCAGATATCGATGAACGTTTGATTTGAACAGTTGAAGGTTATAGACCAATGGAAAGCATGTAGAAGGAAGGGAGTTCCAAAGTCTGGATGTTCGCGGGAAAAACCTGTTCTTATAGAAATCCCTGTGAAAGTTTGGAATGCAAACAGTCCATTGATGAGAAGATGACGAAAACCTCGTTGTACGGTGAAAAATTCTGGGAGAAGGTGTAAGAAATGATAGTTCGCTTGAACAACGTCCATAAAAAAACTTGTAGAAAAGACAAAGAGAAGCTACGTTTCGCCGGTGTGATAGGGAGTCCAGTTTCGAAGATAAGTTTGGGCCGATTGCGTTGGAAACACGCCGTTGAACACGGTCTAACAAGTTCAAGCAATTCGCAGGAGCACCTGCCCAAATGTGGCAGCTGTATTCCATGCAAGGACGTATTGACGATTTGTACAGGTAAAGGATACACTCAGGGGTGAGGTAACTCATTTCTCGTAAAAGAGAACCAACCTTCATGGCAGCTGATTTTGCAATGGTTTCAATGTATGAACGCCATGAGAGATCGCTTGTAAATATGAGACCAAGAAGGCGAAATGAATTGTTTTCAGGCAAAAGAGAACCATTCATCAAAATTGGAGGTAAATATGCTTGCTTGAAATGATTAATGGAAAGAAGACTAGTTTTAGATAGATTGAAATTAACCAGCCAATTCTTACCCCATTCAACTACCGAATTGAGATCTTTATTGAAAACAGAGGCCAAATTAACCTTATCACAATCATCTGATTTATCAAGACAGGAATACAATGTGGAATCGTCAGCGTAAATAATGGTTTTGGATGATAAATTGTCTGGGAGATTGTTTATGTAAAGTAGGAACAGGGTTGGTCCGAGAACTGATCCTTGTGGAACACCAGCATTGATGGAAAAAGTTGAAGATGAATGACCACTAAGGACAACCTTGAGTCTACGGTTGGAAAGGAAGGAAGAGATAATTTTGAAAAAGGAACCTTCTAAACCATATGCTTTGAGTTTATGCAATAGACCCAGATGCCAGACTTTATCAAATGCCTTGGAGATGTCAAGAGCAACTGCTCGCGCTTCACCGGAAACATCAAGGGCACAATAAAAACGTTCAGTTATAACTGTCAAAACATCAGCAGTGGAACGACCAGAACGAAACCCGTACTGGGAATCATAAAACAAATTATTTTTTTCAATAAATTCCACTAAGGTCTGGTTAAGTAAAGTCTCAAAAACTTTGCTTAAAATGGAAATGAGACTAATCGGTCTATAATTTCTAGGATTAGAAAGGTCACCACAATTTTTAAAAATTGAGCCATTTTGAGTCGACCGCTACTGCGAAAATCGGCCGATTTCTTAACTTTTGAACCAAGCAACCTACAAAGACGTGTGACACCACTTTTTCGTGTGCATTTAGCATGAAAAGTTCAATGGAGCAGTTATTTTGGTGCTAAAAACTCAATTTAATGAACAAATCAACCGAAACAGCTTTTATTGTGCTACATCGAGTCATCAAACTACGTATTCAGGCCCTATATAAAAATTGTGTCATTTGTGTGTGTAACAATCACATTCATTTATTACATGACAGAGTATTTAAGTCGTTTGTAAAATTAAAATTTCTTCATGGAACTAAAATACAGTAGAAAATAGGATTAGTCCACACGACCAGTCTGGTATGAACATGAATAACGAACTAATTAAAATAAATGGGCTTTACCATTTTGCGCTCCAACTCACTTCAGTGACTTAAAAATTTTAAAAATTGAAAAAAACGTAAATTCTGACACTTAATGAATGTACACCGTAAATGACTGAATAAGCGCCCTCTGCCAAATAAACGTCCCTGTCGAATAAGCGCCCCCCCCCCCCCCCCCCCCTAGAAGTAAACATATTAATAAGCGCCCTGCTGAATAAGCGCCCCCCCTGGTTTGTAAGGGGATGCTTATTCAAACAAACGTATATATAAAAAAAATTGATATTAAGACGATATTATGATATTATTAACTATTAAATATAGGCATTTTTCTTACATGCTGATTTATGTCAAATTCTATGTCAAAATGTGAATATGTTCTTGATTCGTGGAATTCATTATCACCGGAAATGATACGGAATTCGTTCCAGTCATGTGCGTTGAATCTGCCAACTGATGGCTCAAAAGACGAGACATTGTTTTAAGGAAAATCAGCCATGCAAGAAGGGAAAGGAGATACTTGTCTCTCAACTGTCCATTTTGACAGAAAAAGATGAAAATCCTTTCACCGAAATCGACGAAGAAGATGTCAACGAGGCTACTCCAAACTTTTTGCAAATTGACTCTGACGACGAAGAGGATAACGATATAGATATTTGCAGCTAACATTTTCCTCAGTTTGTAGTATTTGAAATTTTATTTTGACTTTTATTAGATACTATGTTATTTATATGTTTATCGATTTCTTGATTCAAATAAATAAGCGTCCCTGCTTAATAAGCGCCCCCTCTGAAAGTTAAAATTTCTAATAAGCGCCCTGGGCGCTTATTCAGTCATTTACGGTAGTTTAAAGGATAATATCAAGTAATTCTACAAAAAAATCAGTATTTACGCAAATTTTGTAATTAAACTAGATTTTCATTGTCGGACGGAAAACGCCTTGTTTTCTTATTTCAAACAGATATCTTAGTCATATTTTTAAAACTGATACGTAATTTACTCGATGTTACCATCTAGTAACCATACACACTTATTATTTCAACAACTTAAACCATGATGTGAAAAGTCAACATTGATTCCGTCCGACAAAAAAGACTTCTTTTAATATGAGCTCATTTTTTGGAACAAATTTATTAATGTGTTATTTCTTTAATATTTATTTCTTTAGTATAGATGTAAGTTCATGTTGATTATTCAATAATAATGTATTTAAGCTCTTTTCGATAGAATGAGAAAAAAACCTTCAAAGTCTGTTAAATCTATTTTTTATCGATTCCGTCCGACAATATCAGTTTTTTCAAAATTTTGAAGGCATAAGGTTGAAATTAAATCCCTTGTTTTGTTTTTGGACAAAACCTGGTCCATTTAAACTATTATACAAAAAGAAAAGATCGCTACTATCCCATACACGTTTTAATAAGCGTTCAATTTATCGAATTTCCGTCCGACAATTTAGCTAATAAAAAAACAGCACCTACAGCATTTCAGTTATTTTTGTAAAGATATATTCTTAATTTTTCCGATCGCAGTGCTATTTGATTAGAAAATATATGTAGCTACATAAACTATATGCAACATAGGTTTTGAAATTATAACAATAATGTTTTTCTATGAATGTTTTATATAGCGTATATAACGTAACAACTATTGGTACCCAATGATAAGACCCTCTGGTCTTCTGTGGGGTCCATGCCTAGTAAATTAATTCTCAACTAATTTCCTTCAATTTTTTCTTCTTTATGAATACTACAAGTAACCCACCGTGTTTTGATTGGAATAGTGAGACATTTAAATGGTAGCATAGCATTATATCGTGGCAAAACCATATGTCTGGTTCATTTTGCCAATAAATGTAATTGCAAGAACATCACCCACAAACATAATACTAATTATGACACGAAACTTATGAAAATAAATAAGGACTCTATTTTTGCTTAACATCCCCATGCCACTCCTGACATGTTTATCTTGAATGTTATTACCATTGTTCAAAGGTATTGTCCTATAGTCAATGAAAAACATTGAATCAATTGGACGGCATCTTGGTCACTGCTGTTGATCTACCATTCATAAACAATTGACCGACATCTCACCCACGTCTGTTGCTCACACCATTTATATCATTCGCATTCATAGAAAGCTTTGGATTTCTTTCTTCACTATAGAACCGTTTACATCATCATTTTAAAGAAAGGTTTACCAATCTGCATTTATGCTAATAATTTTTTTTTAGTAAGGAAATACACAGGAAAGGCAGGGCCTATGACTCAACAGAGTCCTGTGTATTGGAAAGAGAGATCAGTAAAAGAGACATAGACTAAGTGGTCTAATGTATGATATGATGTATTATGTCGATTAAGGTGAACGATTGCGGATGTGAAAATTATCTGAAATAATACTTTATATCCTATAAAACAATTTAAAAACATAATAAATGAACGAAAGGTTTAAAAAAAACCTATCCCCAACTCATTGTCGATGAGTAATATCTTAAGAAATATCTTTGACATGAGTAATCTATACAACATTAATAATAGCCATTGTTCAACGCTTTTGATATCAAATAGCAAGGATTGTACAGACAATTACACTGATCAATTGTTTAACGATGGTAGTTTAGTTGTATGTTTAGATTGCTGGATGGTAGTGATAGCGAAGTATTTGAAGGATGTTGTTCATTCTATCTCTTGCTTTCGTATACTTTATTGCGGCAGTAGCTGGTGAGAAATATTTCTGTACAAAGGTATTAATGATATAGGATTGTCAAAAAGGTTGAAATTGAGTACCCAATAAAAAGATAGCCAAAGAAGGTTTTGTCAGGAATCGACAAATTTGATGTCCTTGTTAGCATTTTTTTTAATTTTATAAAGGTCAAAGAAATTCAAGTTTGATTTCCATATGGTGTATTAACTGCAGTGTTGAAATATTCAAAAGGAGATGGCGTGTAATTTCATTATGACGGCAGTAGATAGCGTTTTAAAAGACATATTAGCACACATAACTATAACGTATTCCCATGTTAATTAAATCACCAACATCTATTCCAACCATCACGATTCAATTGGTATAGTTTTCACCGTTAACATCTCACATAGGAACATAGGAGATTTTTGACATAGGAAAAATGGGATAAGTTCAATAGCCGATAAAATTTACCACTGCCTAAATAAATAGATTTGCAACTCAAGCAATTTTGAATTAAAACTTATAAAATGAGGAATTGAATATGTCTATATACTATATTTAAACAATAGTATGCTAATATCAATTACAGTGAAACGATTTATTTATTATTTACTATAAATTAAACGCAACGAAAATCGTTAAAACCATGACTATTATTTTGGGCCCACGTAAAAATATTGATCCGTAAAGCGGATCATATTCTACAATGTAGATACCATAGAATGGCTTTCTTGATATTATGTTTAACATGTGGGAAAACAACGACAATGCTCAAGTGTTTCCACATAAGCTCTAACATAACCATGTTTTACTTTTTGATCAATCTTATTTGGAAAATTTTTACTTTTTTCTCCTATTGTATACCTATAGTAGACCAGCTAAATGTCCTTTCGGTAGGATTCCGAAAGAAGATTCAATTGCTCCAGACTCGCTTTTGATCAAGCACTCTTTTATGTAAATTTTCCTCACACTTTTATATAAATGAATCTTCACTTGATATTATTAACTTTGATATCCAGAGCTTTTGGGGTTTCACGGTTTCTTCTTGCATTATCTCGTGCTTTATGTAACTAAGCTATATTCGTCTAGGACTTGCAACGAAGGAAACACATCAGGGCTCTAGGACACCCAATAAAGATTTTACTTGCACTATGTTTGTCGCTGCCTTTGCAAGGACAAAGCTTAGGCATGCTGTCATGCAATTGACGTACAATCATGTCGGAGTCATTTCTCGCACTAAAGTCTGCAAGTTACCATGAATACCAGCCATTGTCAAACAATTGATTAATTAAAACACAATTAATTAAACAATTAATTGTCTTTTAATTAATTAATTGTTTGACAATGGCTGGTATTCATTAATTAAACAATTAATTGTCTGTCCGCGTATAAAACAAGGTTTTAAGGCAGTATGTACTTCAAGAGTTTTAATACCTTAATTATCTCGAAAATCAACTGCTTTAGAGGCTTTGATTTCATCAACAACAAAGAAAACCTTTTTGTGATTTTTCACTTTTCACTTACCTTATAGAAAAAGCCAGTTGATAAGCCATTCGATCTGCATGGGGTATGTCAGGTATAGTATAATCCCAAACATTTGAATAAAAAATATCACTGAATACACGATACTATACAGGGCAAACCTTAAACCTATATACCTATTCTTCATCATAGACGTACTGAATGCAATTTGCACGTAAGTTTATATATCTAGTCTCTCTAAAATAAAACCAGTGACCTGCACTACGATTTATTCGAATTCGACAAAATCGCACAAAAGAAAATGCTACTATAAATGCAATACGAATAAAATGCAAAACAGCTACAACCCAAGGAACGCTGTTTGATTGGTTGAATTAAACATGTTTTAGTGCCGTAAATTTGTTCTGATTTAAAAAATTTAAAAGATGGTGGCAAAAATCCATGTGTTTTATATTATTAGTGGTTTTAGGGTCACGCATCTTTGGAAGAGTGCAAAAGTCGAAAACAAATTTTGTTATTTTCGGATTCCGTAATATACCATATTGCAATGTCACGTGCGTAAACAAAATTTTAAAATGGTAGATTCCAATGCTTGTTGAAACATGTGCATGTGTTTTTACTTATATTATTTTCAAACCGCGAAAGTTGGCTCATTTTTTAGTTTCTTTTTGTCGCTATAATTTATATTTATATTTGTTTAAAACTGCAGTAGAAAAGCTTTGTCATGTCGAAATACTATATTTAGTACTGCTCGTGAACATACAACGAAAATGCATTTATAAAAGATTGTAGTTTTTTTATTACAGAAATTTTAAAAAAACTGCGAGCCAAGAAAAACTTTATTACACTAAAAACAATCTTTTAAATACTTACATAATACCGTGTTTACCAAATACTGGTCTCACGCAAAACACGCAAGTAAAACCGATACAAAAGATAAAGATTGCCATTATATATATATATATAGAAGCTAGAATTGAATGGCTTTACAGATCAATATTACTAAAAGGATCTAATGGCTTCACTCTTGATAAACCCAGCTCAATTGCTTCCATTATAGCGAAAGCTTTCCATCAGTTTTTAATGATCTCATGACCCTCTTGATGTCATGTGATTGTAGAACTCCATGGTCTACAATGCATGGAGTAGCTTTAAGACTGTAAGAAGCAACTCTACTTCAGTTCCATCTATATTTTTGTAATCAGCTGATATATTTGATTAGAGTACCACTATGAAAATTTTCACGTAAAAAAACTTTAGTCTCGTCTGTTGACAGTAAAAGGTGGTTGGTAAAAACATGTCATGTTTGCTCATACACTTTCTGCTGTATTACTGATGTGTTTATCATTGGTAGACAATCTCATATATATTGGCATTGTTCATCTTATTGTTGAAATGTCCCACTATAAGTGCAGCAGGTCGAGCGAAGAATAAATAATAAAAATAGCAAAAATAGTAGGGGTCGGAATTTCGAAAATTTTTCAAAATCTCTAAAAAACACAATTCCATAGTCATGTAAGTTTCTTAAGGCTGGTTTTCAAGCGATGAATGAAAACAATAGAAAGTTACCGCTCGTTAGCGCTGAGTGTGGAAACCTTTATAGCGCAAATATTTTTTATTGTTGTCTGTCTAGTGAAAAAAGAGAGACAGCTGTCTCAAAAGCAAAAAAGAAACAGTATTTCTGTCTAGTCAAAAGAAAGATGTACAACTGTCTGAAAAGAAGAAAAAAGAAGCGAAATATCTCCGATATATTAGCGGAGCACACAAAGACAAACAATTTGTAAAAGTTGAAGAAAAAAAGAACAATCTCATCTGTCAAATCTTTGAAAATTAATAAACAGGGGAGGGGGGGGGTCCAAATAAAGTCCGGGGGGTCGGAAAAAAATCCACATGATGAATGAATGAAGATGAATCCACATGGCACATTTTTTTTTTTTGTCATTAAAGTTCACTCTGGGAGTTTTCAGTAACCAACAATTCATATTCGTTTTTGTCTAAAGCATCTTTTTCTTCAAGCGTATATTTACCTCAGCCAGTTCATGAAAACGTCCGATCTGACGCCATGTTACGTATATAAGGGGCTGGTTACACGTACTCGAAGTGAAAGTTATACCGAAGTGAAATTTCACGCCGGCGCGAAATCTTTTTGGGTTACACGTGCCGAATTGGAGACCAAAGTGAGTTTTCATCCGAAGTGAGTTTCACTTCGCCTATCATGTTGAAGTGAACTGAAAAATGTGAACCTTGCTGCGAGTTTTCCGCACAAATTTGCTTTAAACGACATGGACGACAAAAAAAGGTTGACGGTTATTTTGTCTTGTTTAAGTAGCATTTTAACTACAACACTCCTTTTGCTTCAACTCCATGGATTGGTTTTGCTGAAAATTATGCAACAGAAAATACACTTGACAAACAAATGACGCAATTATGTCAAGGAATACCGCTTTGGCAAGATATCGACGTGCCAGGTTGAGGTTAGATATAATAATTCTTTTTTTGTTATTTTTCCATTCATTTGCTATAGTTTATCCACTCCTGTGTTCAAATCTAGATGTAATCGACGGAAAAGAAGTGTGTGGGTGTGTCCTGGAAGAACTGATCAATGGTGGGACAATTTGCGCTGCGGAAGGATGTCTGAAGAAGAATGGAGACAAAATTTTAGGATGCCAAAAGATGACTTTGAAAAGCTTGTCGACTTCTTCAAACCATACGCAATTGAAAGATCTTCTAAAGTACGTCAAGATGTTATCAGCCTTGATAAAAGAGTTGCAGTAACTCTTTACTACTTGAAAGATCAATGTTCCATAAAGATGACAGCAAACACATTTGGTATTGCACGCTGCACTGTTGGTCAAGTAGTGCAAGAAATATGCACATTACTTGCAAAACATGTAGATCCACAACTCATCGAGTTCCCTATAGAGAAGGAGGATGTCATGGAGTCATCAGCATAGTTCCTGCATCGATTTGGATTCCCTCAAGTGATAGGGTGGATTGATGGGACCCATATACCTATTAAGCAACCAATAGAAAACGCCCATGATTACATGTCATACAAATTATACTATTCAATCAACTGTCAAGCCATTTGTAACGCGTATGGACAATTTAAAATGGCCTGGAAGTGTCCATGACGCAAGGGTTTTTGCCAATAGTCATGTTCAGAAAGGATTTTCCGAAGGAAAATTTCAATTATTTCACAAAGAGCTGTTACCAGGAGAGGAATGCGTACCACAACTATTGCTCAGAGATCCTGCCTATCCTTTGCTACCACACGTGATGAAAGAATTTGAGAGTTGCTCCACTAATGAAGAAGTTATATTTAATCAAATGTTGCGTAGTGCTTGAAATCAAATTGAGTGTGCCTTTGGGAGACTTAAAGCGAGATGGAGAATTCTTCTTCGCCCAATGGATATTCCTGTCGACACACTTGCAAATGTCATTTTTGCCTGTTTTGTGTTGCACAACTTTTGCGAAAGGCAGAAAACGGATGTTAATGCGCAATTAGTGGAGCAAATCATCCAAGGAGAGAGATCTTTGACTTCAAATGTGAACAAATTACATTCCTACACCACACCCTTAGGAAGAAAAGTCAGAAGCGTAATTACGAATTATTTCAAAACGTTTTTATAACTATGTTAACGAGTATATTCATGTAAATAATACACACACCATGTTATAAATTTTTGTATGGTTTATAACTGCCTGTAGAACTATTTTCTTCCGATCTATTGTACGATCCTTGAGGCGATGGAGTAGGGAAAAATTGTGTATGGGGATGATAGTTTCTCGAAGGAGTGGCATACTGTTGTGGGTGATTATCGTAGTTGAAAGATTGTAAAGGATTCATATTTGGTGTGTTCCAGTTCTCTAAAGCCCTAGCTAACAATGCTAGTCCATCACCAATGGATTTTCCCACACTTTCAATTGATTGCAACATTTTTTCAAAGGCTTGGTTAGTTTCATGAGATGCTTGTGTCGGTCCCTCAACCAAATCTTGTTTCAGCTTGAGCTCTTCCTTTGCCATGTTCAAGTAAATATTATCACGTTGACTTGCTGAAAGGTTCTTTTCCATCATCTTTCTCTTATTGTCCAGATTTTGTTTTTACATTCCCGTTGAACCTTTTAGGTGTCTCGTCTTCAATATCTCTAGGTTCCTGAGCTTCAGTAGATGGACCATCAACGTTATTTGGATTATCACCGTTTTCTGATGGACAATCTTGTGCTGTTTCAACGTCGTTTTGTTCTTCAGAGATTTGGGAAGTTATTCCATTTGAAATCGATATTGTAGCAGGTGCACCGCCCCATATGCTCTTAAGGAGATCCCAACTGTCACACACAATTTTCCCGCTCCCAGATCGCCGACCTTCTGTGACTGCTTTGCCATAGTTCTGTCAAACTTCTTTCACCTTTGTTTTAATACGATCATAGCCTGTTTTGATTGCTTTTTTATCTATCCATACACACACTCATGAGGTGTAAGGTATTTGACCATTTTAGCGATGAATACCAGAATATGACACTTTATTTCAGTTCATCGAGGCTGAATAGGTATGTCACCAATACAAGTCAGCGCCAAATTAATTGAAAGGTATAGAAAGCTTTTCAGGAATTTCCAGTATACATTTATTTTGAGATGTGGTATATAGGGAAAAAGAAGCATTACTTGAGTTTTCAAAAGTTTTTACAGTATTTTACACTCATAAGATGTAAGTTTTTTCTCTACCTTTTACTTTTTACCTATTGTCTTTGTTTGAATATGATAAATGATCCTACAAGATTATTATTATACCAAGAATACTATTTGGAGCTTCCAAATGCTAACAAAAAGCGGAATTTGAGAATACGAATGAGCCACAAACAAAGTAGATGTATAGAATACACATTTTATTTTTCTACGTAACTTTCTTCCCTTATGATATAATTCCTTGCAGGTCTTTTTTCTTTATTTTGGAATAAAATGTTGTTTAAATATCCACAAGTGTGTTAATGATATAGAAATCGTCAATTGTCATACATCACGATCATTTAAATATGTAATGAGCCGGAAGTGGAAATGTAATTATGAGTGAGAAAATGATTAGAGAATGTTGGAGCCTGGGAAGGAAAGTTACATGTAGTGTAAGGAAAAATTTGTTTATTAAGCTTGGTTTTCTCATTGAGTTTATGTGGAGAAAGACATATTTGCAAAATAGATTTTCTGTATTTTTGTCTTGGTGTGAAGGAACAATACCATTACGAATTTGCTGCACAATAAAATAGTTAATGATTGTTCTATAAATAAAAAATGTCTGTGCGTAGAAAATTTACGGGACATGCCAACTCTTAAGGTTTATTGCCTAATAAACAAACTTAACGTATTCATACCAAAATGTGACAACTTTTTAATTTTGAAAAATAAGCTTTCCAAAAAAAGGTATTCCTGCCTCTCCAGTAATTTTGGCATTGAATTTATAAACGTGCAATGGGAACGCAAGAGAGAGTTTCTTTCTTTAGATTACCTTAAAGAGAAGAAACTTTTGCGGAATTTATTTTCGCGATTTTGGCCCCAAATCGCAAAATTAAATTTTGCGAAACATAATGAAAATGCCTTATCTGCGAAAATTTTTTCCACGAAATTCAATTTTTCTCTTGTGTTTTTAGTGTCACTTAACATGCAATTAAAAATTTAAGAAAATACAGTGCACTCTCGATAACTCGAACCTCCAAGGGACCAAGAAAATGGTTTGAGGCAAAGTTCTTAGAAATGCCTTTGATTTGTTTGAAGATTAAATTTAGATAGACCTTTTACGTCAGTTATATTGTACTAAATATTCCCCTAAACTCTGCCATCGCGAAAATAAATTCCGTGAAATTCAGATATATTACCTCATCCACGAAAATAAATTCCGCAAAAGTCACAGTTTTTAGACCGGTCAATTGCGAAATTTTCTTCCGCAAAAATTTCTTCTCTTAAGGTATAATAGTAGGAGTTCATGTACAATATAAAAAAGATGTTATATACTATCTGAGATTTTTTAGTATAGAGATAGAAGTTTGTATATATATATATTTCTTTTTTATTGTTAAGGAGGTGAATTTCGTTGTGATGAAACATGTGGTGCTAAACAGCAATGCGTTCTAAAGTCACAAACCTTCACCTGCGAAGGTTGGCTATTTTAATTATTAGACGGAAAGGCTCATAACGTTATAGTTGTAATTCCTTATATCATTAACACAATCACTCCATTTAGTGCATTCTCATTTGTTTATTATTACCTGGTTTTTATTCAATTAATTATATATAATATATAGATTGGGTATATGGGTCATGTAACATCTTTGATCTCATGGGCATTAACACCCATGCCTTTCATGCATTGCTGCTACTTGCGTGGGTTAACCCGCCACTGTTTCTCCTCTTAATGGGGTTTTTGTTCCTTACCCAATTATCTTTCTCCATTCTCTCCAACTAACTTAACACCATGATGTGAATACCATCTTTGATGCCATGAATACCTAGCCTGCTTTTTAGCTCATCTGAACCTTTTTTGTATCTCAGACTGGTGTTACACATCCACCTAACCATTTTTTCCAAACGATCAAGATCTTCCTGCTTCACAGGAATGTCTCACTTCCATACAACATAACACTTCTTACACAGGTTTCATACAACCTACCTCAATCTGAACTGACAAAACTCTCTAAATTCTAATTTAAATATAAGATGCAGTTTAATGATTTAAAGTTTTCTTTAAAACAATATATTTATTTTTTCAATTAAAATAGCACAAAGCTTTTCGTACATCTGTACATCATCAGGTGCATAAAAAATATGTCTAAATTCTCTAAATTCTCTCCAAACAAAACCTACCTTACAAATAACATTTTACAATAACACTCTCCATTCACTACCCAACATATCACAAAGTAACAAACGTTTTCAACAATCTCTAATGAGCCAATGTTGTATGTCACTGAAGCTTTTCTTAGTAGAAATACTAAGTTGTCTATAATCCTTTGCAACTCTTACATACAAACTGAACGCTGTCTCTTAACCGTCTAACAATACCACTGCATTTCCTATGTACCCAATCCTCTATTTGATTTATTATGTTGAATAATGTTTTTTATTCTATATTTTTAGCAAACTACTGTTCTTTTACCTCTGGTAAAAATGTTTTATGCAGTGATGGCCAGAAACCAGAATCATCTTGGGATCTCACTGATTTTAACCCTAAAGATTCGGGTCCTTCCTTTTCTGATGCTTCATTGTCAGGTAGATATAAACTTTTTAAAAATAAGTTGTTTTTCATAATTTTAAATACATAATGTTATCTACAAATAAGATTGTAGCCAAGGCCGCCAGTCTTGCTTTTGTAATCAAACTCTGCAATATTAAGAGATCATTAAAAATACTTTAGAAAATTATCTGAAAACTAGCAAATAGTCCAAACGAGTCTCAGCATTAAATTTAAGAACTCGAGATTCAGCTCCATCGGTTCTATAAAATTGAATATTTGTGACATTGGTTACTTTGATGTTAAAATAACTTCTAATCAATCCATTAATGAAGTAATTATTTTTGATTCATAAAGTTTGGAAAGTCCTATTTCATGAAATAAAAGCCATAAAGGGAGCAATGGAATACAAAACCTATACTGATCATAATATAGAGGCAACATCTAAAAATTGTTCTGCTTTAAAAGATTAAGGAAAATTATGAAACAAAAGAAGCACCAATTTGTACAAACTTTCAAACTATTTTTTGGGTAATAAGATAGCTGATGTGAATGTATTTTCTTAGCCATTGGTGTAAAAATTAAGCTAAGAAATAGTGACAATATATGCAACTATAAACTGCTACTTAAAATTTTATATAAAAAAAACTCAGGTCAGCAATTATATCTGTTGCTACCAATCAAGCTGTAAATTGGTACAAGCTGTGTCAGCCTGTGTCAGCCTGATAGATGGGGCTCCGTAGCCATAGTGAAGTCAATCCATTGGTTCATTTTGACTCATAATTTCATGTTAGGTTGAATTTTGATTTTGTTGGACATCCAGTTTTTAATGATCTACAGAAATGTTTGTGATCTTTGGTTGACGGATTGTTACCATACATCAAATATAATCGAAGCTATACTGTAATTTGCTGACAAATATTCGGCAATCTTCAACGATTTCATTTGTTGACACACCATTGACCGGCAAAGGAAATAGTTACTTTTCCAATTGAATACTGTTAAGGAAACTCTTTGTTTTCTTAGATTCAGCTGTCGCTTGTTGTTGAACCTTTTTCTAAATTGTTTGTACATATATTGGCACGTTCTCCAATTTACGACTGCGCAGTTTGTCAGAACAGTCTTCCTTTCTTTTCATACTGAAGTCAAGAAGGCCTTTAAATTCACTTTCTGTTATTCTCACAAGCTCTCCATTGCAATCTTTGCAGATTATGCACTGATTTTCACTTTCTATATTTTGATTAGTTGACATCTAGATGAAAATATTAAGACGTTAATACCATTCATGAAAAGCAAGCACAAGATGAAGAAAGGCATAATAAACCTTAGAAGGAGCAAAAATATATTGAATTTGACCAAAATCAAGATTTTACACCTACTAAGGATGATACTGAACATTGCGGGCCTTACATCAGACACAAGAAGGATGGGTTTCATGAATTTACTAGCAACATTTTGCCTATTAATTGCATTGATTAAATCACATTCTAGGATACAAAAAGCAGAAAATTCACCATTTTTTCCAGTCCCTTGACTGCAGAAATAGCATTTTTCTTAGAGTTCTATTTATATCTTTACCTTGGGTTGAGTAAAATTGAGTACATAAGTTTTGTTCAAATGTTATTCAGTTCAAATATTGGTGTTCAAGAAATCTCTGTAAATTCGTAATTTTCACCTTTACCCACCCAACTTTGATAGTAAATTGTGAGAAATGCCCAAGGCCTGAATTGGTGGGGTTTTAATGTTGTAAAGTGATAACCTGATAAAGACTTTTAAAGCAAATTCCAGCTTTGCACGAATTAGTTTCCACTTCGACTTGTTTTTTACTGGACTAATTGCCTAATTGCCTGATTGAAAGAACCAAAATATCTACTCTACTTTGCCAAATTACATCCCTGCTTCCCTTTTTGATAAAATCAAAAGCAAAACCTTTAAACCTTTTGGCCATGTCAAACGCTCTAACACCGCTCTGTCCAAACTATGCTTTGAGGGTTATGTTAGAGGGCAAAAGGAGTAGAGGCAAGCCAAAGCAAAAGTTGAGAGACAACATTTTAGACTGGTCATTCATCGGAAATTGGGCATCCATCAACCATAAACTATCAAGAATAACTTATGTTGGTTTGCAATTCGCAACTAGCGGAGGAAGCGACCCATGATGATAAAAAAGTAAAATTTGAAAAGTATTAATTTTTAATATAAATGAAGAATTGAGTGAAAAATCTTCAATTATACTATTTGTTATTCTTAGACGTTTTCTAGGAACTATTCTTTGTCTCATGAAGTTCTGGACCACTTCTTCACACGTATTTGTCACATGTGATCGAAAACTGAAAACTAACTGAAATATGGTTTATTTATTGTAATAATATATTTTTGATTTAGATCTTTCGGAAGATCAATTTGCTTTGTACAAGTGGAGTGGTGTGGCAAATGTTGCCTTGTTCCTCAAAGTCGTGATGAATGCAAATAATTCTGGTTTTTGTTTGAAATTTAGTTATAATACCAAATCACCTTCATCTGCAGATGAAGCAAATTTATGTAAGTTTCTTTTATGTGTCTGTTTAATGTTTCTCTTCAAAGTGCTTTTTCAAAAATCTAAAGTTTCTGCTTGTTGTTTCAAAATGATATTTGATGATTGTTTATGTTCATTAAATTACTTTTTTACATTAGATGTGACTTGGAAGTTTAGCAATGAAAAGCGGGATTTTAGCACTACAGAATTTCCGGGTATTGGAAACAATGCCAAACAAATTACGGTTGATCCGTCACACAACTCATTCAATTGGTACAAAGAATCTGTGTATATACCTCCAAATTCAGCTACTTATGTTCAGGTTTTTTATTTGTTATTGCTTAATAATTATTTTTTGGGAAAGTGACTTGATTATCAATTGATTTTGAAATTTTATAGGAATAGGTCCTCTGTAACGAAGTTAAAATGCATAGAATCCAGGTCATGTTGGGGAATGAATTTGAATAGAAGTGAATAGAAATGATTTCTTTTCCAGTCCTAAATTAATCAGAATTCCTTCCACTTGTTTTTTCTAATCTCTATATCGTAAATGATCGAATTAGCGCCCCCTTCCGAATAAGCGCCCCTTTTGAATAAGCGCCCCTCTTTTACTTGAATTTTTAAAATAAGTGTCCTTTCTCAAATAAGCGCCCCTGGGTGGATATTCGAGTATAACATTAGAACAAAAGGGGGTGCTTATTTGAATTTTTATAAAAAAGAAAATAGCGGGTATTTATAAGAACACAGCTCTCTTTTTAATCTTCTTTACAGTCAAATAGTCAAATTTTATCTCAAAATATTTATATTTTTCTTTCTTTTCTGTCATCGCACTGTATTTGGTAGGAATAACAAGTCAAACCTCTCTTTTCCTCTTTTCTATAACTGTTGCAATCAAAATGTTCTTTTTATCCGCATCGAGAAATTGCCTTAATAATTTTGATAATTCGATTGGAAGATGTCCAACAAGTCCCCCATCTTGTCCTTCTTTAGCCCACAAGTAAATGCTGATGGCATTTTTATCATACTCTGCAGCTTCAGCTCCCTTGTCAAATACACATTTGAGTTTCATGTTAAGCTCAGGATTCCATCTTGATTGGTAAACATGATGTCCACGGATAGCAACTTCAATATTTAATTCATAAGAAATATATTAAGAAATATTGTAAGTGGTGCTGCTCTCGCCATTTTTCTTCAGGTTTTTGTCTACTATATTTGCAAATAAGTCAGATAGAGCTATACTGTTTACACCTTTTTCTTAAATCAAAATATTGAAGATGATGTTATCGATGGTTTTAAAGAATCACAACCTTGTGCTACAGGTAGACAATTACTGAAGTCACAGATGGAAGTGTTAACAGATTTAGAAAGTGAAGAAAACTCGTTTAATTTAATTAATGTAACTGATTCAGATATTGAAGAGGCTGGAAACGAAATGCTTAAAGCGAAGATGAATTTATCAATGTGGAAGACATTTGAAAAGAATTCTCGAGATTTATATCTTCTGTTACATTTATTCTTAAACTGTTTATGTTGCAAAAAAATATAAAACCATAAAAATTTATTTTTTAAATAAGCGCCCCTACTCGAATAAGCGCCCCCCTTGAAAATCGAAATTTTAAATAAGCGCCCCGCGCGCTTATTTGATCATTTACGGTTATAATAATACAGTGTTTCCTGTGTTAAAGTAGCATGAAAAGGTTAAAGAAAATTGCTAAAACACACTAAATAATTAAACTTATTATTTAAATTGCTGCTACATTTACAAAAGCAATTAGCGGCAGGTATGGTTTCTTTCTGTTACTTACATCACTCATTATAAAAATAATATTAATAGAAAAAAATAATGAGACATATATCAAGAAAGGAAGTGTATTGAGGAATGACAATAAACAAAAACAATGTCTATGGTGTTTGCGGTACACAAATGAAAACACAACAATCTGCTATGAAACGAAAACTAGTCTAATGAACAAGAGCATTTTTAGCCACTATTTAAAGAACTTCAATGTTTCAAAGTACATAATGTCATCACAAATTTATAATACTGTTTTTGAATCCTTGGGTTTAATTTAGTTCATTGGGCTACATCATTTAGCTTCTGATTGATTTCTTCATACTTAAAACTGGATGCACCCAATCACATTGTGTTTTGATAATTTTGCCTAGTTTTCCATATCCTTATGAGAACTCTCTGTTATGAAGTCATTAAACTAACTTTTTCTGTAATCTGACTGAAAGAATTCTTTGTTTTTCTGTGTTTCTCCATTCCTTTCATCATTTCTTTTTATTATATTGAATTTTTGAAACTGCTTTGTATTGAAGAAAATAAAGATATATCCAATTTAAACGAGAAAAAGATTGTCTTTCTATATTTCCAGCTTCTTTTTCTTCACGGAAATGAACTAACGTATGTTTGTATCTTCTGAACATGACACAAATAACTTTGTACTGCTCATATTAGTATTATGCTGAACTAAACCTGCATTAAGTTTTATATGGATTGGTATCTAAATTAGACAACACAAAAAGTTAAAATTTGTGTTTTATTTAGTTGGTTTATGCAAAATATACATTTTTAGTTTCACTAAGGTTTCATTGTTTCCAGTTTAACCTTCAAATTGGTTTTCATAAAACACATTCTACGTAACCAAAGGACTTACAATTATATACAAATTGTTAGCAATATGCTTGGAAAAAAACGTATCCTACGTATCAACACAAGTGTAAAAGTACAGCTCCTTTACAGCTATTAAGATATTTTTTCCTGAGAAAATAAGAAATCAATACTCTGTAAAATCATGAAAACATAAATTTTGTATATTTAACCCTAATTGTTTGAACTTGCCTTTTTGTGTTTGTATACAAATAAATATATATGTGTGTCTACCCATGACAGTGACAAATTTAAACCTTTAAAAATCAGTTTCGAGAATCAGTTGGCTTCATATACTTTTGCTCTGCTTAATATTGACCTCTAAAGTTTTTGTAAACATCTCTTAAGATTTTTCACGCAGGAAATTTCATCGTCAACAGTGCATATGCACGTGCAAATATCACTCATTGTTTCTTTAAGTAGAGAATAGCTTTCATGACTAAATGTGTTTGTAATAGTCAGAGTTACTTAGTAGCACAGTTAATAAGAAAACTCTTCTTTTTTACAAATATTTTATTGTTAACAACTAAATGGAAATTTTTAACATCAAAACTATTAATAAAACAAATAAAAACAATCTTAAAAATTACATAGATTTTTACAATTTTGACGTTTTAATAAACCAAGTTTTCAAACAAAAGTAAAATCGGAAGAAACTAATTTTAATAAATAAATATTTAGCTTTTTCTTCTCTTTCCTTCTTCTTCTTATGTTGGTTGTATCTCCTCCCTCTTCTTCTTAAAAGTTGGTTTTCACTTCTTTTAAAACACAGAATTTTACTTTCTATAAATATCTCTCTTCTTTTTAAAAGTTGGTTGTGATGCAAAATACAGAAAGAATTATGCTTTTAAGAACAGATAAACACTTACTTTTTACTTTGATTCTCCCTCTTCTTCTTAAAATTTTGTTGTGTCATATTTTCCCAGCTAAATGATCTTGAGCTTAATCTGAAAAAGCAGTTGGCAATTTAAAAATTTCAATTTTACACCAAAAAGAGCGAGCTAGGTAAAAAGAGTGTGATTAGTAATTAATTTAAAATTCTTAAACAACATCAGCAGGAAACATATAAATGAAAATAATAAAGAATTCCTACCGATTCTTCTAGATATCAATGAATAAAGAATTTTTTAAAGAATGGCGTCGAAGCTCAGCATAAGCCATATTGTTTATTTTCTTATTTTTTTTTACTATATTAAAAGTGCGTGCGTGGTCTAGTGGTCAAAACTGATGTTTTCTGGCTGCAATGGCCCAGGTTCGATTATCGCTAGAGACAAAAAATAAATAAAATAAAAATTGTTCAAAACGAGAATCACCTGAGTGCGCGGCACCTTTGGGAAGTGCCTGAAAAACTTACCACGGATTAACCAAAGCCTTGTGAGGGAAATTTGGTAGACTAATGATCGAACCCGGAGACGGGACTTTGGACTGCGAGGAGTTGCGCCCCACAGTCCTTAATTAGCATTGTAAAGCCAATTTGGCTCGTCTGAGGGCGATCTAGTAGTAAAAAGCATTGGTTAGACGCTCTTTTGCATTTTGTTGTGTTTTATAGTAGGACCGCCATGGTAAGACTGTACGACAGGAACTCGAATTATTATATAGGTTACTTATATAGAAGGTACTAAATCTATAGAACTTTGAGGGTTGGGAGTTAAAATCCTCCTAGCTTCATTGAAGGAGCATATGAGTAGTATTTCAATACAGTAAAGTACGGATGTTGATGGTAGGATTAGTATTATATTTCAGGTCAGATTTCAAATTATCGCCAATGGTCCTGTATCTTCTATTGGACTCGACTCAGTTTATCTTGAAACGGGTGCTTGTGGTATGATCTCTTTATGTCTATCTTCAATTATTAGATAGCTATGTACTCAATGAGTTTCATTACAATAATAGATACATCTATTTATATATATTTAATATTAATCTTTCTTTAAGGTCATATCGTTATTATTTGATGGGATGTCTTTTTTCCAGATAATAGAGATGGCGGGTGGAGTGACGTTAGAACAGGCTTTTGTTCTAATTGTCTTCAAGTGTTAACAAAGGTTTGTGACAGTCCATCAAAATTGGGCAATGGCAGAGACTGTGTTGTTGATGATGGTTATACTCGTATTAATAGCAATACTGCAACAAAGACTGTTTCCTGTCCTTGTGGTATGCTCAAAATTATGTATTCTACACACAGATAATTTCAATAAATGCGGCGGAAATCTGCTGTTCACAGATTTTTCTGAAATATTTGATGATTTATTCAAGCACAATTTTCCTCGAGCATCTTTTGAATTAGTGATCAAACCATGGTTCTTAATGAAAATTAACTCTCACATATACAGATATTATGCCTTAGCCAAGAGACGCTGATATATTTTCATTATCGAAACAGCAGATTTTAGTTTTATTATTTTCATGGATTGTTGGGGTTATAGTTGCACTGTGGGTTATAGTCGCACTTTGTCTAGCAAACTTGCTCATTTTCCAGCAAACGTTTGGAACTTGGCACATTATGAAATAAATATTAGATTTCGATATGCACCCACCCAAAACTCATCACAATGGACTTAGGCTAATGTAAGCAAAAGGTTGTTAAGCAAAAAACTGAGCTCAGACATTTTGGTAATTGTTTCACGGTGTTAAACAATCATAGCCGTGGATGTTCAAGTTTGTTACTTCAATTCCTTGAGAAGCTTAATTGAATCTTCAGAACTTCACTTTGAATCTAATAATTATTTGTGTAAATGTCATAAGAATTTGTCAATTAGTAGTGAGAACATCGAATTAATGTTGAGTATAGTCATGAAGCATTAGAGTTTTATTGAATTTTTGTACGCTCATAGCAATTTTAGAAATTCTGTGGGCAAAATTGTTTGAATTTTTATTCATTTATTGTTGTTTTTTCCAAAATATATTGAATTTTCTAAACTAAGAAACTGATAATTCTTTTGATTCAAGACAGGTTGTTTGTAATTGATGTAATGATTTAACATTTTAAAGTCATTTTGTAATCTTTTTGCAGATAGAGATGGCGGGTGGGGTGACGTTAGTACAGGCTTTTGTTCTAATTGTCAGCAAGTGTTAACAAAGGTTTGTGACAGTCCATCAAAATTGGGCAATGGCAGAGACTGTGTTGTTGATGATGGTTATACTCGTATTAATAGCAATACTGCAACAAAGACTGTTTCCTGTCCTTGTGGTATGCTCAAAATTATGTATTCTACACACAGATAATTTCAATAAATGCGGCGGAAATCTACTGTTTTCAGATTTTGCGGAAATATTTGATGATTTATTCGAGGAGAATTCTCCTCAAGCATCTTTTGAATTAGTGATCAAACCATGGTTCTTAATGAAAATTAACTCTCACATATACAGATATTATGCCTTAGCCAAGAGACGCTGATATATTTTTATTATCGAAACAGCAGATTTTAGTTTTATTATCTTCATGAATTGTTGGGGTTATAGTTGCACTTTGGGTTATAGTTGCACTTTGTCTAGCAAACTTGCTCATTTTCCGGCAAACGTTTGAAACTTGGCACATTATGAAATAAATAATAGATTTCGATATGCACCCACCCAAAACTCATCACAACGGACTTAGGCTAATGTAAGCAAAAGGTTGTTAAGCAAAAAACTGAGCTCAGACATTTTGGTAATTATTTCACGGTGTTAAACAATCATAGCCGTGGATGTTCAAGTTTGTTACTTCAATTCCTTGAGAACTTAATTGAATCTTCAGAACTTCACTTTGAATCTAATAATTATTTGTGTAAATGTCATAAGAATTTGCAAATTAGTAATGAGAACCTCGAATTAATGTTGAGTGTAGTCATGAAGCATCAGAGTTTTATTGAATTTTTGTACGCTCATAGCAATTTTAGAAATTCTATGGGCAAAATTGTTTGAATTTTTATTTAATTATTGTTGTTTTTCCCAAAATATATTGAATTTTCTAAACTAAGAAACTGATAATTCTTTCGATTCAAGACAGGTTGTTTGTAATTGATGTAATGATTTAACATTTTAAAGTCATTTTGTAATCTTTTTGCAGATAGAGATGGCGGGTGGGGTGACGTTAGTACAGGCTTTTGTTCTAATTGTCTGCAAGTGTTAACAAAGGTTTGTGACAGTCCATCAAAATTGGGCAATGGCAGAGACTGTGTTGTTGATGATGGTTATACTCGTATTAATAGCAATACTGCAACAAAGACTGTTTCCTGTCCTTGTGGTATGCTCAAAATTATGTATTCTACACACAGATAATTTCAATAAATGCGGCGGAAATCTACTGTTTTCAGATTTTGCGGAAATATTTGATGATTTATTCGAGGAGAATTCTCCTCAAGCATCTTTTGAATTAGTGATCAAACCATGGTTCTTAATGAAAATTAACTCTCACATATACAGATTTTTTGTCTTAGCCAAGAGACGCTGATATATTTTTATTATTGAAACAGCAGATTTTAGTTTTATTATCTTCATGAATTGTTGGGGTTATAGTTGCACTTTGGGTTATAGTTGCACTTTGTCTAGCAAACTTGCTCATTTTCCGGCAAACGTTTGAAACTTGGCACATTATGAAATAAATAATAGATTTCGATATGCACCCACCCAAAACTCATCACAACGGACTTAGGCTAATGTAAGCAAAAGGTTGTTAAGCAAAAAACTGAGCTCAGACATTTTAATAATTATTTCACGGTGTTAAACAATCTTTGCTGTGGATGTTCAAGTTTGTTACTTCAATTCCTTGAGAAGCTTAATTGAATCTTCAGAACTTCTCTTTGAATCTAATAATTATTTGTGTAAATGTCATAAGAATTTGCGAATTAGTAATGAGAACATCGAATTAATGTTGAGTATAGTCATGAAGCATTAGAGTTTTATTGAATTTTTGTACGCTCATAGCAATTTTAGAAATTCTGTGGGCAAAATTGTTTGAATTTTTATTCATTTATTGTTGTTTTTTCCAAAATATATTGAATTTTCTAAACTAAGAAACTGATAATTCTTTCGATTCAAGACAGGTTGTTTGTAATTGATGTAATGATTTAACATTTTAAAGTCATTTTGTAATCTTTTTGCAGATAGAGATGGCGGGTGGGGTGACGTTAGTACAGGCTTTTGTTCTAATTGTCAGCAAGTGTTAACAAAGGTTTGTGACAGTCCATCAAAATTGGGCAATGGCAGAGACTGTGTTGTTGATGATGGTTATACTCGTATTAATAGCAATACTGCAACAAAGACTGTTTCCTGTCCTTGTGGTATGCTCAAAATTATGTATTCTACACACAGATAATTTCAATAAATGCGGCGGAAATCTGCTGTTCACAGATTTTTCTGAGATATTTTATGATTAATTCAAGTACAATCTTCCTCAAGCATCTTTTGAATTAGTGATCAAACCATGGTTCTTAATGAAAATTAACTCTCACATATACAGATATTATGCCTTAGCCAAGAGACGCTGATATATTTTTATTATCGAAACAGCAGATTTTAGTTTTATTATCTTCATGGATTGTTGGGGTTATAGTTGCACTGTGGGTTATAGTTGCACTTTGTCTAGCAAACTTGCTCATTTTCCAGCAAACGTTTGAAACTTGGCACATTATGAAATAAATATTAGATTTCGATATGCACCCACCCAAAACTCATCACAACGGACTTAGGCTAATGTAAGCAAAAGGTTGTTAAGCAAAAAACTGAGCTCAGACATTTTGGTAATTATTTCACCGTGTTAAACAATCATAGCCGTGGATGTTCAAGTTTGTTACTTCAATTCCTTGAGAACTTAATTGAATCTTCAGAACTTCACTTTGAATCTAATAATTATTTGTGTAAATGTCATAAGAATTTGCAAATTAGTAATGAGAACCTCGAATTAATGTTGAGTGTAGTCATGAAGCATCAGAGTTTTATTGAATTTTTGTACGCTCATAGCAATTTTAGAAATTCTGTGGCCAAAATTGTTTGAATTTTTATTCAATTATTGTTGTTTTTCCCAAAATATATTGAATTTTCTAAACTAAGAAACTGATAATTCTTTCGATTCAAGACAGGTTGTTTGTAATTGATGTAATGATTTAACATTTTAAAGTCATTTTGTAATCTTTTTGCAGATAGAGATGGCGGGTGGGGTGACGTTAGTACAGGCTTTTGTTCTAATTGTCAGCAAGTGTTAACAAAGGTTTGTGACAGTCCATCAAAATTGGGCAATGGCAGAGACTGTGTTGTTGATGATGGTTATACTCGTATTAATAGCAATACTGCAACAAAGACTGTTTCCTGTCCTTGTGGTATGCTCAAAATTATGTATTCTACACACAGATAATTTCAATAAATGCGGCGGAAATCTACTGTTTTCAGATTTTGCGGAAATATTTGATGATTTATTCGAGGAGAATTCTCCTCAAGCATCTTTTGAATTAGTGATCAAACCATGGTTCTTAATGAAAATTAACTCTCACATATACAGATTTTTTGTCTTAGCCAAGAGACGCTGATATATTTTTATTATTGAAACAGCAGATTTTAGTTTTATTATCTTCATGGATTGTTGGGGTTATAGTTGCACTTTGGGTTATAGTTGCACTTTGTCTAGCAAACTTGCTCATTTTCCGGCAAACGTTTGAAACTTGGCACATTATGAAATAAATAATAGATTTCGATATGCACCCACCCAAAACTCATCACAACGGACTTAGGCTAATGTAAGCAAAAGGTTGTTAAGCAAAAAACTGAGCTCAGACATTTTAATAATTATTTCACGGTGTTAAACAATCTTTGCTGTGGATGTTCAAGTTTGTTACTTCAATTCCTTGAGAAGCTTAATTGAATCTTCAGAACTTCTCTTTGAATCTAATAATTATTTGTGTTAATGTCATAAGAATTTGCAAATTAGTAATGAGAACCTCGAATTAATGTTGAGTATAGTCATGAAGCATTAGAGTTTTATTGAATTTTTGTACGGTCATAGCAATTTTAGAAATTCTGTGGGCTAAATTGTTTGAATTTTTATTCATTTATTGTTGTTTTTCCCAAAATATATTGAATTTTCTAAACTAAGAAACTGATAATTCTTTCGATTCAAGACAGGTTGTTTGTAATTGATGAAATGATTTAACATTTTAAAGTCATTTTGTAATCTTTTTGCAGATAGAGATGGCGGGTGGGGTGACGTTAGTACCGGCTTTTGTTCTAATTGTCAGCAAGTGTTAACAAAGGTTTGTGACAGTCCATCAAAATTGGGCAATGGCAGAGACTGTGTTGTTGATGATGGTTATACTCGTATTAATAGCAATACTGCAACAAAGACTGTTTCCTGTTTTTGTGGTATGCTCAAAATTATGTATTCTACACACAGATAATTTCAATAAATGTGGCGGAAATCTGCTGTTCACAGATTTTTCTGAGATATTTGATGATTAATTCAAGTACAATCTTCCTCAAGCATCTTTTGAATTAGTGATCAAACCATGGTTCTTAATGAAAATTAACTCTCACATGTACAGATATTATGCCTTAGCCAATAGACGCTGATATATTTTTATTATCGAAACAGCAGATTTTAGTTTTATTATCTTCATGGATTGTTGGGGTTATAGTTGCACTTTGGGTTATAGTTGCACTTTGTCTAGCAAACTTGCTCATTTTCCGGCAAACGTTTGAAACTTGGCACATTATGAAATAAATATTAGATTTCGATATGCACCCACCCAAAACTCATCACAACGGACTTAGGCTAATGTAAGCAAAAGGTTGTTAAGCAAAAAACTGAGCTCAGACATTTTGGTAATTATTTCACCGTGTTAAACAATCATAGTTCAAGTTTGTTACTTCAATTCCTTGAGAAGCTTAATTGAATCTTCAGAACTTCACTTTGAATC
This sequence comes from Candelabrum cocksii, assembly GCA_963930725.1. Lineage (NCBI taxonomy): Eukaryota > Metazoa > Cnidaria > Hydrozoa > Anthoathecata > Candelabridae > Candelabrum > Candelabrum cocksii. Next base: position 19,784,107 of record OZ005664.1, read on the forward strand.
TAATAATTATTTGTGTAAATGTCATAAGAATTTGCGAATTAGTAATGAGAACATCGAATTAATGTTGAGTGTAGTCATGAAGCATTAGAGTTTTATTGAATTTTTGTACGCTCATAGCAATTTTAGAAATTCTGTGGGCAAAATTTTTTGAATTTTTATTCATTTATTGTTGTTTTTTCCAAAATATATTGAATTTTCTAAACTAAGAAACTGATAATTCTTTCGATTCAAGACAGGTTGTTTGTAATTGATGTAATGATTTAACATTTTAAAGTCATTTTGTAATCTTTTTGCAGATAGAGATGGCGGGTGGGGTGACGTTAGTACAGGCTTTTGTTCTAATTGTCAGCAAGTGTTAACAAAGGTTTGTGACAGTCCATCAAAATTGGGCAATGGCAGAGACTGTGTTGTTGATGATGGTTATACTCGTATTAATAGCAATACTGCAACAAAGACTGTTTCCTGTCCTTGTGGTATGCTCAAAATTATGTATTCTACACACAGATAATTTTAATAAATGCGGCGGAAATCTGCTGTTCACAGATTTTTCTGAGATATTTGATGATTTATTCAAGCACAATTTTCCTCGAGCATCTTTTGAATTAGTGATCAAACCATGGTTCTTAATGAAAATTAACTCTCACATATACAGATATTATGCCTTAGCCAAGAGACGCTGATATATTTTTATTATCGAAACAGCAGATTTTAGTTTTATTATCTTCATGGATTGTTGGGGTTATAGTTGCACTTTGGGTTATAGTTGCACTTTGTCTAGCAAACTTGCTCATTTTCCAGCAAACGTTTGAAACTTGGCACATTATGAAATAAATATTAGATTTCGATATGCACCCACCCAAAACTCATCACAACGGACTTAGGCTAATGTAAGCAAAAGGTTGTTAAGCAAAAAACTGAGCTCAGACATTTTGGTAATTATTTCACGGTGTTAAACAATCATAGCCGTGGATGTTCAAGTTTGTTACTTCAATTCCTTGAGAACTTAATTGAATCTTCAGAACTTCACTTTGAATCTAATAATTATTTGTGTAAATGTCATAAGAATTTGCAAATTAGTAATGAGAACCTCGAATTAATGTTGAGTGTAGTCATGAAGCATCAGAGTTTTATTGAATTTTTGTACGCTCATAGCAATTTTAGAAATTCTGTGGCCAAAATTGTTTGAATTTTTATTCAATTATTGTTGTTTTTCCCAAAATATATTGAATTTTCTAAACTAAGAAACTGATAATTCTTTCGATTCAAGACAGGTTGTTTGTAATTGATGTAATGATTTAACATTTTAAAGTCATTTTGTAATCTTTTTGCAGATAGAGATGGCGGGTGGGGTGACGTTAGTACAGGCTTTTGTTCTAATTGTCAGCAAGTGTTAACAAAGGTTTGTGACAGTCCATCAAAATTGGGCAATGGCAGAGACTGTGTTGTTGATGATGGTTATACTCGTATTAATAGCAATACTGCAACAAAGACTGTTTCCTGTCCTTGTGGTATGCTCAAAATTATGTATTCTACACACAGATAATTTCAATAAATGCGGCGGAAATCTGCTGTTCACAGATTTTTCTGAGATATTTGATGATTAATTCAAGTACAATCTTTCTCAAACATCTTTTGAATTAGTGATCAAACCATGGTTCTTAATGAAAATTAACTCTCACATATACAGATTTTTTGTCTTAGCCAAGAGACGCTGATATATTTTTATTATTGAAACAGCAGATTTTAGTTTTATTATCTTCATGGATTGTTGGGGTTATAGTTGCACTTTGGGTTATAGTTGCACTTTGTCTAGCAAACTTGCTCATTTTCCGGCAAACGTTTGAAACTTGGCACATTATGAAATAAATAATAGATTTCGATATGCACCCACCCAAAACTCATCACAACGGACTTAGGCTAATGTAAGCAAAAGGTTGTTAAGCAAAAAACTGAGCTCAGACATTTTAATAATTATTTCACGGTGTTAAACAATCTTTGCTGTGGATGTTCAAGTTTGTTACTTCAATTCCTTGAGAAGCTTAATTGAATCTTCAGAACTTCTCTTTGAATCTAATAATTATTTGTGTTAATGTCATAAGAATTTGCAAATTAGTAATGAGAACCTCGAATTAATGTTGAGTATAGTCATGAAGCATTAGAGTTTTATTGAATTTTTGTACGGTCATAGCAATTTTAGAAATTCTGTGGGCTAAATTGTTTGAATTTTTATTCATTTATTGTTGTTTTTCCCAAAATATATTGAATTTTCTAAACTAAGAAACTGATAATTCTTTCGATTCAAGACAGGTTGTTTGTAATTGATGAAATGATTTAACATTTTAAAGTCATTTTGTAATCTTTTTGCAGATAGAGATGGCGGGTGGGGTGACGTTAGTACCGGCTTTTGTTCTAATTGTCAGCAAGTGTTAACAAAGGTTTGTGACAGTCCATCAAAATTGGGCAATGGCAGAGACTGTGTTGTTGATGATGGTTATACTCGTATTAATAGCAATACTGCAACAAAGACTGTTTCCTGTTTTTGTGGTATGCTCAAAATTATGTATTCTACACACAGATAATTTCAATAAATGTGGCGGAAATCTGCTGTTCACAGATTTTTCTGAGATATTTGATGATTAATTCAAGTACAATCTTTCTCAAACATCTTTTGAATTAGTGATCAAACCATGGTTCTTAATGAAAATTAACTCTCACATATACAGATTTTTTGTCTTAGCCAAGAGACGCTGATATATTTTTATTATTGAAACAGCAGATTTTAGTTTTATTATCTTCATGGATTGTTGGGGTTATAGTTGCACTTTGGGTTATAGTTGCACTTTGTCTAGCAAACTTGCTCATTTTCCGGCAAACGTTTGAAACTTGGCACATTATGAAATAAATAATAGATTTCGATATGCACCCACCCAAAACTCATCACAACGGACTTAGGCTAATGTAAGCAAAAGGTTGTTAAGCAAAAAACTGAGCTCAGACATTTTAATAATTATTTCACGGTGTTAAACAATCTTTGCTGTGGATGTTCAAGTTTGTTACTTCAATTCCTTGAGAAGCTTAATTGAATCTTCAGAACTTCTCTTTGAATCTAATAATTATTTGTGTTAATGTCATAAGAATTTGCAAATTAGTAATGAGAACCTCGAATTAATGTTGAGTATAGTCATGAAGCATTAGAGTTTTATTGAATTTTTGTACGGTCATAGCAATTTTAGAAATTCTGTGGGCTAAATTGTTTGAATTTTTATTCATTTATTGTTGTTTTTCCCAAAATATATTGAATTTTCTAAACTAAGAAACTGATAATTCTTTCGATTCAAGACAGGTTGTTTGTAATTGATGAAATGATTTAACATTTTAAAGTCATTTTGTAATCTTTTTGCAGATAGAGATGGCGGGTGGGGTGACGTTAGTACCGGCTTTTGTTCTAATTGTCAGCAAGTGTTAACAAAGGTTTGTGACAGTCCATCAAAATTGGGCAATGGCAGAGACTGTGTTGTTGATGATGGTTATACTCGTATTAATAGCAATACTGCAACAAAGACTGTTTCCTGTTTTTGTGGTATGCTCAAAATTATGTATTCTACACACAGATAATTTCAATAAATGTGGCGGAAATCTGCTGTTCACAGATTTTTCTGAGATATTTGATGATTAATTCAAGTACAATCTTCCTCAAGCATCTTTTGAATTAGTGATCAAACCATGGTTCTTAATGAAAATTAACTCTCACATATACAGATATTATGCCTTAGCCAATAGACGCTGATATATTTTTATTATCGAAACAGCAGATTTTAGTTTTATTATCTTCATGGATTGTTGGGGTTATAGTTGCACTTTGGGTTATAGTTGCACTTTGTCTAGCAAACTTGCTCATTTTCCGGCAAACGTTTGAAACTTGGCACATTATGAAATAAATATTAGATTTCGATATGCACCCACCCAAAACTCATCACAACGGACTTAGGCTAATGTAAGCAAAAGGTTGTTAAGCAAAAAACTGAGCTCAGACATTTTGGTAATTATTTCACCGTGTTAAACAATCATAGTTCAAGTTTGTTACTTCAATTCCTTGAGAAGCTTAATTGAATCTTCAGAACTTCACTTTGAATCTAATAATTATTTGTGTAAATGTCATAAGAATTTGCGAATTAGTAATGAGAACATCGAATTAATGTTGAGTGTAGTCATGAAGCATTAGAGTTTTATTGAATTTTTGTACGCTCATAGCAATTTTAGAAATTCTGTGGGCAAAATTTTTTGAATTTTTATTCATTTATTGTTGTTTTTTCCAAAATATATTGAATTTTCTAAACTAAGAAACTGATAATTCTTTCGATTCAAGACAGGTTGTTTGTAATTGATGTAATGATTTAACATTTTAAAGTCATTTTGTAATCTTTTTGCAGATAGAGATGGCGGGTGGGGTGACGTTAGTACAGGCTTTTGTTCTAATTGTCAGCAAGTGTTAACAAAGGTTTGTGACAGTCCATCAAAATTGGGCAATGGCAGAGACTGTGTTGTTGATGATGGTTATACTCGTATTAATAGCAATACTGCAACAAAGACTGTTTCCTGTCCTTGTGGTATGCTCAAAATTATGTATTCTACACACAGATAATTTTAATAAATGCGGCGGAAATCTGCTGTTCACAGATTTTTCTGAGATATTTGATGATTTATTCAAGCACAATTTTCCTCGAGCATCTTTTGAATTAGTGATCAAACCATGGTTCTTAATGAAAATTAACTCTCACATATACAGATATTATGCCTTAGCCAAGAGACGCTGATATATTTTTATTATCGAAACAGCAGATTTTAGTTTTATTATCTTCATGGATTGTTGGGGTTATAGTTGCACTTTGGGTTATAGTTGCACTTTGTCTAGCAAACTTGCTCATTTTCCAGCAAACGTTTGAAACTTGGCACATTATGAAATAAATATTAGATTTCGATATGCACCCACCCAAAACTCATCACAACGGACTTAGGCTAATGTAAGCAAAAGGTTGTTAAGCAAAAAACTGAGCTCAGACATTTTGGTAATTATTTCACGGTGTTAAACAATCATAGCCGTGGATGTTCAAGTTTGTTACTTCAATTCCTTGAGAACTTAATTGAATCTTCAGAACTTCACTTTGAATCTAATAATTATTTGTGTAAATGTCATAAGAATTTGCAAATTAGTAATGAGAACCTCGAATTAATGTTGAGTGTAGTCATGAAGCATCAGAGTTTTATTGAATTTTTGTACGCTCATAGCAATTTTAGAAATTCTGTGGCCAAAATTGTTTGAATTTTTATTCAATTATTGTTGTTTTTCCCAAAATATATTGAATTTTCTAAACTAAGAAACTGATAATTCTTTCGATTCAAGACAGGTTGTTTGTAATTGATGTAATGATTTAACATTTTAAAGTCATTTTGTAATCTTTTTGCAGATAGAGATGGCGGGTGGGGTGACGTTAGTACAGGCTTTTGTTCTAATTGTCAGCAAGTGTTAACAAAGGTTTGTGACAGTCCATCAAAATTGGGCAATGGCAGAGACTGTGTTGTTGATGATGGTTATACTCGTATTAATAGCAATACTGCAACAAAGACTGTTTCCTGTCCTTGTGGTATGCTCAAAATTATGTATTCTACACACAGATAATTTCAATAAATGCGGCGGAAATCTGCTGTTCACAGATTTTTCTGAGATATTTGATGATTAATTCAAGTACAATCTTTCTCAAACATCTTTTGAATTAGTGATCAAACCATGGTTCTTAATGAAAATTAACTCTCACATATACAGATATTATGCCTTAGCCAAGAGACGCTGATATATTTTTATTATCGAAACAGCAGATTTTAGTTTTATTATCTTCATGGATTGTTGGGGTTATAGTTGCACTGTGGGTTATAGTTGCACTTTGTCTAGCAAACTTGCTCATTTTCCGGCAAACGTTTGAAACTTGACACATTATGAAATAAATATTAGATTTCGATATGCACCCACCCAAAACTCATCACAACGGACTTAGGCTAATGTAAGCAAAAGGTTGTTAAGCAAAAAACTGAGCTCAGACATTTTGGTAATTATTTCACCGTGTTAAACAATCATAGTTCAAGTTTGTTACTTCAATTCCTTGAGAAGCTTAATTGAATCTTCAGAACTTCACTTTGAATCTAATAATTATTTGTGTAAATGTCATAAGAATTTGCGAATTAGTAATGAGAACATCGAATTAATGTTGAGTGTAGTCATGAAGCATTAGAGTTTTATTGAATTTTTGTACGCTCATAGCAATTTTAGAAATTCTGTGGGCAAAATTTTTTGAATTTTTATTCATTTATTGTTGTTTTTTCCAAAATATATTGAATTTTCTAAACTAAGAAACTGATAATTCTTTCGATTCAAGACAGGTTGTTTGTAATTGATGTAATGATTTAACATTTTAAAGTCATTTTGTAATCTTTTTGCAGATAGAGATGGCGGGTGGGGTGACGTTAGTACAGGCTTTTGTTCTAATTGTCAGCAAGTGTTAACAAAGGTTTGTGACAGTCCATCAAAATTGGGCAATGGCAGAGACTGTGTTGTTGATGATGGTTATACTCGTATTAATAGCAATACTGCAACAAAGACTGTTTCCTGTCCTTGTGGTATGCTCAAAATTATGTATTCTACACACAGATAATTTTAATAAATGCGGCGGAAATCTGCTGTTCACAGATTTTTCTGAGATATTTGATGATTTATTCAAGCACAATTTTCCTCGAGCATCTTTTGAATTAGTGATCAAACCATGGTTCTTAATGAAAATTAACTCTCACATATACAGATATTATGCCTTAGCCAAGAGACGCTGATATATTTTTATTATCGAAACAGCAGATTTTAGTTTTATTATCTTCATGAATTGTTGGGGTTATAGTTGCACTTTGGGTTATAGTCGCACTTTGTCTAGCAAACTTGCTCATTTTCCAGCAAACGTTTGAAACTTGGCACATTATGAAATAAATATTAGATTTCGATATGCACCCACCCAAAACTCATCACAACGGACTTAGGCTAATGTAAGCAAAAGGTTGTTAAGCAAAAAACTGAGCTCAGACATTTTGGTAATTATTTCACGGTGTTAAACAATCATAGCCGTGGATGTTCAAGTTTGTTACTTCAATTCCTTGAGAACTTAATTGAATCTTCAGAACTTCACTTTGAATCTAATAATTATTTGTGTAAATGTCATAAGAATTTGCAAATTAGTAATGAGAACCTCGAATTAATGTTGAGTGTAGTCATGAAGCATCAGAGTTTTATTGAATTTTTGTACGCTCATAGCAATTTTAGAAATTCTGTGGCCAAAATTGTTTGAATTTTTATTCAATTATTGTTGTTTTTCCCAAAATATATTGAATTTTCTAAACTAAGAAACTGATAATTCTTTCGATTCAAGACAGGTTGTTTGTAATTGATGTAATGATTTAACATTTTAAAGTCATTTTGTAATCTTTTTGCAGATAGAGATGGCGGGTGGGGTGACGTTAGTACAGGCTTTTGTTCTAATTGTCAGCAAGTGTTAACAAAGGTTTGTGACAGTCCATCAAAATTGGGCAATGGCAGAGACTGTGTTGTTGATGATGGTTATACTCGTATTAATAGCAATACTGCAACAAAGACTGTTTCCTGTCCTTGTGGTATGCTCAAAATTATGTATTCTACACACAGATAATTTCAATAAATGCAGCGGAAATCTGCTGTTCACAGATTTTTCTGAGATATTTGATGATTAATTCAAGTACAATCTTCCTCAAGCGTTTTTTGAATTAGTGATCAAACCATGGTTCTTAATGAAAATTAACTCTCACATATACAGATATTATGCCTTAGCCAAGAGACGCTGATATATTTTTATTATTGAAACAGCAGATTTTAGTTTTATTATCTTCATGGATTGTTGGGGTTATAGTTGCACTTTGGGTTATAGTTGCACTTTGTCTAGCAAACTTGCTCATTTTCCGGCAAACGTTTGAAACTTGGCACATTATGAAATAAATATTAGATTTCGATATGCACCCACCCAAAACTCATCACAACGGACTTAGGCTAATGTAAGCAAAAGGTTGTTAAGCAAAAAACTGAGCTCAGACATTTTGGTAATTATTTCACGGTGTTAAACAATCATAGTTCAAGTTTGTTACTTCAATTCCTTGAGAACTTAATTGAATCTTCAGAACTTCACTTTGAATCTAATAATTATTTGTGTAAATGTCATAAGAATTTGCAAATTAGTAATGAGAACCTCGAATTAATGTTGAGTGTAGTCATGAAGCATCAGAGTTTTATTGAATTTTTGTACGCTCATAGCAATTTTAGAAATTCTGTGGCCAAAATTGTTTGAATTTTTATTCAATTATTGTTGTTTTTCCCAAAATATATTGAATTTTCTAAACTAAGAAACTGATAATTCTTTCGATTCAAGACAGGTTGTTTGTAATTGATGTAATGATTTAACATTTTAAAGTCATTTTGTAATCTTTTTGCAGATAGAGATGGCGGGTGGGGTGACGTTAGTACAGGCTTTTGTTCTAATTGTCAGCAAGTGTTAACAAAGGTTTGTGACAGTCCATCAAAATTGGGCAATGGCAGAGACTGTGTTGTTGATGATGGTTATACTCGTATTAATAGCAATACTGCAACAAAGACTGTTTCCTGTCCTTGTGGTATGCTCAAAATTATGTATTCTACACACAGATAATTTCAATAAATGCAGCGGAAATCTGCTGTTCACAGATTTTTCTGAGATATTTGATGATTAATTCAAGTACAATCTTCCTCAAGCGTTTTTTGAATTAGTGATCAAACCATGGTTCTTAATGAAAATTAACTCTCACATATACAGATATTATGCCTTAGCCAAGAGACGCTGATATATTTTTATTATTGAAACAGCAGATTTTAGTTTTATTATCTTCATGGATTGTTGGGGTTATAGTTGCACTTTGGGTTATAGTTGCACTTTGTCTAGCAAACTTGCTCATTTTCCGGCAAACGTTTGAAACTTGGCACATTATGAAATAAATATTAGATTTCGATATGCACCCACCCAAAACTCATCACAACGGACTTAGGCTAATGTAAGCAAAAGGTTGTTAAGCAAAAAACTGAGCTCAGACATTTTGGTAATTATTTCACGGTGTTAAACAATCATAGTTCAAGTTTGTTACTTCAATTCCTTGAGAACTTAATTGAATCTTCAGAACTTCACTTTGAATCTAATAATTATTTGTGTAAATGTCATAAGAATTTGCGAATTAGTAATGAGAACCTCGAATTAATGTTGAGTATAGTCATGAAGCATTAGAGTTTTATTGAATTTTTGTACGCTCATAGCTATTTTAGAAATTCTGTGGGCAAAATTGTTTGAATTTTTATTCATTTATTGTTGTTTTTTCCAAAATATATTGAATTTTTTAAACTAAGAAACTGATAATTTTTTCGATTCAAGACAGGTTGTTTGTAATTGATGTAATGATTTAACATTTTAAAGTCATTTTGTAATCTTTTTGCAGATAGAGATGGCGGGTGGGGTGACGTTAGTACAGGCTTTTGTTCTAATTGTCAGCAAGTGTTAACAAAGGTTTGTGACAGTCCATCAAAATTGGGCAATGGCAGAGACTGTGTTGTTGATGATGGTTATACTCGTATTAATAGCAATACTGCAACAAAGACTGTTTCCTGTCCTTGTGGTATGCTCAAAATTATGTATTCTACACACAGATAATTTCAATAAATGCGGCGGAAATCTGCTGTTCACAGATTTTTCTGAGATATTTGATGATTAATTCAAGTACAATCTTCCTCAAGCATCTTTTGAATTAGTGATCAAACCATGGTTCTTAATGAAAATTAACTCTCACATATACAGATATTATGCCTTAGCCAAGAGACGCTGATATATTTTCATTATCGAAAAAGCAGATTTTAGTTTTATTATCTTCATGGATTGTTGGGGTTATAGTTGCACTTTGTCTAGCAAACTTGCTCATTTTCCGGCAAACGTTTGAAACTTGGCACATTATGAAATAAATATTAGATTTCGATATGCACCCACCCAAAACTCATCACAACGGACTTAGGCTAATGTAAGCAAAAGGTTGTTAAGCAAAAAACTGAGCTCAGACATTTTGGTAATTATTTCACCGTGTTAAACAATCATAGCCGTGGATGTTCAAGTTTGTTACTTCAATTCCTTGAGAAGCTTAATAATAAATTTATTTCATCACAACTAAGAATCAATAAAATATACACGCGATGTCGTATACTAGATAAAATATATATATATAATAAAAAAACTATAAATAAATATTAAAATTTGTAAAACTTATAAATTTTTAAACCAATTTTATTCATAGACATAAAATAAAATAGTTAAAATGTAGAGTTGTTTTCAAAACTAAAGTCGAACTTTGTCATGACTTAAACTTATGTCACTGTTTATAGATGTTAATTTGTCAGCTCGGAGTGTTCTGCTTCCCTTGATGCATAATAGTGCTGAACGGAGAACCAAAAACAACAACTTGCATCTGATAAAACCTTGACGTATTTTTCTGAAGTTTTAGCAGCAATTAATTCGGCTAGATAAGCGTGATAGGCGGAACATTCAGTACTGGTACCCCCGAGAAGTGTGAAAATTAATGGGGTAAAGGTACCATGTTCAATGTCCATGACACGCTGGTTATAGTTGCGTTTTTTCTCTTGCTCGTGTTTTCGTAGGATGTTTTCGATAGCAACATCTTTAGCAGAATCACAACTAGCATTAGTGACTCAAACGTCAAAGTAAGCATTTTGGCCACGTCTCCAAAACCTTCTGGCCCTTATGTCCAGCCTTGCTTCGTCACCTTTAATCGTGCTTTTTGATAACTCTTCACCTGTTATTGGTTGCAGCGGCGGCTCTAACTCAACGTCGGTGCACACTTTTTTAAGTAGATTTGCTTCAAAATCTCGAATTTTGTTGTGTCTGCCTTTTACAAATCCTCCTCGCTTGCAATTCAAAGCATGGTTTGCGTTGAACTTTTCTCCGCAAGGACATTGGGAAGGCAGTGCGTCCATTGTTCGATTAAATCGAAGGCAGAGTGCATCTCGGAACTCCCCCTTGTTTAGGTTGAAACCGTGTTCAGCAAGAGGAAGAACACTTAGCCAATTGGAAGCCCCTTGTCGCTTTGTTTGTTGAATGACTCTCAATGTTTCGGGTGTAAGTGTGTTCTCCACGTCTTTAACTTTCATTTTAAGAATTACTTCCCTGGTTTTATTGATATTGCGTTTCAATGATTTTATTTCTTCTGCGTCTGGTAAAGAGTTACCTTGTAATGCCATAATCGCTATAAGTGGAGCAGTGACTGATCTCGAGTAACCATATTCGATAGGTGCTTTTTCTGTAAAATTTGAAATACCTAAACCGCCATGTTTTATCGGTAATCTAAATAGTTTCATATCTTGTTCTGTTATTGTAGAACCAAATATTGATGGAAGAAGTTTTGAAAATATTGCGTCATCAAGGGGTGTTATAAATTTCTATATTCCTTTAATTGTTCGTAAAAAATAAGTTATGCGGTGTTGTTCACCATGAATAAAGGCCGAAAATGCGGCATGTGGCTGAGTTTTTGCGAATTCAGAGAGTCTTTCGATCTCCTTACACCACTCGTTGACTTTGTTCGATACATATTCAGCTTTAAATGATTTGCTACCAATCGACGCACCAAGATGTCGCTTCCCTTCTGCGGTAAAATTTATATCACTACCTTGGAATAGTGTCTTTGTTCAGTCTAGATTATTTGGATCCTTGATTATCAACCATGATTTTCCGGCATTGACATGGTACCCAAATTTTTTACCTTCCGTAATAACCGTATCCCACTATGATTTCAGATTTGACAATCGACCAGCTCCAGTGGTATCATCGGCAAGCCACACCTGTTTTACATTCGATGCTTTAGTACTTAACACATTGAGCAGAACTGTTGTACCTAGGCCATAAAATGACATCGCTAGATTGTCACCTTGGGTAGTGCCCTCCTGGGAAGACAACTCTTGACCTCCTGCAATTATAAGACGGGAGGGTATGCGATAAGTGTTGATAAGTACAATCGAGAGAGGGGGACAAATAAATCTGATGTTGTGAAGAGCGACTTGTCGGTTGAGCGTGTTAAATGCGTTGCTAGCGTCTACAAGGATAACGCCATCGGTGTCATCGGCATCAAAAACGTCTTTCATAGTATGGATAGCTGCTTCAAAACCTCCCTTCAGGCCAGTTGATGCTTGCAAAGGGCCAGCTGCGTCTTGTACCTCTGGGTTTAGCACCAAACCTATGGCCTTCCCAACAATACGTCTCAGTATCTCTCCTATGCCAATGGGTTTTATACCCGGGTTTTTGTTGAGCGGGATGAGTCTGCAAGCAACATATGCTTCTAAACAGGTGGGATCGATGGGTATAGTTGCGACAATCCGAGCAAATACGGCAATATGTTCTCTTAATGTTTTGCCTTCCGCTTTAAAATTGTTACTACAAAGTATACGCCTGTATTGCTCCGCGTCAAACTGAGATGGTCCAGCGGCACCCTTTGTTAGCTTCGCTGCCAATCTAATGGTATCCTCGTGAATACTATCGAAATAACTTCTGTTTATTGGTTGTAGTGGACCATTCAGCAAGGTATTTGGTTGAATGGGCGCTGGGGTAGGGTGTTTGATTTTCAATTTTTTGACTACTTCCTCTGACGTCTCAAGAATCCCATTATCGCTTTCTTCAGACAAGAACTTGAGTGCTGCATTGATTTTACCTTTTAAGATAAGGCCAGAAAATATTCGAGCTGTATCTTCTTTACTTCTACGTTTTGAAGTGAGTAATTTTCGCTGAATGATATCTCCTTCCTCTATTAATTGATCTATTTTTCCAGTACCCCAAAGGTCTAATCATTCCTCTAGCTTTTGTATGTGGTCTTTTGATTTACTCATCCTGGATGGTTTTTGGAGTAACAGGCTAGGAAGTAGCATGAAAACTTTCAGAGAAATACTTTGCAGGTTTGTATTCCTGTTAAATTGTTCAAGCCAAAAAGATAAAAGTTTTATAAATCTCTTTCCTTGTTTACCAGTTGGAACCAGAAACACATTTTTTCTCCAGCTTAATATGCGCGAGTAAGCTTTGTCGATAGGGCTAAAAAGTTCTTGACCTTTTAAACCATTATGTGATGAGGTCACATTACCTACTGGTTCAAAATCTGGTAAGTTAGGTGAATCAAGATGATCAGTTGTTACATCTTTAAGAATCGGCGTTGGTGGTAGAATTCGAGGTGTTTTTGGAGTGTTGGTTAATGTAGAAAAAGATTGTGTTATGTTAGCTGGTGTACTTGGTTGGTGTGTATCATTTGGTATCGGTCTTTTTGGGCACTTTTGCATATGGCTGCATATTCCTGCTGCAAGCTTAATTGAATCTTCAGAACTTCACTTTGAATCTAATAATTATTTGTGTAAATGTCATAAGAATTTGCAAATTAGTAATGAGAACCTCGAATTAATGTTGAGTGTAGTCATGAAGCATCAGAGTTTTATTGAATTTTTGTACGGTCATAGCAATTTTAGAAATTCTGTGGGCAAAATTGTTTGGATTTTTATTCATTTATTGTTGTTTTTTCCAAAATATATTGAATTTTCTAAACTAAGAAACTGATAATTCTTTCGATTCAAGACAGGTTGTTTGTAATTGATGTAATGATTTAACATTTTAAAGTCATTTTGTAATCTTTTTGCAGATAGAGATGGCGGGTGGGGTGACGTTAGTACAGGCTTTTGTTCTAATTGTCAGCAAGTGTTAACAAAGGTTTGTGACAGTCCATCAAAATTGGGCAATGGCAGAGACTGTGTTGTTGATGATGGTTATACTCGTATTAATAGCAATACTGCAACAAAGACTGTTTCCTGTCCTTGTGGTATGCTCAAAATTATGTATTCTACACACAGATAATTTCAATAAATGCGGCGGAAATCTGCTGTTCACAGATTTTTCTGAGATATTTGATGATTAATTCAAGTACAATCTTCCTCGAGCATCTTTTGAATTAGTGATCAAACCATGGTTCTTAATGAAAATTAACTCTCACATATACAGATATTATGCCTTAGCCAAGAGACGCTGATATATTTTCATTATCGAAAAAGCAGATTTTAGTTTTATTATCTTCATGGATTGTTGGGGTTATAGTTGCACTTTGGGTTATAGTTGCACTTTGTCTAGCAAACTTGCTCATTTTCCGGCAAACGTTTGAAACTTGGCACATTATGAAATAAATATTAGATTTCGATATGCACCCACCCAAAACTCATCACAACGGACTTAGGCTAATGTAAGCAAAAGGTTGTTAAGCAAAAAACTGAGCTCAGACATTTTGGTAATTATTTCACCGTGTTAAACAATCATAGCCGTGGATGTTCAAGTTTGTTACTTCAATTCCTTGAGAAGCTTAATAATAAATTTATTTCATCACAACTAAGAATCAATAAAATATACACGCGATGTCGTATACTAGATAAAATATATATATATAATAAAAAAACTATAAATAAATATTAAAATTTGTAAAACTTATAAATTTTTAAACCAATTTTATTCATAGACATAAAATAAAATAGTTAAAATGTAGAGTTGTTTTCAAAACTAAAGTCGAACTTTGTCATGACTTAAACTTATGTCACTGTTTATAGATGTTAATTTGTCAGCTCGGAGTGTTCTGCTTCCCCTGATGCATAATAGTGCTGAACGGAGAACCAAAAACAACAACTTGCATCTGATAAAACCTTGACGTATTTTTCTGAAGTTTTAGCAGCAATTAATTCGGCTAGATAAGCGTGATAGGCGGAACATTCAGTACTGGTACCCCCGAGAAGTGTGAAAATTAATGGGGTAAAGGTACCATGTTCAATGTCCATGACACGCTGGTTATAGTTGCGTTTTTTCTCTTGCTCGTGTTTTCGTAGGATGTTTTCGATAGCAACATCTTTAGCAGAATCACAACTAGCATTAGTGACTCGAACGTCAAAGTAAGCATTTTGGCCACGTCTCCAAAACCTTCTGGCCCTTATGTCCAGCCTTGCTTCGTCACCTTTAATCGTGCTTTTTGATAACTCTTCACCTGTTATTGGTTGCAGCGGCGGCTCTAACTCAATGTCGGTGCACACTTTTTTAAGTAGATTTGCTTCAAAATCTCGAATTTCGTTGTGTCTGCTTATTACAAATCCTCCTCGCTTGCAATTCAAAGCATGGTTTGCGTTGAACTTTTCTCCGCAAGGACATTGGGAAGGCAGTGCGTCCATTGTTCGATTAAATCGAAGGCAGAGTGCATCTCGGAACTCCCCCTTGTTTAGGTTGAAACCGTGTTCAGCAAGAGGAAGTACACTTAGCCAATTGGAAGCCCCTTGTCGCTTTGTTTGTTGAATGACTCTCAATGTTTCGGGTGTAAGTGTGTTCTCCACGTCTTTAACTTTCATTTTAAGAATTACTTCCCTGGTTTTATTGATATTGCGTTTCAATGATTTTATTTCTTCTGCGTCTGGTAAAGAGTTACCTTGTAATGCCATAATCGCTATAAGTGGAGCAGTGACTGATCTCGAGTAACCATATTCGATAGGTGCTTTTTCTGTAAAATTTGAAATACCTAAACCGCCATGTTTTATCGGTAATCTAAATAGTTTCATATCTTGTTCTGTTATTGTAGAACCAAATATTGATGGAAGAAGTTTTGAAAATATTGCGTCATCAAGGGGTGTTATAAATTTCTATATTCCTTTAATTGTTCGTAAAAAATAAGTTATGCGGTGTTGTTCACCATGAATAAAGGCCGAAAATGCGGCATGTGGCTGAGTTTTTGCGAATTCAGAGAGTCTTTCGATCTCCTTACACCACTCGTTGACTTTGTTCGATACATATTCAGCTTTAAATGATTTGCTACCAATCGACGCACCAAGATGTCGCTTCCCTTCTGCGGTAAAATTTATATCACTACCTTGGAATAGTGTCTTTGTTCAGTCTAGATTATTTGGATCCTTGATTATCAACCATGATTTTCCGGCATTGACATGGTACCCAAATTTTTTACCTTCCGTAATAACCGTATCCCACTATGATTTCAGATTTGACAATCGACCAGCTCCAGTGGTATCATCGGCAAGCCACACCTGTTTTACATTCGATGCTTTAGTACTTAACACATTGAGCAGAACTGTTGTACCTAGGCCATAAAATGACATCGCTAGATTGTCACCTTGGGTAGTGCCCTCCTGGGAAGACAACTCTTGACCTCCTGCAATTATAAGACGGGAGGGTATGCGATAAGTGTTGATAAGTACAATCGAGAGAGGGGGACAAATAAATCTGATGTTGTGAAGAGCGACTTGTCGGTTGAGCGTGTTAAATGCGTTGCTAGCGTCTACAAGGATAACGCCATCGGTGTCATCGGCATCAAAAACGTCTTTCATAGTATGGATAGCTGCTTCAAAACCTCCCTTCAGGCCAGTTGATGCTTGCAAAGGGCCAGCTGCGTCTTGTACCTCTGGGTTTAGCACCAAACCTATGGCCTTCCCAACAATACGTCTCAGTATCTCTCCTATGCCAATGGGTTTTATACCCGGGTTTTTGTTGAGCGGGATGAGTCTGCAAGCAACATATGCTTCTAAACAGGTGGGATCGATGGGTATAGTTGCGACAATCCGAGCAAATACGGCAATATGTTCTCTTAATGTTTTGCCTTCCGCTTTAAAATTGTTACTACAAAGTATACGCCTGTATTGCTCCGCGTCAAACTGAGATGGTCCAGCGGCACCCTTTGTTAGCTTCGCTGCCAATCTAATGGTATCCTCGTGAATACTATCGAAATAACTTCTGTTTATTGGTTGTAGTGGACCATTCAGCAAGGTATTTGGTTGAATGGGCGCTGGGGTAGGGTGTTTGATTTTCAATTTTTTGACTACTTCCTCTGACGTCTCAAGAATCCCATTATCGCTTTCTTCAGACAAGAACTTGAGTGCTGCATTGATTTTACCTTTTAAGATAAGGCCAGAAAATATTCGAGCTGTATCTTCTTTACTTCTACGTTTTGAAGTGAGTAATTTTCGCTGAATGATATCTCCTTCCTCTATTAATTGATCTATTTTTCCAGTACCCCAAAGGTCTAATCATTCCTCTAGCTTTTGTATGTGGTCTTTTGATTTACTCATCCTGGATGGTTTTTGGAGTAACAGGCTAGGAAGTAGCATGAAAACTTTCAGAGAAATACTTTGCAGGTTTGTATTCCTGTTAAATTGTTCAAGCCAAAAAGATAAAAGTTTTATAAATCTCTTTCCTTGTTTACCAGTTGGAACCAGAAACACATTTTTTCTCCAGCTTAATATGCGCGAGTAAGCTTTGTCGATAGGGCTAAAAAGTTCTTGACCTTTTAAACCATTATGTGATGAGGTCACATTACCTACTGGTTCAAAATCTGGTAAGTTAGGTGAATCAAGATGATCAGTTGTTACATCTTTAAGAATCGGCGTTGGTGGTAGAATTCGAGGTGTTTTTGGAGTGTTGGTTAATGTAGAAAAAGATTGTGTTATGTTAGCTGGTGTACTTGGTTGGTGTGTATCATTTGGTATCGGTCTTTTTGGGCACTTTTGCATATGGCTGCATATTCCTGCTGCAAGCTTAATTGAATCTTCAGAACTTCACTTTGAATCTAATAATTATTTGTGTAAATGTCATAAGAATTTGCAAATTAGTAATGAGAACCTCGAATTAATGTTGAGTGTAGTCATGAAGCATCAGAGTTTTATTGAATTTTTGTACGGTCATAGCAATTTTAGAAATTCTGTGGGCAAAATTGTTTGGATTTTTATTCATTTATTGTTGTTTTTTCCAAAATATATTGAATTTTCTAAACTAAGAAACTGATAATTCTTTCGATTCAAGACAGGTTGTTTGTAATTGATGTAATGATTTAACATTTTAAAGTCATTTTGTAATCTTTTTGCAGATAGAGATGGCGGGTGGGGTGACGTTAGTACAGGCTTTTGTTCTAATTGTCAGCAAGTGTTAACAAAGGTTTGTGACAGTCCATCAAAATTGGGCAATGGCAGAGACTGTGTTGTTGATGATGGTTATACTCGTATTAATAGCAATACTGCAACAAAGACTGTTTCCTGTCCTTGTGGTATGCTCAAAATTATGTATTCTACACACAGATAATTTCAATAAATGCGGCGGAAATCTGCTGTTCACAGATTTTTCTGAAATATTTGATGATTTATTCAAGCACAATTTTCCTCGAGCATCTTTTGAATTAGTGATCAAACCATGGTTCTTAATGAAAATTAACTCTCACATATACAGATATTATGCCTTAGCCAAGAGACGCTGATATATTTTCATTATCGAAAAAGCAGATTTTAGTTTTATTATCTTCATGGATTGTTGGGGTTATAGTTGCACTTTGGGTTATAGTCGCACTTTGTCTAGCAAACTTGCTCATTTTCCGGCAAACGTTTGAAACTTGGCACATTATGAAATAAATATTAGATTTCGATATGCACCCACCCAAAACTCATCACAACGGACTTAGGCTAATGTAAGCAAAAGGTTGTTAAGCAAAAAACTGAGCTCAGACATTTTGGTAATTATTTCACGGTGTTAAACAATCATAGCCGTGGATGTTCAAGTTTGTTACTTCAATTCCTTGAGAACTTAATTGAATCTTCAGAACTTCACTTTGAATCTAATAATTATTTGTGTAAATGTCATAAGAATTTGCAAATTAGTAATGAGAACCTCGAATTAATGTTGAGTGTAGTCATGAAGCATCAGAGTTTTATTGAATTTTTGTACGGTCATAGCAATTTTAGAAATTCTGTGGGCAAAATTGTTTGGATTTTTATTCATTTATTGTTGTTTTTTCCAAAATATATTGAATTTTCTAAACTAAGAAACTGATAATTCTTTCGATTCAAGACAGGTTGTTTGTAATTGATGTAATGATTTAACATTTTAAAGTCATTTTGTAATCTTTTTGCAGATAGAGATGGCGGGTGGGGTGACGTTAGTACAGGCTTTTGTTCTAATTGTCAGCAAGTGTTAACAAAGGTTTGTGACAGTCCATCAAAATTGGGCAATGGCAGAGACTGTGTTGTTGATGATGGTTATACTCGTATTAATAGCAATACTGCAACAAAGACTGTTTCCTGTCCTTGTGGTATGCTCAAAATTATGTATTCTACACACAGATAATTTCAATAAATGCGGCGGAAATCTGCTGTTCACAGATTTTTCTGAAATATTTGATGATTTATTCAAGCACAATTTTCCTCGAGCATCTTTTGAATTAGTGATCAAACCATGGTTCTTAATGAAAATTAACTCTCACATATACAGATATTATGCCTTAGCCAAGAGACGCTGATATATTTTCATTATCGAAAAAGCAGATTTTAGTTTTATTATCTTCATGGATTGTTGGGGTTATAGTTGCACTTTGGGTTATAGTCGCACTTTGTCTAGCAAACTTGCTCATTTTCCGGCAAACGTTTGAAACTTGGCACATTATGAAATAAATATTAGATTTCGATATGCACCCACCCAAAACTCATCACAACGGACTTAGGCTAATGTAAGCAAAAGGTTGTTAAGCAAAAAACTGAGCTCAGACATTTTGGTAATTATTTCACCGTGTTAAACAATCATAGCCGTGGATGTTCAAGTTTGTTACTTCAATTCCTTGAGAACTTAATTGAATCTTCAGAACTTCACTTTGAATCTAATAATTATTTGTGTAAATGTCATAAGAATTTGCAAATTAGTAATGAGAACCTCGAATTAATGTTGAGTGTAGTCATGAAGCATCAGAGTTTTATTGAATTTTTGTACGGTCATAGCAATTTTAGAAATTCTGTGGGCAAAATTGTTTGGATTTTTATTCATTTATTGTTGTTTTTTCCAAAATATATTGAATTTTCTAAACTAAGAAACTGATAATTCTTTCGATTCAAGACAGGTTGTTTGTAATTGATGTAATGATTTAACATTTTAAAGTCATTTTGTAATCTTTTTGCAGATAGAGATGGCGGGTGGGGTGACGTTAGTACAGGCTTTTGTTCTAATTGTCAGCAAGTGTTAACAAAGGTTTGTGACAGTCCATCAAAATTGGGCAATGGCAGAGACTGTGTTGTTGATGATGGTTATACTCGTATTAATAGCAATACTGCAACAAAGACTGTTTCCTGTCCTTGTGGTATGCTCAAAATTATGTATTCTACACACAGATAATTTCAATAAATGCGGCGGAAATCTGCTGTTCTCAGATTTTGCGGAAATATTTGATGATTTATTCGAGGAGAATTCTCCTGAAGCATCTTTTGAATTAATGATCAAACCATGGTTCTTAATGAAAATTAACTCTCACATATACAGATATTATGCCTTAGCCAAGAGACGCTGATATATTTTTATTATCGAAACAGCAGATTTTAGTTTTATTATCTTCATGAATTGTTGGGGTTATAGTTGCACTTTGGGTTATAGTCGCACTTTGTCTAGCAAACTTGCTCATTTTCCGGCAAACGTTTGAAACTTGGCACATTATGAAATAAATATTAGATTTCGATATGCACCCACCCAAAACTCATCACAACGGACTTAGGCTAATGTAAGCAAAAGGTTGTTAAGCAAAAAACTGAGCTCAGACATTTTGGTAATTATTTCACGGTGTTAAACAATCATAGCCGTGGATGTTCAAGTTTGTTACTTCAATTCCTTGAGAACTTAATTGAATCTTCAGAACTTCACTTTGAATCTAATAATTATTTGTGTAAATGTCATAAGAATTTGTGAATTAGTAGTGAGAACCTCGAATTAATGTTGAGTATAGTCATGAAGTGTTTGTTAGAATTTTTCTAACTTATACAGATATTATGTTTTGCTTTAATTCATCTTATTTTAGTCAACAGATATCTTTGTTTATTAATAGTTTTTCACTTTTTTTTTAAACATCTTTGTTTTCTGTAGCAAACTGCGGAGGCACTGATTGCACAAATGAGGGCTTCTGTCTTATGCTAGATGGCTCACCTACATGTTTATGTTTCGACATTGAAAAAGAGTTTGTAGACGGTGCTTGTGTTAAAAGTAAGGAAAATGTGTCTACAGTTAACACTATGAGATTGTGTATCTTGTGTAATGTGAAATGGTGGATTTTTCAAAAGGCTAATGTGTGTTAACTAGCCATGGATTCAGACTGGTGTTGCATGTCCGTTAATCTTCTAAAGAAGGTTTCCAGTATATTTGTTTTGATTATCCTTAGTTTTACGTTTTTATGTGCCAATTCAAACCTCAAAAATGATTGGATTCTACCAAATTATGTTTCGGCTAATATTAATAACATTTGAAATCAAAACTTGAACTTCCAACTGTACCTGTTCTAGGTACAACTCCATTTTTTCAGATAAAAAAATACACAGCTAAAAACATAAAACCCCTGCTGAGCTTCCTTTGTTAGTTAACGTTGACTGGTCAATCATTTTACAAAAATGTTTTTCTTAAGGTAATTTTTATTGCTATCTCGAAAATGATGTATTCTAGTTGTTATATAATGTTTGTTTTAAGTCATTTTCAAGACTTAAAACTTTATTAATAAACAGAGGGACATTATATCGCTTTATTTCCAAAATTATTTCTGTTTTTAGAAACTTCTATTGATTGTCCAGCTGATTCCTTTTTTGGATTTCAAGATGGCCAACCTACCTGTATTTGTTTTGACAATTCCAAAGAATACAAGGATGATGAATGTGTTTCAAGTAAAAAAATCTGTTATTAATTTGTGTAGAGAAATCTTTTTTGATGTATTGTTTCTTTTCATGGTAGTTGCAAACAGTTGACTATACGTTGTGAAGCGTAGAATTTTATTGAAAGTGCATAATGTATTTCAAGGAATCTTTTTGTTGTTATAATTTGAGAAATATTCTTGTTTGACTAAGAAATCTTAGTTGGGCATTGTAATAGGAAATTTAACATGTCTGTCACTTTTAATGCTCTAAGGCATAATTGAGATTTATGTGAAACAAGATTACACATCGACTATTCAGCAGTTTCTCAGCAATGGTATTCTTTCGTTCATATGTTACTTATACAAAACAGTCCCTCGCTGTCAATTTCCTTCTTGATAGAATGTATGAATCATGAAAAATGTATCCTCAAATACTACTTTACTATCTTTACTTTCAAGTCGTAGTTACAATGTCTGTCTAAAGCATTCAGCTCATCTTTCTTGCCAACATCAATTGAAGATTTTCTAGCGTCCTCAACATACGAATCTGTAATTTCTCCATAAGAATTCGAACACACATTGATTCCTCAAGAACGGGGAGTTGTGATTTCAGCCCTGTACTCTCAGGGCTGTTGATCACTTTTTAGATTGTTATTAGTCAATCCTGGCTTCATCCATGTTTTAAGAACACTGCGTTATATTTTTTCACAAGAGTGGTCTTAAATTACTGCTACATGTACACGTCAATGCTTGGTTTGCTATAATTAAACGATCCATCAACACCTTACATTTATTTAGTATTTTTTTGGGAGCAGGCGGTGATTTATTTCCTCCTTTTGTTTGAGAGGCTATGTATATAAACCATACATAATATTTCAGTTACTTCTGACTTTATCCTGAAAATTCTTTTACCCTTCAGACTTACTAGATAGTAAAACTAAATAAACTTTAAATTTGTTTATGAAGTATCATAGATAGGAATCTCCCATAGAGAAACATTTTTAAATAAAGGTAGATCATCACAGGTAGACAACATTAGGTTGAGGATAGCTAGTGTTAATGTTGGCACACTGAAAGGTTGAGCAAGTAATGTAGTTGAAATGTTTGAGCATAGATCTGTGTGACAGAGTCAGATGGAGAGGAGCTTCAGTAAGAATTGTAGATTCTGGATTGGTAATAATGATGGATATGTGGGAGTAGGCATATTCATAGCAGAGAAGTGGGTTGAAAAAGGAATTGATGTGAATTGTGTCAATGATCATATTTTGGTGATCAAGTTTTTGATAGTTAATAGGATTGCCACTTCTGTGTCAGTTTATGCAAGATAAGTATATGTTTTACGATGAGTTAATAGCAGTCACATTTAAGTTTGGAGACAAAGAACTTGTCATAGTCGGTGGTGACTTTAATGGCCATGTTGAGCATGCTTGAAGACTATGGTTTTTGGAGTAGAAATAAGGAAGGAGTAAGATTACTTGAGTTTTGAACAGATATGGTGGCTTGCAACACATTGTTTAGTAAGAGCCAGAGTGGTTTGATAACATATAAATCAGGTGATTGTCAGACACAGATAGACTTTTTGTTGGTTAGAAGGTCAGAGAAGAAGATTTTGATAGACATAAGCACACCTGGTGGTGGAATGATGAGGTTGACCAGTGTATAAAAGAATAGAGGAGACTTTGGAAAAGATGGCAGCCAGCTGGTAGTAAAAGTATTTACTTAGAAGCTAAGCATCATGCTCATACAGCAGTGTACATAGCAAAATCAGAAGCGGAAAAAAGCAGATTTGCATATGTGTTGAGAAGGGAAGGCAAGAGTAACGAAGTGTTCAAGATAGCAAAGCGAATGAAGAAAACTGACCAGGATGATATAGGTCTACATAATGATGAGGGTGTCCTGTTGTCTTACTTGTTGGATCCAGTGATGTGGGTAACGACTCCTTAGAGGTCACAGATAGGTTTTGCTATTTAGGAGGGTTGGCTAGCACAGAGGGGGAAAGAAGTTAGCTTGGAAGAGTTATTATGAGAAGTTACTTAACACTGAATTTGAATGGGATGAGGATAGTTTGTGAGAGGTTAGTGTAGTAGAGTCACATATGCAGATTGAGCTTATTACAAGTATATCTAATCAAATCATGGTGTTATCCCAATAGCCTGACAGTCAAGTGATATTGTTTTAAGGTAAAGAGGCTAGAAAGAAGTAGATGATTGAAGTTGGTTGATAAAGTAATGAAAGAGTGATTAATAAGTAACTCATAGAAAAAATTCAAATAGATAGGATGAAGTTTGGTTTTGTTCCAGGTCGTGTTAGGGTTGATGATTCACTCAGTGTTGAATTTGGTGTACATTAGGGTTCTGTACTTAGTCGTTTGTTGTTTATTTTGGTTTTAGAAACATTGTCAATTGAGTTCAGAACTGGGTGTTCGTTGGAGTTATTGTGTGCAGATGATTTGGTTCTCATAGCGGAGTCTATAATTACAATTACAAAGTTTGAGAAGTTGAAGAAATGACTAGGAGACGTTTGAGAGTAAATGCAGCAAAAGCTTAGTCTTGTAGCCTTGAAGTTGGAAAGTAGCCTTGTGAAGTTTGCAGGAAAAGATTTGGTAATAACTTGATGTTTTTCTCCATTTGTAAGCATTGGGTACATAGGAAAGCAGAGGTATTGCAAGAAGATTAAGTGCTGACATTCAGTTTGTATGTAAGTGTTGCAAAGGTGAGATTATAGATAACTTAGTATTTCCAGCTTCAGTGACGTACAATAGTGGAACATTAGAGATTGTCAAGAACCTCTGTTACTTAGATGATATGTTGGGTAGTAAAGGGGAGTCAAAAGGAGTGTTTGTAGGGTAGGTTCTGCTTGGAGAAAATTTAGAGACTTGCTTCCTCTGTTAACTAGAAAGGTTTTGTTGTTCCAGGGTAAAAGTAGGTTGTATGAATTCTGTGTCATAAGTATTGTATGGGAGACATGAGAAGTGGATCTTGATCATCTGGAAAGAAATGACACGAGAATGGTTAGGTGAATGAGTAATATCTGCCTGAGGTATTCTTAGCATCAAAGATCTTATTCAGATCAGGATTTGGTTGGGCCAAAGAAAGGAGAAAGATAATTGGGTAAGAGAGTGTAGAGACTTGATAGTTCCCGGTGCAAAGCCTAGAGGTAGACCGAGAAAGACATACAACAAGAGTTAATAAGGACAACCTGTAGAAGCTTAGAACTTCTTTTCCCTACCCGTTTTGAATGATCAGACCTTCATGTGTCTGCGTGCTTATTATATGGAATTGATTTTAATGTTTAGAAGCAGTGCCAGGTGTTTGGGATGAGTGGACCGGTTTCGGCTCTTGTTATCCGTCATGTGGTGTAAGGTTTAAATATAACTTCCATCATTGCAAAGGAGACCTTCTATGTGAAAGTGACGGTAGAATGTTGAGATATGAAGTTGAGACCACTGAATGCCAATTTATTGAATGCCCTCCTCAGCCAGGTAGGCATATTTTGTATCAGTGAGATTTTGTAATTGTTAACAAAAGCATCATTGCCATTTCAGCTTTCAACTTAAGTTAACTAAACGAAGTTATGATACTTGTCAACGGTTTAAGGTTGACGAACATGCTTTAACTTTTAGGATTTGAATTTATTTTTTATTAGTGGATGGAAAATGGGGTGAGTGGCATTATCTAGAATGCAGCGTTTCGTGTGGCGAAGGAGTTAGATTGAAATATCGTTATTGCAATGATCCGTCACCGAACGACGGTGGTGAAAAATGCGGCAAGGACAACAATTTACTTTTTGATCTGGATACAGAAGTTTGCAATTCTTCATGTCCAGGTTATTATTATTATAATTGTAATAAATTAACTTCATGTTTCGATGGTTTTTTTTAGTTGATGGAGGATTTAGTGATGATCTCCATGAGTACTTTTCATGTCCGAGTACATGTGAAACCAATTATCAGTATTCTATACGAGTATGTGACAATCCAGCACCTGAAAATGGTGGCGATCAATGTTCTGAAACCAATGTAATGGTAGAAAGAAGTTTCTGCCCATCTAATAATTGTAAGCACGTTTTACAACAATTTATCAACTTTCAGTTCTAGAAAACGGAGGGTTTATCTAACGGTGAGCGTAATAATTGCTAATTTCTCTAGGTCAAGATGGTGAATGGGGAAGGTGGAGTGGGTGGACGGTATGCACCTATGGCACATTTACATCGACACGAAATAAGAAATGCAATAGTCCGCCTCCTTCCGGGAACGGGAAAGAATGTCTTCTATATGACGATACATATGGAATGACTGAATACGAGGCGAAATGCTGTGCTGGTAAATGATTTGTATTCGTATGTAGATCACCTGTTTACATCTTTAGAATATCTTTGTATTCGTATTTAGATCATCTGTTTACACCTTTAGAACATCTTTGTATTCGTATTTAGATCATCTGTTTACATCTTTAGAATATCTTTGGATTCGTATTTAGATCACCTGTTTACATCTTTAGAATATCTTTGTATTCGTATTTAGATCATCTGTTTACATCTTTAGAATATCTTTGTATTCGTATTTAGATCATCTGTTTACATCTTTAGAATATCTTTGTATTCGTATTTAGATCATCTGTTTACATCTTTAGAATATCTTTGTATTCGTATTTAGATCATCTGTTTACATCTTTAGAATATCTTTGGATTCGTATTTAGATCATCTGTTTACATCTTTAGAATATCTTTGTATTCGTATTTAGATCATCTGTTTACATCTTTAGAATATCTTTGTATTCGTATTTAGATCATCTGTTTACATCTTTAGAATATCTTTGTATTCGTATTTAGATCATCTGTTTACATCTTTAGAATATCTTTGGATTCGTATTTAGATCATCTGTTTACATCTTTAGAATATCTTTGTATTTGTATGTAGATCATCTGTTTACATGAATATCTTTTATGAAATTATCAATCAATTTCTTTTCTTTTTTTAATTCTAATATAATAACATGAGACATAGTGGACTATAAATGTCTATTTAGGTCATGTTTGCCCGGAAGCTTCGTCGATTTGCGAATCTTCATCTGGTTGCGTGTTTAATCGAAACTCTGTATGTCAATGCAGCATGGAAATGGTAACACCATTGCGCGCATGTGAGTCATAGAGTCGATTGCTAACAATTTCTTAATGAGCAAAGATTTCTGACGTGCAAGTAATTTATAATAACTTTCGTCTTATCTTCGATATCACATGTTTTAGGGATTTGCGATGACGGAAATCAATTCTATAATCCAGTCAATGATGAATGCGTAAACCAGAGAGGTAGGTAGATGATTTTGCATGGTATTATGTGTACTGTGGATTCTTTCTCGACAGATTCATTTCGAACGACAAATTGCGATAGTTGCGATCGAACTGAGCATGCCACGTACGTTCTATTGACGGACTTCTCGGTTTCTTTTCAAGTACCTTGTGATGTAGTTTGCCGGACCGAACAGTAAGTTTTCCTATATCTTTATGTCTTACTATATATATATATATAGGGGTGTCCTCAGATGTTTGCACTGATTTTTAATTAACTGATTTTTTTTGGATAAACTTTCAAAAGTTGACAAATGAAAGAAATTTTCAGAGATAATCTTTCGCGAATTGGGAAATTGAAAAGATTTCGAATTCGGAATAAACTTCCATCATTCTTTTACAAACGTGTATGCTCCAAGGTGATTCCCAAATCAAATGTAAACATCTAATAGAAATTCCATGTTCACACTTTCTACAGAAAGATTTCACTGTAGAAAAATTTATGGATTGCCATTTTGAGAACTTCGCGCGTCCGAAATTCGTTTTTTCTATACTAACTTGGGTTTCCTTCAAAACATTCAACATTTTAATTTGTTCTTTCAGATCAGCGTGAGAAGAACGAGAACTTTCATATATCATGGGTACTTATTATACTTTGCATATCTTTTAGTATTTTATAAAGCACTTATTAAAAACCTGTTTGTATTGTAACTATATCAGGTTGTTACTAGTTTAAACTTAGTTTTTATTATTAGAGTTTGATTCTCCAATTACGCAGCTTTTTTTCTCCGAAGTAACATTTTGTCATGGCTTTTTATAATTTTCAAGGCGTGTCAACAGATATTTCCTTATTTCTGGTTATATATGCACTTAAAATAAAATAACCTTATCGAGTTTCTTGTTTGTAGTGTTACTGGTATTAAATGAATTACTGGATGAATGGTTCATTACCTGTTAAAGTGGTGGAAAGTTCGTTAATAATAGCTAGAATAAAATGGCAAGTTCAAAAAATTTTATCCAAAAAATAGCTAACTCTCGAAATTTCACAAATCACTTCCTGAACATTAATTCAATGCTTATAAGTGAAAGTCATAAAGAATTCGTAACATGAATGCTTTCAAACCTTTAATATATAAACCATATTTTAAATCCCGTGGTTTTTGCCGCCACATTTTTAGCTATCTTCATCATTGAACACAAAACAAATTTACAGCGTCATGTTAATTATGCGATGTTAGGTGTACATTATATTTCTACGTTGTCCATTTCTACAATACATTTATATATTCGTTTTTAATAATAATTTGCACATTAACCCTATTCGGACCGGGGTGGGAGGGTGCTTTTTTTGCCCGCGCTTCAGTTTTTCGTAAATATTTTTCGAACCAATAATAATAATGATATGAGCCTGAAATTGAGTGACTTTTTCACTTTTGGTGACTTCCTTACTTTTGGTCACTTTTGGTGACTTCCTTACTTTTGGTGACTTCCTCACTTTTGGTCACTTTTGGTGACTTCCTCACTTTTATTTGACAACATTTTAGTTAAAAAAAATTTCAAAAATTCTTCTACTTCGCGGGAGGTCCCGCCCTTCTGGAACCTTAGTAAACGTATATTTTCAATTATACTCTATCGGTTTGATATGACTCACAATAACATGATAATGGAATATTTTTTGATAGATTTTAGTCATAGGCCAAAACCACAATATTTTTATGACCTCTTTTTTAGATTTTTACACCCGCCCATATCCGCTCTTCTGATGATTTTAGCAAAAAACGTATACATTGTACGTATATTTCAAAATACGATACGAACTTGGATTGTTTTTCTTTCGAGCCCCCTTTATCAAATCTGACCCTTGTTTCTCCGCCCCTTACAACGCCCACCCTGTCCACCCTCGCTGCAATATTAATTCATTCAATTCAGTTACCAAAAGACTATGTAGGAAACAACATAACTATTTATAATCAACTGTGATCATTTTCTCCTAACCTTTCTTAGCTGTGCAATAACTAACTGTACTTATTTTTATTTTTTTATAGACACTAGTTTACTTTATTTATACATATATTCAATTGATAAAAGATTTCCAAGTCTGCAAAAAATTAAGGATTTGAGAGTTTTTTTATGAAAAAGAGTGTGTCGTGAGTAATCACGTGACGTTTACAGAAATTTTTGAAGATAAAATTTTGATAGAATTAATTTGAAGTGACTTTGCTGAAAATATCATGAGTACTGCTTTCTTGAATGCAAAGTTATTCATGGCAACTAGTCCTGTAGAATTTCGCCGAAATTAGGGTCAACCTAGAAAAAATTAACATAGAGATGAATTATATACCGTTGGAAAGCTTAGAGTCTCAGGATTCAGAAAATCAACAGGGTCAATTTTGCAAGACTGGGGAAAATATTCTACAGACCAGAATAGCCACGCCTTAAAAATCACTAAATTGGTAATAACTTATCAACTATGGACGATAATTCTTTCAAACTTTGACTCAGAAAAGGTATTTATATTACACGTCGACCCAAGAAATATTTTTGGATCACGTGACATGTGTGTAATTTACAGACCAAATAGTTATTTTTAGATTCTGGTCTGTAAATTTGCTGTTGAAAGTCTAAAATAGTGGAAATTGCGGAATTATTTAGACTTTATTAACAGCAAATTTGTAAGAAAGTTTCAATTGAAATAATCGAGTAGTTCAATATTTATTACCCCATTTTAGTAATTTACAGACCAGAATATTTTGAACCTATATGTTTTTCTTTCGTGTTTATTCATCCTTCATTCTATTTCGCCTAGTATATAATTGGTTCTCATCGCGTTTTATTTACTTATTTATTTACTTTTCTATTGTTTTTGTTTGTGTTCTCTAATTTCGAAGTTCAAATTAGTAGCTGCTTTTTGAATAATCAGTAGGTTTGCAGTAAAACAGTTGAAACATTTTAGTTAAGATTAATACTTGCATGCTTTAATCTGGTAGCAGCTGAAGCTAGGTACCATGTTACATGTAGATTGAACTTTGAACATCCTTTACCAACACATAAAACATCAGGCAAACCGATTGAAAGTGACAAAAAAAAATTTTTGAGCAAGCTTGTGCCGTAATCGAGAATGATATAGAACTCTATACTGTTTATTCGTTTTTTTATAAAAAACTGATCATTCTTTATTTTCTCCTAACATATTTTTTAACATATTTCGGTTTTTTATCACTTTTGTTATGCGTTTCTAGTTTATATATACAAAATATTTGTCAACTGAATGGTTTCCCTGTTTGGTTCAACAATTATTTTATTATTGTCAAAAATACGTCATCACGTGACCTGGTGACGTCATATATATGTGATTATATGATGTCATATATATGATTAGCATTGTGGATTAATTGGAACGCGACGTGTTTGAAAACAATTGATATTGGTTAATTTAAATTTTTCTTGTGGCGGTTTTTAGCTGGAGTTTATATATTGTTTTGTCATCTTTGTATTGCTGAGGGAAAACTGGTTGTTTTGTTTCAATTATCTATCAAAAGAGTGAATTTTTGAAGCTGATCGATAAACGATATCTATTCATGTTGATCGAACTTTAAGTTCTCCTAACATTAACCTTCATTTAGTAAAAAATACTTCCTCTCTAGATCATTTCAAAAACACATTTAATTATTCTCTATATCATCATTAACTCTCTGCTCTCTATCACTGAGCTTATTTCATTATTTTCATAATTTCTCTGTGTAGACTTTAACGCCTGACTGCTTGCCACCGGGCGTAGTATTTCTACCGGAGAATTAATTAAATAATTAATTTATCGATAAAACATATTCATTCACATATTCCCTGAGTAAATTTAATTATAATAATAAAATAATAAACACCCATAAATATTTACACCATGGGCCGGAAAGTTGAAACTACGTTTTCAATCCAACAAATTAAAGAAATCATCTCAATGCACGAAAAAACCCTGATTAATGTTTTTAATGGCAGTTTTGATTGACTGGAAAAGCGAATAGAATCTCTTGTCAAAGAAAATAATTCATTAAAGAGCGAGATTAAAGACCTAAAACACTTTGTTGAATTTATTAGCAACGCATATGACGAAAACGTTAAGATAATGGAGCAAAAATTTTCCGAAGAGACACAAAACCACGACGTATTACATCTTGAAAATAAAATTAATGAACTTGAAGATCGGTCGAGGCGGAATAACCTTAGAATTAATGGAATTGTTGAAGATGAAGATGAGTCTTGGACTGAAACTGAAAATAAAGTAAAACAAATAATAAAAGGTAATCTAGGCATAAGAAATGCAGTGCACATTGAAAGATCTCACAGAGTGGGAAGAAAATATTACAACGGGGTAAAAAAAACAAAGCGTACAATCATTGTAAAATTCCTATCCTATAAAGATCGTCAAGTTGTGTTTGAAAAGTTTCGCGAGAAGAGGTTATGGGAAAACGGTATTTACATTAATGAAGATTTCTCGGACATTACAATTAACAAAAGGAAGCTACTATTCAAAGAAGCAAAAGAATTATGCGAGAAAGGGAGCTACGCAAAAGTCGTTTACGATAATTTAATAACTTTTAAAAAGGATAATTTCATTGAACAAAAGAGAGATTAATGCATTATTTCGATCTTATTTTAGTATTTATACATAAATTCAATCATGACTGAAGTTTTTGAGAAATTAATTCACAAACCATTTTATTTAAATGAAAGATTAAATAATCGTTATGATCCCGACTTTAATTATCTTAACAACGTAAATTTTTCAAATTATGAAACCTCTTATTTACATGAAATGTCTTCATTACTTTGCAAACAAGTAACTAGCAACAATCTCTCTATTGTCCATGTAAATATCAGAAGTTTAAATGCAAATTTTGAAAACCTTTTAATATTTCTTTGTGAATGCAAACATTGCTTCGATATCAGCTGTCTGAGTGAAACTTGGTGTTCGGATGATGAATTTAAAAACAACTCATGTTATCAAATCCCTAATTTTCATTCGATTCACCGTGAAATAGTACAGTCGGTTAGGTCAGATTTCAGGCAGAATCGTTCAAATTGTGAAAAAAGTGTGAAAATTTCCACACTTGTACAATTTTTTATGCTCTTTCATATAAAAGCAGGACACACGTGATCCGACCCCAATTGTGGCCGCCATCTTGGTTTTCAAAATGGCCGCCATCGAAATACATATTGTGCCATATCTCCGCTCCCAGAACGAATAAAATGTTGATTTAAGATGCTAATCCTATGTTTTTATACCCAAGGAATCTAATAAAACTGAGTAAAACACCCTATTGATACTCCATATACTTCAAAATGAAAACTAAACCGAAAGTTTGGTGAAAACATAAACTTTTTAGCGTTGAATCTGTTCGCAAAAAGTATCGCATAAAAAGATCAGTTATGATATGGTATGTTAATTGGTACACTATCTTGCCTCTTGGTTGCCTCTATGGTTGGCTCTCATCCTTTACACTGGCTTGAGACAGTTAAGTTCATTATCAGCAGCAAATCCATTATGTTCCTGATAATGCTCTTAGCGGACTTACCAACCCAATAAATCCCCAGCCAACAGCAATAAGGGTTGACTGGGGATTTATTCCCCATCCATCCACCCATGAACAAGGTTGGTGGTCAACAATAGTGTGACACTTTCTTACAGCAGCTACTAGTCGAGGATGTCGTCATCATTGCTGTTGGGGTCATCAATGTCAGAAGTAAATGTAAAGCATGTTCCTGCACAGTGGCAGAGTTCAGTACATGTAAGAGATGCACTTAAACATTTGCAAGGAAGTCTGCATGCCTTTTTGCGGCCACATTTGATTAGTTCCTTGCATGACTTTGCTGCTTCCGGAAGTGCTGACTAGAAAGGAACCCACCTATCACTGGCCTCCTTGGTCCATCCCCAGTCAGACGGGTTTGGAAGATTCTGCTGGGCGACACAGGATTGACCCCATACATGGCCTGCTTGGTAGGCTGCTCTCTTGACATGTTCAATGAGGGCAGCCTTTGTAAAAGGTATTCGATCAAACTGTCTCCCTTTGGCAAACAGGTGTTTTCTTGCAGTATCTACGTGCACACAATCACTGGTCCTGTCAAAAAGAAGAATGACGAATCTCTCCAGGTGACGCAGGTTCTCGTCGGTAATACCAGCGGGCATTTCAGACAGACTCACAAATGTCCCTGTAATAGCAGGGAACGCTGCCCAAGTATCCCATGCTGTTTTTTTTCCAATGCCGCTGAACGATGAAGTTGTGTCACATCCACTAACAGCGTGGAAAAATGGAAGGGCTCTGGCCATCTCTTCTCCAAGGTTGGTAGCAATATCATGGACTGGGATCACTCTATAGTGTTTCTTGACTCCGAATGCGACCCAAAGTTCATCCAGTCCTAATGCATGAAAGTTTGCGATTGCTAGTACGACAACGTCAGTGTCAACTGACCTTATCATGACTCTTTTGTGGCCACACTGCGCGCAATGGAGAGCATGCAAGATCAGCCTGGTATCCGCTACTTCATGGTCAGACGGAGCGATGGCAACTCCTGCATCACACCCCTGTGATGACACAACATTTTTGTCTTCTGTGCTATAGAGCTCCTTCCCTTCAGGGGACAGCTTCAAGATGCATTGTGACAAGTACTGGTACAGTTCGCTTTTATTTTCATCGACACGGAGAAAACTGTTCCAGTTCTTTGGAATCGGTGTGGAGTTTTTGACTATGACGCGATTCCCTGATCCCCTTTTCTGCCTCGCTGAGCTTTTTAAGCTGTTGTTGATGTATCGGTCCCATACCACATCTAGGCGCTTGGATGTTTGTAGGTTCCTGAGTATGTAAGGTATGAACACTTGCTCTGCATAGTCCCCAAATGTTGCACAGGATTTTGGCAGCAGCATATTGACTATGACAGATCCATCCAAAAGTTTTGCATCTACTGCAGGCGACTGTGGCGAGTCAGAGTTAGAAGCGGAGATCAACTTGTCAAAGCATCCAATGAGATCTGACTTTTTGCATTGCCGTAGTTCACCCATGTCAGACAGCGAAGGTGGTGATCCCTGGTTTTCATGTCTGAAAAATTCATCCATATCTCCGTTCCTGGATTGACATGAAATGTACATTCTGCCGAATAGTTCACTGTTGCTTTTCAGAGTCCTAATTTGATGCGAAGTCTTCGAAGGCCTGGAGGGTGAAATCTTGCGGAAGAGAGTCAAGTTGTTTTTTGAGATGATGTCTGATACTGGAGTCGTTTGGTCTTCTAGCCGCTCAGCAACATAAACATCATATTGTGATTGTCCTATTTCTTTCACACGCTGAACACTGGTGACTGCACTTTGTCCCATTACTTCCTTTGTGTCCAGCCTCACGAGATCACGACTGTCTTCTGTGAATGGATTTCCTAGTTCCTGGAACGTTGTAACCATTGCTTTGACATGTTGAGCAAATTTTGATTGAACGGAAGGTGTCTGATCGTGGTGTTGTGTAGATTTTGTGCGATTCATTCCAAATGAGTTTTCAAACTCATCAATGATCCGCGCTATTTCTGGACCAGCAGTAATCCACTGAATCAAAGCAGAAGAATTGTCCGTAATACCTATGATACCTCCATCACCTTTGATGTGGTCGTTCAATTGTTCATGGGCTTGGTCCATGGCCATGGTCGAGAAAACATGATCTGTTTTTTTTACAACAAAGTGACCCTTTTCAAATTCAGCATGAACAGATGGTGCTTGATGTTTCAGCTGCACCATGTCTTTGATGTGGATTGGAAGCCATCGTGCGTAATTTGTATGGTCCAACGAAAACATCTATGGAACCAGCTGGCCGAGACATTGAACGTAGAGTGCGAAATCTGCCTCTCGGAGAGAACGCACAAATTGCATTACAAGAAGTTCAAGTTCTAAAACCGTGGTCCAATACTGAAATTGTGGTGATTGCTTGGTACGGGCATTGCACCAAGATGTGAAGTCCATGTTTTCGTCATCAGGTGAGAGAGATTCTTGATACATTTCATAGGCAGATACTTGTAGAAGGTACA
Source organism: Candelabrum cocksii (assembly GCA_963930725.1). NCBI lineage: Eukaryota > Metazoa > Cnidaria > Hydrozoa > Anthoathecata > Candelabridae > Candelabrum > Candelabrum cocksii. The sequence continues at coordinate 19,819,285 of OZ005664.1, forward strand.
AGGTTGCAGCTGCAACTTGGTGTACATACCGAGACCTGGTGACATGCGATCCTTTCAATATTGCATCAGCTCGGCCAGCTGTTGTCACTTCAGACTGGACAAGAATTGTTGTCCACCCACTGCCACTCAAGAAGTCTCCAATCAGTTTCAGGACATTCATCTCTATGTGGAGACCTCCCATCACCACAACAAATCGATCCTCGCCAAAGGCATCTGGCCATGTCCATTGGATTTGTTTGGCAATACAGAATAATGGCTGGTCCATAGTTATTACAGGTTTTTGACCTGGATGCAAGTGGTCAATGGCCTTAGCCACAAGCTTCATTGCATGTACTATTGTTGCGGGGTTGTGCGCTTGCTCTGTAAATAAAGGCAGGAGAGCTGTACGCGATAATGGTCTGATTTCAGCCGACTGTCTGTTGGCATGATATGCTGCCCACGACACAAAGTCTTTTGGGTCAAGTTCCTCTTTTTTCTGCACAATTTCTGACATCGCCCTCAACCAGCCATCCTCGGTGTCTCGAGAAGCGGTCATTGCTGTTGATTCTGCCTTCACTGGTCCTGTAGAAACAGGCGCAAGTAGCTGATTTCCAGGCAAAGCTGCTGGAGCTATTTCTGTATATTCTGCTGGCAGCACAGACTTTGTTCTGTTATTGGTCATGTCTGGTTTGATGTGTATTGAATCCCTGTCGGTTCCTGGTTTGTCTGGCGTCGGAAATTGAAGCATAGATATGGCGGTCCCATGAAAGGAGTCCATAGCATTTCTAGCACTGGGGTTATGGTCGATATTATCAACAGCTCCAACAGTGAACACATCACTCTTCAATGTAGTTGGACAGACACAACCATCTCGGTCGAACTGAGCACAGACAGCATTCCCAAGATTTGTAGAAATTTCTTTTGTTCTTTCGTATGAGATACTCAGACCACGACTTGATAATTTATCGAGCAGACCTCTCTGCCTGGTTTTGGCGTGAATCATCAAACCAGTGTAAATGACAAGAGGGGTTTCTCTAGCTTTGATGTGACGGGTGTGAGATCCTGACGATTCTTTGGATTCTTTGGAGGTTTTCTTGGCATTGAACACAACTAACTGAGACAGTGATAAGGCTATTTTTGTGGAAGGATCTGGCGCCTGCTTTTGGTGTTGGATACTTGGTCCTCTAAGAATCATGCTAACGAGGGCAAGAACACTTTCTGGAACAGCATCCCTCTCACTTTCAGGTTTAAAGGATCCATCAAATGTGTATTCTTTGGCAAAAATGTCCTTCCGCAATATTTGCGCAGCACGCGCCAAGTGAATGGCATCATCATCATTGTTGTTGGCACAGGCAATCTTAATGGCTTCTCCTATATCTGAATTGAACATCATCATCACTTCCCGACCTTGTGTTTGCGCTTTCAAGTCTGGTACTAAACTCATTAATCTCTCCTTTAGCCTTGTTGTATTGACTTTCCCAGAAAAAGATGGATCTTTCTCCTTTAGTCTGGATTCATAGAGTTTCCTTAAGTTGGACAACTTGAAGACTGGCAATGTTTCATCTGAACGACACTCCTCTATATAGGAAACAAGCTCAGCAAGTACAAGACTATCTGCTTTGTTTTTTAAGCCATCTTTTTTTGGTTCAGCATTATGTTTCCGAACGCAGTTACTCAAGGAAGTCATGCAACTGAGATGATACCTTGCATCTAAGGCATGCATGTCACCCTCGGAAAGTTTTCCCAACAGTTTTCTATCTTGTAAGATATGTGCATACTCGCGAATACGTCTATCAAGTTTGTCTGTTTGTGCATTATGCAGTTGTTCGCGCGTGTCGTCTTCATCACAGAAAAAACAGTTGTTTGTCCTGGTCATTGATCCTGGACCGCTGTGTCTGGTTTTAATTGGGCTCGGTTCAAATTCGGTCTGTTCTTTGGCCTTTCTTTTCTGAGCACGTTGGAGCTTCTGGTTGTCGTAGCGATTTCTGCAGCTTTTATGCCATACTGCTTTGTTTGATTGAAGGGTGGCTTCAATTCCCTCACCATTGTCCAGTCTACGAATACTGATCTCCTCAGATAAGCAGTTGATTTTATTGAACTCTAAGATATTGTCAGCGAAAAGTTTGTAGCCACATTCTTTAAGTCCTCGGTACCTTGCATTGTCGGGATCAACAAGTTTTTCTGTAGTGTCCCTTTGGCAAATCACACACAATTTCCAGTTTGTGACATTTGATTCATGAAGACTTTGTCTTTGCGAGGAGGGACCTTCACCAAGATCAATCAACTTGCACGTGTACATGGTTGAAGTATGGAGTGCTTACCAGCTGTCTTCGAAGTATGGAGTGCTTACCAGCTTACCAGCTTACCAGCTTACCAGCTGTCTTCCTGAAAAGAGAAATGAAAAGAGGCGTAATGAAAAACAGCAGTGGTAAAGTGAAAGACAAAGGTAAACAACTATACATGCAATTTCATTGACTCCATCATTGTGCTTTTCTGACACACACATACCAGCGGTTTAAATTTTAGTATTCTTTATTTATATAATCTCATTTTATATCCAGGACGGTTAGCTAACGGGCGGTTCGCAGTATTTGGTATTTTGATGACAATCATATGCCATTTTGAAGTATATGGAATATCAATAGGGTGTTTTACTCAGTTTTATTAGATTCCTTGGGTATAAAAACATAGGATTAGCATCTTAAATCAACCTTTTATTCGTTCTGGGAGCGGAGATATGGCAAAATGTGTATTTCGATGGCGGCCATTTTGAAAACCAAGATGGCGGCCACAATTGGGGTCGGATCACGTGTGTCCTGCTTTTATATGAAAGAGCATAAAAAATTGTACAAGTGTGGAAATTTTCACACTTTTTTCACATTTTGAACGATTTTTACCTAACCGACTGTACTAAAAGGAAGACTTGAAAACGTGGCGGTGGAGTTTTAATATATATCAAAACATCCATTTTATATAGGGAACGAAAAGACATTTCATTTTCAACTAAAGATAACGAAACGCTAAGCATTGAGATTATACTTATGAAAAAAACTAAAAATATTATGATTTCTTGTTGCTATAGACCACCTGATTGCGTTTATAAAAACATTCTTTCCAACTTACATGATATTTTTAATGTAAATAATCTAGAAAAGAAAAAGTATTTTATTTTAGGAGACTTTAATATAAATTGCTTAAATTATAACGAAAAGAATACTGTCAAACATTTTTATGATACAATTTTCCAATATGGAACTTTTCCCCTCATAAATAAACCAACACGCGTTACTAAGAATTCAGTCTCTATAATTGATAACATTTTTACAAATTTCATTATTAACAATTACTTACTAAAAGGAATAATAAAAAATGACATCTCTGATCATTTCCCAATTTTTGTTTCTATTAATTTATCCGATAATAAGGAAAAAGTAAAGAAAATAAAAATTGTAAAACGCCATTTTAAATCACCTCAAGTTCAATCATTTAAAGATGCATTGTCCGCTGTTGATTGGTCAGAAGTTTTAGTTAATGAGGATACAAACATGTGTTATAAAGAATTTTTCAAAATCTTTTTAAATTTATATAATGATAACTTTCCTTTAATAACAACCTTAGTTAAAAATAAAGATATAAATGCACCATGGATGTCTAAAGGACTAAAGAAATCTTCAAAATTAAAACAAAAACTATATATAAAATTTTTAAAAAACAAAACGGAACAAAATGAGCAAAATTATAAAGATTATAAAAACCTTTTCGAAAAACTGAAACATAAATCAAAACGTAATTATTATTCATCACTATTAGAACAACATCAATATAATTCTAAAGAAACATGGAAAATAATTAACGAAATTTCCGGAAGAAAAAAGAATCACGACGATTTCCCAAAAGTTCTCAATGTAAACGATACTTATATTACCGATCAACATGAAATATTGAACGAATTTAACAAATATTTTACTCGCATTGGTCCAAAATTAGCTACCTCGTTTCCTTCATCAAATATCAGTTTTCAGACTTATCTCCCACAAATTAACTCCAAATTAAAATTTGAGCACCTTTCTATGAATGAATTTGATGATGCATTAAAGTATTTAAAACGCAACAAAGCTGTCGGGATTGATAATATAAATGGAAATATTGTAATAGATGTGATGAATGAAATAAAACAACCGCTATTTAAAATTTTCCAGTCTTCCCTTAGAAATGGAATTTTCCCAGAAGAATTTAAATATGCTAAAGTTAAACCAATTTTTAAAACTGGCATTTTTACTGAAGTTGGAAATTACAGACCAATATCTATCTTGCCTTTTTTCTCAAAATTATTGGAGAGAATCATGTTTAACAGAGTTTATTCATATTTTAAAAAAAACAAGCTGTTTTACAACAAACAGTTTGGTTTTCAAGCAAACACTTCCACTGAACATGCGTTGTTAGAATTAAGTGATAAAATATCAAATTCCTTTGAAAATGGCGAATATACATTAGGTGTTTTTATAGATCTATCGAAAGCTTTTGACACTGTAAACCATTCAATATTATTAAAAAAAATTACAACATTACGGAATTTCAAATACTTATTTTAAGTGGTTTAAAAGTTACCTACAAAACAGAAAACAATGCGTCTTTTATGGAAGTAGTGCATCTGCTTTTCTTGAAATATTATGTGGTGTTCCTCAAGGCTCGATTCTTGGCCCATTATTGTTTTTAATTTATGTGAACGACCTTGCTTTTTCTTCTCCAAATATCGATTTCATAATGTTTGCAGACGATACAAACATGTTCACCTCAACCTCGGATATAAATAATGCTTTCAAAATAATGAATATTGCGTTAAATAAAATATCACCGTGGTTTCATAGCAATAAGTTGTACTTAAATTCAGATAAAACTAAATATATAGTATTTCATTCAAAAAGGAAAATGGTCACAGTAGAGTTTCTACCTAATCTCCACATTAACAATAAAACATTAGAAAAAACACAATCTATTAAATTTTTAGGGGTGTTAGTTGATGAAAATCTGTCTTGGGAACACCATATTAACTTAATAAATAACAAGATATCTAAAAGTGTAGGAATATTATACAAAACTAGAAATATTTTAAAGAAAAAATTATTAAAACAACTTTATTTTTCTTTTATACACAGCCATCTAAGTTATGCAAACTTAGTGTGGGCAAGTACACATAAAAGCAAATTAAAATCGATTTTTAAAACACAAAAACATGCGATTCGTGTCATCTACTTTAAAGACAAGTTTACTCACACAAAGCCTCTTTTCGATGATATGGAAGCAATGAATGTTTACGAAATAAATATATTTCAGATAGTCAATTTCAGATAGTCAATTATAAATGTAAATATAATTTAGTTCTCAATATATTTGACCGAATTTATACTCTTAAACCAAATCTAAATAATACAAGATCAATTGGAGTAATAGTACAACCTTTTTGTAAAACTAAAATTTGCCAATTTTGCATCTCAATTCGTGGCCCTAAACTATGGAATGAGTTAATTCATTCAAACTTTGAAAATTTGGAAGATTCTCTTTCTCTCTCTGCTTTTAAAAATAAGACAAAATACATTTTATTAAAATTAGAAGATATTTATAAGTATTTTTAAGAATAAACGAAATAAAATTGTCACTTTTTTTGCTTTAAAATATATTTGATAGATTTTTTAATTTAATTGTTTCTACTTAATATAATTTAAATAATTGTTATTTAATTTGATTTAAAGTATTTGCGTTATTTTATTATATATATTTTTTTAGTTTATTAATTTATAGTTAAACGACTCTTAATCCTAAAGCTCAAATTGGTTCTCGATGATAAAGTCGATTTTGACCTTCTACGAGATTCCACTTTTTCATTAACTGAACTTTTCTTTTATTTGAAATCAAACACGTATCAATATCATTGTTATTATTTTTATTATCATTTAATCATATTTTTGTGCTACATTCTAATATAAAGAAGAAAATTGTAGTTATGAAAAAGAAAATATTTACTTGAACTTGAAATATATCATACTTTTTGAAAAAAATAAAGTGGGAAAAATTTGGGAAAGTTTCATAAAAAATATCTTTTATGGTTCGTAAGTTATTGAGAAAAACCTGGCGCGGGCAACCCCCCGCCGGTCGTACAAGGGTCTGAAAAGCCCGGACTAAATAGGGTTAAGGCAAGTTTTTATAATACATAGAAATGACAATGAAATATTAAAATAAACATGCAGAAAATGGATTTCAAGGAGACCCATTTTCAAGAAGACCCATTTTCAAGGAGGCCCATTTTCAAGGAGACCCATTTTCAAGGAGACCCATTTTCAAGGAGACCCATTTTCAAGAAGACCCATTTTCAAGAAGACCCATTTTCAAGAAGACCCATTTTCAAGGAGACCCATTTTCAAGGAGACCCATTTTCAAGGAGACCCATTTTCAAGGAGACCCATTTTCAAGGAGACCCATTTTCAAGGAGACCCATTTTCAAGGAGACCCATTTTCAAGGAGACCCATTTTCAAGGAGACCCATTTTCAAGGAGGCTCATTTTCAAGGAGGCCCATTTTCAAGGAGACCCATTTTCAGTAACAGTCTTGCTACGAAGCCCTGTGCGTTATATATATTTTTATTTCACGATAAATATACAAAAGAAAGTAAATATTTTACGGACTACCTTAAGAGTACTATATTTCGCGGGTACTAATTTTTGCCAATTTCGCGAAATTAAATACCCGCGAAATATTCTCGAAGACAACGTTCGCGAAAAAAATGTGGAAAAGCTAGAACTTTCGAAGAAAAGGTGATTTTTTTTATTTTAATCTCATAGGAACAACATTTCATTTAATAAAAACAAGATCTTGATTTCTTTTGTTTATTTGAGATATCTTTGGTTTAATGCGGGTATGCAGGTCATATAACAACTTTGACCTCATGGACATAAGCACCCATGCCTTTTATGCATTGCTGCCATGGAGTTTAAAATGCAAAGTTGGTATCTTGCGTGGGTTAACTCACTCACTCCCTCTTACTGGGTTGGCGTTAGGAAGGGCATCCAGCTGTAAAAACTTATGCTTCAATAAACCATCAGATGATTAAACCTACAAAATTGTGGGGAATATCATCTTTTGAAAACGTGCAGCCCACTCTGAATGGAAAAGGTCATGTAAAAACGGATGATGATGATGATGATGATGATGATGATGATGATGATGATGATGATGATGATGATGATGATGATGATGATGATGATGATGATGATGATGATGATGATGATGATGATGATGATGATGATGATGATGATGATGATGATGATGATGATGATAATGATGATGATGATGATGATGATGATGATGATGATGATGATGATGTCATAAATGTCACAAACTAACACAAACCGCGAAATATTTTATAAACGATCATTCGCGAAAATAAAAACCCGCGAAAATAAGTACTCTTAAGGTAATCCAGAGGTAGAAAAAACAGTTAGCTATATAAGATATTGAATTCTCTACCAAGGAATAAATCTATAAAATTGATGCTAAACCAAGCAAACCGCATGCGAATGATTTTTATTGCCGCATACCCTTGTTTACTAAATTTTTGGGGGGTGACTAAAATTATGTCCGGCTAATAATTTGTCTGATAAAAGGTATTTGAAAGGTATTCTTTACTTTTAGTTTGAATGTAAATGGATTTTTCAAGCTTTTGATGTTTTCATCTCTGAATGAATTCTAAATTTTTGGCCAACAATATGATATGTTAATGGCCATGTTAATTATGTTAATGGCCATGTTAATTATGTTAATGGCCATGTTAATTATGTTAATGATTATGTAAATTATTTAAATCAAATTGCGAAAAACATACTTTTCAACCAATCAAATCGCGATCTTTTTCTTATTGTTTACAAGAACACTATAATATTATTACATAGACTAGCAAAAAGAGTGGCACGTGGGGTGCACAAAGTTTTTACACAAACACAGAGAGTAATTTACGGCATAAAAACGATTGTTTTTTTACAATACAGTCGATATCCGCGATCTCGAATACCCACTATCTCGAACCTTTTCTTCGGTCCCTTCAGCATTTCCAGAACTTAATTCCTTATCGGTATTTCAAACTCCGCTTTCTCAAACATTCACTATGTCGAACCAATTTTTCGGCCCATTTGCTCTGTTAGATCACTATTTCGAAGTTTGAGATTCGAATGTTATCTTTCTGTATTCATTTATAATTATAAAAATGTTCTTTTTCAGCGCATTGGTACCACAAACACGGTGTTGGTCATGGTCAAAACTTTAGGTGAGAAATGAACTGTATGGAATACCGGGCTACGACAAAGTGAAAGTAACCATACTTAGTTCCTCAGGTTGTTGATATTGAATGAAGTCTTATAACGACAGACACCACAACAACCGACGAAGGAATTCTAGAGTTAGTTCAGTTGGAAGGTGATGAAATGAATGAAGATGTGGTATCGAAATATTTGACGAGCTTGTTGTTAAGTCAAATTCTATCAAAGTTGGGAATACATGGGAAACATTACAAATCTTGGGAATGTTGATGAAATGCGAATTCCTTTACAGTGAATCACTGCATGTCCGTGACTTAATAACTTCTAGAAAACAATCTAGCATCCTTTCCTCTCTATTTCTACTAACTTCTAAAAGAAGAAGCCGTTCTAGTGTTCTTAAACAAATAAACAAAACAAACAAAAAACGTTTACAAGTTTATCCTTCTTTGAAAGTATTAGAAAGAGGAACGCATGCGCGCGCCGTGTGAGAACTTGAGCAGGTCTGACGTGAACCAACCTTTATTAACAAAAAGACAAATATTATTTCCGAATAAAACGTACGAGTGACGCAAACAGGAGGCGACGTGTGGTTTATAATGAAAGATAAACGACTAGGGAAGAGGTTTAAAGAAAAGGTTGTGCGTGCGATCATTTCTTTCATTAATAAAATAAATATACGCCTTCCTTACGTCATTCATATGAAAACAAAGGATTTCTCCGGAGTAGCCAAGTTTGCTGTTGTCACGTTTGTTTAATTGTTGTGACTTTTTTACTTGCCAAGGTTTCGGATTTGGGATTTTTATTACTTTGTATGATTTGGGGAGCGATGTATTCGATGCCGGATATCTCAGCTTGTTAGCATAATTTTTGTTAATCTGCTTGCTTATTAATCAATTTTGTAAACTACAAATTACAGATCTAAACTAAAAGATCCGGTAATGGTAAGGTGGTCGGCTCTTAACCGAAGGTTTCTGAGTTTGAGACCATGCTATCACAAAGTTGTTGTTTAGTGAGCGGTTATAAATAAACAACACCGTATTTCATCACAAATAACTGTAGTACAAATGGGAGCAATTAAATACACTAAAACTTTATGATAATGCTTAATGAGCGTTCTGGAAGCCACATTAAAAAACAAACAAATAGCAACAACAACATGAACATGAACAAATTTCTATGTTGATAAATGGTCTACCAAAAAGGTTGTAAGGTCTATGACGTTCTAATCTAAAAATTTATATATCCACGTATATGTTTGTGAACATCTTTTTCCATTGCTTTCACATTATGATCATATAAGCTGTAAGTTGTAAAAAATATAAACAAATATGCTACCAATCTAATCTTTATCTAATGTCTGTTTTCAAATTGCATAAGAGGCTATATTAATGAAGCGACAGTCGATAGTATGTCAACGTTTGTATAACGTTTTTTGGGAGCGTTTTTTGTAAATATGTAATGCCGTAACGTTTTTAAAAAGCGTATATGAGCCTTCGTTTCCTGTGGAAACATTCCACATTTTACGAACGTCTTCAAGTATGTTTAAGAAAGATATTCTTCAACAACGTAATTTTCTACACCCCTCCCCCTTTCACAAACGTATTCTTCACAAACTACTTTCCCAACATCCTGCAACAATTGTGAAAATACAGAGCTCCTGCAAGAAAGAAACGTTCGGTTTTCTAACTAACAAAGAAATAAACACAAACATAAAAACAAATTAGGTTTGTTAAGCATAGGATAGGAAGGCAAAGAAAATTACATTTAAAGACAGTACCCTAAACTAATCCATTATTAGATACCCAAATAAACTTGATTGTTAGGAATTTTATGAAAGAAATAGTTTAAAATAATTTGAATTATTAAGTATGCACACCACCACCACTTAAAATATCACGTCGCTCGAGTTATAACAACTTTACTAAAAACTCGAAAGCACGTCTACTATCTCCTTGACGTAAAACAATATTTGTCGAAATCGAAACGCAATATGGTTTCCGCCATATATATGAACTCATAAATATATGGAAATACGTTTGTCTCCAATGTTCAAATCTTCAATTTGTAACGCCATACATTCATTTTACTCGATGATACCATATGTTTTTATGGAGAATAAATCGGTTGTCTCCGACTTATGGATGTATTTACGGATGTATCAAAAGCAAGCCCGGTAGTGTACTTTTTGTAATTGAGTTCATCACAACCAACAGCAGTTTGAGCATGTCTAGAAATATACAACTAAAATTCCATATGTTTGCTACTTCCCAATAAAGATAAAACTTATAGACAGGTGCGAATATGAGATGTCATTATACACGATAGCAGAAGGTGGCGAACAAATAGTTTTGTTTACTACCGTTTTTGTTGGATGGGTCTGTTTCACAGTGGGCTTGTTGAAAAACACAAACAACTTGTTGCATACTTCATCCAGTTCTTAAAAAATCCAATATGGAACATTGAAAGCAAAGTTAGTTATATATTTCCATGAAAGAATAAGAAATGTTTTTCGTGAAACACATCTTTGTGCTACTGACGAATAAGTTGAATTCAAAACACTTTTAATTGAGCGGGCTTTGTTTATTCTCTGCAAAAGAATTCACCTTACAATGAAAATATACCGCAAGTTTCATAAAGTTGTTTTTCTTTTTCAGTACGAATACAGCGCATACTAGCTAAAGTGCGATCGGAACAATAGTTAAATCCATTGTTCCACTCATAATTCACTTCGTTGCGCAGGGTTGGAAAGTACCACCTGCTTCTCTCTTTCACACATTTCCAAACAAACTTACCAGTTTAAATCTAAAGGTTTTCGTTTGTGAAACCGTTATTTTGATGCTGATTAGAGAGAAATGACGGAACAGGAACGAGATAGAGACGTTTGCAATTCAAAAGTGAGAACAAAGAGCTCGAAATCGTTCGTTTTTAACGAAGCAATACGATACGAGGTGAGTAATTCAAGGGGGGATGAGAAGGTGAAATACTTGAGAAGAAAGAGCCCAGTAGTGATCGATCTACGAATCTTTATTTACAGCATAGAGAACATAAACACTTTACGACAAGAAATGCTCTGCGAGTTCTTGCTCTCAGCCAACTGGTTTGAAAGTCTATCATGGTTTAATAAAACGCACAAAGACAGCAAGGAAATGTCTTGGAATGGAATGTGGGATCCTAGATTGTATTTCCCAAATGCTGTCGACATGAGAACGTCATTAAATAAAACTGTTGCTTTTGTTGATACAGTGAAAGAACGAGTGATGATTCAATGGTCTTATCGAGTTAAAGGTCGCTTCAAATGTCCTTTCAACATCACCATGTTTCCGTTTGATGAGCAGTTGTTGAGTATTCATGTGTCGTCGTATTGGAGTGATACTACAGTTAAACTGAAACAGGAAACAACTATCGGCAACAACATAAAAACTGCTTTATCCACATTTACCGATTGCGGACAATGGGAGCTACAAAAATACATTCTTAGTGATGTGGTTGACCCAAAGGAAAGTACATCTTCTTCAGAGATCAAGGAGCCACTGTTTCAATTTCATGTGCACGCAAGAAGAAAATATAAATATTATCTCTGGAATATTGCGGCTATGGTTAACATGATTTCTATTCTTGCCTTCACCTCATTTGCTATCGACAGATCGGACATTGGGAAAAGACTAAGTGTAAGTTTAACTCTCCTACTGACAGTCGTTGCTTTCAAAAACTTTGTTTCTTCTGTACTACCCAAGGTTTCCTATTTAACGTTGCTGGATAAATACGTTTTGTTCAATGTGGCATTTATATTCCTGGTGGCAATCGAGAACGCAATAGTCGGTAAGGTGCCGAAATTAAGTCAAGAACAGTATGACTCGGTTTTTTTACTCGTATCGATTATAGCTTATGTTCTTTTTCAATCCGTCTTCTTAATAATGTCCGTGAGGGCCGTCAAAAGATCTCGTGCGAAATTCTGCGAAAGGTTTGTTGGGGAATTCTCAGTCGTTGAGACGTTAAAGAGGGCCACTGAAATACTTAAGTTGCCTGTACGCAACGACTCCGGTAATTTTGAAAACAGTTTAAAAAGCACTTTACGATCGACCCTGTCCTCAAACGTGAGTCTTGTTCCAAAGTTTCTTACTAACGGCAACGGAAGTTTATTAAACAACATGAAGCCGGCATTTCATAATTTTGTTGATTCGCCTCGTATATCTACCTCGCATACATTCGATGAATTTTTAAACGAAAGCGAATCGGACAACAGCGACGTCGAAGAGAAGATTCACTTCAGAGGAGTTACTGTGTCGTAAACATGTTATTTCTTCTGGCACGATATTATTAAAAATATCAGCTGATGGCGGAACAATACCCCATTGTTAGCACCGTATTAATGAATTATGAAGCACTTTTGTCTATAGCTTCAACGTTTTATCGCAGGAGAAACCGATCAAGTATTCTACTTCAAGCATTTGTTCAATTGTAGGTTGTTGGTCTGGTTATTGATGTCCACTTTCATTTTCATTCGGTTTTCTGTCATATTGTTGTAGTGTTATTACGTCACAAGAATCGATCACGATCATATTAAATCTTCTTTTTTATACATTAACCAATAAAAACGATTGTTTCATAATTTCCACCAGCATTTTCATTATTTATTACAAGAAAGCGAAAAACTGCGAACTTTTTGTAAAAAAAAAACAAACAATAGCAGAAACTTTACTGGCGTTATTAACTGTTTTCTCTATACATGTGTACAAAAATACAATGACGAGAAACATAAATTATAGTTTTTTTAAGAAAAGTACGACTAACATGAAATTAAATTGAAAAAGAGTACTACACTGCAAAAAGAAAAATTACTACAGAAATATACAGGCATGTATATATATATATATTTCAGCCAGTTTTCGTGAAAAAACTAATTATTACAGCATGAGGGGGCTCTGGAACGATTTAAGTTATTTTTTTCTATGGTAACACCGGAAGTGGCTTGTTCCTGCGACGCTCCCTCCTGATGTTTGCGCAAAATGTCTTGCGTGAGTTGCATGAACGCTTCCTCCACACAGATGTTTTCTTTGGCGCTCGTTTCATAAAACTTGATGTTATGCTCGCGAGCGATCTAAATGGACAAACATCCCCTATAAACGAATCTGACGAAAAACGTTGTTCACGTATATCGCAGGTATAGTCTAATGGAAAGAAGTTGTCGCAGAGTGCGCTGACATCATAAGATCTAATTTAAGACGGCGTTTACCTCTATTTTTGAAAAAAAATTCAGCATTACACCTTATCAAGATTGCAATTTACCCCTTCTCCTTTCTCTTTGCTCACCATTCTCTTGTCAGTCATGTCGCATTTGTTCCCTAGGATCATCCTTTCAACGCCCTCACTCGCATGCTAAAACATGATGCGTAATCTATCATGTTAACGAATAAAGAGGGGAACGCATAAACAAGTTTATAAAATTAAAAACCCAAAAATGCACTGGTGATTATTCCGCACAGATAATTACTCCTTCATCACACAAGAACACTGTAGCTTTGTTTAACATTTAGCCTGATAATATTGGGGCATCAAGAAACCATTGATTTTTCTCCTTATTTTGTCAAGAGTGTAGTTAAATGTATCGGAAAGAAACCTATGCTACATCTTCTGATTTTATACGAATAAAACTACCTCGTCAATGTTTCGCAGCCATTTTGCAATGTTGTCAAATGTTTTTTCAAGCGTTATATCGTACACTAGCATAATACCCTATGAGAAACACCACAACAACGTAACACCAACATATAAAAATAAATCATGCTTTTTTGTAACTTTATTGGCAAGAACATACAAAGAAGCCAACTACGTTAACACATACACTGAAATCTTGATTTACACGTTCTTTTTTTTTTATAAGAAACCTAAGCAATGGGTTGAGTCTCAAGTTTCTTAAAATTTGATCATTTTGAGGCTCAAAAGTTTCTTAATTCATTTGTTCTAAAATTTCTCAAATTTTACCTTTAAATTAATTTAATTTCTTCAAATGTGTTGATTGTTTAAACACGTTCGATCGACGCAATGTAGAACAAAAAATATTTCGCCCAAATTTTGTCACTACCAAATTTTTCGTTGTTAATGTATACATATACTAAGAATAATTGAGGCTGAACTGTTGCATAAGAAAATATTATTCATTGTTGACAAAAGTTTCCTAACTCTAGAAAAGTTTCAGCATGCCTAAGTTTTTTAAACGTTTCTTAATTTTTGGCAAACTTTTAGTCTACGGTTTTTTATAGACCGGTTTCTTATAAAAAAAAAAAACAACGTGTAGTTTCTACAAAACAATTTTTTTTTATTGAACATTGAGTTGCAAACCCTCAATTCAACAATGAGTATTATATAGGCCAGACCTAAAAAGGTTCTTGGAACAATCAGTTCTCACCCTTTTAAATCCTTTCACATAATTGCTCCTTAACAATTACTCAAATCCTTCTTAAAAATCAATTATTCAGTCAATTTTTCAATTGTTGATTGATGGATTAGATGGAAAGCATGTTAAACTAACCATGGCTCCACGATAGTATGATGTGGTGATTGTGTGGAATCGTTCTTGACCAGCTGTGTCCCTGAAAAAAAAACTCATATTTTATGGCAAATGTATATAATAGGAATGGTTAATCCAAGTGATATTAGGAGATATAAGGTTAACAAACGTTCAAAAGTAACAATAACAAAAAATAAAAGGAATTTAGTTTACAGTGTTTCAGAGAAATCATTTTATACTCATACATTCAATAGTAATACAAATATGTAACCCTAAAATTATATAAGAGAAAAGAAACAGACATCAGAAAATGTCCAAAAACAAGATTTGTAGCTAGGAATTGTTTATAAAGCAACATTTTAATCATTTTTTAAGTTGTTAATGTAGTATGTATAAACCTCTTTAAAAAAACAGTTTAACAAAATCCGTACTGTAAATCTTAGCTATAAATAAGATATACTCATACTTTCAAACCTCTTTAAGAGTTAATTGTATAATCTAAAGAAGGAATATTTGTGGTCAACTCTTTAAAGGGATTCCCAAGTTCTCATACATATTTAACATATATAAATAAAAATCTAAAGAAAAGAAGAATCGAATTTTGTCCCAAACATAACAAATAACAACCAAACTAGTTATTCTGTTTTTTAAATTGTTGTTGTTCAATGCGACGCTTTCTCTTTGACCTTCTTCCCGCGATGTTTATTTCTAACTAGGGTTCAGGCCGTATAGTTTGTAAGCCGGTTTCTGCATATATTTGTTGTAAAAGCGCTACAACTACTTTCGCGTGATGAAAAACAGCTTTAAACGAGCACTAACTGGTAAGAAAACGAGTCATGGCTCCAGTCTGCACTGAAACAAAAGACGATATCATTGAGCGACCGAGAAAATATTCACGTCTTACTTTTTTAAAGTCCTCCATTGTTTAACCTGAAATATATTGTATAAATTTTTAACTCTTTTAACTTTTAATTCTTCTATTTTTTGAAATATACAGATTTACATAACAAAATTACTTGATTTATAATTTGTTAAATGAAATGCAAACAGGGGTATGTTATCTCTAAGAGAAAGCCAGACCCCTCTCTGTCATTCAGACCTACCATGCATGTCCACAATACATATCGATTTAGACATACAGGCGCAAAAGATTCGTGCTGTGTTACACAAGAGATGTCTGGAATTTAAATTGAATACATTGAAACTCGTTTTCTGGATGAGCTAAATTATGCATGTGTGAAAACATCTGGGAAGTCATGAAGAAAAAATAGACAGAACAATTTTCTGATATAATAACGAAGCAAATTACAACAAAGTTAGTAACCAGATAAATATTTATAGTAATGCCATCATTAAATTGAATTTGGTTGATTTTACGGCGATTGATGTGTTCAACGATTGACTCTTCAATGTTTGAAATTTCACTGCTGTCCACACTTTCTTTATCCTTATCATCATGTTTCTTATCTTTCCGTGAAGTTTTTTTGTTTTGCTCAAAGCGATAAGGTTGAACAGACATTTCTATTCCAAAAGCAAACAATACGCAATGATATTACATACCTTGTACGTCACAGGTCGCGTTATACCAAAGAGGTTTGAACCAAGGTTTAAAAATGTAAACATCGTGAAAATTTTAATGGCGGATAAAACACGAGACTTTCTTCGTTGTTTTAGAGGATTAGAGATAGCGACTTTAAAAACAAGTTATTGTATTATTTTTTACATTCGGTTTTGAGTTATTGTAATAAAGTATGCATGAGAACTTGGGAATCCCTTCAAGATGGAAAGTGTGATCATAAATTGTGTCCATATGTAGGGTAGTAGTAGTAGTGTCATTATGTTACTAGCAATAAGACCCGAATGAAACTCATTACTTCAGAGATCTTGAAACCCGTTGAAAATACCGAAATCAATGTTTTTATGAACTGACATCAGCAATGCAGCAGCTTCTTTTCGCTGTTTTTACTGGTGTACAGACGTTTCGAAACTGCATATTCGAAACTGGACGTTTTGAAATGGAAACCGGATGGTTCGAAACAATATTATTATACATTTTTCAAACTTATTAGAATAATTTTGTTTTACGTTTTTTAAATTTTTATTAATTTTCAAAATAATTTTGTTTTTTGTCGTTGTTTAAAATTCTATTAATGTTTTTTAAATATGCGAATTCGAGTCACGAAACAATCACGTGGTTTATCTTGAAACGTTATTATGGTTGCGGCCACGCGATATGCATTTGAAATGTTTCCGCATGGTCATGTGACGGAGCTTGTGTGTATTTGTTCAATATAAATTTTGTGATGACCTCTCTGATATGAGTGATTATTAAATGAAATTTTAAGTATTGAAGTCCAGAGACACAGTGGCAAAAAGAAACGCTCTATCATCTACTCTATGTATTTCTTATAGACCTCCAAATAAACCGTCGAAATCTACTTATTCATTTCTCTCCGGACATTTTAAAAGCTGCAATAAAAAATCAATTTATTTTGTTGGCGACTTCAACGTGAATTGTTTAAATTACGCAACAGACACCAAAGTAAATTGCTTTCTACACATATCATTATCTTACTCTTTTGTGCTTAATTGTAGGGGGGGGGGGGGTAAAAATTACACTGCAAAGTCTTCTATTTCAATCAAAACACAAACATCAATATTAAACTGCAATGCAAGGTCTTCTCTTTAAATAGCGTTTGAGTGAGACAAAAAACGAAAACCCACGACTCCATTTTATTTTCACCCCCTCATTTTATAGAAAATTTCAAAATATCCCAAAGGTCATTTTATTATGACCCCACCCCCACTCCAAGATATTTTTCCCGGAGTACCCACCCCCTGCTTACTCGCCCCCCCCCCCCCCCCGCCCTACAATTAAGCACAAAAGAGTACACCACGTGTAATTACTTGTGAAACGAGGGCGACAAGAACATCTGTAAATTGAATATTTCAGACCATTTTACAATTCCTTCTGAAATTAATAAACCCCAATATGAAACAAAAGTTAGCAAAACAGCTATGTTTATATTTATAGTGCGAGTGAAACAGCAGTATAAATTTGTAAAAATGTAAACTTTGCCGAAATTCTCTAATATACATTATTCCATGAATTTCTGTACACTTACAATAACCATAGAAACAAAACAAATAGACCTTACATTGGTATATACTCTCAACAAAATTTGCAACCTGATTAAACCTCTTTGCAAAGAAAATACTGACTTAATATCTTAACTAATATTTTTAAATACCTTTCATATAAAGATTTAATTGCTTCTAATAAGAAGTCAATTCTAGTCTACAAATTCACATTTGCTGGATGAGTCTCCAGCTATCTTTGGAATGTTCAACACAATTCTATTTCTATATATCCTCGTTAGACATTCTTTTAACACATATATAACCCACTATATATATATATGTTAACATTCCCTACATTCCCTACATTTGGATTATACGCAAGCATTTTTCTTGAGTTTATATAAACGACAATTGTAAATTTTTCTTTATAGTCTGATGATGGCTAACGAATTAACATTTGTTTCAACGAAGAGAGGTGGCCAAAACGCTGTGTTTAATGGATTCATTTATCAGAAGAAAAAGCAAGACAAGACAAATATTTATTGGTATTGTGGTAAAAGAGATCAATTGGGTTGTTGTGGCAGTTTAAAAACGGTTATCACAATGGAAGGACCACAGGTTTTATTGGTGTATATATAGTTGTATTTATCTCTAGTATATGTTAGTCTATTAGTCTTTTTTATATCCCGTGGAAATATTTTTATGTGCACTAAATTTCGCGGATCTTTATTAATTTTTTTGGTAAATGAAATGACCGCGTCAAAAACATAGAGAAAAAATATTATTAAAAACAAGGACATATGGGATACATTTAAAAATACAAAAGGTAAAAAAATTGAATTCTAATCGTAAATAAAAAATCTTCTAATATGGTTTGGAACCGTCCGGTTTCGAATCGGCAGTTTCGAAACGTAGTGGAATCGTTTTTACTGACTAGTTTTCGTGATTTTAAATGTTTGATTTTTTCTTGAGTTATTTTCAAACGATTTCAAGCGTGTGCAAAATTTTGTTATCAAATCAAAACCACCATATTTATTGATCATGACAACAAACCGACGTCAGATCAAAACATCAATATATTTCACAAATCATTTCTTAAGCATTTAAATCAATAATTATATGTGGAAATCATAAAGAATTCTTGCCATAAAGCCCTTTTTCATATTTTAAAATCTAAATCTTCATCATTTTTAACACAGAAACAGCATGCTTACGCAAACGCTAACGAATCAACTAGCGAGAAACGATCCTTTCTACCAATCAAATCAAATCTTATCGCGATCTTCGTCATGAGTCTATTTTTTACATTGTTTTTCATGTTCTATTTTCTTCGGGTATGTGTGCTTGTGAAATTCGAATAAATATTAGTTACAGGAACAGTGATATTATTATAGCAATGAAGGAGAAAAAAATCAGAACTTGACACTATTTTGAAATAACAACTACAATGGAATTTCTTACCATATTTGCAACTTGATTTTTTTACCATCTACTTCAACAGTCTTGATCTTAAAGTCAATACCTAAATAAAAATTATTAGTTTAGACATCTTAAAAATGAAGTTAACTGCATTCCACTCTTTTATCTTTGTGATTCAGGAAAATATTACTCTGAAAAAAGGGGCAATCCAAAGAGTCTGCGTAAAACTTGAAAACAAATAAAACAGTTATAAGGAAATTAAACTTTTAAAAGATGATGGAAAATAACAGCAAGTTATTTGAAAAGATATGGATAAAAAATCCTTTCCAGACATCTAGATAATATAAATTATTATTATTATTAGCTGTCTGTCTAACCGCGCATTAACGTTTATTGTTGTTTATTATCGTTTATTTTTATATACATATATTTAAATATATCAAAGATAACCAAAGTATGGATAACCAAGGAAGCACCATATACAAGTAGTGTTATGTGTAAATTTATGTTTGTTAAGGGTAATTCCATGCCAAGGCCTTGCATCCCACCCCCTCAGATTTTCTTCAAATTTTCACCAGTTGTTTTATAGCCATAAGGTGATTCTAAATCCAAAATTTCAGCTCAATATCTCAAGTGGTTCAAAATGTTTTTTAAACTTTCATTAAAATGAAAACATTGTTTCACATAGCATACCGAAGACTGTTTATCTCATACTGCAGACCTTTCAAGGAATGTTTTAATCGTGAGCACAATTTAAGTTTCGTACATATGCGATTCTTTCTGCGCTTGCAGGGTTTTACATGCGGCATTTATAGTATGTTTTTTTTTACTTCTTGCTGTCCATAGCTAATGTCCCGACTCTTGACCCATTGATATACTATGTAGAGAGACCTCCTTATGCTGGATGTTTTCATTGTTAGTCTTCCAGACTTACGTAAACATAAATCCAATGCTGTATAACAATAGTACAGAGAGACACCCCATCATTTCAATGATCACAGACATTTCAAGTCAAAAGTTATTCTTTTTCTAACGTTAGATATTTTCAATTTAAAATTATTTGCTTAGTCTATTTTGTTATATCCCGCCTTACTTAAAGAAAACACAAGGCCTTAATGTATATTTTAAATAACACAAAACGCCTGAAGTTTAAATAATAACTTTTTGTTGAGATCACGTGAAATTACATAAACTGTTTTCAAACCAATCAGATTGTAATTGTAACAATATGAATGGATAGAATAAAACAAATTGAAACTTATTTCCAGAAAAAAACAACAATTATGATTATTAGTTTTTGTCCGACAGCGATCTTTGTGATCGCCATGTTTCAAAGCGTTTTTCGAAACATGGTGTATTTTGGAAATATATTTGCTACATATATATGTTATCAACTACCAAAATCTTAAGTTTTAAAAAAAGTGATTTACATTGTCAACCTTGGGACTTTCTTGTGGAGATCAAAAGAATTTTGAAACATAAAAATATCTTCAAACTCAATTTAAACCTATATATATATATATATAGTTGATAAAGAAAAGATTCAATAATTTATTTTCCAGAACTTAAAGTTTCATGCCTGTTCTGGACAATCTTCAGCTAGAAATAAATTGTCAATACAAAAAACCGTTAAAAATATAAATACGACACTAGCATGTTTTCATTATTTACGTCACAATCCTTTACGTGTTATCGTCAGGATTGTGGAGCATTAGGAGATGTTTTCGTCGATGGCGGCATTTAGCGATTATCTCAGTTCTTTTATTGAAAAGGTTTCTCCCAGGATAATTGACAATTTCAAATTTTTCTTTTAAGTACAGTGAGCAACATTTCGATTCAGGGCTGTAAAGTTTCGCTTTTTTAACGATTCTCCAGGTGACAGTGGGAGTGCCATTCAATTCTTTTATTTTCCACATTTCAACAGAGAGTGAAGTGCTGCTTCTGTATCTTTCATTGTAAAATGACAATTTATGGTTTGCAAACCGCTTCTTGAAAGTACTTTCGCACAGTCCAATGTATTTTTTCTCCTGATAATTTGGCAAATTGGATGTAATTGTGGCTTCGTATATGATATTCTTCACCAGACAGTTTTGGTTTAGTGGGCAGCTGTCTTTTTTCATACAATTGCATGTTCTGTTGGGGTTCTCGGGTGGTGGTGTTAAGATTTTTTTGTTGTGTCCGTTTATAACCGCTTTCATGTTTGGCATACAGCTGTAGCTG
This sequence comes from Candelabrum cocksii, assembly GCA_963930725.1. Classification (NCBI taxonomy): domain Eukaryota; kingdom Metazoa; phylum Cnidaria; class Hydrozoa; order Anthoathecata; family Candelabridae; genus Candelabrum; species Candelabrum cocksii. The sequence continues at coordinate 19,840,798 of OZ005664.1, forward strand.
ACTTTAACGTTGTTTTTGTTAAATATTTCGTGGAACTTATACTGTCAGGGGAAGTGCCTCTGAACCAAGTTGAGGAAAAATTTTCCGATGTTGGTGGAGATGTTGTTGTTGAATGGTGGATTGAACCATATTATATTCCTTTTTCGGTCGCTGGTTTGTAACCGTTAGTGTGTATTAGAATTTGTGGTCGTATCAGGATCTCTGGAGTGCTGCAGCGTAGAACGGGGTTGCTTGGTTGAATAATTTTTCATTCGATGACAGGTTCGATAAACGGTTTTGTATTGATACAGGAATCTGCTTGATGATATTTATTGGGTGGTTGGAATGAATGTGAATGTAGTTAACTTCGTTGTCTGGTTTGTGATAAGGTTTAAATGTTCTGGTGGTCAGGTCGAGTGTGACGTCCAAGTAGTTAACTACCCTCATATTGCATTCAACCACTATCTCCAAGTCACTCTCTTTAAACAACTTTTGAAATTCCTTTTTAATTTTTTCACTCTGTGGACCAGAGATGTTTTTGAAGACTGCAAGACCGTCATCCCGGTACAACCCAATATTTTTCTTTCTGTATTTTGCCGGTATACTCGAAAGTAAGAGGCAACCAACAAGTTCGCATACCTCTGCACCGTCGAACACACCCATTGTCACGTCAAAGATTTTGTTTCCTTTCTTCACCCAACTTTCGTTCTTGTTGAATAACAGCGATTTGCGTGAATGAAAGATGATTTCCTTCTCTTTTTGGCTTAAAGTCAGGTGTCGTTCAGCAAATTTGATGGCGTTGGTAAGAAGTTTCTAGCTGATGGACGGGTAGAAGTCTTTCACATCAAACATCATAAACTTGTGTTTGCGCTTTTCTTCAATGTTTGAAAACCACTTGATTACATTGGATGTGCTCTTCCATTGATTTAAGTTGAGGGTTGTCCGCAGTTGTGCATTGACTTTTTCAAGGATAACCTTGCTAATTCTGCCTAGTTCGTTCTTTGCAGGATTAATCAGTCACGTAGTTGGATTGTCTGAATATGTATATATATATATATATATATGCAAGCCTTTTGTTTCTGACTGGCTGACAGTATTTCTCAACAGGTTTATTTCATCACCAGCCGTTTATCAATACACCAAATATGGTTAACCACTGTTGAACCTTCAGAGTGCTTTGCACACCCTTCAAAGTATGAATTTTTCACTCAAAATATATAATTAAGTTGTGATTAAAAAGCAGCATTGTATTGATAAAAAAAATCAATATAAAAATAAGTGGCGCGTGATAAGTTACATTTCCTCCGGGAAATATTTTGATCTTGTGCAACATTCATCGTGTTCTCGTACAATAGCCGTGGTTTTAATTGATTCATTTTATGGAATAAACTTCAGGCTTGTAAATGATTAAAATACCTGGTGTGTGACTTACCACAGACCATTTCCATTAGTAAATCACACGCTATAATAAATTGTGGTGTGCAATTAGCGTGTTGCTTAATTTTCTGTGCCAACCTTTGATATATGCCTTGGGTGATCCTCAAAGCTCAAAGGCAACCTACTCATTCTGCCTAGTAATTAACGGACTCTTGACCTAGGGTAAAGAACTACATAGACCAGATCATACCAGGAACTGTCATCCTTTGCAAACATTGCAACTGAATCAATGTTACATGCACAAATTATTCTTGACGAAATTTCAAATTAAAAAAACGATAAAGCTTTGTGGAAATAAGTGTTTTTGTAAATACATTTATTTACATACATGTATTGAACATACTATTTTTAAATAAAGTGGCGTCAAACAAAATGAACAACTTTTAAGTAAAAATAAGTAACTTGTTCTGTTGTCAGTCTTAATCCTAAAAACGAAGACTTGACAAGCCTGTGATCATTAAAAATGATGGCGTGTCTGTATGTACTATTGTTATATATACATAAAATATCCCTTGAAAGGCCTGAAAAGAGTTTATTTAGAAAAAATATTAAGTTATTCATCTGTTTTTAAAATAACTAGACAATAAAGAAAGTGGAATGACACAAATAATTGGCCTAAATGTAAAATCTTTTTCCAAAATAATGAAGAGTTACAGACTTAGACTTTTAAAAAACAAATCAGTATTTCTGTTTTATTTTTTATAAAAACCATCAATTAAGGAAGATCACATCACATTATTGAGGTGATCGAATATAGCATCACCTCGGAAGGCTGTTATCAGGATACATTTATCACTTCAAACTAACAGGCATGCAAATACACAAAAAATAGTTCAGTGCCAAGAAGTAGCCTTTCAATGAGCAACCAAAACAACTAAAAAGATTAACAAAAAGAGATGTTCTCTATTCACAGTTATGTTTATTTCACTTTTGCTCTTAGAATTACCAGTCGTGGTATGTGGTGGCCTACTTGATTAATTCTCTCTAAATTTTCTCTAAACTAAGTCAGTAGACATTTGGTAATACCCCTGACACATTTCACCCATTTAGAAAGATCAACATTCTTTGAAATTGCAATTGGACTTATTCTGAAGACAAGCCAGTATTATAATGCATGACTTTGTAAATTTCTAGATTTAAATTTGTGCAATCGTATTCTACTGCGCATCGTAAAAATCATAAAACTCACATAACTTAATTTCACCCTAAATGTAAATGATATATATATACTAATAAAAAAAACAATAAATTTATAATCAAGTTTTACCAATTGTGGAAATAAAAGTCGTGTTGAACGCATCATCGGAAAATCTAAATAGCAAGCATGTTTTACCAACACCACTGTCTCCTATTAGCAATAACTTAAATAAATAATCATATGCCCTTTTTGCCATCTCCAAAGTTTATCTTTTCATGTACACAACCGACATTTTTCTACCTAGAAATGACTGCCCCTGATTGGACAACCTTACTAAAAAAATGTTTTATTACAATTTTTGTACAACTTCATAGAACAGACAACCAGTGAATATTTCAAACTCTTTTAAAAATAAAACCTTTATTTTTGTTGTTTTTCATACCTTCAGATATGATCTTTCTGTATATTATTTATTAGAATGCTACTTTACTATTTACTACATGACGTTTCGATGTTATTTGTTATTATTTGTTTTTTTATGAAATAATCTTAGCAAGTTTTGTTTGTCTCATTTGATTTATTCTGCAAAATAATAAAAAATGGGCGGTGTCTAAATAACAAAACGTTTTCAAACTGAGATATAAGTTTACAACAAGTTGCTTTCAAAAAGGTTCGACACCATGGGAGATTGTAAAAGTACCATGTGGACAATTATTTGGTTTATATTGTTAATTTGCATTTGCTGGCCTATAGGCTTTGTTTGTGCGATACTTTATGTGTTACTTCAACCGTTTTTCCCATGCTGTACTGGGTGCAAATCTATTCACGATATGCTACTTAAAGGAACTCAGCTTCCACAAACTGCTTCACTAAACATGATGAAAGGTCAACCGGGATGTTAATCTGTTGTCATATAAACATTCAAATGCCTGATTTTTAGTTACAAATCTATTTTCTTATCTATATATGTCACATATCTAAACCATGGATATTATATATTATGATAACATATTTACAGTAGTACAAATTTTTATTTTTGCGAAGAATGTGTTTTCTATTTCTGATATTACCAACATTGTCTCTTTAAAAACTCATGGATAGGCCTACGGTGCATTTTTTTACTGTGAAGGTATTTATTTTGTAATTTAATAATCACATAGATGTATATAAAGCATCATTTAAACACTTTCTTATTATATATATTGTTAACTACAATGAAAATATATTGTGTCATTTGTAAGGTCCTTCTTAGTGAATCTCCTTCTGCCTGATCGAATTTTCCCATATACACTAACTTTTTAAATGTTGATTTCATTTCCGTAATAAGTCAAGGACGCGGTGGAAAAAGGTTTATCTAAATTACCCTGCCTTGACCCATTTGAAGATATTGATCCTATGTTAGGAGAAAATGCATCTCGTGAGATGATTGATACGCACGAAGAAGGATCTAAGTACGTAGATGAAAATGGAAATGAGAACGAAAGCGATGAGTGGGTTGAGGAAAATGAAGAGTACAATAGAATCATATTTGAAACTTGATGACGAAGAAAACCTTTAATTTGTAAGCTAGGTATAAAAATATGGTATATGGCAAGAAAAACTTTTATATGCATAAAAAATCCTCTACTTTTAAAGTTTTTTTTATGTTTATTTCCCTTTATGATTGGCCTCTGAGTTTACAAAATCTTTCATTTTTTTCCGATTCGCGAAAAATTTGAAAACCTCCGATTTGCGAAATTAAGTCCTCGCGAAAATTTTGAAAACCTCTGATTCGCGATAATAAGTCCTCGCGAAATACGATTTTTTTTTCGACTCGCAAATTAATCCACTTAAGGTAACTTATACAACCTACACGTTGTTTTTTTTATAAGAAACGTGGAACAGGATCATCGAAATACCGGTGCTGATTGCCGAAGTTTCTCAAATCAAATTGACTCACAGTTTTTATATTGTTTCTTGATATGTTAAAGGATTAGAGGACTGCATTTTTGGGCAAATTATGGAAAAAACTTTAAATTGTTTATTTAAGTCTTTTTTATCCTGGATTCGTTCGTAGACATTCTTTTGCAAATTATTATTATGAATATTTAAACAGGATTTGGACTTGAGTAATTATATACATCACGTGACATTATTATATACAATTCAATTGCTATTAATGCTTGTCCTGGTTAGAAAAGTTGTTACACGTTTTTTTATTATTAGAAACGCTAGGCTCAGGTTTGCCAAAAGTTAAGAAACTTAAGGGGAAACTGAGACCCCTCAGAAATTTTCGATTTTTTTATTTTAGCTATATAGCTTTCAAAATTATTACGGAATTCAGATTTTCAAACCGTTTTTCAAAATCCTTTTTGGTTTTAAAGTTACTTAAAATTTTGTAGGATCCATCGTCAAATCGTCCATTTTACTTAGCAACGCCCTGGCAACATCGAAAACCTTCAGAAACACCGGATTTTTGCACTCTTGGGGGAGTTTAAAGCGCTTTTTTTTCAGAGCTAATATCTAATTTGGTTCCCGGAAATCATTGGTCATATATTGAAACTTCATTTTTTCTTTATGCGTTTTTTCTCAAAACATGCATTTTTGAACGCTGGAATAAATATCTTTAGAACGGTTTGAGCTTTTAGACTGAAATTTTCAGTGATAGTTCAAAACAATAAAACCTACAAAGTGAATGAGGGAGATTTCTGTTTTTAATCTACTTCAAATTTTATTCACATCATGGTGGTGAATTTCTGAAAATTCAATTTTCACACTACGGTGGGGAGCATGAGAAATAAAAATTAAAAATCTGTTTCATTCATTTTGTAGGTCAATGTTCCAGTAAGGTTTTCTAAAAAACTTAGCTTCCATTAATGTGTTTAGTTGAAAGGCTATTTGTTCCACGGCAAACCATATTTTTTGGCTATTGTTACTGTTGCCATGGCAACGGTCAGCCATTTTTTCTTCGCAAATGTTTTTCTTTTTTAATACATATGTTATCAAACTAAACTATTGAATTTGTCTCAATAACTGTTTGCATTTTGGGGGGTCTCCCACCTTAAGAAACTTAGGCAGGCAGAAACTTTTCTAGAGTTAGGAAACTTTTGTCAACAATGAAAAATATTTTCTTATGCAACAGTTTAGCCTCAATTATTCTTAGTATATGTATACATTAACAACAGAAAATTTGGTAGTGACAAAATTTGGGCGAAATATTTTTTGTTCTACATTGCGTCGATCGAACGTGTTTAAACAATCAACACATTCGAAGAAATTAATTTAATTTTAAGGTAAAATTTAAGAAATTTTTGAGGGTTAGAACAAATAAATTAAGAAACCTTTGAGCCTCAAAATGACCAAATGTTAAGAAACTCAAGGCTCAGGCCATTGCTTAGGTTTCTTATATAAAAAAACGTGTATTATACGTTTATTATAGATATATAATGATAAAACCTTCAAAACTAAGAGAACTCTTTCGAGATCTCCTTGATAAAACTCATGGACGTAGGAGCCAAAAATTGTTTGGGAGGGCACAACCACTTTTGACCAAAAAATTTTTTGGCGGGATATAGGATCTTTAAATCAAGTATATGTGACAGCGTTCACAACGTCCTGATACCTTCTCTGCAGGGCGGTAAATGTGACAAAATTATTAGGGGGGCTTATAAATAGGAATGGCTAGGGTAAATAGTGACTGAGCAGGTTGGGGTAGACGGGCCAGAAAATTTTGAAAATTTAAGACCCCCAGATTGACTAAAAAGCTACTCAAATTCTAAAATTTCTTAAAGGTATTATTTCTTTACAAAATACAAGTTGATCTGTAGATATAGATCTCTAAAGTTGCTTAAGAACGTTTTTTTACAATCTTTTTATAAAATTTTGTCTATTTCCTAATTCTGACATATTATTTAATAATATACAAAAATATCAAACAACAAGTTGAAACAAACATAGACATTCTTACTTTTTGCTAAGAAATTTTATATCTTCCTTGCTTCTATATACCGGTGGTGCTTCATTTACATTTTCATTCTCCATGTCTAATACAATAACATTGGGTGCCAAATCGACAGTCAAGCTTGCAGAACTGGTGTTGGCTGGATCATTTGCAGCAGACGGAGTTCTACTTCTAGAAGTTAGCAAAAAGCATAGCCTTTGTTGAAGAGGATCTTCTTCCTCAATTGAAACAAATTTAACTAATGAACTGTTTTTGTGCTTTCGTTTAAGATGTTCTGAAATATAATCAAAATCTATAACTGTATTGCATGCAGTACATCTAATTTTACTTCGAAATGTTCTTTTGCGGTTCATTCTAAAACTGCTGGGTACTAGTTAACTAACAGCTAACAAACTAAATAATTAAAGTTATGATTTGTAGTAACTATAAGCGTTGGCTTAAATGTTGGTCATTGGTCAAAGACTCTAGGCTATAGTTGCCCGAAAAAACTTTTAGTTGCCTGAATATTCAACATATTTGTACAAATGAGGGGACTCCCCGCCCCCCCCCCCCCCCCCCCCGCCTCCTACGTCACCGATAAAACTGTTTGTATTTAAAATCTTCTGGATGTCTTATGGAAGAGAATTGTGCAGACTAGCCCCATTAAAAAAAATCCGCGTTAAGCTGTGTCAAGTTTCACTGGAGGTAATCTGACATTGCATCTATTATTTCTTGTGTTCTTTTCGTGGTTGCAGAGCTTGAAGTAATGGTTGAAAATTTTGCAACCAAGTTCTCTGTTTAAGCATTTTTTGACCATTGTAATACATTCACGCTTAGGTTGTTGATCTATCTTTGGGATTTGGCGTCCGGGGTTGATCTGCTTGGCTCGTCTTTCTACACGTTGAAGTCGGGAGAGTTGAGTGCTTGTGTAACTGGAGTGAGTTGGACATCTATATGCCAGGAGGGGTACGATCATTGTTGTATAGATTTTTTGAAGTGATGTTGTAGCTAGTGAGGTTGTTTTCATTTGGTCCAGGAGCCGGAGACGTGGGCTGGCACTCTCATTGAAGTTTTCTGACATTTTGAGTGAACTGTCTATAGTTGTACCTAGGTATTTGTATTTTGTGACCAACTTAATCGTTGAAGCTTCGTAAGCTATCTAGTCAGGGCTGTTAGCACATTCATACTTCAATTTTTGACAAAAGCATGAAACTTGGTACAGATGTTCAGAAAATAACTACAATTCAAAATTTTGAGGGAGACACGTCAGAGAGTCACGTGATTGCTGACATCAGCACTTTTTGTGTCAGAATATTTATTTATTCAAACCTAGATAATCTATACACTGTTGGAACCAAAATTTTATTCTGATAATAACTACCAAAAGAACTATGGTCTTAAAATCTCTCGATTTTGAGATATTAAGATTCAAAGGCGTTAATGTTGACGTCAGCATTTTTCAGATTTCTTTTACACTGGCTATTACATACCGTTGAAACGACAATTTTAAGCTGAGTCAAAGTAGTATAAGAACTATTGTCTCAAAATGAAGTTGTTAGAAGATAGAAACCCCAGATGGAAGCACTGTGTAAAAGGCTCATTTCAAAGATTTTAAAAGCTTTATGATATTTAATACTATATGGTGTTACCATAGTCCTTAGAAAATACCAGTACTTTCTACCGACTATGCTGTTATTATTATTATTATTTAGTTTAAGTTGCCTGTCAATCTATAAAAGAAAATTTAAATAAATACAGTTATTCTCACAGAAATGACAACAAATATATTTCACAAAACATAACACATACTGTGAGATTTAATAAAACAATCACTAGAAGTTGGCTAGAGTAGTGTTGGGTGTCGGATAAAAGTGTAAGAATTGAGTAGAAATTAAAATTGATCAATAATAAATTTTTCCTTGCACAAATGTTTATCAAGTAGTGCTTTAAATGTGTGGAGTGACGAAGCGCATACTAATTCGTCCGGTAAACTGTTCCAATATGTAGTAGATAATCCTGTTCGAGAAAAAGTATTTTCGTATATCGAGTCGAGTGGATTCCTTCCGAAGTTTGTAGTTGTGACCATTCATAAATCGTCTGCTTTCCACATTGAAGAGGTGTTTACACACTTATAGTGTGATTTGAACCATTTGAAAACTTTTATCAGATTTCCTCGCATTCTTCTATAACCCCTACTAGGCATATTTAGACTCACTAGTCTTTGTTCGTACGAAGCGTTTCATATAGATTGAGCAAAACGTCCTTTCTTTGTAAACAGACAACCATGGCAATGACATTCATTAACATCCATTGATGGGCTCGCGTGATCATAAAGAAGAACAACAAAATGTTCAACGAACAACATGTTAATGTTGATATCCTGTAAAGATTAAAAATATATCAATAATAAATTATTGAGTTGTCCCTACGTTTAAAACTAGTAAAAGTCAGGTAGAAATATATATGAAGCAATATATAATGACATATATGTAAAACATTGTAATAAAAGTCCTATCTGTATTAGTAGCTAGTCTCACCTTACAAGCGCGGGCTTGAGACGGCGATACAATGTCACCGGAATAAAATACGGAAGGCTTCTGAAGCTCTTTCCTCGCAAGTTTCTAATGGAAATACTCAAGGCTTCTGATCGGCTCTCTCCTACTGTGTATATGAGAACCATGAGTTTCGGATAAATTTGTAAAAAATGGAGGTGGCGTTAGTGGATACCCCGCTTAAGGATTATTCCAGAGGTTTAGTGAGGTTTAGAAGCACAATCACAACCCGAAGATGTCATAACACTGAGAAGGTTTAATGTCACTCTTACGAGAGAGCCAAATTACCAGAAACGAATATCATGGTTGGATGGTAGCAGTAACGTGACGGTGGTAGAGTACATTGGAAAATACTCTAGCAACGTTTGTATCCATGGCAACAGCAAGAAATCGCATAAGAACATTATAAGTGGAAAAAGAAAGAGTTTTTAAGACTGCAATGCAATGTGGCAAGCACCATCATTAATCTTATGAAGGGAACACCAACTTCAAGATCTTCAACTACATTGTGCTGTTATTGGGATTGATTGGGATTGGGATTGGACCTTCAATGTTGGACTATGCTTCGTTACAACCCTTGTGTACAAAAATAAAAAAATTCTGCGGAAGTCCACGAAAGAATCGCCCATTGTTTTAGGATCAGTCTTCCTTCACTTGGACGCCGCATTTCTTACATACTATGAATTTCTAACACACATCCAGACAAGGCTTGATAACATTATCAGTTATCTTTATTTATCAGTGATGTTGACGTTGAACTAGGAGTGAAAGATATTATAATCGGTTCCGATAAGGAAAAAGCCTTGACAAAAGCAAAAAAGAGAGGTTTCCAGCAACCATGATATTGTGCACACGTCACTTGGAAGATAACGCCAGGCGCCATATTGAGAACGAGACAACCGACCAGAAGTTGAAGACGCAATACTGCAGTTGCATATGATTTCAAGGAAAAAGCGCAGGAAATCAGTACGATCAGCTTCTACAATTCACCAAATACTTTATTGGCAAACTGGAACCAGCTCTGCGAAACAATGAATTCGACCCACAGAAGAAGAACCCGGCGATCCCACTCAAATGGCCGAATAATAACTGCGAGTCGATGAACAACATTCAAAGTCAAACTTAATAATAACAAAATGGAAACCGCAGAAACTCATGGACCTGGTGGAAAAATTGGTTAAAACTTTATTGTTGAAACTTATTGTTAAAAGACATGCGGCGCTCACTCGACGGAGAAGGAAATTATGAGATTGACTGAGCGATGCAGCACTTCAGAGTAACCAGCATGATTTGAAACGCGAAAACGGGAGAGGAAAAAGAGAAGGTGTTTCTTAAGTTCCTCAGATGCAAGCTCCGATACGCAAGGTCCAACAACAGATTAATCGCATCCACAGACGGGAAACTGAAGATCCCCAAAACGCCTACATTGGCATAGAAGCCCGGGCAGAAGAAAATACTAAAAAATACCAAAATCAGTGGCCGAAAATAGAATCCAAAATATCCTACCAAGGAACAAAGCATCATGCTACCCCCTCAAAGTTTCCTATAATGTGATTGTTTATGTGCTTCTTATACAATCATATTGTGATAATCATGCTCTTTCCGTATTTTATGTGCCTCAGGGATTTTTTTACAACTATGGTGGAACATTACAATTCAGTTGAATAAAGAATGGATAAAGAAAAAAAAGGTGATTTCTTTGTAAATTGACAAAACACAAGCATATAAAGGTCATGATGAGGCTAGGTTTTGGATAAGAAAATAAATTAATTTACGAACTGTGAAACATACAGAGTTTTTACAAAAGAATAAAAATCAAAGATATGATCATCAACTTATTTTATTTATCAAAAGCAATTTTACATGCACTTTGATCCATATCGAAATGCCAACCCATTGAATCCCGATTTTCATCCAAAATAGTAAAAATAGTCATGTGTCGTTTGTTTTCTTATATATTTCTTTTAAAAACAAACGGCAAACATCGTATATCAAGTAAGCTTGATAAATAATTTGTTATTGACAGTTTTATTTTTGAAATTATATAATGAAAACATACAAAAATCAATATAGAGCAGGTACTATGGTCTATAGCTTCTATCTTCTAACAACTTCATTTTGAGACAATAGTTCTTATACTACTTTGACTCAGCTTAAAATTGTCGTTTTAACGGTATGTAGTAGTCAGTGTAAAAAAACCTGAAAAATGCTGACGTCAACATTGACGCCTTTGAACCTTAATATCTCAAAATCGATAGATTTTAAGACCATAGTTCTTTTGGTAGTTATTATCAGAATAAAATTTTCGTTCCAACGGTGTATAGATTATCTAGGTTTGAATAAATAAATATTCTGACACAGAAAGTGCTGATGTCAGCAATCACGTGACTCTCTGACGTGTCTCCCTCAAAATTTTGAATTGTAATTATTTTCTGAACATCTGTACCAAGTTTCATGCTTTTGTCAAAAACTGAAGTATGGAGGTGTTTTTTTGTGCTAACAGCCCTCACTAATCTTGAGATGCTTTCCTGATGTTTCAGTCTTTTTGCTGTGCCAAATAACATCGTCTTGGTTTTTCCTTTCTTGGTGTTTAAGATTTAAGTTGGTTTTCCCTACAATACTTTCCATATCTTTATTCAGACCTTTTTCGATGCATCCCTGTCCGCAAATGCAATGACAGTATTGTTGGCATACGATAAAATGCCTGAGTGGTGTAATACCTTGGCAAGATCGTTGGAAAACATAATGAACAACAGGGGTCCGAGAATTGACCCTTGTGGGACTCGGCAAGTTATGGCTTCTGTGTTCGATCTCATTCCTTCGATGTCAACAAATTTGTGTTCTATTAAGCAAATAATCCGTGAACCACATTAACTCTTGATCTTGAAATTCAAAGGAGAAATATTTAGGTAGAAGAACATTATGACCGATGGTATCGAATACCTTAGTTAGATCCAGGTAGACAACTCCGACCATTTTACCAGCGTCGATACTTTAAGGGGAGAGACTTTGCAAATTTTTACCATTTTCGCGAAAGTTTATTCCGCGAATTTTACAATTTTAAGCTTTCGCGTAAGTTTATCCTCGCAAAATTATCCAATATTATTTTTATACTTTTCAAATGCTAATAAGAACCAAGTAGTAACTGAATTCAACACGAGTGCTCTTTGCATTCTTAGCCATCATTTTCACAAAGGATTAATACTCATGATCTTGTGAACAAGAGCCCGATATGTTCGAGGAAGATGGCTAACGATGGCTCCTTTATCAGTACACGTTTTCTTTGCGAAAATATCAAACGGGTTTCCAAACTCATACGAGCAAGATAGTTTTTCTTCTTCTTTAGGTTTCCAGTACTTACGATAATAATGAAACCCACAAACGGCTGCTTGAAATTATATTTCTTTTCGACAGACACATAACTTCTCATACGAGCAGAATAATTTTCTTTCAGCGCGACATAAGAGAAGAAAAAATTCTAAAATAATTCCTTTCTTTTAAGCACTCCATCACTAGGAAATACTTAGATAAGCCAACAGATCACAAACTTATTCAAACAAATGCCTCAATGTAGGAGAGTATGAATAAAACAAACACGCGACGTTGTGAAAAATAAATAAATGAATAATACTAGGTACACATAATACGTGTTAGTTGGAGGGCTAGGGGACACTTAGTTGGAGGGCTAGGCGACACTTCTTTTCCATCATTGTCATTCATGAGAAAACCTTAGTACGATAGTAATAAGTCTTTGGAAATGAAGTTGATATATGAAGTGAGAGTTTTTCTTTTTTTCATTGGTCCTCCAATCGCGATTCTGTCAGACCTTACCTTTTGATATAGTGCATTTAACAATACCAGCACCACTGCATCAACCAAAACAAGCTAAGGCAGACTCTAAAGTGTAGTCAGTGGTTAATTCATGAGATATCTTCAAAAACGTCCCAAGTTAACATTGGGTTTTTTTTTGCCTGTGACATAGGTCTTCAGTAGCACCATTTATTAGAATTTTCATCCTTTCCATATTTTCACACTCACTAACCACAGAAGAGGATTGTGTTTCATCTGCTACATTGTGAAGCTCCCTCTGTTGTTAAAGACTGCACACTCCTATCTGGTTGTACCGTGTCCTGTCAAGATCACTTTCAAACTGCATTTCATCAACATGTTGGTTTTGTACTTGACAAGTTTACGACACATAAATGTAAGTGGGGGGCTAAGTTACTGAGCACATATATTTAGTATCACCCGCCGTCCCACCATGGTTGGGGTCAATGGGCCAGAAAATTTTTGAGATTTTGATTCTCCTACATTGGCTTAAAATGGTTTGAAAATTGTTTTTAAAGCTTCTATAAAGATTTAAATATAAGATGCAGTTTAATGATTTAAAGTTTTCTTTTAAACAATATATTTATTCTTTCAATTAAATTAAATTCTTCTATAAAGGTTAATTGTCTTAAAAAAATTGTCTTGCAAAAAAGTGGGGGGGGGGGGGCTATAACCTCCTCAGCCCCCCCCGGTGTCGTAGGGCCTGCCTTGCTTTGTCTCAATGCACACACGGTAGATGAAATTTTTTTAAAAAGGCATTACCATAACCTTATCTATTTTACATTGGGTACTACCCCTATCAAACAAGTTTTCCAAGTAAGAGAGCTACTTAAGTGTTGTTTTATCTTTTTTTTAATGCGCCATATTTTACTTGAAGTTTGTCTGCGTTACTAGCATAAACCATCGATTTCACAAGTCCAAACAAATATGGGCTCTGTTCCTTACTGATTGCAAGCTTGGCTTCCCACAGGTAATGATTGTTTGCTTGTAATAAATGAAAAACACATAAAAGAATGTAGCCTTGGGAAAGCACGCATCAATTATATTCCTTTCTGAAGTAGAGTCATCCGGCTTGAAAATTTGTGGCCCCTCCAGTTCCATGTCCATAAAATGCATCTTTTGGCACCACTACTTTAAAAGGTTCCAATGCAGCACTGATGACATCCGCTCATTCTGCAGTTGTTATCAAGCAACCAAGAGGGAATCCCCAAGCTGCAGAATGAATTAACACGATGGGTTTTAAAGCAAAGCAAAAATACCCATTAGCGTTACTGCTGTCACAAAACAAGCCCCACTTATAATGCATGTCATCATCATCATCATCATCATCGTTTAACGTCTGTTTTCCATGCTAGCATGGGTTTGACGAGGTTTCAACAGATGATATTTCCCACAATTTTGTATGTTTAATCATTTTATGATTCATTGAAGCAGATGTTTTTACAGCTGGATGCCCTTCCTAACGCCAACCCCAGTGAGAGGGAAAACAGTGGTGAGTTAACCCACGCAAGATACCAACTTTGCATTTTAAACTTCGTGGCAGCAGTGCATAAAGGGCATGGGTGCTTATATCGATGAGGTCAAAGAAGTTACATGACCCGCATACCCTAAAAGACCCCATGTGAGCTATGAAAGTCGATTACCAGATCATGATTTTGTAAAAGCCACTAAGCACAAACTAACACGTATGTATATGCTGCATGTGAGATCAAACCTCCTTCTTCAAGAGTAGATCCGGAAATAACTTACTCTGATCCAACTTACATAGCTATAAGAAGCGGAAAGCACGACTCGAGCACGGCATACACCCATGGTAGGGACTTGGATCATTTGTTTCAATTAAAAGAGCTCGAAAAAATTGTTAAAATTGAAAATGATGTTCAACCTATTGGTATGTTTTTTTGTGATGGAGGTCCCGATGAAAGCCCGAGATTTCGAAAAAACATTGGACGTTGCCATCCAACATTTTAAAAAGTACAATCTGGAAGCGTTACTAATATCAACACATTCATATGTCTGCTTATAATCAAGTCGAGAGAAAAATGGCTCCACTCACTAAAGCTCTGTCGGGACTTTTGCTTCCACATGAAACGTATGGGACACATTTGGATTCGTCAAGAAAAACTATCGATACAAACCTAGAAAAGCGCAATTTCAAAGCTGCTGGTGAGTGTTATATATATATCGACATTGCTCAAATGTCAACTTTGTTGTGTTCGGCAAAATGCATCGACGCACACGTGTTGAACGCCGCTGTATAATATTGAGTGCTTTTTGATAAAAGAGTTTCAACTGTAAACAACGTTCGTAGTTTATGTGTCTTATCTGTGTGAACGAGTACATAACAGTGAGATTCTTGCAAAGTTTTGGGAAGTGATTGTTCTTGACAAGTTCCCTGTTGCGGCTAAATATGTTGAAAATGCTGCCAAAGATTCTGTAGATTTGGATGAGAAATGACCAGCATACACTGCAGGATTTTTCTGTACATATTGAAGATATTGAGATGCAATGATTCAAATTGCTGCGGTGACTTTCGAACAACATGGAAGAGTGTTTTCCAAATGAGACTCCAATTGTTCCTTGTGTTAACGATGTAAAGTCGTCGTTTTGCCGACCTTTGGAAGAATAAGGGTATTCAGCAGCTCATTCCTAAGTCTGGATTTATCCAAATGCCTTATGATTTGTATTGCCTAAGTCTCAAAGCAAAAGTCAAGAACTGAGTTAGCAGACAATGCCGTATCTACTACCCCAGGATTGCCGCATGTAAACGTCATAGAAGTGGTGGTTGTGGCGTTGTAGTTTAAGGGGAACTAAACGAAGAACACGTCGATGACGATGATGAAGAAGAAAATGCTGTGCTTAACATCTTTGAAATACTAATGAACAGTGAATTTGTAGAGATAGAAGACTGAGTCACTATGTTTTATGATAAAAGATGTCTGATTTTGTTTGCTGAAAAAGCATGTTTTTAGTTCCTTGTTATGACGTAGCTTAACCCTTTTGGGGATATTTCAGGAGCAGATGGATTGGTTATTAACTCCTCAACATTATGTTTGTTTTTGATTCTTTAAACCAAAATATCCCCCTTCGATTGGCAATTTCTTCACAAAGCTTTGTCATTTTCATCTCCTATCCATCTCGCAATGCCTTAGCTAATGAACTTAAAATTTGTTCATATAATACAATTTTTTATGGAAAATACTCAATTAAACACCAAAGCATCATTGAATGGAACAAATCAATTAGCGACATTAAAAATATTTTTGATATAAAATATAAAAACAGGCATTGGTTAAATTCTATTTTTGACTTAAACAGTAAACAATTTTCTAATTTAGTCAAACTTAGCATCAGGGGTAAACCTTGTTTAGCTTAGTGTAATTAAACAAATATATGTTTTGCTTGGTGGTTTGTATTTTATGTTGTGTGTATCTTTGCCAATTATATATATTAATATTTTCTAGATATTTTTTATGTCTATTTCTACTGTGGTGTCACTACATTGTTCAGCTATTATGCTATTGAGTATCACCAACCATATATTTTTGTATTTTGTTTTTCTATCTATTTTTGTATTTTTTTTATTATATGGTAAATAAACAATTTGAACTTGAACTTATTTGGTCAGAATTTCGTTTTTTAGGTGTTGGCATATCGATAAGTCTTTCTGGAAAACTAAAAATCGATGGAACAGCATCTTGTTTTAATACAACTGTTTGTTGTTGATATTGTAGTCTCCAACAAGGAAGTGTTCACTGCATAAATAGGATAACTTTGACGGTACAAATTTTTCTCTTTTCAATGCTACTAACCATTCTTTGAAGTGGTCTCTTTTTTATCGCAAGTAAACACGCCGTTAACGGAAAAGAAGTTACGCCAAACTTGTGTTTTATACATCGTTTTATATAATTTAATTGTTACAAATTGTATAGTGTAGATAACACAATATACGAAATAAAGATTTATTCAATTGGTATTATCGATTAGTCCTAGATTCAGTGTCAATAAAAATTTTAAACTACAACAAGTGAATGAATACAACAAAGTTAATACAAAGTGCAATGGTTACAATAAACAGTAGATCCGCTTACATACATTCTATAAAAGTGCGTTGTTGAATATGTCGGTTTGTTAATAATAAGTTTTCAAATGATGCAATCGTCATCCCCTTTGCAGTAACCTAAATATGAATAACGTGTTCGTCATGAAAAATTTCCCACAATGCATTACAGCAGCCGCATACCTCGACATCTTTGACACGGTACATCGTAGGAGATAATTTCTCGAGATCCGCGCCATCTCAGCATTAACGAAATTGACCGCTTTCCGCCACAAAGAGACGAGCATTGCTCTGTGTATTGGGAAGTATAACCGGCACTATCTGAATAAAACAAGGAAGGATACACAAACGCATTCGAACCAGTTTTCAAACAGTCTGAACGTTGGTCAAAACGATAAGATTATTGATTTGTTTCTTGTTTTAATATATCCACTCACCTACGACACACACGTTTCTATCTATCTTCAAACCATTTGTGCACTCGTCTAAAAATATGTACGTTTAAATACATTAGCGACGATCAAAACATTGTACCTCGGGGCATGCAACCACCGTAAACGTTAAAGGTGTCGATAAACTTAACGTAGTTCCTCTTGCAAACACCTGAAGGAAAAACAAATAAAATGAAAATGATTAATTAGAAAATTACAAAAATGCGCTCACATTCTCCAGAAGGGTTCAAAACTTTGTCTCTTCCACAATGACAAATAGAGTTTGGACAATCATCGTCTAATTCAAATTAAAATATGGAAATACATTTTGGCGTCATAAAAAAAATGGTTTACCTTGACACATATTGCAGGTGTATTTTACTCTTCTCTTATCCCAACTACACTTATAATCGCCACGTGAACCTCTGTAACGACAATACTCGTCTGGACCAGCAACTAAACGCAATTATAAAATAGTAGCAATGTTTTATTGTCTAATAACAGATACACTCACTTGGCATGCATTCACCGGTTGATCCGGCTCTGTAACCAGGAATGCAAACACCTAGAAATGTTGGTTAATATCACAAGTGAGATTCGTGACTGTTAAATTTCACTTTCAAAACAGGCAGAAGTTAATATTGCTTACATCGCCCTGTACGTATATCTACTCGTTCTTCTCTTCCACAAACACAGGGTTCTACAGGACAATCTGTAAGTAAATAAGACAATTAATAATTAGAGTACATTCTTACAACATACTTCTCGCTCACCGTCATCACATTTTATACATTGATATCTGTTAACAGAAGGAATACAGGAAAATATATCGTATCCTTCTCTGACGAAGCAGGGTCCCGGTGAATCTGTCAGGAATCAAGTGCAATAAAACAGGAAAACTAGTAGGAGAAATAAAGAGTAAATCTACCATACCGATACATTCCCCATCATCCATGTGAAAACCGCGCATACATTGACCTGTAAAATAAAATATGACGTCAGAAAGCCTTTATTACTTTTACACAGTAGATTTACATTTTCCAGTTATAACGTTCATGAATGCGTTCTCTTCGCAGCAGCGCATTTCAGGGCAACCATCTAGAGAAAGAAGAAACTCATGACATCTGCATCATACTGAATGACAAAATAACCTCACCGCCGTGACAAACTTCGCAATCATATTTCTCCATTTCATTTAACAATGTGCATATAACATTGTGATTTCGAAAATTCTTTGCCAAACAATCGTCATCCCCTCGTTCTGAAAAATGTCACCTTTTCAACACCAACAAAGCAACTATACTTCATCAACCTACCACGAACACAATTTCCATCTTCATATTTAAAACCTTCTTTACATTTACCTAAAGAACAACATTTTTCAACGTTTTTCAACTTTCTTTATGTAAAGAGAATTAACATACAAAAGCCATATTCCGTATCCATGAACTGATTTCCATCGCAACAGCCTTCCTGTGGACAATCACCTAAAAATAAACAGCAAATATACAATAGAATCTGCATACCTACATGACTTACGATGACACTGGTGACATTCGTACTTCATTAGTCCATCAGACCATGAACAAATATACGTGTGACCGTCAGCTCTACCGAAACATTGTTGCAGAGTCATATTTTCTACACAAGAACAAATAATAAAAAACCACTCGCACTCACTCGAATTTTAGTATTACCGTGCGCACAAACACCATTTCCTTTGTAAACCATGGGATACAAGCACTCACAACTGTCGCCTTGGCAACTTCCTTTTAGGTTAAATTGAGTTACAACAAGGGTTTGTTCCGGGGGAAAAATGATTACCTTGACAAGTGTCTTCACAGGGAAACGATCTCTGATACGATCTTCCTTTATGCAAAAAACTCGTAATTTTGAAACCATTACAAGAACTGTTGCAGGACTTGTCGTCAATCCATCCTAAAATAATGTATATATATATATATATATATATATATATATATATATATATATATATATATATATATATATATATATATATATATATATATATATATATATATATATATATAGAGAGAGAGAGAGAGAAAAGTTAATATTTGATAATTGAGATAAAAAATATATACCATCCATTAAGAGACACGTCATGTCGGCTTCGTTATAGTAGTATCCAATATCACACATACCTTAACGTGAAGAACACACAACTTAAAACATGAAAAAGAAACAACAACCAAGACTCACATTTCGTTGCGTTATTATAAAGAGGTTGTTTGGATTGACAGAGGCTGACGCCTAAAATGTTTGTGCTATTTCCTGATGCATCGCATACTGTAGCGTTAAATGTGCAATTACCTGAAATTTACAATCTTTTTAGATTCGATAATTATTTACACACACTTTTTAAGCTTTCTTGAATCTGAAAACATGGAAATTAAAATCTTAACATTGATTGCAATTATATCTAAATATTTATAGATAAAATATTGATCCAGCAAAAACTGTATTTACGTTCATCACAGCACTTTGTTTCATATTCATAATGGCCTAATGCATTATCATCTGACGACAGGTCTATGTCATTTAACCAACAGTAGTGCGTGTCGGTTTCATTATATGGACCATAACAAGTCCTGTAGCGATAGGAGTTACAATCGTAATCATCACACAAAGACCACATTGACCACGAAGACCAGTTACCCATTAGGACATCTACAACAACAAAAATTT
The DNA here is from genome assembly GCA_963930725.1 of Candelabrum cocksii. NCBI lineage: Eukaryota > Metazoa > Cnidaria > Hydrozoa > Anthoathecata > Candelabridae > Candelabrum > Candelabrum cocksii. Next base: position 19,860,851 of record OZ005664.1, read on the forward strand.
CTGAGTTATTGAAACATCACTAAGGCTTCAGGATTTTTACTATAATCTTACAGAATTGGTAAAATTTATCCCGAAAAACAACAATTTACAATACAATTGGAGGTAATTTTAATACAAACATTGGTTGGCAGAAACAAATAATCTTTTCATCTGGATTCAAATCAAAATGGTCATCACCTACTTGACTTTGCCACTGAATGTGGATTAATCAACTTAAATCTACAGTATACCAAACGGAAAGAAAAATTATGGACGTTCACATATCCAAACGGCATTAAAGCACAGTTAGACTGCATCCCGGTGAATAAGAAATGGAGGAATAATGCATTAGTAAATTCCGCTCATCGAATTGTCTCAGCAAAGATTAGGCTTAGTCTCAGGATGCATGCAAACAAATGCAGGAAAAAGGTGAATTACGACTGGAATCAATTATTGACGGATAAAAACATTCAAGCTAAGTACTCAGTGGAAGTAAAAAGGCTCTGCAAGCAGCTGGTAGTATTGCTAACAACGCAGACACTATATATAACAACATTATAGCTGCTAATAAAGAAGCTGCAAAGATGTGTATTCCAGAGAAGAAAAGGAAGAAACACCATGTGCCATGAGAAAACGAGAGTATTCAATTGAAAGAGTCAGGGCAGCAGACGACCGTTACTGAACGGAAAACGAGATCAGCCGCACTTCACCTAAAAAATGCCAAATATGACCTTGACTGACAATGCTTACATGCAAGAGCTTAGCGCAAAATCAACATCATTTCCGGTCCAACAGAAAACCTACAGTCTCGTCTTGCCTAGGAAGCCGTAAATGAAATCACAGGTAGAAAAAATACACCAACAGGCAAGATTAAAGCAGATAATCCAGAGGAACGACTGAAGAAATAGAAAGAACATTTTGAAAATCTTCTTGGACAACCTGGGTAGTTGAAGGCACTCTACCAATTAATAGAGACGATTTCACAAGGGAGGAGTTGTTCAAATGCATTAAATCCTTTAAGAATGGGAAAGCAGCTGGTCTAGATGAAATATCTATAGAATCTTGTAGCTTTGATAGAACCACTGCTTGATGTGTGTAACATGACATTCCATGGGGATAAATCAAAAATATGGGACAAGAGTGGTCTAAAACCATTACCAAAGAATGGAGATCTGGGAAACACTGGAAACTACCGAGGTATCGGCTAGACTGTGATTGCATCTAAAATCTACAAAAAAAATGCTTCTCCTCACTTAGAGCCAATTCTACACATGAATCAAAACGGTTTCCATCCAAAGAAATCCACGCTAGCGCAAATAATAACTCCAAGACTAGTTGAAGGCATTACATCGCCAAGATGAGGGTGAAATGATAACACTAACTGGGGACGGCTTAAACGTGTTGAAGACTTCAAGTATCTTGGCTCGTTGATAAAGTCATCTGAAAAGGACATGCACAGCAGAATAGGATTGGCTTGGGCAGTAACAAACAAGACGGAAATCATCTGGAAGTCCTCTGTGCACACAGCTGAAAATTCAATTCTTCAGAAGTACAGTAGAAAGTGAATTTTCATATTGTTCAGAAAGCTGGACTCTCGCCAAGACGATGGGAAAAAGACTTGATGGAAGCTATACTAGACGGCTAAGAAAAGTTCAAGATATAACCTGGGAAGAGAAGAAAACCAATAAAGAACTTTATGGCAAATTATATCCTATGAGCAATGTTATCCGAACAAGAAAACTCAGATTCATAAGGCATGTATGGCGAAGGCAGCAAGAAGAACCCTTGCATCATCTATTGCTATGGGAGCCCACATATGGAAAAAAATCAAGAGGTTGTCCACACGCAACATTTTTGGATCAAATTTACAGGGATGCCAACCTAAGGAGGCATGATCTTACAACAGCAATACAGGACTGGGAAAAGTGGAGAAAATTTGTCAAAGAAGTCCGAGTACGCTCGATCTGATGATGATGATGATGATGATGTCTTTGGAAACATTATACAATGAAAAACATACCAGGACACTTTTGTTCATTACATGAACGACTAATAACATCTCGATCAGCCTCTGAGCAATTACGGCCGCCATGTTGTGGAGGAACACATATCTGTACACTGAACTGATACCCTCCACCGCAGTGAGAAGTGCAATTACTGAATGCGCTGTAATTTCCCCACATACCATCCACTATGAAATAAGAAAACAGTTGGTAACAACTACAGAGTCGTAGAAGCATATTATTAAAATTAACCTCACACCCAGTACATACAACATTGCAAAAATAACATATTAACCTGTATTATTGCAACTGATAACCTCCAAATCAACGACTTTATTTCCATCGCACACTGCATATTTTGGCTGACAATATCTTTCCCTTATCATTATAGCGTAAGGTTCGCTTGTACAATCAGTCCTATTAATCCATTCACCCCAGCGACCTGCTACAAAAACACAAGCAAAGCACTATATGAGTGAACATATCCTGTCTAGTTTTAGACATCAATGTTCGAATGGTTAAGAACTCGGAAATTGCGATTTGAATCGTCGAATATCAACACATTCTATATTAACCCTAATAACCACGTCAAGATGTATCTAAAGTTTTAAAAAATTGTACAATTAAAAATTTAAAAAGTTATAATAAGCAAGAAGTAAAAGAAAAGAATTTTACAACATATCGTTCTTTCTTTGAATATTTCAAATCATAGAATAGGAGACCATAAAACACACACACAGAATACCTACATAAATTTAATTTTTTTTGAAATTGTGTAAATTGATAGCAAAAGCATTACAGAAATTAAAAAAAAATTAAATTAACGGTATATTATTCAATTGTTCCTCCATATACGACAACATTAACTTCAAAGCAGCACTACCTCTCACACATGGCCGTCCATAACAAATTTCTCTTTCAACTGCACTTCCGTTGCATGATGTCACATTGTCGAATCCAACACAGGTACGGATTCTATGTCTTAAACCCATGCCACATGATGAAGTGCAGTTAGTGAAGGAAGACCAGTTGGCCCATGTACCATCTTCAACAACTAAATCAAATTCAAATAATCATTTGCAAAACTTATGAAGGAGCATTACATTCAATACAACCTTATTAACTTAGTGATAGCGAAACCATTAATTGCAAACTAGTATAAAAAATATCATCTTAAACCACATTGTAAAAAGGAGAAGATAAAACCATAAGCCTTATCAAAACTACAAAACAGAAAGTACTCTGAAATAAAGTAAATAAAAGACAAATAACACAAAACATGATAAACTCTTAATAAACAGAAAAAATACAAAGAAATTAAAAGCAATAGTATTGTTAAAGAATTACCTTCGCATTCCGTATCAATACCAGTAGTTCCAACTTTTGGTGAAAAACCACCTTTACATGTGCAAACAAACTCGTTACTTGAAACAGAACAATCTGCATTTGGATCGCATGGGGCATGCATTGAACAATCTGGCAGAACAAAAACTTTGTAATCAATAGATCCCGGTAAAATAATACTAATTCTCACCACTTTTAAATGAAAACATGTCATACAAAAATGATTTAAAATAGCTGTTAAAAACGTTTGTTATATTACTTTATAAAAATAGAAAAACAACAGACGTATAGGTATATATAAACTATATTTAAAAAAATTTAAAACATGTACAACAAACAGGGAAAGCGAGATTGAGTGTTTGTTTCCACATAGATAATTGTATAACACTGCAATATAAACTGTGTTTAAGACTACCTTTGCACTGAAAAAAGTGAGTCACAAAAATTTGTTAGCTTCTTACTTCATTGAAATGAGACCTTAAAGTTTCTTAATTTTTGCAAACCTCAGGGCTGATACTTACTAAAAAAGTATTTTGTGAAATTTGAAAAAAATTACACAAATGTCAATAAAAATAGTATGAAACGCGAAATAGTCACAGTTCAAAGAATGCAATTTATTTAGTTGAGTTTTCTGTACTTCAGAATTACATCATGTTGCTTTAAAAATCAAACTCATTACGCGAAAATGAAGACAGTTGGTGGCATTGAATTCTATTTAATTTTAAAGATAATTATTACTGGTTTTATTGAAGGTTTTAATAGTAAAAATTCCTCATGATTTCCACCTATAACCTTCCATTTATTTTTATTTAAAAAGAGATTAGAGCAATTAAGATTAGCTATAGGTTTAATCAACATTGATTTCCCTCGACAATTATGTTTATAAACAACTCATAATGCTTATGATAAAATTTGGAGAAATTTCATGCAAGTAAGAAGCAACTGACTAACGCAGAGGCCTTCATATTCAACAAATCCTTCATCACATTGACATTACCATTTGAGATTAGAGTTAAGTAAGAAGATGAAAAAATAAACCACCAAAAAGAGGGTATAATAATAAAACACTGAAAGATATAAAATTGAGTAAAAAATGTATGTTTAAAAACAATTTCTCACAACATTATACCATGCAAGAGGTTTACTCACACAGCATCAAATTATGTTATCTTACTCATTTAATATGTCTTATAATTTCTTTAAGCAATGTAAATTACATCTCTAAATGGTTAAGTCTGATTAATAAAAGTAAAGGAATAGTTAGTGCTGTAACGTGTGCAATACATTTAAATCAATTTACGATAAATCCTCATCACTTAGTGATGCTACAACCATCAATTGCAAACTAGTATAAAAAATATCATCTTAAACCACATTGTAAAAAGGAGAAGATAAAACCGTAAGCCTTATCAAAACTACAAAACAGAAAGTACTCTGAAATAAAGTAAATAAAAGACAAATAACACAAAACATGATAAACTCTTAATCAACAGAAAGAATACGGAGAAATTAAAAGCAATAGTATTTTTAAAGAATTACCTTCGCATTCTGTATCAATACCAGTAGTTCCAACTTTTGGGACATAATTATCTTCACATGTGCAATCAAACACATTATTCGAAACACTACAAACTGCACGTTGATCACATGGGTTACCAGTTGTACAATCTGGCAGAACAAAAACTTGATCATCATAGATCCTGGTAAAATAGTATTAAATACCACCACCTTTAAATGAACGAACGTCATTCAAAAATGATTGTCAATAGCTGGTAAAAAATGTTTATTATATTGCTTTATAAAAATAAAAAAAGAACAGATGTATAGGTATATATGAACTATATTTCACAGAGTAAAAGGGATTGAGTGTTTGTTCCCACATAGATAATTGTAAAACACTGCAATATAAACTTTGTTTAAGACTACCTTTCCTCTTTGGCACTGAAAGAAGCCAGTCACAAAAAATTGTTAGCCTCTTATTTCATTGAAATGAGACCTTGAAGTTTCTTAATTTTTGCAAACCTCAGGGCTGGATTCTTACTAAAAAAGTATTTTTTAAAATTTGAAAAAATTACACAAATGCCAATAAAAAATAGTATGAAACGTGAAATAGTCACAGTCCAAGGAATGCAATTTATTTAGTTGAGTTTTCTTTACTTCAGTATTACATCATGTTGCTTTAAAAATCAAACTCATTACGCAAAAATGAAGACAGTTGGTGGCATTGTATTGTATTTGATTTTAAAGATAATTATTACTGGTTTTATTGAAGGTTTTAATAGTAAAAATTCCTCATGATTTCCACCTATAACCTTCCATTTATTTTTATTTAAGAAGAGATTAGAGCGATTAAGATTAGCTATAGGTTTAATCGACATCGATTTCCCTCGTAAAATTATGTTTATAAACATGCCATAATGCTTATGATAAAATTTTAAGAAATTTCATGCAAGAAAGAAGCAACTGACCTACGCATTGACCTTGATCATCAACAAATCCTACATCACATTCACATGCCCCACTTACACAAGCAGCATTTTGTGGACAACTCGGCGTACATGTAACAGAATCCGCTATAAAATACAAAAAAAAAACATTGTGAACAAAAGTAGGTTTCATATACAAGCAATAAAATTAATATTTAATTACCATTTGAGATTAGAGTTAAATAAGAAGAGAAGATGAAAAAAAATAAACCACCAGAAAGTTGGTATAATAATATATAACTGAAATATATAAAATTGAGTAAAAAAATGTATGTTTAAAAAACAATTTCTCACAACATTATACCATGCAAGAAGTTTACTCACACAGCATCAAAATATGTTATCTTACTCATTTAATATGTCTTATAATTTCTTTAAGCAATGTAAATTACATCTCTAAATGGTTAAGTCTGATTAATAAAAGTAAAGGAATAGTTAGTGCTGTAATGTGTACAATACATTTAAATCAATTTACGATAAATCGTCATCACTTAGTGATGCTGAAACTATCAATTGCAAACTAGTATAAAAAATATCATCTTAAACCACATTGTAAAAAGGAGAAGATAAAACCATAAGCCTTATCAAAACTACAAAACAGAAAGTACTCTGAAATAAAGTAAATAAAAGACAAATAACACAAAACATGATAAACTCTTAATAAACAGAAAAAATACAAAGAAATTAAAAGCAATAGTATTGTTAAAGAATTACCTTCGCATTCCGTATCAATACCAGTAGTTCCAACTTTTGGTGAAAAACCACCTTTACATGTGCAAACAAACTCGTTACTTGAAACAGAACAATCTGCATTTGGATCGCATGGGGCATGCATTGAACAATCTGGCAGAACAAAAACTTTGTAATCAATAGATCCCGGTAAAATAATACTAATTCTCACCACTTTTAAATGAAAACATGTCATACAAAAATGATTTTAAATAGCTGTTAAAAATGTTTGTTATATTACTTTATAAAAATAGAAAAACAACAGATGTATAGGTATATATAAACTATATTTAAAAAAATTTAAAACATGTACAACAAACAGGGAAAGCGAGATTGAGTGTTTGTTTCCACATAGATAATTGTATAACACTGCAATATAAACTGTGTTTAAGACTACCTTTGCACTGAAAAAAGTGAGTCACAAAAATTTGTTAGCTTCTTACTTCATTGAAATGAGACCTTAAAGTTTCTTAATTTTTGCAAACCTCAGGGCTGATACTTACTAAAAAAGTATTTTGTGAAATTTGAAAAAAATTACACAAATGTCAATAAAAATAGTATGAAACGCGAAATAGTCACAGTTCAAAGAATGCAATTTATTTAGTTGAGTTTTCTGTACTTCAGAATTACATCATGTTGCTTTAAAAATCAAACTCATTACGCGAAAATGAAGACAGTTGGTGGCATTGAATTCTATTTAATTTTAAAGATAATTATTACTGGTTTTATTGAAGGTTTTAATAGTAAAAATTCCTCATGATTTCCACCTATAACCTTCCATTTATTTTTATTTAAAAAGAGATTAGAGCAATTAAGATTAGCTATAGGTTTAATCAACATTGATTTCCCTTGACAATTATGTTTATAAACAACTCATAATGCTTATGATAAAATTTGGAGAAATTTCATGCAAGTAAGAAGCAACTGACTAACGCAGAGGCCTTCATATTCAACAAATCCTTCATCACATTGACATTACCATTTGAGATTAGAGTTAAGTAAGAAGATGAAAAAATAAACCACCAAAAAGAGGGTATAATAATAAAACACTGAAAGATATAAAATTGAGTAAAAAATGTATGTTTAAAAACAATTTCTCACAACATTATACCATGCAAGAGGTTTACTCACACAGCATCAAATTATGTTATCTTACTCATTTAATATGTCTTATAATTTCTTTAAGCAATGTAAATTACATCTCTAAATGGTTAAGTCTGATTAATAAAAGTAAAGGAATAGTTAGTGCTGTAACGTGTGCAATACATTTAAATCAATTTACGATAAATCCTCATCACTTAGTGATGCTACAACCATCAATTGCAAACTAGTATAAAAAATATCATCTTAAACCACATTGTAAAAAGGAGAAGATAAAACCGTAAGCCTTATCAAAACTACAAAACAGAAAGTACTCTGAAATAAAGTAAATAAAAGACAAATAACACAAAACATGATAAACTCTTAATCAACAGAAAGAATACGGAGAAATTAAAAGCAATAGTATTTTTAAAGAATTACCTTCGCATTCTGTATCAATACCAGTAGTTCCAACTTTTGGGACATAATTATCTTCACATGTGCAATCAAACACATTATTCGAAACACTACAAACTGCACGTTGATCACATGGGTTACCAGTTGTACAATCTGGCAGAACAAAAACTTGATCATCATAGATCCTGGTAAAATAGTATTAAATACCACCACCTTTAAATGAACGAACGTCATTCAAAAATGATTGTCAATAGCTGGTAAAAAATGTTTATTATATTGCTTTATAAAAATAAAAAAAGAACAGATGTATAGGTATATATGAACTATATTTCACAGAGTAAAAGGGATTGAGTGTTTGTTCCCACATAGATAATTGTAAAACACTGCAATATAAACTTTGTTTAAGACTACCTTTCCTCTTTGGCACTGAAAGAAGCCAGTCACAAAAAATTGTTAGCCTCTTATTTCATTGAAATGAGACCTTGAAGTTTCTTAATTTTTGCAAACCTCAGGGCTGGATTCTTACTAAAAAAGTATTTTTTAAAATTTGAAAAAATTACACAAATGCCAATAAAAAATAGTATGAAACGTGAAATAGTCACAGTCCAAGGAATGCAATTTATTTAGTTGAGTTTTCTTTACTTCAGTATTACATCATGTTGCTTTAAAAATCAAACTCATTACGCAAAAATGAAGACAGTTGGTGGCATTGTATTGTATTTGATTTTAAAGATAATTATTACTGGTTTTATTGAAGGTTTTAATAGTAAAAATTCCTCATGATTTCCACCTATAACCTTCCATTTATTTTTATTTAAGAAGAGATTAGAGCGATTAAGATTAGCTATAGGTTTAATCGACATCGATTTCCCTCGTAAAATTATGTTTATAAACATGCCATAATGCTTATGATAAAATTTTAAGAAATTTCATGCAAGAAAGAAGCAACTGACCTACGCATTGACCTTGATCATCAACAAATCCTACATCACATTCACATGCCCCACTTACACAAGCAGCATTTTGTGGACAACTCGGCGTACATGTAACAGAATCCGCTATAAAATACAAAAAAAAAACATTGTGAACAAAAGTAGGTTTCATATACAAGCAATAAAATTAATATTTAATTACCATTTGAGATTAGAGTTAAATAAGAAGAGAAGATGAAAAAAAATAAACCACCAGAAAGTTGGTATAATAATATATAACTGAAATATATAAAATTGAGTAAAAAAATGTATGTTTAAAAAACAATTTCTCACAACATTATACCATGCAAGAAGTTTACTCACACAGCATCAAAATATGTTATCTTACTCATTTAATATGTCTTATAATTTCTTTAAGCAATGTAAATTACATCTCTAAATGGTTAAGTCTGATTAATAAAAGTAAAGGAATAGTTAGTGCTGTAATGTGTACAATACATTTAAATCAATTTACGATAAATCGTCATCACTTAGTGATGCTGAAACTATCAATTGCAAACTAGTATAAAAAATATCATCTTAAACCACATTGTAAAAAGGAGAAGATAAAACCATAAGCCTTATCAAAACTACAAAACAGAAAGTACTCTGAAATAAAGTAAATAAAAGACAAATAACACAAAACATGATAAACTCTTAATAAACAGAAAAAATACAAAGAAATTAAAAGCAATAGTATTGTTAAAGAATTACCTTCGCATTCCGTATCAATACCAGTAGTTCCAACTTTTGGTGAAAAACCACCTTTACATGTGCAAACAAACTCGTTACTTGAAACAGAACAATCTGCATTTGGATCGCATGGGGCATGCATTGAACAATCTGGCAGAACAAAAACTTTGTAATCAATAGATCCCGGTAAAATAATACTAATTCTCACCACTTTTAAATGAAAACATGTCATACAAAAATGATTTTAAATAGCTGTTAAAAATGTTTGTTATATTACTTTATAAAAATAGAAAAACAACAGATGTATAGGTATATATAAACTATATTTAAAAAAATTTAAAACATGTACAACAAACAGGGAAAGCGAGATTGAGTGTTTGTTTCCACATAGATAATTGTATAACACTGCAATATAAACTGTGTTTAAGACTACCTTTGCACTGAAAAAAGTGAGTCACAAAAATTTGTTAGCTTCTTACTTCATTGAAATGAGACCTTAAAGTTTCTTAATTTTTGCAAACCTCAGGGCTGATACTTACTAAAAAAGTATTTTGTGAAATTTGAAAAAAATTACACAAATGTCAATAAAAATAGTATGAAACGCGAAATAGTCACAGTTCAAAGAATGCAATTTATTTAGTTGAGTTTTCTGTACTTCAGAATTACATCATGTTGCTTTAAAAATCAAACTCATTACGCGAAAATGAAGACAGTTGGTGGCATTGAATTCTATTTAATTTTAAAGATAATTATTACTGGTTTTATTGAAGGTTTTAATAGTAAAAATTCCTCATGATTTCCACCTATAACCTTCCATTTATTTTTATTTAAAAAGAGATTAGAGCAATTAAGATTAGCTATAGGTTTAATCAACATTGATTTCCCTCGACAATTATGTTTATAAACAACTCATAATGCTTATGATAAAATTTGGAGAAATTTCATGCAAGTAAGAAGCAACTGACTAACGCAGAGGCCTTCATATTCAACAAATCCTTCATCACATTGACATTACCATTTGAGATTAGAGTTAAGTAAGAAGATGAAAAAATAAACCACCAAAAAGAGGGTATAATAATAAAACACTGAAAGATATAAAATTGAGTAAAAAATGTATGTTTAAAAACAATTTCTCACAACATTATACCATGCAAGAGGTTTACTCACACAGCATCAAATTATGTTATCTTACTCATTTAATATGTCTTATAATTTCTTTAAGCAATGTAAATTACATCTCTAAATGGTTAAGTCTGATTAATAAAAGTAAAGGAATAGTTAGTGCTGTAACGTGTGCAATACATTTAAATCAATTTACGATAAATCCTCATCACTTAGTGATGCTACAACCATCAATTGCAAACTAGTATAAAAAATATCATCTTAAACCACATTGTAAAAAGGAGAAGATAAAACCGTAAGCCTTATCAAAACTACAAAACAGAAAGTACTCTGAAATAAAGTAAATAAAAGACAAATAACACAAAACATGATAAACTCTTAATCAACAGAAAGAATACGGAGAAATTAAAAGCAATAGTATTTTTAAAGAATTACCTTCGCATTCTGTATCAATACCAGTAGTTCCAACTTTTGGGACATAATTATCTTCACATGTGCAATCAAACACATTATTCGAAACACTACAAACTGCACGTTGATCACATGGGTTACCAGTTGTACAATCTGGCAGAACAAAAACTTGATCATCATAGATCCTGGTAAAATAGTATTAAATACCACCACCTTTAAATGAACGAACGTCATTCAAAAATGATTGTCAATAGCTGGTAAAAAATGTTTATTATATTGCTTTATAAAAATAAAAAAAGAACAGATGTATAGGTATATATGAACTATATTTCACAGAGTAAAAGGGATTGAGTGTTTGTTCCCACATAGATAATTGTAAAACACTGCAATATAAACTTTGTTTAAGACTACCTTTCCTCTTTGGCACTGAAAGAAGCCAGTCACAAAAAATTGTTAGCCTCTTATTTCATTGAAATGAGACCTTGAAGTTTCTTAATTTTTGCAAACCTCAGGGCTGGATTCTTACTAAAAAAGTATTTTTTAAAATTTGAAAAAATTACACAAATGCCAATAAAAAATAGTATGAAACGTGAAATAGTCACAGTCCAAGGAATGCAATTTATTTAGTTGAGTTTTCTTTACTTCAGTATTACATCATGTTGCTTTAAAAATCAAACTCATTACGCAAAAATGAAGACAGTTGGTGGCATTGTATTGTATTTGATTTTAAAGATAATTATTACTGGTTTTATTGAAGGTTTTAATAGTAAAAATTCCTCATGATTTCCACCTATAACCTTCCATTTATTTTTATTTAAGAAGAGATTAGAGCGATTAAGATTAGCTATAGGTTTAATCGACATCGATTTCCCTCGTAAAATTATGTTTATAAACATGCCATAATGCTTATGATAAAATTTTAAGAAATTTCATGCAAGAAAGAAGCAACTGACCTACGCATTGACCTTGATCATCAACAAATCCTACATCACATTCACATGCCCCACTTACACAAGCAGCATTTTGTGGACAACTCGGCGTACATGTAACAGAATCCGCTATAAAATACAAAAAAAAAACATTGTGAACAAAAGTAGGTTTCATATACAAGCAATAAAATTAATATTTAATTACCATTTGAGATTAGAGTTAAATAAGAAGAGAAGATGAAAAAAAATAAACCACCAGAAAGTTGATATAATAATATATAACTGAAATATATAAAATTGAGTAAAAAAATGTATGTTTAAAAAACAATTTCTCACAACATTATACCATGCAAGAAGTTTACTCACACAGCATCAAAATATGTTATCTTACTCATTTAATATGTCTTATAATTTCTTTAAGCAATGTAAATTACATCTCTAAATGGTTAAGTCTGATTAATAAAAGTAAAGGAATAGTTAGTGCTGTAATGTGTACAATACATTTAAATCAATTTACGATAAATCGTCATCACTTAGTGATGCTGAAACTATCAATTGCAAACTAGTATAAAAAATATCATCTTAAACCACATTGTAAAAAGGAGAAGATAAAACCATAAGCCTTATCAAAACTACAAAACAGAAAGTACTCTGAAATAAAGTAAATAAAAGACAAATAACACAAAACATGATAAACTCTTAATAAACAGAAAAAATACAAAGAAATTAAAAGCAATAGTATTGTTAAAGAATTACCTTCGCATTCCGTATCAATACCAGTAGTTCCAACTTTTGGTGAAAAACCACCTTTACATGTGCAAACAAACTCGTTACTTGAAACAGAACAATCTGCATTTGGATCGCATGGGGCATGCATTGAACAATCTGGCAGAACAAAAACTTTGTAATCAATAGATCCCGGTAAAATAATACTAATTCTCACCACTTTTAAATGAAAACATGTCATACAAAAATGATTTAAAATAGCTGTTAAAAACGTTTGTTATATTACTTTATAAAAATAGAAAAACAACAGACGTATAGGTATATATAAACTATATTTAAAAAAATTTAAAACATGTACAACAAACAGGGAAAGCGAGATTGAGTGTTTGTTTCCACATAGATAATTGTATAACACTGCAATATAAACTGTGTTTAAGACTACCTTTGCACTGAAAAAAGTGAGTCACAAAAATTTGTTAGCTTCTTACTTCATTGAAATGAGACCTTAAAGTTTCTTAATTTTTGCAAACCTCAGGGCTGATACTTACTAAAAAAGTATTTTGTGAAATTTGAAAAAAATTACACAAATGTCAATAAAAATAGTATGAAACGCGAAATAGTCACAGTTCAAAGAATGCAATTTATTTAGTTGAGTTTTCTGTACTTCAGAATTACATCATGTTGCTTTAAAAATCAAACTCATTACGCGAAAATGAAGACAGTTGGTGGCATTGAATTCTATTTAATTTTAAAGATAATTATTACTGGTTTTATTGAAGGTTTTAATAGTAAAAATTCCTCATGATTTCCACCTATAACCTTCCATTTATTTTTATTTAAAAAGAGATTAGAGCAATTAAGATTAGCTATAGGTTTAATCAACATTGATTTCCCTCGACAATTATGTTTATAAACAACTCATAATGCTTATGATAAAATTTGGAGAAATTTCATGCAAGTAAGAAGCAACTGACTAACGCAGAGGCCTTCATATTCAACAAATCCTTCATCACATTGACATTACCATTTGAGATTAGAGTTAAGTAAGAAGATGAAAAAATAAACCACCAAAAAGAGGGTATAATAATAAAACACTGAAAGATATAAAATTGAGTAAAAAATGTATGTTTAAAAACAATTTCTCACAACATTATACCATGCAAGAGGTTTACTCACACAGCATCAAATTATGTTATCTTACTCATTTAATATGTCTTATAATTTCTTTAAGCAATGTAAATTACATCTCTAAATGGTTAAGTCTGATTAATAAAAGTAAAGGAATAGTTAGTGCTGTAACGTGTGCAATACATTTAAATCAATTTACGATAAATCCTCATCACTTAGTGATGCTACAACCATCAATTGCAAACTAGTATAAAAAATATCATCTTAAACCACATTGTAAAAAGGAGAAGATAAAACCGTAAGCCTTATCAAAACTACAAAACAGAAAGTACTCTGAAATAAAGTAAATAAAAGACAAATAACACAAAACATGATAAACTCTTAATCAACAGAAAGAATACGGAGAAATTAAAAGCAATAGTATTTTTAAAGAATTACCTTCGCATTCTGTATCAATACCAGTAGTTCCAACTTTTGGGACATAATTATCTTCACATGTGCAATCAAACACATTATTCGAAACACTACAAACTGCACGTTGATCACATGGGTTACCAGTTGTACAATCTGGCAGAACAAAAACTTGATCATCATAGATCCTGGTAAAATAGTATTAAATACCACCACCTTTAAATGAACGAACGTCATTCAAAAATGATTGTCAATAGCTGGTAAAAAATGTTTATTATATTGCTTTATAAAAATAAAAAAAGAACAGATGTATAGGTATATATGAACTATATTTCACAGAGTAAAAGGGATTGAGTGTTTGTTCCCACATAGATAATTGTAAAACACTGCAATATAAACTTTGTTTAAGACTACCTTTCCTCTTTGGCACTGAAAGAAGCCAGTCACAAAAAATTGTTAGCCTCTTATTTCATTGAAATGAGACCTTGAAGTTTCTTAATTTTTGCAAACCTCAGGGCTGGATTCTTACTAAAAAAGTATTTTTTAAAATTTGAAAAAATTACACAAATGCCAATAAAAAATAGTATGAAACGTGAAATAGTCACAGTCCAAGGAATGCAATTTATTTAGTTGAGTTTTCTTTACTTCAGTATTACATCATGTTGCTTTAAAAATCAAACTCATTACGCAAAAATGAAGACAGTTGGTGGCATTGTATTGTATTTGATTTTAAAGATAATTATTACTGGTTTTATTGAAGGTTTTAATAGTAAAAATTCCTCATGATTTCCACCTATAACCT
Organism: Candelabrum cocksii; assembly: GCA_963930725.1. Classification (NCBI taxonomy): domain Eukaryota; kingdom Metazoa; phylum Cnidaria; class Hydrozoa; order Anthoathecata; family Candelabridae; genus Candelabrum; species Candelabrum cocksii. Next base: position 19,876,082 of record OZ005664.1, read on the forward strand.
TCCATTTATTTTTATTTAAGAAGAGATTAGAGCGATTAAGATTAGCTATAGGTTTAATCGACATCGATTTCCCTCGTAAAATTATGTTTATAAACATGCCATAATGCTTATGATAAAATTTTAAGAAATTTCATGCAAGAAAGAAGCAACTGACCTACGCATTGACCTTGATCATCAACAAATCCTACATCACATTCACATGCCCCACTTACACAAGCAGCATTTTGTGGACAACTCGGCGTACATGTAACAGAATCCGCTATAAAATACAAAAAAAAAACATTGTGAACAAAAGTAGGTTTCATATACAAGCAATAAAATTAATATTTAATTACCATTTGAGATTAGAGTTAAATAAGAAGAGAAGATGAAAAAAAATAAACCACCAGAAAGTTGGTATAATAATATATAACTGAAATATATAAAATTGAGTAAAAAAATGTATGTTTAAAAAACAATTTCTCACAACATTATACCATGCAAGAAGTTTACTCACACAGCATCAAAATATGTTATCTTACTCATTTAATATGTCTTATAATTTCTTTAAGCAATGTAAATTACATCTCTAAATGGTTAAGTCTGATTAATAAAAGTAAAGGAATAGTTAGTGCTGTAATGTGTACAATACATTTAAATCAATTTACGATAAATCGTCATCACTTAGTGATGCTGAAACTATCAATTGCAAACTAGTATAAAAAATATCATCTTAAACCACATTGTAAAAAGGAGAAGATAAAACCATAAGCCTTATCAAAACTACAAAACAGAAAGTACTCTGAAATAAAGTAAATAAAAGACAAATAACACAAAACATGATAAACTCTTAATAAACAGAAAAAATACAAAGAAATTAAAAGCAATAGTATTGTTAAAGAATTACCTTCGCATTCCGTATCAATACCAGTAGTTCCAACTTTTGGTGAAAAACCACCTTTACATGTGCAAACAAACTCGTTACTTGAAACAGAACAATCTGCATTTGGATCGCATGGGGCATGCATTGAACAATCTGGCAGAACAAAAACTTTGTAATCAATAGATCCCGGTAAAATAATACTAATTCTCACCACTTTTAAATGAAAACATGTCATACAAAAATGATTTTAAATAGCTGTTAAAAATGTTTGTTATATTACTTTATAAAAATAGAAAAACAACAGATGTATAGGTATATATAAACTATATTTAAAAAAATTTAAAACATGTACAACAAACAGGGAAAGCGAGATTGAGTGTTTGTTTCCACATAGATAATTGTATAACACTGCAATATAAACTGTGTTTAAGACTACCTTTGCACTGAAAAAAGTGAGTCACAAAAATTTGTTAGCTTCTTACTTCATTGAAATGAGACCTTAAAGTTTCTTAATTTTTGCAAACCTCAGGGCTGATACTTACTAAAAAAGTATTTTGTGAAATTTGAAAAAAATTACACAAATGTCAATAAAAATAGTATGAAACGCGAAATAGTCACAGTTCAAAGAATGCAATTTATTTAGTTGAGTTTTCTGTACTTCAGAATTACATCATGTTGCTTTAAAAATCAAACTCATTACGCGAAAATGAAGACAGTTGGTGGCATTGAATTCTATTTAATTTTAAAGATAATTATTACTGGTTTTATTGAAGGTTTTAATAGTAAAAATTCCTCATGATTTCCACCTATAACCTTCCATTTATTTTTATTTAAAAAGAGATTAGAGCAATTAAGATTAGCTATAGGTTTAATCAACATTGATTTCCCTCGACAATTATGTTTATAAACAACTCATAATGCTTATGATAAAATTTGGAGAAATTTCATGCAAGTAAGAAGCAACTGACTAACGCAGAGGCCTTCATATTCAACAAATCCTTCATCACATTGACATTACCATTTGAGATTAGAGTTAAGTAAGAAGATGAAAAAATAAACCACCAAAAAGAGGGTATAATAATAAAACACTGAAAGATATAAAATTGAGTAAAAAATGTATGTTTAAAAACAATTTCTCACAACATTATACCATGCAAGAGGTTTACTCACACAGCATCAAATTATGTTATCTTACTCATTTAATATGTCTTATAATTTCTTTAAGCAATGTAAATTACATCTCTAAATGGTTAAGTCTGATTAATAAAAGTAAAGGAATAGTTAGTGCTGTAACGTGTGCAATACATTTAAATCAATTTACGATAAATCCTCATCACTTAGTGATGCTACAACCATCAATTGCAAACTAGTATAAAAAATATCATCTTAAACCACATTGTAAAAAGGAGAAGATAAAACCGTAAGCCTTATCAAAACTACAAAACAGAAAGTACTCTGAAATAAAGTAAATAAAAGACAAATAACACAAAACATGATAAACTCTTAATCAACAGAAAGAATACGGAGAAATTAAAAGCAATAGTATTTTTAAAGAATTACCTTCGCATTCTGTATCAATACCAGTAGTTCCAACTTTTGGGACATAATTATCTTCACATGTGCAATCAAACACATTATTCGAAACACTACAAACTGCACGTTGATCACATGGGTTACCAGTTGTACAATCTGGCAGAACAAAAACTTGATCATCATAGATCCTGGTAAAATAGTATTAAATACCACCACCTTTAAATGAACGAACGTCATTCAAAAATGATTGTCAATAGCTGGTAAAAAATGTTTATTATATTGCTTTATAAAAATAAAAAAAGAACAGATGTATAGGTATATATGAACTATATTTCACAGAGTAAAAGGGATTGAGTGTTTGTTCCCACATAGATAATTGTAAAACACTGCAATATAAACTTTGTTTAAGACTACCTTTCCTCTTTGGCACTGAAAGAAGCCAGTCACAAAAAATTGTTAGCCTCTTATTTCATTGAAATGAGACCTTGAAGTTTCTTAATTTTTGCAAACCTCAGGGCTGGATTCTTACTAAAAAAGTATTTTTTAAAATTTGAAAAAATTACACAAATGCCAATAAAAAATAGTATGAAACGTGAAATAGTCACAGTCCAAGGAATGCAATTTATTTAGTTGAGTTTTCTTTACTTCAGTATTACATCATGTTGCTTTAAAAATCAAACTCATTACGCAAAAATGAAGACAGTTGGTGGCATTGTATTGTATTTGATTTTAAAGATAATTATTACTGGTTTTATTGAAGGTTTTAATAGTAAAAATTCCTCATGATTTCCACCTATAACCTTCCATTTATTTTTATTTAAGAAGAGATTAGAGCGATTAAGATTAGCTATAGGTTTAATCGACATCGATTTCCCTCGTAAAATTATGTTTATAAACATGCCATAATGCTTATGATAAAATTTTAAGAAATTTCATGCAAGAAAGAAGCAACTGACCTACGCATTGACCTTGATCATCAACAAATCCTACATCACATTCACATGCCCCACTTACACAAGCAGCATTTTGTGGACAACTCGGCGTACATGTAACAGAATCCGCTATAAAATACAAAAAAAAAACATTGTGAACAAAAGTAGGTTTCATATACAAGCAATAAAATTAATATTTAATTACCATTTGAGATTAGAGTTAAATAAGAAGAGAAGATGAAAAAAAATAAACCACCAGAAAGTTGGTATAATAATATATAACTGAAATATATAAAATTGAGTAAAAAAATGTATGTTTAAAAAACAATTTCTCACAACATTATACCATGCAAGAAGTTTACTCACACAGCATCAAAATATGTTATCTTACTCATTTAATATGTCTTATAATTTCTTTAAGCAATGTAAATTACATCTCTAAATGGTTAAGTCTGATTAATAAAAGTAAAGGAATAGTTAGTGCTGTAATGTGTACAATACATTTAAATCAATTTACGATAAATCGTCATCACTTAGTGATGCTGAAACTATCAATTGCAAACTAGTATAAAAAATATCATCTTAAACCACATTGTAAAAAGGAGAAGATAAAACCATAAGCCTTATCAAAACTACAAAACAGAAAGTACTCTGAAATAAAGTAAATAAAAGACAAATAACACAAAACATGATAAACTCTTAATAAACAGAAAAAATACAAAGAAATTAAAAGCAATAGTATTGTTAAAGAATTACCTTCGCATTCCGTATCAATACCAGTAGTTCCAACTTTTGGTGAAAAACCACCTTTACATGTGCAAACAAACTCGTTACTTGAAACAGAACAATCTGCATTTGGATCGCATGGGGCATGCATTGAACAATCTGGCAGAACAAAAACTTTGTAATCAATAGATCCCGGTAAAATAATACTAATTCTCACCACTTTTAAATGAAAACATGTCATACAAAAATGATTTTAAATAGCTGTTAAAAATGTTTGTTATATTACTTTATAAAAATAGAAAAACAACAGATGTATAGGTATATATAAACTATATTTAAAAAAATTTAAAACATGTACAACAAACAGGGAAAGCGAGATTGAGTGTTTGTTTCCACATAGATAATTGTATAACACTGCAATATAAACTGTGTTTAAGACTACCTTTGCACTGAAAAAAGTGAGTCACAAAAATTTGTTAGCTTCTTACTTCATTGAAATGAGACCTTAAAGTTTCTTAATTTTTGCAAACCTCAGGGCTGATACTTACTAAAAAAGTATTTTGTGAAATTTGAAAAAAATTACACAAATGTCAATAAAAATAGTATGAAACGCGAAATAGTCACAGTTCAAAGAATGCAATTTATTTAGTTGAGTTTTCTTTACTTCAGTATTACATCATGTTGCTTTAAAAATCAAACTCATTACGCGAAAATGAAGACAGTTGGTGGCATTGAATTCTATTTAATTTTAAAGATAATTATTACTGGTTTTATTGAAGGTTTTAATAGTAAAAATTCCTCATGATTTCCACCAATAACCTTCCATTTATTTTTATTTAAAAAGAGATTAGAGCAATTAAGATTAGCTATAGGTTTAATCAACATTGATTTGCCTCGACAATTATGTTTATAAACAACTCATAATGCTTATGATAAAATTTGAAGAAATTTCATGCAAGTAAGAAGCAACTGACTAACGCAGAGGCCTTCATATTCAACAAATCCTTCATCACATTGACATTACCATTTGAGATTAAAGTTAAGTAAGAAGATGAAAAAATAAACCACCAAAAAGAGGGTATAATAATAAAACACTGAAAGATATAAAATTGAGTAAAAAAATGTATGTTTAAAAACAATTTCTCACAACATTATACCATGCAAGAGGTTTACTCACACAGCATCAAAATATGTTATCTTACTCATTTAATATGTCTTATAATTTCTTTAAGCAATGTAAATTACATCTCTAAATGGTTAAGTCTGATTAATAAAAGTAAAGGAATAGTTAGTGCTGTAACGTGTGCAATACATTTAAATCAATTTACGATAAATCCTCATCACTTAGTGATGCTACAACCATCAATTGCAAACTAGTATAAAAAATATCATCTTAAACCACATTGTAAAAAGGAGAAGATAAAACCGTAAGCCTTATCAAAACTACAAAACAGAAAGTACTCTGAAATAAAGTAAATAAAAGACAAATAACACAAAACATGATAAACTCTTAATCAACAGAAAAAATACGGAGAAATTAAAAGCAATAGTATTTTTAAAGAATTACCTTCGCATTCTGTATCAATACCAGTAGTTCCAACTTTTGGGACATAATTATCTTCACATGTGCAATCAAACACATTATTCGAAACACTACAAACTGCACGTTGATCACATGGGTTACCAGTTGTACAATCTGGCAGAACAAAAACTTGATCATCATAGATCCTGGTAAAATAGTATTAAATACCACCACCTTTAAATGAACGAACGTCATTCAAAAATGATTGTCAATAGCTGGTAAAAAATGTTTATTATATTGCTTTATAAAAATAAGAAAAGAACAGATGTACAGGTATATATGAACTATATTTCACAGAGTAAAAGGGATTGAGTGTTTGTTCCCACATAGATAATTGTAAAACACTGCAATATAAACTTTGTTTAAGACTACCTTTCCTCTTTGGCACTGAAAGAAGCCAGTCACAAAAAATTGTTAGCCTCTTATTTCATTGAAATGAGACCTTGAAGTTTCTTAATTTTTGCAAACCTCAGGGCTGGATTCTTACTAAAAAAGTATTTTTTAAAATTTGAAAAAATTACACAAATGCCAATAAAAAATAGTATGAAACGTGAAATAGTCACAGTCCAAGGAATGCAATTTATTTAGTTGAGTTTTCTTTACTTCAGTATTACATCATGTTACTTTAAAAATCAAACTCATTACGCAAAAATGAAGACAGTTGGTGGCATTGTATTGTATTTGATTTTAAAGATAATTATTACTGGTTTTATTGAAGGTTTTAATAGTAAAAATTCCTCATGATTTCCACCTATAACCTTCCATTTATTTTTATTTAAGAAGAGATTAGAGCGATTAAGATTAGCTATAGGTTTAATCGACATCGATTTCCCTCGTAAAATTATGTTTATAAACATGCCATAATGCTTATGATAAAATTTTAAGAAATTTCATGCAAGAAAGAAGCAACTGACCTACGCATTGACCTTGATCATCAACAAATCCTACATCACATTCACATGCCCCACTTACACAAGCAGCATTTTGTGGACAACTCGGCGTACATGTAACAGAATCCGCTATAAAATACAAAAAAAAAACATTGTGAACAAAAGTAGGTTTCATATACAAGCAATAAAATTAATATTTAATTACCATTTGAGATTAGAGTTAAATAAGAAGAGAAAATGAAAAAAAATAAACCACCAGAAAGTTGGTATAATAATATATAACTGAAATATATAAAATTGAGTAAAAAAATGTATGTTTAAAAAACAATTTCTCACAACATTATACCATGCAAGAAGTTTACTCACACAGCATCAAAATATGTTATCTTACTCATTTAATATGTCTTATAATTTCTTTAAGCAATGTAAATTACATCTCTAAATGGTTAAGTCTGATTAATAAAAGTAAAGGAATAGTTAGTGCTGTAATGTGTACAATACATTTAAATCAATTTACGATAAATCGTCATCACTTAGTGATGCTGAAACTATCAATTGCAAACTAGTATAAAAAATATCATCTTAAACCACATTGTAAAAAGGAGAAGATAAAACCATAAGCCTTATCAAAACTACAAAACAGAAAGTACTCTGAAATAAAGTAAATAAAAGACAAATAACACAAAACATGATAAACTCTTAATAAACAGAAAAAATACAAAGAAATTAAAAGCAATAGTATTGTTAAAGAATTACCTTCGCATTCCGTATCAATACCAGTAGTTCCAACTTTTGGTGAAAAACCACCTTTACATGTGCAAACAAACTCGTTACTTGAAACAGAACAATCTGCATTTGGATCGCATGGGGCATGCATTGAACAATCTGGCAGAACAAAAACTTTGTAATCAATAGATCCCGGTAAAATAATACTAATTCTCACCACTTTTAAATGAAAACATGTCATACAAAAATGATTTAAAATAGCTGTTAAAAACGTTTGTTATATTACTTTATAAAAATAGAAAAACAACAGACGTATAGGTATATATAAACTATATTTAAAAAAATTTAAAACATGTACAACAAACAGGGAAAGCGAGATTGAGTGTTTGTTTCCACATAGATAATTGTATAACACTGCAATATAAACTGTGTTTAAGACTACCTTTGCACTGAAAAAAGTGAGTCACAAAAATTTGTTAGCTTCTTACTTCATTAAAATGAGACCTTAAAGTTTCTTAATTTTTGCAAACCTCAGGGCTGGATTCTTACTAAAAAAGTATTTGTTGAAATTTGAAAAAATTACACAAATGTCAATAAAAATAGTATGAAACACGAAATAGTCACAGTTCAAAGAATGCAATTTATTTAGTTGAGTTTTCTGTACTTCAGAATTACATCATGTTGCTTTAAAAATCAAACTCATTACGCGAAAATGAAGACAGTTGGTGGCATTAAATTCTATTTAATTTTAAAGATAATTATTACTGGTTTTATTGAAGGTTTTAATAGTAAAAATTCCTCATGATTTCCACCTATAACCTTCCATTTATTTTTATTTAAAAAGAGATTAGAGCAATTAAGATTAGCTATAGGTTTAATCAACATTGATTTCCCTCGACAATTATGTTTATAAACAACTCATAATGCTTATGATAAAATTTGGAGAAATTTCATGCAAGTAAGAAGCAACTGACTAACGCAGAGGCCTTCATATTCAACAAATCCTTCATCACATTGACATTACCATTTGAGATTAGAGTTAAGTAAGAAGATGAAAAAATAAACCACCAAAAAGAGGGTATAATAATAAAACACTGAAAGATATAAAATTGAGTAAAAAATGTATGTTTAAAAACAATTTCTCACAACATTATACCATGCAAGAGGTTTACTCACACAGCATCAAATTATGTTATCTTACTCATTTAATATGTCTTATAATTTCTTTAAGCAATGTAAATTACATCTCTAAATGGTTAAGTCTGATTAATAAAAGTAAAGGAATAGTTAGTGCTGTAACGTGTGCAATACATTTAAATCAATTTACGATAAATCCTCATCACTTAGTGATGCTACAACCATCAATTGCAAACTAGTATAAAAAATATCATCTTAAACCACATTGTAAAAAGGAGAAGATAAAACCGTAAGCCTCATCAAAACTACAAAACAGAAAGTACTCTGAAATAAAGTAAATAAAAGACAAATAACACAAAACATGATAAACTCTTAATCAACAGAAAAAATACGGAGAAATTAAAAGCAATAGTATTTTTAAAGAATTACCTTCGCATTCTGTATCAATACCAGTAGTTCCAACTTTTGGGACATAATTATCTTCACATGTGCAATCAAACACATTATTCGAAACACTACAAACTGCACGTTGATCACATGGGTTACCAGTTGTACAATCTGGCAGAACAAAAACTTGATCATCATAGATCCTGGTAAAATAGTATTAAATACCACCACCTTTAAATGAACGAACGTCATTCAAAAATGATTGTCAATAGCTGGTAAAAAATCTTTATTATATTGCTTTATAAAAATAAGAAAAGAACAGATGTATAGGTATATATGAACTATATTTCACAGAGTAAAAGGGATTGAGTGTTTGTTCCCACATAGATAATTGTAAAACACTGCAATATAAACTTTGTTTAAGACTACCTTTCCTCTTTGGCACTGAAAGAAGCCAGTCACAAAAAATTGTTAGCCTCTTATTTCATTGAAATGAGACCTTAAAGTTTCTTAATTTTTGCAAACCTCAGGGCTGGATTCTTACTAAAAAAGTATTTTTTGAAATTTGAAAAAATTACACAAATGTCAATAAAAATAGTATGAAACACGAAATAGTCACAGTTCAAAGAATGCAATTTATTTAGTTGAGTTTTCTGTACTTCAGAATTACATCATGTTGCTTTAAAAATCAAACTCATTACGCGAAAATGAAGACAGTTGGTGGCATTGAATTCTATTTAATTTTAAAGATAATTATTACTGGTTTTATTGAAGGTTTTAATAGTAAAAATTCCTCATGATTTCCACCTATAACCTTCCATTTATTTTTATTTAAAAAGAGATTAGAGCAATTAAGATTAGCTATAGGTTTAATCAACATTGATTTCCCTCGACAATTATGTTTATAAACAACTCATAATGCTTATGATAAAATTTGGAGAAATTTCATGCAAGTAAGAAGCAACTGACTAACGCAGAGGCCTTCATATTCAACAAATCCTTCATCACATTGACATTACCATTTGAGATTAGAGTTAAGTAAGAAGATGAAAAAATAAACCACCAAAAAGAGGGTATAATAATAAAACACTGAAAGATATAAAATTGAGTAAAAAATGTATGTTTAAAAACACTTTCTCACAACATTATACCATGCAAGAGGTTTACTCACACAGCATCAAATTATGTTATCTTACTCATTTAATATGTCTTATAATTTCTTTAAGCAATGTAAATTACATCTCTAAATGGTTAAGTCTGATTAATAAAAGTAAAGGAATAGTTAGTGCTGTAACGTGTGCAATACATTTAAATCAATTTACGATAAATCCTCATCACTTAGTGATGCTACAACCATCAATTGCAAACTAGTATAAAAAATATCATCTTAAACCACATTGTAAAAAGGAGAAGATAAAACCGTAAGCCTTATCAAAACTACAAAACAGAAAGTACTCTGAAATAAAGTAAATAAAAGACAAATAACACAAAACATGATAAACTCTTAATCAACAGAAAGAATACGGAGAAATTAAAAGCAATAGTATTTTTAAAGAATTACCTTCGCATTCTGTATCAATACCAGTAGTTCCAACTTTTGGGACATAATTATCTTCACATGTGCAATCAAACACATTATTCGAAACACTACAAACTGCACGTTGATCACATGGGTTACCAGTTGTACAATCTGGCAGAACAAAAACTTGATCATCATAGATCCTGGTAAAATAGTATTAAATACCACCACCTTTAAATGAACGAACGTCATTCAAAAATGATTGTCAATAGCTGGTAAAAAATGTTTATTATATTGCTTTATAAAAATAAAAAAAGAACAGATGTATAGGTATATATGAACTATATTTCACAGAGTAAAAGGGATTGAGTGTTTGTTCCCACAGATAATTGTAAAACACTGCAATATAAACTTTGTTTAAGACTACCTTTCCTCTTTGGCACTGAAAGAAGCCAGCCACAAAAAATTGTTAGCCTCTTATTTCATTGAAATGAGACCTTGAAGTTTCTTAATTTTTGCAAACCTCAGGGCTGGATTCTTACTAAAAAAGTATTTTTTAAAATTTGAAAAAATTACACAAATGCCAATAAAAAATAGTATGAAACGTGAAATAGTCACAGTCCAAGGAATGCAATTTATTTAGTTGAGTTTTCTTTACTTCAGTATTACATCATGTTGCTTTAAAAATCAAACTCATTACGCAAAAATGAAGACAGTTGGTGGCATTGTATTGTATTTGATTTTAAAGATAATTATTACTGGTTTTATTGAAGGTTTTAATAGTAAAAATTCCTCATGATTTCCACCTATAACCTTCCATTTATTTTTATTTAAGAAGAGATTAGAGCGATTAAGATTAGCTATAGGTTTAATCGACATCGATTTCCCTCGTAAAATTATGTTTATAAACATGCCATAATGCTTATGATAAAATTTTAAGAAATTTCATGCAAGAAAGAAGCAACTGACCTACGCATTGACCTTGATCATCAACAAATCCTACATCACATTCACATGCCCCACTTACACAAGCAGCATTTTGTGGACAACTCGGCGTACATGTAACAGAATCCGCTATAAAATACAAAAAAAAAACATTGTGAACAAAAGTAGGTTTCATATACAAGCAATAAAATTAATATTTAATTACCATTTGAGATTAGAGTTAAATAAGAAGAGAAGATGAAAAAAAATAAACCACCAGAAAGTTGGTATAATAATATATAACTGAAATATATAAAATTGAGTAAAAAAATGTATGTTTAAAAAACAATTTCTCACAACATTATACCATGCAAGAAGTTTACTCACACAGCATCAAAATATGTTATCTTACTCATTTAATATGTCTTATAATTTCTTTAAGCAATGTAAATTACATCTCTAAATGGTTAAGTCTGATTAATAAAAGTAAAGGAATAGTTAGTGCTGTAATGTGTACAATACATTTAAATCAATTTACGATAAATCGTCATCACTTAGTGATGCTGAAACTATCAATTGCAAACTAGTATAAAAAATATCATCTTAAACCACATTGTAAAAAGGAGAAGATAAAACCATAAGCCTTATCAAAACTACAAAACAGAAAGTACTCTGAAATAAAGTAAATAAAAGACAAATAACACAAAACATGATAAACTCTTAATAAACAGAAAAAATACAAAGAAATTAAAAGCAATAGTATTGTTAAAGAATTACCTTCGCATTCCGTATCAATACCAGTAGTTCCAACTTTTGGTGAAAAACCACCTTTACATGTGCAAACAAACTCGTTACTTGAAACAGAACAATCTGCATTTGGATCGCATGGGGCATGCATTGAACAATCTGGCAGAACAAAAACTTTGTAATCAATAGATCCCGGTAAAATAATACTAATTCTCACCACTTTTAAATGAAAACATGTCATACAAAAATGATTTTAAATAGCTGTTAAAAATGTTTGTTATATTACTTTATAAAAATATAAAAACAACAGATGTATAGGTATATATAAACTATATTTAAAAAAATTTAAAACATGTACAACAAACAGGGAAAGCGAGATTGAGTGTTTGTTTCCACATAGATAATTGTATAACACTGCAATATAAACTGTGTTTAAGACTACCTTTGCACTGAAAAAAGTGAGTCACAAAAATTTGTTAGCTTCTTACTTCATTGAAATGAGACCTTAAAGTTTCTTCCACCTATAACCTTCCATTTAATATTTTTTAAGAAGAGATTAGAGCGATTAAGATTAGCTATAGGTTTAATCGACATCGATTTCCCTCGACAATTATGTTTATAAACATGCCATAATGCTTATGATAAAATTTTAAGAAATTTCATGCAAGAAAGAAGCAACTGACCTACGCATTGACCTTGATCATCAACAAATCCTACATCACATTCACATGCCCCACTTACACAAGCAGCATTTTGTGGACAACTTGGCGTACATGTAACAATATCTGCTATAAAATACAAAAAAACAACATTGTGAACAAAAGTAGGTTTCATATACAGGCAATAAAATTAATATTTAATTACCATTTGAGATTAGAGTTAAATAAGAAGAGAAGATGAAAAAAAATAAACCACCAGAAAGTTGGTATAATAATATATAACTGAAATATATAAAATTGAGTAAAAAAATGTATGTTTAAAAGCAATAGTATTTTTAAACAATTACCTTCGCATTCTGTATCAATACCAGTAGTTCCATCTTTTGGTGAAAAACCACCTTTACATGTGCAATCAAACTCGTTACTTGAAACAGAACAATCTGCATTAGGATCGCATGGGTCACGCATTGAACAATCTGGCGGAACAAAAACTTGATCATCATAGATCCTGGTAAATCCATTTGAGATTAGAGTTAAGTAAGAAGATGAAAAAATAAACCACCAAAAAGAGGGTATAATAATAAAACACTGAAAGATATAAAATTGAGTAAAAAAATGTATGTTTAAAAAACAATTTCTCACAACATTATACCATGCAAGAGGTTTACTCACACAGCATCAAAATATGTTATCTTACTCATTTAATATGTCTTATAATTTCTTTAAGCAATGTAAATTACATCTCTAAATGGTTAAGTCTGATTAATAAAAGAAAAGAAATAGATAGTGCTGTAATGTGTGCAATACATTTAAATCAATTTACGATAAATCCTCATCACTTAGTGATGCTGCAACCATCAATTGCAAACTAGTATAGAAAATATCATCTTAAACCACATCGTAAAAAGAAGAAGATAAAACCATAAGCCTTATCAAAACTACAAAACAGAAAGTACTCTGAAATAAAGTAAATAAAAGACAAATAACACAAAACATGATAAATTCTTAATCAACAGAAAAAATACGGAGAAATTAAAAGCAATAGTATTTTTAAAGAATTACCTTCGCATTCTGTATCAATACCAGTAGTTCCAACTTTTGGGACATAATTATCTTCACATGTGCAATCAAACACATTATTCGAAACACTACAAACTGCACGTTGATCACATGGGTTACCAGTTGTACAATCTGGCAGAACAAAAACTTGATCATCATAGATCCTGGTAAAATAGTATTAAATACCACCACCTTTAAATGAACGAACGTCATTCAAAAATGATTGTCAATAGCTGGTAAAAAATGTTTATTATATTGCTTTATAAAAATAAGAAAAGAACAGATGTATAGGTATATATGAACTATATTTCACAGGGAAAGCGAGATTGAGTGTTTGTTCCCACATAATTAGATAATTGTAAAACACTGCAATATAAACTTTGTTTAAGACTACCTTTCCTCTTTGCCACTGAAAGAAGCCAGTCACAAAAAATTGTTAGCCTCTTATTTCATTGAAATGAGACCTTGAAGTTTCTTAATTTTTGCAAACCTCAGGGCTGGATTCTTACTAAAAAAGTATTTTTTGAAATTTGAAAAAATTACACAAATGCCAATAAAAATAGTATGAAACGTGAAATAGTCACAGTCCAAGGAATGCAATTTATTTCGTTGAGTTTTCTTTACTTCAGTATTACATCATGTTGCTTTAAAAATCAAACTCATTACGCGAAAATGAAGACAGTTGGTGGCATTGAATTCTATTTAATTTTAAAGATAATTATTACTGGTTTTATTGAAGGTTTTAATAGTAAAAATTCCTCATGATTTCCACCTATAACCTTCCATTTATTTTTATTTAAGAAAAGATTAGAGCGATTAAGATTAGCTATAGGTTTAATCGACATCGATTTCCCTCGACAATTATGTTTATAAACATGCCATAATGCTTATGATAAAATTTTAAGAAATTTCATGCAAGAAAGAAGCAACTGACCTACGCATTGACCTTGATCATCAACAAATCCTACATCACATTCACATGCCCCACTTACACAAGCAGCATTTTGTGGACAACTCGGCGTACATGTAACAGTATCTGCTATAAAATACAAAAAAAAAACATTGTGAACAAAAGTAGGTTTCATATACAGGCAATAAAATTAATATATAATTACCATTTGAGATTAGAGTTAAATAAGAGAGGATAAAAAAAAATAAACCACCAGAAAGTTGGTATAATAATATATAACTGAAATATATAAAATTGAGTAAAAAAAATGTATGTTTAAAAGCAATAGTATTTTTAAAGAATTACCTTCGCATTCTGTATCAATACCAGTAGTTCCATCTTTTGGTGAAAAACCACCCTTACATGTGCAATCAAACTCGTTACTTGAAACAGAACAATCTGCATTTGGATCGCATGGGTCACGCATTGAACAATCTGGCGGAACAAAAACTTGATCATCATAGATCCTGGTAAATCCATTTGAGATTAGAGTTAAATAAGAAGATGAAAGAATAAACCAGCAAAAAGAGGGTATAATAATAAAACACTGAAATATATAAAATTGAGTAAAAAAAATGTATGTTTAAAAACAATTTCTCACAACATTATACCATGCAAGAGGTTTACTCACACAGCATCAAAATATGTTATCTTACTCATTTAATATGTCTTATAATTTCTTTAAGCAATGTAAATTACACCTCTAAATGGTTAAGTCTGATTAATAAAAGTAAAGGAATAGAAAGTGCTGTAGTTGTCACTGTAGCTTAGTGGTTAGTGCATTCAACCCACAAAATCAAACGGTGCTGGTTCGAAACCCAGCTCGGACATATTTTGATTTCTGAGTTACAGTTGAGTTATTGAGCGGAACTCATTGCGTAATGCAAGCCTAGCTCAAAATGGTGGGTTGTCTGGTGAAGCGACTTCGTAGGTGCAAATGGGTGCCCTAAGTACGCCAGGACCTAAACCTTGGGATAAGAAGAGCCACTGTTACATGTGGAGAGGCCCGTAAAAACTCCATTATATTATATTATATTATATATTATAAGTGCTGTAATGTGTACAATACATTTAAATCAATTTAAGATAAATCGTCATCACTTAGTGATGCCGAAACCATCAATTGCAAACTAGTATAAAAAATATCATCTTAAACCACATTGTAAAAAGAAGAAGATAAAACCATAAGCCTTATCAAAACTACAAAACAGAAAGTACTCTGAAATAAAGTAAATAAAAGACAAATAACACAAAACATCATAAATTCTTAACCAACAGTAAAAATATGTAGAAATTAAAAGTAATAGTATTTTTAAAGAATTACCTTCGCATTCTGTATCAATACCAGTAGTTCCATCTTTTGGTGAAAAACCACCTTTACATGTGCAATCAAACTCGTTACTTGAAACAGAACAATCTGCATTAGGATCGCATGGGTCACGCATTGAACAATCTGGCGGAACAAAAACTTGATCATCATAGATCCTGGTAAATCCATTTGAGATTAGAGTTAAGTAAGAAGATGAAAGAATAAACCAGCAAAAAGAGGGTATAATAATAAAACACTGAAATATATAAAATTGAGTAAAAAAAATGTATGTTTAAAAACAATTTCTCACAACATTATACCATGCAAGAGGTTTACTCACACAGCATCAAAATATGTTATCTTACTCATTTAATATGTCTTATAATTTCTTTAAGCAATGTAAATTACACCTCTAAATGGTTAAGTCTGATTAATAAAAGTAAAGGAATAGAAAGTGCTGTAGTTGTCACTGTAGCTTAGTGGTTAGTGCATTCAACCCACAAAATCAAACGGTGCTGGTTCGAAACCCAGCTCGGACATATTTTGATTTCTGAGTTACAGTTGAGTTATTGAGCGGAACTCATTGCGTAATGCAAGCCTAGCTCAAAATGGTGGGTTGTCTGGTGAAGCGACTTCGTAGGTGCAAATGGGTGCCCTAAGTACGCCAGGACCTAAACCTTGGGATAAGAAGAGCCACTGTTACATGTGGAGAGGCCCGTAAAAACTCCATTATATTATATTATATTATATATTATAAGTGCTGTAATGTGTACAATACATTTAAATCAATTTACGATAAATCGTCATCACTTAGTGATGCCGAAACCATCAATTGCAAACTAGTATAAAAAATATCATCTTAAACCACATTGTAAAAAGAAGAAGATAAAACCATAAGCCTTATCAAAACTACAATACAGAAAGTACTCTGAAATAAAGTAAATAAAAGACAAATAACACAAAACATCATAAATTCTTAACCAACAGTAAAAATATGTAGAAATTAAAAGTAATAGTATTTTTAAAGAATTACCTTCGCATTCTGTATCAATACCAGTAGTTCCATCTTTTGGTGAAAAACCACCTTTACATGTGCAATCAAACTCGTTACTTGAAACAGAACAATCTGCATTAGGATCGCATGGGTCACGCATTGAACAATCTGGCGGAACAAAAACTTGATCATCATAGATCCTGGTAAATCCATTTGAGATTAGAGTTAAGTAAGAAGATGAAAGAATAAACCAGCAAAAAGAGGGTATAATAATAAAACACTGAAATATATAAAATTGAGTAAAAAAAATGTATGTTTAAAAACAATTTCTCACAACATTATACCATGCAAGAGGTTTACTCACACAGCATCAAAATATGTTATCTTACTCATTTAATATGTCTTATAATTTCTTTAAGCAATGTAAATTACACCTCTAAATGGTTAAGTCTGATTAATAAAAGTAAAGGAATAGAAAGTGCTGTAATGTGTACAATACATTTAAATCAATTTACGATAAATCCTCATCACTTAGTGATGCTGCAACCATCAATTGCAAACTAGTATAAAAAATATCATCTTAAACCACATTGTAAAAAGGAGAAGATAAAACCGTAAGCCTTATCCAAACTACAAAACAGAAAGTACTCTGAAATAAAGTAAATACAAGACAATTAATACAAAACATGATAAATTCTTAATCAACAGAAAAAATATGTAGAAATTAAAAGCAATATTATTTTTAAAGACTTACCTTCACATTCTGTATCAATACCAGAGGTTCCATCTATTCGTGAATAATTTTCTTCACATGTGCAATCAAACACGTTATTCAAAACACTACAAACTGCACTTTCATCGCATGGGTTACCAGTTGTACAATCTGGCAGAACAAAAACTTGATCATCATAGATCCTGGTAAAATAGTATTAAATACCACCACCTTTAAATGAACAAACGTCATTCAAAAATGATTGTCAATAGCTGGTAAAAAATGTTTATTATATTCCTTTATAAAAATAAGAAAAGAACAGATGTATAGGTATATATGAACTATATTTCACAGGGAAAGCGAGATTGAGTGTTTGTTCCCACATAGATAATTGTAAAACACTGCAATATAAACTTTGTTTAAGACTACCTTTCTTCTTTGGCACTGAAAGAAGCCAGTCACAAAAAATTGTTAGCCTCTTATTTCATTGAAATGAGACCTTGAAGTTTCTTAATTTTTGCAAACCTCAGGGCTGGTTTCTTGTGTAAAAAATCTACCTTTTTATTTCCGACAATGGCGTATAACATTTTTAAATGATACCACTGTATTTTCCAGTTACTTTCATTGTATTGCCTAGAAAAGCAGTCTTTAAGACAACTTTTGTTTTCAAAACACATATTTATGTTGCAGTTATATTTACCCCTATATCATTCCATCTTAAACAAAAGGTGATATTGCTTATTTGAATAAACTATACAGTTTGAAACATAACATAGACACCTTTCCCATACTTTTACTGAAGTTATCCTACACTTTCACATGACGTGCAAATTAAAGATATTCATTCCGAAATAATGAAACAAGCGTGTGTTGTCATTCGTAAATGCCTGGATGGAAGTGTGTGTTCAAATTACAAGAACTACTTTGAATTACAAGTACATAATAGTAATACGAGAAACAACAAATGTTCAATAAAATTACAAAAAGTTAAGCTGGCTTATGCACAAAAATCACTTTATTATGCTAGAGCAAAGTTGTACAATGAGCTACCAATTTCTATACGGAAAACCGAAAGTATTTTAAAATTTAAGGATCTATTGTGTGAATATTTTAAATGATTGCAATGTAACGTGTATATATGTTTCTGCTGGTAATATTTTAATAATTTTTTTTGTCTTAACATTTCATCACATTTGCATCCAATTCTGTCCAAAAATATATATATTCTACAGGACAAACATTGATAACAGTGTCAATTTATTTTGTACCGAAGTTTTTAATCCTGTAGAAATATTTTAAAATAATAATAAGTTATTAATAAAGGTGATGATGTTCATAAACAAAAATTACATTTAAAAACTAAATGTAAAAGTTGTCAAGGTAAGAATATTGGGAATTCTTAATCAGATATTTGTTTCAACCACAATAAAGCAATTTTGTAATGTCAATGAGACATTTTATATAAAAATTGGTGGCTGTGAAATGCATTTTATTTTAAAGACAACTAGTACTGGTTTTGTTGACGGTTTTAATGAGAATTTCTGATGATTTCCACTTGTAACTTTCCATTTAATTTTATTTAAGAGATTAGTGCAATTCAGCAAAATCAAAATTGGTTTAATGGACATGGATTGTTCTTGAAAATAGTTACAATAAAAATTTAAGAGGTTTCATACAAGTAACAGAATAGAACAACTTACTTGTGCAAGTAACAGTAGTACCAGTATTTGTAACATGTCCTGGATTGCATTGACATTCCCCATTTTGACAAATAGCATTTTCACTACAGGCTGGACTACATGAAACTAAATTAAAGATTTAGAAGAGTGAAAGTATCTTGGAAATTGTTGGTTTGGGAAAAGCAAAAATATCCAGTATGTCTGATATTTTAATACAATCCCATAGAGTAAATAAAATGAACTAATGCTATCTTTTGAAATTATAACAACAAGAAGGTAATCATATTTGAGGCTTTTAACAAATTAAAATTGGAACAAACTCTTTGTAAAAGTCTTTTCATAACCTTCAGACATTTTTAAATAAAGGAGATTTGTAACCTAGGGCTACAATAACTTGATGTTAGTGAGAACACTTCATGGACACAGTTCTTACAAAAGTCTGCAGCTAGGATTTTTAATGCTATATTTTATTTTTTATTACTCTTCAAATTATTTTTAAATGCATAACTATTGTGAACAGAAATTTAACTAACCTCGACACCCTGTTCCTCCTGAAATTATAGAACCATCACCTTCAAAACCGTCTCCACATATACATACTCCCAATATGCATTCTGCGTGTTCATGGCATGCAGCTGATAAACAGTCATCTAAAATCAACATTTTTCAAAAGTGATTTTAGCTTTAAAAAATTAGTGCAAAGAAATTTAAAACAGTTTAGTAATTGAATCTTTCCGATAGCGCAATGGTAATGGCGTTTGTCTCATAACCGAAAGATTCTGGGTTCAAGACCATGCTATCACAAAGTTGTTTAATGAGCGGTTATAAATAAAAAATACACTGTATTACATAAATAACCGTAGCACAAATGGGAGCAATTAAACACACTAAAACTCTGGGTCAAGGTCATGATAATGCTCAATAAGCGTTCTGGAAGCCTCGTTAAAAACAAACAAACAAACAAGCTAATTTTACTCTGAATTATAGCCATCCTAAAACTTATTTACACCACAAAACATTGTTGTCCTAAAAGAATCTTTATTCGATTAATTATAAACTAAAATGTGTTTTAGAATGCACAAGTGAAAGCTTTGAATTTTTATCACAGACTAGAATTGACAAAGCAATCACAAGAATTTCAAGTGTTTAAATCCCTTCTGCAAACATTACCAGTTACCAGGGTTGATAAAATATCTAAAAAAGCTATGAACAAAATCCGTGTTTGTGTTTGCTGAGATATAATCAGTTCAATATATAGGTTTGCTTAGCATAGAGTATATAAATATATATTTTTCAAAAGAAAAACAATAAATTAATCATTTGATGAACAACTTATGCAGATGCTTTAAATTGGTTATGTATAAGATAAAAGAAATGGATTGGTTTCTACTATTTTACTGATTATTCATTTTGTGTGGATTTCATTTATTTTGTGACACTGTGTCATAATTGATCTTGTATACACATTAATTTTAAATGCACATTATTTCTGGCTGGGCATAAAGAACTGCTACTTTTTGTTGTCTGTTAATCCATAATTAATTAAAAATGTAAATAGCAAACACGTAGGAAATCATCAATTATGAAATATATGCTAAAATGTACGTTGCAATAAGCAGAAATAAAGATTTATTTTATTCACTCACCTTTGCAAATATTATTATCTTCATCGTATGTGAATCCATCTTCACATACACATAAATTATCAACACACGTGCTATTTCCTGGGCATATCACTATACCACACAACTCAGCTAAAATATAAGCAGAACAACTGTCAATCATTTGTATGTGATTACTCAGATAATGCATTCAACTAGGACTTTTATGTGCATACTACTATGAACAGTGAACAAATATTGGACTCCAACAAACAGTTTAAGCAATTGCGTGCAAATGCATTAAGCAAATGAGCATTAAGCATTTTAAGCAAATGAGATTCCCATATATTACTTTCCTTTGTCACATCTTGTTTCTTGTCAAATAAAAATTGTTTGATAAAAAGAAGTAAATAACCTGTTATAATATTCAACAAAACATGTGGTGATATTAAATGTGATTTAGCTCTTACGACATATGGCTCTGGTACCAGCACATGGTTCATATTCAATATATTGTCCAGTACAATGTTGATTAGTGGTTGTTACAGGTAAATCACAAACTCGATATTTTATTATCACATCATCACAGCATCCTTGTCCTTGACCACTTTCAGGATTTAACCATTGACTATAGCCTCCATTACCTAAACAAGATGCAACAAGGCTTATATTGTAACCATGAATAACAATAAACACATTTTTAATAATAGAGTTAAGCCTGGTCTCCAAAAGGCATCTAAATGTGTATATTTTATTGAGCATGTTTTAAACATGTACTTAAACACACTTCTGTGCACTGAACATATAGCGCATATAAATGCGTTTATCAAATTATAAAGCATCTCCACTAGAGATTCACAGGAGAAATATGGAGATGACAAGGAAATGGAGTTAGAAGATCTAGAAGATGACCATCGGAGGAGAAGAAATAAAAAAGTAGCAAAGACATCTAATGCCATTTATCATTGAAGGATTTACCTCCACCAAAAAGCATGAAGAATGGAACAAAATTTCTGATCAATTCCAGGGAGTTTAATGAGCATAATTTTCCGCATGTGCTATCAACAACAATTATGTAAGAATCCCAAAAAAAAGTGGTTCATTTTATCATAATTACGAGGGATTCTTTAGCATTGTTTTGTTTTGTGACACAACCTATTGCTTTACCATGTTCGACCTTGGAGAATATAGAAGTAACAAGATTCCGGTGTTTTGTCCAACTCAGAAATGGCAATATTAATACCAATGAGGAAGAACATACAAGATTTAAGTTCTTATATCATTATTATCATATATCTAACATTTTTTTACAAAGGAAATCATCATCATCAATATTCTATTTTTAAATGGTATTTTTTACTTGTTTAACTTGTTTTTGTATATGATTTATTGTCTTTTCTTGAACTCCCAATTACCCGACCCTAATCTAAATGTGCGGGACTATGAGGTATCAGGGTCAATGAATGATGCTGAGATGCCTGCTGTCAGTTTAGCGGAGGATTTGGGGATTCAATGGAAAAGGCTGGTTAATAGAAACTATGATTTGCTGGTGGACTTAGAAAAACTTGTTGAATGAAAGAAGGGTTTGTATGTTGTTGAGAGCTTTTTGAAAACCTATTTATCATATGTTTGATGATTTTGTTAAACTCAACGCTTTATGATGTATTTTCTCTTTCATTTGAGCAACTCAATTGCTATGGATTTACCGTACAGATCTTTAGCATCTTCATTCTTTGGGACAATCTCCATTGCCCTCCTTTCTTGGATATGAGAGGCTAGTTTTTGTATAATAGAACGACACGTACCTCAATCCGTCATTATGGCCAGAGGTTATTTGCATTAGCTGATAGGCTTCTTTCTTGTTAGTTTATATTTCGTAGAGAACAGTCACGTTGTATTACTATGTTATAATATGTTTATGTTCGTTATCTCTTGTTTCATTCCCTTACTTAGAGTTTTTTCATCCTTTAAATCCTCTTTGTCTTGTTGTTTATTGACCCTCCTTTTCTTGCTGAATTGTTGTTTTGGGGTTTAGAAAACTAAAACTTCTTCCTATTCTTTTTCATCAACTTCACCATCACTCTTAGTCATGCTTAATATCTTTCTATCCAATCCATCAGCACCATCTTTCATTGTAAATTGATCAAACCATGATAAAAGGTTAAGATCTTTTTTAGCTTTGTAAATGATACTTGATGATGTGCCAGATCTATCTATTGAAAATTCTATTGAAATTTTCAAACATAAGCTTTGCTTCCAACCCTGATGTTAGAGAGATTAGTGTAATAAATAGTATTTATTATTTGATTGTTGAATTACAAATAACAAATTTGTGCTTGCCATTTTTGATAAAATCCAATGCATCACCATCAGCAATATCAAGTATTTACTATTGCATCTCCTTGTTTTTTTACCTTTATATCTTTTGTGGCTTTTGGGTTGGGAATTCTTTCACCAACAGAATTTTCTGATTTTTCTGATTTTTGGTACACAAGCTACAATTATGAATAGAAACTTGTGTTTAAAATGTTATCAAAATTTAACCAGCAGTTCCCAAGATATATTTACTAGGTTCCAGGCCTTTTTCAGGTCATTTTCAAAGCAACACGTTTATTTGTGATATGTGCCTCCATAAAAAAGCTTTCCACTTCAAAATCTAATAGAGATATGGTCATGAAACTTCGTATCTTTATGTTTTTTAGAATGAGGAATCCAAAAATGAGCAATAAAAATTATAAATACTAAGTTAATAAGTTGTATTCACTAAAGAAGAATGTTTCCTATTTTTTTAAAATCTACACCTTGTTACACACGATGGGTAAATTTCCTAAAAGGCAGATGTGGTACTGAAAAAAAATTGTTTCCCTTCAAAGTACATATATTTACTGGCAACATATAAAAAAATAACAGATTATTATAAAGAATGGGATAGTTTCATATTTTTGGGGTTAGTTTTTCTTCTTGAAACAAACTCAGAAACGTTTTCTCCATTTTGGCTTTTCAAAAAATCACAACATTACTCATACTGTGTTCTGCGCGCAATATACATGCGATAAAGTGTGTTTAAGTACATGTCTACAGTTAAGGCAAATAAATGCATTAATAAGATACAAAAACAACATTTTAAAGCCTTTTTACACAGTAAAGTAATATGTCATAAGTAATAAAAGTCACTATTATATTATCGAAAGATTTACCTTTAAGGACAGAAAGTAAGGCAAGGATAAAATAGAGCGGAATTAATTAGTGCAAATTAGGGTGTATTTCGCACAAATAAATTCCGCCCAAATCTGATCAAACTCTGCAATTCGCAATAATAAATTACGCCTAACACAAAAAAATTAGCAATTCACACTATTAAAATCCTCCCAATGTAAACAAATTGGCAAGCATTAGAAATTTCTGTGAAACTCACCATGAACTTAGGACTTCCACACGTCTTCAGATATCTAAGTTGTCTTAGAAAATAGGGCCGTTTGGAGACCTTGCTTACGAAGTGAAAAACTTATGGAATAGCATAAATTAAATCCGCATTTCAAAATCTCACTAATAAATTCCGCGCATTTACCTCGATTCGCACTAATTAATGCCGCACTTTTTTATCATATTTTCTGTCCTTAAGGTAAGCTGATGTACAAATGTATGCTACATCATAGACTTTTTGACTATAAACATTTTAAAAACTATTATGAATATGTACTGAACTTTGCTTGCGATATTTCTAAATGAAATTGACTAAATTTCTTACCACTATTTCTGATACAAGGTCCATTTGTAACCTTTATATCGTGAAAAGCAACAAGACCAGTTCCCTCACCTAATTGGAATTTTATCTAAGAAAGAAATTCTAGTTTTTTAAAGTTCATGTTCAAGTTAAGGCTATTTCACAAAATTCAAATGATGTAAAATGATTTACAAAAATATTGTTCTTATAATATTCATTATATATATAATTCATGTATTCAAAGTATTGGTTTATTACGAACTTTATTTTAAAGCATTATATGTATTAATAAAGAGAAATTCAAATTTTCACTCAAACAACATTTCAATCTACAAACAATCACTCCAGATTCATTCTAATTGATTGATAGCTTTAGAAAAATCTACTCTTAGGGAACATCTCCCTTATCAATCCAGATCAATTTGAATTAAAGAAGTAAATATATGCAATCCCAATAATATCTCATTTAAAACATAATCCATAATAACTAAATTGTCACATGTGTCATGTCAATAATTATTTACCAGTACATATTGGTGTCCACTAGAAGGTATTGTTACTGCTGCAGGGTGCCATTGATAAAAATCAACAACTTTTACATTGTAAATAAGTTGTTTAGAATTATCATCTACTAATGAAACAGGTCCAGTTGATTCAAATGTATCAGTGTCGCTTAGATCCCACACTACATCTATAAAAATGACAACTTTAGCAAATTATGTAATATAGAAATATGTATATAAAAAAGTATAATATTAAATATGGAATAAGAGTATCAACATTATAAAATATTTCCATTATCTTTCCTTGAAAAAATAAAGAAAAACTTACAGAATGAGTGGCCATTTCTAACATAATAGTTAAACTCCAAACACATGTCTGATTGATCGATGTCTCTTGAAATAGTATTGAGAATGAATGCTTTTACATCGCTTGAAGAAAATCCGTCATGAAATTGAAGCTTTTTCCCACCTATTTGTTAAATACATACCCTACAATTTACAACAGCTTTGTAGTATCCATATTTTAACATGATGTATATTATGTTGTGGTATTTTTAACATTGTAAGCACTAATAACATATTGACATATTTTATTAATTACCTGCATTTGTTAATGGTGGAGTTGGTACATTATCCAAAAAGTCCCAAGCACTTGAAGGAATTTTGTTATTAGATTTCACGTCACATAATTCTGTTTCACAATAAATTTCAGGCACTAAAATAAACAAGTAAGAAATCAAATAAGATTGACATGGCAATACAAAATTACCATACCAGTGTCACTGGGACTGCTACAAGTGTAGGCTTCATTTTTCATATAGCACAATTCTTGGCAATCAGTGCACTCGTTTGCAAAAACTAAAACAAATGAATAATTAATAATATATTTTTCCCCCATTCATAAGACTATTACAACAAAAAAGTCTTGGTTGATACAATACAATTTAAAACCTACATGTACAGTAGACCATATTCGAAAAAGACAAATATTATGGAGAAAATCTGCATCATGGAAAATAAATAAAATAGATTGACATTGTTAGCTAGAGGAGGTACATAACAGTTTAATGAGAAGTTTAAGGGAGTAGAGTCACTTTGCTGCGTAAAAATACTTAAAAAGAAAGCATTAAAGCTAGTTGCCTTTTCTAAATCGGTTCTTGTAACAATCTCATTGTAGTGGATATCTGGGAAGAAATTTTTGGTTGGTGTTTTGGATTTTGCATATGAATAGAACGCCCTAGGAGTCTTTGATGTTGTAGGAAATATTTTTCTCAAATTCCTTAATGGCTGATCTGCAAGCGAATTTTGCTTGATTTTCTTTTCATTACTGATTTTTTTTAAATGTTTTTATCGATACTTGTCGCTAGTGTGTTATGTGAAAAATTCCAATTATATAGATAGTATCAAGAGAAGAGTCTGTGTTGTATATAGACAGGTTGTTATTGGTTTTCTCGTAATCCCCTTTATTATAATTATATTTTAAAAGTTGATTCTGATTAAAATTTGATTTTGTCACAAGTTCAAAGAATAGAAGTTGATAGTGACTCTTTCTGATCGGCGGTAAGTGTGAGAGAGAAATGATCATGTTCTGTTCACTGGTAAAGACAATATCTATTGTAGCATTTTGTGTGTGTCTTAGGTGTATAAAAATGTGCTGATATAAATAACATTCATGAGTTGAATTAAAGGGGAATTTTTCGGATTTAGATAAATGTGGTATCAATATTTTCGGCAGCAGGTTATGTGTTTGTTTAATTTGTCATTGTTCTCTTTGTTGCTGTTAGGAGAACGATAGTATGTTAAAACTAGAAGTTTGTAATTTTTAAATTGAATTTCACAACACAATGCTTCACTTGGCAGTTCGTCTAATTCTAGTATTGAACCTTCAATAGAGTCAGAAAAATCTGAAGTTCATCCGGCAATAGCGCAATGGTAATGGTCTTCGGCTCTTCACCGAAAGGTTCAGGGTTCAAGACCATGCCATCGCAAAGTTGTTAGTGAGCGGTTATATATAAACAACGCCATATTTCATCAAAAATAACCGTAGCACAAATGGGAGCAATTAAATATACTGAAACTCCGGGTCAAGGTCCTTATGATAATGCTTAATGAGCGTTCTGGAAGCTTCTTTAAAAAACAAACAAGAAAACAGAAGTTGACCCAATTTAGTTTTATAGGAAGTCCTTTCTTTCTTCTCGGCTCCTTGACAATTGTTGATGTTAGCAGACAATGAGAATGAGACTAATGAGACAAGAAGCTCTAAAACTAAGCTCTAACTCTAAAATTCATTTTGTTTCCAAGCCATCTAAAATTTTAAGTATTTTATTATAACCAAATGAATGTTTGGTGTCATGTTATAGACTTTTCCCCTACAAATTTGTATTATGACAATTTATTTCTTGCACTAAAAACAATGAAACTGTTAGTAATCACACTTAAATAAAAAACACTAAAAACACCTTAGCTTTCTAAAGGAAATAATCTGTGTATGTTTGTCTAAACGCTCATAACTCAAAAAATATTTGTATTAGGCCTTAGAAGTAGCAAATGGGCAATGCCGCATAACCAAGCTTGCATTCTATTTATGCCTGTTATTATTATTATTAGATTTCTTTAAATAGCATTTTACTATACAGAATGGAGCTCAGGAGCCAAACACTAAATTTTAAAAGTCAAATTAACAAAATATTATGCCAAAATTATGCTTCAGCAACAGTACTGAACAGATGGAGACAAGATATATATTGATTGAACCACAAAAATAAACACTGTTCTAAAAAAACTTTTCTGAACAAACCGTATACAAGAGACCATTGTTGAAACAAAAAAATCAATATATATAAAAATTAATTAATATGAATATTACGCTATCTAGCAATTTTAAAATTATGCCATGCAATTTACTTTTGTTTTATGCTTGCTTATTCATCAAACATTATTGTGTATAAAGAATACAGAATACAGTTTCTTCTGATGAATTTGCTGTATTATATATATATAATATATACTATACTAAACTAAATTTAATTTTTACTAGAAATTATTATTAATAATAATATTACCTACTTTGGAATATTTTCCAATAAAATCACCATCATCATCCTTGTCTTCTGTCTCAAAGGTACTGCCATATGCCATAGGAAAAAACCTTTTCTGCTGAAAACCTTAACCTATTGTCATTTTTTCGCATAAACCATTTGTTTGTTTACTATTTACTTGTACTGTAGCCAAATGTATTTATTTCGTGTCATAAAAGTAATTCGTGTTTGCTCACATGAAATAGGTAAACATTCGATCTGGCGGGATTTCCTCATTATCTCGGTATGTGTAGTTATGTTTGTATATTTATGTTATAGTTTTAAAATATATGTTTATATATTTTCTGGCAAATCAGCATAGTTGGAGTTCTCATGGTCACAGGAAGGTTTTGGCTCATAAAAGATGGACGAGGCCGGCCCTAGCGAGCGTGTTGCCCACCCAAAGGTTTTGACATACAGTGCAGTGACGTGTCAAACGGCACGAAATACGGCAAAAATTATGAAATGAAAAAATTGTAAAGAAGCGTGTCTTGCTGACTTTGAAAATTAGTAGGTTTACTAATTGGAGTATGCTGATTTCAAGTCAAGTACCAGAATTGGGATATTTTCACGCCTTTGTTTTTTTATAAGAAACCTGGTGCTAGACCTTCCAAAATTTAAGAAACTTTTGGAACCAAGATCAGACTATTTTCAGATAAGCAACTTGTATAGACATAAATAATTATTTTCCAATGATAAAACTTTCCCTTTTCACTGTTTAGCTATGTAGTTATAAATGTGAAAACCATCCTGATCGAACGTGTAATCGAACGAATTTTTTTTTTCTTTTTTTTCTATGTAAACCAAACTTTAGAATAAGAAACTACTTTAAAGGAAGAAATCGTTGCGGGAAGAAAGAGTTGCGAAAGTTGCAATTTTATTTTCGCAACTTTAAAAGAAAAAGTTGCTCACATTAAATGTTGCGAGACAGGACATTCATAAAAAGTTGCGTACATAAATTGTTGCGAGTGAAGTTGAACTTACGATATTTTTTCTTGTCGTTCCAAGCAACTTAGGGTTTCGACAATCAATTTATTCCAAAATTAATACAGCCTACTACGGATTATTTAAAAAATCGGAGACGGATTATAAGAAGTTTCTACGGACCAGACTTTAATATTTTTATACCATAATGTACACAGAAAAGTGTAAACTTCATATAGCTTTACTTACACAAAAAAGGTCCAAAAACGAAAACGTTTTTTTTGTTCGGATGCTTTTATAAAATAACAAGAAAAAGAGAAAAAGTTTTTCTTCCCACAACAATTTCTTCCTTTAAAGTAGTTAAGAAACGTTTAGGACTAAAATTTTTAAAAAATTAAGAAACATTTGATACTAAGGCCTTCGCTAAATTTCTTATAAAAAAACGTGTACCTTATTTGGGTCCAAAGTTTTAAGTATTCTGTTTGCTTTGAAAACGACTAAATAAGGTAAATGGTGCAATAGTTGAAACGAAACGAATTAGAAACGTTATAAGTCCTCTTTACAAAACAAAACAAAAATATTCTTTAAATGCTCAACTACTTAGGTGTCTCAAATCAAACAACAAGAGTAGAAAAAAATTGTTTACCACAAAACTTTTAAACATGTCTCTTTCGTTGTTCCTCTGAGTTTACTCTCTACTCGGATTATTATCTTGCTTTTAATTAGCTTATCATCTTTTTTATTTCATGATTTTGTTCTATTGTAGAAAGCAGGATATAGATGACGATTTTCGTTGTTAAAAAAAATCAAGTTGTATTATTTATGGTGTGAGTAATATTTTTATATTAATAGGTTGTTTTTGAGTCTAAGATAAGAGTCTTGGTAAGTTGATTCAAAACTTTCTTTAAAGTTGAAAAAAATATGAATTGAAATAATGCAATATTTCTAGATTTTTAAATATACTTTTGCACAAATCGAAATAGCAAGGGTTCAGTAAATTTGGTTAATTTACTCACTCTGTACAACTATTAAAAGTTTGAGAGGGGAGAAAATCAAAACCAAGCATAAAATAAAAATCAAGCAGAATCTTTTGTTGGAAGGTTTGAATCTCCTTCGGGAACCCATGATTTTAACGGTCTTCAATTTCATTCATGAAATTATAAACGGAAATCATTATACCTGTAGAAATTGAGGAAACGACGATGATCAGTGCCACGATCATGGTTTATTTTTTCTTCTAACGTTGATGCTCAACCTTCTTAGAAGAGCTCGCGAATGATTACTCATCGAGCAGATTTCGATTACTTATACGTTCTTTGTGTTAAGAATAATAGATGCTTTGATATCGCATTTTGTATTAGGATTAAGCACATTAGAGGGACATGGTCGAGCGCATTTGTTTGATAAAGGACGTAGTTACCATGTTGTGGATACGAAATGTCCGCCTCTGCATTATTTTTTAGATTTTTTCACAAATGATCGACATTTTATACCACTTGTGTAGTAAAATAAATAAAAAAACCTTTATGGAAACATTACTTAAGGGAGCATACCGGGCCGATTGCTATTTCGTAGCTACTTAAATTTTCTTTGAATATATTTAGTTTTTTATTAATTTTCGTATGAGTTATTACTATCTTTCTAACAGAAACCGTCGGAGTTGTTACTATCTTTCTAATAAAAATCGTCGGAGTTGTTACTATCTTTCTAATAAAAATCGTCGGAGTTGTTACTATCTTTCTAACAGAAACCGTCGGAGTTGTTACTATCTTTCTAACAGAAACCGTCGGAGTTGTTACTATCTTTCTAACAGAAATCGTCGGAGTTGTTACTATCTTTCTGACAGAAACCGTCGGAGTTGTTACTATTGATCTAATAGAAACAGTCTTGTTTTAAATGTGAACTCGGCTGGGAAATTGGCTAATAAAAAAAAATAGAAATTGAGAACTTCTCCATGTATCAATTAAGTTTCGAATGGGTTTGATGAAAAGGGTTGTCTAAGTCAGATTCTTTGAACCTGTATCACTTATTAGCTGCTATTATTACTATACTATTATATAATACTAGTATTATATCGCACTTTGAAGCATTCATAAATGAATAGAATTTATTATTATATTTTATTTAGAGTTTGCATGCAAAAACTTACCTTGGCCAACGCACACCATCGCCACAAACAGTCAAGGTATGTTACTTGGCACTCTCCCAACGGAAAGGTATCAAACAATCAGATTGACTTCATCTTTAGTCGAAACCGTTTCAAATCAAGTATCAACATGGTACAAACAAGGACATTCTTCCAACGGGCAGATATTGGTAGCGACCATGACATGGTAGTACTGAACCTGAATATAAAGCCAAGACGTCAGAAGAAGCAGAAGAGCCCTCGGCTCCTCTATAACCTAAGGAAGTTGCAAGACCAAGAAGAAAACAAAGAAGTCCAAACCAGATCCTACAGACCAATACTGCATCGTCAACAACACCATCAGATCTGAAATGAAGAAGTCACAGAAAGGATGGATTTCAGAACAGTACGAGATCATCTAGGCGAACTAGTCGAGGTGACAGATAGCATATGCCATGCTGAAAATATTAACGAAACCGCCACAGCAGAAGACATCCGTCATCGACAAGAATGGACAGGATGGACGGAATGCTATCACAACTTACTTACTTACTGCACGGTTTAACGTCTTCTGTTCCCAGCTTCTGGGGTTCGACGAAGTCTGTTCACATCTCTTATCGCTGTTCGCCATGCAACACGATCAGCAGTCAACTCCTTGGATAAACCAAGAAACTTCATATCGGTTCTTATATTTTCAATCCATTGTTTCTTTGGGCGACCAATGTGTTTACCCATCACCTCAAAGAGAGTATTTTCTTCTGCCAGGAGTCTTCGTTCATTCTACACACGTGGCCAAACCATCTTAAACGATTTCGTCTAAGTAGTATATCAATAGGTAGGACATCAAGTCGGTCTCAGCGGAAACATGTTGGATGATCTTGGTGTTGCAGATCCATCTAACCATCGCGTTGTCATTCCTTACAAGCCTATTGGTGTCCTCTACTTTTAAGGCCCACGTCTCGCTTGCGTGAAGGACAGCACTGGGAACACCAGCTGTGAACACGCGGCCACGAGTCTTTAAAAGGATGCCTTTGTTGGTAAGAATTGGTAAGAGCTCCCTAAACTTTTTCCAGGCTGATTGAACCCTAGTGGTAACAGCATCAGAACAGCCACCAGTATCACCAACCATTTCACCCAGGTAGCAGAATGTTGGTACTACTTCCAGATGTTCATCACCAAGCATAAACACACGTTCGGGAATGTTATGGACAGGATTGATACAACCAGGACAAATGTAATTGACATCTTCTTTTAATATCCCCTTTATACCAGAACACCTCTTATGGACCCAATGGTGACCATTATAACAGTAGATGGCGTTGCTGCCGACACCCTTGAAACAAACTCCGCATGGCCATTTTCCAGTTTTTAGGCGTTTGTCAATACCATATTTGCTATGCAAGATCTTAGTCTTCCTCATATTTACACGCAGACCCTTAGCTTCAATTTTATTCTTCCATAACTCAAGTCTTCTAATCAGTTCCTCTTTAGTGTCTGCCATAATCACAAGGTCATCAGCGTACAGCAGTTCCCACGGACACCCAGTTCTAAACTCACGCGACAAAGCCTCCATCACATTTATAAAAAGGAGAAGATTTAGCACCGAACCTTGATGTACATGAACACCGACAGGGAAATAATTACTAAACCTAGAGTTCATTCTTACACAAGATCTGGGAGAATCATACATTGCCTGAACAGTTCTTATAAGCCATTCCTCAACACCTAACTTACGCATCGCCCACCAAAGGACTTTCCTTGGAATACGGTCGAAAGCTTTTTCTAGATCCACAAAGGCGAAATAGACATGCTTGCGTTTACTCACATGCTTTTCATGAAGCTGTCGTAAAATGAAAATTGCGTCTGTTGTTTCCTTCCCAGGCATAAAGCCGAATTGCATGTCGTCAATGGATACTTGTGATCTAATAGTGGTATCGAGGACCCTTTCAAGAACTTTTTGAAGAACTTCCAGCAATTTTAAGCCTTTGAAATTACTACGGTCTAGGGAATCACCTTTGCCTTTAAACAGGCTGATGATGTAAGAGCAATTCCAGTCATCTGGTACAACTTGGTGCAGTATAATATGATTCAGTAAATTGGTCAAAAGAGGGATGATAGAGGCTCTAGCAGCATTTAACATTTCTAACACAATACCAGAAGAACCGCCAGCTTTTCCCACCTTCATTTTACTTATTGCTGATGAAACCATATCTTGAGTCACGTGGATTGCAGGACCACTGTCAGGATCTACGTCCGACAAGCTACACTCATCCCAATCAAACTCTTCATTCAACAATCTCTGATAATGCTCAGACCAGGCTTTTAACTATCATAAGCAATGGAACCTTGGTCATCTTTAACGCATTTGTCGCCGACCACATCTTGATTTTCAGTTTTCATTTTACGCGCCATTTTGAATACATGGTTTAATTTGTCATTATCATGGAGGTTGGCAAAAATGTTCTCAGATGCAAACCTCTTCGCAAAGTACACTTCAGATTTAGCTCTACGTTTTGCATCAAGATAGGGTTCCTTGGAAGCTCCTTTCTTCCATTCTTTCCACAACTTTCTTTTCAACTTTATTGCAGACTCAACATCATCGTTCCACCGCCACGTTTCTTCTCGTTTTTGATTGGCTTTTGACCAGCTACAGGTTTTGTCAAACGAGTTCAGAATACATGATTTCAGCTCATTCCAGGTCGTTTCAACATTGTCATTAAAAGGAAGGTTCCCTGCAGCTTCTTGAAAAAGGTTTTGGTAGTGATCACGTATTCCAGGTCTCTTCAGTTTCCAAATTCGTCTACGAATTGGCATGGTTTTTCTGACAGATTTTTCAAATTTTCAGATTTCTTTTATAATCATTGTTTCAGGTGATGCTCATTGAAATAAAATGCTAAGAAAGTGGGGTACATGGCCCCAGAAAATGAAATTGAATTGTTATTTAAAAGGTTGAAGAAACTATCTGTGTATACGATGAAATTTTGAAAATATTTTTACGTTCGGCAGCAGTAAAACTCTAAAACCTTGGTAACAAGGTTATAAACAGTGCTTTATAAATAACAACAAATGTTTTCATGAATATATTTTGCGGTATACGATAATAATTATCTCTAACTTAAAAATATTTATAAATAGGCTTTATATAATTCTTTCTCGAAAAGTTAATAATTTATTTTTGTTATTTAGAATAAAATGTCACATAAATATAATTGTAAAATAATACGTAGAAATGTACCTAGATAAATATAGTGTAGAATATTAAGTTATCATTTGAATTTAGAAAGAAAATTAACCAAATACAGGAAAGGATTCAAGTGCAAGTTATAATACATGATTTGCTGTGTTTATCAATGCACTCTCTGACAACTTTAAACGAAGCTTTTTCACGGCAACCGCAAATTTTGACTCTACATTCTTGAAAACATTTCTTCTTACACTTGTCGAAACAAGACTTCTTTTCGTTCATACAGTTTGAAAAGTCTTTCCAATTGGCGTCGTCCTTGTTAAACGTAGCAGCTATGCATACATCAAAACCTGTAGCGCATGACTCCATGCACTGAAGAGAAGAGGTTGCCAAGGAAAAACTGAAAGCAAATAGCATAGCAACTTTGAAATACATTTTGATGACCTGGATGAAGTTGAAGGCCATCGTTTGCTTTTTATACTCAAATTTCAAGTAACATTGCGAAGCCACACCTTGATGTTGATTCAATTTACTTGGTTGCATTGATAAACTTAATTGGATGAATTGATGAGCTCTAAAATGTACTTCCGGCATAACAGCTATTTTTAGACTTTTATTTACTCCGTGCCAAATCAATCGCAGCACCTTTTAATTATTGACATTCCTGTCAACAAAAATGATGAGTAAGGAAGTAAACCTGTTTACAAACCACGTAAATATCAACAATATCATTGGGCAGAAAAGACAAGACATGAAGTGTTTTCATTCCCTTTTTTAAGAAAACAAACACCGTAAAATATAACATGTGTAGGTATACATGTATTTTGTATAAAACAAATAATTAGGTATTCATGTTGTTTTATAGCTACACATTTCATTAAAACCATTACAAATGGTGGAACCTAGAGAAATGTTATAAACTAGTACTTCTCTTTTTGGTCGAAGTTTGATCGGGTAGCGGCAATACTATTCCGGGTTTACCGCCGGAGAGCGAAAATATGCGAAGAGAGATGTTATCTTCGAAGATTTTTATGCAAAAAAACTTTTAATTAATTCAAAAAGTTGAATGAATTGTGAATAATTTATTACTAATTGCTCCAATACTCTTTGTATTAGTCGAGCTCCCAATCGAAAGAGGAGTGGCGTTACTAGTTCACACTAGTAAGTATACAAATATTACCGCTAATAATCTTTCCTGTAATCTCATATGCAACCTACAGACGGATGTTATCAGTGTTGAAATGTAAAGGCTGCAACAATTGAGACAAATCTATTTGTCACATCATTACGATTACCTTAATGCCATTGTTCCAAATCCACTTCATTGACAAGAATGAGGAGATTGTCGTTAAGAAATAATTTACGCTTTCTCTTACATTCCAATCATTTTTATAATGACGTCACAATACATCATATTTTACCTTATTACACGAATTGTAAACGGGTCGTAATTAACGCGGTTGGCTTTGATCCGCGTTAATAAAAACAACCCTTAATTTCTGACCCGCGTTATTTTAACCAGCGTTAATTTCAGCTTTGTGTTAAAGAAAACTAGTTTTCAACAAGAAAATAACGCAAAGAAAATAAAAATCGAGACGTTTTAAACGTTTATTACTCTACTAGTAATGAAATATGATAAGCTATTCCATCATCTCAGTATCTTCTTCGGTGTCGCCAAGCTCCTCATCTTTATCATCATCAAGTATGTTCTTTGCTGTTTCATCCTCGGTGTCGCCAAGCTTCTCATCTTTATCATCATCAAGTATGTTCTTCGTTGTTTCATCCTCAGTGTTGCCAAGCTCCTCATCTTTATCATCATCAAGTATGTTCTTCGCTGTTTCATCCTCGGTGTCGCCAAGCTTCTCATCTTTATCATCATCAAGTATGTTCTTTGCTGTTTCATCCTCGGTGTCGCCAAGCTCCTCATCTTTATCATCATCAAGTATGTTCTTCGCTGTTTCATCCTCGGTGTAGCCAAGCTCCTCATCTTCATCATCATCAAGAGTTTCGGGATCAACAAGCTCTTTCTAGAAAATCCTTTTGAATTGTTTACATACTGTCCAGTAATTGGGTATTTTCCGCTTTAGTGATGTAAATTGAGAGCTTCTCTACCAGAGGCCAAACAACTTTGATCCTTATTAGTATTTGGAATCCATCTTGCACTGAAAGCGAAGGCAAGGATCACGGAATCCCTTCGTCAAACGCGTGAACAAAAAATAAACAACTTGTACAATGTAACTTAATCCCGTTCTTATAAAGATCAAATCAAATATGGCTGTTGATAAAAGTTTGTGTCCAAATTCTTTGTCTGACAACCGTGTTAATTACACACCTAAACGTTCAAGGGTTTCGATCCGCGTTAATTACCACACCTTTACAACTTTGGTTTAAGAGTGCGCGTTAATTCCTGGCTAAAAACATTTCCGCTTACATTTCGTGAAAACCAAAGCATTTAAAACTCCTTAGAGGTGTAAATTTTCCGCAGCAATTGTATGAAACCGATGTCACAGTTTCAACTGAAAATCGACGTCGTCATCTATAGAGGTTCCTAAAGGTCCTCAAGTACAAAAAAGGATTCTTTAAAATGATTGGATCAATCAGGTGCAAATATGCACTACTCACAAGTAATAGATTTATCTAAATGAACCTAACTTCTTTGTTATCACATTTCTCTCCTCTACATACAGGCACACATTTCAACCTTCATCGTCTGCAGGAACAAAGCATTTTTCAGCACGTATCACTTATTTCAGCTTTTACCAAACTTGCAACCAACTTGATGTTTCCTGGCAATTCCTCTTCTGTTGAAGTGGGCTTCTCTTTAAATTTCTCGTTGATTAACAATTCACTGAATTTTTTACAATAATTTACCTTGGATCTTCCACATTCAGATTTCAACCAATCACATCCATGTTTTAATAGCCACTTATTTTTTCTTTCTTTCGCGAACTTGCATTGAAACTTTTGAGAATAAACTCTTTTGTGAGTAAGAAAATCAATTGCTTAATTCCAAACGGAATTTGGATTTCACTTCGGGTAGTTTAAAAAGTCTCAATTAAGTTTTCATACGAGCCTCATGTAGTTTATACCAGCTAAAACAGTTTTTGCAATATATCAATAGATTTCTCGACTCCAGTATACATTGACTTGCAGGGCACTTGCATACCATCTGAACATTTATGAGGCTTTCTTTATATCACTTCGTAGGCACTCGGAAACCTTCAAAGCAGTTGTCGGCAAAAGCAATCCAGTTCAACCCGAAATGATAGCCTCGTGATATTGAATATACTTACCGACTCCCCTTTCCCACTAAAGACAAGAGGACATATAAACGTTTACAAATTTAACCTCTTTACTAATGTCTACCAAACCAATCATTTCACTTAAAATCCGACAGATCTTCAGGTGAAATGCGACAGGTGTTCAGGTGAAATCCGACAGGTGTTCAGGTGGAATCTGACAGGTGTTCAGGTAAAATGCGACAGGTGTTCAGGTGAAATGCGACATGTGTTCAGGTAAAATCCGACAGGTGTTCAGGTGAAATCGGACAGGTGTTCAGGTGAAATCCGACAGGTGTTTAGGTGAAATGCGACAGGTGTTCAGGTGAAATCCGACAGGTGTTCAGGTGAAAATCACAGTAAGAGAGTGATCACATGAGAAATGTGTAAAAGAAATCTTATAAAACAAAATAGGTTAATATACAACTAATCTCGATAATATTAGCGGTGTTGTCCAAATTAACATCATCATCATCATTATCACACATTTTTACGTGATCTTTTCCATTCAGAGTGGGTTGCACGTTTTCAAAAGTTGATACTCCCCAGAATTGTGGCTTAATCATTTGATGGTTTATTGAAGCACTTGTTTTCAAGGTTTGATGCCCTTCACAACGCCAACGCCCGTAAAAGAAAAAACAGTGGTGAGATAACCCACGGAAGATAGCAACATTGTATTTCATACTCTGTGGCAGCTCTACGTAAAGGTCATGGGTGCTTATGTCCATGAAACTAAAGATGTTACATGACCTACATACCCAGACCCATAACACATAAAAAAATTATAACCTTTTTATAATCAAACTGATCACCGCGCCAGAACCATCCGATGATACTATGGCGATGGTTCTGCAATAGGGATCTTTTCCAATATGCCCAAGCTGACGTATTGATCATTAACAATATTTTGTCAGTGAAGCCGATCTGGTTTGAACCGGTCATTCCTGGCAGTAGTTGGTGTGTGCATTTACTGAATGTAGACGTTTAAGGACCCATTGCTGCATCTGATCATTGTTTTCGGGAGTACACGAGAGGGGTAGTTGTAATAGGCGTGATTAAGTAAGTGTCTTAGTAAGGCACTCGCAACAATGTTGGATGGTATCTAAGGCAGATTCTTCAATCGCAGCTCCAACACGAGGAAAGTCTTTAGATATGTAGATATGACATTGAGTTGTATCGAAGCATCCCACGATACGTAAAATGTGTTAGTGCTCGGGCTGACATAAGTCATTACGGCTGCTGTGTGTAGAACCTCGTTAGTGGCAGTCAGGCGTAACGAAATGGCTCCATCAACATTGATCCGCTCTCTGTTAGCCGCATAGAGGGTGTGTCTGACTGGAATGAGGTCTGATTTTGTGAATCCTCATCGCAGGAAGTCGCGTAAATTCCCCCCATAAGCAAGGCTGCGCTCTAGTATCTCTGACAACAGAAATGGTCGACGGTTTGATGGGTGGGGCTCTCTATCAATCTGGGTGTAGTTTTCAGCTGATACATCGATAACTAACCGCAGAGTAGGGTGGTTCATAGATTCGATTTTAAGCGATCAATCTTGTGTGCTGAAAAGCGGGTGGTCTAACAATATTGGTTTTTGGTTCCCGTTCATCTCGTCGCAGATCATTTTGTCGCATTCATTTTGTCGTAAATCATTTCGTCACAGTTCATTTCCTAACCGTAACTTAACCCACTTCAAAACCCTAACCTAACATAACCCCATTTCATAACCCTAACCTAACGTAACCTAACCTAACCCATTTCACAATATACTCGTCACTGTCTCCGATATCAAAAGGGGGATTTCAAAGATCCTTTATGAGAACCTGTCCTATACTTGATCGAACTGCACGATATCACAGACTACCTTATATCATTCAAGATGATCAAACCTGTTGAAGTGATCTACTGCTATTTATATTCAGAGAAAACAATTAATTTAACGTAAATTAATTGAAATTAAAATTTGACAAATCAACCATTTACCGACCAAGATCTTTTGAATATTTGAGAGCGGCGGGAAGTTGCCATTAAATGAGCATTTTGAAAACTAAAGAAGATGTTTGACTCTATTAACTTGTTAAAGCTGTTATCAAAAATATTCTTGACACCTTTTGTGTAGATCGCACAATCCTGACAAGATGCGCTTTTGTGTAAACAATTTTTAACGTTAACACTTATTTTTTTTAGGGAAATTTTAAACTCTTTGGTCTATTTCTACATGAGAATGAAATGCATGTTATTCATGGAGCAAGTTGGCAGGAAACAACGCATATCATGTGATAATAATGAAACCATTATAATAGAAGTTATTTGTGGCGTTCCCCAAGGTTCTAAATGCTTTATTATTCTTAAAACATGTTAACGAAGGTGTAAGAAGGATTCGGAACACTTCAAACATAATCGTGTTTTATTCTGATGTCAAACATATCGTTTCAATCCAACAAAACGAAATCTATCATTTTTTTATAAAGTTTGTAATATATATTAAATAATATATTATATATATAAATACCTTAGATCTCATATATCAACACATTTGGAAGAAATATCGTTGTATGAGAGAGATGGATAACACGCACGACAAGCACGCAATAACAATAGTAAATGAAGAAAGAGACGTTGGGGGGGGGGGGGCTTATGAATAGGAATGGCTAGGGTAAATAGTGACTACCATGGTTGGAGCCGAGAGGCCAGAAAATTTAAGACCCCAGCAGATTGACTAAAAAGCTACTCAAATTCTACACAAAAGCTACACAAAATAAAAATTGATCTGTAGTTGGAGAACTATAAATTATTGGGGGGTAGGGGGGCAATTACGGCCCTGATTTGTGATATCTAAAATTCGTGAATATGTTTTTGAGTCTACAATGCAGAAGCAGAAGTGGCAGGTAGAATATAGAATGGTTCAAAAAGATATTAACTGCTATATTTCAAGAACATACAAATGTTTAGGAAATAATTAAATAAACCAAAGATGATAATTTAAAAACTCCAATGTCCGCTTTATGGATTGTATTTTATCCACTTTATAAAGGAGCTTTTCGGTTTGGAAAAGTTGAGATGTGAGTTTCCTTTGAAATTCGTTCAATGCCCGTCTTAGAGAGGTGCCCGCTTTAGTGAGGTTCCACTGAGTTACAGTTCTTTTATTTCACGAGGTTTTTTGTAAACATAGAATTTTTAAAGTTATTTGTAAAGATTTCATAGTATAATATACATATATATATATATATATCTTTGAAATAGTCTATTGTGAAAGCCGCTATAAATTTTTAATTTGGAAAATTCATCTCCGGCATAAGAGGCCCCACCCGTATTTAATAGATCATAACAGATAACCAATTAAACCGTGCGAATATAATAAATAGCTTTGCAGCATGAAAAGTTCGATGTCTATATATTTTCTTTTCATAATTTTTCACGACGCGCTGTTTGTGTTTGAGTTTATGTTATCAATTGATCACTTCAAAAATCCGTTCTCCTTTCTTATCTCTGTTAGAGCGCGCCAGGCGTTTTTTTA
Source organism: Candelabrum cocksii (assembly GCA_963930725.1). Taxonomy (NCBI): domain Eukaryota; kingdom Metazoa; phylum Cnidaria; class Hydrozoa; order Anthoathecata; family Candelabridae; genus Candelabrum; species Candelabrum cocksii. The sequence goes on from OZ005664.1 coordinate 19,917,335, forward strand.
AATAAAAACATTTATCCATTAATAAAATCTTAATAAAAACAGAATTTTGAAGTCAAAAAGGGACGATGACTGAATTGCAAGATGTAAGACGGTTCTTTGACATCTACGAGCTGAAGGAAGAATTAGGAAAGTAAGTGTGCTCTTCAACCCTTTTAGTGTTAGAATATTTTGTCACTTTTATATAGAAACGTTTTAATCAAAGCTATATACTGTAAGATATTTTAACGTCTGGTGGAAAGTTTTTTTGATATATTTGGAAATATACCCTGAGGAAACCTTTTTTTTTCATTACTCTAAATCGTGACATACTGCAGGATCACAATATTGCCATTTGAGGTTAATATTATTATATTTTAACTTTTATATATTTGTTAATGGTTAATTCCAATTATATATTTTCTATTTTCAATTCCTGAACCTGTGTCAAACTATTTGAAATTATTCTTTTCAAAATCTTTTTTTAAATTTAGAGGAGCTTTTAGTATTGTTAAAAGATGCATTCACAAGGAAAGTCGCATGGAATTTGCAGCTAAAATATTTAACACAAAAAAGCTATCGCAAAGAGGTATATACAGTTCATTTTATAACTCAATAAATAATGATGAATTTCTATGATACTTTGCAAGAATATTTATGGCGTTATCGCAAAGGAAATGTGGCTTGGCCAAGGTTAAATAAGTTGGTTTTTGCAGACTGAAACATTATCCACTATTCACATTATACCGGGTAACTTCTCACAACTGAATCAAAAGCTATGCGATATAAAATGTGAACATAATTGTTTTATGATGATGATTTTTAAATCAAATGAAACATAAATTGCTGGCCAAAATATGAATGTTCTTTGCACATACGTTTGGGCCAAAAGTCAGGGTAATAGCTAATGAATAGGTTTCATCTAAAATCTAGAAGTCAGACTGTGTCATGACTTTTTTAGTACGTGAGCTGAATGCTAAAGACGTGTAATCAGTTGACTTTGAGAATGAGTTTACTTTCTTGACTTTGATTACCTTTATACAGACTTGGGACTGTCCCAACATTGTTATTACGATGTAAACATTAACAATACCATACCTCTCTCTTGGACATGACATATCTATATAATCTCGTAAATTAAATTTTAAAGTTTTAAATTTGGGAATTTTCTATTCTTATTGAGATAAATGGTGAAAATTTCAAAGATTTTAAAAATTTTGTCTTGGAAATGGATTTTATGAATTTGGCTGGAATGACCCATACAGTAAAACCCTATGGACGTACTGTGAATCAGTCTTCATGTTGTAAAGGATAACTCACTGGATGTCAGTAGTAGCAATAATTTGTGGAATTTACTCTACTGGATACACTCATTCTTTTTCATAGTGTTAAGGTTAGGTTCTTAGCTGATCAAGATCTTTGTCTACTTTGTTGTTTACTCATTTGGAATCCATAACAATTACCTATTTTTTTGTTCTTGACACTTTTCTTGCAATTATCGAAGGATGATTATAGCATCAGTTTTACCACACCCAGGCATAAAACCACTGCATATATGTGACAGCAATTCTCACAAATAAAGCACCTCCCCAACTCTTTCTATATGATATGGCCAAGCAGTTTAAAGCCTCTATACTAGTTTCCTATCACCAGAGCATCATTCTTACTTTTTTGTAAATGTTAACGATGCATACTTAATAAACTTCTTTGTTTCGTCACCATGTTACTCTCTTGACATGTTTATTCATTTTACCAGATTTTTCCAACAGCATTAAGGAGTACAGTTTTCAACTATGCTAGAAGTTTCCTTTTTTCTTTTACTTTTTTCTCTACTGTAAAAGCTTTTAGCCATTTAGTCAATCTTTCTAGTCATTCCCTTACAAGTTGTATTTTTGTGTGAGAGGACTACTGAGTGTGAGCTACATTGGCTCAGTGTTCATTTAACATTTCTAGATATTCTTTAACTGTTTTATCATTTTCATTTTATAATAACAATAACATAATATTCTTTTTTACAGATTTACAGAAACTTGAAAGAGAGGCTAAAATATGTCGTATGTTAAAGCACCCCAATATCGGTTAGTATAAATACATTTTTAGCTGTTTAGAGTAATTTTAAAAATATGACGTGTTTTGCCGGACTTTCCCTGTTTCCTGTTTGTTTAAACACTTTTAACATAACACATGTATGCACTCTTTACCAAACTGATTTGATCATTGCAAGTTTATGTTAAAGCTACTTGATCCATAATAAGTTAGGTAGTTTCAGGAGGAGAGAGTTCCTCTAAACTAGCCTTTTAAAATGAGGTCAGATAGAATTATTCTTAAAATATGTGTTGGAAACTTGAATTGTGGTAGAACAATGAGAAAATATGATGTTTTGGATTGTATTCTAACACTTTCATTTCAGTGCGACTTCATTCTAGCATTCCTGAAGATGGCGTCCATTATTTAGTCTTTGATTTGTAAGTAGATATCAATTTTGAAAATTACAGAATGCATATACAAATCTTATTAATTTTTTATTTAAATTATTTACAGAGTGACTGGAGGAGAATTGTTTGAGGATATTGTTGCTAGGGAGTATTATTCAGAGTCCGATGCTAGGTAATCTATTTTTACCAACACTTAAGATGACCTACTTATATTCTTATGTTAATCTGTGGCTTAGATGTATGAGTATACTTAATATCATTTTAAGTATTTGTTTTGCAGTCATTGTATCCAGCAAATTTTGGAAAGTGTTTTACATTGCCATCAACATAGTGTGGTGCACAGGGATTTAAAGGTGACGTATATTCTCCAAGTCTATTCATTTCTAGTCGAAACTTTTCTCTTGTAGCCAGAAAACTTGCTTTTAGCGAGTAAAGAGAAAGGCGCTGCAGTGAAACTTGCTGATTTTGGACTTGCTGTTGAATATGAAAACAAAAACACATGGCATGGGTTTGCAGGTACACCAGGGTATTTGTCTCCAGAGGTTTTACGTAGAGAGCCATATGGCAAACCGGTCGACATTTGGGCATGTGGTGAGTGCTATTTAATTTACTTTCAAAATAATATAAACACTTTGAAATTCATATGTAGACTTCAATATCTTAAACAGCGTCTGACTTTTTTTCTATTACTCTCTCAAATTTCAACTGTCCTACACAGCACTTGCATTGCTAATAAGACCTAACAATAACTTAAGTATGGCTTAAGCACAGTTTTCTTATGTTGTTTGTTTGACGACCTCTTTATATTCTATCTTATATTTTCTGTTGTTGCATCAAATTTTTGACTTTTTGAATTACTAGTATGTCAATATATTGATATTATAATATTTTTATTTTTTGCTGTTTATCGTAAATATTTTTTATACGTGTAAACTATAAATCAGAAGAAAGAAATGTAAAAATGAGATGACTCTATTGGACAGATTTTAATTGTACATTTGTTTATTATTAAGGTTATTGAGATCCTTTTGCTTTTTCCAGGTGTCATCTTGTACATCCTTTTGGTTGGGTATCCACCCTTTTGGGATGAAGATCAGCATCGACTCTATGCGCAGATCAAAGCAGGCGCGTATGATGTAAGGATGAAAATCTACGCAGCACAATTTTGATATAGCTGTATGTTTTTGTTAGTATCCTTCTCCTGAATGGGATACAGTGACAAAAGAGGCCAAGGTTAGTTAGTTGGAAAACAGGAAAAGGGGTGGAAACATAATTACATTTTGTTTTAGGAACTTATTGATTCTATGCTTACCTTGGATGCCAAAAAACGAGTGAGTGCGGCTGAAGCATTGAGACATCCTTGGATTTCTGTAAGTCAAACAACCACACTGATATCCAGTTTTATTGAGATTGTGTTTCTTGCAGGACAGACAAGCATGTGCTTCCACCTTCCACAGGCAGGAAACAATTAATGGCTTAAAACGCTTCAATGCCAGAAGAAAATTAAAAGTATCTTTGTTTTTATTTTTTCGTGTTTTAAAAGAAATTTAAAACAAACCTCTCAAGACAATTTGTCTCCGGTTTTCAAATGAAATTTTGTTTTAAACATTGAATATTCTGGAAGAAATGAGATAACATTGATTTATAAAACATATCTTTATGATAAGTTACTGCATTACTAATTCCTACTTAAAGACGTCAAAACATTGTGATTTCATGTGATTTAAAATCAGTCATTTTTAATCCAGGAAACTATGTTTGGAGTTATTCCTCTTTAAATATTTTGTTTTGCATGCAAGCTGGTTTTATAATTTCTGCTGTTCTGCAGGGGGCAATGCTAACCACTTTAATTGTATCTGCCGGCTCTAAAGTATTAGGGGCTCTGGCAGGAGCTAAAAAAGTTCAAAATGCTTCATCAGCTGTGCTGCGAAGTGGGACGGTGATAGAGAAAAAACTTGCAGAGAGCCAGTGTTCGCAAGCTTACAGTGTTGAAATGAATGAGGAAGGTTAGCTGACAGGGAGAGCTAACAGTCAATTTTATATTGACTATGTTACTTGTACACGCACTTCCCCAGCTGAGCTCTGATAGCCTTCTACACAATAAATCTTTCACACCCCTTTATGTTTTTAGGGGGCTATTCTCACAACAGTTTTTGCACGCAGAATATCTGGCACTTCTGGAGGGTTATTTGGTAGGTGTAACTATCAATTGTCTGCACCTTAAACCTCCACTTTGTTTTCATCTGCTCCTTTCATGTTTTCTCATTGTTGTTGTCAAGTAAGACACAAACTCAGAAAAGTTTAGCTACAACTGGTTATCTTTTGCACGTTTTTCATTTTGAAAATTACTTATTCAGCATACCTGACCTTTTCGAGACATTGCCACATATTTAAATTAATCTTCGGTGATTAGAAGAGATTTATTAAAGAATTACCGCAACAAAAGACAGTTTGTTTGATCATATTGAAAAACTGTCTGATAACTTTTGCAATTGTGTTATGGATAGAAATGAAGAGATGCGTTTTTGTGAAATTAAAGATTTGTTTCAATGAAGTTAGGCAATATGTTGCAACTTGTACAAGGTGTGTTAGACATTCCTTCAATTGCACGTTTCCTTTTGCACACAAGTGGTTTAGTGAAACTCACGTTCATTGAAGCATTAGTATTTTGTGGAAGGCTACCATGATTGCTTGCGCTGTACTCACAATGCAATTCGACTTTTAATGATGTTGTTTTTCCTAATGTTCTAGCAGCTGCCAAGGACAAAGCTCTTCTAGCTGAAAAAAATAGAAAGGTTTGTTTGGGTTTTCTATTAGAACTAGGAAATAAATTAAGTTAAAAACCAAACACGTACAATAATCTGCACGTTTCCATTTTTCCCTCTTCCTCCATATGGAGATGAAAATTTTATGTTTGGATCAAATAAATAATATATTGTTTTCGAAAAGGTTTCTGATGATGAGATGGTGCCATTCGATGAAGATGATCAAAGAGGTAAATCGTTTCGTAGTTTCCACTCAAGTGTGTAACACTTGTTATATTGCAGCTGGCAAGGAGCAAGAGATTATCAAGCTGACGCAGCGTCTGATTGCCAGCATCACAATGGCTGATTTTGACACTTACTCGTAAGTCTTTGCTCATTCCCATGCTTCTTAATACCCATTGTTTCTTTCTTTCAGGAAGTTATGCGATGATAGAGTCACATGTTTCGAACCTCTTTCTAAAGGGAACCTCGTTGAGGGATTGGACTTTCAAAAGTTTTACTTTGAAAATAGTAAGTGCCCATCTCGTTAATAAATTTATGTTTTGAATAAGTGTTGTTGTTCAGCCAAAGGTGTCTCTTCGCCTATCAACACCACCATTCTGTCACCGCATGTTATCTTGTTATCTGAAGAGTCAGCTTGCATCAGCTACATTCGACTGACCCAAAAGATTGACAGGTAGCTGGTCTTTGTCATGGCAAACCCATTCTGCTGTTATGGCAGTTGTTTCAAGTTATTGGTTTTTTCATAAATCTAAATTGTGTTAAAATAAAAACCCCTTTTAACGGAAAGAGCTAGGATTACAGTTTACTGAGTTGCGAATAAATTGAAAACTGCTTGACGTCATCTATAACGAGCATTTTCAAGTATCTCTCACTCGATGTTATTTAGCGCGTCTCAGCAGCCGGTGACCGTACAAAACGAAGAGACTAGGGTGTGGCAACGCAAGGGCAGCCGATGGGTATGTGTGCACGTGCATGTTAGCAACAACGCTCATTAAATCACACCTACCTTGAATGTGTGAAGAAAATGTTTAGGAAAATATTTAGTGTGTGCAACCATGTAGCTGCACGGACTTGTAGGATTTTTTGCTTTTTAAACGGTCTGCTGAAAACGAGGCTTCGTTAGTAGGTTCAATTCCAATGAATACTTCTAAAATGTATAAATTGTCTTGCTTGTGTGTGTGTGTAGTTTTTTTAAAATTCTGTTGACGAATTTATTTTTCTATGTTTCTTTTCTATTCAGTAAATATTTTCATACAAGTTACAAACTGGAAGAATTTCGTTTCTCCAAATGACTTTGATGATCAATGTTTCCTTATTTTTATTATGCACAGTTTTTTAAATTTTATTTGGTGTTTTTGCACTTATTATTTTATTTTTTTTATTCTTTTGATGTGATGAACATGAAGTGCGTTCACTTGTGTATATGAATTCGCCTGCGTATAATTATTTGGCATGAACTTGTAAGTATTGTACGAAGATCCAGCTGAATGAAGTTTGTGTTTGTGTTCAAACGGAAATTTAATATCCGTACTTTCAATCCGCATTCGAATGATGAAAACCTTTGTGTTTGTCTTGCCTTCGAAACAAGAGATCTCTCTTCTGAAACGCACAGCGTCTGACTGTGGGCTGTTTAAACACGGTTTGCTGTATTGAAGTAGGTGGCCATCCATTGGCCAGCTTTAAAACCAATTCATTTACATCGCATTCTCATCGAGCACTTGTGAGTATTTTTTCCATTAACAGTATGTTCTTAGAAGTAAAGGCGCCAATTGGAATTATTTATTACAGATGGAAATCCAACATAAGTGTTAAATCGTCTCGTCTATCTTTAAAAAGAAACAAACTGAGATTAGAGGAATGCGATTTAAATAACTTAAAGGTCTACTTTTACACTCGAAAGAGAGTTTAAATCTGTTCATTCAGAAATCGAGTACATTTAAAGGCATTTTAATCACATTTTATTGACGAGACCACGTGCGTTCAAAGTAGAGAATCCTTCACGGATTCTATCTGAAGAGGTAGTAGCAGCCTCTCGTGGTTTATTTTATAAAGCGAAAAAAAACTTTTGATAAAACCTTGGTTTACTAGAAGGAATAATCTATGTATGATTTTATAACACAGTTATGCTAAAAATTTGGTTAGAGGAAGTTACCGACGAAACAAAATTTTTAAGAATGTCCCTGAAATATTTGACGAACTTTAATTTCCTCGCAAATTTATAAACATGTAAGCGATGCTTAGTATACTATTAAAAATCAGTTTTAAATACTAGAAAGACATACAAAAATAACAGATCTACTGTTTATTGTAACCATTAACTAATCCGATTGTACCTTATTAACTGTGTTGTAATTCAATCACTTGTTGTAGTTTATAATTTTTATTGACACTGAATTTATGAGGTGTTTTATAATCGATAATGCTAGTGAACAAATCTTTTATCTTTTTGTGTTAGCTACAGTGTGTAGTGAATGGATGTACGTAACAGTTCAGGAAAGCTAAGTTTGAAAGTATCTAACGAATAGCTTTTCGCACGTGGCGCAAAAATAAACAAACATTTTGTTTTGGTCGACACAAAATTCCAGGTGTTTTTTTTGCTATCTAGAATATAATCAAAAAATAAATAAAACTTTAAAAATGAATGTCAGTGAAACTAGCGGCCACTTTCAAGGACCATGCTTGGTGGCCGTTGCTTGTAAAAAAAGGTCGCTGTTTTTAAAAAGCATAATTCTTTCTGTATTTTAAAGAAAAGGCAACGAGACTAAGCTTAAGAAGAAGGTAAATGTTTATTAGTTTATTAGAGGCGACCCAAAGAAAAGAGATGATTATGAAAAGAAAAAATTCTGTTTGCTGCTGTGTTTTAAAGAAAATACAGTATATTCTCTCTATTTCGACTACTCTCTTTCTCGAACAAAAAGCTCGATTCCTTGGACATTTGTGTACTCTCTAATCTATTTTTATCTCTTTATCTCGAATTTTTCTCTATCTCGAACAAAAAACTTGGTCCCTTGCGACTATTTCTCTCTCTATCTCGAATTTTTCCCCGTTTCGTTCCTCATTCACACAGCAAATAGAACAAAAATGTTCGATATTTAAAAATTCGATTACAACCAAAATGTTACAAAGTGTAAAGGTTTTGTTTTGAATTAAGAAAGCTTAAGTCAAGATGTCGGCCGTTAAACGGAAGCTGAAAAACACAAAATTGATTCAAAAGTTTATTTATATATGTTTTAAAGTTTTTCAACAAAAAGTCTTCTGGGCATTTAAACTTGAAGTCTAATACATCCCTAATAAACTTTATTGTTTCTCTTGCTTTATTAGTGAAAAGTTTGATTTTTACGGTTATTTTCTCTATCTCGAACAAATCTGTTGGTCCCTTGCGAGTTCGAGAGAGTCCACTGTATATCCTACAATAATAAGGCAGCGAAGATACGAAAAATAGATCGCAATTAGGGCAAAAGAGATAGCGAAATTGAAAGAAAATTTGCCTGTGGCGGGCATCAGAAATTTTTTTCGCTATCGGACTTGTTTACGTTAACTCGATGCCTGAATACGGACCAACAAATAGCCCTTTTCATTTTCTTTCTCTGGTATCCTATTAGGACTATTCCATTAACTACGAAGGTGTGATGGTTATTGGAGGGTGGCGTATAAAAGAGGAAATACGTTAATTGTTTTAGAACAATGAGCTTGGAAGTTTATTGCAGATCTGGTGAAGATTGTGAGATGTGTATTTTTGTAAATATTTTTAGACCTAGAAGATGTATTAACGAATATATTTTTGTTTGGAAGTTCTTTGCGAAACATGCGGCGCTAAAATAAATTGTTGTAGAAAAATCCATCACCTTTGTCCGACACTCCATGCAAGGGGTTGAGCTCTAACTTATTTTATTGGTGGTGGTGATTTATAATTCATGATGGCGGAACAAAAAACTACCTACTCTTTGTAAAAAGGTTTTTTAAAATAACAAAACAATAAATGAATATAAAAATATGACTATTAGAATCAACGCGATTCCGGCCAAAAATGAACCATGGACAATTCACCTATGTACATAAAATACACATTATACAACCTGTATAAATAAAAAAAGGTTAAAGTATATTATACACGCTGAAGTTAGGTAGACGAAAGAACGGTCAACTTTATCGCTCCTTTGCTTTTCTTCAAAATATTTACAGCGGCGTCATGAGTAACTCCTTCCAAGCTTGTATCATTAACCTCTAGAATTTGATCGCCTCGTTTTAGTCTTTTATCTTTGGCCGCTGCCCCTTTCTCGAACACGGTTTTGACGTAAATGGGGAGGTCACCATGAGGGGAGCCATAACCTCCAACTATACTAAATCCCAGTCCCTCGCTCCCCCTTTTTAGGTGGATATATTTCACTTGCGCCCTAAACCAAGGAATTCAAACTCATTAAGTAACTCGCGCTTGATCATTATTCATCGTTTCCCTTACTTGTAAGTAATGCTGTCATCGGAATTCGCGTCGGAAGATAATTTCGGTGTAATGAACTTCTTATCGATCGTTGAAAGTCGCTGTACAGTCGGTGACGATGCATAACTGTCGTTAACATTTGCTCGGCTTAAGTACAAAAGGATCCGACCAAACGTTGTTGAAAGTAATTCCTATTATAAAAATGCAACTGATAAAATCTTAACCTATCTTTAAAATCACTGTAACATGAATCAGACATTTGTCCTGGCATGTAACCAGTAACCTCGGTATTAAATACCTGCGCTTTTAATGCATCATCAATCTTGGTATCATTTAACTGCAGCAACCTATCGCCAATATGCAGAGGAAGCTTTCCAACAGCAGAACCTGGCTGAATGTAGGACACCATAACCATGCCGTTTGGACCAGGCGTGACGCTAAGACCAAGAGGGCAACTAGGCGTATGGTATAATTCAAGGACCAAGCCATCATCTGACAACGAGAAAATGTAAGTTGAGTGAGTGGTTTCCATTCAAACAATAACTTGAAACATCTGCACGTAGCTGAGAAACAATCATTATCTTCCATGACGATCACACATCGTGTTACTCAAAATGAAATCATTATATGTATCATCTACCTTTTACTTTCAAAAAGCCACTATTGGATGGCACCAGCGAAACGGTGGTATCATCGTCAGCATGCGTACGCCTGGTCCGGTTTCGTATGTTGGAACATTTCAGACGAGATATCTCCAGAGTTACGACGCCTTCTGCATTCTGTGAGACGGAGGAGAAATGCGAGTAGACGAGGGTATTAGGAAAAATAGAATTAAGATTAACAAACCTTGAGCATGATAGCAGCCCTCTCTTGCGAGGAATGACTTAATGATTCACCATTCACGGAGAGGATTTGGTCTCCATGCATCAGGCTACCACTCTTTTGTGCGACACTGTCCTTCACAACGTCCGATATATACACACCAGTGTCGTTTCTATGGAAACAGTAACATATGAGACTTCATTCATCATCGAGTATTTAAACCTCACCTTCCAACAATACTGATTCCCAGACCTCCTTTGGGCGGCTTTTCGATTTGCACGGAGAAACAGTCAAAAGCATCTAGAGGGAATTTTTTTATGAATTTCTATTGACTACATAGTTTTCGGTAACAACCTTGGTTATTGTACATATCTTCACTTCTGTACACAACCAACCGCATAAGTGGAGCATCGTTGCACAGGGCTTTCGTGGCCATCTCATGACTCGCGGCCCTCATATCGAAATCATTCACCTTTAACACCTGATCACCGGACCACAAACGCCCGTCTTCATACGCTGCCCCGTCTTCATATATTTCATCGACCACAACGTTCACCTGCCGTAAATATAGTCAATGCTAACAATGAAAAAATTCAAATACAATCTAGATAAATTGAAACGTTTCAATGATGTTTTACCAGTGGCGTATCAATGCCACCCATGATGGCAATCCCCAACCCTTTCTCGCTCGTATTGATCTGTACACTTGTGGGGTTTGCCAGAATGATGGGCTTTTTCACCAGAACCTCCTCCAGCTCGTTGACAGGATCAAGCACACGTATCGGCGAATGTAGGGTGGACGAAGTTTGCGACGAAAGTGTTGGGGAAAGCGCTGTCGAAAGATCTAATTGCAACGGCGGAGCTGCGATGGAGGTGGAAAGTGTCGTGGAGGAGATTGGACTCGAGGTGGCAACAACAGCAGCAACATTGTCAGCTGTATACACACAAACAGAACCAGTTAACATATAACATGCTTAATTACAAAACGTACCTGGATCGATACTTGCTTGAGGATCGTCTAAAGGTACTTCTATCTCTCGTGATACCTGCAACACCACTTCACCCTCGGACGCACGAATTATTGTAACCGCCTGAAGAAAGAACTTTTCTTTAGTTAAAAATAGTTTAGAAACGAAATTAGATATGACATGGATAAACGCACTACAAAAATGCCAAAGGTTTTAAACTATATTACTTGCGCTTGCGTGAGGCCTCGCAAGGAATGTTCGTTAATATATAAAAGTTGATCGCCAACGCAAAGTCTCCCATCCTGTGTATGAAAAGATTTTAAGATCAAACAGCCAGTAGTTATCAATTGTTACCTTATAGGCAGTGCCGCCCTCGGTGATATTTCTGATGAAGATACCAGTCTCTTGGTCCAATAATCGCCTTCCCTCGCCAATTGCAAAGCCAAGGCCAGTGTTCCCCTAAACAAAGAAAACACTGGCGTCACAATTCAGTATAACTCATGGTTCAATTCTCACCTTATGCAGTGTTATAGTATGCTGCAGACACACAGTCTTCGTTGGGATCTTCGAAGGCAAAGCAAACTTCGGAAAAAGAGTATTGAATTGTACGGGGTCGGACGGTCTACCCATTAACAGCTTGGCGGTCGTTTCAGCCTCGCGTAGAATGGCGGAAGCGTCACGGTGCGAGAGACCGCGTACTATGACGTCATTTACCTGCTCACAAAAACACTACGATGAAATGTTTTTTTTTCAAATTAAAAACAAACATTAATTATTGAAAGGTGATTGTTGTGAACGACTGTGTAAAGTTATCATCACCTCAAGTATCTCATCACCAGTACGGATCCTTCCGTCAAGATCAGCAGGACCACCTGGTTTCACACCGATAACGAATATGTTGTTGCAGTCAACACCTCTGCCACCACTTATACTTAGCCCAACTCCAAGACGGCCTTTATCCAGGACAACGTTGAACACCGGGCCGTCATAATCACTGTAATCTATCTCTGAACAATGAAATTATTAGTGAAACAGTGCTGAACCATATATCCTTTAGATTATAAAGTTTGAAACGTTGTCTGCTTAATTTGCTTATCATTCTTTCCAAAAAAACTTCTTATTCTTTCAAAATGAGTGTGCTTATCTTCTTATAAATAAATGTGACGTATGCATAATAGAAAGAAAGCAACACAAGTAGCATGTTTGAAAACATCACATAAAGACCATCTTAGATCATTAGAATATTAGAGTCGGAATGAAAAGAAGGAAAGTTATTCACCTGATGTTCTACTGAATTCACCATTCTGTTCATCTTCAAGTTTACTGTCATCCACCGCCAATTCCTTTCCCTCCTAATGTGAGATGTTATTTGTCAAAAGATATTGGAATTACTTATATGTAATTGCAAACGTCTCCTTTCTTAACTAGTTTTCTTTCTTTATAAAAGTAACTAACAATTGAATAAACTTGTGTTTTTTCTACCCCTGTCAACTGCGGTAGGTTGCTTTGGGTTTGTCTTAAAGGAAGTCCACGAACAACAAACTTCACAGGACTGACAGCATTTCGTATAGCTACCACGGCATCATCGTGTGTCGCACTACGCAAATCTATGCCACCAACCTAGTTAAGAGATATAGTAGATGAAATTAGATTTTTGGGGTTTGTATGGAAAGGTTTGACTACAAAGCATAAATCGGCAAAAAAAAATTGTAAAAGAAAATATATAAACAATTAAAAAAGCAAAAAGAGGAGATACCTCCAGTATTTGATCACCAGTCATTAACATGCCAGTGCGGCCAGCTGGACTGCTTGGTAAAACGTTCTTTATAAATATACCGTGCAAACATTGTCCATTCTCATCTTGCCTTCCTCCGACAATACTAATACCCAGACCATATTCTTCATCACGTTCGATTTCAATCGTTTGAGATTCAGGCAGGTTGAACACAGACATTGGCGACAATGTATTTGACAGAGAGTAGGTGTTTGCGACACTCAACCCAGTCTCCTCATCATTCAACTTTTTCTGTGCTTTAGCAGATGGGAGGTAGGAAATACTAAAATAAACAACTAAGTTAAGAATAAAGATTTTTGTTGAGACCAGCACAACATACACAATTTCATCTTTCATCGCAGCTTTCCGCAATATCACTCTCGCCTCCTGAATTGTTGCATTCCTTAGACTGTCCTCACCGATTGAAACAATTCTATCATTAATTTGGATGTGTCCATCATTTTTTATTGTTCCTGAATCGATGATTCCTTTGACCGGACACCCCATGCCATCGGGATCATTTCCCAAACTCATACCTCATCAAAACAACAACAAAATTAAAAACTATCTAAACTGAAATCTTTTTTTTTTGCATTCGTTATTCATTCATGATTAGCTTAAATAGGATCAAAATATTTACCCAATCCAACAACATCTTTAGATATGTGGATGGTTACGATACCACCTTCATCCACTGTTGTAGCAAGATCCGCAAAGATCTCTGGGGTGTTTGCTACAGAGTTAAAAACGCATTCAATGAGTTGAGGTTGGCAGAGCCTGCAAAGAAGCTTAAGGGAGTTTTAGAGGTCTCAGTAGCTCTGCAAGCTAAATCATGGTTGTGAAACAAGAACATGGTGGTAACATTACAATTAAATTGAAGATTCAAATCTTCTCAAATATATTCAATCACCACACATTTTTCATGCTAACTTACTTGGCAAACCTTTTTTATAGAATAATCAAAGGCTACTTCATGCTTTCACGTAATGATTATGTTAATCTAGATCTATTCAATAAATATTGCCTAGTATACAAGTTTATTACAGGATTCTATAGCTTGTGTATATATAGTTAACATTACTACGTAGCCATATGAACCCTACATCGGTATATGCACGTGGAAATTTCACGCATCATTTCTTAAATAGTGAACACTTCAATCACCTTGTTTTCGTGTGTTTGTAATAAAAACCACATCTTTTTTACAAACATGTCCACAACTAATCAGAAATTTAGCTATTTTTCCTTTTAATTGTTCTCATTGAAGTGGTTCTTAGTCACATAATAAATTATAGGTAGAAAATAATAACAAAATAAAAAGCTCACACTTGCTCACAGATTTACACTCATTATACACATAAGAAAACTTATTAATAGAAAGCAGAATGAATTCTCACTGTAATTTCTAGTTATAAAAAGTATATACTAATCACACTTTTAAATGTTTAGAAAACATTTTAAAGAACCAAATTGTTTTTAAATGCATTTTTTCTGCTTAATTTGCTCTTTAGAATCTAAACGGATTGTTCTTAAGGGGCAATTTTCATGGTCAACAGGTAACAGAAACAACAGTTTTGAAATCTACTAGATAATTGGCATAACGAGTGGCGTAACAAGACATTTTGTGAAGAGTTTTTATCTAAGAAGATTTACAAACAAAGAAGAAGGCCTTTGTAATATTATGCAAAATATGATTCAATCTAAAGTGATTTGAACCAATGAACAGAAAGCCTGCTCGTGACAAACCAATTAAATAAATGTGTGGTTAACAAACAAAACATTGATTAAAACACATGAGTTTACCTGCCCGCAATTCTTTTTTGCTCAACAAACAAAGGCACCAGAGATTCATTCTTAGCAACATAACATCCAGTAAGACTTTTTTGCATCTCTATGTGACACTGACATCATGTAAATCTCTTTGAAAATATCGTTAAATGCCAGAAATAATTTAGATTTGAACTCTGCATTAATAGAAATATTATGTAAAAGTGCTACACAAAGCTACCTGGTGTGTTTCTAGCCGTAGAAATTATATCTTCGTTATGAAGATAGACTATTTCCTTGAAGAAGTGTTACAGCGTGTATTATTCATGAATGCAAACACACAGCTTCTTGTTGTCTAAAAGTCCTCTACGCAAGAGAGCTCTAGGTCCATACATATATTCAAAAGTGACATCACAAACACAAACACTTCAATTTCTATGTATAATCTAATTTGTGCGCAAATCTATAAATATTAATGCAAGGCAAGAAATACAAACCCAACATTGCATCAATCGTTTACAAAAACGAGGCATGAATTGTAAGTTATTAATCTGTCGGAAACAAGACCTTTGGTTTTTCACAATGCCTTACGTGGACCAACCTTTTTACTTTCGCTTGTTTAATCCTTTTAAACAACTGAGTGATGACTCGTTCTTATTGTAAGGTTCTAACGCATTCTTCCAGAGAACAAAATACACCCATAAATTATGCAAAGCCATAACACACACAGTGTTTTTGTAAAAAAGAAATAAATAAATCTAAGTTCGAGGAAGAAGAATATGAAAAGAACTTTTAATGATTCCATTTGTTTAATAAACCCAAGACAATAGCCCAACATAAAGAGTGGCCTTTGAATGTGGTTTACGAGCATAGACAGAGCTTCATTACTAACAAAGTCAGGTTGTAAAAAATGAAAATAGGTTTTTAATTAACAGAACTGCAATTCACGATAAAAATAATTATTTTCATTTTGAAGTTTTGAAAATCAAATTGAAAAATAATCTCATTTCAAGACCACAATCTTAAAGATAACAAAAACCATTTGACATCTGAGCATACATGTTTGAGATAAGCCCTAGCTAATGTGACGATAAAACACCCTGGAAATAAATAAAAACACAAAACACATTGTGCTGCCCACAACTCATTTTAGGCACAATAACTACGTACCGTGATCAACATTTTCATTTAGAGACTCTTCATCTTGCATGGGGTTGTCATTTGAATGCATTGTGTCATCTGCATCCTGCAACACAGCTGGTTTCTTTCTTACTCCGATCACAACTTTCCCTTCATAAACAATCAAATACAAATGTTCAAATTCCACAAAATAAATGAGAATTGTTATACCACACTTCCCTAATTTTATTCTGATAGGAACAAGGAATAAAATATTTTCAAACTTACCTTTGGGAGCAGCTGTTAATGTTTGCACTGCGATCTCCAATGACGCATTATCAAAATTTACCCCATTAACAGAAACAAGTTGATCACCGGGTTCCATACCCCCATTTTGATCCGCAGCCCCATCCGGGACCAAGCTGTTGATGATTATCACCGTTTGATGTGGAAACTCCGGATCCTAGAGTTTTTAGGAAAACAAATTTTTCTTGTAGAGAGCAGTGTTCAAAACAAACAGCAGATGTATAAGGTTACTGTCCATGCACAACTCCATACTGTCCATGTTGTTGAGATTGAACGTGTTCTTACAAAATTACAAAAAAATAATAAAGATGTATCTACATGCGACATAAAAGGAATCAACAGTGAAATATTTAGCTAAAGTTTGAAACTCAAAAGAACGACATTCTTGCATTGTTCAAGATTTATAAAATTATTCCATTCAATTGCTGTAGAGTGATGTTTCATCTTACAATGGGATTCCAAAATCTAAGGCATTCAATCGAGGATCTGTCGAGGAGACAGCGACGGAGCTTGTAAATTTTTATTGTTTACATTTGAATATTCCAAATCAAAAATTGAACGTTGACTGTGGAGCTTAGGCAAAATTCAGCATTCAGTATTTATTCCACACACATTTATTGTTTTTAATGTTTTGCGTCAGACTGTTTTCACAGTTTGTTGTTTTGTTGCTTTCATTTGAAGCGGAATGGTGAGTTTACTTTTTATTTAGCGTTGATTATTTGAGCATATGGTTTTCTTGCTTTCAGCTTTGATGTGTGTTTATAACCTGTGAAAAGCTTACTGCAAATATAATCAGTTTACTGAGTTGTTTATTTATTTTCCAACCCTCCTTCCAACCCACCAGTTCCGTTCCAGGTATTGTCTCGCAATCACAAGCCGTATTCATAAGTTGAAAAGCCCAAATATCGCAACAACATTTTTGACATGTTATTAGAAGAGTGCAGTACAAGAAGTTGAACATTACGGCGTTACTGGTAACATCTTATATAGTTTTCTTACAGATAGAAAACAGTGTCTTCATGACATAAACTCTGGCATCTTAACAGTAACTTGTAGTGCTCTGAAAGGATCTATTATTGGACCACTCTTATTTTTAATATATGTAAATGATCTATGTTGTAACACTTTCCATGAATTTTCCGATAACATTTTATTAAATAATACTAATCTACCACATTTATCATTTGAAATGAATGATAAACTATGGTTTGCCTGTAATAAATTCTTTCCATTAATCTAGACAAAACTAAATACACCCTATTTCACAAATCTCGTCATGCCAAAGAACTTCAGTCTTTTACTTTCGCGGAAAGCCTATCAAGTGCGAGAAATGTCTTAGATTCTGGGAGTGTATGTAGATGGCATCTATCTTGGCACCAGCATATAAAATCTATAGAAACCAGAATTCACCAAGGTGTTGAAATAATATATAGAATAGATGTTAATCAATGTCCAAAATTAATTTATTTTAGCTTAATTCATATTTAGCTGATATTTCATAGGCCACATATCAAAATAGAATTTTAAGAATGGACCAGTAAAACACATGGTTTTTAACAAAGACAAATTCACGTACACTGCACCTCTAATGCAATCAATAACAAATGTTTTTTTAAATAAACATATCTCAACACCTTATATTTATGTTTAAATGTTGCGGAAATTTATCACCAGTAAGTAAGTAAGTAAGTTTCAGTGATTTGTTTAAAAGCAAGAGTGTAAATTCTAAATACTCCTTACGATCCCAAACCGTCCTACGATATCATGTACCTAAAAAGGTTTGCAATTACTCAAGTAAATCAATAAAAAATTGGAATTGGCTTAATGGCTCTCCTTTAAAAGATATTTAATAATGTAAAAAATAACATAATCATCACCTGGCAATCTAAAATGCTAAACCCCAGCCCCGCGTCTTGCTTATCCAGATGCAAATAAGTGATTTCGTTGTTGACATCATCATCATGCAAGACATCCTCAACATTTGCACCTTCATCTAAAATATTCACAATTAAGTTGTTTTTTTATCAGAATTCATTTGACAAATATTTTTTCAAATACAATTTAAAATTCAATCAAACCATGTAAATTCTATTATAAATTTACCAGGGTTGTCTTTAAACCGTGCAACAATCAACCGGATATGCTCCGGTAAACTTTGAATAAGGGTGACCACTTCTGGATGTGTTAACTCCAGAACATTTATCCCATTGACTTCGAGGAGAAAATCGCCAGGGATAATCTGGCCAGTCATTCCCACTGGCCCATCAGGAAGTACTGAATGAATACGGTGGCTCATGTACACACCAGCTGAAACAAGAAGCCACAGTGAAGCAACAATAACAATGTAATCTTGAAATATTAAGTTAATTTCAACTGTGTTTCTGCCCCACAGCCTTGTCAACTAAACTTGCTGATCATTTGATTCATTGGTATTGATATAGTTAACAGAGAAAGTATACAAGAATGACATAGAGAGCAATGAAAACGAACCATGCCTCTCTGTTGAACCTTCAACACTTATACCAAGGACAGTTTGGTCAGTGAACTTCGAGAATTGTGCAACCTGGAAAAAGTACATGGTGCAAAAAGTAACACCTAGTTAATAGACATATGTGTACAAACACAAAACTTCTGTCATCCCGAGTGAAATTTTCACGGGGTTTAGTCTATATACTAAATATGTATACTACTTTGATGGAACATATTTAAAAGTTGAAAATTAACGCCACTACAAAATTAGGTAACATAATAACAAAACTTATTATTAACTAATAGATCTGCAGATTTCAAGTTAAATACAATAAAGATAACAAGAACCTGTATTTGCAAATGATGGCCAAACATCTCTTGGTAGTTTCCAATGATTTCGATCTCTTCTTCCATTGACAGCTCTTCACCTAAGAAAAAAGAAATTTAATTATAAAATTGCTTGCGAGTTTAGAATACATCATATTAACAGTGAATGACATTTTCTACCAAATCCCAAATAAAATCACACTTTTATAGCAAAGATTTTCATAAACTGCAATTTATTGTATCAATGAATTGCTTATATCTGCTTCAAAGTGTAATTACAACCACCAAACAATAAGTTTGAGCAAAAGCCATGCTTAAATCATCTTGCGAAAGTCCTTCACTCAATACTGGTCGTTCGCGGGCTACAACCAAGTTCACAATGTGATCAGTGTTCCTCATAACCTCAATCGCCTCCATACAATTCATCCCATGAAGATCATGATCATCAACCTAAGAATATTTGAAATAAAAAACGTGAGATGATCATAAATTGTTGTAAATAGTCAAATTAAAAATAAACGATGTATCAACTTTGCGCAAAAAGATGAAAAACAGTTCATTTATTTACTGTAAAGACAAATTAATAAATTTTCTATATTAAAACCATCTTATACTCGTAATATCTGATCTTTTATCTTCAGACGACCATCCTTCGCTGCTGCACTTTCTTCCGTTATATTCTTAATAAAGATGCTCGAAAGGTTTTCTAAATAAAAAATGCAGCAAGTAAAAATGGTTATTTTTGATTGTGTTAGCCTCACCATCAGACTTGCTATCCCCTGTAAAAACAGCAATCCTAATGCCCAGACCTTTTTCATTTTTCTGTAGCTGCACTTCGAATGTGTCAACTTCAAGCTCCCCCTTAACATACAGCCCACACAAATAAAGATAATTGTCAATAGTAGCAAAAAAAAGAAGGAGCTAAGCAAGGAATTGTTGATTTACAAAATAATTAAAGTGCGCAAAATATTTTTACTAACTTACTGTCGCTTTATTTATGATAGCATCGTCTTCCATGTCTCGAGCGATGACGAGCTTCACATCATTTCCAGCCTTGCGTATCACATTAGCAACATGATCACTACTCATGCCACTTAAACTTTCATTGTTGATCTGCAAGATGTGATCAGCACTTCTCAACCGACCATCTCTATCAGCAACACCACCTGGAAATTAAAGAAAAGTAAATCTAATTGATCAGTTTCTCACAAACAGCTCACCTGGCACTATACTTCTTACAACAACGCCAGAATTTTTGCCACCAATAATTCCAAAACCCAACCCTGATCCGTCATTGTGCAAGTAAATGGTTTCAATTTTCTGCCACTGATTTCCGGCTTGCTAGAAAAAAGTGTTAAATGTTAATGAAACCCAAGAACTTAAACCCTAGATACAGTGACCTCAAGAAAAAACCTGCAGGGAGGGGGTGTAAGGAGTGGGAACAGTTGTGAGTCCACTTTACAACAGAGCAAGCTGACAAACAGGAAGTGAACCAACCAATGCAAATAATAAAAATTCAAGGACATAACTCTGGCTGAGCTAACGTCATTTATGGAAGAAACTCATGCAAAGTCTGAGTTTAAAACAATTTTCACACTTGCAGATCTGACAAAACTATATATAGAAAAGTCATTTGGAGAATCTTAGTGCAAACTATTACTTGGTATACACCATTTTTCCCTTTCACATTATTAAACTACCTGCTGTTTCAATACAGTTACAGTGGTAATTATACAATCTTAGATTGAGACGGGTATTCACAGTTTTCCAATTGGATTGTATTAAGGAAATTAACGTTATTTCACACGGGAAAGGTGGCAAATTTTCGTCTATATAACATATTATAAGCACATCATGGTCAAATTCAAAATAACTCAAAACCTTGAATTTTGAAGGTCTTGGTTTACTCCTTTTTTAATTTGCTCAAAAATTGAACTTGAAAACTTACCTCTCTTGTTGAGGTATCAGAATGTTCATCAGAATCTTGATTCTTTATTCCTCCCCTAGCAATGATAATTTCAACAACACCAGTAGCTTGCTGTAAAAATGTAATCGCTTCTTGGTGAGACATCACTGCATCAACACGTTTGCCATTGATGGCAAGAATTTGGTCTGATTCTTGCAACTGGCCATCTCTGAAACGAATTTAATTTATTCAATTATAACAAACAAGCCAAATTCGTCTACATAAATAATTGGATTTTAATGTCCTAACCTATGAGACATCTAATCAGTTTCACGGTATAAAAAACTTACACAACAAATATATTTGAATGTTCTGATACATTAAAATGTATTGTTTAAGAGAATAAAATGACTACTTATGGTAAAAAATGGTAAATCTAAAACATCACCTTTCGGCAATTCCACCATGTTGTAGGTTCTGCACAAAAATTCCAAGTTCACCACGATTCTCACTTTTTAGACCAATGACACTGAACCCTAAGCCTCCAACACTTGGCTTCCGAAGCATAATTGTCTGAAGAAACCTTCCCTGACCAGCTGCATACATTCCATTAATAAACTCAATATCATCTTTGTACACAGAATTCAAAATCCATGAAGGTAGTTCAGGGTCATCTGCAATTGAACACAAAGAGGGATATATATATAGGTATATATAAAGATATATATAAAGGATATATAGATAAAAGGATGATGGTATATACAGTTGTTGATAATACTGCAAATATTTTATTCCTGTTGTCAGGTAGAAAAAAGAATTTAGACAATAACACTTGTGCGTCTTGACTGTTAATTCCTGATAAAAAATAATAATCACATAAAAGACTTTATTAACTAAAAACATTTCTAATAAAAATAAATAAAAAAATAGAAAAAGACTAAGTGGACGTCATATGACTTCACTCGTGAATGCCAGATTCCATAAAAATGAGAATTTTCAACAAAAGTAGACCTGCGCAGGAACAATGAAAATATATCTATATAATGATGGCTGGCCGTGCCCAACAAGTATGTGGCTAACAAAATAACACATTGTAAAACCCATAATATATTTGATTGTTTTCTTTTACAGTAGGTAATGTTTTAGAAAATGTATATATATAAAATACCTAAATAACAACTAACTTAACTACAGTAATAATTAACCATCTTATATTACTTTGCACTATATCTTAAATGAAATAAGTTTTTTTACCTGTATTCCAATCACCACCATCAACTTCGTTTTCAGCCATATTAGATAACATCAGCTCTTCTAAAAAGGCAACAAAATTTTTATCACTTATCCTTTTTACGTGAACATATTTTATAATAAAAGATTAACGCACCAGTATGATGCCAATATAATTCTCCTGTTGGTGAAAAATCAAAATCCACTTGTTCCACATTTGAGGTGTTTGATATATTATAACTGAGCTGATGTATAGAATCTTGTACAGTGATAATCTGCTTGAATATTGGGCTGTCAAACATCTGTATCATATGAGAAAGCTCTTTATCATGTTCATAATTCCCCTCCAACTTCAATGTATGACGGAAATTCTCTAAGATATCACATGCTCTGCCAGTATCTGTAATTAAACCAACCAATTAAGCTTACTCAAATTAAGTGAAATATTTCTAGGTAGGTTAACTGTCATACTGTAAAGCAGGGACAACATCAATACCCAACATGCCTTGGGTGTTACGTTTTGGCCTGTGTACCAAATCATCACAAATTATATTGAATATTTTTTCAAAAGTTTGATCAAAATTATACCTTAACTGTAACCATAATCAAGCTTTTGAAAAAACAATATTTAATTATTTTATAATACTCACATAACTGACAACTTCCGGCACTGGGCAACCGGATGGTAAGTTGTGAACAGGTATGTATAGCAAATAAAAAACAAATTAATAGTATTTTACCTAATAACAACGCCATTTTCTTCTGTTTAACATATATTGTAGCTAGCTAGCTGTCTATAGTGATTAGAAATGTAGTCTGTAAATAAAATATATCAACTTCATTCATATAAACGTAAATGTATCTACAACTTAATATACATTACATAACATTCTGGTTCTATAGGTTAAATGTCATATGTTTGCTTCTAGCTTTTTTGAAATTAGTTAAGATTTATATATTTTCTTTTGTAAAAATGTTGAAACATAAGGATAATGAGCGTAGCGTTTAGCATGTTTCTACACCATCTCAATAAAATAACGATTCCAAGCAGCACCCTATTAAATTTCTACATGGTGGTCTCAATAAACTAAACAAATCGCTTATATTTCACTATCAACGAGTTTATTTTTCATACTTGTAAATATTTCTTGTTGAGGCAGAAAAGACTTTGATTGTTCAAACACTTTATTTGTTATATACAGCTATATTCTATTCATCTCAAAGAAAGAAAAATAACAACGTATAGCAAATCTAATGCAAAATGTTTATATATTTTACGTTCATCAAGAACGAATAAATATTGTTAAAAATATTTTAATTATGCAGAATAATTAGAAACTATTATATTTAATTTGCCAGGTTTTCTAGCGCGGAAATATAAACATAAATGGCAGATGATGAGACATTATTACATTATGAACGAAAACCTTCGTCAGAAAAAGTTTCAGCGGAAAACTTCCACGGAAAAAGTTTCGGACAAGGATTTTATACGTAATTTACGCAATTTTGGATATATTTTTACTCAAGTATCTATTTCAAAAAAACACTAGGATGTTAACAAGACCGAATAATTACAAAGATACATCAAACTAAAGAGCGTTGTAGCGTTAATTAATCAAGATCATGGAATGGATCTTCTGGTTCCAACTCAATTGACAATGCCTCTTTAATTCCAGCTTCTTCAAAAACCTTTACCAATTATATCCTGATTATTGCACGAATAGTCATACAACCCAATTAGTCAATTTGAATTAATAGGCTTCAACACTTATGTTTTCAATGGCACTTCAACATCATACACAATTCCATTGTTAACTTGCTCTGTGATTTGGGTCGCATACCAAGACTCGAACTCCGAAGAAGGAGAAATTGTTGTATCCGGAATATATCTCTTACGGTATTGTACTCAGTATACGTACATAACATAAAGATGGCGGATCAGTAGTGATAATACTAACATCTCCCCTCTGAACCACCAGAAAATATTAACAAAATATAATAAAACCGTTTTAATGTTCTCTTTTAGAGGTCAGAATAGTCAGTGGGTTGCTTTCGTTTGCATACCCTTCCTGAGCGCGATTTGTGTGTGTTGTCATCTTCCTTGTTGCTCTCGCTCAGCTCCTCGTATGGAATTGTTTTCTCACTCGTGGTTGATGATGCATCATTCTTCGGTCGACGAATCGTCAGTTTCGGGGTCGATTGGTTCTTGTGTGAGGATGTGTCGGGAGCGTATGTGGATTTGGTTTCTTCTGAATTCTTGTCCGCTGTCCAACTTTATCCAGTATGAGCGTGGTGCTATTTCGGTAATTATCTTTTCCTTATGTTCCCATTCTTTGGTTATGTGGTCTTGCATCGTTATAAGTTGACCCGGATGAAAGTGGGTGTTTGATCTTTTTATCTTGATGAATGTGTCTATCGTGATGGCGTTTGGCGGATTGGCGTTCAATTTGAAGGTTTCTTTGTGGTGGTTGAATAGGTTTGCGGCTCATCGACAACCTCGGTAGGTTGTCCTGGAATTCCCTGACATTTAATAGTTGGGCAGGTGATAGCCCACATTTGAGAGGGCTATTTTTCAAAATCGTTGGGCAGGTGATTTTCAAAATCAGCAGGCCATGTAGAATGTCTTCGTTTGAACGATGGCATTTTTTCAGTAGGTGTTTTACTGATTTTCCCGTGCTTTCTGCCAAGCCGTTTGACCTTGCATATCGAGGACTACTGGTTGTATGCTTGAATGTCTGAATCTCTAGCGAATTTTCTGAATTTTGCTGACGTGTACTGTAAACCATTGTCAGAGATTAATTGGTGATCCGTGTCATGCGAATGCATCTTTCATGGCATTTATGACCGTTTCCGAGTCGGGTCTTTCCAGTTGGTAAACCTCGGGCCATAAGGAGTGATAATCTACAACTATCAGGTAGTCTTTACCTCTGTATTGGAACAGGTCCGATCCCAGTTTTTTCCATGGTTTGTCCGGTAGGTTTTCGTGTGGTATCATGGGTTCGTTTGGCTTTGAAGGTAGGAGCTTACAACATTCATCGCAGGTTCGGACTGTTTGTTCAATGTCTTTGTTCATTGTGGCCCAATATATGCATTGTCTGGCTCTTCTTTTACATTTTTCTATTCCCATATAATAATAATAATAATAATAATAATAATAATAATAATAATAAT
This sequence comes from Candelabrum cocksii, assembly GCA_963930725.1. Taxonomy (NCBI): domain Eukaryota; kingdom Metazoa; phylum Cnidaria; class Hydrozoa; order Anthoathecata; family Candelabridae; genus Candelabrum; species Candelabrum cocksii. The sequence goes on from OZ005664.1 coordinate 19,942,811, forward strand.
AATAATAATAATAATAATAATAATAATAATAATAATAATAATAATAATAATAATAATAATAATAATAATAATAATAATAATAATAATAATAATAATAATAATAATAATAATAATAATAATAATAATAATAATAATAATAATAATAATAATAATAATAATAATAATAATAATAATAATAATAATAATAATAATAATAATAATAATAATAATAATAATAATAATAATAATAATAATAATAATAATAATAATAATAATAATAATAATAATAATAATAATAATAATAATAATAATAATAATAATAATAATAATAATAATAATAATAATAATAATAATAATAATAATAATAATAATAATAATAATAATAATAATAATAATAATAATGGAGTTTTTACGGGACTCTCCACATGTAACAGTGGCTCTTCTTATCTCAAGGTTTAGTTCCCGGCGGACTTAGGGCACCCATTTGCACCTACGAAGTTGCTTCACCAGACAACCCACCATTCAACCCACTCAAGGACCATATGTCCTTGATGTATTTTTTTGAGCATTTCGGGTTGTAGTGATTTTTGGATGATCAAGTTGTTTCATTTTTGCCAACCGTTTGTGATATGGTCGATTACTTCTTTCAGCACTTGGTCTCGAGCTGTTTCGGTTTTGATTTCCTCCATTTTGGTTGGGGTTGCTGGTATGTGGCTTAAAACAGTCTGGCTATGTGTTGTATTTTCTTGTTCCCTGATCTGATCGAGCAGAGGGTGTTTCATGTGGACTTCTGTAAAGAGCATCTGCATCTAAGAGGTTGCTTCCTTTGACGTGGGAATATTTTACATCATATTTCAGAAGTCTCATTCTCAGGCGTTGTAGCCTTGGTGACAACTCTGCCAGTGGTTTGTAATTTATTATTGCGATGAGGGGTTTGTGGTCTGTTTCCACTAAGATGTTGGGGAGTCCATCTAGGTATTTCGTCATTTTCTCGTAACCCCAAGTGACTGCTAATAGTTCTAATTCAATAGGGTGGTGGTTCTTTTCGGCCGAGGTGAGGTACCGAGAAGCATAGGCAACTGGTTTCCATGTGCTATTCTCGTGAAGTTGTGACAGGATTGCGCTGATGTCGTTTGTTGAGCTGGCATCGGTTCTTATATTTTTGGGTTTTGCGATATCGTAGTGTGCCAGCGTTGGAGTTTGTGTTAGGTATAACTTGGCTTTTTCAAATGCTTTTTGGTGTACTTCGGTCCACATCCAATGATTCTTTGTTGATAGTAGGTCTCGCAATGGTGATGTAGAATCAGCTAACTCCTTCGTAAATTTTGACAATGGTTGCTCCATTCCCAGAAAACGTCAGAGTTGACGGTGTGATGCCTGAGGCAGTTATTACAAGTCCTAAATATTCTACTTCAGTTTTCCTGAACAAACATGCACTTTTCCTTGTTTAATGTGACACCATTTGTTAAGAGACGTTTGAGTAGGGCATTCAGGTGCTCATCGTGTTCCTTTTGATCTCTCCCTACTATCAACAGGACGTCTGTTGATTTGGCAATTCCAGGTAGTCCTTCTATGATTTGGTCTAGCTGCTTGTTAAAAATCTCTTGCACAGAAGAGAGTTGGCCTCTGGTGGCGCAGTAACGGCCAAAAGGAGTGATGAAATTGGTTTTCAATTGACTGTCCTTGTTGAGAGGTAGTTGCCAATACCCTGAGTTGGCGTCAAGCTTGTTTATTACATTACAGTTACTACCTAACTTTGACAATGTCTCATCCACACTCTCAAGTTGATAGAATTCTCTCTTTACTACAACGTTCAATTTTGTCAAGTCTAAACATATCCTCAATTTTCCATTGTCCTTTTTCACGATTACTATTGGGTGGCACTATTCAGCGGGCTCCTCAACTTTCCTTATTACACCCAGGGTTTCCATTCTATTAAGTTCTACGCTTAATGGTTCCATAAGTGGCAAAGCGACGTGACGTGCTGCAGATAGGTGGTGTGGAGTTGCCTTTTGTCCACTTCAATACGGATGGGCAGCCCCGTCATTTTGCCAAGTCCTGTGAATACTTCTGGGAATTCGGTTATGAGCTCTTTGGGTATTTCGGGTGGGTATATCTCCGCTTTGAGTATTGGTGCGTTTTCTGGTTTCTGAATGAGGTTGAGTGATTTGATGGCTGGTTTTTCCAATAATGGTTTGCTGACATTTTTGCAGACATACATGGTTTCTGAGGTGGTGTGGTTTCTCTATGTTGGCGGTGTGACTACGGTGCCAAGAGATTGGATTTTGTGGTTTGAAGCCGCTGTTAATGATTTGTCAGTTGGTTTGATTTGGTCTGGATTGATATAGAAAAGATGTAGGTGGTTATCTCCTATGATGGACACATCTGCCCCAGTGTCTATTTTGAATGTTATTGATACTCCTGACTCTGATACCGCTTGGATTGTCCAGTCGGCGTATGATAGTCTCTCTTCCAAGGATATTGCCCCAATGAAAAGGCTTCCAACGTATAGCTCTTTCTGCTGTGGTGGGGTTGTCTTCTCCTGTTCCTCTAATCTAATTGCAAGTGATCTGGGTGGTCTGCAAATGGAACTTGACGCAAAATGATTCAGCTGTCCGCACGAAGAGCATGATTTCCCCCATGCTGGGCAGTTTTGGCGTCCAAAACAGTGTGTTTTGGTGCAGAATTTGCAAACTATTGTTTGAGTTTTGTTGTTTCTGTGTCTTGTGTCAAATGGTTGTTGTTGGCCAATTGATGATGTAGGGTGTTGCCAATTTCTTGAGTTGTTGTCATGCCGTTTGGAAGGTCTTGACTTTACCTGTTCAACTTTTATGGTTTTCAATGTTGTGATCCCATCCTGGGATTTTTTATTCGCCCAACAGATGTCTTCTGCTTGTTTAAATTTCAATTTGCTGTCGGAGAGGAGTTTCTTACGCGTGCTATCATCTCTGATTCCTGCGACTATGCGGTCTCTGAGTAATGAAGGGTAACAGGTGTCACAGAAATTGCAGTTCTGACTCAAGAGTTTAATATCTGTGATAAAATCGTCAAATAATTCTCCTTCCTCCTGAGTTCTGGAGTTGAATTTATGCCGTTCTAGTGTCTCGTTGATGATGCCTTTGGCAAATGTTTCTAGGTGCTGTATTATGTCTTCTGGTTCCTTTGACTGTGCCTCTGTTAGATTCATGGAATTATATATCTGTGTAGTTTCGTTGCTGAACGTGTATCTTAACATTGCGCACTGATAGGTTTTTGGTTTCTTATCCAATTCAGTTATTAACTTGTAATCTTCCCATTTTTGTTTCCAATTTTTAAATTCTGCATCTGTTGGTCGACAGATCTAATTTCGTCAAAGGTATTTTGATCTCTTCTGCCATCTTCTTTAAGTTTTTTAACTTTTATTTCAGTATATAGATGTGTTTACTTTTCTTTCCTCTAAAAGCGTGCTCGCAGCGCCATGTTGTATCTGGAATATATCTCTTTCGGTACCATACTCGGTATACGTACATAACATAAAGATGGCGGATCAGTAGTGATAATACTAACAGAAATTATCTACTCTGAACAAGAAAAAACAAAACAGCACTCATGCACGATCCATATTCTGTGGCGTGGAAATCAAAATCGAAGGGGAAAATAATTATCAAGGTTGTCGGGCATGTACGAAAAGAAATATCAAGGGCTGTTACGTTCTTTTTGAAACGCGGTGGAAGGCTGAATTGCTGATAATAATAATGATGTCTGGCGCGGTATAACTCACCAAGTGAAGGTGTCACTGCCAAAAAATACTAGTTGGCGGAAACTAGAAAGCGCATAATTTCCTTGAGAATATTTGATTCAATAATAATAAACAACAACAAACGTAGTTAATGTTTCGCTAGCTGTTGGGCCACGCTGCATTTACAACTATCTTATTTGTACAAATCATTATTTTTTGGCGTGGATTAAATTTTCAGACCAAAATCGCCAATTTCGCCCAATTTTCTCCACGCCAAAATTTTTACGAATAAGGTAGTTGAGACCATAACGATTGGCAGGCATGGAGGGCCTCGTGGGCCTGGGCCCACCTACTTTATTTTATTTTCTTAAAGCCAGATTTCTTTGAAAAGGTAGTGAAAACGGCAAATCAGAGAGGGAGTTCCAATAAAAGGTCTTCACTCATTTGATACACACTAGTTTGATTATCTTTGATAGCTCAATGATGAAATCCAATCTTCAAACTTTTCTGTTGAGCCCTCTATTGATGGGCAGCACGTGTGGGTGTGGTTTCGTGTGATGGGTGGAGCAATCTATCAATCAATATAATTATTCTCTATGGTTGAAATCGGGCTCAAAAACGGAAAATTTTCGCTTGTTGGCGCGAAAGTCAATCATGAAAGCACAATGTATAAACGATCTCAAGTATTAGGAATGCAACAATCTTATGGAGCTTTGTCCCCAAAAAGTTGGATTGACTTTGACTTCTGCGCCTCTGGACCCACCTACTTTTAAAATGGTTCCTCCATGCCTGACGATTGGTTCTCTGCAAAGCGGATCAGGTCTCACGTTTTACGTCCTGTTCAATCTTTAATGTCATCAATCCAAATCCTGTTGTTCGGGCGCCCGTGCTTCCGTTTTTCTTCCACTGTGCTCCTTGCAGCTTCATATTTGTCAGATTTCCCTTGGCTCTGGTCACATGACCAAACTATTTCAGTTTCGTCTGAGATGTTGCTTATAAATAAGTTGTGATCTCCACGTATTAGCATCCACTTGAAGGCGCTGTTTTTTAATCCATGAGTTAGTTTGGTGATAATTTATTTTTGAAAAGTTCTCTAAGAGAAATTGTTTTTCTTGGATGTTGAAAATGAATTTTATCTTCATAGCAACAGTGGGCGAAGGAGCGTCTTCAGTGGAAGGGTGATCTTAGCCTCATTTCGTTCATCCCGGGAAATTTCGCGTTTTTTCACAAACTAAGACCTTTTGAATTTGTTCAATCTAAAATAAGATTTACAAAGATACTCTGGCAACGACGAAGAATCTCCTAAAAAGTGTGAGGTTTCCCGCTCTTCTCTTCCCGCAATTACATCACGTTCAGTAGAACATTCTTTTTGAAAACCGAAAAATAGTTTTTCGTATAGTTAGATGAATTAGTCAACGTCATATGTTCATATGGGCATGGCAAACTCTGTTTTATATTATAAGCCTTTTAAAAAATTTGCTTTCGCCCATTTTTAAAATAGAAATTATTTTAGAACTTTTGAGGAATGCTGGAAAAGTGGGATCTTTTATGGATAGCGTTGAAGGGGAACTTTTGATGACATTACTTGATAGATCTTTCGTAAATATTTAATTTTACAGGACAACCAACAAGACAGTAGTTTATTTTTTTCTGGGTTGCAGTCCTGCACAAATACTATTGAAATAAATAAATCCATCCAGATGATATCGATATCAAGGAACTAGCGAACAGGAAAATATAAGCGAAAAACAACAACAATGTACTCAAATATTGTATGAAGGATAGCTTACATGAGGTGTTCCCGCATATACAGCTTCCGGTATATGATAAATAGTTCAAATAACTGAATATAAATAAATATAAAAATGCGTAAAAGACCACCGGACGGCTAGTAACAGCTTTTCACGCTGCCAATGATATGATGAATATGTCGTTTCATCGCCTTCACAGATTCACTGGCCTTACTCACAGAAATGCCAGGGCCTGTTAACATGGCAACCATACTCTAAACACAAACATACCACTATAGTAGAATTTGTTGTAGCAAATAATCCAATTAATAACGAAGTGGAGAAAAATAATCGCGCAATGAGAATGAGATTGCAAAGATGAAGAGAAATTGTAATCGTATTCCCGCGTATAATTATCGTTTAAACCGTATACTTTCCTAACGACTAAGCGAAGGTTTTAAATTATAAAAATATTGTTTAATAAACATATTTACGGTCGTTCGTGTGATTTTATTATTTTTCTCTGCGATAGTTATATTTCGACCTGCTTAGTGTAGGTCTTCATCGGACTAATCATATGAACGACCATAAATATGTTTATTAAATATTGAACAAACGTTCGTATCAAGATGTCATTAAAACAAAACAAAAATATTGTTATAATTAATATATAACGATTCATTTAAATATAAGATGCAGTTTAATGATTTAAAGTTCTCTTTAAAACAATATATTTATTTTTTTCAATTAAAATAGCACAAAGCTTTTCGTACGTCTGTACATCATCAGGTGCATAAAAAATATGTGAAACATATTGTAAAACATATTTTTTTATGCACCTGATGATGTACAGACGTACGAAAAGCTTTGTGCTATTTTAATTGAAAAAAATAAATATATTGTTTTAAAGAGAACTTTAATATATAACGATTCATTTATATTTCTGGTGCATCACGTTGAATTTATATGTATAACCATAACATAAAATGTTCGAGAACATTACATAGTTATTCTTAGTTTCAAGTATTTGATAGAAAAACGACAGGAAAGCGCAAGTAAAAAAGAATTCCATGACTAACATGTGAGAGTCTGGATGCAGAAGAGGCTCCTTTCAATCCCACGGCAGCCGACGAAATACCCGATCGTTGGGTGCTGAGGTGGAACAATCGCTTCAGCGAGTCCATGTAGTGGCCTATGCTTGGGATATCGTTTCGCTTGAGGGCGTCTTCGAACTTCGATTTGAACGTATTTAACGCTGTATCGCTGTGCAGAGAAAGCTTCTTGTCGGCCACCTCAGAAAATACTTGCATACCTGAATGAGGAAACGAATAACGAAATACAGTGAGACATCTACAAATAAAAGCTACCTTTATCAAGCTGTCGCACCCAAAACAGAGCATCGGTGTTTGTAGCGTTGTCCAGTGCAGCTGAAATTATTTAATATTTTACTCTGCAATTTATTTAAGTGTCCCTCTCATACCTCGATTTTTCTTCATTGAAATTGAACTTTTCTTCATGCTGTTGTAGATTTTGCTTAGACGAAGAGTGCTGGTTTCGTACGTGTCCGAAATTGATCGAATGCTGTTGTAAATACTTCGATACTGATCGCCAATGTTCTCCAAGAAACCGCAATGAGACACTGATTTTGAAAAAGAATCAATCAATATAGAAATAAAGTTATTTGATTGAGAGTTTGTTAACCACGCGTCATGAGTTGAATAGTTACATCAAAACAAAAATCTGTCAAATACGAAATCCAGCAAAAATTCAGTTCGTGACTACACGTAGACATGAAAGTACCGTTTTCCTTCAGCGTTCTAATGTGCACATCGGCTTGTTTAAAAGACTGTTCCGGGTTAAATGTGTCCATAGCTGCCCATGGAGAACTGTACATGAAGGCGTGTCTGGTTTTCAAGCTTCTACTCGTTAACACACTGTTTCTTTTTAAGAAGTTTCGATGCTTGCTGCGAATGTAGGGTATGTGGATCGTCTTGTCGCCGATAACCAAAGTATTCGTGCGGCTTTTAGGGATGGAGTTACGAGCCTGGGTGAAACGCTTGTCGAATTCTTTTGCCAGAGATCTGCTGTAAGGTCCCAAACGTGAAACCTCCATCATTGAACGCTTGGTCGCTATTTCAAAATCGCTGGGTAGATTGTTCTAAATGAGCTTTCTTTTAGAAGTATCAACTACTCGTATATATGAAATTACTCTGCTTAACATTTTGAAGCCTTACTTCAATGAGACTGTTGATTGTAATCCTCATAATTTTCATATACCCCTTCACAACGACTTGTCCTTCTTCGTACAATCGCAATATTTCTTTTTCTTGTTCGATATTTACGGGGCCAAGATAATCCTCGTACACCCCTAAGGAAATAGAAACAATTGTACGTCCGACCAAAAAATCGACAGAGCGTGTTTACGATTAGCGAAGTAATACTGGTATTCGCCATTGAAGCACTGTGTGAGCTTGATGGATTTAAAACCGCTACGGAATAGGTTGAACCGTGCGCTGAAGTTTTTAACGCATTTATCCCCGGCCATTTCCCAAGTGGCAAGCTGAAAGAAAGATGACTGACACAACAACTCACATACAAATGTAACAGTCATTACATTGGCCTTTTTGAAGAATTTCCTTAAAACAAAGAAATGTCCGTCTGGCGATTCCTTGATCTTAGCTTTTATGTCAGGAAAGCCACTGAAATGCGTCAACATCTCGTTGTGGTTAGCCGTTTGACTTTCAATGACCATGACGTAATGATCGTATACTTTTCTTATTTCATCCACTTGCAACATAAGAGCATCGAATTGCTGCACGTTACCCTGAACAAATTTTCAAACTTAGCATATGACGTCATTAAGCATCCATTTCAATTCTTTAAAATAACGAATTATGAAGAAATTGCTGCAAATCTCTCCAAAAATGATTTTTACCCTAGCAGCATCAACCCTCTGGGCGTAACCAGCAGAAGACTCAACTTTTTCCATTTCACACCTAGCTATGCACTCGACATTCGCAGTTTCGTACATGTTTGGGCGAAACAACATCATCTCTTGAACAAGGCTCCAATCGAAACCAGGTATCAAAACTAAAAAATGAATGCAAGCGTGCCAAATCATTATTCTTCAAGTTTTGTATGAGAAAAAATAAGTGAAAAGTAAAAGAAGGATGTTTCCATGGTTACTTGATCCGCTGTTGCTGCATTCGGAAACACATTCCCGATTCATTGTTTCGTATGTGTCTATCAAATCGTCCACTTGTGTATGAATGATATCATCTAACTTGTACATGGCCTGCCCAACATTATGCACTTGCGAGAACAGATCACTTTCCAATCTAATCCGCATATCGTGCACCATTTTACCACTAGATGCTTTTCTGAAGAGGGTTGCTTTGTAGTTAAAAAATGCTTCAACTTCGTTTTGTAGCCGCGTGACACCACGCATCAGATCCACAGACATCTAAAACAACATGAAGGTTAATAATTGATGGAGCATCAGAATAACACTCGTAGAAATTGTTACTTTAAAGCAAATGAGTTACATCATTAACATTTACTTATCAAGCCGAAAAAGGTTGCAGCAAACGACAGTGGAAAAGGAAACAGGCCAACCTGAAGGTCCATCTTTGATAGTTTCAAAAAACCATTTTCTTTGAGTATTATGTCAGCTGGTGCCTCATCAAAGAAGGGAGAATTTGAAAAAGTTGTTTCAACCGTTCCATTTGGGGTGAATGAAAGTTCAACATCTTTAGTGAAACCAATAATAGAAAGGTACCCAATTAATATAGATTTGCCTGATGAACTATCAGCACCCGGTGCTATAAAGGACTTCAAAATTGCTGAAAAACAAAAACAAAGATATAAAACAACGTGAAACAATCTCCTCTTAAAATTAAGGACCAAAGCAAATAAGTCCTATTCAGTCAACTTACGGCCTTTATTTCTTTCACCTTCCGATTTAAAGAACTGTAAATGACCAGCGGATAGATTCAAGGGAGTGATGCACTCTTCGTATCGCAGCGTACCAGTACTTTTCAGATAAATTTTGAAACTTGGTGTTTCACGCTGTCGCTTGACGTTCCCATAGAATGAGATGCCTTCGTTTGCTGAATAACCATGGATTTCTGGGACTTTTATTCCTAAATATAAAAACAAGGTCAGATTCTTCACCATCAAAACAAATACCTTCTTTAATGTTTTTGATACATTTGATTATAGAGTTAAAGTTCTTAAATTAATTGATACAAAGAGTTAGAGGAATCACTTCGGAGGAGAAACTAAAAAAAAAACAAGTTCTACCTCAACAAGTTAAAAGATAAAAGGTAACTACTTTCAACATCACTAACTTCTTCGCGTCCAAACCATAGTCACAGTTTTAGTCGATTCCAAATCTTTAAACATAACATGCTCTGCAACATTCCTTCCAAACGAGCTGCAATACAGGAACATGAAACTATGAACGCATTTTAAAGAGAGGCAATTTTAAACTGCTAGCTGTGTGTCAGTTCCTTGTAAAGAGAGATGTGATGCATCATGTAAATTACTCACGAGAAGATATGTTGCACAGCATCCCGAGATGGGTAATTTTTCGAAACCAACAAGAAAGCTTTCTCCGGGTTGTTTGTGAACAGTGTTAATCGAGGAGTTACAGCAAACCTTTGCTTGGGATCGTGACTTCCAACTTTCACTGGAGTGTTGAACTCTAAAAGCAATAAACCCAACAAATCATATATTCTGTATGAGCCAATGCATTTCAAATTTGGAGCAAAATCTAATTTGTTATTCTAAAAAAGAGCAGTTATATGAGTTTAAAGAAATGAAATGTGACCATAAAACTTATCTGTCATTTGACCTTTTTTGCGTGATATCAACTCATACTTAAACAAACATGGCAAAATATACAAGAAGTTTCCATTTTAAAATTCGTGCAACACAGTTTTTCGACTATCAATTTGAACTTTATACGGCATGATATGGCAGACCCACTGCAAATGCAAGTTTCACCCTATTAAAATAAACTCGAGTCTTTTACTCCTGGAAATATTCATCTATCATTTTGAAACTTTAATCATTCTATCTTTCCACTTAAATTATACGCAGATGCATCAATTCATGTAAGAGTGCTTTGAGCAATACCAGAGTACACAAGTATGTTTCGTGGTGAACACTAAATACATAAAAACAAAAAGGTGTCAATATGTAAAGGGCCTTCTACCATGTATAATAACATATTATAGTTCAATTTCACAAATTGAGAATAATCTGGGTATAGTTCATGCCTATAAAACATCTGCAATCATCACTTGTATGATCAGGAGGCCCAGAAAGTCGTTCGTTCGTAAGGATGGTTTGTTAATTTCAATTCATTGTGTCCCTTATGAACTTGGATCAATTGGAAAAGAAATAAAAAAAACCTCACTAAATTCCTGGAATATTCCTTGTGAATCAGCGAATGCAATACCATTACTACCTAACGCTGAAAACAAGACTGGCGTAGGGGGAGTCCAGTGTAAATTGTCAGTGATGAGTGCCAAGGTACCAGTTTTATATATTAATATTTTTCCTGAAAGAACAAGTTTTAAAAAATTAAACTCTAGAGACTAATTTACTAATTTTTTACTTTCATGATTTTAAAATAGAAAACAAATGAATCAATTACCATCAAAGTTAAATTCATCTTTCCCTGCAGCAGGGAGAGTACTGAACTGACCATATACAATAAACGACATATTCCTTCCATCAACCTTTTTTTCTTCCGGAGTAACTTCAGTAGTTTCTGTAGTCGTCGTTCTTTTTCTTTTCAGTGATTCTGATTGTGGAATTTTCCTTCGGTCCTCAAAAAATTTTAATCCAGCACTCTCTATTTGAAGACGGTTATCTCCAGAAAGAAGTTGCTGATTGGTTGAAACAGGTGTAGCAACAAAACTGTACATATCAGAGGTAATAGATCCTGAAAATATGATAGAAGATAAGAATTCCATAACAAGGAGGACATTTCCAAAACATCAGAGAGTTATTACATATACCAGAGTATTTAGAGTTAGAGTGGTTCCCCAAGTTAGTAGAAAGAAATTGTTGTATAAATTGTTAAAAACCAACCTTGTACTGAATTCAGGTTCTCAATGATGAATGGGTTTTTCTTCAAGAACTTGCACATTTCATCCACACACTCAATATCATCTGTACCTTCTTTCAACACTGTACAACTGTCTGGTAGAGATATTCTACCAGAATATTTTATTCCTAAATCAAAGAGCAGTGCATAAACATAACACAGTTATATTATAATGTTTATAAATTCAATATAATATTAGATATAAAAATATTGTCTTTGATTAAATTACATGCACACACACATATTTAAGTTATATATTACTTTACTTTTGCACAAGTTTCATACAAATACCTGCAGCAGCATTCATTGTATTCAGTTGATTATCAGAAAAGTAAGTGTTCTCGTCACTTAGCTCTTTACTCATCATCACACCTACAAAACAAAGCAGAAAAATTAATTAACAGACATGTACCCTGCTAAACCACAAATTTTATATACAGTCATTAGATTAACTTCAAGTGAGAATTGATATTCTTGTCTTATTCTTAATGTAATACAGTAATTCAATAATTCTCTAGCTCTTTACACTCAAGTGGCCTTTAGGGCCTTGTTCTGAGCAACTACAATAAAAAAAAAAAAAAATTCCCTCTTGAATATACAACTAAGACTGAAAGAGTAGACTTGATGAGACATTCAGTTTTGTGCTTGTGTTGGGGATTTTGGGAGTTTAACTTCCCACTCTGAGCTTTCTAAAACTTTGTTGTATACACTTGGAACTGCTCATCAAAGGGAAAGTAATAAAGTTAACTTGTTGTGCAACTTGCAAGTGGTAATTTTATTGCAATATCATTTTGTTATTTTGTGCTTTAAGCATAGTCAAGCTGTAGAAACCTTAATTATTCTTTTCTTCTTAATGTATTACTTTGAAGTATAGATTAAGGAGGTTTCTTATATGACTTCCTTAACAATAGATGTAGCAATAACATAGACATACTAATTCTACAAAGTTTAACTCATATATAGCAAATCGCAACAGATGACTTACAGAAACGATCAAAATTAAGCCACTCCAATGCTTCTGCAGATATGTTGAACACCTGCTTCAGCAATTTCTTGTAGTTCAGATTTTCTTCGCACATTCCCACCACCATGTTTATTGATTGAGAGTTCTGCTTAAAGATCACTTCAATAGAGGCTGTTGTTTCTGTTTCAGAATCACCTTTATGTAGGAATGTTGGCGAAGTAGCATGTACTCTGATGATATGAAATAATAAAGGCCATTATCAACTTGCTTATGATAAATCAATTCAAGCTGAGAATAGATAACAAAAAAATTTAGAAGTTAACCTCAGACTTTATATTCGTTATGTTATGTTCTAATGACCGTAAAACAGACATCCCTTGAAATATTCCTGATCTTATTAAACCAACAATAGCTATAAAACAAAAAGTTCCACTCAAAACAAATTTGTGACGCACAAATAAAACTACGTCTTCACTAAACAAAGATTTGTGTATTTAATAATAAATTATTTAAATATTACATTCTCTTACATCTGTATAGCTTTTATATGATTTTATGGGTGTAATGAAGAGATTTTTTAAACAATTTGAGAACAAAAAGTTGGGTAAAAGGTGAATTGCGTAAACATGTTTTTAGTCAAGATTTTAGTTTTCCAGAATAATATAAAAGTACAAATTACCAGCTGATGGCATGATATATAATAACAACAATTCCAACCTCAACACTGGATGATCAAGTTGTGTTCGTAATGATGCTGATGTAAATGCAAGAGATTGCGGGTGTTTATAAGATTGAAGATCTTCTGTGTTGAGGAATGTAGCTCCATGAGCAGACTTGCTGAGTTCTGTCATGTTGTCTACTTGAAAATCACCAGTCAAATATGCAATATTTTCAATTTGCTCAAGTTGAACATCCACCTACAATAAAATATTTTTATCAGATATAAACTGCAATTAGAAAAATGGCGAGTGCTAGTCAAATTCTGTAAGTAGTTTATTAAGATTCAGGTATGTATATGGACTTACCAACTTATCAAAAATGGAAATGCTTCCTTCGCCAGCAAACCTCCAAGGAGTATTTGATCCACCCGCGGTCTCCTTAAGCACTGTTGATACAGATACATTCAAACCTTTCAAGTTCGTCATGTCACCAGCAACAAACCAATCTTCATCAACCAGTACACCAATTTCAATTTGTTTAGAAATTGGATTGATTGTTATATCTTGGAAAATAACTTGTTTCTCAATGAGAGACAAACTAACTATTTTTTGAGCAGATTCACCAGTACCAGTGTACAACATATCTGCGAATGGTACAAAGTTCATGATGATATCCTTGAATGTACCTAAATATATTATACAAAAAAATTGTTTAATACTTTATTATTTCAAATAGGAATTGAAAACCTTTCAGGTAATCTTCAGTAACAATCTTTATAAGATCATCTCCTTCGGGGGGTGGAAACAAGATTTTGTAACCAATTTTATTGCTGTAAAGCACTGTCTCTGTTGGCTCCTCTGTTGGCTCCACTGTTCGCTTCCAAACTTGTTTCAAACTATTTGCCTTCTTCATATAACGTTTTGATCTAAAAATTTCAAAATTTATTTAAGTAGTTACCATAAGTACTATTGTATTTTACAATTTTCGTTTTTTTTGTTTAAAAGCTCTTTGTACTCCACCAGGATTTTCTTCGGTTTCATCCAAAGGTGCTTCTTCACCGATAGGAATTGTTTCACCGGTCACTGGATCAATTGATGGCATTGGCTCAGGTACACTATCATCAGGAATTGCTTCAATTCTTGTTTTCTTTAATCCTTTAGGATCATCTCTTAACCATTTCAGTGTTTTACCTCTTTGCATCATTGATTGCTCACTTTCTGTAATGTACTTTTCAACTAACGCTCTGCCAATATCATTCATTACAACCTCAATGTTGCCAGTACTCGCTGTAAAGCCTAGATGGAAACACCGGATTTCAAGTTTAAACATTAAATACAATCATTTACATTTATAAAAAAATAAAATAATAAACTTACATGAGACACTGGCCTGCAGAAATGGGAGAAACCCTTGTTGAATATGTAATCCAAATGCCCTGTTTAACTTTGACAGAGGTGTTGAAGATGCAGAATCTTCCTTGAAAAAACCGGCAACAGGCTTCGTAAAATTTGGAAAATTTTGAACCGTAAAGAAGCTGTGTTGGGGATTCCTGAAAAGGATTTTTACCAGATTAAAAATGCAATAAAAAAGAAGAAAATTTAACTTACGAAACTATGATCTCAAAATATTCATTAGGTTTGAAGATTGCCGACATTGCAGCTTGTGAAAGTGTTAAAGGTACAACATTTAAACTTGTTCCGGGACTGACTCGATTCACATCCAAGTCGTTTATTTCAATTGCAAAATGCTGACGAAGAAATTCAGTCATATCTAATGATGCTAAGGTTGTAGATAATGTCATTTCCATTTCAGATTTATCAGCTTGCTTCCTTGCCTGAAGATTTAAAAGGAATATATAATTAAGGAGGCTTCAAATGAGTTTATAAAGATTTTATTGAGAAAAGTTAAAATTAAAATAGGTGTACCGATAAAGTTGTTGTTCTGAAAGGTCCTGTAATATGAATTCCCATCTCCAAATAAGTACTTCCAGATGTTGTAATGGTTATATGGGTCACTCCTGCTGATGTCTGCAAATATCTTGGCTCAATTACCACAAAACTCTGGTCAGTTTCACATCTGAATTCATATGTGGAACTGCTTCCCTCTCCAGTTGACTTCAATATTTTCTGGCAAAGTAATGTCCTAAACAAATAATAAAACATTTCATTCTATCGCAAGCAAAAGACCGGAAATAAGTTCTTAATAACTAAAAAACTGTTAAAAAGTATGTGTGAAAAGAGAAAAATTACTGCTTTCAAGCATTTATATTAGAAAGTTGATAGATGACAATTATTTACAGTTAAAAGTTACTATTTTTAACAAAAAATAAAAAAACACAGTTTAAATTAAAGTAACCATGACATATTATAAAACAATCAATATAAGCCATTAACCTTGCATTGAAGAACTCAGCTGTACTAGATTCCATTTGTGTCCCAAGCTTATCAGTGAAGATAACATTGAGGTAGCAATTTCCAGACAAGTTAGTAACTTCTTTGCCATTCTGGAAATAATGTACCAAGTAAGCTATAAAACTAGCTGGTGTTTAACATTACAGCCTAATTTTTGTAAAATAAACTAATCTTTGGAAAAACAAAACAACACCAAACTGTACTGTTCCAAACACGACTAATGAATCGTGGTTGCACATTTTTGCTGAGTGCTGTAATTGTATAATGATGTTTCATATTCAACGTTGTTGCACATGTTTGCTGAGTGCTGTAATTGTATGATGATGTTTCATATTCAACGTTGTTGCACATGTTTGCCGAGTGATGTAATTGTATGATGATGTTTCATATTCAACGTTGTTGCACATGTTTGCTGAGTGATGTAATTGTATGATGATGTTTCATATTCAACGTTGTTGCACATGTTTGCTGAGTGTTGTAATTGTATGATGATGTTTCATATTCAACGTTGTTGCACATGTTTGCCGAGTGATGTAATTGTATGATGATGTTTCATATTCAACGTTGTTGCACATGTTTGCTGAGTGTTGTAATTGTATGTTTCATATTCAACGTTGTTGCACATGTTTGCTGAGTGCTGTAATTGTATAATGATGTTTCATATTCAACATTGTTGCACATGTTTGCTGAGTGATGTAATTGTATGATGATGTTTCATATTCAACGTTGTTGCACATGTTTGCTGAGTGATGTAATTGTATGATGATGTTTCATATTCAACGTTGTTGCACATGTTTGCTGAGTGCTGTAATTGTATGATGATGTTTCATATTCAACGTTGTTGCACATGTTTGCTGAGTGATGTAATTGTATGATGATGTTTCATATTCAACGTTGTTGCACATGTTTGCTGAGTGATGTAATTGTATGATGATGTTTCATATTCAACGTTGTTGCACATGTTTGCTGAGTGATGTAATTGTATGATGATGTTTCATATTCAACTTCTTTTTTAATGGAATAATAAATTTTTTTCATGAAATTTAGTGAAATAGTTAAAATAGTGTGGGCGGTTGATGGTATGCTGAGACGTAAATTTTGTTGGCCCAATGTAGCAATCTTTCTTTTCTTTATAATTCTAATCTCAAGAAGAGATTAAATCACAAAGACAAATATTATTATTGTATTAAATGTATTTAAAAATATGTATGTAATATAAATTTGTTTTAATTTAAATCAAAAATAAATGACAAAATAAATGATGTGGTGACATTAAAAATGTGATGTTAAAACACCAAAATGATAATTAATATGACATCTATGCCATGGACTCTAGTCACAACCAAACTCAGTCCCATTGCAACGTGTAAAACAGTAATCTATATAGTTGAGATAACACATACCCTTATTACAAGCGTTTTTTGAGCATAAATTTTATGTACCTTGTCTTTCGCCTGTCTACATAATTTTTAGACAAAAAAAATCTTCTGAAATCAATTTTTTTTTAATGCAAAGAGAACGCAAAGTTCTCAGGTGCGCATTAACTTTTTTCACATATTTATCTTGGGTGCCACGAAAGCGCATACTTTTTGTTTAGCCAGGTATGGGAAAATTAGAAAATGTTTTGGAATACAGCAACAGATTAGCTAAAAATGCAAAGAAATTATATATAATCTGTCCTTTTTTTATTATAATCTGCTATATTCAGAAGCTTGTGTTATATATATTGAATATTGTCAAAATTAGTGGTGCACCTGAGGTGCACTTGAGACGTTTTTGCGCACCTGCACTTGAAAATTTTTGGTTGATACACCTGAGATCTCGACGAAAGCTGCAACGATCTGCAGACTGGGTCTTTCGTTATTTATATACTTTCTTTAATAATAACATTTTACTTTCTATAAACATAATATTTGAAGACAAATTATCATCTGATTCATTATTTTCACTACAAATCAATCCCATAAAACAATAGCCGAGTTAAAAATTAAATAAATAACTTATCAACGATAAATTTTAACACGTGGTTTTAAAATGTTTTCGCGCAATATAGTTTGTTTACAGTTGTTTTGATACATGGGATTGTGTCAATTATTCTCCACCGGCGGTTAGCCTTTGATGATTAACAAAAACTATTCTATTCCGTTAAATATTCATATTATCATATCGATATTTAAAAAACATAATTTTATGTAGCTATGCTGAAATGGGTATGAATTAGCCACAGCCGTTTAATTGTATGTTGATTAAAACCTATAAAATTTAGTGTGTTGATCAAAGTCATAGCGGGAAATAACATAACATTTTAACGATCTGTAGACTCCCGTTAAGTCGGACCTCAGGGATATGGAAAAAGTGTCCGACCTAACAAATGCCCTAGTTAACCTACGCTCTCGATAAGTCGGACTTGTTGGAAAATGTGATTTTCTTTAAACCATATATTGTTTTGCTATGCATGCACAGTATTCTCCTTTGTTTATCGAGTTATTTTACTATTTTATACTTTTCAGTGATTGTCCTGGCTTTTAACTTTCTTTTGTAGCCAGCAACTTTCGATATCTTAATAAATCACAAAATTCTAGTTACATGGCGGAAGCATATTTTTTTTAATTTTCGAATGATTATTGTTCAAATTTCACTACGTCCAAAAGTCCGAGTTAAGTTGAGTATTTGGCCGAAAAACACAAAATACTAGAACGACTTAGCGAATGGTCCGGGCTACGACTTAACGAATGGTCCAAGGTACGACTTAAGCTGAGGTTTTACCGTAACTTGCATAGGAAAACTCAAGGGGGATTGAAAATCGGTCCGACTTATCCGGGGTTCGACTTAACGGGAGTCTGTACATTTTGAAGGAGAGAGAAGTGAAGTTTTGATTTTAAAGTGAAGATGCGTTTTCATGAAGAAATCACAAATTTACAAACCTACATGTTACCTCAGATTGCCCTTCAGTTTTTCTGCAAGCTTCCCCAATCGCCAATGTCACTATAATGAAATAGTTGTTTAACGATCAAGTTCAATATATCGGGAAATTTATCTCACCAAAAAGAGAAATTTGCAATCCAAAAGTTAATAGATACTTCATCGCTGTTGAGCTGAAAATGAACTATTCAAGTAATGAATGCACTAAACTGTGTTTTTGCAGCATGGTTAATGGTTACTGTCAAAACCCTCTCTATTGACCTGGATACTTCGAAAGTAAAGCATAAAGCACGAAACAACGCAATAAACTTTTGGTGAGAATAAAAACTGAGCATAAATTCAAACGAAACTATAGGTTTTCAAGGTTAAAGTGAAACCTTCTCTTTAGATTCCAGCACATGTGTATAAAAATTAAACTACGAAAGCAGGGACGTAACTTTTTTAGGAGTGAAAAATCGTAAAAAAGACGCCGGGAAAACTGAAAAATATATTCTATTTAGCAGGGCAGATAAGTCAACTACTAAGTTGTTCATTTCTCGCCTTTCCAAGTGGTTTTATTATAACCGTTTGAACCGTTTGTATTTCGATGTGATCAGTGGTAAAACGGTAATTAATTCGGCATACTGATAAGAGGAAGTATACCGTAAATGACCGATCTAACGCCCACTCCCGAACTGACGCCCCTCCCGAATAAACGCCCAGGGTTAAAGCTAAATTTTTTAACTAACGCCCACTCCCGATTAAACGCCCAGGTCCATAGAGAAAAATTAAAATAAACGCCCATGGGCTTTCATTTGATTCACAGCAAAATTAATACTACTTTCTTTAATCTTTAAAGTGTGGATATTTTGAAACAGTTTCACTAATTTTAAGCGTAAAATGTTCATACAAGTTACTCTTTCTATTCAGTTTGCTAAACAACACATCTGCGATCTTCTTGCTCTTGGTGTAGCACAAGTACGTTCCAGGCACAACTAGTCCAACTTCTCTGTATCTTTTCCCAGTGACTCGAACTTCGACCATGTTTTGTGAGTTTGAATTTACTGAAGCTGGAAATATCAAAGCAGCACCACGGCGGAAAATTGTTCAGTGGATTCTCGAATCGTGGTCACATCTATCGAAAGAAATGATTGCCAAGTCGTCCAAGGTTTGCGCCCTAAATCTCCCAACAAATGGCTCTGAAGATGACCAAATACATTGCTTTAAGGAGGGTATGACTTGTGAGGCAGGAGCAGAAAAGTTAAAAGCACAACTAGCTGTAATGACAAACGAGGAGATAGGTGATACCAATCCCTTTTCTTTCAATAATGAAGAAGATATGGAGGCTGCAACCCAGCCATTCCACCTCCTCGATGACGATGAAGAGAATGACGAGAAACTTGATATCATGTAGTCGACGTACATCTTCTCGATTATATTACTTTTGTTGATGGACTTTGTTTGTTAACGCCCCTCCCTTACTAACGCCCTTCCCGAATAAACGCCCAGGGTAAAATTCGTTTGTTAAAATAAACGCCCAGGGCGTTTAATCGGTCATTTACGGTAACCATCATTATTATGAGATAAAAAATCATTTTCTTTAACATTATGTGTTGATTGGTTGAGAGAATTTTTAAAAATACATTTACATAGATAAGGAAAAGTCGAGGTTCTAATATAAAACAGCATATTTAATTTCTTTTTATTGTTATTTTAAGTGAAATTGTTACCAAGGAGATAGGTAACTTTGTAGGAAATTAACAGCGGAAATGTTGTTCTTCCAAACTACTGACGGATATTCCTTCGTTGTAGTAAGAATATATCTGAATAGTTTTTTTCCACAGTACTGGTCTACCAAGTTCAAGAGAAACTGGCTGTAGAAACCGATACCAAGAACGTTGAATTCAAATTAGATCCGAAAACAGTAATGTTGTTGTGATTGTTGCTATGTCGATATTTTTGTGAAATACCACGAGGAAGTGAATTGTGGTCGGTTTGGTGTTGTCCGTGAAGTTAATCAAGTTTATCCTAATACACTATATTTTTTATCGCACCTCATAATGGTGTACTTCATAATGGTGTACTTCATAATGGTGTACTTCATAATGGTGTACTTCATAAGCATCATACCTTCTTCGACCTAAATAAGCGTATTTCTTTCCTCAGAGGAAATACGGTTGTAGAATCAGATATTTTTATGTCAGAGAACAAGGTTAAAAAATATGAAAAAGTTAGTTAGTTGTTTTAGCCGCGCGTTTTCACCAAAAAAATATAGCATTTAAATTCATGAATACATTTCCAAAGAAAGAAATATAATGCTTCTTTATCCATCAAAATTTCAGAAATCAAATGAGAGATTTAGCTATTAACATGTGAGCTTTGAACGCGTTTTCTGCACAATCATAATGAAAAATATATGTCGAAATATAAGGAATTGAGCAATCAAGCGGAGTTTTAATGAACTTTAAACCAACTAATAGATCTCCATTTTTATAGATTCACTTGTTAATACCGAGAGATTGTTTTGTTCTACCGTACTCTGTTTGCAAAATACACGTGCATTCATCTACAAATCCGGCGAAGTTTTTCCTTGATGTTTTGTCGTTTTCGGACAGGATTTCCTCAAGAGCATTGATATAGTTTATAGCTACTCTCAAAATGGTCAGTTTCGACAACTTTTGTTCGGCAGAATAACTTGGTATCGAGTTTCTTAATGATGTGAATGCGTTACTTAAAGCGTGAACTCTGGAGCGTTCTCGTGCGTTTGCAACCAGGCGACGCTGCACCTGAGGGTTGTTTAGACTAGAATGTTTGTCTTCTGTTTTAAGTTTTATTTTCCCACAAGAGTTCTTGCTGTTAGCTTCGTCATTTGACATTTCTTTAACGGAAAGGACCCTTTTGAAAGCGCTAAAAGGTTTAATTTGAGACGGTTTACCGAAGTTATGGTAGTTATTCCCAAGGGAGTTCGTCTCGTTTTGTTTTTCTTCCTCTTTTTTCTTCTTTGCTCCTAACTGAAACAACAGATCGTTTAAACTGCTACGCTTTCGTTTACAACTTTTCGTATTTAATGCTTTCTTTGCTAAATCGTTTTTATCGTGTGCCGTAATAATAACAGATGGAAAGCGCGAAGAAAACCCATCTTCGTTCTCGACACTCATACCAATGCTGCTTTCGGTTTCACGAACCAAACGTAACAAGTAAGTTATGTCCAGCAAAATGGAACACCGGACAGCTATTTAAAACACAAGTAAACTTCAATTCTTCATGTGAAGGAATTAGTATATCACAGTCAGCGAAAATTTCCAGCACAAAACTGTTTAATTCTTCTGATGTATAAGCATGAATGCGCACATTAACAGGTGTCAGAGGCCTTTATTCGCTTTCAAATGTTCATTCTTTTTTTTCATCAGTAAATATCTCAACAAACTCTATTCTCTAACTTTTTTTTAAATTAAACACAGCATATGTTGTGCGAGTACAGGTGTTCGAGATTCGTTCTTATTTCTCTTTGCGTATGGTTTCAAAAGTACAGGTCGAAGAATTAAAAGTTTACAAAAAAATCTTATTTGCTATTCATTATAACAAAGAATTATGACAAAAAACAAACAGTTTAGGAAGCTTCAAAATTCACAGGTGTTGCTTCTCAGGCGAAGACTTGTTAATTATTCATGACAATATTGTATTTGTTCGGCTTTTTGACGCAGATTCCAATCGTTTTGCGATGTGGTCCGAGAATTAAAAAAATGGTCCGCGTATATTTTAATATAATAAAAAATCTTTTGTTACGACTCGCGCGTCACGTATGTATTTTACCTTTGTTACAACTCGCGCGTCGCGTATGTATTTTACCTTTGTTACGACTCGCGCGTCACGTATGTATTTTACCTTTGTTACAACTCGCGCGTCACGTATGTATTTTACCTTTGTTATGTTGGTCTCTGCATGAAACAGCCTTTTCACATTAAACAGCAATCTTCTTCAGCATGAAAATATATACAGATTATTTTCAATAATTTATCAACTTTAAATTGTTAGTGTAGGAAAAACATATTAATCAGTGGCAACATAAACGATAGAAATATATACGAAACAAGGTTTTATCCTATGACAATGGTTAAAAGGAGACAAAAAAGATGTGATTGCTCTTAATAGACCTTATTAAACCTATAAAAAATGTCTGACTTTTAGAAAACAGTAGTAAATTGTTCTGGTTGGTTGGTTTAATTTTTAACGAGGCTCCTAGAACGCTAATTAAACATTATCATGAATACCTCGATCTTTGATAAAATACGTTTTATATCGTGTTAACTTTGGTGGAGTCCTTTTACATGGCCGTAACAACTGGGGGGCCAGGGGGTCATGGCCCGCCCCAAAAATCTTTTCGATTATACATTACATATTATTAAGTTTCATGGAAGTGAAACATTTCACAATTAATTTTCTTCTCAAGTGATGAAAATAGCCTTACCTATGTGTTTTTAGAGCTTTCAGATTAGAAAATTTTCTTCGTCGGCCAACCATGGTGGTCGACAATTTCTCTAACTTTGATGCTGCGTGTGATGCTTTTGGTGTCACAATGAATCTTAAAAAGACTGTTGTGATGTTCCAACCTGCTCCTGGCAAGTGTTACAAAGTTTTTTCTATCTTCATAAAGGATGAAGAACTTAGATCTGTTGACAGTTTTGTCTATTTGGGCCGCGAGATCACACGAACTGTTAATTTAGATGAAGAGATTAGTTCTCGTATCAGGTGTGCTGCAGTTTCCTTTGGTAATCTAACTGAAAGAGTTTTGAACCAGCATAACATTGCCTTCTCTACAAAAATCTTGATTTACAGATCGTTTGTCCTTGTTTCTCTTTTGTACTCTGCTGAAACTTGGACAGCATATGCACATTTAATAAAACTTCTGGAAAGATTCTATCAAAAGTATCTTCGCTATATTCTAAAAATCAGTTGGCAGGCAATGGTACTAAGACATTTAAGGTTCTTGCTCGTGCCAAGCTTCCATCTGTTGAATGTATCATCCGCCTCTACAGGCTCAGATGGAGTGGGCACTTGATCCGCCTAGAAGACCATCGGATCCCCAAACAGTTTGGTGAGCTATATCTAGGTAAGTGACGCCAATGTAAACCAAAAAAGCGTTTCAAAGATGAACTGAAATGAACTCTGAAAAAGTTGATATCTCACACCGTCATCTTGAGAATCTTGCTCAAAAAGAAATGAGTGTTCACAAAGAAACTGAACTGTCAAGGAAAAAAGGGTCTTGCATGCTCAACTAAAACGATCAGCCAGAAAGGGCACTGTCTTGGTGATTCCATTTGATGTAGCAGTTTTCATGTGCACAACATGTAATAGAGTTTGTTTGTCTAAATCTGGTTTAGTCTCACCAGTGATCCCATAACACCTGTAGCAACAATCAGTTGAACGACTTACATTGCAACATATGTGATAGGGTGTGCAAATCCATTGGTGGTTTAAAACAACACAGGATTATACTCACATTGATCACCGACCTACTCAAGCACCAGCAGATAGGTTCACTTGCGGTGTATGCCAAAAGACCTGCCGTAGCATGGCAGGCTTAAAAGAGTCATTTAAGAACTCATAGATAGATGGTAATGTCTTTTCTAACTTTTATTATTGAAGTCCTCATGACTACATCTAACGAGTAGTCATCATCATATACGAACAGTTAAAAGCTTAAATACTGATTACGAAATTATATTTCAATGGTCCTGAGGTCATTAGTCTATCTAAGGATAAAGCTGAACTATTCGCTAAACTCTTCAGTTCTCATTCCACCCTCGATGATTCTGGTCATGATCTCCCTTATTTCTCCTCCAAAACTGTCCAGACTTTACATGATTGCTTTATATCTCCTGATAAGGTTTCTAAGATTATTAACAAAATGGATTCTAATAAGGCTACTGGACCGGATGGCATTCCTGTAATTGTACTTCGAAGATGTTCTACTGAGTTATCTCTCGTTTTGTGTGCTCTTTTCAAAAAGTGTTTGGACGAATCCTGTTTCCCTTCATCTTGGAAGTTTGCCTCTGTTATTCCAATTTTTAAAAATTGTGGTGAGCGATCTCATCCTTCTAATTATAGACCAATCAGCCTCATTTCCATCTTAAGCAAAGTTTTCGAGACTTTAATTAACCTAAACTTAGTTGAATTTATTGAAAATAATAATTTGTTTTACGACTCCCAGTATGGGTTTCGTTCTGGGCGTTCCACTGCTGACGTTTTGACAGTTATAAGTGAACGTTTTTATCGTGCCCTTGATGTCTCTGGTGAAGCGCGAGCAGTTGCCCTTGACATCTCCAAGGCATTTGATAAAGTCTGGCATCGGGGGCTACTGCACAAACTTAAGGCATATGGTTTAAAAGGTCCATTTTTAAATATTATCTCCTCCTTCCTTTCCAATCGTAAACTCAAGGTGGTTTTTAACGGTCATTCTTCTTCCATTTTTTCCATCAATGCTGGTATTCCTCAAGGTTCAGTTCTCGGTCCGACTCTGTTCCTACTGTACATTAACGATCTCCCTGACAATTTATCATCCAAAACCGTTATTTATGCTGATGATTCAACATTATATTCCTGCCTTAATAAATCAGATGATTGTGATAAAGTTAGAATGGCCTCTGATCTGGAAAAAGATCTCAATACAGTAGTTGAATGGGGTAAGAATTGGCTTGTTAATTTTAATCCATCTAAAACTAATCTTCTTTCCATTAATCATCTCAATCATGCTTACTTACCTCGAATTTTGATGAATGGTTCTCATTTGCCTGAAAGCAATTCATTTCGTCTTCTTGGTCTTATATTTACCAGCGACCTCTCATGGCGATCTTATATTGAAAATATAGCTAAATCAACTGCCATGAAGGTTGGTTCTCTTTTACGAGAAATGAATTACCTCACTCCTGAATGCGTCCTTTACTTATACAAATCATCAATTCGTCCATGTATGGAATACAGCTGCCACATTTGGGCAGGTGCACCAAAAAATTGCCTGAATTTGTTAGACCGTGTTCAACGGCGTGTTTGCAATGCAATTGGCGAAAACCTTTCTTTGAAATTGGACTCCCTTTCACACCGGCGGAACGTAGCGTCTCTTTGTCTCTTCTACAAATTTTTTTATGGTCGATGTTCAAGCGAACTATCATCTCTTACACCTTCTCTCAAAATTTTTCTCCGTTCTACTAGGTTGTCTTCTTCGTCTCACCAATGGACTGTTTGTGTTCCAAATTGTCGTAGGGATTTTTATAAAAACAGTTTTTTTCCGCGTACGTCCAGACTTTGGAACTCACTTCCATCTACATGCTTTCCTCCTGAATTTAACCTTCAACTGTTCAAATCTAATGTTCATCGCTACCTTAAATCTGCTTAACTTCTCCTGTAGCTCTTTACTCGCAAGTGGCCTTTTAGGCCTTGTTTTGAGCAATCTCCAATAAAAATATATATATATATATTGAGTTTCATAGGAACTTAAGAGACTCACTATATTGCCTAAAAGTAAGCGAAGGAGATTGTCCCTGAGTAGGCTTTCAATCTCCAACGTCAATTTAAATGGAAATCGTCTTCTATTATATGACTTACGTTAATAATTTTAGTTCCAAGTTTTCCAGCATACTTTAAAGGAAGAAATTGTTGCGGGAAGAAAAAGTTGCGATTTTATTTTCGCAACTTTAAAAGAAAAAGTCGCGTACATTAAATGTTGCGAGACAGGACATTCATAAAAAGTTGCGTACATAAAATATTGCGAGTGAAGTTGAATTTACGATAATTTTTCTTGTCGTTCCAAGCAACTTATTGTTTGGACAATCAATTTATTCCAAAATTAATACAGCCTACTACGGATTATTTGAAAAATCGTAGACGGATTTTCTTATAAGCAGTTTCTACGGACCAGACTTTAATATTTTCATACCTCAATGTACACAAAAAGGTATAAACTTTATATAACTTTATTTATACAAAAAAAGGTCCAAAAACGAAGTTCAAAACGTACGGTGAAGAGAAGCAAGCTGTCATACGGAAGTGGTTTATAAAGTCCTCGGATAAAGGCAAAAAAGACCAAGACAAAATAAGAAAGAAACGATAATTATTTATTAGAATATACGTTGAAATCTGATCGATTTTGTAAAAAATATTTATAGACGAATATTCTCGCACATTGCGTTTGTCGTTGTTCCAAGGAGATAACTTTTTAAAACAATATCAGACAACATTTTTATCATTAGAATTTGGCCACTTTTGTTCGACATTGCTTTTTCTGATAATTCTTTTGCAAAAAACGACAATTGGACCAGCCAAACTCGGGGTTATTTCTGTTCGGATGCTTTTATAAAATAACAAGAAAAGTTGCGGGAAGAAATTGTTGCGAACACTGGAAATAATTAAAAGTTGCGGGAAGAAAAAGTCGCGAATGTTGCGAAAATTTGCTCGCAACATTTTCTTCCCGCAACTTTTTCTTCCCACAACAATTTCTTCCTTTAAAGTATTTCACGGGAAATACGATTGGTCGATTTTAGTAAACTTCATGTCTAACAAAACAGACTGTCTTTTTTAATGGTTACCAAGGACACATCAATATAACATATTAAGAAAATAAATGCAATACAATAGTTACAAAATCTTGTCGCTTAATTTAAAGTCAAACTACATAGCAAGCAGTAAAGTTTCTACTTTTTCAGAGAATGAATCGCCAGGAATCTTTTTCCAATTCAACGTTGTAAAAACATCATTGTGTTGTTGGAATTTCTTGTCAACAAAGTCAATTTCATCAGAAACTGTTGAACTTTCAACATGAATGTCATTCTCAGTTCTGACTTCAAAATAAAGTGATCGTTTCAGTGACAATGAGTTAACCAAAATCTTTTTGAATGAATCTCCAATAAAGCAGTCACTGACAAACACTACATTCCATTGGTGTTTAAGGGAGAGGTTTTTTATTTCCTGTATCAACCAATTAACAACTTGTTTGAGAATTAAAAAACTCATGCTTGAAATCTCAAATGGTAATTTCACACTAGAGCTGTCATCGAAATGCACCTTGAATCCAATTTTATCAATAACAACCAACAAAGTGGATCGGAACGTAGAAAAGACAAACGATAATACCATAACAGAATGGCAATTTCCATTGGTGTTAACACTTACAAGGCATTTAACTGCTT
Source organism: Candelabrum cocksii (assembly GCA_963930725.1). NCBI lineage: Eukaryota > Metazoa > Cnidaria > Hydrozoa > Anthoathecata > Candelabridae > Candelabrum > Candelabrum cocksii. The sequence continues at coordinate 19,970,474 of OZ005664.1, forward strand.
CATTCAGCCTATACTTCTCTTCAAAGTATGATTTCAAGCGACACACCCACACTTTGTGCCTGATCAACTCAACCAAGGTTTCCAGCATATTCTCAATTTCTTCAGATTCGTTTTTATGTAACATGGAATTAAAACTTGAAGAATTTTCTACTTTTTGAAATCTATTGTATGCATATTTTAAATGCTTTTTATGGTTCTTACATTGTAAGTTATACAAATCCATGTGAAGATTTTCAAAACTGTATTTTGCATAATCTTCATACTGATCTTGAGAGTTTGAATCATCGTCACAAGATATCGTTAGTGTTACATTTTTCAAAACATTGAACTTGATTGTTTGATTTATAACCTCAACACCAACTAATGAACCTTGGAAAGCACAGCAAGCTAAATTTGAAAAAAGCTCCATGTGAAAAAGCTGTTCCTGGGCTTTGAGAATATCATGTTTCCAACTTGGAGAAGTATTTTTGATAATTCTTTCTAAAAATGTTATATTTGTTTTACTAAACATTTTAAACTCATGATCTACCAAACTGATTAACAACTTAAAATCCTGCAATATATCGGGTCCAACAACTACATTGAAAATTCTTTCTTTCCCAAAAACATTGTGATCTTGCATCGATTTTACTTCAACTAATCCTGGATGCCAAAATTTTGAACCAGCAGTTTTGAAACTGATATCACCAATAATTTGATTTCCAGTTTTCTTTACACGGCAATGTTGTCGAAACCTTATTAACTCTGAATAATATTCCTTTTCAGCATTTTCAACATCGATAACTGGTTTGTTTTCTTTTTGTAATGCAGAAGCACCTTTTAAGATTGTAGCACCAGCCCTTGCTAAAAACTTTCTTTTTTCAAGCATTTGAACTGTTTGTTTACTACCCTCAGCAGGTTGAGACACACGATCAAGTACCAAATACTTTTTCCTTGTCAAACATTGTAAAACATCAAGCAAAATGCACATTTCAGACAACGCTATCCTCAATTTGGAATGTATATTTTCCCATGGCCAATGTTCATGATCATTCTTTTTCTTTTCGTTTTGATGAGTGGAATGTTCTTTTGGGTCATTCTTTTTCTTTTTGTCTTCATCGTCATCTTCATTTTCAAAAAAGTTAATTTTTTCAGCAAAGCTCTTTAACTGTTCAGATAAAGTGAAAGGTTTAATGTACTTTTCTTCTCCAAAACGATTTATTTCATCAACTTCTTGCTCTAGAAGTCTTTCCACGCTAAGATTAACCGAAGCCATAATAAATAAAAGTTCCACTCGTTACAAAATGTTTTCAAGTTTTAAAATTAAATCTTTTTACGGTATCCGACAGTAGTCATCCAATTATTACCAGTTGAAGAGAGCCAATAGGGCGCACAAAGAACCGTAAAAAATGATTCATAAAATATATTTGAACTGTGATTAGAAATTTACAAGGGCGAATTTGTTTATCGAACTGGGCATAAATTAACTAACATGTTGGTAACAGTTTTGTTGTTTGTCAGATAAAATTAAACATCTGGTTGAATGAATGCTTAGACTCATAAAACAATGGAAGATTTTGATCTTGCATTAAACTTACAACAAGAAGAGTCTGTTTACACGAGTAATGAAGATGATGGTGGTGGAGAAATGTCCGAGAGAGTTTCAAGTCTCGCCAGCAGTATTTATGCGGAATTTGAACGTATGATTCAAAAGTGTGGTCCGAATGTAGTTGAACAGTTAATGCCTATGGTAGTTAATGTGCTAGAACAGCTGGAAACATCTTACAATGAAGGAAATGAACAAAGTGTTGAAATTGAACTTCTTGCAGAAGATAATGAACAACTTATTACTCAATATGAAAGAGAAAAGCAATTAAGAAAACTTGCAGAAGCTGTAAGTATTAGAGAATATTCTCTTGATATAAATAGTAGCGAGCTAGATACTTATAGTCCCATTTATTTTTATAACAACGTCTGATGACACTATTATTGCAATAGTATCAGGGATGGCAAATTATCTTTAAACATTTTGTCTTTAATCGTCTTTAATGATTTCTTTTTCAGCTAAGAATTGTCTTTAATTATATTCTTTCTTCTTTTAATATATACTTAATGAATAAAAAATAGTCTACTGCAATGTTTACTGATTTTTTTCATTGATAAAATTATGAGACTCGTAAGAGAGCCTGGTGATGTGCTACTCAATGCTGAGTATGACAATGAGGAGGGTGTTCAACTGAGTGACTAAACAGTAAAACTAACACTCTGAAACATTTGAAATGATGGAAGTGGGGATTATTTAGGGACATTCTTATTGCATTTGGGGCATTACAGTATGGACATTCTTAATTGCATTTGGGGACATTCTGCTATTAACGTATTAATGAAGTTATATATGAAGTTATAAAATTTTTTTGAAATGTTTTCTTAAAAATCGTCTTTAATTGTCTTTAATTCAATTAAAGATTCCAAAGACAAAAAATTTTTGAAAAAATTGTCTTTAATTCATCCCTGAATAGTATATAATGATAATATAGTGTATATAAATAACATTTAATGAGTGTTTATCAGAAGAAGACTGACAATCTGTGTCAAGTACAGCGCATAAAATAACGGGCGATCACCAATCAATGATCGGCAGGAATCAAGCAAAGATCGGCTGAACTTTGTGAACAACGATCTTCATGATCGCCGAACTTTAATAGTGCATGATGTATATAAGTAAATAACTTTAAAGAAACGGCTGCCGGTTCTTAACAATAATAAACATCCTTGATTAACACTCGTTCATAACATAAAGTCTCTCTTTACTTTACTTTTCGTTTGATATTGTGTGCATAGTTCTGTCTCGATAATGTTTTGATTTTTTCACATGTTATTAATGTCAGGTCAGCAATTATATCTGCTGCTACTAATCAAGCTGTAAATTGGTACAACCTGTGTCAGCCTGTGGGGTAGATTCGTATATGCACTTACAACCCCCAATATGCCACGTTAGGATCTTCCGTATTTTATGAATACAAGTGGCATTGGATAGGCTATCTTAGTCAAACTAATCCTGACACCACCATAAATACCTACTACCACTGATGTGTATTTGTGGACTCGAAAAGAAGAATCCAATGAAATTTGCTCGACGGCCAAATCAAACGCAACGAAAACCTTACGAGCGAAAAAAAACAACGTCCGTCAATTCTGAATGATGAAACATCCAGTGATGACGAGAGTGAGGACAAACTTGTCTAATATTTTCTTGTGCTTGTTGTTATAAGTACCGGACATTACAGTGGAAGATTGTCTGTAAAAGTTGCTTTCCATTCCAGAACTTGAAATAAGTTTTTCTAGCAGTTCACATTTTCTTTACTTTTGTGTAATGTATTTTTTCCCTTCTCTGTCCCGTCATAAGAGCCAAACAATCCTCCTAGAAACGAGGTTGTTTTTATGTTGCCTTGTGTGGAGTAAATACAGTCCCCGGAAACAGAGGTTTCGTGCTTTGTTCACATCACGCAGCTGCATCACGTGATCGCAAAAAAGCGTAGATCTTTTTCTGTTAGCAAGCTGTTTTGAACAGTGCCATTATGGGTGGGTGGGTACACTGTTGTTTGATTTAGAGGAAATAAAATTACAACTTGTTAACAAAAAGTATGATCGCCTAAATTTCAGTCATGATTGCCAGTTTTTTTGCAGCAACGATCATCATGATCGTCAGGTTTACAAACGTTATTTTATGCGCTGCAAGTAGGTTCACCACCATGACATTGGAGAGGAGTTACATAATTTTGACCAATGAATATGGATAGAATGTATATATGACACATTGGTGTACTTTCTTATTCGGTTTATAGTCTTTTTTATCTGATCCAGGAGTTAGACTGATAGGTATAGCACCAGTTGTCTGGTCATTTTTCCATATACCGTAATTACAGATGTATATTTACATACAGCATATTGCATAGGCAGTGCTGCCAGTTCCCGTCAAAAATAGTTGTGCAATTGATTAAAAGTGTACAATATAAAACTATATAGATAACTTATCCAATCTGCATTTAAAAGTCGCTCAGATTGATTCAGCAATGGAGATTGAACAACATTATCTGTAAGGTTGTTCAAATTGTTAATGATGCGGTTACTGAAGAAATGATTTTGATATGGTAATAGTTAAACAAGAAGCATACAGTATATGAGGAAGTCTACAAATAGTATAAACTATGTCGGGACCTTAACATGGGTGTCTAGTGGCATGGAATGTCATCCAATGACAAAAAAACACAAAATGGAACTTTGTGGAAAACAGGCATGATGAAAAGATGATGTTATTCCTAGTTATTTGCAAAGGCATATCACAGAAAAGGAACAATAAGATTTAAAAAAGTAAAGGGCGTAAAAGTCTATAACAACAAAAAATAACAAGATTAAGAGTAAGACAATTAAACATAAACAAGTGAGCAAGTGCATAAAGAATGTATAGATACCAAAATAAATAAAATCCTTATCCAAAATAATATTTATTTATTTATTTACATTAAATTAGCTTCAATTTTTACAAATTGTTCTTCTGCCTAAACTTAAAAATGAAAATGAAAACTATATATACTGAACAAACAAAAGACAATACAAACCCACCATAATAAAAATAAAACCGTATCATTGTAAAAGGAAATATAGAGCTAAAAGGAAGTTCAGAAAGACTTTAATAACTTTGCTGATTTGTTTGATTCACCTTTCGTTTTCATCATTAGCACATATTGAAGGTATTTTATGGCTGTTTTCATATTGTTTGATTTCTTTGATGTGTTCTATCGATGTTCTGCTAATGCATTACAAAGATCATTTTTAGTATCATTTCAGGATAACTCATTCAGAAGTTTAGGAAACAAAATATTTTCTCCTCATTTACTTTCACATGTTGATCTATCTGGTTTGTTTTGTCAGTGAGTTTGATAACTTCGAAACCAAGTTCGAAAATTGGTAATGAAGATTGTCAAATTTTTCACCAAGATTGTCTTTCAATCTGACAATCTCTTTCAGAATAAATTGACTGTGACCTTCAGATGTCTGTTGTGATTTTTTAAATTATTTTGGGCGGCATAATGACAGAGATAAATAAACAATTGTTTCTGAAAAGATCATTCACACGGTATGGTAACCTCAGCACGCTTCTGCTTAAGTTTCACATCAATATTGTAGGTAACTAACGGCGAATTGTTAAGTTTTCTTTTCCTTCTTCTCTTGAGTTCTTTCCTTAGGGCTTTCAATTCGCTGCTGTTTAGTCATATCAGGAGCAATAAACACATCCATCCACTTCTCTGTTGTTCTCAGGTTTTGTGCTGACTTCAAGATTTTGCTTTTTTGTGTAGGATCTTCAAGTTGTGCCATCAAAACCCTGGGTTTGTTGTTTTGGGTTTGGGATCTCTCTCCAAGCTGTGTAGCTTTCCCAATCTTGACCCATTCAACATGACAGCCTGCTGTGAAGATAGTTCAAGTCTCTCTTACATATTCGCACTGCCGCTCTTTACAACTATCCCCTTTTGACACTGGTACATTGAACAGAACTAAGTACATCTTTCTTCTTTCCCTGACCACTATCTCATCAACAGAGTCTATGTTAATAAGAGCAGTTTACTAATGTGAAGCTCCGACCAGTAGAAGAGGTCAAATTGATGTTGGCTTTGACCCACTTACTTTTACTCTCCACCCCTCATTGTTTAGTTTCATTTTCTAACATTTTACGTTTTCCATTGATACCCTTCATTACAAGTTTGAACAAAATAAGATACTGAAATCCTCACTTCCCTTTTGTTTATGATTACCGTAAATGACTGAATAAGCCCCCAGGACGCTTATTAGAAATTTTAACTTTCAGAGGGGCGCTTATTTAGCAGGGGCGCTTATTCATTTGAATCAAGAAATCAATAAACATATAAATAACATAGTATCTAATAAAAGTCAAAATAAAATTTCAAATACTACAAACTGATGAAAATGTTAGCTGCAAATATCTATATCGTCATCCTCTTCGTCGTCAGAGTCAATTTGCAAAAAGTTTGGAGTAGCCTCGTTGAAATCTTCTTCGTCGATTTTGGTGAAAGGATTTTTATCTTTTTTTGTCAAAATGGACAGTTGAGAGGCAAGTATCTCCTTTCCCTTCTTGCATGGCTGATTTTCCTTAAAACAATGTATATTCTCGTCTTTTGAGCCATCAGTTGGCAGATTCAACGCACATGACTGGAACGAATTCCGTACCATTTCTGGGGATAATGAATTCTACGAATCAAGAATCCATTTGACAATCGTGCGTGGTGATGGAGGTTTGAGGTTTCCAACAGGGGTTTCGAGGTTCAATCCTTCCTCGCCTAACCATTGATTGTACATTTCGGTTGCATTAGCCTTGAAAGGTTTGTTCCAGTAAACATTTGGCGCTTGGATATATTTCGTACATCCTCCTGGAATAATTGTGGTGTCAATCTTCTTAGTGTGTAGAGACGCTGTTATAGTACCTTCGGTGTGACACTGGTATGTATCCCAAATGAGATGTCGGCGACGGAAAGAGAACGCACCAAGAACTTTATCTACCCAAACATTGGTTAAATTTGTATCCATCCATGCGTTGGCAGAAGAAGCAATGATACAATTGTTGAATTCTTTATTCATTGCATCAGTTTCTCGTTTAGCACCTTTAAATACAATCATGGGCTTCAACTTTGTTCTGTCTGCCTTGGCCGCAAGACACACAGAAACACAACTTTTTACGTGACCAGTTGTTTTAACAGTAACAGACGTAGTTCCAGTGGCATCTATTGTTAATTGTTAATAATCTATTGTCTATATTTAATAGTTAATAATATCATAATATCGTCTTAATATCAATTTTTGTCTTTTATACGTTTGTTTGAATAAGCGCTCCCTTACAACCCAGGGGGGGCACTTATTTAGCAGGGGCGCTTATTAATATGTTTACTTCTATGGGGGGCGCTTATTCAGTCATTTACGGTATGTTGACATAATCATTTCTTTGATCAATTTTTGCTTATTTCACCACTATTCAAACTCTTGTTCAACATTATTTCCAGCTATGGTCTCTAAAACAACCTTGACAAAATATTGACAAATAGTGTGGAGATATAATGACTGTCTGACAGCTCAGTACAGTCAGAAATTCTGCAAGGATGAGACTTTGACAGATAATTGTGTATTTCTTGCTAAAACTATTCTATTTCTTTGATGGTTAATCTGCAATGATTCAATGAAATGTGTATATTTCAGAAATATCTTGAGTTTGAAGATTGTCGAGAGCAAGACCGACAGGAACTGCAAAACATTGTAGAACAATTGGAGTTATCAAATAAACAAAGTGAAAATAAAATACGAAGCCTGCAGGATCAAGGTATAAAATTCTCTTTGACTCAAACGGATGAACTGTGACCAAAATTAGGAATTATATAAGAAAAGCGATTAGCTTTGTTGTCAGTTAATGATAAAAAAGTAACAAAAACAACAAACAAATTAAGCTAACAAAATAACAGCAGGTTGCAAAGTTCAATTGTTTTCAATTTTGAATATGTTAAATAAAAAGTAAAAATGGCCATTATGAAAAAATTATTTTAATGAAAACTTTACAGCTTTACTTTGTACGCAATATTATTCTTGAAAATAATCTTTGAAAAATCAAAACATGAAACATGCTAAAATAATTTGTAAATTTGTGCTACTACACTTATGAAATAAATTATTTTCAGTTATTGTTACTTCATTAAAAAGCATTTTGAAAGTAACTTTAAAATAAGCAAATACTTAACATGTTATTTTCAAGGATAAAAGTTTGTTCAAGTAATGCATGCTGAATGAATGATTTTGTTCTTTTTAATTTAGTTGAACGTACGGAAGAGAGACTGGCTGAACAAAAAAAAGACTATGCAACTCTTCACACGAGACACACAGAGGTATAAATCTGGTGTTTGTTTCTGACCATTTAAATTGTAAAGTTTACAAGATTGTTACACAACCCTATAGAATATTGAAAACTTATTTAGAGCTGTTTTAATTATTATAAAACTTTGTTTCAGATGTTGCATGCCTATATGGAGAAAATGGAATTCCAAGCAAAGTTTTCACCTGGTATACCAAATACTCCTGAAGCAAATGCACCTTACAAGTAAGAAACTTAACTATATCTGTATATTTGGTCTCCAAAAAATGTTAATTAGGGAGCTAGTTCGGTTTTTATTTATTTCCCAGGAGGCTTAACATGCAAGCGCAAGATTTGTTATCGTCATCACAACCTAATATTGCTTACAATTCATCACAATACAGAAGTAATTCACAATCAAGTCTTCCTGCAGACAACAACTCTGAAATCGGTGATGAAAATCGAAATTCATTTTCATTTGAAAAAGAGTTGTCCCTTGAAGATGAGAAAGCTGAAGAAAGCGAAGATTGTAAGTTCGTTTTAGTGAATGTAAATTCTGAATTTTTCCTATGAATGATGCTTTTTTTCTTTCCTTAATAGTGCCGGAATCTTCAGTGTCTTCATTGAAAAAACTTACTCCTGACATTGACTCTTTAACTATGGATGATCTCGATCAAGTGAAGAGCAAGCTTGTGGATGAAGAAAACAGTACGACATATGCATCAAAAGAACAGATTGATAACGTGATCAGCTCTGAACTTCGTTTAAGTCCTGAAGCTAAAGCAATTTTGCATAGTACTCCAGAATTGAATCGCGTTGCGAAAGAAGCTAATGCAGCTGTACGATACGAAAGTCCTAAGATCGACATTGCTAAAGCCCAGCTAAAACGAGATAGTTCTTTACAAGACGACCTTCTTCACGCTATTCCTCAAAGTGCTGATAGTATATTTGATGTTGTCGATCCTAATGGCTGGAAGGAAATGGATCATCTTCTCAGTGAAAACAAAGACTTAATTGATGTTAGGTATACATAAACAGTTAAATAGTCTAATAGTATAAATAGTCGTACATAAACTCAACGCCATATTTTATGGTTTTTTACATCACAGGAATAAATTGCAATCTCAGAAAAACGATCTGATCAGAAGGATAGAAGACATTTCTAAGTAAGTAAGCACTTCTTAGCAACAGAGACTAAATATATTCTGTGATAAATATAATTCTGTAGATATCATTACAATAATCAAATATTGTTTTGTTATCTAAAGTGTTCTAATTTCTCTTTAGTGAGAAGGAAATTCAAGATGAAGAGATCAGTGGGTTACAAGTCACCAAGTCAAGAATGAAAATAAAGTTATCTGAACTGGAACAGTCGTTAAAAAAGTAAGTTAATAAGTTTTAGTGAACATTTTATTCATTGCTTCCATTAAAGGATGCGATTGGAATATGAAAAGTCTCAAGTTCAATTGAAAAACAAAATGGCAGAGGTAAGTTTTTGCTATCTCAGTTTCGTAGCTTTTCTGTTGACTCTTGTCCTTAGGAAAGAATATCTTCAGCTAATCGTAAACGTTTTACACGTGTGGAAATGGCAAAAGTGTTGATGGAGAGGAATCAATATAAGGAACGATTGATGGAGTTACAGGAAGCTGTTCGATGGACTGAAATGATCAGGTCTCTAAATATTACCTAATAATTTTCACACATTTATCGGTTAATAACCCTAGTTCGATTGTGATACAGCAATGAATTACAGTATCATAGTTTTATGTAAATGCAATCTTGTGTAGTTCTAAATGTTTTCTAAACTTAGAGCATCGAAGGAAAACCATATTGCATCCTTACAGCAGAAAAAGAAATCTTCAATATGGAGACTGTAGGTGTTTCGCCATTTTGTTTTGATTTTGGTTAATGGCTTCAAATGAATAACGTAGAAACACAAAGCTGTTACTTAAGAAAATCACTTGAGAAAATCCTATTTTTAGTGTGTTGTTTATAATTTTGTGTTCACTTGCAATGATTTTAATGCCTCTATAGAGTTTTACTCAAAATGAAATGTTTTAGTTTCAGTAACCTGTTTGCTGGACCGTCCACGTCCACTAGTAGCAGCCCTTCTCCGCGCAAATCCGCCCCTCTTCATCAACCAGTGAACGTGTGGTTTGGTAACCAAGGTGGAACTCCACTGGAGAGAAGACATAGTGCTGCCAGCACGGGTGGAGGATCGTTCACATCAAGATATCAAGCTGAACCTGGTTTTGAAGGGTAGCAGTTTATTATACCTGTATTTACCTTCTACATCTATAGAGATATAGTTGTAATTTAAGATTCATAAATGTTGCTTTTCTTGCCACAGCCTAACCGAACGTCAACGTCAAGAAAGAAAAGAGAGATATAAGTATGTGAAAGAGCATATTGATTCAGGTAAATAATCAAGAAAAATGATTGCTCCTCATTCTTAAATACAATAATAATCAATTGATTTTTTTTTTAGAACACACATTATTAATATTGATAACTGTGATATTAAGCTATGTCCGCGGTTTGGTTGATGATGAGGATGATGTGTCTTTTGTTGCACATGAACCACTTTGATTTTTAGAAGGTCGTCAACAAGCCTATGGTTGGAGTTTGCCAGCAAATTACAATGAAGATGAAAGCACCAGTCTGGCTGTACCAATCCCTGTGTACTGTAGACCATTGAATACTGAGCCAGCTATGAAGGTTGTTTTAAATCATCCATTGGAGAATTATTTGTTATTTAAATCATTCTATTTCTATGCTTTATCCTATATCATGATTGTGCTCATGCTGTTACCTATATCATGACTGTGCTCATGCTTTATCCTATATCATGATTGTGCTCATTCTTGTAGATTTGGTGCGCCTCTGGGATTATTTTAAATGGTGGTCGCACAAATGAGGGAAATTTCATTGGTTTGCCTGATGATTTCAAAGAACCATCAAATTCAACTGTTTGGATTGGCACAAGTACTCATTCATGCAGCAAAGTTACGATCATTGATTCAAACAATCCTTCGATTGCTCTTGATCAGTTTATAGTATCATCATCTCATTTATTATGCATGACAGCTGTTGATGGTTTATTTTCTGATGATACTGATGCTGTCTTTGGTCGGCCCAATGGTCAGTTATCCATTCACTTATTTAAAATGTGATAGCAATGCCTCTTACTTTAGATAACTCAATGAAACCAATGTTCAAGCAAGGTTCATATTTTCTGTTTTTATACATTGAATTTTTCTATTCTGTTTTGTTTCCATATGATGAAACTTTTGGAATCTTTGCAAAATGATTCACGTAATAAAAATATGAACGCCAAGAAAATAATAAACTGTTTTTGTATGAACTTCAAGAAAATAATAAACTGTTTTTGTATGAACTTGCAGAAAGTTCTAGTAGTGTGTTGGGTATACAAACAGAAGAGGAGTCATTCCCTGATGAAGATGTCACTGATGGTACTTTATCTAAGATCAGTAGTGTGTTACCTACAATGTGGCTTGGTGCACAATCGGGAAAGTAAGAGCAATTTTGTAGTTTTTTTTAATTGGTTCTACTGAGATCATGCCTTTACCACTAACCTCACTTTATTGTTACCACTAACCTCGCTTTATTGTTGCCATTAACCTTACTTTATTGTTACCACTAACTTCACTTTATTGTTACCACTAACCTCACTTTATTGTTACCACTACTACAGAAATGTTTTAATCAAGTTAAAATCTATAATAAATTCTGTTGTTCAATTGGTCTGTAGGATATATATTCACTCAGTGATTGGCAACTGGAAGAAATGTCTACAATCTGCGAAACTTAAAGACTCTCTTCTCAGTATCATGTAAGTACTTCCCAGGCCTTTGTTCCATCACTATTTACCACATTTCACAAATAAATTCTCGCATTGAAAATATAGATTAGAAAAGAATGGTTTTTACCTTCTTTCATCTTAATTTAAAAAGTATTCTGCGCACAGAATACACCACCTAATAACTTTTTTGTTTTTTATGATACACTCAGGGCCGAGTGCTAGTAGCTCTTGCAGATGGCACTGTAGCTATTTTCCACAGAAAGCCTGGTAATTTTTATAATGAATCTTTTTTTAAGCCGGATAATTTTTCCGGATCCGCGTTGATAGCAGGATGTATTTTTTCTGATGTGATTTTTGTATCCTGTATAAATCTTTGTTAAATAATAAAAATAGAAATAATGTTTAAATAAAAATAATAACTGTGTCTTCCATGTATCCTCTTAGGTCTTTTTTTACTGAAGAACTGTGCACATAAATCTCTGATTTTCTTTTTCGTAATTGTTGATCTGGTAAGAAAATTTTGCAGTTTTGTAAACATTCAAATTTCCCAAAAATCAAATTAAAAAATGAAGAAAAAAACAACTTGAAAAATGATGAATTTGCCAGCATGAATTTCATAAACACCTATACCATTATATACCACCTTCATTCTATAGCACCTTTATTCTATAGCACCTTCATTCTATAACATCTGCGTTCTATACCACCTTCATTCTATACCACTTTTATTCTATAACATCTGCGTTCTATACCACCTTTATCCTATAACATCTTCATTCTGTAACACCTTCATTCCGTAACATCTTCATTCTATACCACCTTCATTCTGTAACACCTTCATTCTGTAACATCTTCATTATATACCACCTTCATTCTGTAACACTTTCATTCTGTAACACCTTCATTCTGTAACATCTTCATTTTGTAACATCTTCATTCTATACCACTTTCATTCTGTAACACCTTCATTCTGTAACATTTTCATTCTGTAACATTTTCATTCTGTAACATCTTCATTATATACCACCTTCATTCTGTAACACCTTCATTCTGTAACACCTTCATTCTGTAACATCTTCATTCTATACCACTTTCATTCTGTAACACCTTCATTCTGTAACATTTTCATTCTGTAACATTTTCATTCTGTAACATTTTCATTCTGTAACATTTTCATTCTGTAACACCTTCATTCTGTAACATCTTCATTCTATACCACTTTCATTCTGTAACACCTTCATTCTGTAACACCTTCATTCTGTAACACCTTCATTCTGTAACATCTTCATTATATACCACCTTCATTCTGTAACATCTTCATTCTGTAACATCTTCATTCTGTAACACCTTCATTCTGTAACATCTTCATTATATACCACCTTCATTCTGTAACACCTTCATTCTGTAACACCTTCATTCTGTAACATCTTCATTCTATACCACTTTCATTCTGTAACACCTTCATTCTGTAACATTTTCATTCTGTAACATTTTTATTCTGTAACATTTTCATTCTGTAACATCTTCATTCTATACCACTTTCATTCTGTAACACCTTCATTCTGTAACACCTTCATTCTGTAACATCTTCATTATATACCACCTTCATTCTGTAACATCTTCATTCTGTAACACCTTCATTTCGTAACATCTTCATTCTGTAACATCTTCATTATATACCACCTTCATTCTGTAACACCTTCATTCTGTAACATCTTCATTCTATACCACTTTCATTCTGTAACACCTTCATTCTGTAACATCTTCATTCTATACCACTTTTATTCTGTAACACCTTCATTCTGTAACACCTTCATTCTGTAACACCTTCATTCTATACCACTTTCATTCTGTAACACCTTCATTCTGTAACATCTTCATTTTATACCACTTTCATTCTGTAACACCTTCATTCTGTAACATCTTCATTCTATACCACTTTCATTCTGTAACACCTTCATTCTGTAACACCTTCATTCTGTAACATCTTCATTATATACCACCTTCATTCTGTAACATCTTCATTCTGTAACACCTTCATTTCGTAACATCTTCATTCTGTAACACCTTCATTCTGTAACATTTTCATTCTGTAACATCTTTATTCTGTAACACCTTCATTCTGTAACATCTTCATTCTATACCACTTTCATTCTGTAACACCTTCATTCTGTAACATTTTCATTCTGTAACATCTTTATTCTGTCACACCTTCATTCCGTAACATTTTCATTCTATAACACCTTCATTCTATACCACCTTCATTCTGTAACATCTTCATTATATACCACCTTCATTCTGTAACATCTTCATTTTGTAACACCTTCATTCCGTAACATCTTCATTCTGTAACACCTTCATTCTGTAACATTTTCATTCTGTAACATCTTTATTCTGTAACACCTTCATTCTGTAACATCTTCATTCTATACCACTTTCATTCTGTAACACCTTCATTCTGTAACATTTTCATTCTGTAACATCTTTATTCTGTCACACCTTCATTCCGTAACATTTTCATTCTATAACACCTTCATTCTATACCACCTTCATTCTGTAACATCTTCATTCTATACCACTTTCATTCTGTAACACCTTCATTCTGTAACATTTTTATTCTGTAACATCTTTATTCTGTCACACCTTCATTCCGTAACATTTTCATTCTATAACACCTTCATTCTATACCACCTTCATTCTGTAACATCTTCATTCTATACCACTTTCATTCTGTAACACCTTCATTCTGTAACATTTTCATTCTGTAACATCTTTATTCTGTCACACCTTCATTCCGTAACATTTTCATTCTATAACACCTTCATTCTATACCACCTTCATTCTGTAACATCTTCATTCTATACCACTTTCATTCTGTAACACCTTCATTCTGTAACATTTTTATTCTGTAACATCTTTATTCTGTCACACCTTCATTCCGTAACATTTTCATTCTATAACACCTTCATTCTATACCACCTTCATTCTGTAACATCTTCATTCTATACCACTTTCATTCTGTAACACCTTCATTCTGTAACATTTTTATTCTGTAACATCTTTATTCTGTCACACCTTCGTTATATAATACTTAACTATTTTATGATGAAATCATGTTTTTAAATTCTGTTCTAGACGGTCGTTGGGATTTAAGTAACTACCACCTTCTTGATCTTGGAAGGCCCCATCATTCGATTAGATGTATGACCCCCGTCCACGATTACGTTTGGTGTGGCTACCGAAATAAAGTGCAAGTTATCAATCCGAGGTCCATGAAAATAGAGAAATCTTTTGATGCACACCCCCGTCGAGAGAGCCAAGTGCGACAGCTGGCCTGTATTGGGGATGGAGTATGGGTGTCCATAAGACTGGACAGCACATTACGTTTGTATAATGCGCACACGTTTCATCATCTGCAAGATGTTGATATCGAACCGTACGTTAGCAAGATGTTGGGTAAGCTCACAAATAGCTGAATATTTGTTATATATGAACGTGTTGGTGTAATTAAAGGAACTGGGAAATTTGGTTTTTCGTTCGTTCGCATCACAGCACTTCTACTTACATCTGACAGACTGTGGGTCGGTACTGGTAATGGAATTATACTCTCCGTTCCACTCGTCTCCTCTCGTCCGCAACGCGAAAACGAAAGCGATGTTGTTTTAGAAAGCAAATCAAACTTCGGTGGTTCTTTATTCATGCCTTACTCTGCTATGGTAGGGTCTAACTCATAAGGGTTTACGTTCGTTATTTGCATTTCCAACTTTGTTTAGGTGCACGCACAGCTCTCATTTCACGGTCACCGAGATTCAGTGAAGTTCTTTGTAGCAGTACCTGGTTCAGCTGCAAACGTGGAGTCTGCAAAAGCATACTCAAGTGCAGGTGCACGGCCGCCCAGCCCCTCGAATGTTTCCCCCGCAAAATCATCGAGCAGAGCGAGTTTGCTTGTGATGAGTGGTGGCGAAGGGTACATTGACTTTCGAGTAGGTGACGAAGATGGCGACGATTCAAAGTTGGCCGATGATGTAATCCCCATGACGAACAAAGTAGTGGCTGTCGAAAGAAGTCATTTGCTCGTGTGGCAAGTTGGCTCTTGAACTATATTATATTGCGGGACACGTAGTTAATATCTGAGCAGGCTGGGAGTAATATTGTGATGATATCCTTCATTTCTTTACACTTCAAGTGATGTCTCGACTCTTACATAGAATATGGAATTTACCTTATGTATAAATTGTAGTGTTTTCTTATTGAATCAATGAATTTAATTGTAACATATGTAGCAATATGAGCGAAAGAGCTTTGTTGTTCGTTATTATGAGAGAAAACTATAAACTTCTCAGATATTACCTGTTAATTTATAATCGCTGTAAATTTTTTCGATTTTTAATGTCATTAGTTACTTTCATGAAATTGTTATTTTTGCTTCCATTCACATATATTTGTTTTGTTTGTCAGTAAATCAATTAACATGGGCAATTACGTGTCTCTGCTGGACCGTAACATTATTGTGAAAGCTGCGGTTGCAGATGTCTCCATCCAATGGCTTTGCAGTGCGTTCGCAATTACGTTCAAAACGGAGAAGTTTTATGATCTTGTAGGTTCGTCCACCTTTCTTTATATTACATGGGTCACACTCACTTGGTCAAAAAGAGGTTCAAATCTTCCTATTTTCCCTCGACAACTCATTCAAAATTCATGTGTGTCAGTGTGGGCCATCCGCCTCGGTACTTACCTCTTTTCTCGTATTTTACACGATGGGGAAGATCGAAGATTCCGAGATGCTAAGGAGAAGCCCATGCTGTTTTTCGCGTTTTGGACGGTGCAAGCCGCGTGGATCTTTGTGACTTTACTTCCAACGATAATACTGAATGTTAAAACAGTCGACAAGCCACTCTGTCTTCGCGATTATGTTGGGTGGGGAATGTGGGCCGCTGGCTTCCTCATTGAAATGATCGCTGACAGTCAAAAGTCTAGGTTTCGTGCGTACCCGTACAACCATGGGACCTTTATAAACACAGGACTGTGGAGTTTGTGTCGGCACCCGAACTACTTGGGTGAAATACTCATGTGGTTTGGCTTGTTCCTGTCAGCCACCACGGTGATGAAAGGTCGAGATCACTTCAGCATCATCTCACCTGTCTTCGTCGTGTACCTCCTCACGCGTGTCAGTGGAATCCCCTTGCTGGAAAAACATGCGAATAAAAAATGGGGACATCTGTCCGAGTACCAAATTTACAAATCGCAAACGGCCAAACTCATTCCATACATTTGGTGATATTTTTACATAGGACAACGCAGGCATTTTCACTGTATTTTTTAGAATTTTTCAACGACGCGAAATGAATTAATTGTGGCAGATCTTTTTATCTTAAAATCTAGGTCATGGGAACTAAGTTGTAGTTGTAGATAAATTTTTTCACCATGAATAATTAACTCAACACTTCGAATGGTTGGATTCGATGGGATGAATCGAATGGATTTTATCGAATACTCGTTGCTATAGTAACATCAAAATACCGATATTAGGTGAAAGAGGAAATGAAGATCAGATTGTTTTTAAAGTAAATTTAAAGATGGATTTGGCGACTTGGAGTTTTTTGTTCCTGTTTTTCGCTGATCATGCGCACGGGTCAACAAACGGTAAAATCATGTTTAAACTGAATGAAATGAAATCGATATTTTCGCCGAGTTTTCTCTCGAAGAAGTCAAATATAGCATAAAACACTTATTTGTTCGTGAAACCATTGCCATAGTTTGTATCTTATTTCGACCAAAACTCGAAAGCCACATTCTCTCAGTCAGTCTATCATTTCGTAGGCATTTCGTCGAAAACGTTAGTTAATCTTGAGACGAATGAACTTTACTTCGACTCGCTCTTACAACCGATGATTAAAGAGCTTGTGCAGTTCGTCGACAACGATCGCAAGAAGAACACAGCGTATCTTCCTGATGATGCCGCATTGGTGCAATCCATCGGGTCATTCGAAGACACCTTGTTTTACATTGCCAAGTTCTTTAGTAGATACCACTCAGGGGTAGATATGGAAACATTCGAAGGAGGGTTAGGTAAACGGTTTCATTCATTTGCAATGTTGGGTGTTTGTTGGGTGTATTTATCGTCATCCATGTATGTCTATTAATGTTTTTACAAATGATTTTATTCTTCCTCTTTTTTCAAAGTTAAATTCTGAAAACAAAAGTATTTTTTTACTTGGAGATTTCAATATGATTTAATTAAAGAAGTTAATTCTGATAATGAAACTTCTGATTTTTTCAACTTTATAACTTCTAATAACTTTCTTCCGCATATTACCTTACCAACAAGAATTACTGAGAAATCTAAAACAATTATTGATAACATATATTCTAACTGTTGTGATAAATATATGTTGTCTGGTAACTTAACATCAACAATTTCTGATCACTTACCTCAGTTTTTCATTCAACCTAACTTTTATGCAACATTTGTTCCTCGTAAACACAATATCTTTCGTAGAAATACCACATATTTTGATAAAAAAAAAAATTTCTTTCTGAATTTAATAACGTAATTTGGGATGAAATTCTTGAATTTGATAAACTTAACACTGAAAACAGTTTTAATTTATTTTTTGAGGTTTTTAACGGATTATTAAACAAGTATATGCCACTCAAAAAGGTCAGTATTAAAAGCTTTAAGCTCTCTCTCAAACCGTGGATAACAAAAGGTATTTTGACATCAATAAAAATAAGGAATAAGATTTATCGCAAATATATTCGAACTAAAGATATTAATAACAAAATCAGGTTAAAATCTCGGTATAATTCATACAGAAACTTATTGACTAAACTATTAAGATGCAGCAAACAAAACCATTTTAAGAAATACTTCATTGATAACTCAAAGAACCTTCGAAAAATCTGGATCGGTATACAACGTTTAATAAATCTAAAAAGTAAAAAAGATTCTGTTCCAACTGTTATTCTAGATGATAATGGTGTTTCGCTGACCGATCCTGTGAAAATTGCTGACAAATTTAACTCATATTTTACGACAGTCGCACATAACATCCAATCTAAAATTCATTCATCTCATACAAACTTTAAAAAACACCTAAAAAATCCGAACCTCAAAAGTATTTTTATATCTCCAACTGATGAAATAGAGATTTTCTCATTAATACATAATCTAAGTAATAGAAAAGCTACTGGACCAAATAGTATACCTATTGTGATCCTAAAAGAATTAGGTAATTCAATTTCTGTCGTTCTTTCAAAGTTATTTAACCTATCTTTTACGACTGGTGTTTTTCCAAACATTCTTAAAACATCTTCAGTTTTGCCGCTTTTCAAAAAAGGTTCTAAATTAGAATGTTCAAATTATAGACCAATATCTTTGCTTTCAAACATCAGTAAACTCTTGGAAAGACTTATGTATTCTCGAATTTACAATTTCCTACATAAATTTAATTGCCTAAACAAATTACAATTTGGGTTTCGATCGAAGTATTCAACAGCTCATGCCTTATTAAGTATAACAGAGAGAGTGAGAGAAGCTATTGACTCTGATCTTTTTGCATGTGGTATTTTTGTTGATCTGAAGAAGGCATTTGATACAGTTCATCACAAAATTCTTCTCGAAAAACTTGATCACATCGGTGCAAGAGGCATTGTTAATGAATGGTTTGCTTCGTATTTGCAAGATCGGCAACAATATGTAACGATTAACGGGTTTTCATCATCGTTAAAGTCAATCAGATGCGGCGTTCCTCAAGGTTCTGTGTTGGGCCCTTTGTTATTTTTAGTTTATATATGATTTTCATAATTGTATAAAGTTTTCAACAGTGCATCATTTTGCAGATGACACTAATTTGTTATACATCAACAAGTCAATAAAAACCTTATGTAAAAAAGTAAATTATGATTTACAAAGAGTTAATGATTGGCTTAATGCAAATCTTATCGCTTTAAATGCTAATAAAACCGAATTTATAATTTTTAAGAAGCATCATAAAAAAAATGATTCTGAAATTAAAATCATGTTGAATGGATCACGTTTAAAACAATCAACTTGCATTAATTATCTGGGAGTTTTAATTGATGAAAACTTAAATTGGAAACCCCACTTAAACGAACTTTGTAAAAAATTGAGCCGATCAAATAGCATGCTTTCAAAAATTAGATACCACGTTAATACAAAATTTTGAAAAGTTTGTATTTTTCAATTTTCTCGTCACATTTAACTTATTGTTGTCAAATTTGGGGACAAAAAAGAAGCATAAATCTAAATAAATTATGTTCTATTCAACGATCAGCACTAAGAATTATAAATTTTCAACCTTTTAGATCAAATGCAACTGCTGCATTTACTAAATTTAATATCTTTCCATTTTCGTCTACTATTAAACTCCTCAACATTATGTTTGTTTTTGATTCTTTAAACCAAAAAATTCCCTCTTCGATTGGCAATTTCTTCACAAAGCTTTGTCATTTTCATCTTTATCCATCTCGCAATGCCTTAGCTAATGAACTTAAAATTTGTTCATATAATACAATTTTTTATGGAAAATACCCAATTAAACACCAAAGCATCATTGAATGGAACAAATCAATTAGAGACATTAAAAATATTTTTGATGTAAAATATAAAAACATGCATTGGTTAAATTCTATTTTTGATTTAAACAGTAAACAATTTTCTAATTTAGTCAAACTTAGCATCAGGGGTAAACCTTGTTTGTATTTTATGTTGTGTGTATCTTTGCCAATTAGATAATATATATTTTTTCTAGATATTTTTTTTTTACGCATATTTCTACTGTGGTGTCACTACATTGTTCAGCTTTATGCTATTGAGTGACACCAACCATATATTTTTGTAATTTGTTTTTCTATGAATTTTTGTATTTTTATTATATGGTGAATAAACAACAATTTGAATTTGAATTTGAATGTTCTTTTTGTTGCACCAGGCTTTCATTTTAGGTGTTCAATTTGAATCGATGTTATGTGACAATGTTTACAGTTCAAAGTTCCCGCGAAAAAGAAACCAAAGACTCCCAAAACCGTGGTTCTTCTTCAATGACTTTTCTTACTTCAACTTTCATTGCGACATGGCAACACGAAAGAAAAGAAGCGTAAAAGATATGCCACTGATATCGGATAAAAGGACAAAGAGAAATAGAAGATATTTAAGTAATATAGCTCTATATTAAATGTGAGTTTGTACGAATCATTTTATAGATACACACACGCAATGTGGTGCGCAGAGAATCATTGAAGAACTTTCTGGCTCACTCACATTTCCAGGGGGGAACGAAACTCTTTATGAGCCCAACCTTCTTTGCACATGGATAATTAAAGTACCTCGATCACTTTCCATCCTCGTCACTTACGTTGAGGTAGGAATTGAAGAAGACAAAAAATGTTTGCACGACCACGTGGCTTTTTACGAGGGTTCAACTGAACTCTATCGGTTGTGTGGAAGCCAAAACCGTACCTACCCTTTGCGAACGGCATCTAACGTCATGCTGGTGAAATTTTACTCTGACGCGAGCAAGGAAAATACGGGATTTTTCTTTCAATGGACCAACATACCACAGATTGCAAAGCGTAAGGAACTATTCTTGAAGTTATTTACTGCTAATGATATCAATTATAGACCCTGGTTTCACATTTGCATCGACAATATCAATTGATCAAGTGGGAGATTTGAACATTGACAAGTATGACTTTGAGTCCTTGCCCAGCAGTGAAACTATTGAATCCGTCGAAGGGTATAAGGCCGTGCAAGGGTTTAAACTCAAGCTACAGAATCCAACAACTTGTCCGCTAGAAAGGTCTGTTTATATTGTTCGTTGCGTAAATAACAACAATTTTAACTTTCTATAAGTATTAAAAAATTACAGGAAAACCTCACAATCACGAACTATTTTATTTTTAGTCATGACTCTTCGTGCTACTTTGAAACTTCCCCTTATATCATCAGCCGCATAATTTCGAGCCGTGTTTTTCCAAACTACAAGCTATCTGCAGGTTCAATTGAGGTGCAGTTCGAGCACACATTGGTTGGTATACTAGACTTCCGAAAAGGTATTGCATTTTGCAGGAGTTTATTTTTAGGAGATAGACCTTTACGAGATGGGAGTCTACACTGCACCAAAATCCTGCGTCACGTGGGATTCGAACGTCAAGTATGAGATTGTAATTGACAAACTTAGGTTTCGAACATAAAGCAACTTTATGTTTATGAAGGAAACAACTAAAATACGTTGGATCTATTAAATTAAAGATACTTACCACAAATTAAAAGTGACCAAGCCTCCTTATTAAGATAACAAGAGTGACCTTTTAGATATACACCCTTTGGAGCTTGGTCGAGAAGAAATGGACGTATAATTGAGACGAACGTCGAGAGAACACTGTGTCATTTCGATAAACCAGGAATTTACGCTGTGACTGCTGCAGTGCCGGTAATATAAATAGCTTGCGAAATTGTACTCTGACTGAAATAATTTCAAACGGTATTTCAGCCACCTATTGTTCCCGCGGCTTTTCGCTTCTCTCTCAGTTGGTACTTTGGGTTTATTTTTGCCATTGTATGGATTTTCATCACATTCATAAAGCTTGTGATCAGGTAAATAAAATTGCCCGCTGCGAAATATGCTCTTACGAATGGCTTATTGTTTAGCTACATGAACATCCCCGAATGGTTGAACATGAATCAATTGCTTGCTTTGCTGGTGTTTTGTGGAGTGGCACTATCCGGTATCCATTTGGAGTTAACAGAGGTATATATACAATTGAGTAGTCCATGAATACGACACAAGTTATTTTTTTTCGCAGACCTACTGTTCGATTCTCAGTTTTCTGCTCTATTACTTTGGAGTTTCAGTCTTCATTTGGCATTTACTAAAGGCAGCACAGTTTACCGGAGCTTTTGATAAATTTTTTCGACGCGAAAGAAACCTGTATGCGTTCTATCTTATGGTCGGATGGAGTAAGTTTTCTCATCACAGTATAGCTGAATCCTGTATTTAAAAATATGTTTCTTCTCAGGTATTCCTTTGTTCATCTCTGGAATGGGCGGAGGAGCTGTGTTTACCAAACGAGAAGACTCTCAAAGGTAAGTTATGGATTCTCTGTAATTGCTAAAACATACAGCATCTCGTTCTACAGTTGTTGGATGTCATTAAAAGGAGAGAACATCCTCGGCTACTGCGCTCCTATCTACCTCATCGTCATTGTAAGGATGGATATACAGATCTGTATTCCTCATTTAACAAGCCATTTCTCCATACAGGCCATGTGTTTTCTCTATTACAAAGGCTTAAAGAGAACTAAAGCCAAACTAGAAAAGTTCAACTACCCCAAGTTATTGTGAGTTTGCGGATTAATTAATTTTCCAAATGAAAAAGATTTTTCTCTTTAGGAAACGAGCTGTCCGTGACATTACAATGCTCGTACTATTTCTGTTGGTGTGGATTACAGGAGCACTATGTATCATATATGAACAGCAATTTTCTTCTCAATATTTCTTCTGTTTGTTTCTTTGTATCACGGTAAGAACATTCTTTATTCATATGTAACCATTTAGCTTTCTTTCTCATTCTCAACTCATAGGTGGTTGGTCTATGTCTTTATGCAAAACAGGTTTGGAACGATAATATTATAATTGAATCAGGCATGTAATCATCTCGCTTCTTTCAGCAACGCAAAACTTATGAGCGAGTGGACGATGATCATGACACGAAGAGCAAATATGAACAGCACAAACGAAGACTGGAGATGAAATCAGAGGCCGAAGCTAGAGAGAGAGAGAAAGAGATGGGGATCATGAAAGTATATTTCAAGAAATGGAGAGCAGGAAAACCGGTAAGTTCAGGAAACAGTGTGTAGCTAAATAGCAAGGACAATACCCATTTACTTTGTGGTGTATGACCATTATTGTATGGTCTAAATAGTTACTAAATATTTTATCGAATACATTTTAGTCTCGACCGCTGTTTCTATATATAAATATCGAAGGCCTAAAGAATTATCGCTTGAACTTCTGTCACGGAATCACAAAGCTCGTTTCACCAGAAGCGCAAGAAGAAGACCTTGAAATAATGAAGAATGAAGTCGAGGTTGTTAAGAACGAGAGTGACGATAATATGTCAAAAGATGAAGATGAAAATTCAGATGAGATCTATACAGATAGCGAGGAGGAAAGCGAGGATTCAGATGACGGGAAATCAGAAGTCGACAAAAAAGAGAAGAAACCGAGCTTGACTGATGACTCTGATGACGATTCTGATAACGACTCAGATGATGAGGACGAAAAGAAAACAGAAAGAAAAGATAAACCCAACAGCAAAGAACCAAAAGAAGAGCCAGAAGAAGAACCACAACAAGAGCCAAAAGAGGAGCCACAGCAAGAGCCAAAAGAGGAGCCACAGCAAGAGCCAAAAGAAGAGCCACAGCAAGAGCCAAAAGAAGAGTCACAGCAAGAGCCAAAAGAAGAAGAGTCACAGGAAGAAGAGAACAAAGAAGATGCAACAGAAGAAAATGAAGATCAGTAAAAAGAAAAAGAAGACACTCCACAGCAACAATCATCTGAAGCATAAAACATCCTTCTAAAGGGTGAACAAACAATATGTATTTGTGAATGCAACGCACAGTTTTTGTATGTATATGTGCTCACTATGTTTACTGATAAGACTCATATGCGTCATTTCGACAACTTTAACATTTAACATAAATAACTTTGTTACATTAAAACTCTGTGAAAAAATAAACTCTATACAACTCTGCTGCAGAAAACACTATGACGTCATCAATCAATCAATACAAACTTGTTTTCTTCATGACCCGCAGAAACTCTCCTTCGTTGATCTCCCCGTCTCCATCGCGGTCCGCTTCGTCAATCATTTCCTACAGGAATGAATGATTCACCATAAAAACACTTCCAGTCTTATAAAGAGAGAGAGAGAGAGCAGAGAGAATGGAAAGTCCACTGAAACCACGTAAAGGTCACCTGTAGTTCTTCGTCTGTGAGGTTTTCTCCCAGCTCCTTCGCCACGCGTTTTAGATTTTTAAATGATATTTTACCCTAAAGAAGAACAATTTTTGGTCAATCGTTAGTTTTTAAGCAAGTGGCAAGCTCAGAAATAATACACATTTTTTATAAGAAACCGGAGGCTCAGGTTTGCCAACCCTAACCTAACCCTAACTCTAACTCTTAAGAAACTTTTGTTATTCTTAGTATATCTATACATAAACAATGAAAAATTTGGTCGTGACAAAATAAAGGTCAGAAAAGATCAATTTTAAGAAACTTTTGAGCCTCAAAATGACCAAATTTTAAGAAACTCGAGGCTCAGCCCGTTGCTTAGGTTTCTTATAAAAAAAACAACGTGTATAATAAATAAATCGGTTTTCTTTATTTTCACTTTCCATCAACAGTTAAATTTTGAATGATAACTATTAGTTCGAAAAACCTATTCGAAAGCTTACCGTGTTATCGTCATCAAAGAGTCGAAAAGCTTTCAAAATCTCCTCCTTCGAGTCTTTTTCACTCTGGACACAAGTTTGCAATTGTTAGTAAGAACATAAGAACTGTATGATAAATATTACCATTTTCGATGTCATCATGTGAAGAAACTCATTAAAATCAATCGTCCCTGATCCTTCTTTGTCAATATCATTGACCATTTTCTTTATCTCCTCTTTCTTTGGTTCAAAGCCAAGAGCCCTCATAGCCACCTATCGTGACGTTGAAAGAGAGTTATTAAGGAAATATTTAATTTATTGAATTTGAATGTTTTTTCAATAAATCTGTTATTTGATATATAAAAAAACCATTTGCGAGATGGCAAATTTTTAAACAAAAGCGAGACTTGAGTTGAGCTGCTTTTGTTAGATAAGGCTAAGTTGTCAACATTTTACAAACTTCTTTTGTTAGGAAGCGCCATTAGGGAGTTGCTTAAGTTTTAATTGCTATCTCAAAGTCTATTAACCGATAATATGTATCTATATGGGATACATTTTGAATATTATTTTACCTTTAATTCTTTCGCATCAATGGTTCCTGATCCGTCTGAATCAAACAAGTCAAATGCTTCTCTAATTTCTTGTTTCTGTTCCTCTGTCAACTCAGGCTTTGGTCCTTAAAAATATATATTTTGAACTCTTATAGTATTTATTTGATAAACATTAATTTTTTTAATTTTAAATATTCAACTATAAATTTATAATAAAATTAAGATATACAAATAGTAAACAGCAGTAGATTTCGAGATTAAAATTATCAATCAAATGACTTTCGGTCCTGGCTTACTAAGCACAAATTATGCCAAAGAAATACTAAAAACACTGGTAACATAGGAATTACACAAAAAGTCAAATATGCATTGTTCTTATACACTCAAATTAACAGGAACCTTTTTTCTTATTAGCCGATGCCATCGCCCCCTTTCTGTAAGCAGAAGCCTAAAAACATTGTGCATAATATATTAACTATTAAAGCAAATTAATAATCCAGCGCAATTGAATTCCATAGCAGATTTCAATGATCAATTGATAATTTTCAGATCAGCTTTTCAGAGCATGCTATACAAGGAAATTGTGAGAACTCAATAGTCATCAACTCGATCATTATCAGAGTATAAATGAAATATGACATTGAGGTGTAACTTTATGGTAAAATATTAACCGTTGTTTTGGTTGACTCCATCAGTTTTATAAATATCTCAACACAATCCTGAATAATATTTTAAACTTTTAAAGCAACTGATTTATTTGTCTCTATACTTTTATAAAAAGTATTGTATTATGACATTTCATTATTTCAATAATCTGGCGAAGAAAATGGCCAAAAGTGCACCGAAGATCTCCATTTTTAGCAATTGGATTCAAACGGGAAAAGAAAACCAGAAATTTCCCGAATAGGGGTCTTACGAATGAGACCCAAAAACCGTTGACGAAGCAGTATGAACGGCATCAGCACAGAGAGTGGTGCACCTCAAGTTGATGCTCGGACAAATCGCAAACTATTCCCCTCTCATTTCCAGGAACACTATCGTCAAAAATGTAACCTCCGTCGAGTCTATCTGGCAGTGTACCCACGATCATTATGGTTTTCAGTCAAGTGGTGCACATTTTTTCAACCTAGCAGTAGTTAGATGAGAGCACAGCAAAAGACCGGATGGCTTATTCATTAGATGACAATTTACTAATACCTTCTGGTGGCATCACTCATCACAGTGAATATACATTTTAAGAGGAAGACCTGACTCATTGAAAACATTGTCCTACCAAAAGTTCCCAAAACTGGTCAAGCAACGATACGGGACAGAGCTTAGATCACCCACACTAGCCAGCATCAAGCCTGAGATTTCAGAGGTGCTAGAAACTCTCCTTGAAGAGATTAGCAGTAGTACATCTGAAACAAAGGTTATGCGTACTTACCATAATAATGGCACATAAAATCAGCCGGTCACAGGCATCAAAGACAACAGATGTTCCTCCAGACCTTCATGTCCACCCTGTAAGCAAGCTGTCAAATGCTCCTTTGACCAACACCTCACCGCTTGCACTTTCATACCAGAGTCTGACCACCGGTACATCACCAGAACCCGTCTCCTTGCTGCCTTGGAAGATCTTGATATCAATGAAGAGGATACCAGTTCCAAACCTCCACAGTCACCTGCAGGACCCTCACCAACCAACCGTGCCGTAATGATCAAACTACCAATCTACCCCTCAACCATCCAACAAGTTAAAGTCAATCATCTCGGTGTCTACCATCGTCACGTTCCTGTTACAGTCATCCTGGATTCAGGAGCAGAGACTATCATGATTCAAGAATCCATCACTTTAAAGCTGAAAGCGATTACCAAAATTACCAAACGTGCTCTTCAAGCTGGGGGTCTATCCCCTCTAACATGTAAAAGGGGAAACACACCTTTCATTGTCTCAAGACGACTAAGTATTTCATCCTGACGCATTTTTTGTCCAAAATCTTGGATGTAGATATCCTAGGAGTTCCCTTCATGTGGGTAAATGACATAACATTATGCCCACCGAAACGACAAGTTATCCTGTCCGATGGTTCAAGTTTCCAATACAATGTCACCCCTACCAGGTTATTCCGACATATAATCCGCTTCACCACACTGAGATCCACTACCCTTACCACGCTATGGTCTGGGAATTTCCCGGCTTTACAATGAAGGTAACCTAGCCTATCAAGCCATCCAAACAGACCCTGACAGCATTCTCCCAGAATCCACTCGTTCAAAGTTTATTGAGCTTCACTAAGTAAAATCTTTCACAGAAAGTGGGACATACTCAAAACCTCAAACTTCACTTATGCCGAACGTTTGCATGGCCCAAGTTGCAAATATTTCAGACGATTTGGATTGAAGACAAGACACACCAAATGACCTACTGCAGAACTTTTGTTTTATGGAGTACCGACAAGCACATATAAGATGTATAGTGTAGTGTGTCTATGTGTGCTCACAATGCAATTAACAACACCTTGAATGGGCAGTTGAGTGAGTTAATTGGTGTTATCATGCTCAATAACACAAGAAAGGGGTAAACATTATCTTTAAAATATTAAAAATCTTATTTAGAACTTTGGCAAATCGTTGGTATGAAATGAAATTGTTGTTTATTCACCATAAAATAATATAATAAAAATACAAAAAATTCATAGAAAAACAAATTACAAAAATATATGGTTGGTGTCACTCAATAGCATAAAGCTGAACAATGTAGTGACACCACAGTAGAAATATGCGTAAAAAAAAATATATCTAGAAAAAATATATATTATCTAATTGGCAAAGATACACACAACATAAAATACAAACCACCAAGCAAAACATATATTTGTTTAATAACACTAAGCTAAACAAGGTTTACCCCTGATGCTAAGTTTGACTAAATTAGAAAATTGTTTACTGTTTAAATCAAAAATAGAATTTAACCAATGCATGTTTTTATATTTTACATCAAAAATATTTTTAATGTCTCTAATTGATTTGTTCCATTCAATGATGCTTTGGTGTTTAATTGAGTATTTTCCATAAAAAATTGTATTATATGAACAAATTTTAAGTTCATTAGCTAAGGCATTGCGAGATGGATAAAGATGAAAATGACAAAGTTTAGTGAAGAAATTGCCAATCGAAGGGGGGATATTTTGGTTTAAAGAATCAAAAACAAACATAATGTTGAGAAGTTTGATAGTTGACGAAAATGGAAGGATATTAAATTTAGTAAATGCAGCAGTTACATTTGATCTAAAAGGTTGAAAATTTATAATTCTTAGTGCTGATCGTTGAATAGAACATAATTTATTTAGATTTATGCTTCTTTTTTGTCCCCAAATTTGACAACAATAAGTTAAATGTGACGAGAAAATTGAAAAATACAAACTTTTCAAAATTTTTGTATTAACGTGGTATCTAATTTTTGAAAGCATGCTATTTGATCGGCTCAATTTTTTACAAAGTTCGCTTAAGTGGGGTTTCCAAGTTAAGTTTTCATCAATTAAAACTCCCAGATAATTAATGCAAGTTGATTGTTTTAAACGTGATCCATTCAACATGATTTTAATTTCAGAATCATTTTTTTTATGATGCTTCTTAAAAATGATAAATTCGGTTTTATTAGCATTTAAAGCGATAAGATTTGCATTAAGCCAATCATTAACTCTTTGTAAATCACAATTTACTTTTTTACATAAGGTTTTTATTGACTTGTTGATGTATAACAAATTAGTGTCATCTGCAAAATGATGCACTGTTGAAAACTTTATACAATTATGAAAATCATTAATATAAACTAAAAATAACAAAGGGCCCAACACAGAACCTTGAGGAACGCCGCATCTGATTGACTTTAACGATGATGAAAACCCGTTAATCGTTACATATTGTTGCCGATCTTGCAAATACGAAGCAAACCATTCATTAACAATGCCTCTTGCACCCATGTGATCAAGTTTTTCGAGAAGAATTTTGTGATGGACTGTATCAAATGCCTTTTTCAGATCAACAAAAATACCACATGCAAAAAGATCAGAATCAATAGCTTCTCTCACTTTCTCTGTTATACTTAATAAGGCATGAGCTGTTGAATACTTCGATCGAAACCCAAATTGTAATTTGTTTAGGCAATTAAATTTATGTAGGAAATTGTAAATTCGAGAATACATAAGTCTTTCCAAGAGTTTACTGATGTTTGAAAGCAAAGATATTGGTCTATAATTTGAACATTCTAATTTAGAACCTTTTTTGAAAAGCGGCAAAACTGAAGATGTTTTAAGAATGTTTGGAAAAACACCAGTCGTAAAAGATAGGTTAAATAACTTTGAAAGAACGACAGAAATTGAATTACCTAATTCTTTTAGGATCACAATAGGTATACTATTTGGTCCAGTAGCTTTTCTATTACTTAGATTTTGTATTAATGAGGAAATCTCTATTTCATCAGTTGGAGATATAAAAATACTGTTGAGGTTCGGATTATTTAGGTATTTTTTAAAATTTGTATGAGATGAATGAATTTTAGATTGGATGTTATGTGCGACTGTCGTAAAATATGAGTTAAATTTGTCAGCAATTTTCACAGGATCGGTCAGCGAAACACCATTATCATCTAGAATAACAGTTGGAACAGAATCTTTTTTACTTTTTAGATTTATTAAACGTTGTATACCGATCCAGATTTTTCGAAGGTTCTTTGAGTTATCAATGAAGTATTTCTTAAAATGGTTTTGTTTGCTGCATCTTAATAGTTTAGTTAATAAGTTTCTATATGAATTATACCGAGATTTTAACTTGATTTTGTTATTAATATCTTTAGTTCGAATATATTTGCGATAAATTTTATTCCTTATTTTTATTGATGTCAAAATACCTTTTGTTATCCACAGTTTGAGAGAGAGTTTGAAGCTTTTAATACTGACCTTTTTGAGTGGCATATACTTGTTTAATAATCTGTTAAAAACCTCAAAAAATAAATTAAAACTGTTGTCAGTGTTAAGTTTATCAAATTCAAGAATTTCATCCCAAATTACGTTATTAAATTCAGAAAGAAAACCTTTTTTATCAAAATATGTGGTATTTCTACGAAAGATATTGTGTTTACGAGGAACAAATGTTGCATAAAAGTTAGGTTGAATGAAAAACTGAGGTAAGTGATCAGAAATTGTTGATGTTAAGTTACCAGACAACATATTTTTATCACAACAGTTAGAATATATGTTATCAATAATTGTTTTAGATTTTTCAGTAATTCTTGTTGGTAAGGTAATATGCGGAAGAAAGTTATTAGAAGTTATAAAGTTGAAAAAATCAGAAGTTTCATTATCAGAATTAACTTTAATTAAATCTATATTGAAATCTCCAAGTAAAAAAATACTTTTGTTTTCGGAATTTAACTTTGAAAAAAGAGGAAGAATAAAATCATTTGTAAAAACATTAATAGACATACATGGATGACGATAAATACACCCAACAATGTTTACTTTTTTGGGACGAATTATTTCAATAAAAATAGATTCTAAGTGTAATTTTTTATACATCAACAAGTCATTTCTTGGTTTGTAATTTAATTTTGTAGAAATATAAAGAAGTGCACCACCACAAGATGATTCAGTAGGAGTGTGTTCAATATTATAACCTTCTAATGATATTGGAATTGGTGGTTGAACGTCACATTTTAGTTTAGTTTCGGTTAAACCAATAATACTAAAATCAAAGTTAAGTAAACGTAACATGATACAAAATTCATCAAAATGTTTGTTGAGCGAAGATATATTTAAATGAAAAATTGAAAAAGAGTTATTGCTGTCAAATTTGGAGGAGACAAAAATCATCAATATTGAAATACTTACACTTTATAAAATTTGAATATAAATCATTTCCTTCTTTTGAATTATCAACGCAATTTGTGGTAAAAAAGTCATTGAACATAGAAAAGAGTTTGTTACGGTCATAAGAAGGAAGAAATTTCATATTAGCAGGAATTTCATTTGAGTCTATAATAATATTAGAGTTGAAGACTTGGAAAAGTTCATTATCCGAAATGTGACTGAATGGAAAAATTTCACTAGTGCATAAAATACAAAACCAATTAGAGACGTTTGATTGTAATAAACGGTAATCAATGTCATTTAATCCATTGCATTTTTTATGAATCCAAGAGTTACAAATATCACATTGTATTGCATGGTGGTTGTTTTTAACAGTTTTTTTGCACACTTTGCAAAAACATCTTTCCATGAAAAGAGAAGAACTAAAACTGGTTTTGTTAATTAGCAGAAATAAAAACGAACTTTGGAATAACAAAAAACATTAATCAAGCTAGGAGGGTTATTAAATATCAAAACTGAAAATCAGGATATAAATTGACCAATGTATTGACATGGTCAATTAAAATTCTGTTCTCGTTTGTGGTACGTTTAATAAAAACTTTGCCATTGAGAGAAAATGTTTCAGAGATGAGATTTGCCCGCTTTAACATACGGCAAAAAAAGGAAAGCTTTTCAGAATAAGGACAAAGATTTTCTCTTATAAAAATCTTTGTCACTTTGCGGCCTAGAGTACGCGATTTGAAGTCTTTTAGTTTTTTCCTGTTCTGAAAGGCTTGCACACAAGCCTTCCTGTTCACAAATCTCACGATCGTTTTCTTTGGAGTTGATCTTCCAATGCGATGACACGCCTCTATATCGCAGCCATCAACCGATATGTCCATCGCGTCAAAAATTTCAATAATGGCTCCCTCGAGATGTTGATCTTCCACGGAGTTCGGAATTCCGTCAACCACAACATTATTTCTCCGGTTGTAATTTTCCAGATTATGAATGTCCTTCTCCAAACAAACCTGGTTTTCTTCCAAAGCATCAACCTTTGCTCTTAATCGACGGTTTTCTTCGACAAGATTTTTTATTACGACATCTTTTATATGTAATACGCTTTCACTAATCTCATTAACTTTGCTTGTCATGAAATTCTCGATATTGTCGACCTTTTTTGACATAACAAGAAGGTGTTTTTCAAAGTTAACGAGTTGGTCTTTAATGTCGTTCATCCTGGTCATTGATGCCAAAACAAGAAGGAGTAAATATGTGGGTAATGGTGATAATGATAAAGGTAATGTCAATTATTAATGTTTTAAGATAAAAATCTGCTACAAAACCAGCTTTGCGGAGTTACATAATTTTATGGAGAGCAGAAATAATAATAATAAAATATAATAACGTAGTTAGTGGTATGAGAGTGGATAGATATGAAAGTTATGATATGTTTCCTTGTGTGGAGATACTCCGCCCGGTGGCAAGCAGTCAGGCGTTGAAATCCACACAAAGGAAACAAATATATGAGGATATATGAGCACTGCAACGAAGAACTGTAAGTGATTTTAATGAGTTGGTAATATGTAATTATTTTTAAATGAGAGGGAGTTAATGTTGAAAAAGTGAGTTAGGAGAGTTTAAAATTCAATCAGTGAAAAAAAAAAATGTTTCTTTCCTCACAAATTCCACCAAAATCTGCCAATCGAAGACAAAAAAAAAACACCCAGCAAACACCAAACAATATCCCAAAAGTAACCACTGACAATTAAAAGGAAATAAAACAAATTTCCACTGCTATACTATAAAATTAAACCACAGAATATCCACTCAAAAAAACAACGTCTTGCATGTATCAATTTCAAGTCATTAATGATTATTACCATTAATGAGTATTACCTATCGTTGTTGAGATAGATGTGTCTCTAGTGTCGCAACGTAAATATAATCATGGAAAAAATTGTTCCACAGCAATGGGTGTTTGGAGAATGTTTTAAGTAAAAGGAGTTTTTTAAATTCCATTTCCACATTCCGCAACTCTTATGCCCATCATTACGCAATGGATACAACAAAATGGAGCGATATATGTGAGATGCTTACAATAGGCTTGTTGGGTTTTCAACATGGTATTGTTAACCATCAATAGGGTAATTCCATGTCAAATCATCCAATTTTTTCTATGAATGTCACCCTTATGTCTCAGATTTTCTTTAAATTTGGACCTATGATAGTTACTGATGAGAAAAGCAAATCCTGAAAATTTTATAGCCACAACTCTTATGGTTTAAATTTTATGGCATTTTGAAATTTTACCTAATTTTGTCTTGCCGGCCATTTTGAATTTACGTTTTATTTAATAGACCTGGAACAAATCATTCAATAATCTTGAAATTTGGAGCCTAGGGGTTTTTTGGTGTGAGGAATCTAAAAATAACATTAGAAATTACCATAATTCAAGTGTTCAAACACTATTGAAGATTTCAACTTCACTGTGTTTCTTAGGCTCGAAGACCAAAAAGGGGCGTGGCCAAGAACATTTTTCAAAATGAAATGGTTTATCCAAATCTTAATATGTTAAACTAAGTTGTGTCTAAAAATGGTATTTAGTTCTCTTGTAGATCAATCAAAATTTAATGTAGAAATTGGGACATTTTTTAATTCAAAAAATTATTTAATAGTGATTGAGTGGAAGCAAAAAAAAACGATTCATTTATTTCTACAACTATTGTGAAAACAATAAATCTAATGAAAATCTACATAGCTTTGTTGAAAATAGACTGATAAGATTTTAAAATAGTATCATACTCTTCATCAGATATGTTATATATACGTCCAGTAGTTGTTACGAGTGTTGATATTGTACATAAAATGCTTTGGGCCGGGACAAGACACCTGTCAGTATTTCTGGGCCACTTGAAGTTTGTAGAAATCCATGTGGGTGTAGAAACTCTACCATCTTGTTCATCCATGTTTACTTCAGTCACCATACCAATCCACCAGAAATCCCCATATATGCAAGCAATATAAGAAAAAGTCTTCAATGCTACTAAATCAATTGTTTCAACAACATTCAAGAAATCAAAGGTTAAGAAAGTGTTATCTTCACTTGTTAATTTATGCATCAGTTTCGATTTGGATTTAGGGACAAAATGATGACTTTTCCTAGTACCCGGTATCATTTCTGAAACATCAAAACGCTCTTTTAGATGAGCTCGAACAACTTGCATTTCCTCCTGACTTATCTCTATGAATTCTATGTCCTTTATTTCTTCGATGCATAGGTTGATCATAGCTTTATGATCTAAAATTTGGTTATTTAAAGGGTGCTGCAAGCTCCTTTTTGCAACATGCCTCTTGACAAATCCACCGATACCTTCACATGGTGATTTCCCATGGCTAGTTGCAAAAAATATCCACTCTGCATCCAGTCCAAAATCGTCACGATGATGACATAGGTTGATGAAGTTTTTACGATTTTTATATTGTCCAGCACATCCATCAGAAAAGTAGGACAACATTGTAATATGGGGATAATGGACTTTCATGTAATCAATAAGTAATTTTTGGACTCTATAAACAAAACATGTGTCATGTTGATTATCATTTGAAATGAAGCAAAATGATTTGTGTGAGAGGTTACCTCAGGGAGGGTACAATATTCCTTACTCCAATGGTAACTTTGAATTTCATCTTGAATGATAAACTGGTAGTTTTCTGTAAAATCACCAAGAACAATTGCTTCATTACGTAAAGGTGAATCCTTTTTGGACTTCAAGAAATTGGCTTGGCACTTTGAAAGAAAAGAGTGTTTAGTTAATGTATTAATGTCTTCTATTACTTTTTCAATGTATTCACTGCATGTAACAGTGATTGTTTGAAGTGCAGCTCTATCAGTTGTTTCCCATTGCATGTAATGAAACTCTTCATCTTCATCAAATTCATTTAACTCTTCATTTAAAAAAATTCTCAATGCTTCTTGTCCAGGGCAGTTTTCACACCTATGCATCATGCATTCCCTGTTAGTTGAGTTTTGCCTGGCATCTGTCTGCTATTTTCATCACATTTATAAAAATTGATAATTAAATTTAGATTTTCTTGTGGCAGCTTTTTGCCTTTCTTTGGCAAGGGTGTGGCAAGAATTCCTGATGTTCTTTTAAATCTCTTGCAGAACAAATGAGATATTCAGAAACTTCAAAATATTTTGAGCAGTAATCTCGAGACCAACTGTCAGACACAAGAGTAAGAAGTTGTATCTTTTGAGGGTAGGAACAGAGTGTTAATTTTTCTTTCATTGCAATATGAAGTTTATCTAGTTCATCTGCTTTTTTTGCAGTTTCATTCAGAATGTCATTGTTTGGTTTCTCCTTGATCACATCAACTGAAACATCATAAGCATTAGATATAGAATCTTGATACTTCTCCATGACACTTTTGAGTTTTTCCTTTGCTCTGGTTGATTGACTATGTCGTGGTACAGCATGAGCATTGATTGGGGAAACACCAACAGATTCCAAACTGGTATTGAGTTTTTTCCTTGGAGATTCCTCGTACTCTGCACTGTAATTCTCAGTCTGAAGCTCTTCCTCGGTTTCATTTTTATCAATTTCTTCTGGCTCTCTCATTAATTTCTCATATTTGTTAATACATTGGCGACAAAGTTTCTGTCCTGGTTTAACATTACGTCCCTTTTGTTTTAAATTTATTGTCATATCTAATGAAATCAATTTTTGTCCTTTAAGATTATTCCACAACATTTAGTCTCATTCCTTTCAAAGATGCGTCCAAATTGTTCTAAATGGTGATTACAAATCAACATTCCATCTGATTTATAGTCGGTCAATTGTGATCTCCAAAGAAGAACAGCCTGTTTCTCACTATCAAGACCATTTAATTTGTTTAGGCCGCTACTTCGTGAGTAAACACGTTTATTACAAGGTTTTTCAAGAATATTTCCAAAATCACACTTTACTTCTTCACCATTACTCATTTTGACTGAAAGAAAAAGCAATCATACTGAAAGTTACTCCATGTGAAACAGGTATATTATACAAATATGTGGAAGATAAAAAGCAAAATAAAAAACAAACCTTATTAAGCCATGTGGTTCAGTATAGAAGTAATTAATATTAAATGAATGAAATTATGTCAAAAGTAAACAAGCAATGTGGTGATAAAAATAAAAATTTTAACAAAACAAAATGAAATATGTTTTGCTGCAAGCTAATTCCTGGTATAACCTTTTAATGATGGCAAAATAATTTTTTCCATAACACATTTACAAAATTGGATATTCTTACTATTTACTATTGAAAAATTGAACTTTCAATTTTCAACTTCAAACTTGTCCTTATTTCTAAATGAGATTATTACTGATCTACAAGAGAACTAAATACCATTTTTAGACACAACTTAGTTTAACATATTAAGATTTGGATAAACCATTTTATTTTGAAAAATGTTTTTGGCCACGCCCCTTTTTGGTCTTCGAGCCTAAGAAACACAGTGAAGTTGAAATCTTCAATAGTGTTTGAACACTTGAATTGTGGTAATTTCTAATGTTATTTTTGGATTCCTCACACCAAAAAATCCCTAGGCTCCAAATTTCAAGATTATTGAATGATTTGTTCCAGGTTTATTAAATAAAATGTAAATTCAAAATGGCCGGCAAGTCAAAATTAGGTAAAATTTCAAAATGCCATAAATTTTGAACCGCACAAGCTATGACCATGAAATTTTCAAGATTTGCTTTTGTCATCAGTACCTATCATAGGTCCAAATTTCAAAGAAATCTGAGACATAAGGGTGACATGGTCTGGATGACTTGACATGGAATTACCCAATACAGTTTTGTTGATCATCATTACTGGAGTAACAAAGAATCATGTTGAAGCAATGTGAAAGCAGGCTAAACTTTAAATCTATGTTTGGTACTAAAAATCACGAGTTGATTTCAGCTTATCTTGTCAAATGTGAAATAAAAGGTTCAAAGAATATAACATATTTCACACTTTTGGAGACAGCTCAGGTGGTCCAAACTTTAAAATGTAAGCATTGAGTATGCGGTAGATAAAGTAGCAACACCGCCAAACAAAAGCTATCTCGTAGAACATATCTGAATCACTACCTATATCAAAGTTAGATATACCTTATATATACCAACTACAATTTGCTAAAGGCTTTTTCGCTATTCTCAGGCATATCTCTGGGATTATGAAATCCAAGCCGTTGCGTTGTGATCAGGCAATTTATGATTTACAACAAGTAAGTAAGAAAATATCTAAAATATCGAAACAGTAACTCTTCGCAAAGCGATAAACTTCCTACCATTTTCTTGTGGTCATCTGCAATTGCGCGCTTTTTTATGTTTATAGTTTTTTAGGTAACAACTTCGTACTTAAACCTTTTATCATGTACAGTATACTCCCGATAAGTGGGACCCCCGATAAGTGGGACTTTCACTAAGTGGGACGGATTTTCTCGGTCCCTTGAACTTCCTAACCTAATATTAATATTCGCTTAAGTGGGACATTTGCTAAGTGGGACAGATTTCGTCGGTCCTCTGAGTGTTCCACTTATCGAGAGTATACTGTAATTTCCATCAATCCGGAGAAAGGATTAGGATACGTAAACGTGTGAGATGTGGAAAGTTGACCGCAAGGTGTAAAAACTACTATCGTTTATAGATTAGTTTACAATAATTATCATATACCTTGAACAATGTTAGAAAAAATTGACGAAACATTTCCGGGGGCGAGGAAATTTTTGTCCGACGAATATTTGGTCCAAAACAAAATTTTCATAATTAGTCATAACATTCCCATTTTCATTTCAGAATTCAGTGCGTTAACATTAAGAGTAGCAATCAAAAGTGGTCTTTTGCATTTTAGAAGATGTTTATTTTTCCCAGTAGCTAACTTTTGTCATTGAAGTTTACTCCTCTAATGATTAAGGTCGTGTCTGGTCTTTGACCTGTTTGACATGGCTGGACCTTCTGGGCGACGAACTAACGTCCACATAACTTTCAAGGTGATAGGAACACGCAAGCCACTCCACCACTACAATGTACTTAATCGTAGGAGTAATAAAACTAATATATATTTATTTCACAAACTTTTGAATGGGTTTTCAACCTTCTCCAAGACTGTCGCGTTCAGAAAGTTTATCCTTGAAAAGCCACCAAAAATTTTTTTGAATAAGAACCAATTTTAACTGAATTCAATATGAGTGCCGTACCGTGAAAATTAAAAGGGGAGGTCGGACGTAAGAATGAAAAGGGCACAATTTTTTTAAAACTTTTACTAATTTGGGCTCCGACGATGAAGCAAAACCCCCGGTGAAGCCTGTTTTATTTAATGTACAATGTTGTAATTTTAATACACCGTAAATATTGCTTTTACAAATTGGTTAAAACAATAGCGACAAAAGAACTAAAACGGCGATTGTAATTGCATGGCAACCGTTTTTACCTTTTCTTTTAATCAATCGTTCAATGGAATCTTATCTTTCTCTCCCAGGAAAGTGAAACCAGTTGTTATGTCAGTGCCGTAACCATCAATGTGATATTGGGGCGGGGCAAAATGTTTAGTATCTAAGAAGGCCCCAGCATGGGTGGGGCCAACGTATCAAGAAAATTTTTAGAATTCTCTAGAATGGCTATCAGCCCTCTTGAAAAACTTTTGTAAGAAATCTAAAGCATCATCTAAAAAGGGAAACCATGAAAAGTGGGTATTTTAAAATATTAAGACTATCTTCTAGGGAAAAACAATAAGTATTCGAAAGAAATTCCAGTAATTTCGCAATTCGATTCGAATTCAACCAGTTCCAGCTTCAACCAGTTTCAAAAATTTTTTTTTGCCTGGTTGCGGCACTGTATGTAACCATAGATATACGACTCTCCCTAGTATGTCAGGAGTATTGCATCTGAAATTACCTCTTGTTCTTGTTGATCGTAAATTATGCTATTAAAGTTTTATTATTTTTTGTCAAAAAGGCACATAATTTCAAAAGGGGGGGGGGTCGTCCGCACCCAACGACTTCTCCCCCACGGTACGCCCCTGAGTGCTCTTTTATTCCTTATTCTTACAAAGGGTTAATACTCATGATCTTATGAACAAGAGCCCGATATAGCAACAACAAGTATTATTACTGACAGATAAAAGTTTTATCGTGTCTTAGTCAATGCATATTGCTTCATCAGTTTCTTTTCGTCTGTTTTTGAAACAGTACTCTGATGTTTTTGTACCTTAATACACTTACACACTTCAAGAGTCGCGAGGCTAAAATTTCTCGAATAAACTAAGAATTTTTAACCATTCATGTCAATTTTTGAGCAATTATCTAAGAACGACGAAGCCCAAAAGGATTTGAGTAAGGTGTGTATATACATATGATGGTCGTATATCGCTATAAGATATTACCTTATTTATTTTTAAACTCAGCCAGAAAATAATGCATTACCTTAAGGGAAGAAAATTTCGCGGTTGACAGGTCTAAAAACTGCGAATTTTGCGGATGAAGTAAGAATTTTGCAGTGGGCAGAGTTTAGGGCAATATTTAGTACGATATAATGTACGTATTTCAAACGCATTTCTAAGAACTTCGCCTCGATTGGAGGAAACCTCCAGTTCATTTATCTGCTAAAGTTCGAATTATTGTCGAGAAAGAAGAAGCGCTGGAAACGAGTTTGCGAATTATCGAATGCTCCGATAACTCGAACATTCAATAACTCCTTGGAGGTTCGAGTTACCGGGAGAGCACTGTATTTTCTTATATCTTTAATTGTACAGCTCTTTGCATGTTAAGCAACATTAATATTCGCGGCATTTTCATTAAGTTTCGCGGATAAGGACTTTCATAAGTTTAGGACATTTGCTTCAAAAATAGGACAAAATATGACTTTTTTGCGAAAAGTTGAAAATATAGGGCACTCTGGGAGGTCTGTTATTTATGGGATTTACTCTGGGAGTGTATTTATCTAAATTCGTACTAATATCATTGTAGCGCTGAATTATTACGTATTTCGTTGAGTTATTTTGAAAGTATTGCAGTACAAGAAACATATGTCAGCAGAAAACTTCCAGATTTTTGAAATGCAAACAGGTCTTTTTAACATTTGTCTAAAAATTTATGTTTTAGGAAATCGAGCATGCCCCTATAATTTAAGCCTCGTTACGATGTCACGGCCTTGAGATGTCATTCAAAGTGTGTCTCTTTTCAGTGCCCACGCCACATGGTGACGAAATTTTGAGTCCGTTTCAACCAATTGTTTGATGATTTATGAATATCTCTAACATTTTTTTTTCTCAATACCTGGCAGGTTGAAATGTTGAGGTTTAACTGTATATTTGTTATTTCATCTCATTAAACTTGACCTCCAATGTTATTGTAAATTTAAGTTTATTTCCCATTTACTCCAAAATAGTAGTATCATTCGGGTCACTTGATATTAGGGCGAGGATACATTTTCCCTGATTGTAAGTCTTGAAAAGACAAAATCTCAACTTTTCGAAATAAAAGTTTGACTCTAACAACGCATCACACAATCGTACAAATGGATGAATGGGGGAAATATTTTTAGAAAGGAAAAACATTTCGCTTAAATGTCTTTTACATACATACAATAATATATACAAAAGTCATTAATTCTAATGCATACATATCTTTGAAGCATCCTATAGCATGAGGGTGCAGCCAAAAAAAATATTCTTTGTTATGATTAAATGAAACAAATATGTTCTATTCATGCATATGACCTCCTTAAAAATACAATTTCTAAAAAATCGGAAAAAAAATAAATAAATATATAATAGAAACTTTATACTTTGAACAAAAGAAAAAGAAAACTAAATCGAATTTCACTGATAAATTGTATATATAGCTTTAATTTCCTTAAAATATTCCAAAAATGGCTTTATTCTACTTAAATTATAAAGTTTATGTCAATAAAGTATATAATTATAAACATTATTTTCTTGTTTCTAACTTCAAGTAGAATTCTCAACACAACTGCTTGCGTTTGAATTGTGTCTGGTTGTCTTTCTACGCCGAAATGACTCGCGCAAACTGCTTGCCCAATTTTGGAAAAACCTTGAGTCATCATTTGTAACTTTGACTGGTCGTCCGCAATGTTCAATCACTAACCTGGAAGGAGAACTTTCCAACTTCCTTTCGAAATAAAATCTCACACAAGAACCTGTCAACTTCAACCCAGATGAATACTCGTTCCCATAAATATCGCATGCATGCTGTGCTTCCCAATACTTTATACATTTCCATCGGCTTATCTCCAGATGATCTGGTGACATAGAAACTTCAGGAGAAATTTCCTCGATCCAGGAATTTATTTTTGCAACACCCTCCTCTTGATCTTGTAAACTAGGATCCATCTCCAAAAGCGAACCGACAACATTTTCTAAATTTGGTTCATTGTCTTTGGAATGGTACCTTGCATATGAAGGCTGATTTTTACAACATGGGAGACTATTTCCCATAATTTATAACATTTTCTAAAAACAATTTTAATTAGTATAGTAATACAAGAGGAGATAGGACCATTCAAACAATGCTAGTGCAAAGAATTTACAGGTCAGCAAGGGTCTAAAAAGTGCACATATATACATCGTAACAAAAACATTCTTCTTCTTTTCGAGTCCACAAATACACATCAGTGGTAGTACGTATTTATGGTGGTGTCAGGATTAGTTCGACTGAGATAGCCTATCCAATGCCGCTTGTATTCATAATATATGGAAGCTCCTAACGTGGCATATTGGGGGTTGTAAGTGCATATGCGAAGCTACCCCACAGGCTGACACAGGTTGTTCCAATTTACAGCTTGATTGGTAGCAGCAGATATAACTGCTGACCTGACCTGAGACTTAAACAAAAACATTAAATCTAACAAACAACCCTTTTTACAAACAATCCTTTGTACTGAAATAACTTTCCTAAAAGTAATCATCTAAGAAATTTAATACAGAAATTTGTCAACATTATAAAAGGTTTATGTTCACATCTTCATGATAAAACCATTAAAATAAAATGTTATAGAAATCCATTAATTGTCATTTGTCACATTCAGTTGAGTATGTGATGATGTGGAGTTGTGTATTATATATTTCCTAGGTGTCCAGAAGAAATATAGTTTTTTGGTGGAAAAGAAGAAAAGGTTTCCTAAAATATACTGTATGCAATCTGACTTTTTGACAATATTGGAGGGGATGGTGACGAATCTTATGTATGTTTAAACTCATGTTTCTCCCAATGAATATGTAGCCTCCCATACAATATAAAGAGTTTGTCTGAAACAATTATGAAAACAATGTATTACGCTGGTATCTTTGATTGGAACAAATGGTTCCATGAAGGCTGGGAAAGCACCAATGACAAAACACCTGGACAACCATCAACAGCACGGACCAATAACAATATCTGGAGAGTAAGTCCTTGTTCTGGTCTCGCGCCATGACTATCTGATTGATAGCAGATACCCTTAGAATGGATAAGAACATTCCAAGAGACTTTCCAAGTGTGTAACCACAGGATAATGATAGTTGAGTTTTCGAATCTAGAAACAAAGTACTGTGGAAGTCAACTGAATCTCCGAAGATCAAGACTGGAATTGTATGAGAGTGGAATTGCACCAGACAGCTTAAACAAATTAAAATGCTGGAACATTTTCTCTATTTACTTACCATACTTGACTTCCTGTTCCCACACCTAAAAGGTGTTATGAAAGTGTGCCTGCGTGGTCTAGTGGTTGAAACTTATGTTTTCTGG
The DNA here is from genome assembly GCA_963930725.1 of Candelabrum cocksii. Classification (NCBI taxonomy): domain Eukaryota; kingdom Metazoa; phylum Cnidaria; class Hydrozoa; order Anthoathecata; family Candelabridae; genus Candelabrum; species Candelabrum cocksii. The sequence continues at coordinate 20,013,794 of OZ005664.1, forward strand.
CCCCAATGGCACAGGTTCGATTCTCGCTAGAGACAAAAAAATAAAAACTGTTCATAACAAGAATCACCTGAGTGCGCGGCACCTTTGGGAAGTGCCTGAAAAACTTACCACGATGAAAACAGTCATGAGGAACCTAAGCATGTCGGTGAAGGAGAGTAGTATGAAAAGGTGATTTGGTCTATTTCTTATAATAAAGTCAGTATAAGTACAGTCTTGTTACTTTTCAGCCAGACGTCATGTATGAGAAACCTTTGTGGCTGAGGATGTTTCCCGTTACTTTTGTTCAAATGTCAAGTTGTCAGACCAACTAGCAAATTATATATATATACAACTATCAAAAATGAACCTATATGTATGCAATATTTGAAGGTTTTGCAGTAGCTTTGTACTATATAATAAAATTGCAAGAGTAATAACATTCACAAGTATCATTTTAAATAATATATATATAACACAAAAACCTTTAAATAACTATTAAAAACAAACAATTATTAAATATGATAACAACAATTATATATTTAAAGTAAGTTTAATCATTTGATGATTTATTGGAGTAGATGTTTTTTACAGCTGGATGCCCTACCTAACGCCAACGCCAAAATACCAACTTTGCATTTTAAACTCTGTGGCAGCCGTGCATAACAGGCATGGGTGCTTATGTCCATGAGGACAAAGATGTTACATGACCCACATGTACCTGAGTTAGTTCTAAAATAATGAAACTAAAGCTAAGTTTCTTTCTGTAAAAAAATTTCTAAATTTAAAAAATAATATATTTTGTATATATAAATAGCGCCAGCAGCGGTTTTAAGGACCTCATGGCTACTACTTGAAAATGTTTATGAACCAAAATTATTATTCTTAAAAGTTGTTTTTACATAACAACAGGAAGATTAAACAATGAGATGAAATTCATCCCCTACTTCTAAATCCATGATTTTACAAACTATAAAAAGATGCATTTCATTAGGTGAAAACTTACATAATAGAAATTGTGACACCTGCAGACACCAACACAATGTGATTTATGTGAGTGATTTATGGAAACCATCTGATGATCATAGAAATCATGGGATACCGTCAAAGATATACAGTAATCAGCTGGTTCACGACAATGGAAATTGTTTTGAAGAACTTCCAAACACAATGTAGACAGAATTACATTGCGAAAATTTGTCAAAAATAAAGTCCGAGCAAGCTCGACACATTGATATAAAAACACAGTGCATTCACATGTTTTCCTGTAGGTACCCTGTAATCATCATTGAACTTCAAATTTCTGCTTGTTGGTTTCTTTTGCTTAAAAAGATTTAAAAATCTTTGTTTCGATGTTTCACTTCCTATTTTGGGTGCGGGGCCCCTTCTGGCCACCAAAACCCACGGCCCCTTGCCCCTTAAAACCGCCACTGGATAGGGCATAAAGAAGGACATTTATATAGCTACTTAAAGTTCCGTTCACACTACCGCCATTTTAACTTTAATCAAAGTTAGTTCTTTAAGGCCTTGGTCACTTCAACATGGACACTTCAACAATATTTTTATTTACAAAGTGGACCAGTCAATGTGACCAGTTAATTCAGAAAAAACAAAATATTCCCAAAAACTAGCAAAAAATAAAATACAATACCGTAAATTCTCTAATTTAACGCGTGTCCTAATTAACGCGTATAGCCAATTTTTTAGGAAAAATTGTAATTTATTTTCTCCCAATTATTAACGCATAGCCGAGATTTAGAATGATTTATTTTCGTCTAATTATAACGCGTAGTCGAAATATGTTTTTAACAATCTTCTGGGTCAAACAGGAAAAAACCAATGGTTTACTCGTTATACGTTTAGTGAACAAATACAACAAATATGTACATAAAATACAAATTTATAAGTCGTCAATATCAAATGGATCGTCGTCGTCGTTTTCGTCCTCTTCAATCATGTTTAATCCATCCTGCATACACTTTTTGTAAAAGTCTGATCTGAAGTGGGATCTGAAGTTGTGATACCACACACTTCAAAAGAGCGCTTGACGATATCCACATTTTGGGCAATATGATCAACCGCTTCTTTTACCCAATCTACAATCTGTTTACGTGTTGGCGTGGGTATTTTTTTTTTTTTTTTATTGGAGATTACTTAAAACAAGGCCTAAAAGGCCACTTGCGAGTAAAGAGCTACACAAATTTTGAAGCTTGGGTCGTTTATTGAAGAATCGGGGAAAGCATTGATGACATCTGAAACGTAACTCGCCTAACAAGACAAGTATGCGATAGCTTTGACTTTCAATGGCAAAACAATTGGCCATGTTCCAAAATTTTTGTCAAAGATAACGTATTTTTTTCTTGAAAAAGGTGGAAGCCTTGATGTGAAAATAAATGGATCTAGGCGTTATTCACGTGATCTGGACCAAGGAGTTATGGAGCTTCCTGGTACATTTATGTTTAGAACACATTGGATTCCGAAATATACAACAAGCTAGAAATTCTTGTACAAAAGGCCATGGAACAATATAAAAATAAACTCAAGGAGATGGAGGAGAAAAAAGAAGAATATTGATTCGAATTTTTTCTAATATACTGCGTATGAATTTATTTTCTTCTAATTATTAACGCGTGATTGAAAATTCAAAATTTCGTAATTTGTTCCCTTCCAATTTTCTACGCGTACCGGTCAAAATAATTATTTTTTCCCACGCGTTAAATTAGAGAATTTACGGTATGTAGACTCTCGATATTACGAAGGAACCCCCGATTTAACAAACATAGCGAACTAAAATCCATTTCACCCAGGGGTGGCGCCAAGGTTTTTCCGACGAGGGGGCTTACAGCACCGATGGGGGGGGGGGGCTAATTGCTTGACTCTAAGTTTAACACAAAACTCATTGATTCATTGATCAAATCTATTACAGATTTGGCACCTCTAAATTTACACATAACCTGCCATGAAACTTGATATCGTGATAATTGTATTAATCACAAAAAAGACCTAACGTTAAAAAATGTCAGTATTTTGTTAATAATAATGCTTTACTTCCGATGGGGGGGGGGGGGGGGCTCTAGCTCTAGCGCCACCCCTAATTTCACCTCGTTTTACTCGTATTAAAGTATTATAAAGCCTCTCTATATAACGAACTCTCGGTTTTACGAACCACGTTTTCCCTACAGCCATGCAAAAACGTCCGATATACACTTTTATTATAAGAAACCTAGAAGGCCCTAGTATCAAAAGTTTCTTAGTTCTTTAAAAAATTTAGTTCTAAAAGTTTCTTAACTAGTTTATTATTCTAAAGTTTGGTTCCTTAAAGAACCTTTCAGTTAAGAGCCGAACGCCATTCCCATTGCGCTATCGCCGGACTGTGTATCACCATGAAAAGAGTCAACATTTCCGTCTACTACAAAGCGATAAGGAAGTTGAGAATGCGGCTCAAGAACTACCTTAAGCGTACTAATTTTCGCGTTTATCTATATTCATGGTCCTATTGGTGGTTCGATTTATCGGGAGTGTGATGTAAACTAATGAAAACTTTCTTTATCATGTAAGCAAAATTACAAGAAAATTAGTAAAATGTAAGTTAGGCCGAATTAACCCTAATGTTGGTAACAGGCGTAAACGAGGGCGTCTATCCCCTTTTCGTTAGCGCAAGACGTTGGGTGTAACTGTTGAGGCAGACGCCACTCCTACCACCAACACCCATACTTTACCGCATCGAATTGCTACTCATTCGCTGAGTCGGCGAGGCCGGGAGGATTTTAACTCGCAACCTCAGAAATCCGAAATTGCAAGCGCTTTACCAACTGAGCTATCCCGACCAAGAAAATAAAATAATATAAAGAACTCAATATAAACAAAAACTATAAAATGTTTCTATTGATCATCTTTAATGAAATGTGTTGCGCTTATCATCTTCATGCTACCAAATTTCGATCTCTTCTCTATGATTTTAAATTCTTCCATAACTCATATAATAAATTATTTTACTGTTCGTCCTACTTTTTTCATTCATCTTAGCTAACTATTTATTACATTTTTTTCTGGCACAGGACAAACGAGGAAAGCAGGTTTATTTCTATATCTTGTATATAATTGTAAATACTGACGTTTTTATCCTGTATAAAGATTGATAATAATAATAATAATAATAATAATAATAATAATAATAATAATAATAATAATAATAATAATAATAATAATAATAATAATAATAATAATAATAATAATAATAATAATAATAATAATAATAATAATAATAATAATAATAATAATAATAATAATAATAATAATAATAATAATAATAATAATAATAATAATAATAATAATAATAATAATAATAATAATAATAATAATAATAATAATAATAATAATAATAATAATAATAATAATAATAATAATAATAATAATAATAATAATAATAATAATAATAATAATAATAATAATAATAATAATAATAATAATAATAATAATAATAATAATAATAATAATAATAATAATAATAATAATAATAATAATAATAATAATAATAATAATAATGGTACATGGTCTTCATCAATATCCGTATCAGAATCATCATCTGCAACATATCGACCTCTATTTCCGATTCCTCTGCATCAGTTTCATCCGCTACCTTCGTTCTGTATGATTCTAGTTGTAAGGAAGCTAGACTTGGTGGAATTACATCTATGAATACTGGCAGTTTCCTTAACTTAATCCCAGCTGAATTGCATCAAAAATACCCGATTTTTTTCATCCACTAGAAATTACAGCTTTGCCTTCTCTAACTTACTCGTGTAATTGTAAAAAGAAATCAACCATGTTGCGTGCAATGGCTTGAAAACACTCAATTGTTAGTCGACCTTTGACCGGTTTTATCTTTGTAGATTAGTTGCGCCGGGAAAAATTTATTGTTTAAGGTGATAGAAAATGTAGCCGTTATTGATCTTTTGTCATTAATGCCTTTACCGAAGGCTTATAAACGGTTTAGTGACCGACCAAGGTTGTAACGTCATACACTAATACCGTAAATCCTCGAATTGACCCCCCCCTCGAATAAGCCCCCATCATTGAATCTAAATTATTTTATTAACCCCCCCCCCTCGAATTAGCCCCCCCCCCCCCGCTAAAATTTTCCCGAGGACATTGATATTTTGAACTGAACACGTATGAAGTATTAATGAACATATGCATATATTTTTTTTTCTGGGTTAGTCATACCACATTTTTTTATTAGCTCCCCCCCCTCAAATAGCCCCCCCCCCCTCGAGTAAACTCCCACTTAAAAAAATCATAAATTAATTAGCTCCCAGGGGGCCAATTTGATGATTTACGGTAGAAAATACTATAACACCCTCTGAATATGACTCATGGAACTTTGAGTCAAAATAGAAGTTTTAAAATAACTTGTCGTTATCATCTTTTATTTATCACTATACAGTGAGTTTAATAATAACATCGTTCTTTCAAAAAACGTTGGAAGTAAATATAAAACCAGCTCAGAATTACCTGGTTCCCTTTGGAAAGATGCATCAACCATGACAAATGTTCTTCAGAATTGTTTCAAAGTTGATGCTACCATTTCAATGTGTTAATTTATTATTGATACGACGTATCGAAAAAACATTAAAATCCGGGAAGGGCCTTAAAATATTATGCGAGATTTAGGAATAATGGAACAAAAGGTTCTGAAAGACAAAATTAGAAGAATAATTGAGAATGATCTGAGAAAGATAAATATGTAAAAGTATTACAACGCTAAAACCCTCGCCAAAACTCCTCTTTGACGGGGTGGCGCCAGGGTTTTTCCGACGAGGGGGTACAGCGCCGACGGGGGGGGGAGGGGGACTCCCGGGAATTGCTGGACTCTAAGTTTATCACAAAGCTCATTAATGATCAAATCTATTGCAGATTTAGCACCTCTAAATTTAAACATAACCTGGCATGAAACTTGATATCATGATAATTGTATTCATCACAAAAAAAGTATTTTATTAATATTGCTTTACTTCCGACGGGGTGTAGCCCTCCCCCCTAGCTCCCCACTAGCACCACCCCTGCCTCTTTGTAATGCTTTTTAGTTTCTTTGTGAAATTCATAATATTTAAGAATATTTCTTATATTATTTAGCAAAATATTACATACTAATGCAGCTTGATCTTGAAATGTATTACGTCATACGTTGCAAGGTTATGACATCATTTGATCGTAAAGTTGTTTCTCGATTTTCGACCGCCTTCTTAGCTATAAGGGCGGCTTTTTAAAAAAATGTTTGGACAAGCGGTACTAAATTAAATGTAAATGTATTTTATGACGTACCGGTAAAATACACATCGATAGAGTAAAGACGACGTACACTTTATGAATGTAGCTATATTTTGTATGCATGAGTGTATTAGGATTGATATCTCTTCCCTAAAATTGAAATTTTTGGGAATGTAAACAATACCGTGTTTATTAAAATATTATTACTTGTAGTACCCCGAAATCTGCCCAAAAATAATATCATATAGCCCTATACTACCTAGTGATTAAGATTATCTTTCTCACTCCCCTCATGAATTGGACTATTATGTAAAGTCTAACAACAGTCCAAAGGTTATTTGTACTCTGCACTCTGGAGAAACTTTGATGAAAAATCTCCATGCAGATTAATACATTTAGCAAACATAAATCACAAAGGTTTCTGTATGGATAGGAGCATTTGTTCTGAGTTGGGCAAAGGTCAAACGTAATGTATAATACAAGAAACATGATTTGTATTAATTTGTTGGTTGTAAATAATTTTAGTTAGAAAGGATTTTTACGTTTAACAGCTGTTTGCTTGGCAATTTTCAGTGATCATGTATTATATATTATATTATATAGATAGTGTTTGCTGCCCTTGTTCTTCGCCTATTAAGTTGATCTTTTTACCTCAAACTTCAACATGACATATATTCCTGTGGTTCACACGCATTTTACTGTCACTGTAAATCTATCAACAAAAAATTCTCAGGTTCAAACCGGTATTGAGAAGTCTACCTTTTTCTGGCATCCATTCTTTCTAGGCACTGTCTTGATGTCTTTTGATAGTTTGTTTTTTAACCAGGCTTCAAGAACGTTCAAGCATTAAGATCTCGACCCAGCGTTTTAGAGAGATAAAACAGTGATGAGTTATAACCCGCGCAAGATACCAATTTTTCATTTCATGTTGTAGCAACAGTGATAAAATCTTAATATTCACATATATTATAATTCAACATCAGTTTTCAGATGAGTGGTTAAATGCCCATAAGAGCTAATGGTATTCATCATCATGTATATTCTGTCCGAGTAGCCAAACTATGGGGTGAGATACCACTGGGTGTATGAAACACACCTTCACTAAACAGCTTCAAACACTGATACGACAAGTGCAATTCATTGAATGAAAATACCCACACTTTATGTCCTTTTAGAATACATATATATTTGTTATTAAAGTACCATATATTATCTCAGGTTTTATATATTGGAGATGTTGGCTTTTATGTAAAGGAGAGATTGTATTATATTTGAGTATATTATTCGTAATTTTTCTAGTTTATTTCCTCTTTTTGTTGATGGTTGAATGTATATATATATATATTATGGATACACATCAACAGAAAACAGAAAATATCATTTAATTATTGTGTTTTTTTTATATCTTAAAAGTATTACTCATGAAAAATTAATTTTAATCTGCTTGAGATCTGTTAGAATCAGGCACCAAAACACATCTCAAATGAATGCAAACATTTTACATTATTAAAGTTGAAACACCTTTGCATGCAATATCGCCTTGGACATGTAAAGTATTCATTAGCTGGTTCTTTGGTATATTTGAAATGTTGATTTTACCTTTTAGAAAAATATCATATCATAGTTTTCAATTTATTCATGCATTTATTAAAAATGTTATATTCCTGATTACTCAGGCAATTTTCTGTTTGTTTAGCATAGTATTAAATCAGAGAAATGGCTGAAGCTCGTCTTGCAGTGGCATTCCAGTTTGCGGTTACTGATGAGGGCGTGGTCGTCAATTTAGATAGGGAGATTCTGAAACTTATGGCCAATTCCGCTTACAAGTCCGTAAAGAGGCGATGCAATGATGCAAAAAATACTTTTCTCAAAGGCAAGTAATATATATTTAAGAATCAGAGAAAATCTTTTGCAGCAGATAATTGTCACATTAAGTAATCACTGGCAATACACAATTCTGACACAGTTATTTTTTCTCATAGGACTAATGAATGCAATTTTCACATGTTATATAAGCTTGTCTAGTACACTCCGTTGCAGTGCTCCAATTAATTTTTCAAAAGTGATGAAGTTCACCTTGTGACCATGTGCAATTTAAACCGCATTTTTATGTCAAACATGTGCAAATTGTCTTATCATATTGGTTAAACATAACAATCGTGTTTAATCTAATTGGTTAAAAAAAAGATTTCCATCAAACATTGATCTTTGTTGTGCGCCTTTTTGTACAGAATTAATACATTCCGCATAAATTTTTCTTTCAAGTGTTGATAAAAAATCATGACAGATACCAAACTGTAATTTCGCTCACCTATAAATTATTTCGGGGGAATGATAAATACTTCCACTGAATATGCATTGTTGCAATTAAATGGTAAAATTTTAAAATCGTTTGAAAATGGTGAATACACTCTTGGAGTTTTTATTGATTTATCAAACATATTTTGACACAGTGAACCATATTTATTACCGAAATTAAAGCATTATGGAATTTCTACTGTTTATTTAAAATGGTTTCAAAGTGATCTACTCGCTGTAAACAATGTGTTTTTGATGTGAATATTATGTCCGATCTTCTTGAAATAACTTGTGGTGTTCCTCAGGGTTCTATACTTGGTCCTTTGTTGTGCCTAATAAGTGATCCTGCCAATTTTTTCTCTGAAATTTTAACGTTTGCAGATGATACTAGTTTATTTATATCAAACTCTGGTTTAAACATTGATTTTGGAACAATGAATGTAGCATTAAAATGTGTTGCACATGGTTCCAAAGCAATAAACTGTCACTAAATATATCTAAAATAAAATAGATGTTATTTCAAACAAAAAATAAAAAGTGAATTAATAAACTACCGCAATTATATATTGAGAACTAAAACTAAAAGTAAAACTAGAGAGAACTAAATTCACGAATTTCTTAGGAGTGCTAGTAGATGAGAACGTTTCATGGGAACGGCATATTATAGCCTTCATAAATAAAAAATATAGCTAAAAGTGTGGGCATTCTTTATAAATCTAGACAAATTCTGAAGAGAAAACTTCTAAAACAACTTTATTTTTCATTTGTAAACGGCTATCTTAATTACCGTAAATGACTGAATAAGCGCCCAGGGCGCTTATTAGAAATTTTAACTTTCAGAGGGGGCGCTTATTTAGCAGGGGTGCTTATTTATTTGAATCGATAAACATATAAATAACATAGTATCTAATAAAAGTCAAAATAAAATTTCAAATACTACAAACTGATGAAAATGTTAGCTGCAAATATCTATATCGTCATCCTCTTTGTCGTCAGAGTGAATTTGCAAAAAGTTTGGAGTAGCCTCGTTGACATCTTCTTCACCGATTTCAGTGAAAGGATTTTCATCTTTTTCTGTCAAAATGGACAGTTGAGAGGCAAGTATCTCCTTTCCCTTCTTGCATGGCTGATTTTCCTTAAAACAATGTATATTCTCGTCTTTTGAGCCATTAGTTGGCAGATTCAACGCACATGACTGGAACGAATTCCGTATAATATCGTCTTAATATCAATTTTTGTCTTTTATACGTTTGTTTGAATAAGCGCTTATTCAGCAGGGGCGCTTATTAATATGTTTACTTCTATGGGGGACGCTTATTCGGCAGAGGGCGCTTATTCAGTCATTTACGGTATACAAACATGGTTTGGGCAAGCACTTACAGAAGTAAATTAAAATCTATAATATACAGAACACAAAAACGTGTGATTTGCGTAATATACAGAACACAAAAACGTGTGATTTACGTGATTTATTTTAGACAAATTTACACACACGCACACCAAGGGTTTATTTGATGATATTAATGTAGTCTATCGGGGGCTACACAAGCTATCACTTAAGGGTATATTTGGAATTTGAGAACACAGGGCGTGGTTTGATTCATGCGTTCAAATGTTCAAACTGACATAATACAAATCAATTGTAAATTGAAATGTATAATATTCGATATGGAACTGAATTGAAGTATGAAATGAACAAAAAGAAATGATAGTAAAAATGATAAGTGTGAAATACAAATGGAGAAATATGAAAGGAACATACCAGAATGGCCAAGTATGATAGCTGGTAGCTGACCATAAAAAATAAACTGAAAAATTGAGAATGCTTTGTTATTGAATAAATTGATTAATATAATCTTTGATATTTCTTGTCTTGACTCCTCAAAGACATATGGTTGTAAAGAGGTCAATGAACCATGTGAGATAGAATTTATGCTGGAAAAGTGTGGAGATAATTGCTCCCGATTGACTATAATATAAATTACAAAGGAAAAGCTAAACAAAAGAAAAGTGTGATAAAAAATTTAATGACCTAATAATTGCCTATTGCCTATTGTGATAATAGTTATATAAATAATTACCTAAATGTAAACGGTGATGTCATGATGAGGTGTGTGGATAGAGTGGTATGATGTAATGTAGAAACAAAAATGGTAGACAAAGTATAAACAAGAAATTTAAAAGTGGAATTTATAGAGTTTTTATTAAGTTTTTTATTTGATTATACAACAATTAAAGTGATGAACGTTTATGAAACTAATATTTACCAAATACCTTTTTTTGTGTTTAAATGTAAATATAAATTGGTACCACATATTTTTGAAGGGATTTCTACTTTGCTATTTACCCATATTTAGGAATATTTAGGAATACCTTTATTTTGCATGATTTGATGTGATACTACGTAAATTAACAACATAGACAATGTTGTACACTGATACAATTGAGTTCTTCTCAGCATATCGCGAATGGAGGAATTATTAAACACTCAGTTAAGCTTTTTGTTACCTACCAAAATTAATTTTTGGAGATTTTCCCCTCAATAAATAATTCCCCCTCTATATAGATGTTTCATCCACAATGCTTTAATATTGATTAACTTTAACTACATGAATACTATAAGCTTATCTCCAATGTGCTGATTGCTTTATGCCATTTCAGCATTGGTCCATGCCACAGTGAAAAGTAGTTAGGATCTATACTTTTGTGTCACTACTGGTCCCTTTAGAGATGAGTAACTTGTAGCATAGTTCCAAATGGTTACTGCGATATGACGGCTTCTTTGACACACCAAGAAGTCATTAAGGGGTTAGGATGTAGACACAGCATGCTCAGATTTTTATAACTGAAACTGCAGAAAAGTTCTGGAAAAAAACCCAACTCATAATGTAATGAAAGCAACTATTGATTTATATCTGTTGTTGTTACAACAAGTAAATATTTTCTCTCTTTATGATTGCACTTTAATTTTAGGTGTGTATCCAGCGTCTCCTGCCACCTGGATGTTTTTTTTAGCAGCCCTTCTTTCTGCCAGATATTCTGAACATGAGACAACGATGGAACTTTTACAAAAAATGGAGAAGGAATTTCCAGCGTATGATTTTACAGTTATGATATTAAGTGTGCATTTCAAGGGTGTTTTTAGGGAGTTGTTTTGTGTAATCTGTTTTGTTATGTTGTGTAATCTGTTTTGTTATGTTGTCTTTAGGAAGCATCGTTTTGATCGTTCTACAGTGCTAGCGATATGCATATTTACCATTGTGACGCTGGTGTGGTTTTTCTCCGCTTATGTTTGTCAGTTTGTGCTACGCAAGTTGCTGAGGAATTGGAGTGTTATGTACAATAGCAGGTGATTGTAGAAGCGAGACAGTGGAAATGACTTCTATGTCCTTTTTGATAATTAGTTTGCCATTTGTTAGATTTGAGCGAATTTTTTTTGACAGTTTAAGGGCTGAAATTTGTTGTTTTTATTTGCTTTAGGGGAAAACTTACATTTCGCAACAAACTTTGGTTGGTATGTATCTACCTTGTTCTCAAATTATTTACATAAAATTAAAGATTGTCTGCAATTATGTTTTCTACAGTGTTGTCTCCTGTGTTTAGACAAATTCCAATTTGTTTGTTTCCTTTTAGATAGAAAATTCAATTAATATGTGCAGTTAAACCATAACAATATTTTGTTTTTAGGTTGCAGTCAAAATCTTGAGTGGTTTCAATCCTGGGTTATACAGTTTTCAAAATTGTCTCCCTTCATTACCTCTCCCCTCGTTAGAAGACACTCTAGAGCGGGTATAAATATTTCTTGGAAAGTATGGCCAAGAAAAAGATTAACATAAAGTAAAAGATACTTTGATTTATAAAATTACTGAATGTAATTTCCAAATTTGAAATTCTTTGGAACAGAAAATGAACCTTTGCATTCTATATTCCTAGCAGAGCAAGAGAAGAAACTAACTGTTTTCTAGATTTGTTTTTCATTGGTAGGTTGATGTGACTGTTTAGGCTTCCATTTCAGCATCTGGATTCAGTGAAACCGTTTATGAGTGAAGAAGATTACAGTAAAGTTGTTCGATTAACTGAAGAATTTAAAGTAATTCTTTTATGCATGAGTTAATGAAGTTCTATTGAGACTTTCTTCATCTTCATAGAATGGAGTGGGACCAAAACTTCACCGCTATCTACAGCTAAAATCGTTATGGGCCCCAAACTACGTACGTATTTCAGATGAGACATTCAACTTAATCCACCTAGATTTTTGTCACATAACATTTTCATCATTCATTTGTTGAAAAAAATGATTCAAATGTTTTAGTCATAAGATCAATCATTATACGCTTTTGACATCGCACCCACTGCATCAGTGCTTGATTGTACTTTAAGAATTCAGTAATTTGCTGGTAACTTTTTTTTTGTACATTTTTAAGACAAAGTTCTATGGAAGTAAGATAGAAACATGTTACTTCTGCAGCTTTCAAGCCAAAAACTAGCTTTCTAGTATAAGCGGTTATCGAGATATGGCAAAATTATTGATTATAGCTATTTTCAGCTCGTTTGGTGAAATTGCACGGCCACGAGAGGGTGCAAGAACCCAAAATCATGATAGAAGTATTTCATTTGGGCCATATATCAAGACCAAATTTTGAAATTAAATGTTTTTTTTATTTTTCATTCCACCCTAATATACACAAAATGATGACACCTAGACTTAGAGAGGTCATCTTTTAGTTTCTTAAAGAAATCTCTTGTTTGCAGGTTAGCGATTGGTGGGAGAAGTTCATTTACTTGAGATCCCGTTCACCTATCATGATCAACAGTAACTACTATGGAGTGGTAAATGCATGCATATATTTAGTTGACCATCAGTTTTGTCACAGTAGATGTTAATATTCTTCCATTAAATTGGCTCTTTACGAAGTTCTGTCAGTGAAGATGTAATGTGCTTCCAGGGAAGTCTTTACTCGCCTCAATCGCACATACAGACAGCACGTGCTGCGAATGTCATCCACGCTTTCTTCAGATACCGAAAAACTATTGAAAAACACACAATGCAGCCAGTAAGATATTGATGCCATTCGTTGACATTTGTTGTACTTTGATCTTCGTAGCTGCGGCTAATGCTTCTGTACCCTCTTTGCTCTATGCAATATTCAAAACAGTTCAATACGACAAGAATTCCAGGGAAAGAGGAAGGTAAACATCTGTTACCTGTAGTTGATATAATTTACTTATAGTTAATGTCTCTTTTGGAATGTTTTTTCATCATTATTTTTTAGTCTATTTTTACTGATGACTAGTTTTGTTTCCTTTACTAGATGAATTAGTTACGGTTCCTGAATCTAATTATGTCGTGGTGTATCATAAAGGAAGATTCTTCAAGCTGTCTGTTGTGTTCAGTGGAAATCTTTTGAAACCCATAGATATTCAAACGTACGTGCCTTTGCTGTGATGTTTTACAAATATTTGACTCATTCGCGATGATCTTTTATGTTTCACATGGCAGAAAACTGAGCAAGATAGTTGAGAACTCGGAGTTTTCTCTGGGGCCTGGTGAAGAGCATTTACCTGTTCTCACGGCAACAGAGCGGTCGTCATGGGCGGAGACAAGGCAAGAATTTTTCAGCAGCGGTGTCAACAAAGAATCCCTTGATTTAATTGAAAAGGTCAGTTTTGTGAATTTTCATCGCCTTTCCTTAGAAAGTTGTGTCTTCATACATTCGAATACTAACTTATATTTGCTGTTATTTCTAATTTGGAATGTTCAAAGAAACAATACGGATATAAACTAATTTTCAATTTTGTTTTTTTCTAGGCTGCATTCTTTGTGGTTTTAGAAGAAGATTCTGATTACTGGTCTTTCAACGAGGTTAGAATATTTTTGTGTAACAGTGATGTATCATGAATGGTGCTTGTTGTTAGAGCACGCAAGATGACATTAACAAGTTCAGCAAAAGAATGTTGCATGGCAGAGGGTACGATCGATGGTTCGATAAATCATTTAATTTGGTGGTGTGCACGAATGGACAAGTAATATGAATTCTTGTATTCTCAGCAAAATAATTTGATTTTTTTTATTGCAGATTGGTTTCAATGCAGAGCATTCATGGTAATATCGTTCTGTTAGTTTTCCTGATGCTCATGAAATTCGTGTTTAAGGGCCGACGCACCCATAATGGCGCACTTGTGGGAATGGGTCTTTGTAGAAGATATGCATGAGCTCGGGTAATGGGAAACAAATTGACTATTACAGTTTCTTATGTATTTTCTTGAATAAAAATTTCAGTTACAATAAAGACGGCAATTGTAAAGGCACGCCACGTTTTGATTGGCCTTTGCCCAAAAAACTGCAATGGAAACTGCCGCAAGAGGTTGGGATTTACAAAAATACTTCTCTCTTCTACTCGAAGAACGTGTATTTAGTGTGTTTCAAGAATTGATGCTTCGCTTGTGAAAGCCAAACAGGAGATTGATGACGTGGAGTTGTACACGTTGATCCACAACAAGTTCGGTGAGTATTACACGAGACCATCCGTGTAAACAGTTCGCAAGTTAATACAATGTTTGAGGACCTTTGACAGTCCTTTCCTCTCGTCAATGTCTACTTCACATATCGCTTTTCTTCTGCCGGTTTTCCTGTAATACTCTAAAACCATGGCGTCTTCCTCTTCGTTTATAGCGTTCTTGTTCAACAGTTCTTTGCGATTTTCAAGTATAACTTCCTCATCTACTTTGACTGGTGCATCAGTGACGTCACATTCGTCTCCTCGCTGACTCGACCTAGTGACAAACACCCATCCAGCCGCCCATGTGTTTCTTCTTTCGCATTTCAATTTCTTTCTCTTATTTGAATTGACATAACATTTAAACATTCCCTAAACGTTTTCTTGTCAAAGTGTTCGGCTATCTACTTCACCTTTTCTTCATCACTGAACTATTTCTACAATTCCGGATCTTTTTCTATCTTGAAAGCTGTTGCTAATGGCGATCGGTGAATGGCAGAACACATAAAAACAGCACTTGATTGAATAATTAAGTTATTCTCTGAAGCCGCTGGGAAATGTTTCATAATTTTATACCCTATCAATTATTGACAAGCGCAGTGTTACGCGCTATTTCGAGCGCTATTTGTTAATTATATATTACATCCCTCCTTTATGCCGATTACGATGACGTTTGTGTGAAATTATTCCCTCTCATTAACAAATGCTTCTCGCTCTACATACTGCAATGCATACTGATATGATTCTGCCGCGAAAATATATTCCAAATGATGTTCCCACAACTGAACTCGCGTTGGGTTATTCGAAAGTCAGGAAATACAAAACAAATGTTATCTATATCCATGTACCACTTTCAACGTTAGCTAATTGAAGATCTTTTTCGACCTTTTTTCGAAAGGGCGAGCGAGTGCCTCGAACACATAGCAATGCAGATCGGAGAATTTCGATCGATAAACCTTTCTATTTTTTTCGTGTTTAGGGAAAGGAGACATCAAGAAATGCAAAATCAGGTAGAAGAGTTCTTGCCGAATTCCTTTTGAACATTCTTGGCTTTCCTTTTTTTCAGTCCGGATGCATTCATACAAGTTGCACTCCAATTGGCTTATTTCAAAGTAACAGTAAACTTTTAAATTAATTCAACCCAAAAAGTAACCCAATTCCGACCAAAATACTGGTCACACCCTGTGTTAAACAAAAGAGATATCCATTTAGAGCACAAGTAAAGTGTGTTTGACCTACGAATCAGCCATGACTCGACTCTTTCGGTGAGACGTTTTGTTAACTTATTCCATTCTTTAAATTCTGAAAACGTAGGGAGGGTCGAACGGAAACAGTGCGGTCTTGTTCCATTGATTCAAC
The DNA here is from genome assembly GCA_963930725.1 of Candelabrum cocksii. NCBI lineage: Eukaryota > Metazoa > Cnidaria > Hydrozoa > Anthoathecata > Candelabridae > Candelabrum > Candelabrum cocksii. Next base: position 20,030,194 of record OZ005664.1, read on the forward strand.
TAACTTCGTGAAAGCTGCAGTTGACGAAAACCTGTCTGTAAGTTGATTGTGTATACTCGCTCAAAACATTTTATGCGCGTGGTTAAAGGTCGAGGAGAAGGGAAGACTATTGAGAAAGGCGTGCGAATATCACACCAATTTAACGCGTAGGGCTATGACCGGTCAAGGTAGAGCTTTAGTCGCCATCCATTAGAATGTTTTTGCATGTTTCTTAATGTAGGTGTTGATCGTCACTTGTTTGCTCTGTACGTTGTATCGCAATACTTGCAACTTGATGTTCCATTCCTGAAAACGGTAAAATATTGTGACTCATATATCACTGTTATCTATCTTGTCTGTTCATTTTTTTAGGTTCTTAGTGAGAAATGGGTCCTCTCCACCAGTCAAGTATTTTGATTTTTAAATATTTCTTCGCAAGTAACCGTGTGCGTGTCTAGACGGCGGTGAATCAAACAATGCGCTTGAATATTGAGAAATATCGAGAACAGACATGTGCTGGGGGAGGATTTGGACCTGTAAGTCGCGGTAAAGCTCATAAATAGCCACTCCTTCCTTTGTCGTTTTATGTAGGTCGCTGAGAATGGCTATGGAGTTTCTTACATTATCTGCGGGGAAAATCTCATTTCCTTTCATATCTCTTGCAAACGAAGTTGCCCTGTTACTGTAAGTCTTCAGCTATATGTCTACTGAAACATGCTCGCGCAACCCTTTTTTCGGTTCATATACTTTAGGATGCGGAGATATTTGCGAAGTTAATTGAGGAAAGTTTGTCAGAGATGCGAGGTTACATCCTTAGCGCAGATGTCTGATCTTTAATTGTATTTACTTTTCAACTAATGCTACATACAATTTTTGTTTGATACAAGTGTAGAAAGTTGAATCATTTTAATCTTAGTAAACATTTAGAATCATGACGTTTTTTTCTGAAAAAGTACCCGTCATGTACGGGTGTTGCCACGTTACTGATATATTTGACGTGGTAATTGTTCGAAACAAAAACGTTTTGTTGATATTGTTTAAAGTGGACTTTATGATTTAACTCGGAAGTTATTTCTGAAAGCCCATTCCAAAACAAACACTCAATATTTTGAATTTGCACTGCTACCTTATCCTAAACCGATATTCAAGGGACGACGTAGAAAATTTGCGGGATAAAGTATTGAAAACGTCATCAATTCGGATCGGACGTTATTTGGCAAAGATAAATTTGCATAAGTTTTGCCCTAAATGAAATCTTTCAAAAGGCATTCGAAATAAATGTATTCTAAATGTTCATTATCTTCTGATATTATGAAGTTCCTAAGAACAAATAATTTGTAGAGACCTCGATTTGAAATTGGTTCAGCAAAGAATTATTAACATCAATGAATTCAAAGTACAGAAAAATTACAACCGCTTTTGTTAGATAAGGACGGATCAAAAAACGAACTTAGAACACTTAACCGGCGACAATTTGGTGGCGGTCTAGGATTTTTTCTCTATGGGCATGATTTAAATATTTAATGACGTCATCATAAATATAGATTTAATGACGTCATAATGTATGACCATTAGTACCATTACTACAATACAGAGATAAAAACGGGACCGTTCTATAAATCTTGGTCGACCAACCTACTAAGGGATACACTGCTAAATAAACGATGAGAGATATCATCGGGGCGCCGTGGCGTATGTTTTTCCGTAGACAGTCAGCTCATCTTTAGTGGAAAGCTCACGCGTAATTGGTCAGCGCACTTTGATATTCCGTGTCGTTTTACAAGAATTTATAAAGAAAACATGGCTGCTTGTTTACCGAGCAAACTTCACACAGCTGTCCAAAATTTATTTAACCAGCTCCCTGGTTTAGAAAATACAACTGAGTTGCATGAAAGAGTGAGCGATGTAATGCCATTACAAAAAAACGAGTTTGAAACAAAATATGTTGAGGGGATAGCGTCAAAATTTAAAGCTGCAGTTCTTTGTAACATTGATGGTGATGTTGAAGGAATTAACAACTTTGTAAAAAGGTACTGCCAAAAAAATGGCGAAACACTTTGAGCTGCTTCTACAGTGAGAAAAACAAAGTTCAAATTGGTCAAGTATTTCCGTTGTCAACACAATACTTGCTACGAAAACACCAAGGACTTGGAAAGCATTTTTTCTGCTACACCTGCTAAACTTATCAAAAACACAAATTGTCGTTTCTCATTGAGTGTAAAGTTGCTATATAACCAAGGGCATGGATTCTTATTTCCATGAGGTCAAAGATGTTAAATGCTCGCATACCCAAATGAAAAATTAATCGCTATATTTTACTATAATCAAGTTCCAGTTAAAACAATAATCTTCCAGCAAAAAATCATAAGCTGTAGGTTCTCTCTTCTTTGTTTCTATATAAAAAAAACACATTAATATTATTATGTGCATAATAATCAGGAGCATGTGCAAAATCAGACAATTTTAACTTTTCCCAGACGGAAGCCTTCTTCGGTAGTTGAAATACAGTAGACTCTTGATATAACGAACCTCCAGGGGGAATGGAAAAAGTTCGTCATATCGAGAGTTCGTTATATCGAAAGATGAAAAAAAAATTCGAAAATTTTGCATAAATCGTGTAAATCTTGGATCATTTTAAACACTTTGGAGCAGAAGCACTTTGAACTCATATTTCCCGTTAACAAATTTGAATACATATGTATATCTGTAACAATCTAACAAAATGAAAGAAACATAATTTTCAGTGAATCCGTTTTTTAATTTTCTTTTGAGGTCTACATGGTCTTTGCCTTTAGGTTAAAAAAGTTTATTTTTAAAAAGTCTTTCAGTTACATTAAAATTAGTTTACTTCGTAAAAAAGCCTGTGATCAAAGATTGTTTTTTCTTTAACAACGCTATCTCGTACATTTTCTCGATCTCAGTGATTTTCTTTCTCATCTTCCTTCCGTCATCTTGAAAAAGACAGCATCGTTGAAGGGTCTCTATAGCTCGACGGACCTTGCTTTTGATCGGCGGTTCGGTGATTCGCTGGTTCTGATCAATTTCCTCTATGTCGTCATTTTCATTATCCTCGTCTTCAACTGCTCGGACTCGATAAATGATTTCCTGGTCAGTCAAGGAATCAATCTCGGATGTTTGAACATCTTCATCTGCGTCCACCTAGCTACTGACCGTGAAGTCAATTGAAGATTCGTCGTCGTCATCGCAATTGTTTTGGAAATCCTCCATCTGAGTTGCAAGTAGTTTGAATGGGTCATCTTGATCTGATTTGCTGTGAATTTGTGCTCCCGGGCTTATGCCAGCTTTCTTAAAACAGTTAACCACAGTTTCTGGTGTAACACACTCCCAAGATGCAGTGATTAAAGTCATTGCTTCTAGAATGTTAACTTTTTTAGGTGAACTCCCCGCGTCAATACTCGTAATAAAGCGCTTAATTAGTGAGTGACGATAATAAGCTTTCAAACTTCTGATCACACCTTGATTCATGGGCTGGGTTTTCGATGTCATGTTTGGTGGCAAGAAAATTAACTCAATAGCGTTGAGGCCTTCGACAATGGGGTGAGCAGGACAATTATCGATAATTAGAGCGACCTTTCTGTCTTGAGCTGCGAACTTTCGATCAATCTCTTTAACCCATTCTATAAACAGACCCCCATCCATCCAGCTTTTCTTTTGTGACCGGTAGTGGCAAGGTAAGTTTTTAACTCCTTTGAAAACGTGGCTTTGCAGCTTTTCCAATTACAAATAAGGGTAGTTTTTCTCCCGTTGCACTTCCAGCTGCTAATCCAGTAAGTCTTACCTTGCTATGCTTACCACCACTGCAACGGCTTCCTTTGAAGTGGAAAGATTTATCTGGAAATGCTTGGTAAAACAGCCCAAATTCGTCCGCGTTGTAGATATCCTTCAGCTCATACCTTGACAAAATGGTTGGGAGGTAAGTCTCACTCCAGCTTGCTGTCATTTCAGGGGTAACACTGTTCTCTTCTCCTGAAACAGCTTTGAATGTTACATTATTTCTTTGCTTCCATTTGTCTAGCCAGCCCTCGGAGGCTTTGAAATCAGCTAGGTCGAGGCTTTTGAAAAGTGAGATAGCTTTTCCCTTGATAAGGATTCCGTTGACAGGGATATTGTTTGAGCGTGCATTCTTGAACCATAGAAAAACAGCTTCATCGAGGTCGTTATTTGTACTATTTTTCATTTTTTTTCTACTTGAGTTGACTTGACTTGATTCATAAGCTTCTGTTATCTTTCTTTTGTTTGCAATCCAGGTCGAAACAGTGCTTTTCTTGACGCCACATTTCTCTGCGATGCTTTTGTTTGTGTTTTTCCTTGTGCAATTTTTTGCAGGGCTTTATATTTATCGGTTATAGAGATATTTACTCGCTTCATTTTCATTCACACTGTTGCACTTCGCGCTTGCCTTTACCACAATAGATTTCGAATTATCATTTCGTTTCTATGTTTAGATTCGAACGTCAAATGTTATGATTCGAATTACTTAATTTAAATGACATTGCATTGTTTCCTTTTTCTGAATCATAAATAAAGTTCAATCTACACGATGCAAAAAATATTTAAAATATTGCGCTTTATTTTTGTTTTGTTTGTCATTTTCTGTAGCATTTGATACTTTGAGTTCATTATATATCGGGGTTTTATCGGTTTTACCAAGTTATTGTGTAGAACAAAGACAAGGCTCTGTCATCATGCAATAGGTTCCACTCTGATCATATTAATACAACACCAAAAGAAAAAGTAAATATAATATTACCTGATCTTTGATCTTGTGGTTTTGGTACACTAATGCCACATCTGACTCCGTCGTAACGTTTAATGTAAGAATTTTAAGGTCACACATATTTTACTATGTTAACCATGCTTTCAGAAATCCCACGATAAAACATTATCTTCTCCAGCTATTTCTTTGTTTTTTTTGCGTTTACGCTGGAAAATTATATGTATATTTTAATGACCAACTGGTTCAGAATAGGCTATGGACTAGAATAGTCTATGGTTTTATGTGTGAAGTTTCAAAATAGGCTGAGCAAAAAAACCACCTGTCTTCTTCTTCAGTTTCTTCTTCAATTTCTTCTTTTATGGTTAGATCGTTTGTATCTATCCTTTTTAAACTTTCCCGGTGTTCACTGTCAACTTTCCCGTTTTCTCGATTGTGTACTCGTTCCCAAAACGAGGTTGGTTCCCTAAAGTGAAAAATAAAACAAAATATTTTATTAAACTATTTTCGATATAAAAATCTATACCTAAATAAAAATGAAAATATTTTGAAAATCATCATCATCAAATTTCACGTCGACACTTTGTGTCCTTAGTGCGTCCCTATGTAAAACCTTGGTAAAGTAGGGACGTAAACTCTTTTTTATTTAACATTATTTTTTGAATTTGCATTTTAGATATGTTAAGATCTTTTTCGATTTTTACCCACATCACTAGAATATCTTTTACGATCACATGCATAAAGAAGTTGTTTTTGCAAAGAAAATTTTCGAGTCTTGTAACGTGAGCTAAATATTTTAAATGTTGTATTTTACAGAAAGATGATATATTTTTGGTCTTTGTAATTTTGTGCAGATTTTTGTTGGTAGAAACATAAGCCCAGTCAAGACCATCTGGTTCTGGAATGATAACATTTGATTTCTTTTTAGCTGTTAAATGTTCTCGAGGCACATTTTTTCGTTTGAAACCATTGGTAACCATTTTTCTGTGAAAATAGCCGATAGCCGACTGGCCGATAGACTCCAGGTTCTTGAACTGTACAACAAGCGGCTTCGCACACAAGCTTCCAAAGTTTTACTCGAGTGGACATAAAAATTCTTCTATCACTTAAAACATACTTTAGCTTGTTCCATTTTTGGAAAGCAGATGAAATACGGCAAGAAAGATAATGTGATCGTTGTTGTTGGTGATTATATGTCCAAGATATTTAAACAAGCGCACGTTCTTAAGGATAGTCATCACCCCTTGCAGCATGATTTCAGTTTTTGCTTGATATCTTAAAATCTGTTTAATTTAAACTACCAAAAGTATATATTTTCTGAAAGCTGATAAAATTGTCTATTTAACGAATATAATGTTGGACAATAATAACAAGCATAACGGAAATGAGAAAGAAAAGATCAAATTTACGATGCCTTGCCTTTGAAGATTTATAAGTCCCCTCTATCACATTTTTTTCACAAAAGTTGTACCACGCAAATCACCACTCACTTGCCGAAAAAAATTGCCACAGTTTTTCGTGAAACGCCTTGAATCAAAAGTTATAAAGCTTTCTGTTCAAGCTCTCCACAAAAACCTGTTTTTTGCTGTTAACACACCTTCAACTCTCCCTCGCGGAGCGAATTTTTTTTAAAAAAAAAACTGTGGCAAACTTTTGTGCGTAAAAGCCTATTGGTTAAGATGAAAAAAATTGCGTCATCGTATCACGTTTCCAAGGGGACTTATAAAGCGCGAAAGGCTAGTAAAAAGGTGAAAATTCGTTCCTGAGATAATCGCACATTCGCATATTTTGTTTCGCACATTTGCATATTTAGTTTTAGAATATCATTGCTAATAAATCAATAAATATTTGAAATTTTATATTTCTGATTCCAGAATCTAAAACTTCATAAAAAATGACACTAGATTATGTAAAAAAAGATTTTTTCAAAAATTTTTGCTAGCGGGGGTGATGACTATCCTTAAGTGCTACTCTTCCAATTGATACTAATGATGGTTTGGTTTTGATTTCTTCAGGAACGTTGAAAGCCATAGTTTCTGTTTTAATTGTTGAAATTTTCAGTCCAAATCGGGTGAACGTTTTATTATAAATATCCAAAACTTCTAAAAAATAATAAAAACTTCTTAAAAATAATAATTATTTTTTGATAAATTTTTCAGCATAAATTTTGTTTACTAAAGTACTAATAATGTTTTAACAAACACTTTTCAATTATTTTGACATATAAATAATAAAAGAAGTTAGTTATTAATTCAACATTAAAGAATCCTCGCTCTTTTTTCCTTGACAATAAAAATAATATTACTTACATTTCTCTTATAGTTCTTATGTTTTCTGTAGAACCCATATCTTAAATTTTCCTTTCTAGAAATTATGCTCTTTAGTGTTTGTAAAAATAAAAAAAAACACAACAGCAACTAAAAAAAAATTCAAAAGAAGAAGAATCGAACGGCGTTTTTTTCTTGATTGTTTATATGTTTCTTGCAAAACGACACAAAATATCAAAGATGCGCTGACAATTAAAGATGAGCTGACCATTAAAGATGAGCTGACAAATTACGCGTGACTTAGTAATTTTTTGGGATGAGCTGACCGCTAGAGATGAGCTGACCGCTAGAGATGAGCTGACCAATAGGGATGAGCTGACCAGTAAAGATGAGCTGACCGTCTACGGAAAAAAATGCGCGGCGCCGTGACATAGGCATTGTTCTACTCAAGAAGAAGCGTAAAATTGTACAGGTGTGGCACGCCGTATACTTCAAAATTAGACGAAGCATGGCAAAGTCCAAACACAGCACCATTCAGACAATGCAACTCCGGTGTAACGGGGAATTAGGACTTCAGGGAATTAAGACTCCGCAGTCATAAATTACTAGGGATTTTTGACTTGGGGATTCTTAATACACTAGTGAATTAGGAATGCGTTGGTGAAATAGGACTCCACTAAAAATTTCATATTGAAGTCATTTATCACTGGTGAATTATGACTCTTGTTGTAAATATATCAAGAACTTCGAATTCAAAATATCGAACACCAGTGTTTGAAACGTTTTAAATTAAAAATACTACACGCAGTCAATATGGAGAGTAAAAAACAAAGAAAGCATTATGATTTTGAATCTATTGAAAACTATACTAGATGTCAAACATATCTTGAACGTATCAGCGAGAGAGGATAACTCTATCAGGATCTCCTAGGTAGAGGCTGATCTTTTTACAGCTCGAATTCATGGTCTCTAAATATTGCAAGTCGCAATAGACATGATGAGAACTATACAAGAATGTTCACACTGTCTGCAATATCTTCTGGAGACGCCATGATACGATTCCTTATATAGGTCTTTACTATGAATATTTGTTGCTGTGAAGCGTCATCACCTGGCACCTGTTAGACTAGATCTGTATACATCATATATCACGCGAATAATTTTTGAGAGTGTTTTTACGGAGCCAAAAATACGATCACGTGACCTTTGGAAGTGTCTCTTTCAAAAACTTTAAACCATTGATATTGATATGCTTTGCACAAATCTTTATGCTTTTATCATAATTAGAAGTATCAACCCAAAATTTTGTGCTAAGTGCCCTCACTTCCAGCATAGCATTTTGCTTTTTAAAAATACTCCCGAGAAAACGAAAGTGTGACATTTGAAATATGCCAACAAATGTCTAGTTGAAACAGTAATCTGATAACGATAGGCTTTTATTATTATGGGATATCAGGTATGTTTGAAGATGATATTTTCAGAATTTCATTGTTTTTTAAAAAGCAGCAGCCTAAAGTTAATGATTAAAAAGCAATTTTATTATCTTTAACTAGCATATATTTCATCAAAAACCAAATCTTGGTCCAAGATTAAAACATACCTATTTCAAATGCAACGCCAGGGCCGTAATTCCGTATTCCCCCAATAATTTACAGTTTTACAAATACAGATCAACTTGAATTTTGTGCAGGAATTTCTTTAAGAAATTTCAGAATTTGAGTAGCTTTTTAGTCCGGGGGTTTTATATTTTCAAAATTTTCTGGCCCGTCCACCCCAACCTCCGCAGTCACTATTTACCCTAGCCATTACTAGCCCCCTAATAATTGTGTTACATATACAGCCCTGAACGAGCATCATGCTAAGCTAAATTGCTATAAAAAGCAAAACAAAAAAGCTCAACAATACAGTAACAACAAATGTTTTTTAGGAAGAATCTGCGTTAATTGAAGAACTTCGAAAAAGACTTCTATCACGCGGTAAATTTGTTGCTTTAAAAAAAAGCTTTGGTAGGGTTTAAATGACTGCAATAATAACTGACAGTCAGAATCTGATATTCTCAAAAAAACGCCGTTCGATTCTTCTTCATTTTTACGTTGAATGACTTTATCTAATCTTGTGCCTTGGCCGTGCCTAGGTTTGAATCTTGAAATTATTCGAACACTAGCTACTCAATGAGACAGCCAATGCATAGTTATGTTCATGTCAATTGAAACAAAAATAGTGCACAAAATAGATTTAAAAACATAGCTTAGCTAATTAGGAATAATGTTTGTTTTATATATATTAAAATAAATATTTTTAATGGAACAGTTGTTTTAGATTTGAGCAGACTTGTGTATTTTTGCTTTTGATTTTTTGGGCGGTAATACCTCATTTGCGTATATGTCACTTTGTTCTTCTTTCAGAATTGTAGCTGAGGATTTTTTTTTCATGTTGAACTCTGCAGGATGTTTTTATATTTTTTATGTATAAAATAACTTGTATATATAACTTATATATTTAATAAAACCCACATTGAAAATGTCACCATGACCATAAAGCAACTAGATATTGTAACTGAACAATGTAACAAACTGTGGTATGTTGTATAAAAAACAAAAATCTAATTGGTTTGGAGATTGGATAAAGAATTAGTTGCAAATATGTTTTAATCTTCCAAAGGACTATGAAACAATGGCCATTAGTTGCGTTAGACAGGTGGTCGTTATAGAAAGGTTTGTTTTAAAGTAATTTCACTGGGGAGGACTTGAATGTGGCAGAAAAAAGATAAGACAGATTTGACTTTAATTAAAAGTTCATAATTATTTCTTTGAAGAGATAATCGTTCTTGCTTTAATAATTTCTATTACCCCCTGTAATATGTTCAAGGCAGTTGCGCAAATGCAAACTAATGTCTGTTGTTAATAAGTTAAAATAACCAGTTACTGTAAAAGGGTGTTAGTTGTTGGGCTCCTCAAGGGACACTCGCTAATTGAGAACACACCAATGCATACTCTCTTATAATGTTTTATGTAATTTTGTAGTTGTGGATAACAATATATTTAGGTCCGGAGCTAAAGGAGTTTGATAAACGAGATATTGATCATGCCCATCAAAGTGACGGTTACATTTGGTCATTTCTAAAACATAAACATGGTGATATGGAGAAAGCATTAGAGATGATGGTAATGTCGTATATTTTTATAGTATTTCTTTATTAATTTTATAGTATCCATTGTTGAGGTGAAACAAACTAATAACTTGCTAATACACAGAAAAAATTGCCAAACTTTCTTTTTTCATTTTTAGGTTGGGTGTTTTAAGTGGAGATTAAATTTTGGAGTTAACGGTGAGTACATATGGAAAATCAACAATCAGTTATCACCTTTCATGAGACCGTTTGCACTGGACAAGTGCTAACCCCAGACACCTCATTCAACTGATTTGAATACAGCCTTCCGATGTGTTCCTTGTGATTCTTAAAATTCTTGTTGTGTACTAAATGATAATAGTGTTCTTTGTTATACTTGAAATGTTTTATTAGTAAATGTAAAAATATAAACCATTATTTTTGCTAACATGTTTCGGCTAAGTTCTAACCATCATCAGAATAAAGAAATTATAGAAATCCTGTAAATATATACTAAAAATGCTGCGTAATCATAATTAAAACAATGAATGTTGACAGGTGTGAAGTGTAGCTTGCAGAAAGAATAGGCCAGATGATAATGTCAATAATGTTCAAGGAATCTTAGGAGAATGAAGTGAAAGAGTTTTGCTTAGAATGTAGGTGTTTGAAAATATGAGAATTTTTATCGCTTTTGGTATGTTCATCAATTCTAGTCTTTAGGTGACGCGTTGTCTCACTAATATAGCATGAACCACATCCAGCACAGTTTGTAGACTAGCATTATCTTCATTTCAGAAGCGATAAAGTCTTTGTTAGAAAAGTATTTTTAATTTTAAAATATGTGAGTATGTTGGTATCTTCTTTACACACATGTTTAATTAAGTTTTTAATTTTATTTGAGGTTTGTTGGGAATATTCACCAATGTAAGGGACTTTGCTTTTGTTGTCAGGTTTTTTGATAGGATCCTTTTTTAAATAGATTTGATTCAGATAATTTTTAGTTAGTTTGAATTAGTGCTTTACGGTAAGCGTTGAGTGTTAAGTTTCCAATGTCATTATGAAAACCTACCATGTATTATTAATTTTACAGATTCTGCCAATTAAACATGTTATAACATTGATTTTGTAAGAAAATGGAGTGAAGTGAAGTTATTAAAGTTTAGAAGGAGGCCAGTTCATGATAAGTGTTAGTTATCATTTTCTTGTTACTGTTTGTGATGTGCTTGTCGAGAAAAGCTGTTTTGTTGTTTTTATTAGTTTCCATGGTGAAGTTTATGTTGGGTATTGAGATTATTAAGGAAGTTATTAGCAAAAACACTAGGGGGGGGGGGGGGGGGGCAATGATTACATCATTGGATAATAGGACGATTAAAAGACTCTGGGGACTTTTAAAGTGGCCAACAAGGAAACAAAACTACCATTTCACTGGTCTTCTCAAGTACCACTTCAGTATAAAAGGAGTGTCGTTAGGGGAGAGTTACACCAAGCATACCGCATAGCAACATCATTTGATCAAGAACTCAAGAGAATTCGTTCGAAATATACGAAGGTGGGTTACCCAGTTCGTTTTGTTAATTCACAGATCAAGTCCTTCTGCGAGTTTTGGTTAAATTTGGAGAAATTGGTTATTTGAAGAAGAAGAGACGGAGAATGATGATAGAAAGAAATTATTTATAAAGATTCCATTTTGCCACAAAAACGAGTTTGTTATGAGTACTGTTGTTCAAAATCTGCGTCGTTTTGCAAACGATAAAGTAATTATTGTGTATACATGGAAAACCACCAAATTGAGATTGCTGTTCCATCTGAAAGATCGCGTGGAGCACAAAAGCAATGTTATTTATCAAGGAGAATGTGTATGTAAGGAAGTTTATATCGGAGAAACGAAGAGGAATGTAGAAACCTGATGGAAAGAACATAACAGTGATAGCGGAAAGTCAGAACCATCTATTTATTTATTCATTTGTTTTGTCAACTACAGTAATATAGACCGTATAAAATATAATTGGTATAAATAACGGAACATTTACCGTTACAAATTAATCCAATATATACAAAAATATTAACGAAGACTGTAGATAACAAGGAGACATACCTAATACTTGAAAAAGTAATTAAAAAAGTAGCCACCATAAAAAAATATACAAGAAACAAAACTAAAAAGAAAATCCTTTTCCCATAAACAAAAGACATCTATTCATATTAAAATAAAATAAAATAGCGAAAAAGTGAAAAAGTGAAAATATTAAATTTTGAAAAATACTTGAATTAATTGTAATTTTGTAAGAAATGCTGTTTAATAGAGTTTATGAGGGAATTATTAGTTTTATGATCAGTCAAATTCAGTTTATCCAAGAATAAGTTCTATAAGTAAGGACCTTGATAATGAAGCGACGACAAACCATATTTAGTAGTTATTATTTTAGGAATAAAAAACTTATTAACTGAGCGGGTACTATGGTTGTGTACAGATTTGGTTAAAGCAAAGATACTCTTTAGTCCATCGGGGAAACTTTTTAGAAAATAGCCATACAAAAATTTTAAAACTTGCAAAGTTAAGACATCTTTGATTTTACAAACCCCATATTTAAGGAATATAGGAGTTGACGGGGTATCGTAATTTGAAAATGTAATGATTCTTAAGATTTTTTTTTGAAGTTTGTAAATTTGATCAAGGTTTTTTTTAGATGTAAATTGCCAGGCTAAACTACTGTATGTTAGATGAGAGTAAAAAAGAGCATAGTATAATAGAAATAGGTTTTTAGTTGGTAAAAAATGACGTAGCTTTGATATTATTCCACACGTTTGAGATAACTTTTTACATAACATTTTTGTATGTATATTCAAGTTTAAATGCTCATCAATATATACTCCCAAGTAACATACAGAAGGTTTCATAGTTAGTTTAAATCTATTTATTTTGATACTAATAGAGCATTTAGCACTCCTCTGCGGTCTAAATAAAATCAATTCAGTTTTCTTTGAATTTAGAGAGAGTTTATTAAAATTTAACCACTGGACCAAAAGTTTAAGTTCGTAGTTCATTATTGTTTCTATTGTCTTTAGATTTTTGCTACAAAATAAAATGTTAGTATCATCGGCAAAATGATGCACAACAGATTTTTTTAAAACTTTATGAAGATCATTAATGAAAATTAAGAAAAGCAAAGGTCCTTATGTGGATCCCTGGGGTACCCCACATTGGACTGTTAAAGAGGAGGATTTACAATTTGACAACCTGACAAATTGATTTCTATTAGTTAAAAAGGACTTAAACCAACTATTAGCAACACCTCTTATTCCGTAATTGTAAAGTTTATTAATTAATATTTCATGGTTAACAGTATTGAAAGCTTTTTCCAAATCTATAAACACACCACAAGCATATTTCCCACAGTCAAGATTTTTTTTAATTTTTTCAATTAGACTGATTAATGCATGACTTTTGTTTCTAAATCCAAATTGTAATTTATAAAGTATTTCATACTTTTCTAAATAATTGTATAGTCTTGTGTACATACATTTTTCAAAAATTTTACTAAATATTGAAAGTAGAGAAATAGGTCTGTAATTAGAGCAAAGTTTGTCATCGCCTCTTTTAAAGACAGGAATGACCTCTGCTGATTTTAATAAATCTGGAAAAACTCCTTCATTAAAGGATTGATTTATTAGCATTGAGAGAGGTTTGGCAAATAAAGTAGCACTTTGTTTAATGAGAACAATGGGAAGGCTATTTGGGCCAATTGCTTTTTTAGTGTCTATATTTTTAATAATATTTTCTACTTCAGACAGGTTTGTAGGTTCAAGATACATAGAATTTAATTTGTTATTAATTGAAAATATCTGATTTGAATGTGTAGATTTACAGATTTTTTTGGATATATTTGGACCAACATTAATAAAAAAGTTGTTAAATAATTTAACTTGAGAGGTTATCTTTTTTTTACGGTTTATTAACATAATTGGATTCGTTTGTTTGATCTTTTTTAATGAAGATAAAGAATTTATGCCTTCCCAAATTTTCTTAGTACAATGACTGTTTTCATTAAAAAAAGAATCATAATATTGTTTTTTTTTAAACCTTATTTCATGAACAATTTTGTTTCTTAGACTTTTATAAGAAAGATACAGAAATTTCTTTGCAGTTACATCTTTCGATGTAATAAATTTTTTTAACAATTTGTCACGGTTTCTCATTTCACGTTTAATGTTGTTTGTTATCCAGGGTTTACCTTTTAAATTAATTTCTCTTTTTGTTAATCTTCTAAATGGAGCATGTTCATCAAGCAAGGTTTCCATTGTATAAAAAAAGTTTTCAAAGTTTTTATTAACAGTATTTGCATTAAAAACAAAATCCCAATTTATCGCCACTAATTCCTCCTCAAATTCCTCCTTGTGAAAACATTTATAGTTTCTAACAAATTTTATATCAGGTTTTGGTCGAGATTTCTTATACAAATTATCAAAAACAACAAATTGAATGAGATTATCTGAAATTTCAATTGTAAGGTTACCAGCAAAATGATTGAGATCAAGGCTGTTTATAAATATGTTATTAATAAGAGTTTTAGAGGATTGATTAATTCTTGTTGGATGAAGTATGTAAGGAGAGAAAAAATTTGAACACATTGTTAGATAAAAATTATTTATTGAGTTAAGGATAGAAATATTTAGAAGATTGATATTGAAATCACCCATCAACATACAAATTTTGTTTTCACATGATATTTTATTCAGCAGGGGGGTTAGAAAATCTACGACAAACACATTGATAGGCATATGAGGATGCTTATATATGCAGCCTAATATTGTTTTTTTATTGAAATGATTAATTTCTAGAAAAGTTGTTTCCAGCTCGGATGGTTTTGAGATGAGTAAATCATTTCTTATGATATGTGGTAATGAAGTAGAAATAAAAAACCCAGTTCCCCCATGACTACTTTCTGTAAAATTATAAATAAATTTATAGCCAGGTATGGTACCTGGTAATTTCGATTCTTTTTTTAATTTATGTTCACAGATGCCAATGACATCAGGTTTATTTTTAATTAGTGATAAACAATTTTCTAAATCTTCAATGTGTTTGTTCAATGATGCAAGGTTTATTTGAAAAACTGAAAATGGATTTTTTAATGGAATTTTATTGAAATCATCAATATCATAATATTTTGAATTTATTGATGTTGGGTGGCTATCAGTATCAAAAGGTGTTTCAAGTAGATTATTGCATTCCCTAGCAAATTGCTTGTGATTTTTGCTCAGCTCGTTGTCATTTGGAACTTGGCAGAATGGTAGATTGTCAGAAATACAAATCAAACAGAAATATGAATTTTCAGTGGAATTGAAGCTTTGGAATTGCTTAGCGGACAAATTTAGACATTTTTTATGAAATATTTGGTTACAAATTTTGCAAACAACCACTTTATGATTGTTTTTAACAGTTAAGCAGCATTTCTTACATAGATGATGTTTCATGAAAAAAGTAAAAGAGAAAAAGTCTAATAATATTACTTTTAGTTAATTGCTGGTTTTGTTTTAATGCAGAAGTTTTATAATGATTAATGAAAATTTATATCAAGCACAAAAATCAAAATCTGGATATAGATTGACCAAGGTGTTAAGATGGTCTACCACAATCCTTTTCTCGTTCATGGTTCGTTTTATATAAACTTTCCCGTGAAGACAAAAAGTGTCGTTTATTAAATTTGACCTTTTTAATAATCGGCAATAAAATGAAAGCTTTTCAAAATAAGGACAAAGATTTTCTCTAATAAATATCTTCGTCCCTTTAGAGCCTAGTCTTGGTGATTTAAAATCCTATAGCTTCCTCCTGTTTTGAAAAGCTTTCGTGACGACTTTCCTGTTAACAAATCTAATAATTGATTGCTTGGGAGACGATCTCCCAATGCGATGACACGCCTCAATATCGCGCTCGTCGATCGTAACATCCATTGCCTCGAAAATCTCAATCACCGCCCCCTCCAGATGTTCGTCTTTCACGGAGTCAGGAATGCCGTCAACCACAATGTTGTTCCTGCGGTTATAACTCTCAAGATTATAAATTTCTTTTTCAAGATACACTTGATCTTCCTCCAAATTATCAACTCGTTTTCTTAAACGTCTGTTCTCCTCCACAAGATTTTTAATCACGACGTCTTTTATATGGGAGACGCTTTTATTGATTTCTCCCAGTTTGTCAGTCATAAAAGTCTCAATGTTGCTTACTTTCGATGAGATATCTAATAGATGTTTCTCGAATTTCACCAACTGATCCTTAAAGTCATTCATCCTTGTCATTGATGCAAGGTTAATGTGATTGGAGAGAATGGAAAGTCAAAAAGTGTAAAATACTGACTTTGCAACAAAACCAGCTTTCCAGGAATTACATCATTTCCCCGCTATCAGGAATTTTGTATAATTTGCAATAAAAATTTCTTAAATGGAAAACTTCGCCCGGTGGCAAGCAGTCGGGCGTTGTAATCCAAAAAAGAAAAAAAGCACTGCAAGGGAGAATGAGTAATGAATTTAATGGATTTAACACAAATTACTATTTAATTAGTAATAAGGGAGTGATTAAAAGTTGTTGATAATAGTGGGTTAGGAGAATTTGAACGTTAATCGGTTAAAAAGAAGATTAAATTCCAGCCAAGATCACAAATATATTACCAAAAATACTGGTAAAAATACACAGCAAACTGCAACACGAACCTCCAAAGTATTAATACCAATTCTGTGTAAATCTCTGAAAAATAACCACCTTTAAATAACCACACTTAAATTAATACAACGACCACTCACAAAAACACGTCTTGTCAGTTCAAAGTTCAAATCAAAGATGCACTTGCAAATCAAAGATGCACCATCCAAGCACCTTGTCAATAACCCCGATCATACCTTTACATGGAGTGTCATAACAAAAGCACCGTCTTTTTCAAGAAAACGAAAGATTCTCGAAGCTTATTACATCATGACCATTAAGCCTACATTAAACGATCAAAAAGATATAAAAAGCTTATTGTTCAGGAATGGAATAACTTGAAAATATTTAATCACAAATTCTTTGATTTACTTAATTTACTTCTCATAGCGTCTTTTGTTCTCTCAGTGTCCCCAGAGTCTTTTAATCGTCCTATGTTCTTTTTATTCCCAAAATGGCATTTTATTGTATAGAAATGTAGCTATATATTTTATAGTTTTAATTGCTCAATTTTTGTATAAGAGAGTAGATGTTTTTAATTTTCATTTCATTTTACCTGAAGGTGTTACAGTGGTAACGAAAAGCTTTGTAAGCATAAATAAAAATAAAAATGTGTTGTTAATAATTTTGTATGAATTTTGACTGGCTTTATTGTTTCAATATAAAACTTTGTTCTCTTCAGATATTATGGAGAGGAATATTGACAGACGTCTGTTTGAAGTTGGTTTTCTTTATCCCTACAACAAAGACAAACATGGAAACATATTGTGTGAGTGATTGATGTCTTATTTTGTTTGCATTTACTTATGTAACATAGACCAATCAATATGTCCATGTACAAAATTAATTTTTAATCAAGAAAAATTGTTTTCTTGTATATCTTTATTCCTTTAGTGATTTTCCACATGAAGAAATACAAAAAAGAAATATTTGACGTGGATGAAGTGAAAAAGTTGTTCGTATTTGGTTTAGAGAAATTGGTTAGTTTTTATAGGTTAAGTCAAAGAAATGTGATGTTTCAACCCCGTGCAAATTGCACTCATCAGCAATAACTTGCCTTTTCTGTTTCCATACAATTAAATATATATGTATGTCTACCCATGACAGTGACAATATTTAAACCTTTAAAAATCAATTTCAAGAATCCAATCAGTTGGCTTCATATATTTTTTCTCTGCTTAAATTCAACCTTTAAAGTTTTCTAAACTTCTTTCTTAAGATTTTTCAGGCAGGAAATTTCATCGTCAACAGTGCATATGCACGTGCAAAAATCACTCATCGTTTCTTTAAGTAGAGAATAGCCTTCATGGCTAAATGTCTTTGTAATAGGCACAGTTACTTAATAACACGGTTAAAATAAGAAAATTCATCTTTTGCACGAATATGTTAACAACGAATCGGAAATTTTTACCATTAAAACAAATAACAATAATCTGAAAAGAATTTCCTTCTCTTTCTCTCTTCTCTTTATAAGTTGTTGCCTCTTCTTGAATACACTGAAAGAATCCTACTTTTTATAAAGAGATAAACGCTAACCTTTTTCTTCTATTCTCTCTCTTCCTATTTTAAATTTGGTTGTGCCACCTTTTCTTCAAAACACAGCAAACACAGAATTTTTTCTTTTCATAATCATCTCTCTTCTTTTCTTTGGGTCGCCTCTCTGCATGAAAACACTGAAAGTATGATATTTTTAAAAACAAATAAACACTTACCTTTCTCTTCACTTCTTAAAGCTTAGTCTCGTTGCCTTTCCTTTAAAATACAGAAAGACTTAGGCTTTTTAAAAACAGATGAACACGTACCTTTTCCTTCTTATAGTATGTTGTGTCGTCTTTTCTCAGCTAAACGATTTTGAGCTCGATCCTGAAAAAAGTTGGCAATTTAAAAACTTCAATTTGACACAAAGAAGAGCTAGATAGCTACAATGAGTACTAATTGCTTCTTAAGCAACACCAAATGGAAACATATTAGTGAAAATAATAAAGAATTCTTACCGATTCTTCAGATTCTTCTTAGGTGGTAGTTGGGTTAAACCCAACGCCCTGGTGAAATACCACCACTCTTGCTGCTATTGGTGGCTTATGTCATTGGCTTCCCCCCAGACAGGATGCCCCAGGTATCCTTTCTTTCCTACCTAATGGAAAAAGAGAGAAAGGTGAAACTTCTAATACACAGGACTCTATCGAGTCATAGGCCCTGCCTCTCCTGTGTATTTCCTTCTAAAAAAAAAAGAAAAAAAAGAAAAAAAAAAGATATCTAAATATTAGAAGTTTTTAAAGAATCAAAGTTCCTCATTCGCCATGTTATTTTGACTATATTAAAAGTCATTGGTCAGACACCCTTTTGTGTTTTGTTGTGTTTTATAGTAGGAATCGTCGTAGTAAGACTGTAGCGTGTAAGAATTGATCTCAAATTATTATATAGATTATTGTTGCCAATGTTTGTAAATTTATTATAAAGCATCTTTTTCAGTGCACCCAATCACCTGATAAACAAGTCACAATGATATTTGATATGCAAGACTCAAGCCTATCTAACATGGTACATTGATTGCTTCTGTGTTTTTAGAACCAGGGATAAAGATTCTCTTTTGCAGATTATTACATTTCTGTAATGTAGCTAGCAATTAAAATTAAATTGAAAATTTGAAATGAGAACATGCAGGTATAATAACTACAACAAGGGATCTAGATCTTTGCTCAATCATCTCCCGTATTCTATATATTTTATGTTTTCATTGCTATCAATATCATCTATTAAAGATGTTTTTTTTTATAAACTAGTGTGTTGATTTACATATTTTTTTCTTCCAGGATACAGACTTAATTAAATTCATGATTGCTTGTTTCCAATCGTACTTTCCAAGCATGCTGGGTAATTAACTGTTTTGTAATGCATGTTGGGTAATTAATTATGTTAACTGATTGTTGACAAGAAGGCCACGATCATGATGCAAATGAACTCAATGTATAGGGGATGGGATGGAGTAACAATGTTTATCTTCAATCGATGAATGGTGATAGATAGATACATTAGGTACATTATTCCACTCAGTTGAAAATCAACTAAAGTATAATCATAAACACTGTAGCAATATTCTTTACACTCAGTGGATGACTCAGCCACCTATCATGGAGTGTTAGTATCTAAGATGAACTGCATAAAATCATGTACCAGGAGCCCTTAACCAACAGACTTCCTTATGAAAATCAGAACCTCAAGCATGTAAAATTGATTTTCTGCATTGATGCGATAATTTGTAAGTTTTATTGGTGAAAGGTGGGCAATGGGAGGATCTGTTGACTCTGGAAGGTACTTTACATCAAAGCGCTATCTCTCCAATCTAAATAAAATATTAGTTTCTGTCCATTTGATGAGATTGATTCCACTGGTTGCTAATCTGGACATTCAAAGGATGTTCCAAAATGTGTTAGTGGACTTCTGTGGTTTTCTATGAAATAACGGGAGGATTTTTATCAATTGAGACTCTGATTTAAAATAAATAATGTTCATTGTTTTAATATCAGCAAAGCTAATTGTTCTCACTCACATGGCAAGAAAAAAACTTATTTTAACTCAAATAATTGGAAGTATAAATAGATAGAAGTTCACAATAAACATAACAAGGTTTTTAAATTCACGCCCCTATTGTCATTGATGCTCTTGTTGTTCCACTCAACGCTGTGCTGCTTTATTTAGAATACTTGATTGTTTATGAAACGCCTTGGATTCTGAGTGGTGAGTTTATGATGAAGGCCGTACAAACCTGTTATATTGTGTTGCCTAACACATCCCTATTGTTTTAGCCGCGTGGAAAATCGTTAAAGGGAGTATGAACAACGATGGAGCATCTCAGATGAAGTAATTTTGTTTGTGATTTTATTTGCTTTTCGTAAATGTGTTTTCTCTTGTTAGCACTCGAACCTGTTTGTTTTCTGTTTAAAACTGTTGTATGTGTGTAATTAGATATGCCTGCAGCTAGAAGTCAATAATCGTCCGTTAATCTTGCTACATGAATGGGCGTAAGCATCATTTATGCTTGTCATTGTATCAGAGGGCAAGTTTCGGAAAAACTTTCGTGGAATCGTTATGCAAATACGTTAACACCCAAACCGAAAAACCTTTTATTTATATTCAATATTTTCTTAGGATGGTGAACAAGGGCGAGATCATGAACTATGTGGCGTCAGATCAATTGCTCACCACAATGGGAGGGACTGTAAGTGATTTGTGTCTTCTCAGAATTCAAGTAGTTGTTTCACTATTCAAATAATATCACAACAATAATGGTGTTTTTTCTATTACAGGATGACTTTGTGTACAAATACCCCCCTCAGTTGTTTTCTAAGTCCGTTGATAATCAACTCATGTGAGTTGTTTGCGTTCAGATCTGTGTAACCATTTTGTCCTTTTTTTGTAAATGTGCGAAAGATTTTCTCGTAATTTTTGTGTTTTTTGTTTCCCCTAGCGATAAACGCGTACAAAACGTCTCCAGCAAAGTTGACGTCTTTAGTAGCTTAACAATGAGCGTGGATAACGGAGATAAAGATATAAAATCGGAGAAATTCTCCGTCATCAAATATGACGGAGTGAATCAGACGACAAATTCTTCTAGTGAAATCATGGACAACTCTCAAGAAATGGTGAGATGACTGGAACTGTAGTAAACATGGTGTGATTGCTTGTTTGTTTTAGCTGAACCCCAGACAAAAAGCAAATGGAAAGGTAATTGTTTTGTGAATTTCCAATATTCGAATGGTGGTTGTTTTTGTTTTTTTAAGGTGAAACATCGATCAAGAAAACCCCTCGAAAACATTGGCCCCCTGTTAACTATAAGGTGGAATTTGAAACGTTTACATTTCCTCGTCTAAACTTTTGCGTCTTCCTTTATAGTCCAGCCAGTGAGTTGGTATTTTACGGGACGAATTCCAGCGATATTCTCCAAACGATTTCCATCAGCAATACTGTCTCCAGTACTGTCGCTTTTAAGGTATTTTTAAATTGTGGAGAGAAACACTAATGTTTTCCTAATGTGTATTTCAATCTTTAGATTAAAACAACGACCCCTGAAAATTTTCGGGTACGTCCGAGCTGTGGCCCGATTCCACCAGGGAACAGCATCGAAGTACAAATCCATCTTCAGCAAGGTAGATTGTATTAAAACATGAGCGGAAGTAACATACAGTTGCATATTTAAGGTCACGATCCGCTCACTGTAGCAAAAGATAAGTTCCTCATTCTCTCTACCATCGTTCCTGAGCAAGAAAAAACTGATATGAACACCATATGGAAAAGTATACCTCGTTCGAGCATCATGGAGCAAAAGTAAGGGATTCGATTGCTTTGAGCGGGTATTGCATGTACTTTTTAGGCTTCGATGTCGTCTGGACCGCTCCATGTGTCACGAAAGTGACCCGGAATCATTTAATAGCAAAATGTCGGATAAAAGTTGCGCCGCGCTG